>JAGIQG010000022.1:6361631-7684131 GCA_024679065.1 Sphyrna mokarran
CAAAATGTTCTTTCCACATTATCAGGCTAAGTTATAAGCATATATTGTTGGGAATAAATTCTAATGATATACTTCACCTGCTTTAATAACATTCCAGCTAAGAAACTAGTGCATTCGTACGTAGTTTCATGGTCATAGAAATTCTAATAATATTTTTTAATTTATAAATCATTCAGCATGGACTTCACTTAATAATTGCTGGAAATGTAATGAGCAATTGGAGAAGGTGTATTCTCTACTTGGGGGAGCTTTTATACATATGACATATTGTCACTGATAAGACCATCATAATCAATCCAGAAGTTATTTTATTGCTTCTGTTGACAGATCTTATAATCCTTGGAGGAATGGCAGGCATGGGCTTCTCTGCTGTGAGTCATATGTAATAATATTGTATCTGAGTCTTTTATCTATACATTTTCCTTCACTTGCACAGAAAGAGTTGTCCCTTGCACCTGATTACAAGTTATGAAAATTTGTCCTCTCCTTCCCTAAACACCAAAATAAAAGAAAAATAACTTTTGCTAATGGTCCATCCTTGCATACTTCCAGTGCATAAGACTGATTCCCTGGTAAAGTGATATAATGCACGAAAATGGTTTCACTGTTTGGGTCATTGTAACAGAGCCATTCAGAAGCAAAAAGGCATTTCTTAATGAACAAAATATTTCACTTCAACAAACCATTGCTAGTCAAAAAGAGCAAGCAGAAAGTAAACAATTGAAATAAGCTCCTGGACAATTTGTTGAGTATGTGATTGCCAGGATTGCTTTAGCATTAGAGCAAAACTGTTTGACACAATTATTGCATCTCAGAGCAGTATATGAATATCCATTTCACACAGCCAGCTCAACACACTTAAACCTCCTATTGTGTTTCCTCTCATTAATTATATTTACTTTTTTATTATGTGCTTTCTTTTTAACTACATACTTCTCATAATCCTCATTAAATGAGTGATACACGGGCCTTAATGCACTGGTATCTTGTTACTGCCAATTATCAGCTGTTCTTTTTTGACTATTTTACAGCTGTTAAACAAACAAGGCTCAAAGAGTTTTTAAAAGCTGGGTTGTGCTTTCTCAGGTCAATGACATTGATGGTCAGCTCAGCCTGTGCTGTGAATGGATTAAATGCATTTGCTTGCATGTCTCTTTCACAGAATCAACAGACGAATACACGATGAACAGAAATGTTTCAAAAGAATTAGAGGGTGATTTTTTTTTTGTTTTTTTGTTCACACAACTAGAATACAGTTGATAATTGAAATTAAATTTACACCAAAATAACGTATTGTTGCTTCTAACAAATACTAACTTGAAAGCATATGATTAACTCAGAGCTATATAGTGTTCTCCTTTGATAATTTTTCAGAAATTCTTATGTATGCTAGGCCTGATTGCGATCATATTGATTTGGCAGAGTACTTGGCTATTGCAAAATAAATTGCAAGCTATTGGAAGCTAGTTTAAATAATACTCTGTTATAGGAAGTATTAGGGGATCAAATTTAAAGGTGGCTAGAAATTAAATACTAAACAGACTGGCTGCAACATTTGACAGGAGACAGACAAAGAGTGACGTGGTTATCAACTATTGTTTCCGCAATAAATGGAGGGTTTCTGAGGTTACATCGTGGAGTGGATAATCATTGAATTCCTATTGTGCAGAAGCAGGCCATTCAGCCCATTGAGTTTGCACTGACCACAATCCCAGTTATGCCCTATTCTCGTAACCCCACATATTTATCCTGTAATCCCCTGACAATAGGGGCAATTTAGCATGGCCAATCAATCCAACTCACACATCTTTGGACTGTGGAAGGAAACCAGAGGATCCGGAGGCAACACACGCAAATTGTGACCTGAGAATGTGCAAACTCCACACAGACAGTGACTTGAGGCCTGGAACCTGAGTCCCTGGCACTGTGAGGCAGCAATGCTAACCACTGTGTCGTTATGCTGCCCTTTTCTGTGACAAAGTCCTATAAATAAACATTCATATTTTTATTTAGGAATTATTTAAAGCCTCAATCTACACCAGTGACTATCTGAAGTAGTACATTAAAATTATTGACTTGCTGCTTGGTGACCTTTTTCTATAAATATGTCAACACAGATAGGATGAACAACATGTAAAAATAAAGGGGCGCATTTTCCCATTCTGTCACCACGGGAATTGTAGTGGGCGAGGGATGGACCATGGAAAGGCCTGTTGACCGGGAGTGGGATTTTCCGGTTTCAGGGCCTCACATACGGAATATCCTGCCCAAAGACTTGCATTTATATAGAACTCATCCTGATCTCAGAATATCCCCAAAGTGCTTCATTACCAATTAAGTACTTTTGAAAAGCAGTATGATTCAACAATAATCTGAATTCAGCAAGAGTTTTATAAATGGACCATTAGTAATAGATGACTCTTATTCGCAATTTTGACAAAAAAATTGGTTTCATGGTTTTTCAACAACTTGAGCTAACACAGCAGTCAGTGAAACATGCATTAAAAACTAGTGATAGGCTGACATCTACAGGTGTGGGTTAGGAAGTGACACAATGTCAGCACCTGCAAAGGTCTGGAATTTGCATACGTGGTTACTCAGCATCTTGGGTTGGAGGAGAGTTTCTGTCCAATTGATGTGAAAATGGAAATATTTTTAAACAACCTGAAAACAAGACAAGTCATTCTGGCAAGTTTCATTCTTCAAGAGGAGAAAACAAAAGTGGGTTACTAAGCAATGTAAGAAGTCTCACAACACCAGGTTGAAGTCTAACAGGTTTACATAGAACAATACAGCACAGAACAGGCCCTTCGGCCTTCGATGTTGTGCCGACCAAAATAAAAAGCAATGCCCCTCCTAACTAAACCATTCCCTTCTCATCCATATACTTATCAACTAACCTCTTAAACGCCACAAAACTTGGCGCATCTACAACAGCTGCAGGCAGGGCATTCCACTCCCTAATCACTCTTTGAGTAAAGAACCTACCTCAGATATCCGTCCTATAACTCATACCCCTTAATTTAAAGCTGTGTCCCCTCGTGCTAGCTTTCTCCATCCTAGGAAAAAGGCTATCAACTGTCCACCCTATCTAAACATCTAATCATCTTATATGCTTCAATAAGATCCCCTCTTAGCCGCCTCCTTTCTAACGAAAACAACATCAAATCCTTCAACCTCTCTTCATAGGACCTGCCCTCCATACCAGGCAACATCCTGGTAAACCTCCTCTGTACCCTCTCAATGCCTCCACATCTTTCTTATAATGTGGCGACCAGAACTGCACACAATACTCCAAGTGCGGCCGCACTAGAGTTTTGTACAGCTGCAACATGATGCTGCGGCTCCTAAATTCAATCCCCCAACCAATAAAAGCTAAGACTCCATAAGCCTTCTTAACAACTTTATCCACTTGACTGCCTACTTTCAGGGATCTATTGACACATACACCAAGATCCTTCTGTTCCTCAACACTATTAAGAGCCCTACCATTAGCCCTATACTCTACACATTTATTGTTCCTGCCAAAGTGCATTACCTCACACTTTTCACATTAAACTCCATTTGCCACCTCTCGGCCCAGCTCTGCAACTTGTCCAAGTCACTCTGTAAACTAAAACACCCCTCTTCACTATCTACCACACCACCAATTTTAGTATCATCTGCAAATTTACTGATCCATCCCTCAATACCCTCATCCAGATCATTTATAAAAATTACAAACAGCAGGGGCCCCAAAACAGACCCCTGAGGCACCACACTCGTCACCGAACTCCACGATGAATATCTCCCATCAACCACCACCCTCTGTCTTCTATCTGCCAGCCAATTCCTAATCCAATTAGCTAAATCACCCTCTATTCCACACATCTGCATTTTCTGTAGAAGTCTTCAATGGGCCACCTTATCAAACGCCTTACTAAAGTCCATATATACTACATCAACCGCCTTACCCCCATCCACCTCTTTGGTCACTTTCTCAAAAAACTCAATGAGGTAGTAAGGCATGACCTACCCTTCACGAAACCATGCTGACTATCCCCAATCAATTCATTTCTCTCTAAATAACTATAAATCCTATCCCTAATAATTCTCTCCAATCCCTTGCCCACCACCGAAGTAAGACTCACTGGCCTATAATTCCCAGGAAGGTCTCTCTTCCCCTTCTTAAACAATGGGACCACATTCGCCATCCTCCAGTCCTCCGGAACCACACCCGTAACCAACTAGGACCTGAAGATCAGAGCCAGAGGCTCTGCAATCTCCTCTCTTGCCTCCCAGAGAATCCTAGGGTAAATCCCGTCCGGCCCAGGGGACTTATCCAACTTCAAAACCTCGAGAATTTCTAACACATCCTCCCTATCTACTACAATACTCCCCAATTTGCAACCCTGTACCTCAGTGCTCTCCACAGCTACATTTCCAGCAATCTGCGTGAATACCGAAGAGAAATATTTATTCAGTGCCTCGCCAATCTCTTCAGGCTCCACGCACAACTTCCCACTGCTATCTATGACTGGCCCTAATCTCGCCCTAACCAATCTTCTATCCTTAACATATCGAAAGAAAGCTTTAGGATTCTCCTTAATCCTATCAGCCAACATCTTCTCGTTTCCCCTCTTAGCTCTCCTCAATTCACTTTTTACCTCCTTCCTAGCTAATCTATAGCTATCCATTGCACTACCTGAGCCTTCAAGCCTCATCCTGACATAAGCCTCCTTTTTCTTCTTAACCAGCAAATCAACTCTTTTCGTACACCAAGGCTCTCTTATTCGTCCTTTTCCTCCCTGCCCCTTTGTCAGATGAGTCACTCACCTGAAGAAGGGGCAAACCCCAAAAGCTTGTGGGTTTACTATCAAATAAATCTGTTGGACTTTAACCTGGTGTTGTGAGACTTCTTACAGTGTTTACCCCAGTCCAACACCTGCATCTCCACATCATTATTGAGTAATGTCAGAGGTTTAAGAGACAGCATCCATTTATCTTGGGTACCCAGCAACCATTTGCTTTGAATGCTGATTTAGTAACTTCCAATTTTCATTATAACCACTGTAACAAATCCTGGTAATCTATGGTGGGTCCATTGGTAATCAGTGGGAGGCAGGTTGATATTTTGGGTGTAGACCATTTGCCAGGACATGCAACACTGGATCTGTGCCCAGATGATAACCCATGTTTTTTTTAAAATCATTTTTTGGTACTGATGCATGTAGTGTGCATTTCCAGCATTCTTTATTTCCACTTCCTGCATCTGAAGATTTATTTTTCTTTTCTATATCCAATTATCCCCATTATCTTGATGTGAATAAATATCCATTGCCTCATGAAGATAAATGTTTAGATCATCTAACAACTGTAAATTAACCAGTTTAGAGGTCGTAGAATCATAGATCCTACAGTGCAGAAGGAGGCCATTCAGCCCATCAAGTCTGCACTGACTACAATCCCATCCAGGCCCTATCCTCATAAACCCATGCATTTACTTTAGCTAGTCCCCTTGACACTAAGGGGTAATTTAGCATGGCCAATCCATCTAATCTGCACATCTTTGGTCATTTAACCTATTAACTTCTCTGATGTAGTAATCAATTGTACCTTCCTTCATCTTTTCAAATCCTACTGAAGTGGGTTTATCCAATGCTTTACCTTTCAATTTTGACAGAGTTCCATCCAGTTTTTTTTGGCTTTTTCTGCTGAGTAAACTACCATTTATTTTCAGTATCTGTTTTATTTTTAAGCAAAAGGATATTCACTTAATAAATATCCTTTACTGGAGATAGGATCAAAAAACAGAGACAATAAATTAATCATATTGAAGATAACTACTTCGGAATCCATTCTAGGTTGTTCAAAAAAGGTAGAAATAGAGGCACGCTTTTAATTCTTAATAGATAAAAGAGTCATGTTGGACAACAGAAGGGTGGCACAGTGGTTAGCACTGCTGCCTCACAGTGCCAGGGACCTGGGATTGATTCCTGACTTGGGCCATTGTGTATGTGGAGTTTGCACATTCTCCCTTGTCTGTGTGGGTTTCCTGTGGATGCTCCAATTTTTTCCCATAGTCCAAAGATGTGTGGGCTAAGTGGATTGGCCATGCTGAGTTGCCCCTTCTCATGGGAACTAGCTAAGGTAAATGCATAAGGTTACAGGGATAAGGCCTGGGTGGAATAGTGATCGATGCAGATTTGATGGGCCAAATGACCACATTCTGCACTGTAGGATTCTTTCCAAGAGCCAGCATAAATATGATGGACCAAATGGCCTCCTTCTATGCTGTAAATTTCTATGATCCTTTATAGGAAATTTTAAAAGGAAGTTTCACTTTGTTAATATGTCCATGCTTCTAGCAATAGTCTTTCTCCTGCTATTGCACACCATTTTCTTGTGCCACTGTGCACCAGTTTCTCTCCTCTCACGGTAACATGAGAAATAATAGTGAAAATAGGCCTTACAGCCGCTTGAGTCAGCTTTGTCATTCAATAAGGTTATGACTGAATTTCTACATGAACGACAATTCCTCGACCTAACTTTAGATCCCTTGACTTCAAACTATCAATTCCAGTCCTGAACATCGTTACTCTGGGATTGTAAATTTCAAAGATGCATAACCCTCAGAGTGAAAAAAACCTTTAGAGTTTGTGCAAATGAGAAAGGAACTGAGGGTTAGGTTTTGATCTATTATGCTATATTTTTGGTCATGGTATTTCAATTTTGACAAGCTCTAATTTTAGCATTCTCTTGAAAATCAAACAGGTTTACGCAATTATTTGAGACTAAGGTGGAACATTATTGGAGCCCAAACAGTTTACAGCTTGCTTCTGTTCTGTATTGCATGAATCATTGCTAAAGGACCATTTGTTTCTAAGTAGCACATAAGGACAATCCTATAGCCATATTCACTGTAATGGTCTAATAATCATTAGGAGATTAGACTCGACTCAGATCTTACTTTGAACAGTGCAATGCACAACTGTAAGTTTCTTATCTCTTGCCTGTAGCTAAAAGAACAAAGGAAATATGGAGGTGCCTAATCAACATCAAAGACACATTTAAGATAAACATTGATACTAAGAAGTGTAATTCCAATAGCTCCAACTTCTATCATAAAATGTGTCTGACAACTCAGTAAAGTTTAAGTTTATTAATTAGTGTCACAAGTAGACTTACATTAACACTGCAATGAAGTCATTGTGAAAATCCACTAGTTGCTACACTCCAGCACCTGTTCAGGTACATTGAGGAAGGACTTAGCATGGCCAATGCAGCCAACCTTTGGACAGTAGAAGGAAATCAGAGCAAACCCATGCAAACATGGAGGGAGCTTGCAGACTCCACACATACAGTGACCCAAGCCAGGAATCGAACCCAGGAACCGAGACTGTGAGGCAGCAGTGCTAACCCGCTGTGCCACCATGTCACCCAACATACAAATAAAAGCTGCCTACTGGAGACATGTGATAAATTTTGAGGATTCTTTATCTAGTGGGATCTGATCAATCCCACATTTGACATCCAGGATGCAACAAGGCATAGAATATATGACAGGGTGGTTATGATTGAGCTGTATAATACATGTGTTAGGTTACAGTTAAAGTACTGTATGCAGTTCTGGTCGGCACACTATAGGAAGGATGTCATTGGAGGTTCACCAGGATGTTGGCTGGATGGAGTGTTTCAGCCATGAGGACAGGAGGGTTAGGTTTGGATTGTTTTCCTTAGAGCGGAGAAGGCTAAGGGGGGGAGATCTCAACAAGGTGTACAAAATTATGAGGGACATAGATAGCGTAGATAGAAAGAAACAGTTCTCTTTTGAAGAGGGGTCAATAACCAGGGGTTAGATATAAGGTAACGAGCAGAGGATTTGAGGAAAATCTTTATCACCCAGAGGGTGGTGTAAATGTGGAAATCACTACCTGAAAGGGTGATAGAGGTGGGAACCCTCACAACATTCAATAAGTATTTAGATGAGCACTTGAAACATTATAGAATACAAAACAATGGAGTAAGTACTGTAAAATGGGATTAGAACATTAGGTGTTTGAAGGCTGGCACAAATATGATGGGCTGAAGGGCATTTTTCTGTGCTGCAAAGGTCTATATGCAGGATTTTGAGCCCTCCTGTGTTGTCCTTTTGAATGCCAGCGGGGACTCAAGATCTGGAAATCGCAAATCTCACTGGTGAGATAGCGATCTCAGATCTTTCCCACTGCTTGCTGGCAATGTCATTAGATTCATGACCATAACAGGCATGAATCTGCTTTACGTGAATTTGAATACATTTCAATGTTACCAACACACCACACGCCGTATATTGATGCTGTGCCAATGTGATGTCACATCAGCACAGTCTACGGCAGGTTAACTCAGATGTGATCCTGTCGCGGGGTTCTTCCCGGGGGCATTATAATAAATATAGCCCCCAGGAGATAGGGACAAAATCCTGGAACTTTTTTCCTAACAGGATGTACCTGTACCACATGGGCTGTAGCAGTTCAAGAAGGCAACATATCACTACCTACTCAAGGGCAATTAAAGATGGGCAATAAATGCTGGCCTAGCCTCTGATGACTGCGTCAAATGAAAGAACTTTTAAAACTATAATTGCTCCACGATTGGTGGCTGTGTCTTCAGTTCAGACTATTAAATCCTATCTCTAGCAATGAGAGATGGAGAGCTGAAGCATTAAAATTTTGCATGTTTCAACAATAGAACCATAAGACATAGGAGCAAAATTAGGCCTCTCGGCCCATTGAATCTGCTCCGCCATTCAATCATGGCTGATATTTTTCTCATCCCCATTCTCCTGCATTTTCCCCACAAACCCTGATCCCACTATTAATCAAAAATATATCTACCTCTGTCTTAAAGACACTCAATGACTTGATCTCCATAGCCTTCTGCAGCAAAAGTTCCATAGATTCATCACTCTCTGGCTGAAGAAATTCCTCCTCATCTCTGTTTTAAAGGTTTGTCCCTTTAGCCTGAGATAATTCTCACTAGTCCTAGGTTTTCCTCCACGTCCACCATATCTAGGCCTTGCAGTATCTTGTAAGTTTCAATAAGATCCCCCCTTAACCTTCTAAACTCCAACCAGTACAGACACACAGTCCTCAGTCATTCTTCATATGACAAGCTCTCCATTCCTGGGACTATTCTTCTGAACATCCTCTGGATCTTTTCCAAGGCCAGCACATCCTTCTTTAAATATGAAGCCCAAAGCTGCTCACAATACTCCAAATGGGGTCTGACTAGTTTAAGGTGCTGGGAAGCAAGTACAGAGGAGATGTTAGGGATAAGTTTTTCACTCAGAGGCTGGTGATTGAGTGGAATCGGCTGCCGTTGGTGGTGGTAGAGGCAAACTCACTGGGGTCTTTTAAAAGAACTCTGGATGAGTACATGGGATTTAATGGAATTGGGGGTTACAAATAGTTCTATAGCCTGGTAGGTATGGATATGATTGGCGCAACTTGTGTGGTCAAAGGGCCTGTTTGTGCTGTAGTGTTCTATGTTCTCATATAGCCTCAGGAGTACATCCCTGCTCTTGTATTCTAGCCCTCTCAACATGAATGCTAACATTGCATTTGCCTTCCTAACTGCTAACTGAACCTGGACATTAACTTTAATAGAATCTTGAACAATGACTCCCAAGTCCCTTCATGTTTCTGATTTCCTAAGCATTTTCCCATTTAGAAAACAGTCTATGCCTCCATTTCTTCTTCCAAAGTACTTAACCTCACACTTTTTCACATTGTGTTCCATTTGCCACTTTTTTTTTGCCCACTCCTCCTAATCTGTCCAAGTCCTTCTGCAGCTCCCTTGCTTCCTCAATACCACCTGTCCTTCTACATGAGCCTTTGTGGGTAGAGTTTAGAAATAAAAAGGAAGTAATCACATTGCTAGCAGAGTATTATAGCAATTGAGAAGTAGATATGTAGACAATTCACCAAACTGTGTAAATAGGGTAATTTTAAGGGCGTTCAAACAGTCAGTGGATAGGCATATGGATAGCACTGGAATAGTTTAGGTTAGAGAGTCATAAAATTGGTTCCATTGGTCGGCGCAACATCGAGGGCCAAAGGGCCTGTACTGCGCTGTATTGTTATATATCTTTGTACCATCTCCAAACTTAGCCTTCAGTTCCTTTCTCCAAACTGTTAATATATATTGTGAAAAGTTGTAGTCCCAGCACTGACCCCTGAAGCACACCACTAGTCACCGGCTGCTATCCTGAAAAAGATCCCTTTATCCTCACTCTTTATCTTTTGCCAATCAGCCAATCCTCTACCCATGCCAGGATCTTACCCTTAACACCATGGGCACTTAACTTATTTAACAGTGTCCTATGCGGCATCTTGTCAAAGGCCTTCTGGAAATCTAAATAAATCACGTCCACTAGTTCTCCTATATCTAACTTCCTTGTTCCAATATCAGGCAAAGGGCGATCACTGGATTGATTAAACAAAGTATGAAACCGCTGTACTGTGAAGACAGTGCAGAATCTCTAATAGATAAACATTCGTTGTCGTTTTTGCAGATAAAGTAAGTGGCTATGAAAAGAGCCTTTGAGATATGATGTAGTGACTGCCTCTGAAATGCCTTTTTGTCTCTCCATATTTCTTTCACATTTATTTACTATTTTTCCATTGGTGATTCTTGTAACACCATAATGTAAGTCACTTTAAAGCAGCATTTATATTGTTACGACAAAAGCAAAATATTGCAGATGCTGGAAATTTAAAGTAAAGATGGAAAGTACTGCAAGTATTCATCAGGTCAGGCAGCATCCGTGGAGAGAGAAATGAACGGCATTGGACTTTGGTACCATTGTAATGAGGATGATCATCTCACTGATTAGAATGGTGAGAACTTGTGCCCAATTCCATGTTTGGAAACTCATTAATTATGCACAGGTGAATATTGAACCAAAACAGCTGTCAGGTCGGGAGATGATTCGCCCACCTATGGTTAGTTAATGGTGAACATCTGGATGTCATATTTAACTACCAGCCAAGTTCATACATCTCACTCTCTCCAGCCTATTACCAGGACACAAGCGGTGATGTTTTTCACCCAGAAGATTGCTGAAATCCTCAAGAAGCACCCACGTCATCCACCAAGCCCTCAAACTTTCATAAGTGCAAATCAGGTGCATAGGCATGTTCTGTATCCCGGGGATAGGTCCAGGGAGCAAACCAGCATCCTCTTGCAGTAAGGGGGGAACATCACAGAGAGGTTAGCATAGTTGGCAAACATACCCAAAATGCCAACCAATGCAGAAAAAGGATGAATTATTACATTCAGTCCATCATAATACATCATCCTTCAACTCCCTCTGATACCAAACTCTCATTATGGCATCATGTATTCAAAGAGCTATTCTCTTCAGGGACCTCACACAACCATTAGCTAGAGATACATATCAACACTGAGTACCTCACAGAAACTTTCACATCCCCAACATAAGTTTTAAGTAAGTTTATTTATTATCACAAGTAGGCTTACATTAACACTAAGTTACAATGAAAGTTACAATGAAAATTCTCTTGTCACACCAGCATCTGTTTGGCAACACTGATGGAGAATTTAGTATAGTCAATGTACCTAACCTGCACATCTTTGGACTGTAGGAAGAAACCGGAGCACCTGGAGAAAATGCACGCAGACATGGGAGAACATGCAAACTCCACTCAGACAGTGACCCAAACTGGGAACCGAACCTGGGTCCCTTGCGCTGTGAGGCAGCAGTGCTAACCACTGTGCCATCATGTTGCCCTACCATCTCATCTATCATGCTGCCTGTACTCCATCCTCATGCCCTTCTGGGAACAGCTCACCACATACAGAGGGCTCACATCTTTCCCACCCTCTGCTCCATTCCTTCTCATTATATGCCTTTCTTTCATCTTCATCCAGGGCAAGCTGGCACACAACAGAAGGGAAAGAGCATAGACTGATGGAGAGATATCTGACATCACTGCCCTTACACAATTTGAGACGATGCAATACGATGCAATTGGGAGAACAGGGATCACTCCTGTGGGGAAGAGATTGGATTGTCCCACCAACCTAGAGATCACATCATGACAATCACAGTGAGTCACATGCTATTTTATATTACTCACATTCATCAACTGAAACAGTATTTTCTATTTTATAGGCACCAACAGATCTTCCTTCCTGTGGAACAAGACTCCAGATTACTCTTGCAGCACTAACAGTTGAAGGGTGTCCCCAGAAAGGTATCCTTTGTGCTGCAGTCTGCTCCTCTTAAACAGCCTTGGACCAACCCAACCTCATTCAGAATCGCTTAACTTTGAATTAAAACTGCACAATAACTCCATTATAGGAAGATAATAGCTCTCTGCTATTATTCTGAAACCAACTATGACATCCCCATCTCTGACAGTATGCGTGTCCAATACTTACTTGGATTCATTTAATGCGAAGGTAGAGCTTCCTCCTGTCATTTGCCAGCCTCATTCCCCCCCCCCCCAATTATATTGGACCCTATAGTTGTTCTGGTGGACATTCCTATACTCCAACCAAAGCCCATCACTCCTGTAGTGCCCATGATCCACGTGGATCTCTAATCCCCCCTTTTCTAGAGGCTGTGTGCATGAGCACCCGCCCAGGTACAAGTCTTCAGCAAAACTTCACTTTACATCTTTCCCTAATATTGGCTGCAGAAATCTCCCGTCAATCATCATACCTTCCATTACAGTCACCATACCTCCTGTTAAAGTCACCATACCTTCCACTATAGTCACCATATCTCCTGTTACAATCACTATACCTCCTGTTACAGTTACCATACCTCCCATTACAGTCACCATTCCTCCCGTTACAGTCATCATTCCTCCCATTACAATCACCATACCTCCTGTCACAAACACTATACCATCTTCAGTCCAGTACAGAACAGACAAAGCCATGGACAGCAACTGTGAGACTGCCCTACACACCAAGTTGAGCATCATTCCTATTAAGTACACAGCCATTGCCGCTCCCTGCAGCTCCCAATAATTACTCCTGCAGCATGCTCCCTATGGTTGTCTCTGGTGTCTGACTGCTGTCCACAAAGCCCCAGGATAGTCTCTGCTTTATGATTCATAACTGAAAGCTCCAGACCAGGAATTTTGACTTTCACACTGCTGCACATTTCCCAAACTGACCCCAAATCTGCATGCACTCTTTCTCTCTTGTAGCATACTAACAACTCCCCTCCCCATTCCGTAATCGAGAGTCTGTTTTCATCCCATGCCTTTCACATATGCAGTTTCTCTTTGCCCCTCCTTTTTGGTTAGCAATTCACTTATCCTTGTCAGACTCCAGATTCCCACCCATTGGCCTGCCCACTGCTTCCCATCAATTCCCCTCCTCCTCCAAAACCTTGCAAAGCTTTCTTACCTCTCTGTCTTCTTGCCCGCTCCCCAGTTCTCTCAAGCCCTTAGATAGCCTTCCTTCTCCGCTACCTCCCCACAACATCTATTTACTCTGCCCCACCATAGCTCTCCCCAGCGCCACAAACTCCTCCTCTGTTTGATATGTTGGTTTCTAAATACCGCTGCACAGTGCTGTCTTTCTGGACAATGGTGGCACTCAATGGGAGTAGGTCACCCCCACCCTGAATGTTCCCCTGGTGACAACATTGTTCTGAAAATTGAGTGCTGCTGCAGTTGTGTCGTATTAACCACAGAGGCAAGCACCAGGGTGACAGCACTCCTCTAGTCCCAGAAATGTGGCATCCCAACAGCATGACAAGGAGATAGTCCAGTGCTATTTGAGCTGCACCTTGACATCACGGGCAAAATGAGGTCTGACGCATGCACGCTATCCATTTTTAATTGAGATTCGGACCAATGTGATTTCCCATTGGTGTGACACAAGATTGGAAGGCAGCACGTAATTCCAGTGCAAAGCTAATTTAATGATTGTAACATAACCGACCTACCATTAAACCACTATCAGAAGAATTGCAAATTGTTTTTATGCTGCAGGGGTGTTCCCGACTTTTTGGCTCCTGCTGGATTCTCTGCTCCCACCCACACAAAACCTTTCATGGGCAGAATAGGAGAATTCTGCCCACCGTCGTAAAGGCTTAAACCAGTGGTAACCATCCACTGAAAAGATTCGAAGCACATAGTTGCCCCAGGGTTTTTGAGGGTAAAGATTTATTCTGCTCCTGATTGCTAATCTGCTGGAAAGCGCAATCAGTTGAAAACAGGATTGAACCCAGCTATAATAATGACCACGACCAGTTCCATGGTCATCATACTCTTGAAGAGTAACCAATTTCATGAGAAGTTGGGGAGATGTCAATTAAAGTGAACTCATTGTCAGAAGTCGGGGGAATGAGAAGTACATTTGGAAAAAGACCTTGAACTCTGTAATTACTTATAGATGTTTTTCAGGCTCCAGCAGCTTCCCAACACTGTTTCTATGGCACAAAGGGGACAGATAGTGTTCTTTTGATTTGGTTTTGGTGCTGCCAAGACATACTGAGCAGATTGAAAAAGTAAATGCTAAAACAAAATCAAAAACAGGACATTATTATTACCAATCTTTGCAACTAAAATTACAAGGATGTTTCAAAAGTATTTAATTTTTAGAAGTCCATTATGCTTATAGGTTTGATTGAAGTCTTTTATTACAGACCCTACGCACATTCAGCAGTGTAAAATGGGTTTGAACAATGTGATTATATATTACATTTGGTAATGCCTTTAAATCCTAAAGCCAAGTTCGATTCAGGTCCTTATGGACAAACATGTAACTTCTAGCTACCAAAGAGGCCATTTTGAATCCTTTATGGAATCATTATAAAAGCTTTTGTCTTGGATAAAGCACAAAGTACACATTGGAGATTGATTCTCTAATGGAATAAAGGCAATCTTATAACACAATAATTGTATTGAGGGAGATTTCTTTCTGCGACAGAGCTTTTCCTGGGCCAGAATAGGCCTTGTTTGTTTTTGAGGTGTTTTTCGTGTACACATCCCACCAGTTATATATACCCACAGCCAATAAAGACATGTCATGAGTAAGTGCTGCAGGCAACATTTAAAAATGACTCATGCTGAATGAATCAGTTTTTTTCTGTCTCTCGTCACAACTTTTAAACAAAGATGATTTTTGTTTTCTTTCTAACACCCTTGAATGTAAAAAATCTTTCTTTATTTGCTCATTGAATGTGGCAAGAGACATTAAAAGCCCGTCCTTCCCTAGCTATCCACAGAAGGTGCAAATAGGTGAATTGTTTCACTTCCCATAGTGATGGTGCTCTCAGGATGATTAGCTGTGAATTCCAGAATTTTACCCCATTAATAATGGGGGAATGGTGGTATATGTACAAGTCAAAATCATGTGTTACTTGCAAGGGAAACTTCCATCTTAACTCTCTCATTTAGATTTGGTAGATGTTGAGAGAGCAGGCAATACTTAAGCACTTCCTGAATCTCAATGCTGCTTCTGGATCAGAAATCTCACTTTTGGTCTAAATTTGTGCCCTACAAAGGAGTAAATAATAAGACTTAATTCCTTCCCAATGCAGGAATTCCAAGCCACTCGCCATTTTGACTTGGAAATATATTGCCATTCCTTCACAGTCGCTGGGTCAAAATCCTGGAATTCTCTTCCTAACAGCATTGTGGGTCAATGCACAGCACAGGGACTGCAGCGATTCAAGAAGGCAACTAGGGTTGGCAATAAATGCTTTCTCAAGGCAACTAGGGTTGGCAATAAATGCTGGCCAGCCAGTGACACTCATGTCTCACAAATGAATTTTAGAACATGATGGCCTTTAATTATTTTCTAAAATATGTGAGATAAAATTGCTCATTCAAACATTATGAGGTCAAGTTTTCCTGTAAGTACATCACGAAGGGATGTAGTAGTGTGATTGATCTAAACATTGCCTTTTAATTCTTTATCTCTTAGTCAGAATATTAAAATAATTTTTATCTTTCATCATCCTATCAAGCATGATTACTGCTGCAGGATTTATTTATGTATTTCAATATGGCAGTATGGTACCGTTTGTAAAATATACAATGAAAACTATTTTTAAAAAGACAGAGGGGCAAAATGGAGTAATCTATTTATAATTGAGGCCTCCGAATGTAGCTGGAGACACCAGAATTCTCTGTGAACTCATCTCACTTTCAAGAAACCATGAAGCATGTATTTCATCTATGCTTGTTCAAAAACTATTAGATTTGCATATAATTTTTTCAACTGCTAAGGATTGGAGCAATTTTATACATAGCAAACTGTCTAAACAATTTCTTCCTCCAACTAGCAGAAATCAACATTCAACATTGCATTTACAGCCATAAGCATTGTTATAAATTGCATCCATTTTGAATACCAAAGCTGAAAAATGTTAACTTTATGACCAACTTTTAATAACAATTGTCACTCATCATTTCAACAGATAGCGTTTCTACTGTATAAACATCTTGATTATGACTGAAAATGTGAAGAGAAGAATGCTACATAAAAGGGCGAGGGGGTCATAGACGTATTTTCTTTTGTCCTTGTAGCTACTGTCAGGGAAGCTATCTATGTTTTTTCTGTTGTTGCTGGTTTGTTCCCCACGTTCATCCTGCATCCCGTCTATCTAGACAGAGATGTTAAGTCAAAAGCAAGCTCCATTGTGCTGGCTCACTCTGCAACTATTCAATATCTGCTGGGCCATTAATTGGCTCAAGGTGGAAAATCTGTCACAATAAGGGAGTACATCCCGCCTCCAAGAACTGACAGTCAATCAATGGGAGCCATCCAAAGAGTCTGCAAAGGGATGTAGAGGAATTTTTAAGAGTGGGTAATAATTTGGCACATGGTGTATGTAGTATGGAAAAATGTAGAGATTGCCTACTTTGGGGTCAAAAGCAGAATATGTTTTCAATGGCAAGAGACTGTAGAACGCTATGATAGAGGGGGACCTGGGTTCTTTGTAATGAACAACAAAAAGTTAGAATGCAAATGCAGCAAATAATTAGGAAGACAAACGGACAATGGTGAAACTACACCAGGAGATACTATGCACTATTTTGGTCTCCTTACTTAAGGAAGGATATTCTTGCATTGGAAACTGTTCAGAGAAGTTCACTAGGTTGATTTCTAGGATAAAGGGATTATCTTATGGGGAAAGGTTGAGCAGATTGGGCCTTTATTCACTGGAGTTCAGAAGAAGGAGAGGTGACCTTATTGAAAGATATAATATTTTGTGGGAGCTTGAGATGATGGCTAGAATTCTCCAGCTGTTCACGCCAGTGGGATTCTCTGGTTTTACTGCAGTGAACAGAGATTTGGCTCTCTGTCCTTGCTTGCAGTGGTGATGGGGCATGAACCAACAGAGAATTCTGGCTGATGTTCCCCTTCAGGGGAACCTAGAAATAGGGACCACGATTCTCCCATTGGGACCTGCAGCATTTCTGGCAGGTCCATTTGGGAGAATTGCGCATCAGCCTTTTTCTGGGATTTGCACAAGCAGCAGGAATGCATGCGCATCTCCCAAGCTGGAGAACAGTCAGAGTCCAGACCATGCTGGAAACCAGCGGGAAGAGAGGTAAGTCATCTGAATTTTTTAAAATGTAGTTTAAATATATTTTGCATGTCATTATTGCGAACTTTCCAATCCCAATACATTCTCCCACCCACCAGGAGTACTTCATTCCGCCAGGGTTAGAATAGCTCCCCATGTTCGGGGAATTAGCAGGACACTTTGCTGAAGTGAAGGGGGGGCAATCAGGGCCCTCCAGGGTGGCAGGGGGTGGTGACCCCCAGGCATGGGCATCCTGGCAGTGCCAGCCTATGCCCCCTGGAGTGCCCAAGGGGCAAAGTGCCCATGCCTGGGAGCACCTTAGCACCGCCACTGGGCATTGGGCAGTGCTAAGGGGCAGGACCTAGGGGCAATTGGTGAGGGTGGGAGGTCCTGCTGCTACTCTGCATTGCGAATGGTCTAGGCTGGAGGAAGGTCAGTGATTGGGATGGGCTGGTGGTCTGCCACTATGGGGGTAGGGAATTGCCAGGGTCAGGGGGGATCTCCACTTCTGGGGGGTAGGTTGAACATCAGGGCATTCTGGGGCTGGGGAAGGTCGAGGCTAGCCCGGGAATTGTCGTGGGGGGGCTGCGATTGGGGCCATGGAAGAAGGGCTGGACAGGCAGTACTGCAAGAGTCCTGCAAATGGGGAGAATGATGGATTGGAGCCCCGGCACATGTGCACAGTTCCAGAACTGTCAGATTCCAGCTTTTTAATGAGATTTGCAATTGTGACCTCTGCAGTACACAGAGTGTACTGTGTTCAATACTGTGTAGTGGCTATTAACTGTGTTCTTAAATAAACTTTGGTTGATAAAAGCATTCTAGTGTGTCACTTGAATCATACATGGAGTAAAACACCTAATACTCTCAGTGCCAAATTAAAAGTGCAAAATCTATGGTCTAGGCAGCTTTCATAAAATACTAAGGAGTTTCTGGCCTGGATTTTACCACTTATTGCAGATACTTTAAAAATAACTCAAATGAATCCTTGAGATATCAAAAATTAAATAATAAAGTTCTACAATTATCCAGTTAAGAGGAAGGAAAGTTGAGGTACAATATTTTCTCCATTAGAGTGCAGGATCTGCTTCATTTTTCTCTTTTTCTCTGTTGCCACTCTACCTTATCATTAAAGTACTATGACTCAAAATGTGACGCAACTTGTTATCGGACAACAAATTCTTTGAAATTGGGCACACAATATGGAAGCAGACTAAAACCACACAGAGCCCCTCCACTAAAAATCAAAAAATCACAGATGCGGACTAGCAGGCAGGAGCATGTTTTTAGAATGCAAATGAGAGCTAGCACACAGGGGAAGCTGGTCAGGAAGGCAACTCCAGGAGCTAAATTAAAAAATACACCTCCCCACTCCACTAAATCAGCACTTCTAAACCAGTCAAGCAACCTACGGAGACACTTTAAGATTAGCATAGCTAAGGAAGCATCCCTAGTCCCTCAAACTTCCTGAGAATAATTGCACACCTATTGTTCAAGCCCCTGAGATTCCAGACCATTGATAACCAATCAGACAAAAACGATTAACATACATTTAAAACAATCACCCTTACACTTGAAAACACCAAGACAGGATGGCCAAAATCAAATACTGTAAATAAAGCATTAACATTTGAATTGCACACTACACCAAAGTTTGGGTCTAATTATAGCCGTTTCGGCGGTCTTTAGTGTGCTTTCGGGACAGTTCGATTGTATGTCCTGACTGCACCTCCGTTGACATAAAAGAAAATAAAACTGTACTGTTGTTGAACTTGACCCTGAGTTTGCAGTGGTTGTTTCGCCCACTCACACTAACAAGCTTGATGGACAAGTTGCTGCCATACTGAATAATTCATAGAAGGCTCCTCCTAGTCATCGATGTCCATGCTTCTATATGCCAAGGGGAGCTTCAGAGCATTTTTTAAGAGTTTTCTTTGTCCTACCTGGAACGTTGGCTGTTCCACTGTTGAAGAAGCAAAACTTGACATGGCAGACATTTTTCGACCATCTGGACACAGTTGTGGAATTGTACGTCCTTGCTCGTAAAATCCCACCCAAGGCTAATGGAGAATGGCATTCTGCAAGCCTCGCCCACCCCGATTCTAGGGTGGGCATGCTGATAAAATTCCTGCTAGCGTCTAGTTTATTGAAGTTGATTTTGCAAGTGTTTTGCCTGAATGCTTGTGGTGCTGGCTTCAAGAATGTCACTAATGTTTGTTTGGTAGTTTTCCAGAGCAAATAGCAGAAGAAATGTTGCTGATGGAATTACTTGTGCACAATCTATCACAATTAATCTGACTGTAGTTCCAGTGTTATTTGTTATACAGTGCTTTTCTCCTTAACTCACATATTTGATCAGGTATTACAGTTACGTGTGACACAGGAAAGACGATGTAGTTACAATCAAATCACATTAAGTCACATCGTGACTGAGTGGGGATGGGCAGATGGGGGGGCACAAAGAATAAATGGAATGTTGGTATTTACCTGTATTAGGCACACCTATTGTTCTAACCTGTCTGCCTACAAATTAAAATAGCCACCTTTCACCACAATTCATTTGTTAAGATTATCTAAAGCTGGGCAGCTCATTCACGCTTCATTCATCAGAAATGCAGTAACTATTTGACATGATGCGAGATAAACATCATAGTGCCACTTTTACTAACAATAGAGACTGGCCATTAGGAATTCTTTAATAATAGGGCAGTTGATCCTTGTTGAATGAGTAACGTATTGACAGACCAGAGTCTTACCAATACAGGAATTTAGATGGAAATATTACCATTTAGAGATTGGATATTGCCAAATTCAAATTATGCCTTTTAAAAGACAACAAATACTTTGGAGATTTTCAGCAGGCAAAAGTATTCTCAGCTGAAAATCCCCCAGATGGCCTCTTAAGGTTATGTTTATGCTACTTCGAACTTTGTATCTGGTACAACATTAACATTGAAACGTTTGTTTTTGATGCTCTGTGTTTACTAAATATGAAATGCCTGCAGCAATAAAAATGACAAGCAGATTAATTCCATATTACATCACAACTCATATCATGCAACTTTGCAGCAGACTTTTATTGACGAACACTGAGTAAGTGTAAAGACTTAGGGCTAAGGATGATTGTTAGTGATGATAGCAGAAAACGTTGAAAGCATTAATGGGTTATGATGTAAATAGTTAAAGCCACTGTTAAAATAGCAAAGGAATGCTATAAAAACATGTCAGACATTCAACAGCTATAATCAACAGTAATAATTTCTATCCATCTATTTCATAACAGTTGCATTCCAGAATTTGCACACAATTTCTGCTGAAAGCAGCAGAAAACTCTTTTTGAAACAAACTTAGCAATAAAATTCCAAATCCCACATCTACGAAGCAATAAATAGCTCCTGCGAGCTTAAGTTAATGCCAAGGTTAAAAACTAAGCTATTCATATTAGTTTTTGATGAGTACACTGGGAAAATCTGAAGTTTATTGCTATTATACAACTACTATTATACTACATGTCAACATTTCCATACAAAACTTTTTGCAATGTTTTTGGTTGAAGGTAGTTATATAGAGATGCTAAGCAACCTGGGAATGAATATTACAGTGAGATCTCATAGGGACACATTTTGTTTAACATAAAATGACCTGGTGGAGCTAGAAGTCTTATGTACAGTGGCTACATTTGATAAGATATTAACAAATGAGAATTTGAATATATTTAGGAATAAGTGGGAAGTTCAGCCAAACATTTAGTAGACTCTCGGTATTCATAATATAAGGACATTCTTTTGGGAAAAAAAACTCTTATGACAACACTGGCACTTCATTAACCTATTAACTATTCCCTACTCTTATATGATCTCGCTGCTGACAGATGTGACAGTGAGCTTAAGCTAGTTTCAATGCAAAGTGGGGCCCGCATTGCAATAAACATAGACTACAAAATGTAGCCACTGTTGTTTTGAAGGCAACATGAGTATCAGTTTGGCTCAGGGCAGCACCGCAGTCTCCGAATCAAAGTGTCAGTCGGTTCACTTCGAGACTGATTACATAATCCAGCTGCAACTGTATTTGCTGGAGGTGCTGCTTTTGGATCAGACTTGGGAAATCTTTGACTGTTCTGATGGATACAATAGATCCCATGGTAACAACAGTAGAGTGGGAGGAATTCGTATCGTGTTTTGGAAAAGTTCTATCCCTCAATTAATTTACCAAAAACAGATTAACTGGTCACTTTTTCACTGCTGTTTAGGACCTACGAAACAATAGTACTTTAGGATACTGTAAAGATATGCTTACGTAAATTCAAGTTCTTTTTTGAGTGGGTCCTTTTCATAAGGCCAGTAGCTCATCTACCAACTAATATGTTTAAGATAAACTGCTCCTTTAAGTGGAAATAGATTTTAGAAAAAATTCACAGAACAAGTATATTTAAATAGTGTTGTCAAAAACAAAGGTTTTCATATGAATCAACAAACTTAATGGAAGGATTTCTGTAATGAAGTGATTCTGCTTTGAGGGGCCAGTGAGAGGTAGTGTTACATAGAAAATTCCCTCCAGTGATGGAAGGATAATTTTACAAGGAAGAAATTACTTCACTACAAACATTCTCCACAATACACACTAATGGCAATATCCGGACACTGTATACTGTGCTGAGCACAAACTCTGACAGGACAAAATGAATCTGAAGAAACAGTTAATCGCAAACATCTGCTCAGGTTTAGCTAGTTTAAAAGCTTGCGAGAATTTTGTAAACCTGACATCTACTGATATTTAGCTATCATAGGTTTTCTTTGCATGAAATTTGAATCCTTGTAACTGACGAAAGGCAGTAAGAAAACTGCAACACTTTTCGTTTTTATTGTGTCTGTATCAGCAATGTTGTCAAAATAAATTGCACATTCTAATAATAATCTTCAAATTACAGATCTGCCATTTTCACTTTTTACAGTCTAATTATGAATGCCTTTTTTAAAAAAGATTGAAATTTCCATTCATTAACAGTAACCCCATTTTAAAGCTGCAAAGTGCACACAACCTGTTTTAAGTAGATGAACAAAATCATTACATTAACAACATTCAAACTTAAAGAAACAAGAGTCAAATCTCAGCAATTATCACTTCCTAACCACATGATCACAAGATAAAGAAAAGCAGATACTTGCATGAATATACTTGCATGATCATTGCATGATCATGAACACAAGCAGATACTTGCATGATCATTTTATAACCAGTGAAGTACTTTTTCAAATATGGTCACTGTGTAATGTAGGAAACACAGTAGTCATGGAGTCATAGAAGTTTACAATATGGAAACAGGCCCTTCTGCCCAATGTGTCCATGCTGCCTTTTTTTTTAAACCTCTTTTTAGTCAAGTTGCACGTAACAAGCTCTTAAAGACAGTACTATGATAATCTGTTTTTGGGATGTTAATCTGAAAGATAAACATTGATTGGAAGACCAGGGATAACTTATTTAAAATAATGCCATGGAAATTGTAATGTCTAGCCGAGAGAGCAGATGGCCTTGGTTTCATCTGAAATACCTTTGTCAGTGCAGCACCCCCATAATTAATACACTTAGAGTGTCAGTCCAAGTTCTTTTATGTTCAACTTTTGAAATGGGATTGAAACCCATAACCTTCTGACCGAGAGATGAAAATGCTGAAGTTTTATCAATATATGAATAGCATGGAAAATATACTAAAATATCAATTGTAGGACAGCTCATTGTCACCAACCAATCTCATCCAATTTTGGTGAACCTTCTATGAATGACTGTAGCCTAACTGAGCCTGGACAAATGTAAATGCCAAAATTATACATCACTAATGCATAATACATACAAACTATAATAACAAAAGAGCAGTCAAATATTGGAGTTCTATGCACAACATTTTTTCATTGAATATGCACCTACAATGAGAAGGAAAACTTTAACACGTAATATCTATAAGAAAGACAACAGCTTCTTTGTCACAAAAACAGAAAATGCTGGAATATCTCAATAGGTCTGACAGCATCTGTAGAGAAAGAACAGAGCTAATGTTTTGAGTTTGGATGATCCTTCGTCAGAGTCATTTGTCATATTGCCCAGGTTTTTTATAGCTTCTGTTAAAAATTATAACTACTGACATACTTTGTAACATAATTAAAAAAAAATTGACATTTAGAGTGACAGGAAAGTGGCACAATGGTTAGCACTGCTGTCTTATAGTGCCAAGGACCTAGGTTCAATTCCCATCTTGGGTCACTGTCTGTGCTCAGTCTGCATGTTCTCCTCATATTTGTATGGATCTCCTCTTGGTGCTCCAGTTTCCTCCCACAGTCCAAATGATGTGCATTGGCCATGCTAAATTTGCCCTCAGTGTACTTGAACAGGTGCTAGAACACAGAGACTAGGGGACTTTCACAGTAATTTCATTGTAGTGTTAATGTAAGCTGACTTGTGGCACTAATAAATAAACTTTAACTTTGTAATGGAAACCAATAGAGTAATAAGAAAGGAGAATGCTTCCAAAATTCAGTTGAGAAGTAGAGGCTCCTTAACATAATTTGAACATGATTTTCAAATTATCATTGGTGATTTCTATTAGTCTAAAATTCTTAAAAGACGCAATTGAAATTATTTCTTCTTTCATACATGACAATTCCTCAGATTGACTTATTAAAACATTTATGACTGCAGTGCTGTCTTCTCATAAAGGAAATTTGACACTTAGTTGTTTTGAAAGGGTTATTATTGTTGATGCTTCCCAGGTAAGAACTTACAATGTCATTACACATTCTTTAATCTTTGTTGATCCTTTTCATTGTCAGACAGAAAAAAAATTACAATAAACCACAAATGAAAACACTGGAATTGAAATTCATTATGGTGCTGCATTCAGATATATCAGCCATTTTAATACAAACAAAATATATGCAATTTTGGTGGTAAGAGCCCAATACACCTAAATCCCCTCGATCTTTTATAATTGTCTACTGTTTCCTTTGTCCTGAATATATTGCAACCATAATAATAACCCACCCCAAATTTGCAGAACCCAAGACACGAGTTAACTACAATTACACCTGGTCACACTCTTGAAGTTATGATCAATTTTCAAGTAATTTTTATAGTCTTTTAATGCACTTTATGTTTCTTTGTAATTTATCTTCGCTGTGAGCTGTCCTTTTTTTTGTTTCTTTGAAGTTTTATGACACAAGTATAAATCACAATAAAAACAAAAAAGCTTCCCACGTTGCAGATCCTCAAACATATATAAATGATGGATGAATGAACACATATATGAACAATGAGCAGGATTTGGCCATTCAGCCCCTTGAGCCTAATGCGTCATTTAATAAGATCTTGGCAGATCTGATAGTAACCTCAAAACTGCAGTCTGCCTACTCCTGATAACCTAAGTCTCTGCCAAAAATCTACCCATCTCTGCCTTAAAAATATTTGAAGACCCTGCTTCCACAACCTCTTCAGGAAAACAGATCTAAAGACTCACGACCCTCTGAGTGAAAGAAAATATCTCATCTCTGTTTTCAATGGCCAGCCCTTATTTTTAAACAGCGACCCTTGTGTTTAGATTCTCCCACAAGAGGAAACAGCCTTCCACATCCACACTGTCAAGACCTCTCAGGAATCTTGTATGCTTCAAGTTGCCTCTTTATCTTCTAAACTCCAGCGGATACAAGTCTAGCCTGTTTAACCTTTCCTCATAAGACAACCTGCCCATTTCTGATATTGGTCTGGTAAAGCTTCTGTGAACTGTTTTCAATGCATTTACATTTTTCCTTAAATAAGTGGCCATACTGTACACAGTAGTCCAAATGCACTCCAAAAATAGTTGGATATACTGCAATGACATGCATTGGAAAGTTGGCATCTATAGAATAGGCACATATTTTGAGTCTGACTTCCAAGTTATGTCCCAGTAGCATCCTAGTAAACCTTTTCTGCATTCTTTCTAGTTTAATATTGTGAGATAAAATGACTTGTGTCAAGTAAACTAACTGTTTATGCTTCCAAACAGCCCTTTCATCAAATTCTTCTTAAAAATGAGTAGAACCACAAGATTGGAATGAAGCAAAAGGTATCTGCAGATAACATTTGAATCTCTTGTTGTACAGTAAGGATTTGTGTCTTTAATTGATCTCTATTGGTTTCTTGGATTTACTTTGGCAAAAACCTGTTGAAATTCAATCTTTGGGACAACTTTTGATCAGCATTGGCATGGGTTTAGCACAGTAAGAAGTCTCCCACTTACCTGACAAAGGAACAGCGATCCAAAAGGTAGTGGATTTTGCTACCAAGTAAACCTGTTGGACTTTAACCAGGTGTTGTGAGACTTAGAACATAGAACATAGAACATAGAACAATACAGCACAGAACAGGCCCTTCGGCCTTCGATGTTGTGCCGACCAAAATAAAAAGCAATGCCCCTCCTAACTAAACCATTCCCTTCTCATCCATATACTTATCAACTAACCTCTTAAACGCCACCAAACTTGGCGCATCTACAACAGCTGCAGGCAGGGCATTCCACTCCCTAATCACTCTTTGAGTAAAGAACCTACCTCTGATATCCGTCCTATAACTCATACCCCTTAATTTAAAGCTGTGTCCCCTCGTGCTAGCTTTCTCCATCCTAGGAAAAAGGCTATCACTGTCCACCCTATCTAAACCTCTAATCATCTTATATGCTTCAATAAGATCCCCTCTTAGCCGCCTCCTTTCTAACGAAAACAACCTCAAATCCTTCAACCTCTCTTCATAGGACCTGCCCTCCATACCAGGCAACATCCTAGTAAACCTCCTCTGTACCCTCTCCAATGCCTCCACATCTTTCTTATAATGTGGGGACCAGAACTGCACACAATACTCCAAGTGCGGCCGCACTAGAGTTTTGTACAGTTGCAACATGATGCTGCGGCTCCTAAATTCAATCCCCCTACCAATAAAAGCTAAGACTCCATATGCCTTCTTAACAACTTTATCCACTTGACTGCCTACTTTCAGGGATCTATTGACACATACACCAAGATCCTTCTGTTCCTCAACACTATTAAGAGCCCTACCATTAGCCCTATACTCTACACATTTATTGTTCCTGCCAAAGTGCATTACCTCACACTTTTCCACATTAAACTCCATTTGCCACCTCTCGGCCCAGCTCTGCAACTTGTCCACGTCACTCTGTAAACTAAAACACCCCAGCAAGAAATACTTCTTGCTGTATTTATCCCAGTCCAACGTCAGCCTCTCCACATCATGGGTTTAGCAGAGCAGCTATGTTGTCCCATTTCAAAGCCAGGATTGAAATGGCAGAACACTTTTGGGTACAATCCTGTTTGATTGCACTAGGTAGTTCTATGTGCCAAATGACTACTCAGCTACAGCTTGATAGTGTTGGGAGAACGGTAATTCAGACAGCCTCACTGCTGAGACGATCAATAGATTGGGTCTGGGTGCATCTCGTGTTGGGCCTGCAGCTATATAATATTATCATAGGATTACACCTACACAATTCCAGACCTACAAAAGTTCTTTCAAAACAAATTTTGTTTTGAACCTATTCATAAGTGGCAACCAGGATGCCCCTTAAGAATACACCACTTATTACAAAGAAAAATCTTACAGTTAGTGTAAGATATCCATTTGCATGTTTATGTATTCCTTGCCAGAGAGAGGTGGGTATACTGTTCACCCACTTACAGGTTTGTCTGAAAATTGCATCATATGAGGCCTCTGGGGGTCAATGGGGTGGCCAAGGTATCTCCAGTGATTTTCAACTGGCCAACATCTGCTTCTCAGAATTCTAGCTCTGTTTTAACATTAACTTACATATACAGACTTCTGAACTGCATAAAATATCTTCATTGAAATCTTAAAAAGGGCAGGACAAATAATTAAAAATGTTAAAGCATCTGAGAGCAATTTAGTTTTGTAATCCAAAACAAAATTATGTTTATTTCACCAAATATTTTTACACTTATGTCCATAAATGGTGCAAGTTCAGATAATTTTGTATCCTAAAGGTAACACTGCAAATGAGAATTTTTAAGAGAATTGACTTTGGTAGTAGGTCAATAACAGAAGCTGTATGAAGCTAGTGAACAAGAAAAGTTTACAACAAAAGTTTAAAAGTAAACTGTTCCTTGAGATGTAGATATATTCACATACCTACATATAAATGCACTTGTCTTTGACAGTTCTAGTAGGAGGGACCAGTGCACAATCCTTGTGGAGACAAAGTCTTGTACTCACATTTACAATATCATCCATTGTGTTCCGTGGCACAACTATTACACTAAATGGGACAAAATCAGAACAGACCCAACAGGTCAAAACTAGGTCTTCCGTGAGGCATCGAGTCATCAGAAGAAGCAGAATTGTATTCAACCACAATCTATAACCACATGATGTAGCATATTCCTTATTCTACAACTGCCATCAAGCCAGGGGATCAACCCTGGTTCAATGGGGAATTTTGGAGAATGAGGCAGGAGCCTAGATAGTATCTAGGCATATCTAAAAATGAAATACATCCTTGAACATACAACCAACTACATGCGCGCTAAACAGCGGAAGCAGCATGTGTTAGAGCTATGCAATCTAATAACCAGGTCTAAGCTTTAATCCACCACCGTTCGCAATAATTGAAGGACTAACCAGAGGAGGAGGGTCCGCAAACATCCCCATCCTCAATGATGATAAGCATTTATGCTGGAATTCTACCGCCCTGCCCACCACGGAATTGGAGTAGGCGAGAGGAGGACAACGGAAATTCTATTGACCTCATTGGGGCAGGGCGGGGGTGATTTCCGGTTTCACTCCTTAAATCCTGCCCTTATTCTCTCCACCACCATCACATAGTAGCAGCAGTCTGTACGATCTAGAAAATGCACCTCTATATCTCACCAATCCTCCTTTAACATCACCAACCAACCATGACCTCTACTATCTAGAAAGAAAAGGCAATAGATGCACCACTACCCCCAAGTTACAATCCTGAATTTAAATGAGATTGCCATCCTTTTACTGTTGCTTGTTCAAAAACTTGGAATTTTCTTCCACACCAACTTCTTAAGGGCAGGTGAACATGGACAAAAAATGCTGGCCTTGCCAGTGATGCTCACGTCCAATGAAAGAATTAAAAAGTTACTGTGAATGCTGTGCCATTTACTATCTATAGAAAATGATAATATATCAATAGGAAATATGAGTCACAATTAGATACTGCTGGATATGTTTTAATCCTCCTATACCCTCAACAAATCGAAAATGCTTCCAAGTAAG
This sequence comes from Sphyrna mokarran, assembly GCA_024679065.1. Lineage (NCBI taxonomy): Eukaryota > Metazoa > Chordata > Chondrichthyes > Carcharhiniformes > Carcharhinidae > Sphyrna > Sphyrna mokarran. The sequence continues at coordinate 6,390,475 of JAGIQG010000022.1, forward strand.
AGAGAAATTGTGACAATGGATTTTCTGGTTATCTCTAAGTCTGCCTTTAGAACGTTTATTCATATATCATGATCTAGAAATTGGAAGATCTCCCTGTCAGCAATGGGTAGGCCTGAGGAGTACGTGATATTGGACCTAGATCCTCATTTACATTGGACCCACAAGCTGCAGCAACTTTACCAGTATGGCAGGTGGCAAATTTGTGGCATGTTACTGAGTATTTCCATGCACCCCACCAACGATATGGAATGGCTTTGCTTAATGGCTGCAAAATGGTATAGTGCTATCAAATAGGTTTTCTTTATAATTTCTCCCCTAATTTCCAAAAACCCGTCACTACCAATTATCCTTACCTCCCACCCTTTCCTTACTGGTTAAAAGTTGTGTCAAATTAATACTATTGGAAGTGAATAGCTGAACTAATAAAAGCTAGATTTATTTTACAAACTTCTTGCTCTGTTCTAATGGATGAGATACAGACAACAGATGCTCTACTCAGAGACTGGTTTCCTTTGCCTCAAGGCATTTACATTAATTCCCATTACAGTATATTCTATTATATAATTGCAAAATGAAATTAAAATATTTATTTTACTTTGTGGACATCCATGTCCTCTACTTAGTCTGTATCCTGCGATTAGCATAACTATTATAAAATATTTTCTTCTGTGTTGACTTTAGGTCATCTAAGCAAAGGACTATTTAAACATTATGTGTGTAAAGCTGGCATTAAATGATAATGATTAATGTTTGTGATTCCTCAGACACAAAGAGTCTATTCTGTATAATGACAAATATTTCAATAGTAGATTCACATCTAAGAAGAACAATTGCCTCAAATGGTAGGACTCATTTCTCTTGCAAAGTGGACAACCATTAACCTATTTTTGAAAATGATTCCCATTTGGAGATAGATCATGATTCGGTCACATTACTCAGAAAATGCAAAATTGGCATCTAAATATGGCAGCTGGAACCTTAAAGAGATATCCTATAAAACCTACAACCCTGTATAAGCAAATCTGGAGCACTAAGTAGGCATTATTACCATCATCAGTGACCAAACTACATCAGTATCTAAAATAAGTTGAATTCCTTCAATAAGCAGTGTTTCTACTAGCTCCACAACCATTTCTCCTTTCTTTATACTACTCCTCAAATTTACTTTAGCTGGGAGAATTCTTTTAACCTCCCAATGAATACTACTGACTAAAACTTCTTCCTTCATGATTCCCCCTGGAGAGCAAATATATTGATTCCACAACATTAATGATTGACTTACTCCAGTGTCTCTGAAAATCGTAATATCTTTACCCACTCCATTCCATAAAAATGGAAAGACTTTTCCTTCACACAGAAAGTTCTTAAACACATCAGCCACTTGCTGTTTACTCTGCCCTGAACAAGCCGTACATTCCTTTTCACACATCCATCCAGTCCACTGCTTGTTTCTTGCTGTGTATAGCTCTTACTGGGTTTTCTTATTGTACAGTCTCTAACTTAATATTTCCTTTCTTAAAGCGGCACGTGGCACAGTGGTTAGCATTGCTGCCTCACAGCGCCAGGGACCCAGGTTCAATTCTGGCCTCGGGTGACTGTCTCTGAGGAGTTTGCATATTCCTCCAGGTGCTCCAGTTTCCCCTCTCAGTCCAAGAATGTGCAGGTTTGGTTGATTGGCCAGGATAAATTGCCCCTTAATGTCAGAGAGATTAGGAGGGTAAATGTGTTGGGTTACAGGGATAGGATAGGACTTGGGTTGATTGTTTATCAGTGCAGGTTCGATGGGTTAAATGGCCTCCTTTTGCACGGTAGATTCTATGATAAAAGTCCCAAAATTCCAATCGGTACATCTATAAATCCCCAGCGCTCAGACTTTGTATGGCCCAGTGAAAGCATCTAACATTCCTCTTGTCCTTTTTACTCTCAGCATCTTCTTTTTTATTCTGAGGGGAGAGCTCTTAGGAACTTTCAACAATTCCTTCTCTTACCCAACTTCCCTTTTTCTTACCTTCCCATTTTCTATCCATCTTAGACCTAAGAGGATATTGAAAAAAGGCTTTGATCTGATGACTAATTCATAGTCATCAGTTGGCTTGGCAGTGTTAACTCTTTCTTCATCGATATGAGTCCTTATCGCTGAAAATAATGAATCTTTGTATTCTTTCAAAATAATTACTTCTCTAAGCACCTCATACATTCTTTATATCTTTAATGCTCTTATCCACCAATCAAAATTACTCTGTTTAACCCTTTTGAATCCAATACAAGTCTATTCAAACTGTTTCCTTGCATTACAAAACATTACTCCATAAGCCTCTGGTAATAACTCATTAGCACTTAGTATAATTTTCTTCACTGTAGCATAATCCCCAGATATTTCTTCTGACAAAAATGCATATATTCCATTAGTCTTACCTATAAATTTACTTTGCAAAAGCAACATCCAAATCTATGTGGCCATTTCACTTATTTAGGTTTTATTCTCAAATAAGTTGAAAAATGCCTTCACATCCTTCTTATCAAATTTTGTAAGTGTCTATATGGATTTCCCTACTTGTCTAAAAATATGTCCTCCCTTGTTTTTGTTTGTTGTTTGTTGTCTCTTATTTTGACTGCCAGCATTTTAAGATGACTATGTCTCTCCCCTTCACTATCTTTTCCATTGCTAACTTTTTCATTTCCAATCTTCTTTCTCTCTCTTTCTCTGCAATTTATTTTCTTTAACCTGAAGTTTTTTTTTGCCTTGCTCCTGTCTCTCTGCTGATTCTCTTTGGAATGCTCTTCCTTTTCTCTTTGCCTTCTGTTCAGGCTTTTTTCATTTCCATTTCTCATTGCATCATTTGTGAACGGGTATATTGGCCTTGGAGGGAACATTCACCAGGTTGATATTGGAGAGGGAGTTGGCTTATGCGTAGCGATTGAGTAGATTGAGCTTGTACTCATTGGAGTTTAGAAGGCTAAGGGGTATGTTATAGAGACATATAAGGTAATGAAGGGGCTAGATAGGATAGAGGTAGAGAGATTCTTTCTGTTCAGAAAGGAAACCAGAACTAGAGGGCACAGCCTCAAAATGGAGGGGGGGGGGAGGGGGCAAGGGGGGTGGGTGGTGATGGGGTGGTCAGTTTAGAACAGAATTGAGGAGGAACTTTTTCTCTCAGAGGGTAGTGAATCTCTGGAATTCTCTCCCGTTGAAGTGGTGGAAACTACCTTGTTGAATATGTTTAAGTCACAGGTAAATAGATTTTTGATCAATAAGGGAATTAAGGGCTATGGGGAGCAAGCGGGTAAGTGGAATTGATCCACTTCAGATCAGCCATGATCTTATTGAATGTCGAGGCAGGCTCCAGGGGCTAGGTGGCCTATTCTTGCTCCTAATTCTCATGTTCTTATTATCATTTGTAATTGAATTTTTGCTCATTCATTTGCCTCAGCGTTTGGAGAACTTGGTCTCTCAGGTATCCTTTGCGATCTTAGATGCTTAGCTAAACTTTCAATTATATCAGCTGTCTTAATCCCTGCAGGTAATTCTAATTGTAACATATCCATTAATTCCCTCAACATAGCTTTAGTTGTACTTTTTAAACTCTTCAAGACTGCACCTCTGCTCCCAACTTGGTCTTAGCTATCATCTGAGCCATTTTACAGTCACTTTACTTTAAAACCATACTGATTCAACACTCAATATCATTACTTCTAAAGTCACTAATTCCAATACAACCAAGGAATTATGCTTTTAATCTTCCAACAAAGAGCTCTGAATTTTCATGTAGATGAATACAGAATTTGTCTACATTATTTGAAGGATGAACAGAAATTTTCTTGTCAAAATGGAATGAAAAGATCCAAATTTGAAACTGGATTTCTAAATTTGGAAACCTTGATGGCATAGTCAGTCAAATGCTGTCTTGATGTTAAGGAGGTTAGAGGAACAAGCACTCTACATGATTAATCTCAGCCAAGGCAAAGGTATTTTATAAATATGGCCCCCTTCTTGTAATATGGGAACTCTGACTTTGATGCCATCACCTCCACCCCATTCTTAGCCTGCTGTAGGGAGGCCATCTCCAAGGAGATGTTAGTCTCCACTTGTGGGCAACACTCCCATGGCAAATTGACTCTAATTCAGCATATAACAATTTAAATTAGTTGCCCACCTCCATGAAGAGTACAGCCCTAGGGAATCTGTTTTCCCCAAGGAATGTTCCCTGGGGGCACGAATGCATTCAGGGGTTGTCCTGATGTACCACCACTTCCCCCCACCCTCTATTATTTCCCTTCCCCACTTCCAAGCTCACCATGAGGTAGCCAAGAAAATCAGCCTTAACACTTTAATGGTTCAGCTACTGATGTCAATTTAATACCTCATAATTTCACAGCAGTCAGATTTAATCAGTGCAATCATTATGCTTAGCATAAATTCCAAAACAGATCCTAAAGTGCCATACTTGTTAAAAAAAGTTTTGAATATCATTTTTGAAGGTTTTTGTTATTAGCAATTGAATCGCATCAGAATAAAATACTTAAGATTTTTCAGTGCAGGTGTTACACTGTTATACCAAAGAAAAATTTTAGTTATAGCTTAATACACTGACAATTAACAAAGATGAAAACATTATATTGGGAGGCTAGAATTCAAAAGATCCTAAACTGAAGAGTGTAACTGTGAAACAATTATTAAAATGTTACGTACAACTAGAATGTGGAATCAGCTTATTCAAGAAAAGGACAATGAATATCTTGCTTACAGAGCTTTGTACCACTGTTTGTTGATGGCAGAAGGAATGAATGTTTATAGATGGGGTGCCAGTCAATTGCGTGGCTTTGTCTTGGATGGAGTTGAGCATCTTGAGTGTTGTTAAAGCTGCATTTATCTGGGCAAGTAGAGAGTATTCCATCACAATCGTGACATGTGCTTTACAAACTTTGAAAGTTTATTTATCTGTGTCACAAGTAGGTTTACATTAACACTGCAATGAAGTTAATGTGAAAATCCTCTAGATGCCACACTCCAGTGCCTGCTGAGGTACACTGAGGGACAATTTAGCATGACCAATGCACCTAACCGGTACATCTTTTGGGCTGTGGGAGGAAAGCAAGGCACCTGAAGGAAATCCATGCAGACATGGGAGAAACATGCAGACTCTGCATAGACTGAGGAGTCAGAAAGTGAGTTACTCACCACTGGCTTACTAGCCTTTGACATGTTCCTGTGATCACAGTATTTATAGACTAGCCTGGTTCAGTTTCTGGGCAATAGTAACCCTTAGGATGTTAGTACTGGGGGGATTCAGCCATGGTAATGCCATTGTATATCAAGCGGTAATGGTTAGATTCTCTCTTGTTGGAGATGGTCATTGTGTAGCACTTGTGTGGCATGAATATTACTTGCCACTTGTTAGCCCATGCCTGAATATTGTTTAGGTTTTGTTTCATTTACACACAGACTGTTTCAGTATCTAAGAAGTCATAAATGGTACTAAACATTGTTTGCTGATGACTGCATGTTCTCACTTCTGACCTGATGATGAAAGGAAGGTCACTTATGAAGCTGAAGAAGGCTGGGCCTAGTCCACTAACCTGAGGAATTCCTGCAGTGATGTCATGGAGCTAAGACGATTGGCCTTCAACAACCATAATCATCTTCTATTGTGCTAGGTATGATCCCAATCAGCACAAAGTTTTCCCATTGATACCAGTTTTGCTCGGTCTCATTGATACCAAACTTGTTCAAATGCTGCCTTGATGTCAAGGGCAGTCATTCTGTGAATATGCAATGCTGAACAAAGCTTTGCTTCAATTCTGGCCTCAGGTGATTGTGGCATTTGCACATTCTCCTGTCTGTGTAGGTTTTCTCTGGATGCTCCGGTTTTTTCCCACAGTCCAAAGGTTGATTGGCCATTGTAAATTGCCCCTTAGTGTTGGGGGACTAGCAGAGTAAAAAAATTGGAGTTATGGCAATAGGCCCTGGGTGGAAATGTGGGCAGTGCAGACTCAATGGGCCAAAGGGCCTCCTTCTGCTCTGGAGAGATTCTATGATTCTAAAACTCTAGTCAAAGGCGAAATGTACTGTTGTGTTTTGCAAGACAAAAAAAGAGCAAGTATTTTCTCACCTCCCCTCGGCATGTTTCTCTCAGCAGGAGGCAGCATGCTGAACACTCGATTTTCTGATCTCATCCTTATCAATGGATTTCCCACTGACTGCACGCCATGCTGCCAGGAATCCCATGGCAAGGGTGCACCGTCAGCAGGACAGGAAGATCCTGTGACATGAACAGCCAAAGAATTCCAGCTATAGTAAATGCTGTTCTGTGACCAATGAGAGATGTTTTACTGGGTGATGACAGCTGTGATATTATTTTATCCCCAGCCATCATCTGGAATGTGTTGAAACTTTTTCCTCATTCCTTCACTAAGACTAGTTCAAAATCCCAGAACTACCTTCCTAACAGAACTGTAGGTGCAATGATTCAACTGTAGCAGCTCGACAAGACTGCTCACCACCATCTTCTCAAGGGCAAGGGCAAAGGCAAGCAGGGATGGCTACAAATGTTGGCTGTGCCACCGACACACTCATTTTAGAAAGAAATTCTGTAAATCTAACAGCATCGTGAAACTCAAGAAACTCTCCCAAAAATGAAGATGAGTACTCAACATAGCAGATAATATGTGGAAAACTGCCTATTCCATAGCATTAAACACAAATCCAAGACCAATATCTGGGTTTCTCTGCAGTTTACTATACTTGAACTCATATTTTCTTTGAAAAGCAATGTAAGCTAATGCAACTAACTGAATTGACTGAGACTATACTCATTGGAATTCAAAAGTATGAGGGGAGATCTTATAGAAACAAGGGAATAGATCAGATAGAAGCAGGGAAGTTGTTTTCACTGATATGTGAAACTAGAACTATGGCCTCAAAATAAGGGGGAGCAGATTTAGGACTGAGTTGAGGAAGAACTTCTTCACCCAAAGTATTGTGAATCTGTGGCATTCTCTGCCGAGTGAAGCAGTTGAGGCTACCTCATTGAACATTTTTAAGACAAGGATAGATAAATTTTTGAACAGTAAAGGAATTAAGGGTTATGGTAAGTGGGCAGGTAAGTGAAACAGAGGCCACGAAAAGATCAACCATTATCTTATTGAATGGCGGAAAAGGCTCGAAGGACCAGATAGCCTACTCGTGTTCTTAGTTCTTATGTTCTAACTGAGCCAATTCTTCTTTGAACAGGATGAACCAACAGCAATTTTTACATTTGATTTAGAATTCAGATTCATGGAAGCACATTTGCAGATCCTTTTTCTTCACAATGCACACTGTGATAAATCGATTCATTATTGGTGAGGGGGAGTTGGGTAGTGAGACCAGAACAATTGTTCGATTGTATTTTTAAAGTTACTTTTGCTATTCTATGTAGAATTTTACAATCTACCCTTTGAACATAAAAGTCAACATTAAAACACCACACATCACTAATATGTGTCACATTTTGCTATTTATGATGTTTGTATTCCAAACAATCTCAACACAGTTCAAAACAAGGATGGCATATCTTACCATAATCTACATTTCCTATGAGATGATATCTACAATCAACAAGACAGTCTTAATCTAACAAAAGTATATGTTGATATATTTACATCATACAAAAGAAAATCCAAAAAATCTTTCTTGTAGCTTTTGCTTTTTCATTTTATAAGTGATAAAACCTTTGTGAACATTTCTTACAGAATAGACTGCTGCATTGCTAAGAGCAGAGATTGCTTTTTGTTTGCTCCATATGTAGAACAGTAGTTTTAGTCACTGCAAGAGGTTTGTTTTAATTAAAAGGGGATGAAATAGGTGCTAACTGGATAGTACTAATAAGACTAGCCTGTTTGACAGTTCGGATTTAGCGTATAATTTTTGTTCCATTTGCTTAGGATCATAATTTGAACTTGCCTGGAGGTGCACAATCAATATGTGAAGTTCATTGAGAATTGCTTTACATTCATGTTGCCACAAGCACAAGGTAATCTTTAGACTACTTTAATTATGGCAAGATTTAATGTTCGTAAAATAAGAAAGATTTAGCTTTCTTGCATATCTACTTGTGACAGGTGCTTGTCATGCGTAACAGCTAACCTTAGCAGATTACTTTGAGCATGACATCTTCTCCTGATAAACTTCTATATCCTGGGGATGTGGAATACATCATTGACCTGTGATTTAATTCCATGCTTAACATAGCAGATGCTTCTGGCATTGGGGGAAGCATTCACCTGTCCCATTCAGTTTCTCAGTTCTCCATCACTTCTATGCAAGTATCAAACAACCTCATATGTGAATATGGTTTTCCTCTGGATAACTGTATTTTTCAACATAATCATTACAGTAACAGCTGACTTTTTACTTTAGCAGTTAAAATGTTACTCTCTATTAATTAAAGTAGCTTCTAATTATATGTTCTGATGTGTACATATTTTAGCATACATACTCAAATCAGCAAACTCTGACATTAAACTGTTTCTTTTAAGGCCTTAAAAATGCAAATCAGCATTGATTTAATTCTCAATGAGAGGAACAAGATTTAGGCTTACGTGTGACTTAAGTGTTGGTTAACATTGAGCATTAGCTTTCCCCCTTCAACCCCTGCTATTCAGAAGATTTAGTTATGTTGTTTAAATCAGAAAAACGTTTGTTAGTATTTTGACCAAAGCAGACAGAAGGAGATTCATAGAATCATAGAAATCTACAAAGCAGAAAGAGGCCATTCAGCCCATCGAGTCTGCACTGACCACAATCCCATCTAGGCCTTACCCCCATATCTCTACATTTTTACCCATTAATCCCTCTAACCTATTCATCTCAGGACACTAATGGGCAATTTTTTTTAGCATGGCCAATCAACCTAACCCACACATCTTTAGACAGTGGGAGGAAATTGGAGCATCCGGACGAAGCTTTCACAGACACGAGGAGAATGTGCAAACTCCTCACAGACAGTGGCCCGAGCCAGGAATCGAACCCAGATTCCTGGAGCTGTGAAGAAGCAATGTTAACCACTGTGCCACCATACCACCCCAACTGATGACATTACCTGATGCACCATTATCAAGATGAACCCTTCAAAGATGAAAGAATGAATTGGAAATCCAAGGGCTTCCCAAAGCAAACTTTAAGTACTGCTGGGTCTGATGGCTTATGTTCTAATTTCAGCATTAGAAGGTTTGAATAACAGATTCTGACAACTTTCATTGGTGTTTAAAGTGCATGCAAGTTAACCAGACAAGAAGCATTGACAGGCATCTGAAGTAAAAATCAGAATACTGAAGTGGGCAGATGACAAGCCTTGATCAGAGATACATAAATTATGTAGATGCCCATTTGATCATGGTCAAACAACTTTAAGGGAGCGGTCTTATCAAAAAAATTCTAAGTGCTGTATAAGCGGGAAATTGGGAAAGATGTTTACCTTCAGCAAGAAAAGAATTCAAACCTTATGCCATTTAGAGAAAAAAAGACAAAGTGTGATTCTCACCAGTAGGGGGAGTGACCACAGCAGGAAGTTGGCTGCTGATTGCTAGAGGATGCCATTGCGCATGGGCCTGATCTCCCAATGGGAGATATCTCACTCCCCCCACTCCTCATTCATTCCCCCCAACCCCCCCCATTCATCTCCCCTGGTCAATTACTTACTCCCCTGTTCACCCCCACACAATCACCTCCATCTGTCAACTCCCATTGTCGATTGCTATCCCCTTCCTGAGAGATTTTATACAAAGATGAGTTAGTAACATTTAACATAATGCGTTTTCACTGAGCACTAACTTAAGTGACAAATATTTTTTCTGAAATGTATTGCAATGATTTGTTCCCATATGTATTTTTCCTTCAGTTAATCCTTTTAAACAAGCCCTAAGACGTAGCTTTGCAGGTGTCAGATCCTTCTTGCACATCTGGAGTCTTATTCCCTCCTATCTTGGACCACTGGGAAGCAGCTGGGCAACAGACCATTGTCCACTTCCTTCTGGAAAGTGCCTTTATAAATAAGAACATAAGAAATAGGAGCAGGAGTAGGCTATCTAGCCCTTCAAGCCTGCCCTGCCATTCAATAAGATCATGGCTGATGTGAAAGTGGTTCAGTTCCACTTACTGCCTGCTTCCCATAACCCTTAATTTCCTTATTAATCTGAATAAATGTCTGTAAAGAAAGGCAATTTTTCTCAAGCCTCATCCTGGACCATTGAATGATGCAGGACTTTGTGCTCAATGGATTATTCACAGGGACACACACACGAGATGCAGCTAGAAGACCATCAACTTAGTGAAAGATGATCTTTGGTCTGCCCAAAACTAAGCATTTTTCCAGGTGCAACAAGCTTCCACAATTGAGTGTTACAGATGGGCATATTCCAAAATGCAGAATACATGCTAAAAGATGCAGTAAAGCATTGGATGAAAGTAGCAAAGGCACAATTAGAAAGGTTACTATCCAAGACCATCCAGCCAGAGAATCCAGAGGGGTTGGAAACTGGATAAAAACCTTTGTTTATTTGTCAGACTTGTAAATGTTAACTGTAATAGTAAATGTTGTGACTAATATATTGGAAGAAACTGATTTGATTTGCATTTCATGTAATGTCAACTTTCAATGATCATGTAATGTACTTTCATTAATTTTATGAATGAAGTGTATTCAATTAATAAGGCAAGCTTTCCAACACGAATGTCAAAAAATCCAAGCATGACTAACTTTCAACCAATGTGTTGCTAAGGCAATAATAATACTATATTGGTTTTCTCTCTATTGGAGAAGGCAAACAAATCCTTAAATTACTTGGAATCATTTCATTGTGCAAGGTTGGACTAGCATATATACATAGCTATCACTTCTCATACCATATGACAAAGCTGGCTTTTGTTGTGATTAATTGGGAGGTCAGTAGCAGCTGCACTGTGAATAAGACTGAATGATTATTTCCAGTGTACTGCCGCTTGACAACAGCTATTCATTTTTTACAAACTAGACAACTGTAAAGTTGGGTGTACTCCAGACAGCTGCTAGTTAGCTGTTCAAAAATAATTGATAGCTGTGTGCAACAAATCCTATTGACCTTTAAAATAAATACTTTTAAAAGTTCTAATAAAACCATGAATCTAAAATTATAGCCATTAGTTTCATATTTGAGTTTTACATAATGTAGAAGAGTAATGTAGAATCACAGAATTGCTATATTGCAGTAAAAGGCCATTTGGCCCATTCAGCCTGCACTGACAACAATTTCACCCAGGCCCAATCCCTGTAATTCCACGTATTTACCTTGCCAATCCCCTGACACTAGAATCATAGAAACCCTACAGTACAGAAAGAGGTCATTGAGCCCATCGAGTCTGTACTGATCACAATCCCACCCTGCTTCTACCTCCATATCTCTACATATTTACCCACTAATCCCACTAACCTACACACCTCAGGACATAAGGGCAAATTTAACATAGCCAATCAACCTAACCCACACATCTTTGAACTGTAGGAGGAAGCTGGAGCACCTGCAGGAAACCCATGCAGACCCGAGGAGAATGTGCAAATTCCACACAGACAGTGACCCAAGCTGGGAATCAAACCCAAGTTCCCGGAACTGTGAAGCAACACTGTTAACCACTGTGCCATCCAAGTCTGCTTTATTATTATTTTTTAACCTAAACTTTAAAGAAATGATAAAGTAGCTAACAATGAAGTAAATAATTTCTGTATTAAAATTTTGAAGATTAGCAAAACCTCTTAATGGCCTTGTATTGTTAGTTTTACAGAAAAAATAACCTTACATCTTAAAAAGAAATTTCTTCAGATTCTCAAATTACCCTGGGCCAACACCATTGTTTGTCAAAGGATTCAAGGCCTCTCCCGCTGACACCATAAAATGCAAGTATAGGAGACTGCTAAAAGAAAACCTGGGTTGTCTGATATTCTGTTTGTGAAGAAGTAACCAGTCTTTGCTGATCACCTCTAGATAATCCACAATGGATAAAAAATCCTGGGTTTACCTCATTGGATCTGATTTGAGACATTATAACAGTGACTACACCTCAAAAGTACTTCATTGGCTGTAAAATGCTTTGTGGTATTCCATATAAGACCATAAGACGTATGAGCAGAATTGGGCCACTCGGCCCATCGAGTCTGTTCCGCAATTCAATCATGGCCGATTTTCTTTTCTCATCCCCATTCTCCTGCCTTTTCCCCATAACACCTGATCCCCTTATTAATCAAGAACCTATCTATCTGTCTGAAAGACACTCAATGACTTGGAATCCACAGCCTTCTATGGCAAAGAGTTCCATAGATTCTACTGAAGAAATTCCTCCTCATCTCTGTTTTAAAGGATTGTCCCTTTAGCCTGAGATTGTGTCCTCTGGTTCTAGTTTTTCCCACTAGTGGAACTATACTCTCCACTTTCACTCTACCAAGTCTTGCAGTATCTTGTAAGTTTTAATGAGATCCCCTCATCCTTCTAATATAGATGCAAATCTGATCTGCTTTAATTGTGATAGGTTGACTGATTCCTATACATTTTAGTAGGCAGGAGAGAATTCAATATGTTCACTATTGACCTAGCAATACCTGCAGTTGCTTATCAATTTCAATATATTAGGCGCAATGTTTTGTGGCAATTGTATAGGAGTTTTTCCCACCCATTTTTTGGGTGAGCTGAGCTTAATGAATTTCTTGTGCAACAGGGGATTCATTCCAGTGGTCAGTGGTGAAGGGGCGGTGGGGGGGGTGGTGGTGGTGGTGGTGGTGGTGGTAGTGCGGGGAGTGTAGGGCCTAATCCAACTGGAGAGCAGGCATCAGACTGTTGAGGTGGCCACTGTGCATGCGCCAATCTCCAAGTATACTTGATTTGCTGCGCTTCTGTATAGCAGCCCCTCCACCAGCCCCTACTCCCAATACAAAGTTTACTCCCATTTCCTCCTCTCCTACTTGCCCCACTCCACCGGTCTGGGTCTGCCCCCATCTGGCCATGCTCCCATTTGGCCATGCCCATTTTGCATTGCCACAGCCCATTAGGCATTGCTAGTGTGCCAGGCTGGCGGTACCAGGGTGCCCACTGGACAGTGTCTGTGTGCCATGCTGGCACTGCCAGGTCAGCATTGGCCAAAGGGCACTCCTGCCCCCAACATCACGGGGGACTTCAACAGTCTCCGGTTCCACCAGCAAGGCTATCATGCTTGGTCCCTGTTGCTGGGGACCATATGTATTCACCACTGTGCAGACCTCCATGGAGGGGTCAAAAACCCAGATGTTTGTGTTTCGAGCTTGCTAAATAGAAGCAAATCAGTATTGGCATATTGTAATCAACCTTGTGCTGTTTCATGGTATGAGACCAATTACGTGGAAAAGAAAATGGCCCAAGAAGGTCGTGACTGGCTGGATGTTGGTCGCAATTCTTGTTTTTGGCCACCTGCTGACATTTCTCAGCCCGCTACGCTTGAGCAACGCAGTGGGCCAGAAAATCTGCGCCCATTGTATCAGGATTAAATACAGAAACTGAATAAAACTAAAAGTTAAACACAAATATTGAGAACATTTGCTCCCAGTTTCCTCCCATAGTCCAAAGATGTGCGGGTTAAGTTTATTAGCCACGCTAAATTGACCTTAGTATCGGAGAATTAGCAGGGTAAGTGAGAATTATGGGAATAGGGCCTGGGTGGGATTGTAGATGGTTCAGACTTGATGGGCTGAACAGCCTCCTTCTGTTCTGTTGGGATTCTATGATCTTTAAAATCAGATAAGTATTTTTAATGTAAATTTTGGCTAGATTATTTAAAATCAAGTAATCAATTTTAAATTTAAATTTTGGTTATGGTAGATTAAATTTGATAGCAATTATTTCCTTATACTATATATAAAGTGGCTGAAAAACAATTCCTTCATTTCAAACTTGATGTGGTGTCTACAAAACATTTTAGCACTCGCATCGAACACTAGTGACAATGCTGTATTGCTGCTGACCTATATAAAACCTTTGTAAATAAACAAAAGGGATTAAAACAGACGCCAACAGTGATGCAGTGTCTAATTAACAGTTGCTGAGTTGTGTTTGGGTGTGAAGTCATAACAGACTACTGTCAGTATTTGATTAATAGGTGACAGTAACAAGTATTCTAGCTGAGATCTCGAGGATGTTACAAAATTATTACTATGATTTTGTGTTACTGTTTCATGATCAAGGGTTACAGTATGACTGTTCTGAGAATAAGATCAGCTTGCAATGATGCTGTGTTAACTGAAACAATATTATGTCCTTTTAACAATCACACAAGCAGGGACACAAACACAGATTATACATTTGATTAAATTTACTGTTGTTCAGCAATATAGAGTGATTACAGCTGTATTTCTGGTGACAAAACAAATGAATATTATTATTGGAAAGGGCATCTGAAATCATAACTTGTGGTCACTGGATATGTTAAATATATTATCGTCTCATAATTGTTACACATTTATACTTAAAATAATGATTTTTGTATCCCTCACTTTAAAAAAAAACTCATTCTACAGGTATTATTTCCCACTATAATGAGGGGACACGGTAGGGTCTGAATTATAAACTTAACATTGAGACTACTGTACAGATGCACAGGAGAAATGGCAGCTCAGGAATAAGGGAAGTAAGAATCTTATGAAGTATAGGAAGACTAGAGCAAAAAATTCGCTGGTTAAAAGGAAAAAAGAGGCTTATGTCAGGATGAGGCTTGAAGGCTCAGTTAGTGCAATGGATAGCTATAGATTAGCCAGGAGTGAGCTAAAGAGTGACTTGAGGAGAGCTAAAAGGGGACACGAGAAGACTTTGGCTGATAGGATCAAGGAGAATCCTAAAGCTTTCTTTAGATATGTTAAGAATAGAAGATTGGTTAGGGCAAGATTAGGGCCAGTCATGGACAGCAGTGGGAAGTTGTGCGTGGAGCCTGAAGAGATTGGAGAGGCACTGAACAAATATTTCTCTTCGGTATTCACGCAGGGAGATGTAAATGTAGTTGTGGAGAACACTGAGATACAGGGTTGCAAACTGGAAAGTATTGAAGTAAATAAGGAGGATGTGCTAGATATTCTTGAGGGTTTGAAGTTAGATAAGTCCCCTGGGCCGGACGGGATTTACCCTAGGATTCTCTGGGAGGCAAGAGAGGCGATTGCAGAGCCTCTGGCTCTGATCTTCAGGTCGTCGTTGGTTACAGGTATAGTGCCGGAAGACTGGAGGATAGCGAATGTGGTCCCATTGTTCAAGAAGGGGAAGAGAGACTTTCCGGGGAATTATAGGCCGGTGAGTCTTACTTCTGTTGTGGGCAAAGTATTGGAGAGAATTATTAGGGATAGGATTTATAATTATTTAGAGAGAAATGAATTGATTGGGGATAGTCAGCATGGTTTTGTGAAGGGTAGGTCGTGCCTTACTAACCTTATTGAGTTTTTTGAAAAAGTGACCAAAGAGGTGGATGGGGGTAAGGCGGTTGATGTGGTATATATGGACTTTAGTAAGGCGTTCGATAAGGTGGCCCATGGAAGGCTTCTGCAGAAAATGCAGATGTATGGGATAGAGGGTGATTTAGCTAATTGTATTAGGAATTGGCTAGCAGATAGAAGACAGAGGGTGGTGGTTGATGGGAGATATTCATCGTGGAGTTCGGTTACTAGTGGTGTACCTTAGGGATCTGTTTTGGGGCCCCTGCTGTTTGTAATTTTTATAAATGATCTGGATGAGGTTATTGAAGGATGGCTTAGTAAATTTGCGGATGACACCAAAGTCGGAGGAGTGGTAGATAGTGAAGAGGGGTGTAATAGTTTGCAGAGAGACTTGGACAAGTTGCAGAGCTGGGCCGAAAGGTGGCAAATGGAGTTTAATGTGGAAAAGTGTGAGGTAATTCACTTTGGCAGGAATAACAAATGTGTAGAGTATAGGGCTAATGGTAGGACTCTTAATACTGTTGATGAACAGAGGGATCTTGGTGTATGTGTGCATAGATCCCTGAAAGTTGGCAATCAAGTCGATAAGGTTGTTAAGAAGGCATATGGAGTCTTAGCTTTTATTAGTAGGGGGATTGAATTTCGGAGCCGCAACGTCATGTTGCAACTGTACAAAACTCTAGTGCGTCCGCACTTGGAGTATTGTGTGCAGTTCTGGTCCCTGCATTATAAGAAAGATGTGGAGGCATTGGAGAGGGTACAGAGGAGGTTTACCAGGATGTTGCTTGGTATGGAAGGCAGGTCTTATGAAGAGAGGCTGAGGGATTTGAGGTTGTTTTCGTTAGAAAGAAGGTGGCTGAGAGGAGACCTTATTGAAACATATAAGATGATTAGAGGTTTAGATAGGGTGGACATTGATAGCCTTTTTCCTAGGATGGAGAAAGCTAGCACGAGGGGACATAGCTTTAAATTAAGGGGTGGTGGTTTTAGGACAGATGTCAGAGGTAGGTTCTTTACCCAGAGGGTGGTTAAGGGTATGGAATGCCTTGCCTGCGTCAGTTGTAGACGCGCCAAGTTTGGTGGCGTTTAAGAGGTTAGTAGATAAGTTTATGGATGAAAAGTGAATGGTTTAGGTTAGAGGGTCACTGCTTGTTCCTAATTGGTCGGCGCAACATCGAGGGCCAAAGGGCCTGTTCTGCGCTGTAATGTTCTATGTTCTATGGGATAGCCTTCAATAAGTAATAGTGATTCTCTTCCAAGTATAACACCACTCCATCTCCCCCATTACAAAAAAATACATTTAAAATAAAAAAGGAAAAAAAGTTTTAAAAGCGAAAAGTTTATTTGTCACAAGTAGGCTTATATTAACAATGCAATGAAGTTACTGTGAAAATCCCATAGTTGCCACACTCTGGCACCTGTTCGGTTCATTGACAGAGAATTTAGCATGGCCAATGCACCTAACCAGCACATCTAAGGACTGTGGGAGGAAACCCATGTAAACATGGGTAGAACGTGCAGACAGTGCATAGATAGTGATCCATGCCAGGAATCGAACCTGAATCCCTGGGCAGTGTGAGGCAGCAGTGCTAACCACTGTGCCACTTTGCCGTCCAGAAGCAGAGCTGAAAAGAAAATTGCTGGAAATGAAGGAGCAACATGAAATGAGAAATCTGACAGACAACTTTACCAGAAATCATCTGGATAATTATATTATTTATTTATATTGTTATTCGGTCATGGGATGTGGATATTGTTCATAGATGCTGTTAGGGAGGGAGTTCCAGTATTTTGTCCCAGCAACAGTGAGGGATCAGCAATATGTTACCAAGTCAAAATGGTGAGTGGCTTAAAGAGGAACTTCCAGGTAGTAATGTTCCCCTATGTCTGCTGCCTTGTCTGTCTAAATGGTAGCGATTGTGGGTTTGAGGATGAGGGGTAAACCTTTTAGAACTGAGATGAGGAAAACTTTCTTCATCCAGAGAATGGTGAATGTGTGGAATTCACTACTGCAGAAAGTAGTTGAGGCCAAAACGTTGCCTGATTTCTGGAATAAATTAGATATAGCTCTTGGGGCTAAAGAGGTCAAGGGATATGAGGGGAAGGGGAGATCAGGATATTGAATTTGATGATCAACCATGATCAAAATGAATGGTGGAATAGTCTCAAAGGGCTTTATGGTTTATTCTTGCTTCTAATTTTCTAAGATGACTTAGGGTGGCCTCAGCTGCGGTGCATCAATGTGTCAACGTTGGAGGAAGCAGATTTATGTTACAATTCCCCATTCAAAGCAATCTGTGTAACATCATCAAACTCTATTGGGAGTAGTCTTCGAATGCAACAATAAGCTCTAATTTTTGGAAAAATACGAATATAAAAATGAAAAAAATCCTTGCATAATCACCTAAGTATTTGAAGAAAACAACATTCACACTGAGTAAAAGTATTCAAACAAAACAGGAACATAGTCCCAATGCAAAGACAAGAGATTTTTTTATCCATGCATCTTTAAACAGCAGACTAATAATAATCAGGGAACCTAGATGTTGTTAAAACGCTTACATTAAAGGACTCCTTTAAACTTGGAAAGGATCATTTATTTTGTAACAAACATTGCCAATATTCACCATGTAATGACTGCTTAAATTTTAGAAGGTTTGCAAAAACAAACAATAAATTTTGTCTTTATCAATTTGGATCCAGATTCTCTTATTGTTAATTAATCGGCAAGACAGATTATACAACTAATGCCTAACAAAACACTAAAGCAACATTTTAGCGCTTGCGCTAAGAAAACTTCACAGGCAGGTCTTGGGCGTTCTATAATCAATAGATTAAAAGAGATGTTCATTCTTATTAATGAGGATTGATAATAAACTTAAAAAGCACGACTATTTTGAAGGCCAGATAGACAGTCACTCTCATTTCAGTATTCATAAAGCTGGTTTTGATGCATAATATCAAATTGTAAAATGAAATGTTCTGATCAATGCTGATGCTGTTCCACTGGGAGAAGGCTCTGTAATTTATATATTTTTTTAGTACCAAAACACCGGTTGCAGTTTGGGTTGTGTTTACAAAGTGCACCTGATACGTGGTGGACCTCAGCCTTCCACGCTCAATAATTCAGGAAATTGGTGCTTGCTATCATATTATTAGACCTTATGTTTTGTGGTTCATGCTTAGATCAGAGTATTGGGATATCATTTTCTTAGTTCTACATTGTAGCTTTTTAGTGGTATTTCTATGATTCCAATGTTCTTGCATGCAGCTATGGGTTAAAGAATCAGGCTGAAATGTTGTTCTATATCTGATGTGTACTCTTTTCAAGTGTAGTTTCCACACTAGGAGTATAGAGTTATGCTCCATTGGCACAGCCAGGTCTTGGACTTGTACGTGGAGGCCAATATGTCAAATCGGTTAAATTGTGTGGGTCTCCAAACAGGGGAAAATGTTTCCCTTTGTTGGAGTCCAGGTAGATGCCTGAACCACAAAAGGATGATGGTTTGTTTTTAATACTTCATTTCTGGGACATGGGCATTGTTGGCTGACGAGCATTTATTGCCCATCCCTGGTTGGCCTTGTTTAGAGAGCATTTGAGAGTCAACCACATTTACGTGGCTCTGGAGTCACATGTAGGCCAGACCAGGTAAGGACTGCAGATTTTCTTCCCTGATGGACACTAGTGAACCAGATGGGTTTTTCTAACAATCGACAATGGCTTCATGGTCATCAGTAGATTCTTAATTCCAGATATGTTTTTTAAACGTTTTAAAAACCTATTTACCATATGTGGTAAAATGTGGCCAGAGTCTGGAGGTAGAAGATGGATAGTGAAGTAGAAGCCCTCCTTCTTGGAGGGGACAGAGGTCAGAAAAGCAATTTGCTGGCCCATGTGAGTTAGATGCAGAGCTGATGTTCCCAACAGCCCCTGCAGAACTGGTGCTGGAGCGAATGGTTAGGTATGATCCTGACACAACAGTCAGTATTTGATTTTGAGAGATTTTGAGGAACAAATGTATCAGAGAGATATAAAAAGTGAAACTGCAAACATTAGAAATCTTAATTAAAAACACTAAAGGCTGGAAATGCAGAGAACATCTGTCAGCATCTGGGAGGAAACACAGTTAAGTTTATGGCGAATAGTATCGAGCCAAAAATTAACCTTTATTTCAGAGACACATCTGCCATACATTTATAGCATGTTCTGTTTCTGTTTCAAATATTCAATAAAATTGTATATTTTATATGAAATTGATCAGATTTTTATACTTCATTGGTGGCCTTTGTGACTTTGCGAATGAAACTGATTAACAAAAGTCTTAAGGGGCATTTTTACACAGATTTATAGTTTTGCGCTTTTGTCTTACATTTGCATTAGGAATGCCACACGATGTGACTTAAAGGTAGGGTATTTACACGCTGGCACTTTACACTTGGATCAGATGTTATAAAATCTGGTTCATTTCACACACCTGCATCCGTGCTTTCCTATTTTTAAAATATAGGACGGCAACTTATAAATCAAGGCAACCTGTAGAGATTTTAACTAACAAACCAGCCATAAAATAAGTATGCATATATATCAGAGATGGATTGTGCACAGGACTATTAACATGTTTGCAGCTGCTCTATTTTAAGTTGCACCAGGTACCAACTTGAATAACTTCAAGTTATTCAATGCACATGGAAGCACACAGCAAAGATGGGGGGAAGGGTTTATATCAGTAAGCCACATTAGTATTAAAAGATCATTGTGTCTTTACAACATTTGCACACATAGTAATGCCTCAGGCCTGAGAAACTGGGATTAGCAAATACTGCATACACACCTTTGTTCAAGAATCTGTGATCATGCACCAAAGCAGATAAACACGTTAGGGCTTTTTCATGCATTCAGCTTGTGCATGATTACAAAACATCACATAGAGACAGAAGACAACAGAAATTTTATATGCTTGTCAAGGCATTTTTACTGGTATTGATTCACTTATCACCTTAAGTGATGGCTTATTGGTATAACAGTGGCATAGAATCAAAGTTGAGAGTTAGCCAGAATGATGCTGTGAGTTCACCAACATAACATCCCCTCTCACAAAGCACACATCTTGGGATGACTGAAATGTAAAAATAAACACATGAAAATCCTCACATATTGACACTCAATCACAACTGAAACTGTACATTCTGTGCCTATGGAAGATGAAGGGAGAGGCAGTTACACAATAGATAAATATTCATTTTGATTTGATTTTGATTTGAATTTATTTATTCTTGTCACATGTATTAATGTACAGTGAAAAATATTGTTTCTTAAGCACTATACAGACAAAACACACCGTTCATAGAAAAAGAAACAAGGAAGTGCAGAATGCAATGTTACAGTCATGGCTAGGGTGTAGAAAAAGATCAACTTAATGCAAGGTAAGTCCATTCAAAAGTCTGACAGCAGCAGAGAAGAAGCTGCTCGAGTCGATTGGTATGTGACCTCAGATTTCTGTATCTTTTTCCCGACAGACGAAGGTGAAACAGAGAAAGTCTGGGGTGCATGGGTCTTTAATTATGGTGGTTGCTTTGCCGAGGCAGTGGGAAGTGTAGAGAGAATTGATCCATCACACAAACGTTGATTTGTATGATGAACTGAGCTGCATTCACAACCTTACGTAGTTCCTTGCAGTCTTGGACAGAGCAGGAGCCAAACCAAGTGGCGAAACAATCAGAAAGAATGCTTTCTACAGTGCATCTGTAAAAGTTGGTGGGAGTTGCAGCTGACATGCCAAATTTCCTTTGTCTTCTGAGAAAGTAGAGATATTAATGGGCTTTCTTAACTATAGTGTCAGCATGGGAGGACCAGGTCAAGTGGTTGGCGATCTGGTCACCTAAAAACTTGAAGTTCTCATCCTTTTCAAGTTCAGCCCATTGACGTGGACAGGGGCATGTTCTCCTTTATATTTCCTGAAGTCGATGACAAACTTCTTCATTTCGTTGACACTGAGGGAAAGATTATTGTTGCTGTACCAATTCATCAGATTCTCTATCTCATTCCTGAACGCAGTCTCATCATTGTTTGAGATCCGACCCACTACAGTCGTGTTGTCAGCAAACTTGAAAATCAAATTGGAGGAGAATTTGGCCACGCAGTCATAGGTGTATAAGAAATGTAATAGGGGGCTGAGATCACAGCCTTGTAGGATGATTGTGGAGGAGGTATTGTTGCCTATCCTTACTGATTGTGGTCTGTGTGTTAGGAAGTTTAGGATCCAGTCGCAGAGGGAGGTGCCAAGGCCCAGGCCACGAAGTTTGAAGATGAGTTTTGTGGGAATAATGGTGTTGAAGGCTGAGTTTTGTCAATAAATAGGGGTCTGACATATATGCCTTGTTACCTAAGCATTCCAGGTGTTCATACCTTAATTAACTTAAAGTAATTCTTTAAAGACCACGATGTGAAACACCCACTGCCAAACAGATTAATTATCGCCAAATGTATAGCAACAGGATTGGCAGATCAGTTCTATCAAGCTATGGAAGACCAATTCACTGGAGGTGGAGATGATATAGCAACATGTTGTGAAGGAATGCAGCGTATAGGCTGTTTTAGGCTGAATGAGCAACTGGAAGCTGGTAGAATTGAATATCTGCTTAGACATAGCTATGTCAGCCATAAGGTCAAATAGCACCAGTAGAATCAAAGGTAACGGCAGAGAGATGAACCTAGACTTATCTTATGGAAGCTGACCCAAATTCTCCCTGATGTAACTGACAGGCAGCACACAAATGAAGAGAGGACATGGCAAAGGAGGAGTTCTGAACTGACTGTGTAGGCATAGGACAGGGAATTAATGAAGGTGAAATAAGAATATTCTGAGATGCATTAAAACATGATAAACAGGAGTCTTCAAGGTGAATCAAAGCGGAGAGGCATGGAGGAAGGACAGTGTAAATGTGTCACAAGTTGCAAAACTTGAGGAGGTGATACTTCAAAAAAAAGATGATACTTCAAAAAAATGATGACACTTCAAAGAAAACACTGAGAAATTATGCAAGACCATAAGAAACAGGATCAGTAGGCCATTCAATCCATCGGCTCTGCTGCACCAATCCACATGATATGGCTGATCAATTCAATACATATTCAACACAGGGAGTAATCCAATTGAAAGTTCTATTGTTCACAGAGATTAAACATCTGATGGATAGAATCTTTAATACTTACCTGAAATTGAGCAACATGTGCAACTTTTAACTTTCTTTTTTAAAGAACACAACAGACTACTTAAAGTAAGTATTTACTGAATCCTACTGACAGAAAGCAAACGGTGGGGTGATTCTCCCATCCTGCTGCACTGAAAAATTAGCACAGCAGGATGGGAAATTTAAGCGGAACTGAATTACATGATCCACACCGGGTGTCCAGCCCCGAGCACCTCTCGCATCCAGTGCCGTCAGCTCTGCACCAGAAATAGGCCCACTCGTCTCTCCCACACCACTAGGAGTATTTCACTCCAGTGAGGTTTGCAGTAGCTCCCTGCTTTCAGGGACCTGGCGGTCTGACACTGTTGGAGTGAAGAGACACAATCGGGACACCCCAGAGAGTCAGGCAGCAGGAGGAAGGTGTTCACTGGGAAACTGGCACCCTGATGTGGAGATGCCGGCATTGGACTGGGGTAAACACATTAAGAAGTCTCACAACACCAGGTTAAAGTTCAACAGGTTTATTTGGTAGCAAAAGCCATTAGCTTTAGGAGTACATGCTGCTTCTTTGTCAGGTGAATGGGAGTTCTGTTCACAAACAGGGCACATTAAGACACAAACTCAATTTACAAAATAATGGTTGGAATGCAAGTTTTTACAGGCAATCAAGTCTTAAAAGTACAGACAATGTGAATGGAGAGAGCATTAAGCACGGGTTAAAGAGATGTGTATTGTCTCCATACAGGATAGTTAGAGAGATTTTGGAAGCCCAGGCAAGTCGTGGGGGTTACAGATAGTATGACACAAACCCAAGTTCCTGGATGAGGCTGTCCTCATGTGTGCTGTCAGTCTCTGCTCAGTAGCTCCGCGCTGTCATGTGTTGTGAAGGTTGCCTTGTCAACTCGTCAGTGATAGCCTTTTCCCCTGACACTGTCCATGAGACAAAGTGCCAATGCTCAGGTGGCATCTTGGCACTGCCCAGTGGACATGGGGCAGTGCCAAGAGAATGAAGCCTATGGGGGTGGGGGCCATCAATGCGGGTGAGTGGGTCCCGCTGCCACTCTGCAGTTGAGATCGGTGGGGCAGGGAGGGAGGGGTCAGCCTGTGGGGGAGGGGGTTTGCAGGGGAATGGGGATGGAACAGAACAGTGGTGAGGGGGGAGAGAACTGGGGGGGTTTGCTGGAGATTGGGGTGAGGTTGGTGGAGTCATGCCCTGGCCTGGAAATGGTTGGGGTCCAGTGATTGGGCTGTGCCAGGTGGTTGCAGGGCAGATGATGTGGAGTCGCAGAGCTGGCCAGCAATTGGGAGGCCGGTAATGCAGAGCCATTCTGACAGATCGGCGCATACACCATAGCTTGCTCAGTGCTATGCTGCCAGCCTCTCCAGAAGGAATAGGCCCTATCCATGAATTTTTACATGATTCATGTGAGTGTGGGAGATTCATTTTGAAACTCCCTATGAAAATATCTGCATGATATACTCCAGTTTTCATGCAAATCTGACACTTAGAATTTTTTTGGGAGAATTGCCCCCAAGTATTTTTAAACAAAAGCTAGTAGATTGATAGAATGTGGAGTAGTTTTAATATCTAAGGCGGAAGTTTCCCATCCTGTCTGCAGGTGGGAAAGAATCATGTAAAGCTCCGTTGACCCTTTGAGTGGGATTTTCCAGTCTTGACGTGACTGCAGCCGAAAAATCCTGCTCCTAGGCTTTAAGCAATGATAACTTTTGAAAAGACGACAACATGCCACAAATATAAAACTGTATTCCAGTTTCTCACTGATAGAAATAAATCATCCTTTCAAATTTTATGTGTTGCAATTTAGATCTATCTTTATCAGATTGCCAAAATGGATTGCTAAGCTAACTCCAAAGAATCAATCCATAGGTCAACCATTAATTCCGAACGCCATGAAAACTTCAGTTATGAGCTTGACTTCAATAAAGATGCTACAAAGTGAATAAGATATCATTTGGGAAATGCAGCAGATTTTCACCTCTGTAAGACTGGCTGACTTCAACCATCTCAGCTTATCTGTTGCTGAAAACCCTCATTTGTGCCATTGTCATGTCTCTAGACTTGATTATTACTCCTGGCAAGTCTTCTATATTTTACCCTTTGTAAATCTAAGGCCATCCACAACTCTGCAGCCCATTCTGTAACTCATATCAAGTTCCAATCACCTACCAAACCCATGTTCAGAAACCTACACTGCCTGCTGTTAAGCAATTTTAAAGTTTGGCCTTTCAAATCTGCACCAACTGTCTAAGAGTGCAACTCATCCAGGTCAGAAATCTGCACGGAGCTGATTATCATATGGAAATTACAATTTCCATAATTAGCAGATCTGGGATAGTATTCACTGGGCCAATCGGCATCCCATAGAATCATAGAACCCTACAGTGCAGAAAGAGGCTCTTTAGCCCATCAAGTCTGCACCGACCGCAATCCACCCAGAGCATACCCCATATCCCTGCACATTTACCCAATAATCCCTCTAATCTATGCATCCCAGGACACTAAGGGGCAATTTTAGCATGGCCAATCAACCTAACTCACACATCTTTGGAGTGTGGGAGGAAACCAGAGCACCCAGAGAAAACCCATGCAGACACCAGGAAAATGTGCAAACTCCACACAGACATGACCCAAGCCGGGAATTGAACCCAAGTCCCTGGCGCTGTGAAGTAGCAGTGCTAACCACTGTGCTACCGTGCCACCCCATCCCCACCCCTGGGAGTGGTTCATTCCAGTGGGGTTTATGATTGCTCCACACTATTGGGGAACAAGTGTCCTCACCCTGCTGGTGGGGACAGAAGTCATTGAGGCCTCCAGGGAGGTCACTAGGCAGTGCCAGTCTGGCAGTGCCAGCTGTAGCCTGGTACAGCTCAGGGGCACTCTGGCACTGCCCACCAAGCACCAGGCAGAGCCAAGTAGGCAGTGCCAGAGGGGGCAGGGCATATTGGATGTCAGGGCTATTGAAGGGAGGGCGACAGGTTAATGACTTGAATTTGTTGTGAATTTCAGAATGGGCAACAGAGTTGTGGATGGCCTCAGATTTACAAAGAGTAAAATGCAGGAAACTTGCCAGGAGTAATGATCATTCCACAAGCAGGATCAGTGGGATGAGGCAATTGAGTCTGACCGTGTGGAGGGGGGGGAGGTATCAGGCCTGGTAAATGAGTAATAGGGGAAAGTAAGGTTGGCAGGTAGGGTTGGCAGGATGGGAAGAAGATCAGGACTGGTCCAAGGAGGTCCAATAGGCCAGCAATCAGGGAGGTTGGTAACTGGGGGGCCAGTGTGTATGCGCCAATCTCCACACTGACAGATTGACGCATGCGCAGTGGCCTACTCAGCACTATGCTGCCAGCCTCTTTGATGGGAATAGGCCTTGCTCTTTACTTACCAGAGGGAATCACACTGAGGCATTCTGTTCTTTGTTCTTCAATGTTCAGAGTGACAGATTCATTCTAGTAAGTATGCCCCACAGGCATTTAGTTTTATTTTGGGAGAATCCCCGTCCACATTAAGTTAACAGTGCTTGTTTTATTTGTCTTTCATTTATGATAAAGTTTGTTTTTACTTAAAACATGAAATTTTGGGGAATATTGGTTAAAAATGATGTGTTTGGATTTCTCTTTAAATGCTGGCCTCAGTGATGCTTACATTCCATGAAAGAAAAAATGGCATAAATTAGTTTCTTTCATGGGAATCATGAAAGGCTTTCCCAATTTCCAATCTACAGTCAAACATGTGGCAACAAAGTATGTGCAAAGAATGTAATCTAATGAATAAATTTAACAAGATTATGCCCACGCACCCATTGTCTGGGCCTGTGTTACAGTCAGCATGGTCCCAGTTATTTCAGCAATGGGCAAATGCAGTATGTAAGTAAAATCTTTAATGAATTGATGCTTCAGCAATTCATTGGTTAATTTATTTTGAAGTATTAGATTGTATTTGGTCATGGCACTTAAGCGTAGAATGTAATGTTACTATAATTATCAGTTTAATTTTCTGATATGTTATTCCTTTGCCCATTATTTAAGTAAATACATTATTCCGTGTCTTAAAACAACCACCACAACTTGACTGGGCTCGCAAAATCTCACTAACTGTCCTGGCTAGAGACAGTACACGTCTCTTTAACCTGTGCTTAACCGTCTCTCCACTCACATTGTCTGTACCTTTAAGATTTGATTACCTGTAAAGACTCACATTCAACCATTATTTTGTAAATTGAATTTGTGTCTTTATATACCCTGTTTGTGCGCAGAACTGAACTCCTATTCACCTGATGAAGGGGCAGTGCTCCAAAAGCTAGTGGCTTGTGCTACCAAATAAACCTGTTGGAATTTGACCTGGTGTTGTGAGACTTCTTACTGTTAAAATAACAGCCAGAGGAATGGCACGTATGCTCACTAAATTACTCATCCATTGATATCATTAGAAGTAATTTCTACGCTGCTGTAATTTAGAACATTTACAAAAAAACTTATACGCCATTCGAGAAACAAATTATACATACCATTCAAAATAATTCTCCAGAAGAATAATCTTATGATAAAGCAATAACCAATCAACTGCTAAAGTTACCCTCTCCAATACACTGCAAACAGTAAATACCAACATGTTGTATAATTAACATATTTAATATAACTAGGCAACATAATGTAACTTACCAAGCATAGTCTGCAATTATTTTTCTGCACTAAAAGGAATTGGCAATTAGGATCTTCTATCAATTAATAATATGAAATAACAAGATTAACTGCTATCTTGCACAGAGCTTGCATATTGATTAGACTCATCTGCTGGAAATCACAATGCAAAGCAAATTAATAAAGTCTCTGGTTTCCATTAATAAGGGACGAACAATCTGTTCAAGACGGAAACTGGCGCTTAGAAACAGCTGATGATGCCTTTATGTGGCAGATGAAATCTTTATCACACGATGAATCTGATTAACGTGCAATCACAAATATACGGTTTTTCAAAAAATGTATCCTCTTCCAATCGCTGCTCATTCCAGCTGTAAGGCTTTTTTACAGATTGTGGTCAGGTTGGTATGCAAGAAGACAGGACTAAACTGCAGCAAAAATTATGCATTTTAATATGAAAGTTAAAAACTCAACAGTCACCAATTCAATCTCATTCAGCAACATTGCAATCAGAAAATGCATTAACACCTTTGCCTAAAAATATTGTGTGTAGATTTGGTCTCCTTTTCTGGACGGATGGATTGCAGAGGAAGTTTACCAGACTGATTTCTGGGATGGCAGTACTTACATATGAGGAGAGACTGAGTTGGCTATGATTATACTCACTCGAGTTCAGAAGAATGAATGGATAATCCCATAGAAATTTATAAAATTCTAACAGGCCAAGGCAGAGTAAATGCAAGAAGCATGATCCTGATAGTGGGGGTGTCCAGAACTGGGGTCGCAGGCTGAATTTAAAGGGTAGACTGTTTAGACAGAGATGAGGAAAAATTTCTTCACCCAGAGAGCGATAAGCCTGTGGAATTCATAACCACAGAAAGTTGTTGAGGCCAAAATATTGTATATTTTCAAAAAGCAGATAGATAAAACACAAAGCACGTCAATCAAAGGATATGGCAGGAGGGCGGTGGAAAATGGAATTAGGCTATTGAGATGGATGATCACCAATGAACATAATGAATGACAGAGCAGGCTCAAAGGACTAAATGGCCTCCTGCTGCTATCTTCTGTGTAAGAATAAAAAGCAGTGCCAAGAAAATAAATACCATGTTTATTCACCTCACAATTAATGATTAAGAAAAACTGACACCATGGATCATCCTGACAGCCAAACTTACCAAGTATCTTTCAACATAATGCAATGGAAGAAAAGAATGAAAAGCGTTTTCAAATGTCAATCCAACCTTCATCTGACAGCAAGAACCAGAACCAATAGAGCCTAACATCCCTCTGAAAGAAAGGGCAATTGAAATATGTAGGGGATGGACTGCCTGAACTTCTAACTTCAAGGACTTGAAGGGAAGAGATGGTGCTGGTGAGAATGTTGTAATAAAGCTAATACAGTAATAACAATAATATCAGAATAGCATTAAGACACTAACAAGAAGGTAAATGCATTAAACTAATAACAATGTAAGACACTAAGTATTCTAGTGTAAACTTGGGGTGAAGTGCAGTATAAAGGTAAGGGGCTGAGGACACAGCTTTGCAGCGAACTGGTGTTGAGGATAATGAGATACAGCAGATTAAGCATTGACCCATTTTCAGATCTACATTAAAAGGGTCCTATGTGAAATAGGTTTGGGCTAGGTAAGTTACTTTTATCAGAATGGTACGGAGTAGAGAACACAATACCCTGCAACTAACCATCCTAAAATGTATTTAGCTACACCTTATTAGGGAGCGTTAGGAACAGAGTGAGAAGCACTAAATTCAAAGCAAAAATTCTAATGGAAAATAAAATAACCAGAAAGGACTTCTGGCAAGAACCCAGCTGTATAGTATCTGGGATGTTTGTTTCCATTGCTATAGTTGCAGACTAACAATTGCAAACACTAAATATATGTAGGATCAATTTTACTACAGTTCAACCAAGTCAATAGGCATCTTGGGGAAAAAAAACACTTCACACTATTTACAGCACTGGGGCATTTCTGGATTCAAATCCATAGTTTAAAGGGTGTTAGCTCGACTAAAATCCAACTAGTTTAACACCAGATTTACATCAGATTGGCACAGTGCATAACTTTCCTTTATATATTTCATTGCAAAATATTCTTCTGTGTCAGTATCAACTTAATATCTTGTGGCACACAAATTGAACTGTAACAAATATGAATGTAAACATTTGAGCTGGAGGGTTGAACTGTGTTGGATATAATCCAACATGATTAATCTTCTTCTGTGTTTTTGTTGGTTCTTTGTTTTTAGAATGGAATCAAGTGATGTTTGTACTAAATAAAGATGTCAAAATAAATTATAGTCAATGCTCTAGATGATTATAGTGAGTTGACATTTACATTGGATATTTTCAGAAATTTATAATAGAAATGAATGTCTGCAATATGCTAGCCAAATAATTACAAATTTGTTGTCAAATCCCAACTGACTCATTAAAGCTCTTTAGGAAAGTTGCCTTTACTTGGTGGGGCCTATATGTAAATCCAGAGTCACAGCAATGACTTAACCATCCTTTTAAGCGTCCTAGTAGGGTACTGAATCATGATAAAAATTATAATCGACACCAACTGGAGCTGTTTAAGACTCACCACTATCTTCTCAAGGGCAAGTAAAGATGGGCAATATATTTTTCCCTGAGCAGCAATGCCAATGTCTCATGAGTGAAGGTGATTGTCATTGTTGCCCTCTCTTGGATAATATCCATCTTAGAGTAGAGAGATTAAAACTCATATAGTATTTCAAATGTGATCATATTATATTGCGATGAGATTCTACTGATCTCGTGGAGCGGTATTGGGAACTTAACAGGAAAAGGACTGCAGTTGGCAGACTTTTTAAGTGGTGAGGGCTCAGGGCGTTACAGTGACACAGTGGTTAGCACTGCTGCCTCAAAGCGCCAGGTTTGATTCTGGTTTTGGGTGACTATCTATGTAGATTTTGTGTGTTCTCCTCATATCTGCATCCTAATACAGTGGATTCGCCATGCTAAATTGCCCCTTAGTGTCCAAAAATGTATAGATTAGAGAAATTGGTGGACATAGAGTTTGGGAAGGATATTCTGTTGGAGAGTTAGTGCAGACATGATGAATCAAATGGGCACCTTCTGGGAGAATATTGCATAAATTGGAATTAATAGAGATAACTTGGTAGTTAAAAATTGTATCTTGTCATGTTTAAGTGTTTCAATTAATAAAAATTAAGATAATTAACTTGTTATTGTTGAACTACTGTTAAATAAAGTTTAATTTGATAAAAGCTTCCTAGTGTATCAGTAGAATCACAGCAGGAAGGAAACAGCAAATCCTCAGACAAATGCCAAAATGAAAAAAATGATTGGGGGGAGTCTAGTTGGGTTTATTAACATACTTTAGGGTTTCTGCACCAGGTATTCTAACATAATGAGCTAAAAAGCAGGTATTTGCTTGCCCAACAGGAATCATGTGGGAATTAGGGATAGGCAATAAATGTTGATCTAGTTAGCAAAGCACGCATCCTATAAATGAATCCTTAAAATATTTCAACCTCCTTTTCCCTTTAGGTGTTTATTTCTAATAATGTAACTGGGGGTGCTGTAATCATCAGCATCCCCAGTTTGTTCTCCCTTTAAATACCTGAAAGTTGTTTTTAACTCATCCATTTGTTAATGTTAGGGAGGAAGGAAATTTGGCAGTTGAAAATGAACATAGTTAGAAGAAATGGGGAAAAGGTACAGCTAGATTTTATCAGCATATTGTAGAAGCTGAATCAATAACGGCATATGATGTTTTGAGAATCAGGATGTAAATGAAGCAAAGGAGGGATCAAGAATATGCTACGACTCTCTCCAACTTTTATAGGTACACCATAAAAAGCATTCTTTCTGGTTGTATCACAGCTTGATATGGCTGCTGCTCTGCACAAGACCGCAAGAAACTACAAAGGTCGTGAACGAAACCCAGTCCATCACGCAAACCACACTCCCAACCGTT
Organism: Sphyrna mokarran; assembly: GCA_024679065.1. NCBI lineage: Eukaryota > Metazoa > Chordata > Chondrichthyes > Carcharhiniformes > Carcharhinidae > Sphyrna > Sphyrna mokarran. The sequence continues at coordinate 6,421,766 of JAGIQG010000022.1, forward strand.
GACTCTGTCTACACTTTCTATTGCCTCAGGAAAAGCAAATAGCATAATTAAGGACCCCATGCACCCTGAGTATTCTCTCGTCCACCTCCTTCCACTAGAAGATTTAAAGAAGTCTGAGGACAAGTACCAACTGACACAAGGGCAGCTTCTTCCCTGCTGCTCTCAGACTTTCGAATGGACCTACCTTGTATTAAGTTGATCTTTCTCTACAACCTAGCTATAATTGTAACACTACAAAGCATACCGTACCATTTCTATGTGTGGTATGCTTTGTCTGTACAGCATACAACAATACTTTTCATTGTTTACTAATACATGTGACAATAGTAAATCGAATTAAGCGTTTTTGAGAGGGTTGAAGAAAATCCACTACTGAAGATTTATGTATTAAGTCAGATAACAGCAGAATTGTACAGTCTCACAAAGTTAGGCAACGGAGAGCACGAAGTGCAGGAGGGTCACACAGTCAATTTTAATTGAACACTGCAGGCAGTCAATGAATAGGAGCAAGAATAACCCAGCTACAGACATAAAATAAATCCTTTGCGGCTTTGACTAAAGTTATGGTAGTTTATGGAAGCTTGCTTTCTTGTCTTGCCCCTCAAATATGCAACAAATAGTTTTTAAATTAAGACAGTCCTTTGTGTACCAACTAATACCAAATCTAACTAAAATAGTAATCTTGGAACTGGTCGCAGAATAGAAAGGGCACTGAAAATTCAAACCGATAATTATGGAAGAGGTGAATGGGGTTGTCAGGAAATAGCATGTTCACAGTCATTGAGAAGAAAGAAAGATTAAGTTTGGGACAATATTTGGAAACAACAGATAAATGAAGGGTGCACTTTTTGAGAAGAGGTCTATCAATTTCTGCTGTTGCGATGAGAATCGATTTCAACAAGGTTTACAATGACAGAAAATGCCTATAAATGTTTATAAGGTGGGTGTAACGGTACTGCAGTATCTATAGAAGGCAAAAAAAATTATAGGTCCATAGTTTAAATCTAATTATTTAAATGTTCAATTTTAATGAAGAGAGATTACAAAATGATGAGATCTGGGTGTCCTTACATGAATCACAGAATGTTAGCACTCAGGAAAAGCACATGATTAGGTAGACAAATGCAATGTTAGCCTTTATTGTAAGAGGGATGGAATATGGAAGTCTTGCTCCAATGTACATGCTATGCTGGGACCACACCTAGAATGGTGCATATAGTTTTGGTCTCCTTACTTAGTAAGAGATATACTTTCATTGGAGGAAATTCAGAGAAAGATCATTCAGTTGGTTCATGAAATGAAGGTGTTGCCTTACGAGGAAAGGTTGAGCAAGTTGGGCAGGATTCATTGGAATTTAGAAAAATGAAAGATAATCTTATTGCAATATAAGATTCTGAGGGGGGCTTGAGAGGTTAGGTAATGAGAATGTGTTATGCTCCCCCAGATGAAACCTAGAACTTAAGTCACCATTTAAAAATAAAGGATCTCCCATTTAAGACAAAGGAGGAATTTCTTCTCTCAGAAGGTCCATAATCAATAGAATTCTGTATTCCAGACAGTGATGGAGACTTTGGGGGTGGTGGTGGTGGTGGTGTGATGGAGGAGGAGGAGAGTGTGGGGGCGACTCTCCCAAAAAGATTCTAAATGTCGAATTTGCATAAAACTGATGAAATCCCACTAGTTTTTTTCGGCAGGAGTATCAAAATGAATCTTCCACACTGTGTGCATTGCAGAGTGCACTAGCATGAATCATGCAAAAATTCAGGGGATGGGGCCTATTCCTGCCCAACAGGCTAGCAGCAAAACTGTGATGTAGAGATGCTGGCGTTGGACTGGGGTAAACACAATAAGAAATCTGACAACACCAGGTTTAAATCCAACCAATTTATTTGATAGTAAACTCACAAGCTTTCGACCCGCTGGTCTTTGTCAGGTGACGAAGACCAGATGGTCGAAAGCTTGTGAGTTTACTATTAAATAAATCGGTTGGATTTAAACCTGGTGTTGTCAGACTTCTTACAGAGCAAAGCATTGAGCAGGCCACTGTCAGTGCGATGTTTCACACTGCTAACCGCCCAATCACCACTCTATGCTATTCAGGCTCCATCCCATAAAGCCACACACCGTGGCACTGCCCAATGCTCAATTGGGCACTGCCAAAGTGCCCCCAGGCATTGGTACTATTGGATAATACCTAGGCACAGGCTGGCACTGTCAAGATGGCAACGCCCAGGGGACATCCTCCCTCACTCTAACCTCCTGGATGGCCTTGATTGCCTCCCATTATTCCAGCGGGGTCACTACCTCCCCACAAATGGAAAAAGTGGTGGAAATCCAGCTGCTGGAGACTCTCAGAGGCCATAGTGCCCAGTAGGAAGCCTGCAAAATGGTCTCTGCTTGAGTCTTGAGAATTGCTCCCATGTCATTAAATATATTTAAGACTGAATTTTGCTCAACAAGGGTTCAGGGAACCAGCAGAAAGGTGGAGCTGAGGCCACAATCAGGTTTACAATAGCTCTATTCTCTCTCCAGAAATGCTGTCAAACCTGCTGAGATTTTCCAGCATTTTCTGTTTGTGCTTCAGATTTCAGCATCTGCAGTATTTTATTCCAGATCAGCTATGATCTTACGGAATGGCACAGCAAGCTTGAGAGGCTTATTGTCCTACTCTTTCTTCTATTTCTTTACATGTTTTTAACATGGGCTAGTATTTGTACAGCTGACTTATCCCCTGCACGTTTGAAAAACAACACCATATTAATATCACTTAATAAAGAAGAGGCAGTGGTCTATCACTGCACTATTAATCCAGAAACTTAGGTATTGTTCTTGGAACCTGGGTTCAAATCCCACCACGTGATTTGAATTCAATTAAAATATCTGAAACTAAGAATTTACTAATGACCGTGAAACCATTGTCGATTGTCGGAAAAACCCATTTGGTTCACCAATGTCCTTCAGAGAAGAAAATCTGCCATGTTTGCCCGGTTTAGCCTATATGTAACTCCAGAGCCACTGCAATGTGGTTGACTCTCAATTGCCCTCGGGCAACTAGAGATGGGCAATAAATGCTGGCCAGCCAGTGACACTCATGTCTAACAAATAATAGAATAAAAATATCTCATAAACACTTGGCGATGCTTTAGTAATTTGGTAAAAACGGTATTTATATACTTATGTACTGCAAGGATGAGATAAATCAATTGTTTTATTTTTAAAAATAGTTGACATTTAATTTACTTTAAAGGATGACAAAGCTTTCAAAATGTATTAGAAAGGAGATGAGAAAATTATTAATTTTTGTGCCCTTTTAGGAAAATGGGAACAGCTTTATTAAAAGTTGTTTTTCAATGACAGAATTTTAGCTTGAGTACTGAAAGCCTCTGGGGCTTATGTAGAATTTATGGTTTCTATGAATTACACAACAGTCTGTTTATGAATTCAGCCACTACAATGCTGTTTGGAGTTAATTCCTACAATTCTGCCTGATAGATGGTATTCATTTTTTAAGAGCCTCAATTAAATAAAGCAAAATCTGGAAACTAAATCCTCAACAAAGCATTATTGAAGGATCAATTCTTAGTCAGTCACAAACTGACTAAGTGACTTCCACAGTGGTACTGAGTAGCAGTGGGTTCTTTAATGTGTTATAGCAGGTATTCATTTTAATGAACATACACGGCTTTATATAGGAATAAGAAGGGAACAAAGTACTCAGTATTTCATTATGTAAGCTCATTGCTCCTACTGAATTTCATATACAGTGTAATGTCATTATAACTTATATTGCTTATAATATTGACAATTCCACTGAAAAGACACAACAATAAATACTTGAGCAGAATCTGTCTGGGTTGGCCCAAAATACCATGATGAGATTTAAGCTGATGTTATAAGGTGTAGTTAGTGTGAATTCAGCATGATCCTCAATTTGGTTGCCTGCCATCTGTCCACAAGCTGCAAAGAAAACTTACACAAGGTATAGGACTTTCCATGCAAGCTGCCGCAGGTTTTGCTGGCAGTGGGATCTTCTCGTCCCACAAGCTTTTGCATTGAATGCACTCCTCGCCATCTGGACACCCGCAGCTAGGATACACTGCTGGTGGGACCAGAAGATGCAGCCAGCATGAACAGCTGGAAAATTCTGGCTAAGGATTGGAATTCTCCTGTACTCCTACCAGCAGGATCAGTGGCCGACAGCAGGGAAGGATTCAGAAAGAGGTGGAAAAATTGGTTTCATGCCAGCATGGATTTACAGCAGGATCTTCCACTGGTGTCCACCATGGCAGATTAGGAATTCCATTAGAGGCTGGCTTGAAACTGATTTTCATTCTGCTAATGGAATACAAATGAAGGCCCAAACGGAGAATTCCTCCCATGCCAGATTCTCTGTAATGTCAATGGGAAAACATGCCAGTGCTCCATGCCTCTGGACCAACGCGGCATGCAAAAATCAAGACTTGCCTTTAGGACTTTGCTCAGATCACAAACACTATCAAAAGATGGAGGTCTCCATGCAGCAGCTCTGGATTTGTTGATGTGAGACCTGCATTGGAACTTTGAGATCTTTGGCATGACTTACAGGGATGAAGATGTCAGGATGGGTGAAGTTGGGATGGGGGAACGAAGGTGTCAGAATGAGGGCCTGAAACTGGAAGTGAGGAAGTTCTTAGGAATGAAGCTGTCAGGATATAGCAGGGGATAAAAGGGGAGAAGGGTGAAAGTTGAGAGACAGGGATAACAGAGCAATGAGTATAAAGGGGTGAGTTGGGAGGGGGAGGAGTCAGGTGGGGGAAAGAGTTCAGAGAGGAGAAAGAATAAGAGGGAGGGAGAAGAAAAAGAAAGTTGTAAAGAAGAGGAATCATGTCCATGTGAAGGTGCAAACAAAAGGTTTGTAGAGTGAATGACTATTTCTGCAAACCCAACAAAGAATGTGAAATAACTCCCTGGAGGCCAGTGTCCTTTCACCAGATTCCATTTATTTACAAGCTTAATTCCCCTCCTATGAGTGCTTCAGATACAAAGTCAGAAACCGGAGTGTCAGTGGTTCTCATATACGTGAGAGTCCTTCATTGGGCAGCAATCATTACTTCAATGGGGAACATCTTTTGCTGATTGAGGTAATCAGTGAGTTTATACTGCAAAAGGCCAAATTCATGGTCTTTGTTGAGGTCATTATAGTGCTTGTATCTGAGCTGGTGGAGAGTGCATGTGAGTGCTGTGATACCTCAAAAGGTGTGAAGCCCTCTTCTGCTCCCTCCTGGCTCCTTTTTTGGCTGTAGCTGGGGCTTGAAAGAGAATCATCCTCCTTGTCAGGTCATGGGTCACTTCCTGAAGGTACTGATAAGTGAGAGAAAATCAAATGACAGCATTAGCTACCTCCAACTTGGAGGCACATTTGACCATCAGGTTTGCACTGAATGGATGAATCCTTACTTTGTGGACACTCAAGGCTAAGACCCCCAATTGTTTATTCATGCTTGACTCCCATGAGCTCTGATGCTCTCTCCTCAACTCTGTGAGTTTTTAGGTGTAGTCACCCCCTCCTCTCCTCCCCCAACACCAGTGCAGTCTTCTCTCATTCTGCTTACTTGTGTCAAAGCGTCTTCTGCTCAAAGAAGAAAATGCTTGAGCATAGTTGTACGTTTCATCGTTTGATGCACTGAAATTTGATTTAGTCCTCATTCCTGTCCTTGTAGGATAGTCCACTTCTGTGTGACAGTGCGATTTGGGTAGAAGAGTTGGGATCACCTGAACACACCAACATGCAAGAGGAAGACTTATTGTATGCATGCATGTGATTTTGGTGGCTGCTGGTTCCCCTGAGTCCTCTCCCTTTCCATGGGATTTGTGGGAGAATTCTGTCCAAGCGAACAGGAATAATACATCTTGATGGAGTTTTCACCTTTGAAAACAAATCTCCAATTCATTGATGATATTGACCGAAAAGGAAGATTGCATGCCACAACTGGCAAAGAACTTGGATTCGTAAATAGTGTTGTTGCAACACTGTGAAACTACAATGGAAAAATTCAAGTTTGTTCTTACTATAGATGAAATTTTTATCCAAACTAAACAAATCCATACTGTGACCCATAAAGATTTTGATGAATCAATTTCTTGTGGTTTAAAAAAACAAAGAGAGCAACATTTCAGTGTTAAGTAATGTCTTAAGTGCAAAGGTTCAAAAATGCAAGTCATTACTTAAAACTGAGGACTGCTTTGGATTGGTTAATAAGAAGATGACAGCATATGTTAAGAAAAGGATAAATACAATAGTATTATGTATCTATTTATTAAACAATTTGATTTAAAAAATCTAATTTAAATTGATATTTCTTAATTTTTCTCTTGCAACAAATAGCTGAACGCCAGTGTAGCAAAAGCTCTGATGTAACAATGCTTTCTGCAAGTATATTGTAGCCAAATTTACCAATGATACAAAGTTGGTTGAAAAACAAGTTAAGACGAGGATGCAAGAGTTGCAAAGGGATATAGAAAGGTCAAGTGAATAGGCCAAATTTTGGCAGACAGAATATAAAGTGGGAAAACATGAGCTTGTCCATTTTGGTGGCGAGAATAGAAGAGCAGAATATTATTTAAAAGGAGAGAGACTGCAGAATGCTGACAGAGGCATCAAAAGAGTTAGTTGGAGGTGCAGCAACCAATCAGTTTAAAGTTTATTTATTTTGTCACAAATAGACTCACATTAACACTGCAATGAAGTTACTGTGAAAATCCCTTTGTTGCCACACCCCAGTGTCTGTTTGGATACACCGAGGGAGAATTTGGTATAGCCAATACATCTAACCGACATGTTTTTCGGCCTGTGGAAGGAAACTGGAGCACCCAGAAGAATCCCACACAGACATGGGGACAATGTGCAGACTTCACACAGTCACCCAAGTCAGGAATCGAACCTAGGTCACTGATGCTGTGAGGCAGCAGTGTTAACCATTGTGCCACCATGCTGCTCAGGAAGACAAATGGAATGCTGGCTTGCATTACAAAGGGTTTGAAATATAAAAGTAGGGAAGTCTTGCTACAACTGTACGTTAGGTATTTGTGAGAACACATCTAGAGTACTGCATACAGATAGTTTGGTCTCCTTACTTACAGAGGGATATACTTACAATGAAAGCAGTTCAGAGAAGGTTCAGTACATTGATTCCTGGGATGAAGGGTTATCTCAGTGTCTTATTTTTGATTATAACTCTGAATTGCTTTAGGGTGTTTTTCTAGGTTAAAGACACATTATAAATGCTATTGCTGTAGTCACAGAGTGGAATACGTGGTGACTTGGGGGCTGCAATTGTTGGCGAAAGCGCAGTGAGACTTGGCATGCAAAAAGTATCAAATGAAAGAATAATTAATTTTTTACTTGCACTTCAACAAAATGTTCCTCCCTTTCAGAGACAGACACAGTAAGAAGTCTCATAACACTAGATTAAAGTCTAACAGGTTTATTTGGCAGCGCAAGCTTTCAGAATGCTGCTTCTTCATCAGGTGAGTAATAGAGGATAGAGATCTTTTAGATATAGAGGTATGAGGCAAGGTTACTCAGCAACATCATTTTTATAAATCTTGATGCAGTGAATATATTTGCATATACTGCACTGGTAGCCCATGCTTTAATGTAAAATTAAAACAAAAAGTTAAATGTAAATATGGAACAAAGAACAAAACAGTACAGGAAACAAGCCTTTCAGCCCAACAAGCCCGCGTCGCCACCTCGATGTTCCCACTTCTACCCATGATCCCTGTCATCGCTGTCTATGTTTATAGACTATGCATTAGAACCAAATTTGAGACAATTTAGGGAGAATTTGTTCTGCCAATCATCCTAAGAGCACATCTTTGGGATGTGGGAGGAAACCGGAGCACCCAGAGAAAACCCACGCGAGCACAGGGAGAATGCACAAACTCCCACAAATATAGGCCCAAATCCATGTATCTGCACAGCACAGCAATAGTCACTGAGCTGTCGTGTTGCCCATCAAATGGTCCAGGTCAAGCGTACACTAATGATGTGAAGCACGAGGCTACTCTCAAAAAATCCAACAGCAGCCTCTCACAACACATCGCGTGTATGCCCCTTGTTAGACAAGGCTGACTGAAGTACCTGTAGGATAAAACAAATACATCAATATATCTTATCAGATATCTAAAATATAAAGTTGTGTTGATGGAAGAGATCTTCTGTATGCAGTATGGCAAAATTCATGCCTCGCTTAGTGATTCAATAAACCAAAAATGCTTCTGGACATCAAAAGTATACAAAAGGATATGGATGATATATAGATACATATTATAAATACACATGTAACTATGACATAAAAATGTACATTTGATATATTTTTCAGGACAAAATTGACACTTCAACAACCACATTAAAGATATACAGCTGTGTTTTAGCAATGTTTATACAATGCCTCTGGCACATCCAGCTCTGGTTTATGGATCTGAGGTGCCACTGCTGGAATTACTTTGGAATATATGCACAGGCCTCCTGCTGATGGTGACACACGCTCTTCAGAATCCTTCTCACTCATCAGGCACCTCTCCCTGTCAACACTCTTTGCTTTAATTTTTTTTCTCTCTATCGTCTGTAGGGCTTACTTTCTCTCTCGGCCAAACTATATTTCTCTCAACATGTTCTCCTTTACTTATTCATGCTGCTCTCTGCAGAGATTTCAGCTTCTTTTGGCACCACTGTTTTTCTATATATAAAGTTCCCTGATATGAACAATGAAGAATGTAGACACTACAAAGAATGGTAACAAAGAAGAAGCTAAAACTTTGAACAACATTTCAGCATGTCTAAATCAGGACATAAAAATGAAATCTTGGACAATTTCTTGTTTAGAAGTATAATAGATATGATTATTAGGTAAACACGACACTGTACTGTACCAGTAACTTTTCACAAAATACAATGAAATGAATGATCAGAATGTAATAGCCAGTAATCTTCAGCTCTGACAAAAAGGTCATCCAGACTTGAAACATTAGTTCTTTTCTCTTTCCACAGATGCTATAAGACCTGCTGAGATTTTCCACTATTTCCTGTTGTTGTTGAGCTCAATTCTTCAGTCTACCTCCATGCATTGAAGCTTAGGCTATGCATTCCCAGGGGAGCTGATGCTGAATTACAATATTGGTCCCTACCTCTACACCAGTTTCTCTTTGAATGCATGTAACTTTACAAGGATGGTCAGCCCTCTATGTGCATGTCACTTTTGAGCCACTAGTTAATCTGTGTAAGTCCCATTTCCTATAAAAGGTTAAATATTAAGACACCTGAGAACTTCAAATCATAAAAGAGGTGAGAGGCAAACATATTCCACAGATGGATTTAAAACCGCATTTTGCTTTGCTAACTGCTTTTCAGAAATAAATTGGCAAAAGATTAAAGATTTATTTTAATAGTTTGAAACAAACTCTTCAAATTCACACCCACAGTTGATTACTCAATAGAAAACTGATGTCAATCATCAACAGACACAAGCTTTTGTCTAAATCTTGCCTATGCCACCATGTGTTAACTGTCCTTTATATCAAGTGCATATGTTAGCATGGATCTTTGATTCAACCTATTGCTCACAATAACAGAAATGAAAAGCAGCAGCAAAACCAAAAATCTTATTACAAAGTAGTCTGAATACAATGAGTAAACAATGGTAGTTGTAGCGCTTGATGTGTAGCATGATCCAATTGAATACATTAAACTTTTGGCCTCTTGTTGTCAAAGCAGGAAACAGAGTAAGTCAAGACCTGCCGTAGGCAAAGAATGTCAGCTTTGTTATTTCTGTGCTTTACAAAAACACAAAGTAAGTACAACTAGAAGCAGCTGATCACACAATTGAACATGAATCACCTGCCGTAATAGAAATCAACACCTTTGTAAAACACTTATTTTAGGATCAGAAATCTATTGATTGCTGACATCAGCCACACACATACATCCTTCTCTAAACAATTCTGCACAAATAATGCCAAAAATCCCTTCACTTGCACGCATATATTCTCTGGATTCAATATTGAATTTTTATAAAAAGTGTTAGTAACTGACTATTGTGAAAAGCAGGATTAGATGCATCCTAATACTGGATCAGTATTATAAAGGGTAATAAATTCAGCCCATTCCATTTTAAGTGTGTCATTTTTCAAAATCCTCACTCCATCTGATTTATTTTTAATGGAAACTTACTCTAATAAGAAAATATCAAAAACTCACATTTTCGTTGACTAGTTTAAGGGTGGGATTTCCCACCTGAGGTCAATGGACCTTTGTATGGTCCACCCTCCTCCTCATCCCACCTGCCCACTACGGTTCCCGTGGCTGGCAGGACGGGAAAATACCCTCTATATATAATCCCACTCCAGCTTATGGTAACTATCTATATATCAAGAAGTTAGGCGGCACAGTGATTAGCACTGCTGCCTCACAGCACCAGGGACCTGGGTTCAATTTCCGTCTTGAGTCACTCTTTGTGTGGAGTTTGCACATTCTCCCTGCGTCTACATGGGTTTCCTCCGGATGCTCCACTTTCCTCCCACACTCCAAAGAAATGCAGGTTAGGTGCATTGGCCATGTTAAATTCTCCCTCTGTGTACTTGAACAGTTGCCGGAGCATGGCGACTAGGGAATTTTCACAGTTACTTCATTGCAGTGTGGATGTAAGCCTACTTGTGACACAAAAAAAAGTAAAGGCTTTCCTTCCGTGAAGAATCATAATTCACTTTGCTTTCGATAGCTCTGGATTCAGGATTATAGTATAAATGTTTATCATGTTTATCAAATGTTTGACTTTCAAATGGAGAAACAGATGCAGATTAAATGTTATTAGTTGTGATTGCCTCCCTTTCCATTCTTAAGATGCTCCTTAAATTCTACCTCCTTGATCAAGATTTTGGTCATGTGTCCATATATCTGCTTCTGTGGTTTGGTGTCAAATTTTGTTGTGTACCATCTTAGAGTGTTATTATATTAAAGGCGCTATATAAATGCCAGCTGCTATTTTGTAAATAATGGCTATTGAACCACAAATTTTCAAACTTACTGAATGTGTTCTTTCCACCAAAACTGAACTTTAAATCATTTTTACATTTTCCAAGTAAGGGAGGCGATCTTATCAGAGATTGGCAAAGTGTCAGGGTCTTACTGAAAAATTGTGGCCAGAATTTTCTGGCCATTCATGCTGGTGGGATCCTCTGGTCTCAAAAGTGCTGGCGTGGAATTACATCAATAGGAATTCCTATTGACAGCAGCAGAACCAGAGAATCCTGCTGCTAGCAAACAATGCACCAGCTCTCACTAGCGGGAACACGTGGCTGGGAGGCTGGAGAATTTCGCTCAATGTGTTTCTCTCAGCTGTTTTCTCTCCAGATCTTCTAACACTGTCAAAAAAGATAGGTGGCCCTGTCTCACACCGTCACAGTTGAATGGCAAGCTTAAACACGCTATAAAGCTTGGTTGCACTGAGATTGAGGTGAAACATTTTAAATGTGTCATTTTTATAGGTGTGAACGTTACTATATCGCCAGTGAGGGTCGCAAAATTCGGAAGTTACAATCTCATTGGTGAGATTTACGATTTCCAAGTTTCACCTTATCTTGCGCCTCTGCTGCCGATCATGCAAATGGTGAGATTGGGCTCGAGATCCTGTCCAAGGTTTTTAATCTTCCAAATGGAACTTGACAATAAAGAAATAAAAAACCACAATAAAAGCAGAAAATGATGGAAGTGTATGGCAGGACTTACTGCACTTGGAAGAAACGTTTCCAGTAAGACTGTTTTGCATGAATGGTGAAAGTTTTGATGAAATATAGCACTCAAATATTAACCTAGGAATTTCGAGGAAGAGTCACGGACTTGAATTAACACTTTTCCTCTTTCTACTGATACTGCCAGATCTGCTGAGTTTTTTCAGCACTTTTAATTTTCTCTTTCAAATCTAAATCATCTGCAGTATTTTTCTTATATTAATATTACCTGTCTTTTCTCTTAGATTATAAGAATATAAGACATGGGAGTAGAATTAGGCCACTTGGCCCATCGAGTCTGCTCTGCCATTCAATCATGGCTGATATTTTTCTCATTCCCATTCACCTGCCTTTTCCCTATAACCTCTGATCCCTTTATTAATCAAGAATCTATCTAGCTCTGTCTTGAAGACACTCGATGACCGGCCTCCAAAGACTTCTGCGGCAAAGAGTTCCACAGATTCACCATTCTCTGATTGAAGAAATTCCTCCTCATCTCTGTTTTAAAGGATCGTCCCTTTAGCCTGAGGTTATGCCCTCTGGTCCTAGTTTTTCCTACTACATCCTCTCCCCGTCTACTCTATCCAGACCTCACAGCATCCTGTAAGTTTCAATAAGATTCCCCCCTCATCCTTCTAAACTCCAAAGAGTATAGACCCAGAGTTCTCAACCATTTCTCATACAACAAGCTCTTCATTCCAGGGGTCATTCTTGTGAACCTCCTCTGGACCCTTTCCAAGACCAGCACATTCTTCCTTAGATATGGGGCCCAAAACTGCTCACAATATTCCAAATGGAGTCTGACCAGGGATTTATACAGCCTCAGAAGTACATCCCTGCTGTTGTATTCTAGCCCTTTTGATATCACAAAATGATCCACATTTCTATGCTTTTCCAATATTTTCAGTTACAATTCATGCTTGACCTTCCATACAGGATGTTGCCTGGTATGGAAGGCAGGTCTTATGAAGAGAGGCTGAGGGATTTGAGGTTGTTTTTGTTAGAAAGAAGGCGGCTAAGAGGAGACCTTATTGAAACATATAAGATGATTAGAGGTTTAGATAGGGTGGACAGTGATAGCCTTTTTCCTAGGATGGAGAAAACTAGCACGAGGGGACACAGCTTTAAAGTAAGGGGTAGTAGTTATAGGATGGATGTCAGAGGTAAGTTCTTTACCCAGAGGGTGGTAAGGGTATGGAATGCCCTGCCTGCATTCCATTAACCGGGGCATCCTAAAATAAGGACTAATTAAATGCATCAGATGGATTATTCCATCCTTTAGTCCAGGCTATCAGATCGCTACTTTAACATAATCACTTTGGAGACAATACTAGTGAACGACTGGTAAACCTACCTATTTGAAACTTCTGTCAATGTCTTGTTCAGCCCATCACCCCAGTGAAGATACAAAGCATTCAAGCTCCATGACTGCTTACACGCTGTGATTCACTCACTTAACAAGTTAGAGGTGCCTATAAAGTGTGTTTTTGTATTTGGTAGAGTACTGGTAACTGTGTGATTTTGAATGCATAGCATATGAGCATATCAGTCCGATTCTTCTTCAACAGGTAAAGATGGTATTATTATGGCTATTCAGAGGTTATTGCAAGTGTTGTTCATAAATAGATACAGAAGCTAAATTAATATTGTGCTTCAAGAAAGCTATTCCAGGCAAAGTAGGTATCCCACCATTTGTTGCAGACTAATCTGTTAGCGTTTCAATCGAATGACTTCTGCTAAAATGTCCCATTTTGACCTCAGACCTTCCTAGGCCAAAAAGGTTTTTCCACAGGTTTCCATTGGTCTCTTACCATTTTAAGTTTCTGTGGCTTGCGTAGATGATGTTAATAATGCGACAGCTGAAGGATTTTGTTATTTTAAAATCATGGAATTATTAACACATCTCCTACCAGATTATTTAGGTAGTAGAAGTAATATTGGCCCAACTTTTGCTCTTCTCATGGGTATTTTTCTGGGTTATTGGGACATTTTTCCCAAGATTGCCATTTGCGGGAAGTAAATTTGGGGATGAGGAAAGATACATTAATAAGCAGTCATTAAATGTAACAACTTCTTGAATTCATAATTTTCAGATCAATAAACTTGACATAAAGGAGTTTCATGTTCTGTTTGTTTAAGATACTTACATGTGCATTACATGCACATATTTCTGCCTAAAATTACAAAAAGGAGGATCACACAAAAACTGCAATCATAAAATCTCTACAGTGCAGAAACAGACTATTTGGCCCATCAAGCCTGCACCAAAATCAAAGACATCCAGGCCCTATCCTCCATAACCCATGTATTGACCCTAACTGATAGTAAAGGCAATTTAGTTTGGCCAATCAACCTAACCTGCACATCTTCATACCGTGGGAGGAAACCGGAGCACCCAGAGGAAAGCCATGCAGACCACTCTGCCCCCATCCTGCCCCAAACTGGAAACTATGGGACTTGTACAAATAATTTGTTCTTTAAGATCTCCAAATGAATGATACCTGTAAACGTGTTCCCCTGCTGCCAAGGCAATTAAAACCAATAAATATGAACAGCTCTTAAATCTAAGGAAACATTGCAAGCCATTTTTTGAAAAGGCAGGTAAAACAAAAGTAAAACACTGGGTGGGATTTTCTAGTTTGGGACCCACCCAACACTGCTTTAAAAAACATTATGGTTCTATATACTTGGCAACATATAAATAATTTTCTGGTGTTCAGTGTTCCCTACCTTTGGTTTTCCAAGATTTTTCAGTTGTATTATTTCAGCTCCCATCAATAAACATTGAGGATTTGACTGGCTGACACAGTTTCTGCATTGTAAGTAGCTGGTCAAAGTGCATTCCTGCGAATTCCAGGTTGCATTTAATGATAAGCCAGTGTGTTGCATTCCTATCAGAAATTAAAAAAAAACAGGGCTATGACTATGGGATTGTGCACTGAAACACTCAAGATTCTGCTGACTACTCAATTTTACATTTGCAAAATGCTCGAAGTGTTTTACCATATCATAATTTTGTACCAGATCAAACAGATGTGAAGAAAGGAAAAGTAAATATTTGATAAAAGACAACGATTGGAAAAAGGAGTACTGGGTTGGTTGTGAGAATATAAGCTTTCATAGATATTAAAGATAGCAGGGAACTAATACAAAAGGTCACGAATGTAGCCCAATTCATTACGCAAACCAGCCTCCCAGTCATTGACACTGTCTGCACTTCCCACTGCCTTGGCAAAGCAGCCAGCCTAACTAAAGGCCCTACGCACTCTGGACATTCTCTCCTCCACTCTCTTACGTTGGGAAAAAGATACAAAAGACTGAGGTCATGTACTAACTGACTCAAGAACAGCTTCTTTAGTGCTGTCAGATTTTGAATGGACCTACCTCGCATTAAGTTGATCTTTCTCTACATCCTAGCTATGACTGTAACACTACATTCTGCACTCCCTCCTTTCCTTCTCTGTGAACTGTATGTTTTGTCTGTATAGCGCACAAGAAACAATAATTTTCACTGTATGTTGACACATGTGACAATAATAAATCAAATCAAATTAAATATTTGAATGAGGTTCAGGTTAGGAGTTAATTTTATATGGGACTTCTGAATATTGGGACAAGCCGTTTTAAATGCTTATTCAAATAACAGTTTTCCTATTAAATTAATCATATTTAAACAAAGAATGGCATGTCTCAGTGATGGAGAATATATAATAGCGATATATTGAGCTGATTTTTAACTGGATATGGAAGTGCATGAATAGCTATACAATATTTTTTGGAAGAAATCCAATATTCCTCTGCATTCCTGACCCTGTGCTATTTTCCTCCAGCCTTTTTTCAGATTGGGAATGCCTAGTGTGCAAAGCACATTCCAACTCCACTAAAGTCAGGTTTCCCAATTTAAAAGGGTAGGAGGGGACAGTGAAAATCAGTCTTCCTTCTACCACATTTTTTGCCTGATGCTTTGGGGTTTTAGAAGCTCATTTACTGCATGTCAGCTTTGAGAATTAATGAAGAAAACTGAAAAGCTGCTGAAGAGTCTGGAATATTCTGAAATGTTTTCACATCTTCAACTGTCACTGTTGAGTACTGTATTGTTATATAGATGTATTTTAAAGCAATGATTCATCATAGGGATCTGCCTATTAAAGGTTAAGTTGACTACTTCGTTGGCCAGTCTTGTACATTCATTCACGTGCACGGTAGTCATTTTCCAATGGTGAAAATAGCATAATGGAGTAAAAAGATATTACAAAATCAACCTGACAGCCAGTGCTCTGGCTGATCCAGAAACTGGCTTTGATGCTTGGAAAATATCCAATCACTTGCTCCCTTAAATTGATTGACAGTCTAATTCAAAAGTAAAATGAACACTTTGTTACTTCCTTTCCAGAGGACAGTCTATGGTTTGGATTGTTCAGGTCATTATGAATGCTTGATGTTAATAGGTTTCAGCTCAATAGGTGAATGACTGTATCAAGAAGTTGCAGTAACAGATTGTGTCCTTTGATCTTATTTCTGGTTTATTGACACAAGCTCATAGAAATACAAATATTACAATGTTTATTCTATATAGCAAAATGATTTTATTTCTCAGAATCCATGATAGAAAGGTCTTTATTAAACGGTGAGAAGTTTATTTTTTCCCAAGGAATGTAAAATAGACTCCCTTTATATTATATGAAATCTGAGGACTGAACATAGTGCATGCTAGGCACATGGTTATGGAGGATAAATGGGGATCATTGAGGTGGCATGGGTAATCTGAGGGGGCACAGACTAGCATGGGGAATGGGTGGGGAGTGAGAGAGGTGAGGGTTAGGGACTTTTTAAATACTTATTAATTGGAATATTGTATTGAAGAACAGAGGTAGCTTTCTGACCAGCCTATCTCTGCACCCAAATTCCTCATGCACTCCAATGCAGCTCACAAACTGCACTGCAAACCCAATCCCAGTGGAAAGACAGAAATTTCATTTACAGTCATACATGGGTCAGGTGTCCAGTCTTTGATCCATAAAGTGTGCTGTGTTGGGTTTTCTGGAAAATTCAGCTTGTTAAGTCATTATTGCACTTTGGCACAAATAATCCCTTTCGTAAACACATTAACAATTAGAGATTAAGTTTTCAAGTTATGCTGTAATTAAGAGCCAGTTCTGTGACACTTATCAGCTCTTGCATAAGTGCTAAGGAACATGTGAACTTGTTGCTGCTCCAGACAACTTTGTTAATATTATATTCTAGTTAAAATATCAAAACTGCCAAGTACCAGAGTCAGCAGAATGGCAATGAAATACCAACTTGCTGTTTAAAAAAAGGACTTTCGAATGATGAATTAAACCATCCAATTGTAGATTTTCAGAAAACAATATGGTTGGCAAAGTACAGTGGTTAGCACTGGAGACACGTATTTAATTGCAGCCTTGGGTGACTGTCTGTGTGGAGTTTGCACATTCTCCCGTGTCTGCTCCAGTTTCCTCCTACAGTCCAAAGATGTGTAGGTTAGGTTGATTGGCCGTGATAAACTGTCCCTTAGTGAGCCAAGGTATATAGGTTAGCGGTATATAGTTGGGATTATGGGATAAGCATAAGGAAGAGTTAGCACAGACTTAATAAGCTGAATCTTCTGCACTGTAGGGATTCCAACTCAGTTAAAAGCACAGGAACCCAAAAATTAGATTACTATCGTAGATCTGTATTTTCAGAAATGGCACCTCTTTATATTACAATGATGAGAAAAAATAAATGTACAATTAAGATTAGTTTTAAAAAATAGTAAACCACTTTAAAATTTGCAGTAAGAATTTTGTTTTTTTTGGACGTGAAGCTTTTCTCAATATATTAGTAATTACTCATAGCAGTAGCTGTCAATGCTGATATACAACTTGGTGAGTCAGAGAGTAAGATAGAAAGCTTCAGACACTAATAAAATGGACAGCAGGAATTTATCTTTTTTTATTGATTCAAAATTGCCAGGAACCAATGAATTTTGCCTAGGCACTTCAAAAGCAAAAAGGCACAATTTTCAGGATAACCAGGAATTCCTGAACATAAGTCTGTGACATATGCAAAAGGTCTGTGGTTGGAGCTAAATAAAAAGAAACAGTGATGGAATACTGATGTGACCTCATTCTACCCCATTTTCCAGTCTCTTGACTGGAGAGTTAGCCCAAATTGGACCAAAGTTTCGGTTCACCTTGAAGGAGTGGGTTTTGAAGAGGATCCTGAAGATTTGGAGGGAGATAGTTCGGCTGAGGAGTTTTGGAAGTTTCATAACATAAGACTGAGATTGTTCAATACTTCATCACAAATGGTACCTCAGGCACAGGCGGAAAGCAATGGAGGACAGTCAGAAAAATGAAGGATGCACCTTTGAATATAGAACTGGAGTAGAGTGATTTAGATATGGTGGGATTTGTTGTTGTGTAAGAATATCAAAGTTTTTACTTTAGTTCCAGGTAAATCGCTTCCAATTATTTATGTAATTGATCCTGGTTAAATTTAAACAATAAGAAGAAAATCATTGTGAGTTACTAAGGCATTTAATTTCCTCTGTGCACTATTTTTAGTGCACTGACTAAGGTTTCATATATTCAAATTCTACATTTAATAGACAGTAATGGTAGCAAAGGCAAGAATGTACAGATATTAAGCATTTTGCCAAAACAGTGCATAGAAAAAAATTCAAAACTCAATAAGTTTAGAATGTGAACTGACTGTATTCGTACCTTGGCTCACTACCATGACTTCATAAGCCTGTGTGTTTTTCTTCAGGTTGTATATTCCTGTTTCATTTTCAACAACTAACAAAACTTCATTGGAGTCTGTGGTACAAGCTGCTTCATTCTGACAGGTGCAACAGAGTTTTTGAAGGTTGAATTCTTTGTTAGCACTTTGGATGACTTTCCTCAGTTTAGTCATGTTGTCTCTGCTATATGTAGTTTTTTCCAATAATTCTGAAAATAAACCTCAACTCCATTAAAACATTAAAAAAATCACCAATGTATGTGTACACAGATCACATTAACAGCTCCAACAAACTTTTTCTAAGCTTCCAATATAATTGTAAAGTACAATATTATGCAGATTCAGTCTCAGGTAAAGTTTCCTCAACCCTAGAAATAAGAGTCACATTTTCCTCCAAACTATTCCTTTAAAACAATATGTCTGAAAAGAAGAATTTTACTCAAAAGTTTGCTCTTTTTTACTCAGTTCACTTTCTGGTTCAACTCTACAAAATTTCAAAGTGTTGACATATTTCTTCAACATTAGGTTCATCATGATATACACATCCTCAAGGGAACAAAGTTGAACTGGTAAACAGGTTGGGGCTCTTATTAATTCCTTCAGAACTAAAATGGCATTCTGCAATTAAATTTGATCTGAAGGCAAAAGATATTAGACGAGGAAAAAAAATGTCAACAAAGATTTAGCACTTAAAATGTTGACTGAAATGTATATGAATTGTGTAAAGAGAAAAAGAACATCCGATTATACAGCCATTTTCACATGTTCAAAAAACTTCCCAAAGCCTTGCACAGTCAATTCATTAATATGGACTGTGATCACTATATTAAGGAAATGTGTCAGTTTGCACACAGCAAGGTCTCAAAATACAGCAAGATAATTGACCAATTAATATGTTTGAGTGAGACTGGTTAAGGAGTAAACAAAATTATTTTAAGAACTCATTTGCTCTTCTTCATCTAGTGTTATGGAATTTTTTTTACCTGGTTTATTTGATTTGATTTATTATTATCACGTGTATTAGCATACAGTAAGAAGTGTTGTTTCTTGCATTCTATACAGACAAAGCATACCATTCGTAGAGAAGGAAAAGAGAGAATGCAGAATATAGTGTTACAGTCATAGCTAGGCTATAGAGAAAAATCAACTTAATGCAAGGTAAGTTCACTGTAAAGTCTGACAGCAGCAGGAAAGAAGCTGTTTTTGAGTCAGTTGATATATGATTTCAGACTTTTGTATCTTTTTCCCAACAGAAAATGGAAGAGTGTGTCCAGAGTGCATAGGGTCCTTAATTATGCCAGCTGCTTTGCCAAGGGAGCGCTAAGTGTAGACTTGGATGGGACGGATGGTTTGTGTGATGAATTGGGCTACATTCACAACTCCATTTTGTAGTTCCTTGCAGTCTAGGGCAGAACAGGAGCCATACCAAGCTGTGATACAACCAGAAAGATGGTGCATCTATAAAAGTTAGTGAGAGTCATGGCTGACTTGCCAAATTTCCTTAGTCTTCTAAGTATAGACATTGATGGGCTTTCTTAACTATAGTGTCAGCATAGCTGGACTAGGACAGATTGTTGATGACCTGGACATCTAAAAACTTGAAGCTTTCGATTTTTCTACTTCGTCCCTGTTGATGTAGACAGAAGTATGTTCTCCTTTACGCTTCCTGAAATCGATGACAATCTCCTGCATTTGTTGACATTGAGGAAGAGGTTATTGTTGCCGCACCAATTCACCAGATACTCTATCTCATTCCTGTCTCATCATTGTTTGAAATCCAATCACTACGGTGGCATCGTCGGCAAACCTGTAAATTGAATTGGAGGCAAATTTGGCCACACAGTCATAGATGTATAAGAAGTATAGTAGGGAGTTGAGAACACAGCCTTGTGGGACATTGGTGTTGATGATGATCATGGAGGTGGTGTTGTTGTCTATCCTTACTGATTGTGGTCTGTGAGTTAAGAAGGTCAGGATCCAGTTGCAGAGAGAGGTGCTGAGGCCCAGACCTTGGAGTTTGGAATTGAGTTTTGTGAGAATAATGGTGTTGAAGGCTGAGGTGTAGTCAATAAATAAGAATCTGATATAGGTGTCCTTGTTATCTAGGTGTTCAGAGTTGAGTGCAGAGCCAGAGAGCTGGAGTCTGCTATGGACCTGTTACGGCAATAGGCAAACTGTACTGGATCCTGGAAGGTGGAATCGATTCACGCCATGACTAGCCTTTCAGACTTGTAACTCAGAGATCCGACTTTTAGACCCGTTCTCAGGCGCCTCCATATGCACTCTGCCTGAAAAATTATCAGTGATTCTGAATTGTGGTGCAGAAGCCTGTTGGCGGGGCTTAATGTGTCCAAAATCCTGCAGCTCTGATCGGTGCCTTCAACTATGCATGCGCAGAAAAAGAATGATAGAATGCAGCTCCTCTGCCACAACGTTCTCAGGCCAGAAAATCCTCCCCTAGACTTCCACAGACATTGCACCACCTCCACATCGTTACTGACCTTCTTATTCTCTCCACCCACTCTGTCACCCACACCAATTCTGAACCCCTCCTTCTTCCCACCCCCATTGATCTCAGGCAGAGTGGCAGCCCTTTGCCCCTCACCAATCTCAGGCAAAGAAGGTTGACACTTGGCACTTACCTTCTCACTAACTACAGCACCCAAATCAGACTTTTGTGGAGCACATCTGTTTCATGCTGATTCTGGATGGGCAAACACAGTGGTAAAGGGGGAGGTGCCAGTCAGGTTGGACGTGCAGCTGATTAAATCGATTCAAATGCATGCAGATGCATTTAAATGGCCATGGCGACCGAAACAGACACAGTTCTAATTGCAGCCATTTTCAGGCCATGGTAAAGGGGGAGCTGGCACTGAGGCAGACATGAATCGTGCTACTCACGATTTTACCAACCGTGACTTTACCAAATTTTTGCACTTGAAAACGGGCGCAATTTGACAGTTAAAATTAGGCACCTTGTTTCCTGATTTTCCTGGCTTCTCAATGTCATGAGATTCCTACCTAGGAAGAGCAGGAACCTGATTTAAATATATTTGATTGGATCTGCATATCATTAAAGGGCCTATCCACCACATGATCACCCCATTAAATATTCTAACTCGCTTACGTGATGCCACGTATCCATGACCAGTGTACCTACAGTATTAGCGTGGGCTTCTGAATACTGGTCTAGTGATATTGCCACTATTCCTTCTTACACTGAAGAATGCATAGCTTTTCGGTAGCACAAATTAGGATTTAATGGGTATAATCATCTGCTTCTGACAGTCTAGAACGTCACAGAGCACATGCCACACTCAGCATGCTAAGGACAGTAGTAAAAGTTTCTTGCGCAATGCTATTACACATATGTGTTATGATGGTTCAAAGGTAACTAGGCTTATTCTCATAAGTGATTATTGGGCTTAAGCAGAAGAGCAGTTCCTAAATACACCTGAAAAAGTCATGACAATTACTGCTTTACAAAGTGACATGTAGATCACCTTTTCTGAAATAAACATGACCAATTAACGCTAATATGCTGCTGACATTTACCTGCAGCGTTTTGCAATATTTCAACAGCACACAATGCACAGTATAGTCCAGGCTGACATGGCTGCAATTTCTTCACCTGAAATATGTAAATAGACAATGCATTAGGATGTCCTGTATTTATTTTCATCTAGGCTACTTTTTTTTTGATATGTTTATTGAAAGTTTTCATATATTTTACATAGCAAATAAACACACAGTGCTTGCATGTACATGTCAAAGCGACTAGACTCAGGGTTCCCTGTGGCTAGGGTTTAAGCCCTTGGTACCCCTGGCACTCACGCTGCCCAATTGCACTGGGAATGATGGTAATAATATAAAAATAAAAAAGCAAAGGAGCACCACTGGAGAACCAACTGAGCACCCAACCAGCGCAGGCTATAAATTAGCAAGCAGAGAAAAGAACGAGAGAGAGAGAGAAGAGAGCGATGGTGAGACAAGAAAGAAAGTGAGAGGGAAAAGAGGAAAAGAGAAAAGTTCTCATGTTTGCCCCCACATTGAATTACTTTTAAAGCAAAGGAAGTAACTTAAATTGGGAATACAACTTATGATAACACAAAGTATCTGAAGGTGCTGGCCAAAGTATGACAACAAGCCACAAAAGGAAATATTAGACCAATAGTTTGGTCTAATATTTGGATTTTGGGAGTGTCTTAAGAGATGAAAGTAAGGTAAAGAGGTGGAAAGCTTTAGGGAGGGTATTTCAGAGCTTAGGGTCCAGGCAACAAAAGGTGAGGTCACCAAAAATTGGGGATGGTCAAGATGCCAGAAGTAGAGGAACCCAAATAATAATCTTATTTTATTTAGAAACACATCTGTAGCCTGAGGACTGAACTGCAATGTAATTTACACTGAAAGATTTATATGTAGATTAATTAATAATATTTTAAAACATGTAACATAAATGGACAAACAAATACAGCGGGTAACATGGGATTGGTGGATTGGATACTAAAAGAGTAAAAATTAATTAGGATATACTACTACTCTACTCCTACATTATAGGCACTGAAGTATATTGTATATATATTTAATCACATATGTACTTCATTAAGGATCTGAGCCATGTAAGCAATGGAGATAATTTGATACTGCACATCAGCATCTGATGGGGTGGATATTAGTCAAAACATTTGAGTTATATTGATTACTCTGGGTGTGGAGGTTATCTCAGGGTTGTATAGTCACATAAATAGGGAGAGGTGCAGCCTTGGAGCGGTTTGAAAATGAGAATGAGAATTTTAAAATCAAGGCATTGCTCCAGTGTGCCATCAAGCACAGAAGTGATATATAAATAGGACTTAGTGTGAGTTAGGATACTGACAGAAAAGTTTTGGTTGACCTTAAGTCTATGAAGGGAACAATGTGGGAGACCTGCCAAAAGTATGCTAGAATAGTCAAGTCCAGAGATAACAAAGAAGTGCAGGTTAGGTGCATTGACCATGCTAAATTGCCCCTTAGTACCCTGGGATGCATAGGTTAGAGGCATTAGTGGATAAATATGTAGGTTACGGGATATGGCCTAAGTGGGATTGTTGTCAGTGCAGACTTGATGAATCAAATGGCCTCCTTCTGCACTGTAGGGTCTTTACGATTCTATGAAATGCATGGATGAGGATTTTAGCAGCAGGTTGATTGAGATGAGACAAAGTCATGTAATATATGATGAGGCAAGATATAGGTGGCCTGAGTGATGTTGCAAGTATGAGAATGGAAGTTCATTTGGGGGTTAAATGTAACACTGAGGTTGTGAACAGATTGGCTTAATCTTCAATTATTACAAGGGAGAGTAGGATAGAGTTAGTAGCTAGAAAACTGAATTTGAAGTGGGGGACAAAAATTGATCCCTTTAAGCTTCCAAATATTTATCAAGAGGACATTTCTGCTCATTGACTACTGAACGGTACTTATTAATGCAGATTTTTTAAAAAACGACTTTATCTCAGATACACTTTGTATATTGAATGAACTTGGTAAATGATGTTTATGAGTAATCAATTGTAAATTAGCCCTGAATATGCTCACAATTAAGACTTTAAAAATGGATTGCATCCTCCTTCAGATTGGATTTTCAGTCCATGATCATTAAGTTACTAGAAACATGAAACTAACATATCAATGTTATACACAGTGGGGTAGAGTTTTCACTTTATTTCACAAATTTCTGCTTTGAAAAGTATTCCTTCCCTTCAAGCTTCCACTTAAAATATATTAGGATATTGCTGAACATAAATTGTGCCCAGAATCAGCTCAACTTTGCACTGTTAGGAACATAGGCGCAGAAGAAATACATTCAGCTCATCCAACATGCTTCACCATTTAAGTAGTTCATGGCTGATCCATAGAATCTCTACAGGATTCTATCTGAGGCTATCTGACCCATCAAATCTGCATCAACTCTCTGAAAGAGCATCCCACCCAAACCCTGCTCTCTGCCCTATTTTTGCAACCCCATGCATTTACCATGGCTAATCCACATAACCTACACATCTTGGTGAATTTTGTGAGTTACAATCAAATCATGTCTCATTCTTTGAAACGACAGAGACTATAGACGAAGTATCCTCAATCTCTCCTCATAAAATAATCCCACCATTAAGGAGGTCAGTCTGGTGACACCCTCTACTTCCTCTATGGGATGTATGCCCTTCCTTATAAACCAAAACTGAATACAATATTCCAGACGCAGTCTCATTAAGGCTCTATACAAATGCAGCAAGACATTTTTATTCCTCTATCAAATTCTCTTGTGATGAAGGTCAACATACAATTTGCCTTCTTAATTGCTGCTGTACCTGCATGCTAGCTTTTCGTGACTCATGAAGAAGGACATCAAGATCGCTTTGGACATCAACACTTCCTAAAAGCTCATCATCTAAGAAATGCGTTGCCTTTTTGTTTTCTTCTTCAAAGTGAATAAGTTCTCTCATTATAGTTAAAGCTCAGTTAAAAAGAAGTTGAATTCACACTTAAGAGTGAAACATAAACCCTACAATTCTGGGAAGATCCCATCAGGCTGGGAAATAGCAAATGTAACTCTTTGTTCAAGAAAGTAGAAAGACAGAAAGCAGGAAACTGCAGACAGGTTAGCCTAATACCAGCCGTACAAGCCTGCTCTACTATTCCATCATATCCTGACTGATCTCTCCCTGATCTCAAATCCATCTCTCTAACTGTGCCCATATCCCTTTCCCTTTTTGTAGAATTAGAAATATGTCTGTCTGCCTCTTGAAACCATTCAACAATCCAGACTCCACTATGCCAAGGGTCAGTGAGTTCCACAAATTGACAGGTAGTGCAATCCATCTATAGAATCATACCCAAAACATTCAATGCCTTCAGAGGAGAAAAGAAAGTTGACAGGGAAGAGTATTAAGAATGCAACAAATTTTATAAGTTAAATGTTTTCATTAAAATAAACTACTTCATACTTCTTAACATATCAAAATGCACGGCCTATGAATTAATAGTACAGTTAGAAGCTAATATCTAAATGCTGCAGAATTTTCTTTATTAGCTGTTTGTCCCTACTGCTTGTGGAAGGATCCTCTTCTTACATCTACTCCGTGCTGTAGTTCTTCTTTTAGCTCTGCCCTTGCAAGACCTGTGTATCTTTAACCCTAAAAAAAAGTATTAAAAGAATATTAAAAACAAAAAAAAAATCAGTCTGGCTATGTCCGTTCTGAAATTGAATCATAGAATCCAACAGTGCAGAAGGCAGCCCATCGAGACTGCACCGATCACATTCCCACCCAGGCCTTATCCCCATAACCCCAGATATTTACCCTAGCCAGTCCCCCTGACACTAAGGGGCAATTTAATATTGCCAATCCATCTAACCTGCACATCTTTGGACTGTTGGAAGAAACCAGAGCACTTAGAGGAAACCCACGCAAAAACAGGGAGAACATGCAGACTTCGCACAAAGTGATCCAAGCTGGGAATCAAACCTGGGTCCCTGGCACTTTAAGGCAGCAGTGCTAATCACTGCTAATCCATTTAAGTGGCAGTGCTAATCCATTTAATTTTCTGAGGAAAGGCCATATTCTCCCAAAGTCAAATAAAATTTGAAAGGATCAATTCAACATAGGATTCTGGGAATAGCTTTCTGAATTTGCACTCATCTGAAGCATAAATTGCTGACCTGGCATATTGGGAGATCAATATCTAGAAAATCATGGACACCTCACTTTTTAGTTTCCAATGTGAATCTCTGTTTGGCAAGACACCCAGCTCAAACTCAAGAAATTGGTTAGCTTCTGTAATTTCCTCATTATTGTTACTATATTTCCCTTCCAATGAACTCAGGAGCTATTATGTTCCAGACATCGTTCTATTAATGTATGTCCATCTGTTTCTATACAATCTCCCCTCATTCGTCTGAATTCCGATGAATATAGCCTTACTCTGCTCAGTCTCTCCTCATAAACCAACCCTCTCAACGCTAGAATCTCACTGAATCTCCTCTGCAACCCCTCCAGTGCCAGTATATACTTTCTCAAGTAAGGAGACCAAAACTGTACTCAGCACTCTAGGTGTGACTCACCAGCTCCTTATACAGCTGCAACATAACCTTGCTGTTTTTAAACTCCATCCCTCTACAATGGAGGAATTTGCCTTCTTAATTTCCTGCTGTGCCTGCAAATCAGCTTTTAGTGATTCATACATAAGGACACTCAGGTTTCTCTAGACAGTAGTATGCTGCAATTTGTTACCATTTAAATAATAGTCAATTTTGCTGTTATTCCTACCAAAATGGATGACCTCCTATTTACTGTAGTAGAGCAAAGTTGGAAACTGCTGTTGAAGAAGCCTGGATGAGTTGCTCCAATGCATTTTGTTGAGGATACACATTATAATCACTGTGCATTGGTAGTATGGGGGAGAAAGTTTTTAAGGTGGTGAATGGCCTATCAAGTGGGCCGCTTTGCCCTTGATTGTATCAAGCTTCATTAGTGCTGTTGGAGTCTCACTCATCCAGGCAAGTGGAGGCATTCCATCACACTCCTGACTACTGCTTTGTACTTGGTGGACAGGTTTTGGGGAGTTAAGAGGCAATGTTCGTTCAGATAGCTTTCAGTTCAATTGTAATCTCCCAGGATGTTGATGTTGGGGATTGGGTGATGGTAATGTCCGTGAATATCATGGGGAGAGGATTACATTCTGTCTTGGAGATGGTCATTGCCTGGCACTTGTGTGGTGTTACTAACCACTTATCAATACAAAAAAGAATGTTGTCCATGTCTTGCTACATGTGAGCACAGACTGTTTCAGTATCTGAGGAATTGCGAAAGGCAGTAAATTCCTTGCAATTATCAGCAAGCATCCTCACTTCTGACCTTAATATGGAGGGAAGGTCATTGATGAAATAGCTGAAGTTGGTTTTGGCCGAGAACACTCCCCTCAGGAATAACTCCAGCAATATCCTGGGATTCAGATGACTGGCCTCTAACAATTGTGTGCAGTATGACTGCAGCTTTGAAAAGATTTCCCTGGTTCCCACTGACCTTGGTTTTTGTTAGGGCTCTTCGATGCCATACTCAATCAAATGCTGCCTTGATGTCAATAGGCAGTCACTTGCACCACACTTTGAGTTCAATTCTCTTATCCATGTTTAGATCAAGGCTGTAATGAAAATAAAATATATTGTCCCAACACTAAAACCCTGAGAATCATTGCTTGTCAATTGAGGAAATATTTACCTATTCCTACTTGCTATCTTTTAGACAGTATTGTAATAATGCTGTAACTTTACCTCTGATACCATCTGAAACTACTTTACAAGAAGAGCAGCAGCTATATGGGAATACAATCACCTATGAGCTCCCTTTCAAGCTATCTTGACATGGAAATGTATTATTGTTCCTTTATCATCAGTGGATTAATATCTTGGAATTCCCTACCCAACAGTGCATAACCTTAGCAGATCACCTTCATTTTTCTTAATGATGATTAGGTTTGGTCAATAAACAGTGGCCTTGACAACAAGCCCGGATTCCACAAACAAATAAAAAAGATGTTTGTATACTTTACAGTTTCTATGAAAAAATTGATGAAATTATTCAAGGAAGATCGATCTTTTCAATTACTTTCAAATTGTTTATTCTTGTCCTCTATATTAGTCCTGAGTTTTTCTACCACCAATGTGAAACAAACTGGTTATGGTTACCTCCTAATGTTATCCCATTTCTCTTTGTTGAACTAACATTTAATACTTTCCAACTTACAAACTTTCACAGTAACTTCATTGCAGTGTTAATGTAAGCCTTATTTGTGACTAATGAATAAACTTTAAAAAGACTTCTGCTGTATCATATTTATTTTGTAAGATTGTAAGAATTACCTTTTTCATACCAATATAATCTTACATAATCTCCATTATCCTTAAAGACTTCATTTATATTGCACATATTTGAAGTTTTCAACAAAAACATATTATCTGCTCAGGCCCCACATCATTCACAATTAAAGATGTGGCCATGTTTTCCTATTTACAAGTGACTTTTTTAGGACTATGCTTCTGGTCACCTTCTATCTTAGTTAATTTAGTTTACTAGAAAACAAGTTGACCATTTTAAAAAGTAAATTTTCTCTACATTCAAGTCTTTTCAATATTTACAATGCGGAATGACATGATAAACTCACAGCTGCCTGGAGTTAAATCTCTCACCTTCAGAGCTGGCCTTTAGCATTTTGGTGGCAGAGATTACGATTTCTGCAGCTGGTGAATTATTTCCCGATCCTTTCTTTAAAACCAGGGCATCACTACCTATATTAAAAACTGGATTAATTTCATTTATATCCTCTTTGAGTCGCAGTATGTCCGCTGGATCTGAATATTTGTTCCCCTGGACAATTGTCCTATTATCTTTAGAATATAAGACTGAAATTGAACTTTTCAGTTTATCTTCGCTGCATTGAACAATCTCCAATGAGGAAGAATGCTGTTCTGGTATTAATAATTCAAAGGTCATAACTGATGCTTTTTCTCTTGCTGTTTTTGACTTCCCATTGTGTTTGTCAAACTGTGAAGTGGTATCATTGATGTGGGAGCTGATACATTTTCTTTTCTTTTTTAGCTGAATTCTGTTCATTGGTTTAGAATCACAAGATTTTATAAGCTTATTTCTATATTCCTTGGGAAACAGTATTTTGCTGGATCTTTTATTACGGGATGCATCATATATTCCATCAGTCTGGGTTGCCAGGCTGCATTTCTCATTATTATTAAAGCAATTTAGCTTTTCTATCTGTGTTTTGTTTCGCACGGATCTTTTGGAGAGTTTATTTACATACATGCTTCTTAATTTACAGGTTGTTTCATTTGGTGTGTTTTCTGTCCTTTCTCCTTTCATTTTCCTCTGTCTCTTGCAACCAATGACACTAGATAAGATGGGCTTATTCTTCATTGAAGTATCCGCCATATGGTTAATTTGTGTGCTTAATCCACTCAAAGTGGGTCTTTCCACTAATTCCTCCACAAATAAGTTTTCCTTTGCTGCCTGAAAAATCTTCTCACCGTGGGATTTCATAGTCTTCTCTTTTGCCAAATGGCTCCTATTGCATCTTTTCATTTTGCTTTGTTTGCGCTCTTTGCTCCATTTAGCAGAGCCATTTTTGTTTTTCTGGCTGGGCGTCTTATCTGATGCTTCTAAGTCATCTTCATGCTTAGTTAGTGCATTTGGTGTTGGCTGTTTAACACTATTCTCTTTTATAATAGTTTTTCTATCTCTTAGACAAATGCGCTGATCTGAACAGCCTCCTTGGCCCTCCTGCACACAGGGCTTTGACAGACCCAAAGAAACCTTGTTAGGAAAAATGGCTTGGCTTTTCCCACTGGAAAAAGCTGAGGAATTATTGGTGCCTAGGAAAAGAAATTTAAGAAGGTGGAAAATAAATGAGTCACTTTTTAGCAATGAATTTCTCAACTACCGTCACTTTAAATGCAACCGATAAAATTCAAGATATAAGAATTTTTAATTGAATGTATTGTCACAATTCAAACGAAGAGAACAATATATCGACACTGATAGCAATCTCAGCTTACTAAAAACACACTAAATAAAATATTGCATCTAACTAAAAACTATGGGAAGGCTGACTGGAATGGCTCATGGGGAATACAGTTTTCTGCTGAATGAAGTACAACAATCCAGTAAATTGCATACAAATTTATGGACTTCAAAATGTCAAACAGTATTAAGTAGTTTATATGAACATTTAAAGCAACATTTCAATTTGCAAAAACATTTGGCACTCGGTGCTATTTTGAGATAAATGGCAAGAGAGCCTGAGGAAAATGGGTAAAAGTTTTTTAAACAGTAAGTTACTATGGTATTCTGAAGCGCATTACCTGGGAAGATAGTGAAAATAGATTCGTTAATAACTTTGAACAAGGAATTGAATATTAAAAAGAAAAATATTTGCAAAGATATGGTCTGGGGAATGAGATTAAATGGGCATCTTTTACAGTTCACTAAATAGGCTCTTTCTATGCTGTATAGTTCTATGATGTTAGTAGTTTTAACCAATCTGTAGCAAGTCCAGTAAAATAACTTTAAATTTCACTTGATCAAGGCGGATAGTACAGAATTTTTATTCTAACCCTCGAGTACTTAAAAAAAATTCTTGCAGATTCCTTCCCCATCACAGTCAAATCTGAATTTTGCAGACCAGAGTAAGTGATATTACAAGAAAGCATAAATCAATATAACACTAAATTCAAACAACAGGTTCATCTTAAAGTCAAATGCCTCCTGCTTAGTCCCACTTTTCCTTTAAAATAGGGAATAGTCAAAAACTCCGTAGTGATGAAGTGACTTGGGGGGTAACCTCAGCACAACTGTGGCAACCAAAGTAGCTTCACAATTCAGTTGGTTACCTCCAGTGCTTCTTAAGAATGATTCATTTGTTATGTTTTGGAAAATTTTATTTCCCTGCCCTTCTCCCCCCTTCCCTTGTGTCCCCTCTTCCCTTGCCTTTTGGGAGACGGAGGATTTGGACAAGATTAATGTTTTCAATTTGAATAGCTTGAAAGAGTTCCAGTGAGATTCCATTCAAACACAATCTTACAATGTTCTGCAGAAGATATGTGAAAGATACAATAAAAAAAATTGTATATCCAGGCAGATTTGTATCAGTATACATAACCAATTTATATTGATATTATGGTATCCAATAATAACACTTATAAATAGGATAATACATTTGTTCACGGATACTGAACCTTCAAATTGCAACCATATGAAATAGCATACTGGGGCTTCAATGTCTTGCAATGCAGAGTTACAGACTTTAAGCTCAGACCCATGATTTCCAATGTTCTTATTGGGATAATATCTTAGCCATGCCACCATAGTGAGGCTTCAATCAGAGGGTAGGTGCTCCTGCAAAGGAAGGAAGCAAACACTGGAACCACAGACACGTATGGGGCCATCTCCCATATCTTCTCGTGGTTTCAGAGCAAAATTGAGAGGGAGGATATGGAAATATCACATGGCGTGGAAAAACCAAAAAGAGAAAAATAATTATCTTTAAGAAACAAATCACTAGCAATTTGGTGCATAAAATGTTCTAATATCATTCCTCCAGGGGTAATGCAGCAAAAATTAGTGACGTCAACTGAGAACTGTCACTTTGCCAAATGTCTATTAAAATTAAGAGCTACCAACTAAAAAGAAATGTTCTTCTCTTCACATTACACTAACTATATGATTATTATGTCCGGAGATTACATTTTAACATATTTCATGATATCCTAAGCCAAAAATATAATACCTAGGCCATTTTGACAATGAATTCCAGATATGAAATTTAATCACATGAAATCCCTCCAAAATAAATGTTACCTATTTTTATATTTACTGTAATAAGTAAAACCTTAAATCAATGAACATTTGAAAATACAAGGTACAGTTCTCATGCGTAATAAAAAGATACAGGTTTAATAGTTTGCTTTGATGACCAATTTAATCATTTAATTTTTACAAACAGAACTAAATTTACAGCTTCTGATACAAATGTGTCAGTTATGTGACTGTGAAAAGCAGCTTTTCCAAATCTCCAACCACACTTCTAAAGGACAAGGATGCTCTACAGGAATGTTCTTCTCCTTTTTTCCGCTCTCATTATTTGGTACCCTAGCAATCCACTTTTCGGGTTAGGTGCAACCAGAGATATATGTTGGGAAAAAAATTAGATTCAATCCACTAAAGAAATTAGACCTAACTGAGATTATTTTGCAAAACCATACAATGAAATAGTAACAGATGGTTGTACTCCTGGAGGTAGAATGTTGTCTCTGGCAGCGTCATTAACTGGGTGTTATCAGGGCTGTTCATTGTGCACAGCAACTGCAATCAGTCTATCCAATACTATCTATTTTGTGCCACCGCCTCTACTTCTCTGAATTTACAGACCAAGGTCACACTAAAGGAACCAAACTCCATGAAAAGGGGCACATTGCTGGATTCATGATGATTTTGTTTTCTAACAATCACATTTTATTATTTAAAAATCAAATTATTTATGAAGTAGCAGACATAAAGAAGTAGGTTTTTCCAAGACAACGCACTCTGCCTTTCAGGAATTGCAGCTAGATCAACAATGGATTATTAATGTCAAAGCCTCTGGTGTCACAGCAGTTCTGCCAAAATAAATTTTCATGAAGTGCCATATGACATTGCACAAATTGACAGCAATGCAGGATTAACTAAAACCTGCTCAAAAACATAATTACAAAACCACTGCCTCATCAATAATTCTCAATGTTCGCTGTCAGTAGTTTTGCCTTAGAAGACTATTTGACATGATAGCTTAAGAACAAACATTATCATTGCATAAAGGTATTTCCATTTAATAAACAATGGTTATCTGTTTTTTGTTCAATCTACTCCCATATAGCAGTGAATCTACGATGGCTATTTTAAGATCACATTCCTGAATCTCTAGTCCACAGATGAACAACTTACTAATAAAATCTCTCTGTAAATGTGCTTTGCACAACTACATATAGCTGCAATTAGATGTCTTTAGCATATTTGGGTGTCAACTTATGGAGTGAATCAACAACACATTGTGACAGAAGTATAATAGAATCCAACGTAATTCTGCTGTGATTAATTTTCAGGCAAAAGGCACTCAAATCTATTGTTCTTACATGGTTTGAATTTACAAGTGTCAGTACCTAATCCTTTTGTTCAGTACCTTTGCAAATGTTATGTGAAATGAGTTACAGAAATTTCAGTTCGTAGCTGGTATTGGTCTAAAAAGCAAACTTGCACTGATTTTGGGGTTAATTGACTCTTTTATACAGCAAGGTCCATATTGTGTAGCAAATTTAAAACACTGCTGCAGTAGAAAATACACTTCGCAAGTTGGAACTTAAGCATATTGCTAAAACTGAGCGGAGGAGCCTCTCCTTCCTCCCTCCCATTCCATCTGTGACCTGAAATTTCACAGGATGTTCTATTCCCCAACATGAATATTCCTAATCTTAAACAAAATCTTTAAAGAAAACCTATAGGCTAAGAGATTATATTAAATAGCTTGGCTTGATTGATAAACATATATTCTTAAATGAGAACAAGTCAACATGATGGGTCAGATATTTGTTTCATGTTAATTAATGTCTGTAGGAAAGTTTAGATGTTATGTATATACATAATCCGTTATCAAGCTTGTACCTTTATTTCTAGACCTGGACAGCCTATGGTGTCTGCTCTTTGCTATTTTGTCAATTTTTGTCTGCTCATCACCATGCTGATGTCTTACACTGGCATCCTTATCCTCATCTATCAGCATAGCTAAGTTAGGCACAGATTTGTCTTTTGCTACCAAGCTGGAACACAAACTGGTGAGATCATCTTTCTTCTGTTCAAAAACTGACTGTGTGATATAACTTTCACTGGGTTTAGTCGGCTTATCAGAGTAGCTGGGTCCTCCATTTATACTCTGAAACTTTCCCATGCATTCAACTTCCTTGTTTTCAGGTGCAGCAGCAAAACCAAAAATATCATCAACTTTGACAACATCTGGTAAATTATTTCCCCTTGCTGTTTCTAAACATTCTTCCTCTGGATCCTTGTCAAAAAGTTCAGGGGTAAAACACCATGCCTCATCCTCCTTAATACCATCTTCTTCCTCTGCAGGCTGCTGCATATCAGTGCTAACTGTGTATGGTACTTCCATCACCTCTGCCTCATCCTCACTTAACATCACGACAGCAGAGGAGGGTGATACAACCATGGAGCTGTTATAAGAATTTCCTGCACTATCATAAGCTGTTTGGTTTTCTCTACTATCTTGTAGCTCATGTTTTTCTGCATTTAATAAATCCTCTCTGCTTATTGATGTAGTAGTATTTTCCTGTAATATGTTCTCAAACTTAAATGAAATGATTTCTGTTTTCAGTTGTGTCTGTCTAACAGATTTGAACATCGTGTTCTTATTACAATCATCTTGCATCAACTGAATGGATGGAAAATACGACTGCGTTGATAGTGTTCGGACAGGTGTTGAAGTCAGAGGCCTTTTTGTGAAATACTGCATGATAGATCTTGATTCATTTTTTGAGTCACCATCTTTACATTTATTCTCTTTTACACTGGTATTTCTGAAGAGTGGGGTCTTGGTAATTATGGTTGTAGGATTTGTTTCCTCATTGTCTGCAAAACAAACAATAATTATTATAATAAATGTCATGAAGTGCAGCAAAACTTTACCCCAACTGAGGCTAACATTACTTTTCACAGCAATACAAAATCTACTTTGAAAAGTTAAATAAAACCATGAGTGAGTGTTTGAACATCGATCATGCACTCAAATCATGATGGTTGTAAAGAATCATGTTAAGTTTAGAGAAGTCTGTTATTCACCAATACAATACTGAACTCTCAAATAAAGCCATTGTTGTGAAGTAACTGGTCAGGTTTCAAGCATCACACCATAGGAAATATATTTTAGAGATACAGTAAAAAGGCCCATTAAACTTGAACAATACCAAGGATGAGAAGATGAAAAAAAGCCAAAAGGGAGTGGTAATGGGATGAGTAAAAAAACAAAAGATATGCTTAGATGTGTGAGTGACAGGATAGCAGCTGCCTGAATGCAAAGTAAATCGGTTAAGTGAAAACCAAACCAGCAAAGAAAACTAACAAAATTGGGGCAAGAGTCATAAACACATACTTTGGTGGCTGATAATCTAAAATAAAAACAGAAAATATCAGATCTGCCAATGTCTTTGGAGACAGAAACAGAATTTATGGGGGAATCTTACCAAAAAATGGCAGTGTGTTATTTCTGGAGAGGGAAATCTGGCATATTACTCTCCAGAGAAACACACTGGATTTCTTACCAGATCTTACAACACTCTGCATTAAAAAAAACAAGGTGGGTGTTTCATGCCATCATACAGGATAGTGGGGCTTCAACACAGCAAAACACAGTTGCACAGAGATCTTTAAAGGGTGCCCTGATCATAACCTAAGAAAATCTATTCCCAGCCCTTTGTAGAGATCTCAGGGAGTCCCCTCCCCAACCTGGATTGGAGCCGGCACTTCACTATCCACCCCTCCCTTTGATGTCATCAACGCGGTGTCAATATGTGGTACAGGTACAGGAGGTCATTTTATTAATACTAACCAGGTATTTCTGTAGGGTTCATTTTACTGGCATCAGGATTAGTCTTCTGGCTTGTTGGGAGAACATTAGGTGGGCTGCATTTTGGAATACCATTTTCCAACAAGATTTGTGTGCTGGCAATCTGTGACTCATGACCCTTGTCCTCGATGTGTGCAGGTACTATACTGAGAATCTTAGGTAAGTATTCAAGATCCTTTTGCTGAGCATTGGAAAACACACATAATGAATCTAAAGCACTGTTGAAATTGGGATGATGTTGGATTTGTTGACGGATCCACTTTGATAGGCCTATAAAATAACAAGAAATTGGAACAATCAATGAAAATTTTAAAAGAAGCACACGACAAGAAACATTTTAAACAGGAGAAAATGTTTAAAAAATGTTTTAAAGATTATGGAAAGCCATTCTTTATGTGAATCAAGAAACTTTTCAGTAACGGAAATTTGGTAAAAACAATTCGATTTTAAACAAAAGATGTACCCATTACTACAAAGGTTTTTTTTTAGTATTAGCATGCTGCTGTAGTTATTTTCAAAATTCTAAAATGTATTGAATAAATTTTTTAAAAATGTGGCTTAAAAAGAAAATGTGGCTTGCTCTGCCATGTTCTCCAGATTAATTTACAATAAATAATTTACAGCAGGTTTACTAAAACAATTTACAGGATCCCTATAGTGCAGGAGGTCGCCAGTTGGCCCCTCTGACAGAGAGAGACCCACCCCTCAATCCCTATAACCTCCGTGCATTTACCCCGACTAATCATCTAAACTATACATCTTTGGTTACTAAGGGGAAAAACTACCATGGCCAATCCACCAACCCTGCACATCTTTGGACTATGGAAGGAAACTGGAGCACCCAGAAGCAACACACACAGACACTGGTAGAACATGCAAACTCCGTACAGTTAGCTAAGGTCAGCATTGAACCTGTGTTTCTGGCGCTGTGAGGCAGCAGCACTAACCACTGTGACACCATGCTGCCTCAATGTATTTATTTTCAATACCATTTTTCACCCAATCCATTTCAAATTCTACCACTTCTACAACTACTGCAGAACCAAAGCTTTTAAATGCTTAACCAAACAGATGGGCATTTTAACCGAATCCATCCCTTCCATTTTGTATTTTATATATTTGTATGCAAATGAACTGATTTTATCATTTTGCTAAAGTACATTAGATAATTTATAGAGTGCTTTTTTTTCTACTTTCCAAGTTATTTTCTCTCAGTTGGTGCTGTTTTGTCACAATTCCACAAGTAATGTCACTATTCAATATTTCATTTAATAGCCTATCCATGCTGGGTTAATTTCCATGTTGAGATTTAATACACTCTAAATCAATTACTGCAATGAATGTTTTCATACAAATTATTTTTCTGGTTTGATATTTGAAAATGCAGCACTTGCAACTACTAGGTCAAGTGCTGTCTGTGTTTGAAATGGTTTCAATAATGTATTTCCAACCATGAACAGTGAAAAGAATAAAGTAGAGAAGAAATGAGCATACATGCATAAATTGGTCTAAGTGAGCATTTTTTAAGATCTCTAACCTTGATTTATGCATCAGTGCTTAAAGCCTATAGTCATCCCCGAGTATGCCAAATTTAGTAATAAAAAAACATGAAAGTGGCATATTGAAACAAAGCATTCAAGTACTTTGCCTGTTTTGAGCCATGCTCTGAACATTATTAAGCTCTCAGAAAGTTTATTTTCAAAAAAAGGCTTGAAGAAAGTATGGCTCCTGCTCTGCTCAAGACCGCAAGGAACTACAAAAGATTGTAAATGTAGTCCAGTCCATCATGCAAACCAGCCTCCCATCCACTGACTCTGTCTACATTTCCTGCTGCCTCAGCAAAGCAGCCAGCATAATTAAGGACCCCATGAACTCCAGACATTCTTTCTTCCACCTTCTTCTGTCGGGAAAAAGATACAAAAGTCTGAGGACATGTACCAACTGAATCAAGAACAGCTTCTTCCCTGCTGCTGTCAGACTTTTCAATGGACTGACCTTGCATTAAGGTGATCCTTTTCTACACCCTAGCTATGACTGTAACAGAACATTCTGCACTCTCTCCTTTCCTTCTCTATGAACGATAGCTTTGTCTGTAAAGTGTGCAAGAAACAGTACTTTTCACTGTATGCTCATACATGTGACAATAATAAATCAAATCAAATAAAAAAACTTTGCTAAAGGTAATTAATGCTGAACCTATGCAGAATTCCAAATACTGGGTTCATATATAGGAAAATTAACCCCCATTAATGAAATTAACAAACAACTATATACAGTGCCTTTAATGTAATAAGCATTGCAATGTGTTTATAAGAGCATTATAAAAGCAAGTATGATAAAGCCATTTAAAGGAATGTTAGGCCAGATGACCAAGAAGCAGATATGAAGGTTTGTCTTAAAGGAACAAGGGGAAGTAGGGACATGGAGGGAACTGCAGAGCTTAGGACCTACGCAGCTGAAGGTGTGGTCAACAATGGTGAAGTGCTCAGATTTGGGGATCTCAAGGGGCCAGAATTAAATGAATGTCTTGGAAAATTAAAATCATACAATAGTTACAGCACAGGAGGAGATAATTTCGCCCATTGAGTCCTGTGTCCTTCATGAGGTATTTAACTGGTTTCACTCCTTGCCCTTTTCTCGTAGTCCTTTTTCCTCTGAAAGGTGCCTGCGCTATAAAAGCCCTAACTGCATCTGCTTCCATTATTAAGGTCTGAATTATTTTAATTTTTTTTCTTCTGTAGCAAATGAAATGCTGAATAACAGTGTTAGCGATTGGGTGACTTTACAATGTGTTGTGAGGCTGCAGGGGATTACCGACATAGGGAGGGACAAGATAAGTGGAAAGATTTGAAAATAAGAATTTTAAAATTAAGACTTTAATTGAATGGGAGCCAATATGGGTCAATAAGCAACAGGTAAACAGGCTAATGCAAAAGACATAGGCAGCAAACTTTTGGATATCCTCAAGTTTTTGAAGGGCAGAACTGTGAGAGACCAGCCAGGAATGTTAGAATGATCAAGTCTAGAAGTAACAAAGGCATTAATGAGGGTTTCAGCAGGATATAGCTGACAAATGGGTCAAGTTTGATGATATTCCTAGCTGTAATGGAAATGAACACAAAAGAACTTCCAGGCCTACAGTATAGATTCAGTAGGTAGTAATCGGTATATCACATTGGAGGAAGAAGAAATCAGCCCAGAAACACAGTAGAATTTGAGCAAAACAGATTAGTCTGGAAGCACAGAGGCGGGGAGAAAGATGGTCAGCTTGGGAAATCAGCACACAGGAGATATCAATCCACAAGAAATAATAGATATCTTACAACAGTTCCATTTGATTCTTATTGAAAGCAGAATTCACATGCTAGCATGTTATTACAAGTCCAAAAGGGTACTTGCACCCAACTGGAAGTATGAATCCTTCACAGGTTCAGCATGGGTAGCCTAAGTAATTTCTTCATTGAAACAAAAGCAACATGTTGTGGATACTCAGAATCTGAAAAAAATGAACAAGCACTGGAAAGACTGAGCTGGTGTGGCAGTATTTGTGTAGAGTGGAATAACTAATGTTTTGAGTCAGTCATCAACAACTTAGCTGATTCTCTCTGCACAGAAGCTGCTGGGCCTGCTGTATCTTTTCAGTACTGCGTTTATTTCAAGTTTCTTCATTTAGACTTTATTGGACTTGAAAAATAATAAACTTAATGTTGTAAAATAAAGATCATGCAATCAGGTACTGTGGGTTTGCACATTGCCTTTTTACCTTTGGAAAGCAGCCATACGGGGGTAAAAGTTTCTCTAAAAAGATTCTAACTGATTTGAATTAGGCCAGTGTCGATCCAGGTCTTAGTGCTTGAATTGTAGCCTTAAAGTACCCATTATTCAGCACTAATTGGTAGTTGACTCAGTAAACCCTCAAGAATAGCTGGTGTAGGAAATGAAAACAATACACTCTATTATGGGGTGCTCTTTTAAAGCTGAAGTCTGTTGGAACAATGAAGAAAGATTTATGTTTACATTTTCTCACAATGAAGGGGTGGAGGGTAGGTAAGAGGCTTAAGAAACACATGGGAAGTAGTTTAGAATATGTGCATGGTGCAAAGGAATGTAAAATTAAAGGCAGGAAGAAAAGTGATGGATAGAATAAGAAAACTTTCGCAAAGTTGCTGACTCTCCCATCTCCCTCTTTGCATTTGGAGAACTTCCCATTGTCCGCACTTCTAACGTATGGAATTCTAAAAGTCATAACACTTCACTCGAGTGTACCCTCTAAAACTTTACAGGTGCTTGTGTGCTCTATAAAATTTTACAATTCAGGCACTCATGGGTACACTAGGAACTAACTACTTTTTCTTAACCCCCAACGCATTAGATCATTCCATTTGCTCTGTTAGTCGTAAGGCATTATTCAGCAGAGAGAAGAGTTAACATGGCACGATCTTAGTACAACACACATTACATAACTTTCTGTTTTCAGCTAAATTCTGCTGCACTGGCAAGTAACAGCAGCATTACTTAAGAATCTGATGCAAATAAAAGTTTTATGGTCGAGTCATATCGCATACAGCTGTTTTCCATTATTTTCAAAATCTGAATGCCAAAACAGAGTTATAGCACCATCCAGTGACAAAAGGGCAGCAATTTGACATCCACAATTTTCATGCAGTATTTTATAGCAAACTTTCAGTTTGATCCAGCAATTCCAATGTTGAATAATATTACAGCTTTCTGTTTTGAAACACATTTTGTTCACTTTTTTCCTTAAGATTCTATCAATCAACACACCTTTTCTGACCAATCACCTTCTTCTTTGACAATGCCTATAAACTTATGTAAATGGATGTTCTAGAGGAGCAGAAGGGCACAGTGGGTTGGTTAAGCTATCCAATTTTCAATCCATATTGAGAGACCAGACAAAATTAACAAGTGGAGAATATACATGTTGATTTCTAGAAGCAGCAACATTAACCAAAAAAGGCTAACATGAAAATGCATCGATAATACTTAAAGTCCCATGAATAAATTTTTAAGAAATTAAGTTCACAGAGAAATGCAGACACTTGATGACTTGACTTAGTATACAAATAAGAAAATCACAGATTTAAGGTCGTATCTTTAAAAACCACGTACACAAATCTCTGATCTCAGACAGACACATCTGACGACAGAGCAAAATTATTGCAATTATTTCTAAGCAAATAATAACAAACCTAAAAGGGACTGAAATAATTCAGTCAAACTTCTCCCTTCCTAGAATTTATCGTATCATTGTGACAATGAGATTTAAAACTTAACAGATATAAATTTAAGTTTGAACCTGGATCCCAACACCACACATTCCAGCAAACTGGTGTGCCAATGTGTTGAACCATCTGGATTTATCATTGTTATAAGGTGAAGCAGAATAGAGTAACACAGCGTATTACTCCAATGCACCGTATCACAGCATGATGAGACACAGATTTGAGGCTTGGTTCACAGATCACATACTTCTGACTCCGAAGCATGGAGAAGTCATGAGGTAGAACCCGTGATTTCTGATAGGGAATAAAGGAAATCTTGGGGAAGTAAGTCACCTCTTAATTATTAGTTCCATATCAAATAGGAGCAGGAGCTGTTCATACTGCCACTTGAGCCTGCTCCACCACTCAAAGAAGATCATGTGCTGCTATCTCAGCTCCATTTCCCTCTCCTAAATCTCGATCCCTTGATTCTCCTGGTGTCTAAAATCTCAGTCACAAATATAATCAATGAGGTAGAGAATTCCAAAGATTCATAACCTTCCAAATGAAGAAAAATTTCCTCATCTCAATCCTAAATGATCAAGCCCTTGCCCTGTTTCAGTATGACACTGCTAGTAATTAGGGAGCAAAGTGTTCTTCTGCCCTCTCAGTCAAGGATGTTAAAGTTTATTTATTAGTCACAGTAAGGCTGACATTAACAGTGAAATGAAGTTACTGAAATTTCCCTAGTCACCACAGTCCGGCATGTGTTTGGGCCAATGCACCTAACCAGCTCTTCTTTCAGTCTGTGGGAGGAAACTGAAGCACCTGGAGGAAACCTGCGCAGACATGGGGAGAACGTGCAAACTTCACACAGACAGTGATCCAAGCTGGGAATCAAACCTAGGTCACTGACACTGTGAAGCAGCAGTGCTAACCACTGCACTACCATGCTGGAACAAGATGTGGAGAAATAATTTGATCCTAGACTCCACACAGACAGCGACTCAAGCTGGGAATTGAACCCAGGTCATTGACGCTGTGAAGCAGCAGTGCTAACCACTGTGCTACCATGCCGGAACAGGATGTGAAGAAATCATTTGGAGAGAATACATTAATTACTTAAAAAACAGGGTGTGGCTTAGCCAGATATAATTTATAATTTTAAAAAAAGCAGCCTTTTGTTTTATCTTTACTTTCATCTTAAAGTACAATATCAAAATAATCACTTCAATCATATGGTATACATAACAATTATCTACTTCCTAATCTAACCAAGCTTCTATAAAAGCCAGAGTTCTCATAAGAACATAAGAAATAGGAGAGAGTAGCCATCTAGCCCTTCGAGCTTGCTCCACCATTCAACAAGATCATGGCTGATCTGAAGTGGATCGGTTCCACTTTCCCCCTTTCTCCCCATAATTTGTAATTCCCTTGTCTATCAGAAACTTATCTACCCGTGACTTAAGTATATTCAGTGAGATAGCCTCCATCACTTCAATGGGCAGAGAATTTCAGAAACTCACACCCTTTGAGTGAAGAAGTTCCTCAACTCTGATCTAAACTGCCCTTATTTTGAAGCTGTACCCTCTAGTTCTGCTATCCTTTCTAAGCTGGAAGAATCTCTCTACCTCTACCTTAAGTATCCCCTTCATTATCTTCTATGTCTCTATAAGATACCCCCCCACAGCTTTCTAAACTCCAACGAGTACAGACCCAGTCTATTCAATCTCTCCTCATAGGCTAACCCCCTCATCTCTGGTATCAGCCTAGTGAACCTTTTCTGCACTCCTCCCAAGGCCAATATATCCTTCGGCAAATGCGGTGACTAAATCTGCACACAGTACTCCAGTTGTGGCCTCACCAGTGCCCTGTACAGTTGCCGCAAGACCTCCCTGCTTTTATATTCTATCACCCTCGCTATAAAGGCCAACATTTCATTTGCCTTCTTGATCACCTGCTGCACTTGCAGACTGGGATTTTGCAATTGGTGTACAAGGACCTCCAGGTCCCTCTGCACCACAGCATGTTGCAGCTTTTCGCCCTTTAAATAATAATCCCTACTATTATTTCTACCAAAGTGGATAACCTCACACTTGCTAACATTATACTCCATCTGCCAGGTCCTTGCCCACTCACTCAGCCTATCCAGATCTCTCTGCAGACTTTCCGCACCTTCCATGCAATTTGCTTTTCCACTCATCTTCGTGTCATCAGCAAATTTCGTTGCCCTACTCTCAGCACCCTCTTCCAGATCATCTATGTAAATGGTAAACAGTTGAAGCCCCAGCACCGATCCTTGCGGTACTGCACTAGTCACCAGCTGCCAACCAGAATAGCATCCATTTATTCCAACTCTCTGCTTTCTATTAGACAACCAATCCTCTATCCACGCCAACACTTTATCCTCAACTCCGTGCACCCTAACCTTTTGCGGCAATCTTTTGTGAGGCACCTTATCAAATGCCTTCTGGAAATCTAAAAACACCACATCCACCGGTTTCCCTCTGTCTACCGCACTAGTTAAACATGACTTCCCCTTCACGAATTCATGCTGCGTCTGCTTGACCAAACTGTTCTTTTCTGAGTGCCTCACTATTTCTTCTTTGATAATGG
This sequence comes from Sphyrna mokarran, assembly GCA_024679065.1. Lineage (NCBI taxonomy): Eukaryota > Metazoa > Chordata > Chondrichthyes > Carcharhiniformes > Carcharhinidae > Sphyrna > Sphyrna mokarran. The sequence goes on from JAGIQG010000022.1 coordinate 6,465,328, forward strand.
ATTCTAGCATTTTCCCAGCTACGGACATTAAACTAACCGGCCTATAATTCCCTGCCTTTTGTCTGCTACCTTTTTTAAACAGCAGTGTAACATTACTGTTTTCTGATCTTCCGGCACTTCCCCAGAGTCCAGCGAATTTTGACAAATGCTATCAGATTGCTTTTATAACCAAATTTTAATTAGCTTGAAAACAAAAAAATTAAAAGGACCTGACAATCGTACCTTACCATTTATATACTTTTTGGCATTACTTCTAAATCGGTCATCAACCAGGATCAGTGCTCCCCAGTCATTCCTATGTCGAATACACCTGTAAGTAAATAAATAGAATTATAATCCGTTATTCTAACAAAAATACTCCACTCTACAGTAAATAATATTTTCAGCTTTTAAAGTGAACACTGATCCCCTGCACATTTCTGATTATAAGTGTGATAAAGATTACTTCAACCTCTCAGTCCCAGAGAAGTTGCATCATGTGCAATGTAAGTAATGCTCTTTCTTCAGTAAGATGTAGAAGTGATTGAAGTGTGGGTAAGTGTTAAAGATAAAATAATAAATCTGAAATCCTATAGATGGCAACTAATGGCCACTCATAGAAACTGAAGTAGTTGAGAATGAGATTGGATGGCTGTAAGTTTTGCTTTTCATAAATGGTGAGTAGCCTGAGGAAGGGGGTTCTGAATGCTTGTCGTGTGGCTTCTTGGCCCGATCTGGAGGCAGTTTTCAAAATGCTGATAAGTGGAGAGAAAACTGAAAGAAACTGCTCCTCCAATCAAAATTTGTTCCCTTTAAACAGCAAATGTGGGACAGAAGCAATCTGTGATTGGAGGGAGGAGCAACAATACTGACTAGCGAGGATACTCTGGAGAGAGGCAGAGCACGGGACAGAGTGCTGGGGCTCAACCCAAAAGTTTATCATAGAGTGGCATTAGTAGGGTCTTTCCAGTGGAAGATGGTAGATAAAATGTTATGGTTGTATGTGATGCATTGTACGATCAGATCATATTTCCTTGTGACTGACAAGAAGTGGAGTGTGGGAGGAAACTGGAGTACCCAGAAAAAGACAACAAGTTTAGCAGCAGTGATGGCAGAAGACAGGAAACAAATTGCCTATACACTTCTCAGTGAGAAGTTTTAAAAGGAATGCAGTCAGGTGAACAATTTAGTTCATGGGATTTGATCCTAGAAAATGTAATTATACAGTACAATGACTGCACTGCTTGAGCATTGTGAAAATGTTTGCAATAGTTATACAGGTACCAGGGTAATTCAGCAAGCCACAGATTGAGACAAGTTGTGCTTTACAATGTAGGCTGGCTAGGGATCTGTCCAAAATTGAAGCATAATTTATTGAGCTTTAACACCATGATCAATCAAATTACATTCACGTAAACACATGTGATCAGATATCCTTCCAAATATCAGGATCATATGTTTGCGAATTGGTTGTCTGGCCATCTGTTATGACACCATCCAATGATCAATTACAAAGCTGTTTTCCCAGAATCATACTTTTTTAAATAGAATCCATATAGTGCAGAAGGAAGCCATTCAGCCCATGAAGCCTGCATCAACACTCTGAAAAAGCATTCAACCCAGGCATCTTTGAACACTATGGAACAATTTAACATGAACAATCCACCTAACCTGCATATCTTTGGAATGTGGGAGAAAACTGGAACATCCAGAGGTAACACATGCAGACACAGGGAGAATGTGCAAACTCCACAAGATAGACATCCAATGCCAGAATTGAACCAGGGTCCCACTGTGAAGCAGCAGTGTTAAACACTGCGCCACAGTTACTTTGTTAAGTATATTTTATTGAGGTCTGCATCTTCAGTCTCAGAATTTATAACATAATTCCCCTCTTGGTCATTGGATCTTATTTAATGGATTACAACCCCTAAATATTCTTAGCCACTCACAAAACCCTGGATGATTAGGAGTTTTCAATTTGACTCTGAACTTTTACCTGCCCAGGGCTTGATTCAATGCTCGAAATGCCTGAATTTCATACCACTGACTACCAGGGAGCAAACCACGTGTTCGGGAATGTTGGTCATTATATTTGCGTTTCAGTTCAACCTGGAGGAAACAACAAACACAAGTTAAATAGTTGCACCTTAAAATTGGTAAAGCTTATACATCTTTGAAATCTCCCCTCATCCTTCTAAACTTCATTGAGTACAGACCCAGAGTCCTCAAAGGCTCCTCACACATCAAACCTTTTATTCCTTACAAATGGAAATCTGTTAGAAATTATAGAATTGATTTTAACTTTCACATTTTACGCTAATATTCTGATAAAGGAAGCTCTTATATATTCACAGGATTTAAACAGATAAAAACAATAAGATCATAAGATATAGCAGCAGAATTAGGCCATTCTGTCCATTGAGTCTGCTTTGCCATTTAATTATAGCTGATAAGTTTTTCAACCCCATTCTCCTACCTTTTCCCCATAACATTTGATCTCTTTACCAAGCAGGAACCTGTCTATCTCAGTCTTAAATACACTTAATGACCTGGCTTCTACAGCCTTCTGTGGCAATGAATTCCATAGATTCATTACATTCTGGCTGAAGAAATCCCTCATTTTGGCTCGAAAGGGTCACCCCTTTACTCTGACGTTGTGCCCTTGGATCCTAGCCTTTCCTACTAATGGAAACAACTTCCCCACATACACTCTATCCAGGCTTTTCAATATTCTGCATGTTTCAATGAGATCTCCCCTCATCCTTCTAAACTTCATTGAGTACAGACCCAGAATCCTCACACATCAAGCCTTTTATTCCTGGGATCATTCTTGTGAACCTCCTCTGGACCCTCTCTAAGGCCAGCACATCCCTCAAAATTGTTCACAATATCCCAAATGTGCTTTGACCAGAGCTTTATAAAGTCTCAGCAGTACATTCCTGCTTTTGTACTCCAGTCTTCTCGAAATGGATGCCAACATTGTATTTGCCTTCCTAACCATCAGCTCAACCGGCAAGTTAACCTTAAGAGAATCCTGAAATAGGACCAAGTCCTTTTGTGCTTTCAATTTCTGAATTTTCTCCCCATTTAGAAAATAGTCCATGCCTCTATTCTTCCTCTATAATCTTACACTTTCCCACATTGTATTCCATCTGCCACTTCTTTGTCCATTCTCTTAACCTGAGGAAGTCCTTTTGCAGCCTCCCCACATCCTCAATATTACCTGTCCCTCCACCTATCTTTGTGCTACTTAAATATAATGAAAAAATGATGTAATCAGTGAGTGAGGCACTATTCAATTTTGTATAAACTATGTTCATCACATTTAATTGCAGAATGGTAATAGCTCAGTAAGACTTAAAGTCTACAAAGCGCTAATAAGTGGTTCCACTTTCACCTGGATTTATTTTTCCTCAAAAATCAGCAAATTACACTCAACTCAAATGTTCTTCTATCTGCAAGACCAAAAGTGGAGTAGCAAGGTGTTGCCTTTAGTATAACAGCTGGAAACAGTACAGTGTTCCAGAAAGCTGAAATTGTTTTATCCATATCCAAGCTCAAGTGTGATTTCTCCCTAACAGATAATAGTGCCTTGCCAGAAAGTAGCGCTGATTGTGCACAGCTGGGCAAAGTTAGATGTGTATACTGATTTCTGACAACTATTTTTCTCAAAGAAAAATATTGGAAATCATATTGCGAAAAGTTAGTTAAAATGCTCCACAATAAAAGTTTATTTTAAATACAACATTCAATTTTCTCACTACATATGATCGCCTCATTAATTTAAATGACCATTTAGTAAGAAGTCATTGCTGTCATCACCAGGTTTCATAAAATTAGACTGTCTCTTCCCACCAGTGTACTTCAGTATGCTTCACACATTAATTTTTAAGTTTAGTTTTTTAACAAATGCTCCTATGTACTACCCATATGTGTCTCATTTTTGACAAGTCACCTTACATTAAGTGGATGCCTAAAATTATTTCAAAGTTAGTAATTGAGTGTCAGCTTGGCTCACTGCTAATATTCTTAAAGTTTAAAGTTTATTTATTAGTGTCACAAATAGGCTTATATTAACATTGCAATGGAGTTACTGTGAAATTTCCTAGTTGCCACATTCCGGCACCTGTTTGGGTACATTGAGGGAGAATTTAGCACAGCCAAACCACCTAACCAGCACATCTTCCTGACTGTGGGAGGAAACCGGAACACCTGGAGGAACCCATGCAAACACAGGGAGAACATGCAAACTCCACACAGTGACCCAAGCTAGGAATTGAACCCGGGTCCCTTGCATTGTGAGGCAGCAATGTTAACCACTGTGCAACCTCTGAGGCAGTCTATCCTGAGCAATACAGTTCTGGCATTAAGTTCTACTTCACATTGATTTGATTTGATTTATTACTACCACGTGTACTAACGTACAGTGAAAAGTATTGTTTCTTGCGTGCTATACAGGCAAAACATACTATTCATACAGAAGGAAATGAGAGAGTGTAGAATATAGTGTTACAGTCATAGCTCGGGTATAGAGAAAGATCAACTTAATGCAAGGTAAGTCCACTCAAAAGTCTGACAGCAGCAGGGAAGAAGCTGTTCTTGAGTTGGTTGGTACCTGACCTCAATCTTTTTCCGAATGGAAGAGTGAATGTGGAAGGGTACATGGTGTCCTGAATTATGCTGGCTAATTTAAAAACAACAACGTTCTTAGATATGCTTAAACATACAATGTAAGCAAACTTTTGAGTGCAGTACTGAGTGAGTGCCGCACTGTCAGAAATGCCATCTTTCTTACGAGCTATTAAATCTTTTGCCTTCTCTAACTGGAAACACAGTACCATGTAACTGTTTTTGAAGAGCAGAATTCTAGCTAACATATCAGCCAGAACTACCAAAACAAATGAAATTGCATGAGCCAATTTATGAACAAAATACTGCAGACACCTACAATCAGAAATAAAAACAGAAAATGCTAGAAATACTCAGCAGGTGCAGTAGCATCAATGAAGAAAGAAACAGAGTTAACTCTTAAGGGCAACAACGCTTCTTCATTTAATCCCTTCATTTCATAGATGTTTGTGGGTCCTGTGTGTAAATTAGCTGCTGTATTTGCTACCAAAAACAAGTCACTACCATTCAAAAATTAATTCTGTGGCAATAAAGGCCTTGGGATATCACAAGGATATGAATTATATAAGCAGAAATGCCCAGATTGGGCTTTGTTAACTAATGTAAAATTATATTAGTAATATCAGTGCCAACCTACAACCATAAGCAAATGTACATTTTGGCGGCATGGTGGTTGGCACTGCTGTCCCACAGCACCAGGGACTCAGGTTCAATTCCAGCCTTGGGTGACTGTCTATATGGAGTTTGCATGTTCTCGCTGTGTCTGCACAGGTTTGTTCTGGGTGTTCAGGTTTCCTCCCACACCCCAAAGATGTGTGGGATAGGTGGATTGACTGTGCTAAATTATCGCTTAATGTCAGGGGGATTAGTGGGGTAAATATGTGGTGTTATGGGAATAGGGTCTGGATGGGACTGTTGTTGGTATAGGCTTGATGGACCAAATGGCCTCTTCTGCATTGCAGGGATTTTATGATTCTTCCCTGATTAAAAGAGAATGAACTGAAGGTTGAGAACACACACTATTATTTTATGACAGAGAGAACAATCTTATAAGTGCCACTCAAGAGGAAGACTAATGGACTGTCTTATACTACATGATAGATTTATAATGGAATAGTTTGAATGGTGAGAAAATAATTCACTTAGACACCAGCTCACTCAAATTATGAGATTCAATACGTTTCTCTGTCTAACATATTTATGAGAGACACAGAGAATGTCTTTTGAAAAATCAGATTCAAAATGCACTATGGAACAAAGCTTTAAAATATATGTAATTTTAAAGATTGCTTCAGAGACCCCCTTCAAGATGATCTACTGAAGACACATAAAAAGAAATGGGCACAATCGGTTTAACTGATAATGAACACTTTTTAAAAAAAAATACTGAGATAGAGGCAGTCTGGTTAAAGTGCAATTTCTTACCAAATGATGCAGACAGCTTATGGTTCCTCACTCCCATGTTAAAACTTGAAGAAACAGTGATTATTGATCTATAGATTATGGATTTAAAGATTATGATCAGTATACTGAGCTATGGGAGTTGAATTTCTCAGAATACAGGATTTTAACCACACAGTAAATAATCACTCTCTGCTCACATAAGGTAAAAGATGCACTGATTTAACTACTAACAGCAAATACAATGGGCAGGATTTTCCAGCCTCACTTGCCCTGAAACTGAAAATTCCCCTCCCAAAGTCAATGGAACTTTCCATGATCTGCCCTTTGCCTGTACTGAATTCAGCGACAAGCAGGATGGCAAAATTCTGCCCAATACGTAACATAAGAAAGGTAACTCTTTTTCCCAAATGGGAAAAATGAAATGATCATGACTAATTAATTTTGAACACTACAAAATGTTAAAGGCCAGGATTTTACAGTTAGTGCTAATGCTCACCAATGACCTCAAAGAAAGATGCCCACAAAAATCTAGCAAGCTTGGTGATGGAGATTTAATCTTTCCTGATCGTAACTTCATTCTGGCAATAGCTGTCAGGGATCACTGCTGTTCAGAGGCGGCAATGTTCCCTAGCAGGCTAAGCAGCCTATCACATTAGTGATTGCTCACATGCAATAAACCAGAAAGTGGCACACGTAAAATGATAGAGTCCTACACTGCAGAAGGAGGCCATTCAGCCCATTGAGCTTGCACCGACCACAATTCCACCCAGGGATCCCCATTATCCCATGCATTTACCCTGGCTAGTTCCTCTGACACTAAGGGGCAATATGGCATGGTTAATTTATCTAATCTTCTCATCTTTGGACTGTGGGAGAAAACTGGAGTGCCCAGAGGAAATCCACGCAGACATAGGGAGAACGTGTAGACTCCACAAAGACAGTGACCCAAACTGGGAATCGAACCGGAGTCCCTGGTACTGTGAGGCAGCAGTACTAACCATTGTGCCACCATGCTTTCCACACGTGTTTTATCAATTTTTTTTAATAACTTTAGTGAAACCAAAATAAAGACTGAAGTGGGACTAAGTTAGAAACTGAAGTACCATTATCCATATTAAAACTATATTATTTTAAAAATCTATAAAATGTATATCATGCAATGGAGAAATTTGACCTTCTGTGAAGAAAAAAATCAGTTGTTCAGTGCCAGACAGGATGTTTAGCAGTATAATGGCTTACAATCCAATAAAAAAACAGCTAGACCTCATTCAACATGATGCAACTTTTTCAAAGTTTTTTTTAACAAGAATGGCAGTGTAAAATGTGAACGTTCACATCAAATCTATGATTTCTAACTGATTTCCATTTGCAAGAACTCCAATAGCACATCCTATGGAAGAATAGGGAAATCACTGACATTAGGAGTTGGATTTCCACATTCAACTCCACATATTTGTATACCAGAAATTGCTATCAGTTTCATTGAGTAATGCCAATGAATGTCTACAATTTCAACATCATTACAACTGCAATGTTTTGGCCTATATTTTTGCACAAACCTGTCACTTTAAATTTCATTCTGTTACAGAAAAATATTTGCATTTGAATGAAAAACAGATGCCAAAGCTAAAAGATATTTAAAAGCAATGGTTCAGTGTGTTTGATGTTTATTTCAACATGCTTGATTCAAACAAGCATAAACCAAATAATCTAGACGGAAATCAAGCAACCATGAAGTATAAAAGCAGTGTTCATTTTAACATGCCTTTCATTGATTCCAATATGCTTCCATACAATACAATGCACAATCCTCATCTCAAAAAATATATGCAAGCTACCATCCAATGTAGAATGACAATGTTCTAAGAATTAGGAACCAATTTTAATGTGCTTCACATAAACAGAACAAATGAACACAAAATTACTATGAAAAACGCACAAGTATGCTTCATAGAACATATAACCATTCTGACCAATTTGTAACTTAACTTCAAATGAAAAGCTGCTTGAGTATACACATGATAATCTAACAACAAATCAGCTTTTAAGTGCAGTGCTCATGTGTAATCCCTTATATTATTTATTCTTTTTCAAATTAATCAGATCAATTTAATTTAATTGACCTTAAAGAGTTGACATAAATGTATGGCAAGTCTTTTTTCCTATAACAAACATGGCACCATATGATCTACCCACTCACCATTTTAACAATGAATTTCATAGGGATTCCTCTATAATTATTATCATTTCAGAGACATTTTGGATGGAGTTTTATGCTCCCATTTTTCTCAGATGAGAAAGGAAAACCTCGCTAGATGTTCAAATTGTGCTTCATGCTGACATAAATGCGTGACATATCATTTCTCTCCCCTATGAGTGATGTGGCACATTTTCTGATGTTCAACTTTGGGAACATGTGGCTATACTGTGCCTTTAAGAAATGCATTTGTGTCATGTTTCTTGTGCAGGATTTGTTTCAACTGTTGAATCTTTCCTATAATGTAATGCCACTTATCTGTAACTGGTAGCCCCTGTTGTTACTACAGCAGCATAATTGATCTTAATTTCTAAAGTATTTGTTTTAATCTGGACTAACGCAGTTCTGTATTTTTGTCTTTTTTCCTGAGTAAGGTTTTTCAGAGTAGGGTTTGATTAGGTTGATTGACAGGAAAAATGATGTGGCTGGGCAGCACTAGCTTACACAGAAAAATACGCTCAGTTGCTGTTCACGATCTTTACAGAGAGGTAGTTCTCTCTGTGTCTCTCTGGATTTGGAGACTGGGATCAGGTAGGAAATAAGTTTCTTTCTCTGGAGGCTGCTATACTGGAGTCAGGTGTCTTTCTGTATCTGTCCAGAGGGATTAAAGGCTCAAAATCAAGCATTCACATGAACAATATTCTGAAGAAGGATTTATTTCTGTGGGGCTACATTAGAACCATAGAGATAACTAGCTGTTAAGAATCATACCCCATCCAGTGTTTCAATCGGTAACAGTTACCCTAACTTTTTTTTGTTACATTTTAACTGTTGTTAAATAAAGTTTGTTTTAATAAAAGCTTCTTAGTGGGTCAATCAAATCATATCTGGAGTGAAACATTTTATGTTCACCTTGAGTCATAAAACTTAACTGGTCTCTCTAGTTGAGACCTGGCAAGTAAACCTCCCAGAGGAGCTCAGATTGGTGCATTGAGCAGAGAAAGGGTGATACCTGGGCAAGATGGGCTCAGTCAGAGCCCACCCCGCCAACATTATGGCCTGGAACCCACCCCTTGAATTTTTGAACCAAAGTCCTGAACGATACAGTGGAGAAAGGTGCAGTTGCTGTCACAGCTTCAATGCATTTTTCCCTCTCAATATCAGCCTTTGCTGATTCCCATTAAGATTTAGCCCAGTGTTGTAATAGAAACCTTCAAGCTAATTGTAAATTGAGATAGCTCTGACCAACATTAAAAAACTGGGATTATTCATTTTAACTCAGTAAATCAAATTAAATCACTGATGTTTTTATACATTTTCCAGGCATCTCATTTATCAGAGCAGATTTCTAAATTTATGTCCCTGCATGGAAATTTTCCATCAATATTAAACAGAATTGGAATAAAACCTTATTTTAGTACCTGTGCGATGTTTTCTCTTAACATTTCAGGTCCAAGATGACTCTTTTTTTGGAACTGGTAGTGGGAGTTCCGAATAAGAATCATATTGAACTTGAAATGTCAATTTTATTTCTCTATCCAAAGATGCTGCCAGGTCCATTGAGATTTTCCAGCACTTTCTGCTTTTATTTCAGCATCCAAAGTACTTTGTTTTCAATTTGTGAAAATCTGGATAAACTATTGTTCAGAAATCTACTGATTTCTGTGTCCCTGTGGAGATTGTTAGATCTATAATGAGCTTTCCCCATGTACTAAGGTCTGGCCAAGGATTGTAACACAAGGTAAAGGGCAATTAGAGCAATATAGGGTCAGTTCAAGAAAATGAAATGAATGGGAAGCTTTGAGTTCAATACACACTTTTAGAAGCAAGTCCATATACTGCACTCGGAATTAAAAGGTTTCTATTTAATGATTAGTTACATTTAGCTGAGACTTACCACATAACTATCCATGAAGACACATGCTACCCATATCAGAAAATAGACTTTGAATCTATAACAAATACCTATCCAGCAACTGCACCATGGGATCGAAATCTTTGTTATGTTTTCACATTTTGTTGCAGATAATTAATCTATTCCATTGCCATCTGCAACTACAGTTAAGACTCCAGAATTTTATCTTGCAAGAGAAGAATAGGTCCCTTCCCCTTTCTCTAAGAAAATACAAGATTAGAGCATTGAGCAGAAAGGATTATTGAGAAATAAAGTGCATAGTCTTCTCATAACGGATGAGATGTCACTTTTTTTACTGGGGTTTTTATATTCCACACATATTACATATTATCCCTTGTTAGCTTAATAAAAGGTGAAGATGCTGTGAAGAAAGAAGTATTCCTCACAATTCAGTGATTTTACATTAAAATATTCCACTTCAGAAATTCATGATAAAGCAATATTGTAAATGTTATGCAATAGAAAACATGGGTGCTTTTAAAGCTACAAAGTGCTTCTGCATTCAACAGATTAATAATTATAAAAATTGCAAGACTGACAAAGAAGAAAATAATTTGTCCATAAAACACAAACAAACAAGATATGATCATTCATTGCTCATGCAACCTTTTTACAACTTTCAGTGAATATTCTTTTGACATAAAATGCTGCCAGCCAAAAAATAATTGCTGTTGACCATTATTTACAAATCTGATCATAATGTTGCTCTACAGTTCATGTTAACATAGCATCTCAAAAGTATATCTTCTCAATTTAAACGTTTCATATAATCTCCAAGATAATCATTTAGAAATTCTATTGTTACTAACAACAAATTTGTCTAGTTTTGCTTCAAAGAGTAAAGGTTTGTTGTGGTTCATTCAAGGGGAAATTTGCTAATGGGCAAAATCTAGAAATTCCTACCTGCTCGTTGATAATTTTGACCAGATCAATTCATATAATATTAAAAATGCAGACATGAGGCTCAGCTGAATGCCAAATGGGTAAAGGCACGTACAGAATGGTTTTTAGCCAAATAGATCAGAAGACTTAAGTTTGACGATCATCGCAAAGACATCAAGGAATGCTATAATTGACCACAATGCTTTTGAGCTACAGGGGTAGAAAATCAGTGCTTGCTCTCACACTAATTGTAATCCAGTAACTTCAGTTGAAAAGTGCATGTGCATGGTTGGATCTCAAATGAAAGTCTGTTTCGGGATATCACAGCTGATGATCAAATAATTTTCTAATTCTCACTTGACTGTTTGCAAAACGCCTTAACTTCCATGCTCTCCTGTGTTGGATTGGATGGGTACCACAAAGATTGACTGGGGAACCCTGTTCGGAGCTTCCCACAGCAATTGCACAGATGTGCAAACTTCCCCATGACTTTGCACAACACTGGAATCATCTATAAATGCAACTTAAATTGTAAACTTCCAATGATTTTGACAAGGTCACACCAATAGTAATCTGGAAGATGCTAAAAATAATAAAACTTCTTACATCTAGGTAACTGTTGTACAAATCCAGACCAAACCCACAGAGAACTTCTTTACATCTCTGACCTCTGCAAGAAGCACTCCCAAATCCCAACTACCCACTCCTTGGGTCTCCTTTCTCCCTCACTGATTCCCCCTGCCAGGATTCGCCCACCTACATGAGATTCGTCTCTCTCTCTCTCTCTCTCCACCATCTCAGACCTCAGCAATTGACTCAACCAGACTGAAACTGAAGCACCCCACCATCTGTGGCCCAACTGGACCTGACCAGACAACCTCCTCCTCACAGGTGCTATCCCCTCACTTCTCTCAAAGTCTGATCCTCTCTCCCCAAAACCCACTCCTAAGGCCCAAATCTCTCTGCACACATTCTTCTGCCTGCAAGGCCAGACTCAAGGCCTGACCTCCCAATCTCCAACCCACTAGGGCTTCCATTTTCCCCAACATCCAATTCCCATCCCCTCCCCACCTTCCTCCTCCCTGGCCTCCTTTTCAACTCCCCATCTTACTTGTTTTACTTCAAGAGTTGGCTAGTGTTTCACATTGTTAGTGTACGTTTAAACTGGACCATCTGACGGGTAATATGACAGCTCAGTGACTATCCTTGTTTGCTGTGTAGATACATGGATTTGGGCCAGTGTCTGCAGGAGTTTGCATATTTTCCCCGTGATTGCGTGGGTTTTCTCTGGGTGCTCCGGTTTCCTCCCACACCCCAGAAATGTGCTCTTAGACTGGTGTAACAAATTGTCCCTAAATTAGTCTTCCCTCAATCTTCACCAATAGTGTAGACAAAGGTCACAGGTAGAGGGGGACACTCACAATGTTAAAATGGCAGTGCAGGCTCGTTGGGCCGAAGGGCCTGTTTCCCATGCTGTGTTGTTCTTTGTATCTGAAGTGCCAATGGTCATTGGTTTCTTTCATTTTTGAGGGGTGTCGATTATGTGACCATTCTGTTTCTCTTCCTACACATGTTTAACCAGAATGTATGTTGGAGTTTCAGAAATGGAACCTTCATTCCCACTTGTTTCACAACTTTGGCCAAAAATTTGAATACTATTGTATTTTCCAGTTGTCTTCCAAACATTAGAATCTTTTCGTTCAGCCTAGCAAATACTCTGGGAAATTCAGTTGGCTTTGTTAAAGATTATCTAAAGTCCAACAGCTTTATCTGGGCATTCAGTTCTTTTAGAATGTTTTTCCCATGGTCACTGGCTGTTCCTTGAAAAAATTCTTTTTTCAATTCATTTCGTAGATCTTCAATCTGTTTCATCAAATTTTCTGTATCTGCTTTCAAAGCCTGGATTTCCTCTTCCATACTGCACATCTCATCCTTTGTACTGTTTTGCTCAGATCAAATATCAAGAATGTCTTCAGTTTTCATTGTTTAATCTGTTTTCAGGCCAACTGTTCTGATGCAAGAAAGTAAGTTGTGAAAAAGACTTAAGGAAACTACTAAAAGATTATAGATTGACTAGGTGTGTGGGCAAAGATCTAACAAATATAATGTGGGGAAATGTAGAGCAAGTAATTGAAAAAGCTAAAAGAATGTAATCATATATTGCGAGGGAAATTGAATACAAAAGTACGGAAGTTATGCTTCCCCAGTTATACAGGCACCAACTGGAGCACATTTGGAGTACCGTGTAAGTATTGGTCACCTTATTTAAGGAATAAATGCATTGGAAGCAGTTCAGAGGAGATTTAACAGAATTAAACCTGGAATGGGTGGCTTATTTTATGAAAAAAAAATTGAACAAGCTAGGTTGTATCTACTAAAGTTTAGAAGAATAACAGACAATTTGACTGAAACATATAAGATCCAGAAGGATTCTGCCAGGTTGGATGCAGATGGGGAATCTAGAATTTGGGGTCACTGTTTAAAAATAAGGGGCAGTGAGTCTTTGGAATTCTCTTATGATAAGGTGGTGCAAGTAGAGTCTTTGAATATTGTTTAGGCCAGATGTGGAAAGATTCTTGGTTCCCAAAGAGTTGATAGGTTATCAGGGATAGGCGGGAATGCAGATTTGAAATGATTATCAGGTCAGTCGTGATGTTCTCTAGATTCCTGATTTCTATTTCAGCCGTTTCATTTCTCAATGACTGAATGTTTGCAGCAAGTCTGAAATATCCAATGTTTTTCCTTCTCATTCCCTGGTCCAAATCTAGTTTCAAATCTTGCTTCTGTTTTTTTCTTCATCCAGTTGCAGTTTGGAAACTTCTACTGTTGTGGCTACAATTATAGTCAGTTGGTTCAGCACAACCACGTGTTGCTGTAGTTTGGCTAATGTGTTGGGATTTTCAAAAAGATTTATTTTAAGATTTTCAAAATGTTCAGTCTCTCTGGTGCCATCATGTGGTTTTCTTGGGAATTGTATTTTGCTCTTTCATGGTTTTTTTTCTAATCCTTTCTTAAAGTTGTGTGCGCTCCATTATGTGTCAAAGGCTTTCAATATTTCATCAAATTTGATTGAGGATTCATCAATGTACTGCCTTAGGATTACTTTATCAGAAAGTTCACCAAACAAATGTAAAAACACACTGATATGGCCTTCTTTTGATGTCCTATTTGGATCTGATATACTCTGGTAATTAAAAAAAAATTTTCCACGATACTAAATTCTGTGCTAGGTTTGGCTGAGGTATGAGTTCTACTGGTTTTTTAAGGTAGACTTTGATCTATGGTTATTTAAAATTAAAAGTCTGTTCAGCTTGAAATGTTATTAGGAAATCCAAGATGGAACTCTTGTACACTTCTTCTTAATGACATTTCCTGCACTTGTCAGTTCTGGCAAACTCCTCCAATAATGACATTTGCGATTTTACTGTTTAAATTTTCCAGGAGGCAACTGCCTTTATCAGCGCAAGTCTTCCCCAAGTATATTTTAAAATTGTTTATTAACTACTTATAACTATATATAGGGCAGCACCTTGGCACAATGGTTAACATTGCTGCCTCACAACAACAGAAACCCAGGTTCGATTACTGGCTTGGGTCAAAGTCTGTGTAGAGTTTGCACATTCTCCCCATGGTTGTGTGGGTTTCCTCCCAGTGGCTTTTCCCCACAGTCTAAAGATATGCTGGCTCCGTGCATTGACCATGCTAAATTCTTCCTCAGTATACCTGAACAGGTGCTGGAGCATGGCAACTAGGGGATTTTCACAGTAATTTCATTACAGTGTGATTGTAAGTCGACTTGTGACTAATAAATAAACTTTACTTTAAATATCGTACAAAGTCAAAGCCTCCATGCTTGCCTTTATACATGTCTCTGTCCAGTATAAGCATGCTCTGTGTTCCTTTACATCACATTGTAGGTGCTACTGTATCCAGTCCCACTCAAACCATTTCTATGCCAAACGCTTATACATCAGAAGCCATTGCAGATTACTAATATAGAGCATTTTATAATATTTAAGTTAATTCAGTTGCACAGTATGTAAATTTGGCTATATGCTCCTGCAAGTTGGCTTGAACTGGTTATAAATGGGATTTTGCTTATTTCCAGTTTCAGATGTTATCATCACAACTAGTCATTGCCAAAAACACTATGGCTCAGCAGCATTAAGGTTCCCAATAAAATAAGTTTCCATCTCTCAACTTGGCACTTCAACTATTTTCTTCAAACACTAGTGGTATTCTTTTAAAATTACTGTATGCTCCACTGTTTATAACAGTTCACTTATCCAAAGAGGCACAAAAGAATTGCAATTGAAGTCACTGGATTACAATTTCAAATAAAAGAACAATTAAACAATGAAGTAAGTGGGCGTTAAAGGGAATCAGAAGCCAGAAGTTCTCTGTCATGTAAAAATAGCAGAAATGGCCAAAAATACTAAGTTCTGACTAAAAAACAGCATTTCCTATCTCTGTGGGGGTAAAGTTGGGCCAGGTTTCGTGCATGTGGGCTTTTTAGAGGCAGCTAACTATTTAAATCATCAGCTGCCTCTGCTGAAGTGGGATTATGGGGACCAGGGAGTGTGAAACACATGCAGACCAGTTAAGAGCTGGTCTGAGCTTGATGGATTTGTTTCGATAGGCGAGTTACTTCTTTGGGGAGGTAAGACTCTTTTGAATATGGTCCCAGGACACCTTTGAAATAGGGTAAGGTACCCTTTGGGATTGTTAAAATTAAACATGATTGTGTGTAAAAAGTCATAAATTTGCAGTTAAGTTTGATTGACACTCCAAGTGGTTATAGCACAGGAATGTTTGCTTTCATTAGAGATTATTTGAAGGAACTTCAATCTATTGAATTTTTTTTTAAATCGATGAGAGTACCATAATCAATTGGCAAATAATATTATGTCTCATAGCTTTTCAGGTTTGCCCATGGTGGATATTAGGTGAGCTGATATGGTGGGGTAAGGACAAAGGTGGTGGGTGGAGAGCATGGGCTGGCACTAATGGGGCTTAAGGGTTATAAAGGGCATTGAGGATATTGGGGGCATAGAGATATGAGGATCATGGAGTTGGGTAGAGAAACATCTGCTGGCATAGGTATAAGGGGCCATGGGGATGAGTGGGGAAGGCATGAGGTGGTATAAGAAGTATGTGGGTATGTGAAGGCTGGGGGGCTGTTTTTTGTTTTAATAATTTTTTAAAAATATTGAATTCAACAAAGTGCCAGAGACAAAGGCAGGCCCAGCCCGCTTCTCCACCTGGCAGCCTCCACACTCTTTCTGTAGTGGCGGGCCCATTTTTAAATTTAGCCCACTCCCTGAAATGCAAATCATAACTGCAGGCTGCCATTTCTAAAGGTCAGATTTCTAAGAGCCAGGAACTCTCCAGTTTCTACAAACCCAATCTGGGAGCGATAAACTGGGCCAGAGAAATAAAATTAAACAATAAGCAAATAGAGCTATGGCTCTTCAGGGGGGGTTTAAACTAATTTGTCAGGGAACGGGAAAATGAGTTGTAGCCCAAAAGCCAGTGTTGAGGGTTGCGAGATACCGAGGAAGGTATCAAGCTCGTAGGAGTATACAGGCAGGCAGGAGGGTGGGTTGAAGTGTATCTACTTCAATGCAAGGAGCATCAGGAATAAGATAGGTGAACGTGGAGTGTGGATTGGTTCTTGGGACTATGGTGTTGTGGCCATTACGAAGACATGATTCGAACAGGGACAAGAATGGTTGTTGACAGTTCTGGGGTATAGATGTTTCAGTAAGAGTAGGGAAGTTGTTAAAAGAGGTGGAGGAGTAACATTGTCAATCAAGGATAGTTTAACAGCTGCTGAAAGGCATTTTGAGGTGATCTGCTACTGAGGTAATATGGGCTGATGTTAGAAATAGGAAAGGATTGGTCATGTTGTTAGGAGTTTTCTATAGGCCCCCAAATAGTAATAGAAGTGTGGAGGAAGAAATGGCAAAGCAGATTATGCATAGGTGCGGAGGTCATAGGGTAGTTATCATGGGTGACTTTAACTTTCCAAATAGGATTGGAACCTTTATAGGTTGAATAGTTCAGATGGGACACTTTTTGTACAGTCTATGCAAGAGGGTTTCCTGACCAATATGTGGATAAGCCAACAAGATTAGGGCCACATTGGATTTGGTACTGGGTAATGAACCAGGCCAAGTTTTAGATTTGTTTGTGGGAGAGCACTTCGGAGATAGTGACCACAATTCGGTGTCTTTCATTATTGCAATGGAGAGGGTTAGGGTCACAAGGCAGGGCAAGATTTATAATTGGGGAAGAAGTAATTATGATGCGATTAGGCAAGAATTAGGGAGCATAAGATGGGAACAGGAACTGTCAGATATAGGCACAAATGAAAAGTGGAGTTTTTTTTCACGAAACAAATACTGCGTGTCCTTGATAGATATGTCCCTGGCAGGCAGGGAGGAAATGACCGAGTGAGGGAACCATGGTTCACAGAGGAAGTTAAATGTCTTATCAAGGAGAAAGGAAATGTATGTAAGGACGAAAAAACAAGGTTCAGTTGGGTCACTTGAGGGTTACAAGGTAGCGAGGAATGAGTTAAAAAAAGGGCTTAGGATAGCTGGAAGGGAGCATGAGAAGTCTTTGGCGGGGTCAGACAAAGGAAAACCCCAAGGCTTTTTACTCTTACGTGAGAAATAAAAGAATGACTAGGGTGAGGTTCAGACCAGCCAAGGATAGTAGTGGGAACTCGTACATGGAGTAGAAGACTCCATGACTTATCTTATTGAAGCATATAAGATGATTAGAGGTTTAGATAGGGTGGACAGTGTTAGCCTTTTTCCTAGGATGGAGAAAGCTAGCACGAGGGGACACAGCTTTAAATTAAGGGGTATGAGTTATAGGAAAGATATCAGAGGTAGGTTCTTTACTCAAAGAGTGATTAGGGAGTGGAATGCCCTGCCTGCAGCTGTTGTAGATGCGCCAAGTTTGGTGGCGTTTAAGAGGTTAATGGATAAGTATATGGAAGAGAAGGGGATGGTTTAGTTTGGAGGGGCATTGCTTTTTATTTTGGTCGGCACAACATCGAAGGCCGAAGGGCCTGTTCTGTGCTGTAATGTTCTATGTTCTATGTTCTAAGAGATAGGTGAGGCATTGAATGAATACTTTTCTTTAGTGTTCACTTATGAGAGGGGCCATGTTTTTGAGGATCAGTGTGTGATACAGGCTGATAGGATGGAGGAGATAGATGTTCTCAGGGAAGATGTATTAGTAATTTTGAAAAAACTGAGGGTCAATAAATCCCCTGGGCCAGATGGGATACATCCTAGGATACTTTGGGAGGCAAGGGATGAGACTGCGGAGCCTTTAGCTTTGATCTTTGGGTCCTCACTGTCCACGGGGATTGTCATGATGTGGAGATGCCGGCATTGGACTGGGGTAAACACAGTAAGAACATAGAACATAGAACATAGAACAATACAGCACAGAACAGGCCCTTCGGCCTTCGATGTTGTGCCGACCAAAAAAAAAGCAATGCCCCTCCTAACTAAACCATTCCCTTCTCTTCCATATACTTATCAACTAACCTCTTAAACGCCACCAAACTTGGCGCATCTACAACAGCTGCAGGCAGGGCATTCCACTCCCTAATCACTCTTGAGTAAAGAACCTACCTCTGATATCCGTCCTATAACTCATACCCCTTAATTTAAAGGTGTGTCCCCTCGTGCTAGCTTTCTCCATCCTAGGAAAAAGGCTATCACTGTCCACCCTATCCAAACCTCTAATCATCTTATATGCTTCAATAAGATCCCCCCTTAGCCGCCTCCTTTCTAACGAAAACAACCTCAAATCCTTCAACCTCTCTTCATAGGACCTCCCCTCCATACCAGGCAACATCCTAGTAAACCTCCTCTGTACCCTCTCCAATGCCTCCACATATTTCTTATAATGTGGCGACCAGAACTGCACACAATACTCCAAGTGCGGCCGCACTAGAGTTTTGTACAGCTGCAACATGATGCTGCGGCTCCTAAAGTCAATCCCCCTACCAATAAAAGCTAAGACTCCATAAGCCTTCTTAACAACTTTATCCACTTGACTGCCTACTTTCAGGGATCTATTGACACATACACCAAGATCCTTCTGTTCCTCAACACTATTAAAGAGCCCTACCATTAGCCCTATACTCTACACATTTATTGTTCCTGCCAAAGTGCATTACCTCACACTTTTCCACATTAAACTCCATTTGCCACCTCTCGGCCCAGCTCTGCAACTTGTCCAAGTCACAAGAGATAGGTGAGGCATTGAATGAATACTTTTCTTTAGTGTTCACTTATGAGAGGGGCCATGTTTTTGAGGATCAGTGTGTGATACAGGCTGATAGGACGGAGGAGATAGATGTTCTCAGGGAAGATGTATTAGTAATTTTGAAAAAACTGAGGGTCAATAAATCCCCTGGGCCAGATGGGATACATCCTAGGATACTTTGGGAGGCAAGGGATGAGACTGCGGAGCCTTTAGCTTTGATCTTTGGGTCCTCACTGTCCACGGGGATTGTCATGATGTCTCAAGAAGTCTGACAACATCAGGTTTAAGTCCAACCGATTTATTTGACAGTAAACTTGTGTAAATTTGTAAATTTAGTAAATTTGATAGTAAGCTTCTGAGTTTACTATCAAATAAATCAGTTGGACTTAAACCTGGTGTTGTCAGACTTTTACACGGGGATTGTGCCAGAGGAGTGGAGAGTAGGGTATGTTGTTCCTTTCTTCAAGAAAGGAAATAGGAATGACCCTGGTAATTATAGACCAGTTAGTCTTATTTCGGTGGTCGTAAGCTAATGGAAAGGTTCCTGAGGGATAGAATTTATGACCATTTGGAAAGATGCAGATTAATCCAGAATAGTCAGCACAGTTTCGTGAGGGGTGAGTCCTATCTCACAAATTTGACTGAATTCTTTGAGGAGGTAACGAAGTGTTTTGACAAAGTAGAGCAGTTGATGTTGTATACATGGATTTTAGCAAGGCATTGATAAGGTTCCCCATGGTAGGCTCATGACAAAAGTAAGGAGGTGTGGGAAATTTGACCGAATAGATAAGTAACTAGCTGAGTCATTGAAGACAGAGAGTGGTGGTGTAGGGAAAATGTTTAGACTGGAGGACAGTTACTAGCAGTGTACCACAGGGATCAGTGCTGGGATCTCTGCTAATTGTGATTTTTATCAATGACTTGGAAGAAGGGGCTGAAGGGGTGGGTTAGTAAATTTGTTGATGATATCAAGAATGGTGGAGTAGTGGATGAGATGGAGGGCTCTTGTAGGCTGCAAAAAGACATTGATAGGATGCAGAGCTGGACTGAAAAATAGCAGATGGAGTTTAACCCTACTAAGTGTCAGGTGATTCATTTTGGTAGAACAAACTTGAATGCGGATTGCAGAGTCTACGGGAGGGTTCTGACGAATGTGGAGGAACGGAGACATCTTGGGGTTCATATCCTTAGATCTCTGAAGGTTGCCAATCCAGTGGATAGAGCCGTGAAGAAGGCTTATAGTGCGTTAGTGTTTATTAACAGGAGGTTTGAGTTTAAGAGGCGTGGGGTTATGCTGCAATTATACCAGACTTTGGTGAGATCACATTTGGAATATTGTGTCCAATTCTGGTCACCTCACTGTAAGAAGGATGTGGAAGCATTGGAGAGAGTGCAGAGGAGATTTACCAGAATGCTGCCTTGTTTGGAGGGTAGGTATTATGAGGAAAATCAGAGAATGATTGGAATATGGAATACACTGTCTGCTGTGACAGTGGAGTCGGACACTTTAAGAACTTTCAAGCAGTTATTGGATAGGCATATAAAGCACACCAGTGGGAGTGGGATAGCTTGATTTTGGGTTTGGACATAGCTCGGCACAACATCGAGGGCCAAAGAGCCTGTACTGTTTTATGTTTTAAAAGGACAAGCAGTAGGAGATAATTAACGAGAAAGCTAAAAATGACCATAATAGATGGTAAATTAATCAGAATGAGTATTCTTTTTTTAATTCATTCTTGGGATTTAGGCATCAGTGGTAAAGAAGCAGAATATGGAGGATGCTGGAAATCTGAAATAAGAACAGAAAATACTGGAAAAACTTAGCAAGTTAAGCAACATCTGTGTCGAGAGAGAAAAACAGAGTTAACATTTCAGGTCTGTGACCTTCCATTTAAACTAGGAAAAGTTAAAGGTGGAATAGGATTTGAACAAAGGATGTGTGGGACAAGGGCAAAAGAAAGGTGGAAGATAGCAGAAATTGAATGATGGAAAAGTAAATCCTGCAGGGCCGAATGGAATGAAGATCCCAGAATCCCTACAGTGCAGAAAGGGGCCATTTGGACCTTCAATCCTGCATTGCTAACAATCCCACCAAGGCTCTCTCCCCATAACCCACATACATACCCTGCTAGTCCCCTGATGATAAGAAATCCACCTAATTTGCACCTGAAGAAGTCCATGTAGACACAGGGAGAACGTTCAAACTCCATATAGACAGTTACCCAAAGCTGGAATTTAACTGGTGCTGTGAGACAGCAATGCTAACACTATGCCACCTTGCTGCCCTAGCTGGGGCAAGAAAGTGCTGCCAACTCCAGAAGGCCGTAAAATGCCTGACTGAAAGATGAGATGCTGTTCCTGAAGCACTGAACCTCAATGGAACAGTGCAGTGGGCCAAGGACAGAAATGTCAGCATGGCATCAAAGCAGAGGATTCAAATGACAGGTTACTAGATGTTTGAAGGGTTATGTCTGCAGACAAAATGGCATTGTTCTCCAAAATAATGAGAGAATCTGCATTTGGTGTCGCCAATGTAGAAGAAGTCACATTGTGAGCACCAATAACTGTTGTCTAGATTGAAACTGCTGCTTCATCTGGAAAGAGTGTTGACTTGGATGAAGGGAATTAATTTATGATAATTAAATCTGCTGATGACACAAAGATCAGTGGAAAAGTAAGTTGTCAAGGGGATATTAAAAGTCTATAAAGGGGTTTACATAGGTTAGGGCAAAAAAATGCAGATGGAGTATAAAATCTGGGAAAATGAGAACTTATGCATTTTGACAGCCTTTTATCGAAATGGAGAGAGATTGCAGAAACGTGCAGCACAGAGGGATCTGGGTATCCTGGTACATGAATCACAAAATGTTAGTATGCCGATACAGCAAGTGATTAAAACGACTGATAGAATGTTGGCATTTATTACAAAGGGAATCAAGTATAAAAGTAGTAAATGTTGCTATAGGACCTTAGTACAACAGCATCTGGACTACTATGTATGGTTTTTTTCCGTACTTAGTGAGGATACAATTGCATTAGAAGCAGTTCAGAAAAGGTTCAGTCGATTGACTACTGGATAAGGGAGTTATCTTATTAGGAAAGGTTGAGCAGGTTGGGCCTATATCCATTGGCATTTTAAAGAATTAGAGGTGATCTTATTGAAACATACAAGACCCTAAGGGGGCTTGGCAGGATGCATGATGAGAGGATATTTTCCCTTGTGGGGAAGCCTCGAATAAGGGGACACAGTTTAAATATCAGGGGTCACCCATTTAAGATGGAGATGATGAGAAATATTTCCTTTCATCCTTGGTCTGTGGAATTCTCTTCCCTAAAGTGCAGCGAAGGCTGGGTCACTGAATATATCCAAAGCTGTCTTTTGATCAACAAGGGAATCAAGGGGCTGGGCAGATGCAAAGAGAAAAGTGTATTTGAGATCTCAATCAGATAGTCTCGATCTTATCGAATGGCAGAGCAGGCTCAAGGGGCAAAATGGCCTATTCAAGCTTCTAATTCTTGTGGGGATATTACAACGTTAGCACTGCAACACCATACAAAATAATGCTCCATTTATTCGATGGTAGGAGAAAGAATTCCAAACACAATAAGCTATTAAAAGAGCCCATTATTTAAACACAATTTCTCTTTAAAGTAGTGGGAAATGAACCAGCATTTGCAGCACATATAGCCAACTCAAGCTGGCCTACATATGTTCCAAAATTATGAGAAACATCACCTGTTAAAAAGGCAAAGACCAGTTATATCACAATGATTGTGGTTATTGAGGCACTGCCAGGTCTGATAGCAGCATGAGTGGGAGGGCAGTGATGTACTGATAATTTCACTGAACTAGCAACAGACTGTCCCAGGCGAATGCCTGGGGACATGGGTTCAAATCCCAACATGGTAGCGTGTGGAATTTAAATTTAACTCAAGTAATATGGAACTGAAAGCTAATTTTAGTAATGGTGGCCATGAAACTAACATTGATTGCTGTAAAAATCCATCTGGTTCATTAACGATCCTTAGGAAAAGAAATCTGCTGTCCTTATCTGATCTGGCACCTGTTTTCATTTATATGTGTCTTCAGACTCATGGTAAGGTGACTTACTCTTAACTGCCCTTTGAAATGCCTCAGTAAGTTATTCAGTTCAAAGGTGATTAGGAATAGGCAACAAATTCTTGGCCTTGCCAGCAATGTCCACATCCCATAAAAGAACCACGTTGGAAAGGATTGGAGATGAGGTAATGAGGGGGAAATATGAGGAAAGTAACAAGGGTTTTGATAACCACCTCAGGACCTGATAATGTGTAGGTAGATAATCTGAACATAACAACAGTGGTAAGCCCAGGTGATTTATTACTGAATGGCCTCTCTTGTAACCCTTTAATCCGGGTGTATCTATTGTCAACTCTGAAGACTCCTGGAAATTGGGAAAATACAAAAATGGGAAAAAATATATTATCTGCATTTCAAAAACTGTAACTCAAAATTTTGGTTCCATTATGATGTTCAAAATTTCAATACCAGGCTTTACAATAATTTCTTGCCCTACTTTAACATTTTCTTTAAAAGATTATTTTTCTTTCTTACCATCTAAACCAAGAAGCTTTGTGAAATCAAAACCTTTTTTCCTCAGTTCAATTTATAAAACAAAGCAACTTTATCATGCAAACAAAAGCAAAATGCTACAGATGCTGAAATTAAAACAGAAAACACTACAAAGACTCAGCAGGTCTGTGGCATCTGTGGAGAGAGAAACAGAGATAACTTTTCAGGTCAATGGCCTTTCATCAGATGGCATGAAATATTGGTCGGAATTCTCCTGCTGTTCATATTGGAATGTTTCTCCAGTCCCGCCAGCAGAGCACCCCCGCTCAATGGTTTCCTGCCAGTGTGGGGTGACATCAATGAAAAATCCCATTGACAGCGGCAGGACCAGAGAATCCTGCCGCTAGTAAAAAAATTGACCACCTCCAGTTTGTGGGAAACACATGGCTGGAGAATTTCACCCATTAACTCTGATCTTTCTCCACCGATGCTGCCAAAGCTTAATATTTACAGCATTTTCTGTTTTTATTTCAGCTTTGCTTCACTCACAAGTCATTGGTTATACCAATATATGATGAGCAGAAATAATAACATTACATTAGACATGTGGCACAGGGAAGACAGAAATATAAGCAAAACTTACAAAATTCTGAAAAAATACATAAACAACTCCTGACAGACAGTTACAAGCTATTTTCAAATGAAGGCAAAATATAATTATTATATAATAAATCTACCTTTTGATGACTCTCATTTCAATGAAACAGTTGAAAGCTGTAGATTTAGTTCAATCAAAACTGCCATCCTATAATGTAGTCAAAAGATGGTCTTGAGTAAAGTGTACTTTCCTACTGAAACGACAAAGCACAAGGCTGTTGCCTTTCTCAGCTATGCTTTAATGCCAGGACATCCTAATTAATCCAGGATTCAGCTGAGCAATTTATTATCAATGAAATTACATTTACTTTCCTGATTAGAATTGAGCATCCTTTTGGATAATCTTTGTAGTGAAATGGAATAAACTGTACATTTTGGGAGATAGGGAAATTATACAAAAAAATCAACAGATTGAACACAGTTTAATACAGAAGATTCATCTTTGGGAAAAATTAAATAAACACGGAAACTTACTTTTTATGATAGTGCTTGTATAGTGTTACTTTGGTCTACACTCAAAAGAGTTAACTGTGAATATCAAAGCCAGTGGAGATAAAGGACAGCAGCTACAGGCAGCATGTGTCACATTCATGCTATCAGAATCCATTTCAACTTATTATACTGCAATTTCAAACAGTGCATTTTTGTTTGATTAAAAATGACATGTTACATATGTGAAAAAGCCAATCCCTCCTGCTAGCAAATATCCAGGATGTGCAATAAACCACAGGCAACCAGAAATTAACCAAATGTCAGCAGAGAGCCCTTTCTTTACCTGCTCATCCTCAAAATAGACAATTAGCCACCAGCCATCCTTTACAGACACAGCAGCTCTGCCGATGATCCACAAGAGGCCTACGGCTAATACTCCCGTCTTGTAGCTGTCAGAACAATAACTCTTTGATCTATCTGGGAGGTCGTGCACATTAGTTTAAGCTGAAGCTTCAGAGTACACAGGTTTGTATCTGTTTCTTGTACTTATCATATGAAAACAGTATTATTAACACGATATTGAACTACATTAATTTGTCAAACCTTTCCAACTGGGTAATCAAGGTAGAACAAAACAAGTGTGGGAGTCTGGAAGCTAATCTGGAGTCATTTGGCCTTTAAATACTTAGCTATCACAGGCATAGCTGGAGAACACAATGTATTTTAATGTAAATCAAACTAATTAGCACCAATAGGTATTGCACCAATGTATATAAGATTCCTAAAGCATATGCAACACAGTACTGCAACTTTCTATATTACATACATCTCATCAAGTGGGCAACAAATTGGCTACAAACCACTAGCCAAGGTTATGTCTTCAGGGTGAATTGTAATTGCAACAGGGGATGCCAGCAACTGTAGAATTACTGGTACACCTGTAAATAACAACATTCCAAGTACTTGGAGAAAACAGTAATTGCACGTCTTTCTTTAAAAAAATCAGTTCTTTTATTGTCAAGATTCTTTTTAAGAATAACATAGAACATTACAGCGCAGAACAGGCCCTTCGGCCTTCGATGTTGCGCCGACCAATTAAGAAAAAGCAATGACCCTCTAACCTAAACCATTCCCTTTTCATCCATAAACTTATCTACTGACCTCTTAAACGCCACCAAACTTGGCGCATCTACAACTGCAGCAGGCAGGGCATTCCATACCCTTACCACCCTCTGGGTAAAGAACCTACCTCTGACATCCGTCCTATAACTACTACCCCTTAATTTAAAGCTATGTCCCCTCGTGCTAGCTTTCTCCATCCTAGGAAAAAGGCTATCCCTGTCCACCCTATCTAAACCTCTAATCATCTTATATGCTTCAATAAGATCCCCTCTTAGCCGCCTCCTTTCTAACGAAAACAACCTCAAATCCCTCAGCCTCTCTTCATAAGACCTGCCCTCCATACCAGGCAACATCCTGGTAAACCTCCTCTGTAACCTCTCCAATGCCTCCACATCTTTCTTATAATGCGGGGACCAGAACTGCACACAATACTCCAAGTGTGGCCGCACTAGAGTTTTGTACAGTTTCAACATGACGTTGCGGCTCCGAAATTCAATCCCCCTACCAATAAAAGCTAAGACTCCATATGCCTTCTTAACAACCTTATCGACTTGATTGCCAACTTTTAGGGATCTATGCACATATACACCAAGATCCCTCTGTTCATCAACACTATTAAGAGTTCTACCATTAGCCCTGTAATCTACACATTTGTTATTCCTGCCAAAGTGAACTACCTCACACTCTTCCACATTAAACTCCATTTGCCACCTCTTGGCCCAGCTCTGCAACTTGTCCAATTGTCTCTACAAATTGTAACACCCCTCTTCACTATCTACCACTCCTCCAACTTTGGTGTCATCCGCAAATTTACTAATCCATCCTTCTATACCCTCACCCAGATCATTTATAAAAATTACAAACAGCAGGGGCCCCAAAACAGATCCCTGAGGTACACCACTAGTAACTGAACTCCATGATGAATATCTCCCATCAACCACCACCCTCTGTCTTCTATCTGCTAGCCAATTCCTAATCCAATTAGCTAAATCACCCTCTATCCCATACATCTGCATTTCTGCAGAAGTCTTCCATGGGCCACCTTATCAAACGCCTTACTAAAGTCCATATATACCACATCAACCGCCTTACCCCCATCCACCTCTTTGGTCACTTTTTCAAAAAAACTCAAGGAGGTTAGTAAGGCACGACCTACCCTTCACAAAACCATGCTGACTATCCCCAATCAATTCATTTCTCTCTAAATAACTATAAATCCTATCCCTAATACTTCTTTCCAATACTTTGCCCACAACAGAAGTAAGACTCACCGGTCTATAATTCCCAGGAAAGTCTCTATTCCCCTTCTTGAACAATGGGACCACATTCGCTATCCTCCAGTCTTCCGGCACTATACCTGTAACCAACGATAACCCGAAGATCAGAGCCAGAGGCTCTGCAATCGCCTCTCTCGCCTCCCAGAGAATCCTAGGGTAAATCCTGTCCGGCACAGGGGACTTATCTATCTTCAAACCCTCAAGAATATCTAGCACATCCTCCTTATCTACTTCAATACTTTCCAGTTTACAACCCTGTATCCCAGTGTTCTCCACAACTATATTTACGTCTCCCTGCGTGAATACAGAAGAGAAATATTTGTTCAGTGGCTCTCCGATCTCTTCAGGCTCCACGCATAACTTCCCACTGCTGTCTCTGACTGGCCCTAATCTTGCCCTAACCAATCTTCTATTCTTAACATATCTAAAGAAAGCTTTAGGATTCTCCTTGATCCTATCAGCCAAAGTCTTCTCGTGTCCTCTTCTAGCTCTTCTCAACTCACTCTTTAGCTCCCTCCTGGCTAATCTATAGCTATGCATTGCACTAACTGAGCCTTCAAGCCTCATCCTGACATAAGCCTCCTTTTTCCTTTTAATCAGCAAATTAACTTTTTTAGTACACCATGGTTCCCTTACTCGACCATTTCTTCCTTGCCTGACAGGGACATACTTATCAAGGACTCGCAGTAGCTGTTCCTTGAATAAGCTCCACATTTCAGATGTTCCCAGTCCCTGTAGTTTCCTGGTCCAACTATGCACCCTAATTCCCTCCTAATGGCCTCATAATTACCATTCCCCCAGCTATAACTACTGCCCCCAGGTTCATGCCTATCCCTTTCCATCACTAAGGTGAACGTAACTGAATTGTGGTCACTATCACCAAAATGTTCACCAACTTCCAAGTCTAACACCTGGTCTGGCTCATTGCCCAGCACCAAATCCAATGTAGCCTAACCTCTAGTTGGCCTATCTACATACTGAGTCAGAAAACCTTCCTGCACACTTTGTATAAAAACTGACCCCTCTAACGAGCTAGAGTGATAGCTATTCCAATCAATATTAGTAAAGTTAAAATCCCCCATAACAATTACCCTATTACTTTCACATTACATTTCAGCTACCTTTCTAATAACATTAATCTATAACTTCCAAAATAGAGCGATTAAAATAGGGAGGGTTATGGTGCTCTGAACTTTATAGGGATCTGGGAAATTATGCATTGGATTGGCGATAAAGATTCTACAACTAAAACACAGTTTCTGGGATCTCCCAAATCCACAGCAGCTCTCAACCAGTTTTTGAGCTTCACCTTGCCCCTATAGTGTGACTTAGAACGAATTTAGGATGTTGGCCTTAACTGACATGACTCAAGGGCCAAAGGAGAGTGGGAGCACATTCTGGAATCTCAGTATAAAAGATAGAAAAAAATTGACATGCAACTATCATTGCCTTCCGTAAGAAGGATTATTTTGGGTGGCTTCTCAGCTTAGTACATAGCAGGATGAAGCTAGCAGTGAGAAAATTGATCAAAGCACACGTTTTCAGATATCCTTTAGCAAAGCTGTTGTCTTCAATCTTAGTATTTGGCAAAGCCTCGCTATATCCTGCTTTGAAGGTGTTAGTAAAGTGTTCACAACACAACGTCAAATAATATTGACAGAGCTTTGCCCTTTTTTAAGTACAATATATAATGCAATTTTAACATTAATCTTTGAATCATCAAAGCCTCTCTGCAGTGTACAAAATGTTGTCAAGTTCATATATGTAAGCTTTATCTTAAAAGTAGCCAAATAGGCAGCGCTGATTTATTAATTTTTTGCAACTAAATTATCAGAAAAGATAGATCCGAAAACATCTCAAAAACTTAATGTAATTTTAATCCAAATGGTGATTTATTGACGTCATGGAAGAATTCACCCATCTGCATAGTGAATCAGTATCTAAAAAGGTGTAAGTTGCTGAATTGGCCAAATACATCCAATAAAATCAAGGTACTGGACTCTAACCACCACCAAGTATTCGGTTTATTGCCAGACTATGCTAGGTCACTTTCTTTTAAATGTTGTATCAGACACAGCAATGTGCAAATATTAATACAGAATAGCATCCTTTAAGGCAAATGTCTTAACTTGTTATGGAAAGCATTGAGTAAATAGAAGTATCTACTTATGGCATCATTAAGGAAGCGGTAGCTCATGCAAATTTGCTGGGATCAAGTTTGTGTGGTTTCAACCCCATTATTTTTGGATATGGTGCAAGATCACACAACTGTCCCTTAGTTCACAATGCACTTCTAAACTTGGCAAATGGGATAAGCTATTTTGGAAAATTTTGCACAGGTATTGCAGCTGAAACTCATTACTGGAGCATAGTAGAGATAAACTCTGCATTGCATCTAGCTATGTGGTGTCTGA
Source organism: Sphyrna mokarran (assembly GCA_024679065.1). NCBI lineage: Eukaryota > Metazoa > Chordata > Chondrichthyes > Carcharhiniformes > Carcharhinidae > Sphyrna > Sphyrna mokarran. Next base: position 6,495,086 of record JAGIQG010000022.1, read on the forward strand.
TCTGTTAGTGCTTATTTTGACACTGGCTATGCTGATAAGAGAAAGTGTTCCATTCCCCAGATTTGATATTCCTCATTATTGATATCCACAAAATACTGCACATTTGAACACAAATTATACATTCAGTGTTCCATAATTTGAAATGAAATTCTCACAATGAGAATAATAAATCTGATTTATTATTGTCACATTTATTAGTAAAAGTAATGTTTCTTGCATAATAAACAGACAAAGCATACCAGTCATAGAGAAGGAAAGGAGAGAGTACAGAATGCTGGGTTACAGTCATAGCTGGGCTGTACAGAAAGATCAACTTAATACAAGTTACGTCCATTCAACAGTCCGATGCAGCAGGGGAGAAGCTGTTCTTGAGTTGGTTTGTATGTGTCCTCAGACTTTTGTATCTTTTTCTCAATGGAAGAAAACGAAAGAGAGAATCCTTAATTATGCTGACCGCTTTTCCAAGGCAGTGGAAGTGTAGACAGTGTCAGTGGATGGGAGGCTGGTATGAGTGATGGACTGGGCTTCGTACATGACCCTTTGTAGTTTTTTGCAGTCTTGGATACAGCAGGAACCATACCAAGCTGTGATACACCCAGAAAGAATATTTTCTATAGTGTAAAGGTTGATGAGAGTCATATTGGACATACCAAATTTCCTTAGTCCTCTGAGAAAGTAGAGGCGTTAGTGGGCTTCCTTAACTACAGTGTCAGCATAGAGAACAAGGACAGATTATTGGTGATCTGGACACCTAAAAACTTGAAGCACTTGATCATTTCTATTTTGTCCCCATTGACGTAGACAGGGGCCTGTCTTCCACAATGCTTTTTGAAGTTGATGAGTATTTCCTTCGTTTTGTTGACACTAAGGAAGAGATATTGTCGTCGCATAAGTTCACCAGATTCTCTATTTTAATTCTCTATTTAAGAAACTTAAAATGCTGTCCAGTTGAAAGATTAAATTCCAAGAAGCTTTGAACTTATTGATAAAACTATATATGAAAAGTTGATTGATGTAAACAGTTTAAAATAACCCCATTAATTAAAGATGTGAATCACCACCCAAGTTAACTTTAAAGAAGCAACAGTTTTAAATTAACCCAATGATTTTGCTTTAAAGGTACACACTGTATATTTAAAACCAAGTAAGCATGCATCAAAAGTATGCAGGCTCAGCAAAACCACAGACACAAACATGGATTCTAATATTGCAAGCATAGCAGGTTTAAATGGAAAGCATGTTTAAATATTAAAAAAATTAAGGGCAAATGAACTGTTTTTGCAATTTTAATGACTGCTAGTATTCTGAACAACCTAAATAAATACTAGTTAAACACGCTGAGATTTTGCATTAAGTAGACCTTTCTACATGTATCATTTATTACAGGTAAACTAACTGGATTAGACACAATAATTTACAGTTGATCAAAGCAGGAACTGGAAAAGAGCTAGAGCTGCACGTTAAAAGTTGCCCGTGGCAAGTTTATAATTATTTTTAAAAAGCCAATCAAGCATGCGAGATTAAAATCTAACAGACCAAACATCAAGTTGAGCTGTAAATAAGAGGGATATTTGAAATTGCTGAATGGACTAAGTTGATTTAGTCCATTGATTCAAATCAATGTACAGCAAAAACATCAATCACCTAGCAGGAATTATTGCTGTTTATTAAAAATAGAAACAAACACTGAATTTTGGGAATAGAGAAGGAAAGGGAGATAATTTCAGTTACCCACATTCACAATGTAAAACTCCTGCCTTCCAATTCATGGAAAGCTATCTGAAAATTTTTGCAGCATTGTGAGCCACGATCTTTTTCAATAACTGTTTACTCTGGAATGTTCTGGTAAAGCAAAAAAAAAGTGTTCTTTTTGAAATGAGCAGCCATCAAATATTAACAAAATATTAAAGGAAGCTGACAAAATATTTCAATACTTTTGAAAGGCACTTCCAATTGAAAGGCAGCTCATAATCTTACAAGATTTTCCTTCTATTTCTACTCTAACTATTTCATAGAAGTATGGACCATTGGGGCTGTGCACAGTGAGAGTGAATGGGAAGCAGTTTGGTCAATTGAGATTGTGTACAGAGGGAGTAAATGGGTAGGTGTTTGAGTCAATTGGGATTATGCACATAGGGAGTAAATGGGTAGATGTTTGGGTCAATTAGGATTGTGTACATTGAGAATGAATGGGAAGAGGTTTGGCTCAATTGAGATTGTGTACAGAGGGAGTAAATGGATAGAAGTTTGGATCAATTGGGATTGTGTCCAGTGGGAGTAAATGGGAAGGCGATTTGATCCATTGTGTAGAATGAGAATAGATATAACTCATACAACTGGATATTTAAATGAAAGTCACAGGACAAATCCAACAAGAAAGCCTGAGCTTGACAATTTGTTGAAGGACCTGGTTTCTCTTTTTCAGGTATTGATGGGCCTGTTGTCTTGCACATAGCTTTCTTCTAATTTCAAATTGGCAGCTGCTCGCTTGTTTTAACCTTCTGTCCATCTTGCTCCCATCTCTAGGGCAGACCTGATGGGCTGAATGGCTTCCTTCTACACTGCAGGGGATCTATGGATCAATTCTATGATGACTACTATTTTTAAGTGAAGCAATTCCTTACACAGTCAATTGCTGATTGAAATATGTATTGAATTCAAATCTTCATTCGGATACTTAATAACAATTTCATCTAATTCAATTTACTTTTACCATTTGAATTTGCAAGATTAGCTGTTATCTGCTGATGGAACACTTGAGATTCTCCAACTATCGGTGGTATTCACATGGCCTATATACACAGAATTTTGTGCAGTTACTTATTACTGTCCATTCTTTTAATTAATGTTACACGTGTTGTTAAGCAGCTGTGTAGTTACTGTTTGTTTGAAAGGGTGTACTTTGATTTATTTTCTCTCCATTGGCTTCATCCCACTCTAATATTGTTTAAATCTCCCTTAATTTCAAGTCTAGTGAAAGTGAACAAATAAATATATTTGACAGGAACATGGCATTCTTTGGCAGAATGGTCAAAACCTTAAAATTCCTAATCAAAATTTCCTGTTATACCATACTGATTAAATCAACACCATAATACACCATTCTCTATGTGTAAAATAGATTATTCGATACTGTTCCGCAAATGCTGTTAATATACCCATTTGAACAGTTATATGCTGCTACTCTTATTGCGCAATTGCTGTAATCTGGTCTGGTTGGCTAAACCACCTGAAAAGCACAAGGAAATGTTGTGTTCTTTTGCTGCACAAATGTCCAGTTATCAAATCAGACATAACACAGCACAAAAAGCCCATTGAGCCCATCACTCCCATGCTCACTTTTCAAAAGAGCTATCCAATTAATCCAACAGAATCGAAAAGGAAATGTTTCTTCGTATTAAGGTGAACATGATAGCAATTACACTACAAAAATTTCCCGAAAGAGTTCTGGAAGTTGAACTCTGAGTCTCCTGCTTATTAGACAGGTGTCAACTAACCAAACCACAAAACAAATTACAGTAATTATGTGACTTTGATGTCAAAAGTATTAAAATGCTGAAAAAAATTAACTCTGCTCTGCTCCACTTAGGAAATGCAGTGGCATTGCTGAACCCCACCACTAGAACAAAGTTCTGGCTGGGAGAGCCAATGGAAAACCATTCCGCTCTCCTGCAAATTGAAATCCTTCAGTAGTCAGTTAATGACCATTTAATGGCCTCATCCTGCCTCCTGTGGGATTCACCCAATTGTTAGTGGCCTATTGCCTGCAGTGTGCATGATAGGTGAACCTTTGTGAGTTGCTTGTCACTTTAGTGGAGTGGTGGTCTCTTGATCATCTGATAGAGGGACGGAACATAAGGAGGGAGGGGCAGAGGATCCGCTGAGAGATACCTCCCTGTCCTTGTGTCACATCACTTACCTATACCCTGGATCCTCTATTATCCAGGAACTCTGAGTAGTGATTGCCCAGCAACAGCCATACCCACCTCAATGGTTCTTGCTGAATGCAAGAGTTGTCGGCCTTGGATTGGTTGGCAACTCTTACTCGGCATGACTCCCGCTGTGCTATGTTGATTTCAGATCTAACCACCACTTCATTTGACACGGCTTGCTGTATGGCTTAGCAGGCCTTCCCAAAAAAAGACACTGCAGATCTCTTGTCAGCTGATGAGGCTCCCCCAATCCATAAGATTACATAGAACATAGAACATTACAGCGCAGAACAGGCCCTTCGGCCTTCGATGTTGCGCCGACTAATTCTGAAAAAAAAAGCAATGCCCCTCCAAACTAAACCATTCCCTTTTCTTCCATAAACTTATCGACTAACCTCTTAAACGCCACCAAACTTGGCGCATCTACAACTGCCGCAGGCAGGGCATTCCATTCCCTAACCACCCTCTGGGTAAAGAACCTACCTCTGATATCCGTCCTATAACTATCACCCCTTAATTTAAAGCTGTGTCCCCTCGGGCTAGCTTTCTCCATCCTAGGAAAAAGGCTATCACTGTCCACCCTATCTAAACCTCTAATCATCTTATATGTTTCAATAAGGTCTCCTCTTAGCCGCCTTCTTTCTAACGAAAACAACCTCAAAATCCCTCAGCCTCTCTTCATAAGACCTGCCCTCCATACCAGGCAACATCCTGGTAAACCTCCTCTGTACCCTCTCCAATGCCTCCACATCTTTCTTATAATGTGGGGACCAGAACTGCACACAATACTCAAAGTGCGGCCGCACTAGAGTTTTGTACAGTTGCAACATGACGTTGCGGCTCCGAAATTCAACCCCCCTACCAATAAAAGCTAAGACTCCGTATGCCTTCTTAACAACCTTATCGACTTGACTGCCTACTTTCAGGGATCTATGCACATATACACCAAGGTCCCTCTGTTCATCGACACTATTAAGAATCCTACCATTAGCCCTATACTCTACAACATTTATTATTCCTGCCAAAGTGCATTACCTCACACTTTTCCACATTAAACTCCATTTGCCACCTCTCGGCCCAGCTCTGCAACTTGTCCAAGTCTCTCTGCAAACTATAACACCCCTCTTCACTATCTACCACTCCTCCGACTTTGTTGTCATCCGCAAATTTACTAATCCATCCTTCAATACCCTCATCCAGATCATTTATAAAAATTACAAACAGCAGGGGCCCCAAAACAGACCCCTGAGGTACACCACTTGTAACCGAATTCCACGATGAATATCTCCCATCAACCACCACCCTCTGTCTTCTATCTGCTAGCCAATTCCTAATCCAATTAGCTAACATCTGTTAACTCTGTTTCTTTCCACAATGCCACCTGACTTGCTGAAATTATCCAGTTATTTTTATTCTTATTCTACATCTTTTATTCCTATTTTAAACTTTACACATATAAAATATTTAAAATTTAAAGTTTATTAATCACAATAAGCTTACATTCACACTGTAATAAAGTTACCACGAAAACCCCTCATTGCCACATTCCAGCACCTGTTCAGGAATATCAAGGGAGAATTTAGCATGACCAATTCACCTAACCTGCATATCTTTGGACAATAGGAGAAAACCCATGCAGACACAGGGAGAATGTTCAAATTCCACACAGACAGTGACCCAAGACGGGAATTGAACCAGGTCTATGGCACTGTGAGGCAGCGGTGCTAACCTCTGTACTGCCCTTGTGCCACTGTGTCACCCTACTTGTTTACTTCTTCTATGTTCTTCCCACATTAGAATAGTAAAATTATCTTTGTTGTAAGCGTGGAAAGGATATTTCCTCACGTGAGAGAATCTAGAACCTGGCTGGCTGCTTAAAAGTAAAGATAAAAAGATCCTTTTGAATAAAGAAATCTTAATTTCTTCCACAACTGCGTCCGTCTCAGTCTTTTGCAGTTAAGAACATATGAAAATCCAGCGTATAAGTTGTTCAATCAATCGAGTCCATATCATCTACAGTCCACGATTGGATATTCAATCACTGACTTCGTTCCCAAATCACCCGGTGTCTCCCATTTTAGAAAACCATTTCTTTTCCGACATCCCTCAGAAAAGTCAAGTAGTGTGTAAAATATGCATTACATCATACCCAACATCTCAACACATATTGGAGCATTTCCTTTTTAAATATTATAGATGAGTTCAAATCAGTTCTGAAATCTTATGTTTTAAACACTGAAACTTAAAGTTTCAAATGTTATTTGCATGTTTCTTTGGCAATATCTTGCTCACTTTTTAAATTCTTTTCTGCCCTTTAATTTAATGTATATTTTCATTTCTACATTCTTTTATTAGTTTGATTTTAAATATAATTTTTAACAAAAAAAATCATTTTGAATATAAGGAGACAACATTTAAGATAAAAGATATTTAGCTCCTCTGGTTCAGTTTATTATTTAGGTCAATGTTGAGAACAGCCCATTTTCACATGAAGACTGAACTGGATGAAATACACATCACCACAAGTAGTCTCAAGACAAAACATGCCGAGGCCTTGTTCATCACGACCAGGGAATTCAGTCAGGTCAAGCTCAAGATCATCCTACCAAGGCACCACCAACATATCTCAAAAAAACAGCCTGTTCCACCAGTGGCCCAAATATCCCAAACCACTGCTACACAAACATCAAACATGCCTACCACTTTATCACCAGCCCACACACTTTGATAAATCAGACCACAAGGCTGTGCTCCTGCTTCTAGCTTACAAACAAAAACTAAACGGGAGAATCCATTCGAGAAAGTCATGCATTGTTGATCTGAGAAATCGGATGATCTGAGAAATCGAATGGGGCTGCTTGGAGTCAGTAGACTGGTCAAAACTGAAAAACCCAACTGCCAACTTCAACAACTATGTCACTACTTCAGTAACTGACTTCATTAGTAAGTGTGTAGAAGACTTTGTGCCAAAGAAGCAAATCCAGGAGCTTCACAACCAGAAACCATGGATGGAGAGGGACACCCACTGCATGCTGAAGTCTAGTGTTTGATGTGACCCTGAGATATGTAAGAAATCCAGGTATGACCCAGAGATCCATCAGAGATGCCAACGTCAGCATTAGACCAAGTTTGAATCCCAGGCTAGCCACATGGATTCCCACCATCTATGGCAAAGTCTGCAAGACATAACAGGCTACAAGATGAAGGCATATAAAATTGCCAACACCAATGCATCCCTCCCCAAAGAGCTGCACACATTCTATGCCCATTTTGTGCACAGGTCAGCGAAAGCACACCCTCCATCCCAGAATTTTCGGATGAACCTGTATCCGAAGTCACCATCACAGACATCACAGCAAAGTCAACCCACAAGCAAGTGGCCCAGATGGGATACCCAGACAAGCAGTCAGATCCTGCATGAATCAGCTGGTGGAGGTATTACACCAATTTGAGGTCCTCATGTTCTTCAAGAAGATGACCATCATCCCAATACTAAATAAAAGCCAGGCAGCGTGCCTTAATGATTTATAGTCTGGTGGCTCTGACATCCATTATTATGAAATGCTTCAAAAGGTTAGTCATAGCACAAATCAATTCTTGCCTCCCAGACTGCCTGGATCCACTACAGTTTGCCTACCATCACAACAGGTCGTCAGCAGATGCTATCTCTCTGGCCCTACACTCCACCCTGGAACACCTAGACAACAAAGACACCTATGTCAGACTCCTATTTACTGACTACAGCTCAGCTTTCAACACCATTATTCCTACAAAACTCATCTCCAAACTTTGTGGTTTGAGCCTTGGATCCTCCTTCCGCGACTGGATCCTAGACTTCACAGATCGTAATCAGTAAGATAGATTAAAACACTTCCTCCACGATCATCCTCAACAACGGTGCCCCATAAGGCTGTATCCGCAACCTTTTACCACAGTCTTTATATACCCATGATTATGGCCAAATTCCCCTCAATGCCATTTTTAAGTTTGCTGATGACATCACCATAGTGGGTCAGATCTCAAAAAGTGATGAGACAGAGTACAGGAAAGAGATAGAGAATCTGGTGAACAGGTGCAATGACAATAATCTCTTCCTCAATGTCAAAAAAAATGAAAGAGATAGTCATCGACTTCAGGGGAGCAGGCCTGTCTGCATCAATTGGGAAAAGTGGAAATGATCAAGAACTTCAAGTTTCAACTCCAGATCGCCAACAACCTATCCTGGCCTCTCCATGCTGACTCTATAGTTGAGAAAGCCCACCAATGCCTCTTCTTTTAAGAAGCTAAGGAAATTTGGCATGTCCGCTACAACTCACACCAACTTTTACAGATGTACTACAGAAGCATTCTTTCTGGTTGTATCACAGGTAATCATGGCTCCTGCTCTGTCCAAGCTCAAAAAATTACAAAGGGTTGTGAAAGAAGCCCAGTCCATCACACAAACCAGCCTCAAACCCACTGACACAGTCTACACTTCCCACTGCCTTGAAAAAGCAGCCAGCATAATCAAGGACCTCACGGACCCCAGAGATACTCTTTTCCACCTTCTTACGTCAAAGAAAAAGATAAAAGACTGAGGACATATACCAATCGAATCAAGAACAACTTCTTCCTTGTTACCACCAGACTTTTGAATGGATCTACCTCACACTAAGTTGATCTTTCTCTATACTCTAGCTATGACTGTAACATACATTCTGCACTCTCTCGTTTCCTTCTCTATGAATGGTATGCTTTGTTTGTATAGTGTGCCAGAAACAATAATTTTCACTGTATACTAATATATGTGAAAATAATAAACCAAATTAAGTCTTTGGATGTACCCATTAAGAATTTCTAGCATTCTCTATTTTTGTTTTGAAGTTTCAAAATCAAAGGGACAGAAAAACTAGGAAACAATAAAGCTTTGTGTTTGTCAAAAAAGAAACACTGGTTCTTCAACATAAAACATAATAACCTGAACCATATTAATTGTTTGTTATACACAGAAGCATCATTAGAAATGGAGACGTGGCACATTAAAAGTCTGTAAAACAGGGTATGTGCACAGCAATTTCAGACTGCCTGCTCTATTACTGAATCAGAGCGGACAGTTTAAAGTAAAAAAAGAAAAAGTGAATTGCCAAAGGAAAAGCGATATGAGAAAAAGCTTTTTCACACAGAGTGTGGTCAAGATCTACAATGCATTACCCGAGCGTATGGTGAAGTCACATGGGTCAACTGGTCTCCTTCTGCGTTGTACCAATTCTATGGATTCTCTGTCCAGTTTGATCTCACAAACCATGACTTACAATAGTTAAATAAGTAACTACTAAGAAGAAACATCTGAGAAAAAGACCATTCAGTGCAAATCTAAATAGAGTTGCTCTTCAACTCAAATTATTTCTTGAATGCAGTAATTTTGCACTTGAACAAACTATATGCAGCTGTATAATTACATTTTAGACAATTTGCAATTTTGCCACTAATTCTTAAAACTTCTCCTCCAAAACAAGTTTGCACTAAAATCATCAATGCTAACGAATAGCAAGCAGCACATGGATTTTTGTATAATTTTGCTGCTGTCAAGTATTGACACAATTGATTCTTTTCCCAAAGCTTTCAAACAAAGATAGAAATTGTGACTGGGATGCAGTCGTTTGTAAATTCTCCTCATTTATTGGACAATTGCTGAGAGTTAAAACATTTGTGAGCAAGATTAGGTTTCAATAATGTGGCATATGTGGCACACAGGAGGACTTGGAGATTAGTAAGTGTTAAAATCAGTTCAAGTAAACAAGTTTCTGAAAATGAGTTAAACATACTGTCTGAACACTGAGTGAGCTTAGCTTTCCAATGGACATAACTTACACCAGCCTATTGCAGTATACTATAAATTTATGATTACCAGATTCTCAAAAATATTTGCTGAGCAAGATACACTGATTTTGCAGTTGGCAGCAAAGCAACGCTGCTCGATGATATCAATGAGTGCTGCCACAAGGATCTAGTGTCCACTGGGCACTGACTTCCCCATACCAGATGGCAGCTTAAATATAGCGCCAAGTTAAGGGGATTTTAACTTGGCAGCAGCGGTGATGTCAGCAGCAGCTGAGCAGCCAATCACCTCAAAGTATTTATTCACAGCAGACTAGGAATTTAAAGTAAATTAGTATTCTTTTCTTTAAATTTAAAATTTCAGACCGCAAAATAAACATTTCTGATTGGATTAAAATTGAAGCTGAAGGAAAGATTTTTACATTCAAAGTGTAACTTCTCAAGGGGTTTTACAATACGACGAATAGCATGAGTGTAAGTTCTTATCAATTCATTGATCTTCCATTGCTTTCAGCACTGGGGGATTGGTGCACTAGGGTGGCCATTGCCATTCTTACCACTGCAGACTCCAATGAGATTAAAAAGATAAAGATTGGGGATCACGTGATATAAGCGCAGGAGTAAATGCATTTCATGAGCTCTTGCAGTACTTCTCTTTTAATCTTGATGCACAACTCATAATTATTTGATCCTGATGTGTATAATTTGTGCTAGGTTCTTAGAACATAGAACATAGAACATTACAGCACAGAACAGGCCCTTCGGCCTTCGATGTTGCGCCGACCAATATAAAAAGCAATGCCCCTCCAAACTAAACCATTCCCTTCTCTTCCATATACTTATCAACTAACCTCTTAAACGCCACCAAACTTGGCACATCTACAACTGCTGCAGGCAGGGCATTCCACTCCCAAACCACCCTTTGGGTAAAGATCTAACCTTGGAAGATCCTGGTTAAATTATGGCCATTGGGAGCCAAGTTGAGTCTAGAAAATTCGTATTCAATTGCGACGGTCAAGTTGGCTGGGGTAGGATGCAGTTCATAATGGTGATTTTGCTGGTGAGCAGGCTTATGCTTCAATGATGCCATTGATTGCTGCCGTTGTGAGTGAAGTTGTGGACAACAGTGATGGCTCCCTGGCACCAATTATTGGTGCTCACATTGATGAACTGTGAGATAGCCTAAAGAGAATGATTGAAGCAGGGAAGAGAATCTTGTCATTTGAGAGGGCAGTTTCCTCAGAGGGGGCTCGCCTCCTGTCTTTGAAATTCCTGCTTCAGTATCTCAAATACACTAGCTGATCAATGGAAATGGGGCCAGAGAACATAGAACATTACAGCACAGAACAGGCCCTTCGGCCTTTGATGTTGCGCCGACCAATATAAAAAGCAATGACCCTCCAAACTAAACCATTCCCTTCTCTTCCATATACTTATCAACTAACCTCTTAAACGCCAACAAACTTGGCGCATCTACAACTGCCGCAGGCAGGGCATTCCACTCCCTAACCACCCTCTGGGTAAAGAACCTACCTCTGATATCGGTCCTATAACTATCACCCCTTAATTTAAAGCTGTGTCCCCTCGTGCTAGCTTTCTCCATCCTAGGAAGAAGGCTATCACTGTCCACCCTATCTAAACCTCTAATCATCTTATATGAGAAGGAGAATCCATGAATCCAGTTTGCAGAGGGGAGTTAGGGATGAATTCCCGGTTGAATTTGAGAACTGGCTGTCATGCTTTCTCAATCTTCGATTTGAAGGCTGGGTGTTGCAAGTGCTCTGGTTCAGCGTTTTTCTTCAGTTAGTGTTTAGGCTGGAATAGGTTACTCCCCCCACCTCTCCAAGTGCTTTTATACAGAGATACCCAGATTGTCTTCCTTCTTGTGGCTGGTGTTCATCTTGGAGAGGGGGTTCAGTATCATGTTTCTTATTAGATTACTGTTCTGTTCCTGGCACCCATTTCGTAAAGATCCAAGCTGCTAGACTACGCCTGACATCTAATACTAATCCTGATATTCCTCTTTCTTTATCTGAATGAGTGAGGTGATGAAACAGGCTCTGATCTGTTGTGTTTAATTCTAGAGGGTTTCCCTCAAATTGTCAGAAGAAAGAGAACTGTACCTCTGAGAGACAGTCTATTGATTTTTCTCCTCCTAGTCAATAAGGTTTCCTTGGTGGAAAACAGTTTAAGTTTTCTGGTGAAGATGCACTCTGAATAGTGCCTCTGAATTGGCTGAACAGGAGTGAGATCTGTTGAGTTGCAAGGCTTGGTGTGATGTAATGGCTTACTGACTCCGGTGAAGGCATATAAAATCGCTGGCACAAATGTTCAACACATTCTATACCCATTTTGAGCAGGAGTGTCAGCCGTGGTCATCATCACAGACATCAGACCAGCCTTCTGGCTCTGACATTCATCATTATGAAATGCTTCAAAAGGTATGGCATGAGTGGCATGAATCATTTCCGGCCTCCCAGACTGCCTAGATCCGCTACAGTTTGCCTATCGCCACAACAGATCCACAGTAGACACTATCTCCCTTGCCCTACAGCCTTCAACACCATTATTCCTACAAAACTCATCTCCATACTCCATGGCCTGATGTTCGACTCTTCTCTCACAACTGGATCCTAGACTTCCTAATCCATAGATCACAATCAATAAGGATAGGCTACAACACCTCCTCCATGATGATCCTCAACACCACTGCCCCACAAGGCTTTGCTCTCAGCCCCTTACTATACTCCTTATACAGGTACGACTGTGCGGTCAAATTACCCTCCAACTCGATTTTCAAGTTTACTGATGACACCACTCTCTCCTTCAATGTCAACAAACAAAGGAGATAATCATTGACTTCAGGAAGTGCAGTGGAGGACAGACCCATGAGGTCTGTCATCAACTGGGGCGACATGGAAATCATCGAGAGCTTCAAGTTTTTAGATGTCCGGATCACCAAAAGTCTGTCCTGGTCTTTCCATGCTGATATTGTAGTTAAGAAAGCCAACCAATGCCTCTTTTTTCTCAGGAAATTTGACATGTCTGCTACAACTCTCACCAACTTTTACAGATGCATCTAGAAAGCATTCTTTCTTTTTGTATCACAGCTCGTAAGACTCCTGCTCTGTCCAAGACCACAAACAACTACAAAGAGTCATGAACGCAGCCGAATCTGTCACACAAACCAGCCTCCTTTCCACTTCCCTCAGAAAATCAGCTAGCGTAATTAAGGACCCAATGCACTCTGGACATACTCGCTTCCACCTTCTTCTGTCAGGAAAAAGATACAAAAGTCCAAGGACATATACCAACTGACTCAAGAACAGCTTCTTCCCTGCTGTTGTCAGATTTCTGAATGAACCTACCTGCATTAAGTTGATCTTTATCAACACCCTAGCTTGACTGTAACATTGCATTCTGCACCATCTCCTTTCATTCTCTATGCAGTTGCAAGAAACAATACTTTTCAGTGTATACTAATACATGTGACAATAATAAATCAAATTAAATCAAAGAGTGCACACTGCCATACCACATCTTGTAACAATGGCAGTATCCTGATATTTCCTTTTTCCTGGGATGCCTTTCAAAGCTTAGAACATAGAACATAGAACATTACAGCGCAGAACAGGCCCTTCGGCCTTCGATGTTGCGCCGACCAATATAAAAAGCAATGACCCTCCAAACTAAACCATTCCCTTCTCTTCCATATACTTATCAAATAACCTCTTAAACGCCACCAAACTTGGCGCATCTACAACTGCTGCAGGCAGGGCATTCCACTCCCGAACCACCCTTTGGGTAAAGAACCTACCTCTGATATCCGTCCTATAACTATCACCCCTTAATTTAAAGCTGTGTCCCATCGTGCTAGCTTTCTCCATCCTAGGAAAAAGGCTATCACTGTCCACCCTATCTAAACCTCTAATCATCTTATATGTTTCAATAAGGTCTCCTCTCAGCCGCCTCCTTTCTAACGAAAACAACCTCAACTCCCTCAGCCTCTCCTCATAAGACATGCCCTCCATACCAGGCAACATCCTGGTAAACCTCCTCTATACCCTCTCCAATGCCTCCACATCTTTCTTATAATGTGGGGACCAGAACTGCACACAATACTCCAAGTGCGGACGCACTAGAGTTTTGTACAGTTGCAACATGACGTTGCGGCTCCGAAATTCAATCCCCCTACCATAAAAGCTAAGACTCCGTATGCCTTCTTAACAACCTTATCGACTTGATTGCCAACTTTCAGGGATCTATGCACACATACACCAAGATTCCTCTGTTCATCAACACTATTAAGAGTCCTACCATTAGCCCTATACTCTACACATTTGTTTTTCCTGCCAAAGTGAATTACCTCACACTTTTCCGCATTAAACTCCATTTGCCACCTCTCGGCCCAGCTCTGCAACTTGTCCAAGTCTTTCTGCAAACTATAACACCCCTCTTCACTATCTACCACTCCACCGACTTTAGTGTCATCTGCAAATTTACTAATCCATCCTTCAATACCCTCATCCAGATCATTTATAAAAATTACAACAGCAGGGGCCCCAAAACAGACCCCTGAGGTACACCACTTGTCACCGAACTCCACAATGAATATCTCCCATCAACCACCACCCTTTGTCTTCTATCTGCTAGCCAATTCCTAATCCAATTAGCTAAATCACCCTCTATCCCATACATCTGCATTTTCTGCAGAAGTCTTCCATGGGCCAGTCTTGGGATGCTGAGTTAGTCCCATAAGGAATTCAGTATATTGTAGCTCATTTTTTGATATCCTGTGGAGAGGAGTGTGCACCATGGTGCCATGTACTTGTGGCTTTACTCTGTTATCATGAGATCCCCCACTCTTTCTGGTATCTTTTCTTTATCTGTACAAAAAGACACCATCTACAATAATTACAATGAATGATAATCTTAACAATTTGTAGGAGTACTTTCTGGTCTTATCTGTATGTCTATGTGGAATAATGATCACTCAGTACTGTACTGGAATTTGTGGGGATGTGTTGTGTCTTGTTGCAAAATGGAAAACAATAAAAACATTCATTAAAAGAATTGCAAACCTGATGACTGACACTCGGACCATCTAAAAGTTTTCTAGTCTTAGTCCTGGAATGATTATTGCTGACACCTTTTAATTGGAAAGTCACCTGACTAAAGACCATTATGGAAGATTCTACTTTTAGCATAATATTTCATCTCAAAACTCAACTATTTACATGCAAGAACATGATTGTGTGTCTTTTCTTCAAAAGTCACAGGTTTACAAACAAGGCAAATGACATCAGGTGGGCCAGAAGCAACAAAAGCATGTGACTATAACTTGGTGTTCAACATATTTAGCTCTGTTAAGCTATCAGCAATTACTGGGAATATAAAATCCCTAATTATTTGAAAAATGCTAGTGAGCTAGCTTGGGTCGTGCACATACATTAGCAATTAGTTTGTAAATTCTGTGTATTGAGAAATAGTGAGTTGTCCCATGAATGATGTCCTATAATGCAGAACTTTCTTCAAATAATTCACTGGAATTTTCAAATATGTCATTAAAATTAGTAATATTTCAAAGGTAAAATTCAACTGCCTGCATTGCACCAAACCATAACCAAATGTTTAGAACAACAGGAAGCATCCAATGAACTACAGAAAAGTCTGAGACCAGTGATTCATGATCTAGTGTTGGTCTTCAAAATTGCCAGCTGTCATAAATTGGCATGCAATACATCAATTATGAAGAAATTTGTGTCAATCAAAACTGTGAACAAAAGACAAAATAATCAAGAATGGCAACTTGAAAACCAAATACCAAAAGTAATGCAGAAACTTGTCAAAATGTTACTTGTGCAGAGATACAAATATTGATTTAGTTATCCTTCCCTCAGAGCAGTATTATAAGTTTTGCTGGCTAAAATCAATGTAAGTATATATAAAATGCTAATCTCAGAACCCAACAGAGTTCTGCACATTATTTTCTTAATACTGTTCATGCTTCAGTTCGCTGATGATTGGGTAAAGATTGATAGGGTGGTTCTTTGCTGGTTGGATTTTTCCTGTTTTTTTATGGACAAGACATATCTGGGCAATTTTCAACTTTGTTGGTATTATAGCTGTATTGAGACAACTTAGCTAGCATTCTGGTCTCGAATACAGGTCTTCAGTACCACAGCTGAGATGTTGCTGGGACCAAAAAGTCTGTGCTAAATTCTGTGTGTTCAGTTGTTTCTTAATGATACGTGGGATGAATTGAATTGGTTGAAGTCCAACATTTACTGTATGGTATGGGCGGCACAGTAGTACAGAGATTAGCACTGCTGCTTTACAGCTCCAGGGACCTGGGTTTGATTCCCTGCTTGGGTCACTGTCTGTGTAGAATTTGCACATTCTCCTCGTATCTGTGTGGGTTTCCTCCAGGTGCTCCGGTTTCCTCCCATAGTTCAAAGATGTGTGGGTTAGGTTGATTGGCCATTCTAAAAATCACCCTTAGAATCCTGAGATGTGTAGGTCAAAGGGATTAGTGCGTAAATATCGGGATATCGGGTTAGGGCCCAGGTGGGATTGTGGTCAGTGCAGACTCGCTGGGCCAAATGGCCTCTTTCTATGCTGTAGGGTTTCTATGATTTATGATTGTGTGGACACTTTTCTTCTAAGCTTCTGAAACATTTCTGACTTGTAAAAGGTTATTGATTAATGAGTACAGCTTCTTCCGGGGTAGCACAGTGGTTAGCACTGCTGCCTCACAGCACGAGGGACCCAGCTTGGGTAACTGTCTGTGTGGAGTCTGCACACTTTCCCCATGTCTGTGTGGTTTTCCTCCAGGTACTCCAGTTTCCTCCCACACTCCAAAAGACATGCTGGTTAGGTGCATTGGCCATGCTAAATTCTTCCTTAGTGTACCTAAACAGGTGCCAGAGTGTGGCAAGTAGCGGATTTTCATAGTAATATCATTGCAGTGGTCATGCAAGCCTACTTGTGACTAATAAATAAACGAATCACAAAGGCAGACACAGTTGGAGATTTAATTAGCTCTTCAAATCAATGGGGCTACTTTCTCAATTAAAAAAATGTGGCAGTTTCTTGAACAGAAATTAGTGGCAGTAAAAGGCAGTTGAATACATATGGTGTAGTAGATATGGATTTTGAAGTCACCTCATGGTAATGAGTGAATGTTTTTGATAGGAGATCAAGCTGCAGGAGAATTCAGTGGCTGAATTTGATATAGTGATGTTCAGACCAGAGGAGGTCAAAAATGAGGTTTGTATTTGTCTTGGTTAAAACTCTGGAGACACCCAAGGTAGGAAAAATGTAAATGAGAAGAACAGCTGAAGTGACATGCCACAGGGTGGTTGGAATGATCATTGTGAGTGGAACTGAAATCTTTACAGAAT
The DNA here is from genome assembly GCA_024679065.1 of Sphyrna mokarran. Lineage (NCBI taxonomy): Eukaryota > Metazoa > Chordata > Chondrichthyes > Carcharhiniformes > Carcharhinidae > Sphyrna > Sphyrna mokarran. Next base: position 6,512,238 of record JAGIQG010000022.1, read on the forward strand.
TGACAAACAAGCTATGTCTGGTTTCTCAATTTGGAAGAAAAAACTGCAGTGAACAGCAAATAGCTTAGATTGAAAACATGTTTGTTCTAATTTACTGAAAACACAAAAAGGTAATAAAGAATCAAATAATTAAACATGAGTGACCGCCTTTCTTTGCATTTTCAGAAAACACCAGTAAATAGTTTTGACTAAAGGCCTGAATGGAACCTACCACTTCTCCACAAATTAATGATTCTGGTAGCAAAAGTGCATCCTACATGCTTTCAAAGTTAATTCTCAGAGGGTTAACCCAACGCTTTGAAAAGATGAAATACGGAGATGATTGATTTCTTAATGAATGCTGCCACCCAACTAATAGTGCACTACTCATTTTATCAATCTTTAACCATTTGCACTGGCATCAATCCAGAAATTCAGCTTGTTTGTGTAATACCTTACTAATGGGAAATTTCATCAGGGGAAAATGAACAGGGTATGCAGCAGTGCCTGGCATTTAAATACAATTTTCCAAATTTCAAAAGCCTCCAAGTTAGTTGAAAACATGGCACTAATTTTAAAGCAGTTTGAACAAAGAGAAACCATTCCTGCAAATCCAACAATTAAAGTATCACTTACATTTTACAGCTAACATTTAGTTAAAACTAGACATGCTCAATTCCAGGCAATCATTAAAAACTTTGATCTGGAGCCAAATCACTAGGTTTCAAATCCAAACAGTTTATTAACAAAACTAAATCAGGAACAGGCACATTTATTAACAAAACCAAACTGGGAAGTTGGTATAACAATGTTCTAAGCATCTTTGTAAATATCATAATATTAACTGTGACAATTAAAAAAACATTAGCAAAGAGGCATGTAACTAATGTCACATGTAAAACAAAAGGCCTTGTTGAATTTGGAGCAACAGAAATCAAGGCCAATGTGCTGTAGAATTGAGTGAGTGCACTAAGATCTCCTTGACCACTAAACCTTTCTCTAGAGCTTCTTTCAACTCTGTCTATTATTGAATCAGAGTCCCTACAGTGCAGGAAGTGGCCATTTGACCCATCGAGTCTGTACTCATTCTTATTGAGGCCCTTAGCTAGCCCTTAAACAGTCAGTGTACTATACATAAACAACTTTAGCAGATTCAAAATATATTCATTCACCTGCTTTCACATCACAGCAAAGTTCCCAAAACACATTTCTCACGTGAAGAAGCAACTTACAAGTATTTGCTGACCACAGTGAAGTTTTTTTCCCTAATTTGGGAAATCAAACATACACTGTTTGTCCGTTTTGCGAAGATTTCAATTCCACTCACTATGAACATTCCAACCACCTTGTGGTATGTCACTTGAACTGTTCTCATTTACACTGTTCCTACCTTGGGTCTCTCCAATGTTTTATAATGTTATTCATTTTGTCTATTTAATAGTGTCACAAGCAGGCTTACATTAACACTGCAATGAAGTCTAAGGTATACCTGACAATCAGCAGCATATCCAGAAAATAAACTCCGGCACCTGTTCAGGTATGCTGAGGAGAATTTACCAATGCACCAAACCAGCACATCTTTTGGACTGTGGGAGGAAACCGATGCAGACACAGGGAAAATATGCAGATTCCACACAGGGCAAAGACGCAAGTCGGACATCAAATCCAGGTCCCTGGTGCTGTGCTAACTACTGTGCCACCATGCCACCCTATTTTTGACGTCCTCTGATCCAAACATGACTGGCAAGTTCAGAGCAAAGTTGTATCTCAATTTTCTTGCCAATTCCTCCCATTCATCTTCATTTCAATCCTCTATTTTGGAGTTATTTTGTCCCTTACTTTTTGTTTTCACCACCTGACTAAAACAATCTTCTCATTATCTGTTTCTTTAAGGTGGGAGTTAATACAGTCAGTGACTGATTTTTTTCTGTTGCTTTCAGCCCTTGTTCTGTTCAGTCTCCCAAGTAAGGGCAGCTCATCTCTCAGTTCATTTCTGATAAAGGATTCGCACTCTGAACGACAACCTATCCTTTGTCCTGACAGATGCTGTGTGCAACCTTTCAGCATTTTCTGTTTGCTATTACCTTATTTATTTTAGCTTCAAACATCCCATAATCTATTATTTTCAGTAATGATATTCAGAGTGATTTTGCTCAAACTTTGATATCATTCATATATTAAATGAGCTCATATTTTCAAAAGTCTAAGGTGTACCTGACAATCAGCAGCATACCCAGGAAATAAACTGCTGCAAACTTATAAGTAACATTTTGTACTCAGTAGTTGGAATGAAGAAAAGCAAAACTGCAACAAAATCATACATTCCTGGTCTGCTGGTACTAAATTTGAGCTCTCATCATATGTCTATGTCACTATAATGTGCACTGACCTCAAACAGAATTACAACAGTAAGCAATTATCCTCAAGTCTACTGATATGTCATGCTAAACCTGACAGTTCAAAGAATGAAGTTAATTGTTTTGACTAGCTGCCATAATTAGCCACAGTAGCTGTAATTGCCAATAGCCAAATTGACTGGGTTAGCAGCCATGAAAAAAAACACTAGCAACCCTATGATCTGTAAGCAAACTGATAATGTTTTTAAGAGAATTTGTGTTTTTTATTATTTATTTCTGGCTTTAAGCTAATTCTTCTAATAACTTCAATATTGACTTAATTGCTGAAACACCAGTTGGCCATCCAGGCAGCTTTCTCAGCTACAGATGATATGCCTTGAAAACGAAGACTTAAACTAACCAAATTTCAAAACACACTGTTCAAATAATAATAGTGTTATGCATCATTTTAAAAACTGTTTCTGCAGTTCAACATTTTGAACATCTGGCTGGAAAAGATGGACAATTTTACAGTTTAGCTTGTGCAAAGTCAAATAATTTCTGTGTCTTTTTTTCAACTGTGAGAACGAAGTGGAGAAAAAGTATATCTTCAAGATTCAGAAGGTAAAAATGACCAGCTGACAAATGGCAGAAACTTGTGAATGCTCTAAAAATGGGAAGCTGATTCAGGTAGTTTTCAAGCGTGGTCTCATGGCACTTTTGAATAGAGGCAAAAATTGATCACAATAATTAAAAGCATATTACTGTGAAAGTTGAAATTTGAAACCAAAAAAAAAATGCCGGAAAACCTCAGCAGGTCTGGCAGCATCTGTGAGGTGAGAAAAGAGCTGACGTTCCAACACTTTGATACAGGGTCACCTGGACTTGAAACATCAGCTCTTTTCTCTCCTTACAGATGCTGCCAGACCTGCTAAGATTTTCAAGTATTTTCTCTTTTGATCACTGTAATATCATCTAATAACCATAAAAAAAGTTAGGGAATAGGAAAACTATCTCTCAGCCCATTGATGCCTATCCCTTTTTATTCCTCTGCCTTGGAAGGGATATAGTGTAGATTCACCAGAATTGTGTTTAAAGCATAATGAGAAAAATTGCATACATAGAGCTTGTATTCTCTTGAGCTCAGAATGAAAGAGTAATTAGAGCGTTGCGATCTGATTAGGGATATGCAGCATGGCTTTGTTAAGGGAAGGCTGTGCCTTACAAATCTGGTAGAATTTTTTGAGGAGGTGATGAAAACGGTCGACGAAGGGCGAGCCATTGATGTCGTCTATATGGATTTTAGTAAGACCTCCCTCATGGGAAGTTAGTTGAAAAGGTCAAGGCTAATGGGATACAAGGACAAGTAGCTAGATGGATAAGTAACTGGCTTGGTAATAGGAGACAGAGAGTAGTAGTAGAAGGGTGTTTTTCTAGTTGGAGGTCAGTCACTAGTGATGTGCCGCAGGGCTCGGTACTGGGACCTCTTCTATTTGTAATATATATAAATGACTTGGAAGAGGGAGTAAGTGGAGTGATCAGCAAGTTTGCAGACGATACAAAGATGACTGGACTTGCGGATAGTGAGGAGCATTGTCAGGCGATGCAGCAGGACATAGGTAGGCTGGTAGCTTGGGCAGATAGATGGCAGATGGAATTCAATCCTGATAAATGCGAGATGATGCATTTCAGAGGAATGTAGGGGGGAGGTATATGATAAAGGGTAGACCTATTAAGAGTATAGAAACGCTGAGGGACCTGCGGGTGCAGGTGCACAAGTCTCTGAAGGTGGCAGAGCAAGTGGAGAAGGTTGTGAAGAAAGCATACGGTACGCTAGCCTTTATAGGAAGGGGTATAGAGTACAAGAGCTGGCCTTTAATGCTGCAGTTGTATAAAACGTTAGTTAGACCTCATTTGGAATACTGCGTCCAGTTCTGGTCGCCCTACTACTGGAAGGGCGTGGAGACTCTGGAAAGAGTGCAGAGGAGGTTTACCAGGATGCTGCCTGGTATGGAAGGTCTGAGTTACGAGGAGAGGTTAGGCAAATTGGGACTGTTTTCCTTAGAAAGACGTAGACTTAGAGGAGATCTAATAGATGTGTACAAGATTATGAGGGGTATAGATAGAGTAAACAGGGTTAAGCTTTTTCCTAGGATGGACTCAAATAGCACGAGGGGTCACGGGCTTAGGGTGAGGGGGGTAAGGTATAATTTGGATGCTAGAGGGAGTTTTTTCACACAGAGGGTGGTGGGGGTATGGAAAGCGCTGCCAAGTAAAGTGGTGGAAGCAGGCACTCTGGAGTTATTTAAGAGGTACTTAGATGGGCACATGAACAGAATGGGAATGGAAGGGTATAGAAAACTGATTTAAAATAGGGATCATGAGCCTTGGGAGTTCCTGCAAGTGTGTAAATAGACGATGATATTGATGTATTTGTTTTTATCCTACAGGTAGTTTGGTCCGCCTTGTTGTCTAACAAGGGCATACACGCGATGGGTCGTGAGAGGGCTGCTCTTGGATTTTTCGAGAGTATCCTAGTGCTTCACGTCGTTAGTGTTCGCTTGACCTGGACCATTTGATGGGCAACATGACAGCTCAGTGACTATCGCTGTGCTGTGCAGATGCATGGATTTGGGCCTGTGTCTGTGGGAGTTTTCTCCGGGTGCTCCGGTTTCCTCCCACATCCCAAAAATGTGCTCTTAGGCTAATTGGCAGAACAAATTCTCCCTAAATTGTCTCAAATTTGGTTTCAACCCATAGATCTATAAACATAGGCATGGATCACGGGTAGAGGTGGGAACATCGGGGTGGTGGCGCAGGTTCGTTGGGCCGAAGGGCCTGTTTCCCATGCTGTTTTTGTTCTTTGTTCTTAGTGATCAAATTATGATGGCTAAAATTATTGAAGTATACAATACAGTAGATAGACATGACAATTCTTCTGGTGGGGGGCGTATCTAGAACAAGGAGGCATAATTTTAACATTAAGGGCAGATCATTCAGGAGTGAAATTGGGAAACACATTTTCCACGCAAAGGCCAGTGGAAACCTGGAACTCACTCTTCAAAAGGCTGTTGTTGTCTGTGTTTGATCAGATTGGATCTGACCAAGGCTCTGTACAACTGAAGCATAACTTCCTGCCTTTTGCATTTCAATTCCCTTGACAGTGCAATAAGCATTATAATAAATAACGGAGCTTGTCCTATCCCGATAAATCTGCCCAAAGACCAGAAGATGTGCCAATAGATAGGTTGAAGGGAAAAAAAACTATCATACTTAAACATAATACAGACAACTTCTGATTTTTAAGGGGGCACTGGCAGGTATCCCTCTTAATTCCACTTCTGTGAAGATCGCTCATCTTCAACTAGCCTTTAAATAATTCAATAAAGAGTGAAACAAAAATCTCAACCAAAAGGCACTGAAAAGAAACTAGAATTTGAAGAAAAATATGTCACTAATTAGCAATCTCATTTTCAATTCCTCCCATGCATATCTGAAAGAATTACATACTCTAATGGAATCCATTTTTCACGTGAACCATTAGTTCAGATGATAATACCAAAGACAACTCAATTCAATCAAAAGAGAAATCCTGTATTATTATAAATTTATTTATTTATTTGTGACAAGTCGGCTTATATAAACATTGCAAAGAAATTACTGTGAAAATCCCCTAGTCAACACACTCCCACGCCTATTCAGGTACACCGAGCGAGAATTTGGCACGGCCAATGCACGTAAACAGCATGTCTCTGAAAATAATGGTGTAAAACTTACTTGATGTTTAACATATATCTGAAGTCAACAGTAATTCAAAGTTAAACCATTAATTCTCTGATTTTGGAATATGATCCATTATTACTTATTTGATGGAAATCAAATAGAAAAGACATCTGATCAGATTTTTGCCAAATTAATTCGTTCCAGAAGTGTAAATGGCATTGATTTTTCCATACAGAGTTCAAAACTGGAGTTTTCCATAACTTAAAAAATAATTTTTGGCAGTAATTGTCATAAGAATGTTTTGTTCAGCTCCTCACCCAAAACTGAACAAAATTACAAAACTCACAGGTTAATGTGGGTAGTAAGTCCATTCTTTGCAGTGTTAAAAAGCCACAATAGAGCTTTAGCTATTCAGACTTCACTGATTGATTATATAAGAAGTTTGATTTCAAAAAAATTTCAACTTGTGTGCTGAACCGAGAGTACTTGTGTGCCTCAGTGGCATTGTGCTACAAAAGCATGACAATAAATGGGAACTAGCATCATTGTGTCTTGACTTGCAATTCTTGGACGTAGATATTCTGACAGTATCCTTTCTGATAAACTCCCATAAAACCATGGTGTAAGCTCCTAGTTGGGTGAGCTTATTATGATAATATAAATCAGGAAATCTCAATTCAATTCCTTGCAATGGGGTGCAATTCTTTTTCTTAACAGATTGAACTGTGTTACATTAAATGAATTCATCCAAAATAACAACAGGGGTGCTTTAAATAAAATAAGACAAAAAAAAACAGACAAGGTTTCTGCTTCCATTCATTTATAACAATCTCTGCTGCAACTGTTGGATGAAGAGAGAATCAAAGTCAGCTACGATGCCGCTGCCATTTAATAACTTTCCAGCACACAATGTCTAGGTTCATGCATATGAAAAGTTAGAGGGCACCCAATTAATGTAGAACTCTAAGCAGCAAATAATTAATAGTTTCAGGATGAAGCTGGAGATAAAGTTGGCAAATTGATATACAATGGAATCGCTACTTGGAAGAATCACCAGTCAAAGTTTGAAAAATGAAATAAAGTACAAGATTTTAAAACACGAGTTGGCATAAAACTGAAATGTAGTTTATTTTGTGAATGCACAGATTGAACTGAAATTAGAATAACTACAAAACACATCTTCCAAATTCAAAACTGATTTTTGCTGGCATGGTCAGTTTTCCTACAGATGTCATTAATAGCATAGGAAAAACTGCAGTTGTTACCTGAAATTTTGCTGCCTATTGTTAACTGGATCCATGCGGATTGGTGAAGTTAAAATTAAGACACAGCAGCTTTCTTTGGAAAGTGTCAATTCACATGGTTCATAGTGGGGAGGGAGGGAGGGGGAGGGGGGGAGAGAGAGAGGAATGCGGGGAGAGAGACAGAGAGTGGGATACGGGGGGGGGAAGAGACAGAGAGAAAGACAGAATGGAAATAGGAGGGAGAGGGAGAGAGAGAGTGGGAATGCAGGAGAGAGAGAGAGAGAGAGGAATGGAGGAAGAGGGAGAGAGAGAGAGGGGAATGGGGGAAGAGAGTGAGATGGGGGGGGAAGAGAGAGAGTGGGGAATGGGGGGAGAGTGAGAGAGAAAGAGAATAGAGATTGGGGAGGAGGGGTAGGAAGAGAATGGGGAATGCAGGGAAGGAAGTGCGGAATGGGGAAAGGGAGGAAGGAGTGCGGAATGGGGGAAGGGGGGAAAAGAGAGTGGGAAATGGGGGGGAGAGAGAGAGAGAAGTGGGGAATGGGGAGGAGGAGGTAGGAAGAGAGTGGGGAATGCAGGGAAGGGAGAGAGATAGTGCAGAATGGGGAACATGGAACATTATAGCGCAGTACAGGCCCTTCGGCCCTTGATGTTGTGCCGGCCAGTGGACCCTCTAACCTAAACTATTCCAATATCATCCATATGCCTATCCACCGAACATTTGAATGCCCCCAAAGTAGGCGAGTCCACAACTGCTGCAGGCAGGGCATTCCACGCCCTCACCACCCTCTGTGTAAAGAACCTGCCTCTGACATCCGTCCTATAACTACCACCTCTTAATTTAAAGTTATGTCCCCTCGTGTTGGTCATCACCATCCGAGGAAAAAGGCTCTCACTATCCACCCTATCCAGTCCCTTGATCATCTTATACGCCTCAATTAGGTCACCGCGTAACCTTCTTCTCTCTAATGAAAATAACCTCAGGTCCCTCAGCCTTTCCTCATAAGGCCTTCCCACCATACCAGGCAACATCCTGGTAAACCTCCTCTGCACCCTTTCCAATGCTTCCACATCTTTCTTATAATGCGGCGACCAGAACTGTACGCAATACTCCAAGTGCGGCCGCACCAGAGTTTTGTACAGTTGTAACATAACCTCACGGCTCCTAAATTCAATCCCTCTACCAATAAAAGCTAACACACCGTACGCCTTCTTAACAACTTTATCAACCTGGGTGCCAACTTTCAAAGAGCTATGTACTTGTACCCCAAGATCCCTCTGCTCGACAACACTATTAAGGGTCCTTCCATTAGCCCTATATTTCATATGCCTGTTATTCCTACCAAAGTGAATCACCTCACACTTATCCGTATTGAATTTCATTTGCCACCTCACGGCCCAGCTCTGCAACCTATCTATGTCCCTCTGCAAACTATAACATCCATCCTCGCTGTCTACAACTCCCCACTTTGGTATCTTCAGCAAATTTACTAATCCAACTCTCTACACCCTCATTTAGGTCATTTATAAAAATGACGAACAGCAGTGGCCCCAAAACAGATCCTTGAGGTACACCACTTGTAACTGCACTCCAGGTTGAATATTTCCCATCAACCACCACCCTCTGTCTTCTATCAGCTAGCCAATTCCTAATCCAAACTGCTAAATCACCTTCAATCCCATGCATCTGCACTTTCTGCAGTAGCCTACCATGGGGAACCTTATCAAACGCTTTGCTAAAATCCATATACACTACATCAACTGCCTTACCCTTATCTACCTCTTTGGTCATCTCCTCAAAAAACTCAATAAGGTTTGTGAGGCACAACCTACCCTTCACAAAACCGTGCTGACTATCCCTAATCAATTTATTTCTCTCTAGATGCTTATAAATCTATCCCTTATAATTCTTTCCAAGACTTTGCCCACAACAGAAGTCAGGCTCACCGGTCTATAATTTCCAGGATGGTCCCTACTCCCCTTTTTGAACAAAGGGACAACATTTGCCATCCTCCAGTCTTCCGGCACTATACCTGTAGCTAACGACGACATGAAGATCAAAGCCAAAGGCTCTGCAATCTCCTCTCTAGCCTCCCAGAGAATCCTAGGGTAAATCCCATCTGGCCCAGGGGACTTATCAATTTTCATACCCTCAAGATTCGCTAACACCTCCTCCTTACGAACCTCAATCCTGCCCAGTCTACAACCTGGTATCGCAGTATTCTCCCCGACAACATTGTCTTTCTCCTGCTTGAATACTGACGAAAAATACTCATTCAGTGTCTCTCCTATCTCCTCAGGCTCCACGCACAACTTCCCACTGCTATCTCTGACTGGCCCTAATCTTGCCCTAACCAATCTTTTATTATTTATATACCTGTAAAAAGCTTTAGGATTCTCCTTAATCCTATCCGCCAAAGTCTTCTCGTGTCCTCTTCTAGCTCTTCTCAACTCCCTCTTTAGCTCCTTCCTGGCTAATTTATAGCTCTCCAGTGCCCTAACTGAGCCTTCACGTCTCATCATTATATAAGCCTCCTTCTTCCTCTTCACCAGAGATTCAACTTCCCTAGTACACCATGGTTCCCTCACTCGACCACTTCCTCCCTGCCTGGCAGGTACATATTTATTACGGACATGCAGAAGCTGTTCCTTAAATATGCTCCACATTTCAGATGTCCCCAGCCCCTGCAATTTCCTGCTCCACCCTATGCATCCTAAATCTCTCCTAATAGCCTCATAATTACCTTTCCCCCAGCTATAACTACTGTTATTTGGTACGTGCCCATCCCTTTCATCACTAAGGTAAACGTAACCGAATTGTGGTCACTATCACCAAAGTGCTCACCCACCTCCAAGTCTAACACCTGGTCTGGTTCATTACCCAGTACCAAATCCAATATAGCCTCACCTCTTGTTGGCCTATCTACATACTGAGTCATGAAACCTTCCTGAACAAAAACTGACCTCTCTAACGTACTTGAACTATAGCTTTTCCAATCGATATTAGAAAAGTTAAAGTCCTCCATTACAACTACCCTGTTACTTTCACACCTATCCAGGATCAACTTTGCAATCCCTTCCTCTACTTCTCTGGAACTTTTTGGAGGCCTATAAAAAACTCCCAACAGTGTGACCTCTCCTTTCTTGTTTCTAATCTCAGCCCACACTACCTCAGCAGACAAGTCCACATCAAATGTCTTTTCTGCCACCGTAATGCTGTCCTTAACTAACAATGCCACTCCTCCCCCTCTTCTACCACCACCTCTGCTCTGACTGAAACATCTGAACCCCGGAACCTGCAACAACCATTCCTGCCCCTGCTCTATCCACGTCTCTGAAATGGCCACAACATCGAAGTCCCAAGCACCAATCCAGGCTGCAAGTTCATCCACCTTATTGCGTATGCTCCTCACATTAAAGTATACACACTTCAAACCACCCTCCCGTTTGCCACTATACTGCTGCGACCTAGAAACCTTATCCGTGACCTCCCTATTCACATCCTCCTGTATACTGGCACAACAATTCAGGTTCCCATCCCCCCCCGAATAGCACTGGCAAATTTTCCCCCCAAGATATTGGTACCTCTCCGGTTCAGGTGCAGACCATCCCTCTTGTAGAGGTCCCACCTTCCCCAGAATGAGCCCCAATTGTCCAAATACCTGAACCCTTTCCTCCTGCACCATCCCTTTAGCCACGAGTTCAAATGTTCTCTCTCCCTATTCTTTTCTATGCTATCCCTCGGCACAGGTAACAAACCAGAGATAACCACTCCGTTTGTTTTAGCCCTAAGTTTCCACCCTAACTCTCTGAATTTCTGCTTTATATCCCCATCTCTTTTCCTACCTACGTCATGGGTACCTACATGCACCACAACTTGGGGCTGGTTCCCCTCCCCCTTAAGGATCCCAAACACTCAGTCAGAGATATCACTAACCCCAGCGCTCGGGAGGCAACATTCCAACCACGAGTCCCGCTCCTTCCCACAGACTTTCCTATCTATCCCCTTAATTAGTGAGTCCCCAGTCACTAATCCAGATCTTTTCTTCCCCCTTCCCACCTGAGCATCAAGGACAGGCTCAACTCCCGAGACCTGTACTCCATGGCTTACCCCGGTTGTAGCTTCATCCCCAACAGCATCCAAAGCAGAGTACTTATTATGTAGAGGTACAGCCTCAGGGGAACTCTGCACTGACTGCTTCTTACCTCTTCTAACAGTCACCCATGTATCACATTTAGGAGTAACTAACTCCCTGTAGCTTTTATCAATAGTCATCTCTGCTTCCCTAATAATTCTTAGTTCCTCCAGTTCCAGCTCCAGGTCCCTAACACGGTCCTCAAGGAGGTGGAACTGGATGCACCTCTGGCAGGTGTAATCAGCTGGGACACTACCAGTGTCCCTCACCTCAAACATCCCACAGGAAAGGGAGGGAGAAGTGCGGAATGGGGGAAGGGGGGGAAAGAGAGTGGGAAATAGGGGGGAGAGAGAGAAGTGGGGAATGGGGAGGAGGGGGAGGACAGACAGTGGGGAATGCAGGGGAGGAAGAGAGAGAGTGCAGATGGGGGGGTAAGAGAGAATGAGAGTGGGGAATCAGGGGGGAGAGAGAGGGGGGGAATGAGGGAAAAGAGAGGAGAGAGAGAATGGGGAATGGGGGAGAGAGAGAGAGAGAGAGGGGAATGGGGGGAGAGGGGAGAGAAAGAGAGTGGGGAATGTCTATTCACATGGTTCACAATCAACAGTATTCCACTCCATCAATGTTGCAGCTTGTACAAATACCCTTCACCTGTTTAACCATGCAATTATCATTAAATTATAAACCACTGTGGGTGGCACAGAGGTTAGCACTGCTGTCTTGCAGCATCAGGGAGCCAGATTCAATTCTGGCCTCGGGTCACTATCTGTGCAGAGTCTACATGTTCTCCCCTATATCTGCATGCGTTTTTTCCAGGTCTCTGGTTTCCTCTCTCAGTTTAAAGATGTGTGGGTTAGGTTGATTGGCTAGGCTAAATCGAGTCCAGTGTCAGAAGGATTAGCATGATAAATGTGTGGGGTTATGGGAATAGGGCCTGGCTGAATTGTAGTCGATACAGACTCGATGGGCTGAATGGCTTCCTTCTGTACTATAGGGATTCTATAACGTAACTGTCATTAAACTGTAACAATGTAATTAATAAGACACTGATCTGGTCACTTCTCAGCCTTTTGGCTAAAATCAAGTGTCAGATGAAGCCCAAGATGGGGTGCAATTCCTTTTTTTAACAGGTTGGATCTTGTATGTCTCCCTTGTGGGGGTCATGAATTTAATTTGATTTATGGAGCAAGAAAGGAGATGGATTTGGGACTGCCCATTCCCCATTGTGCACTGGTTTTGTAAATTTAATAATGGAGTAAAAATGAAAAATAAAGCAGTAAAAGAAGCTACATAGAAGAATTTGTTATCCAAAACCTGAAAAAATAGTTTAATTGTCCCTCTAAATCATATGTAATCATCAGCTTTTTTTTTGTAGTCTGCAAATATAGAGCTCAAAATGCATATGTGTAGAATGTGTGAATAGGGTTGGTGAACTACAAACATATCTGGTTGTCTTGGAACATGAAGGAGTGGCACTAACAGAAAAGTGACTTAAAAATAATAAGGAACAGGTGCTTAATCTCCACGAATACAAAATATTCAGAAAAGATTCAAAAATATGAAGAGTTCAGAATAATAGGAAAGAAGAAAAAGGGAGATTGGGTCCCAAAACTGATTAGGGAAAAGACTACAATGTTGGAAAACTAGGATGTTTTGAGGGGGCCAAAGACAACATCTATTACATTAGAGTTGAGAAGCAAAGAGGATATTATGCTACAGGAGGTGTTCTACAGGGATCTAAATAGAGAGAGAGAGAAATAGAGGAGTATCTCTGCAAGGAAATCACAGGAAAGTGCAAGAACTATGGAGTGATGAGACTTAAGTGTATTATTTATGCAAACATCGACTGGAGTAGTGTTAAAAATAAAGGGTAAGGAAGAGAAGATATTTATAAAATGCATTTAGAGGAACCTATTTAACTAAAAGTCCATGGCATTGCTGGACCTAGTGCAAGGGAATGAGGTTGGTTAGATGAAACAGGTGTCTCAAGGGAACACTTGGTTCAGAGAGATCATTGTGTCATAAGGTCTAGATTAGTAAAAGCGAAGAGCAAGGAACAATCTGAAGTAGAATTTGCAAGGATGTTTAACCTCAGTGGCATGAGAAAGCATTAGCTAGGGTAAATTTGAACCAAAGATGGACAGGAAAAACTGTATTAGAACAATGGGTGATCTATAAGGAGATGTTCCAGTTAGAGATTATGTACATTCCAACAAGGGCAAAAGAGAACCAAAACTAGAGCTCTTGTTAGATGAGGGAGATAGGGTAAGAAAACAAAGGTTGTACACGGCATGTCAGAAGAATTCTTCAGGAAGTGTGCTCCTTCAGTGAAGGAATTATTATTATTTTGTTAGTGTCAGAAGTAGGCTTACATTATCACTGCAATGGAGCTACTCTGAAAATCCCTGGTCACCACATTCTAGCGCCTGGGTACACTGAGGGAGAATTTAGCATGGCCAATGCACTAACTAGCATGTCTTTTGGACTGTGAGAGGACACTGGAGCACCCGGAGACAATGTATTTACAAGCCAGGATGATTAGTAGCATAAAGGAAATCTTCCAAGAAGATGGTAGTGATCCCATGTGTCACCCTATCCTTATAGGATGGTAGCAGTCGTGGATTTGGAAGATGCCGTCGAAGGAGCACTAATGAGTTTCTGCAGTGTATTTTGTTAAATGAAGTGAGAATGGAGATAGTGAAAGGGCTTGCCACAATCTTTTAATCTTCCCTGGTTAATGGAAAGATGTCAGAGGATTGGAAAGTGGCAAATGTTACACCTTTATTCACGAAAGGGTACAAACACAGTCCTTGTAATTAGACTTTTCAGTTTAACATCAGTAGACAGCAAGGCTTTAGAGAGAGGAAAAAATCAGGAAAATAATCAAAAGGGGTTAGGTGTTTGAGTTAATGAAGGATTGGCAGCACTGATGAGTAAAAGGCAAACTGAATCTGACTAACTAAATTATTTGATGGAATAACAAAGAAGGTTAATGATGGAAAGTAATGTATATTGTTGGATTTTAAAAAGCATACCATATAAATACCATATAAAAGGCTGGCTATCAATTTGAGAATCATGGAATAGGAAGGTCAGTGGATAAGAAAGTTGGACAGTAGGTAGTGAGTTTTCAAACTGGGGCACTGTTGACAGTGGTATTCTTCAAGGTTCAGTGCAAAAACCATATATAATATATATTTTGTATATATATATTCCGTATCTATGAGTTATATCTATCTATAAATGATTTGAATATCGAAATAGAGAGTTAAATTTCTAAATTTGCCAATGATACCACCCTTGAAAGTGGAGCAGTGAGCATGATACTAATCAATTGCAACAGGGCTTAGATAAGCTAGCAGAATGGGCAGACAAGTATTAGATGTAATTTAATTCAAAGAAGTGAAGTGATATATTTTGCCAGTAGGGATGGAGAGAGGTAATATGGAATTAATAACACAGTTCCTAAAGAGTGTACAGAGACAAGAGAGATTGGAGTTCATGTGCATAAATCTTCGAAGGTGGCAGGACATATTGAGAATATGGTTAGAAAAGCACATGGGATCTCAGGCTTCCTAAGTAGAGGCACTAAGTACAAAAATACGGAAATCACACCGAACTTTTAAACTTTGGTTAGTCCACAATTGAAGCATTGCACCCAGTTCTGGTTATACATTTTAGGAAGGATGAGGATCCTTGAGAGGGCACAAAGGTTTACCAGAATGTTTCAGGGGAGTTGGAATTATACAGCACAGAAAGACGCCCTTTGGCCCAACGAGTCTATGCCAACCATCAAGCACCTATTTCTTCCTATCCCATTTTCCAATACTTGGTCTGTAGTGTTGTATACTATGGTGTCTCATATGCTCATCTAAATGCTTCTTAAACATTGAGGATGCCATCCTCTACCACCCTTTCAGACAGTTAGTTCCAGATTCCACTCACCCTTTTGAGAAATGGTTTTTTGTCAAATCTCCTTTAAATCTCCTGTCCATTATGTTAAATCTATGCCCCCTGGTTGTTGACCTCTCTACTAAGGAGAAAGGTTTTTTCCTATCTATGCTATTTATGTCCTTCATAATTTTGTATACCTCAATCAGGTCCCTCCTCAGCCTTCTTTTCTCCAAGAAGTACAACTCCAACCTTTCTTCATAGCTGAAACATTCCAGCACAGGCAATATCCTGGTGACTGAGGAAAGACAGTGACATTATGGTATTGTTGCTGGATGAGTAAACCAGAGACCAAGGATAATGCCCTGGGAACCCATGTTCAAATCTCACCATGGTAGATGGTGAAATTTGAACGGAATAATTATCTGGAATTTGAAGTCTAATGATAACCATGTAACCACTGTCAGTTGTTGTAAAACCCATCTGGTTCATTCATGTCCTTTAGAAAGGACATCTGATGCCTTTGTCTGGTCTGGCCTAGTCTGGATCCACAGTAATGTGGTTGTCTGTTAATTCCCCGCAGGGATGAGAAATAAATGCTGGCCCAGCCAGGGATATCCACATCCTATGAATAAATAAAAAAAATCCTCTGCATCCTTTAGAATGCACACATTCCAGTACAATCACAACCGCACAAGGGATTATAGCCACAAGGTTAGACAGAATGAAAAGTAAGAAGGCAAGAAAGAAAGAAAGACTTGCTTTTACATAGTGTTTTCCACAACCACCAAGTGTTTCAAAGCACTTTACTTCAAAATCTTCTGATCTTCTTCAAAATAGTGCCTTGGGATCTTTTACATCCACATTAAGTGGGCAAATGGCAGCTTATTTTAATGTCTCACCCAAAAGATGGCACCATTGACAGTGCAATGCTCCATCAGTACTGTGTTTGATTTGATTTATTATTGTCACATGTATTAACATGCAGTGAAACGCCAAAGCACACCATTCACAGAGAAGGAAACAAGAGAGTGAAGAATGTAGTGTTACAGTTATAGCTAGGATGTAGAGAAAAATCAACATAATGGAGTGTAAGTCCATTCAAAATCTGACAGCAGCAGGGAAGAAGCTGTTCTTGAGTTGGTTGGTACGTGACCTCAGACTTTGACTATTGGACTATCAGCCTAGGTTAGAAAAATTGGGGTTGTTCCCCTTGAGCAAAGGAGATTTTGGGAAGATTTGACAGACATATATGAGATCATGGCATGACCAGATGAATTAGGTAGAGGAATGCTGTTCTCATTGGTTAATGGTAGAAAGATTAGGAGACACAAAGTTAACATCTTAGGCAAGAGAAAAGGGGGATATGAGGAAGAACTTGTTTTTTAAATGTATGGTGGCAATGAGCTGGAAATCTCTGCCTATAGGGATAGTAGAACCAGAGATGATAAGGATTTGAAAATAAAATAGAATGGGCGCTTAAACTTGCAGGGAAACATATACATATGTAATCAGAAATTGATAAAATTAACACAGTACTGAACCATTAAGAAAGATGAACTAAATTTTTATTGTGCATTCAACTGAAACTGCCTATCAAGTAAACATCATTAAGATCTCTTTAGATCTTTATTCTGACCCACAGGATATGACAGTGTATGCAGCACTGAAATCAGCTGTTTCACTTAACTAACATGGAATAACTATAATTGTACACCAGATGTGACACAAATCCTTTCTTAATACCATATGAGCTGGAATAATGACTGCTCTGTAATGAATTTTGGGGCAGAATCTGACACTAAAAGTGTGACTATGTGGAAAACTCCTGACAGTACTGATTGAAACAGACGAGAAACTCCTTCAGATCAAGCACAATTGTTGCAAAATGCTCCTGAACTATGTCAGCTAAAGGACAATACATGACAATGATGAACAAGACAACCAATGTCACAATAATTGCATTCCCTGACTTCAAGCCTGACACATATTGCAGTATGTCAAAGGAAATTATGTTTACTATGCAATTTGGCAAAAGTGATAGAAAGATATTGAAAACCTACAAGTATTAATCTTTTGTAAAGGGCTTGCTGAACTTGGCATTAGAAAGATTCAGTAATCACTAAAATAGTCATCTTGCTTCACCTCAAGTAACCATTGTGACACTGAATGTCAGCTATAAATTGGAAAATACCAGTACATTTTGTGCAGTTTTTGCTACACAGCTCAAAAGTACAACATTAATTGTATTTACATAGATGCATCAATGACATCTTAACCGTTCTTCTTTAAAATGAATCCTGTTGAACAAAGATAAATTAAAATTATTTGTATCAACACCAAATAACATTGTTTTTTTCCTATGATAAAATATTCATTTGCAGCAAATTGCATATGCCCATATGGTGTGCTGCCAAATGCACTAATCCCCTATTTTGAACTCCAAGAGCTACATACAGGTAGGTTTCATTGAAACTGCTCCAAGCATAAAGATTACTCTTAAAAAAAAATCAGTACTAACAAAGTACAGAGTGGTGGCACAGTGGTTAGCACTGCTGTCTCATAGCACCAGGGACTCGGATTCCAATCCTGCCTCAGGTGTGCATGGAGCTTGCACATTCTCCTAGTGTATGCGTGGTCCCACAATCCAAAGATGTGAGCATTCTGTTGACTGGCCATGATAAATTGATCCTAGTGTCAGGGGTATTAGAAGGTAAATATGTGGAGTTACGGGAATAGGGCTGGGGTGAGATTGTGGTTGATACAGTCTCACTGGGGCCGAACGGCTTCCTTTTGCACTATATGAAATTATTTATTATTGAAGCATCAGTAAATTCATAGTGGTTTATAAACAAATTGGAAAACTAGGAAGATTATTTTGTTTCAATTTGAGGCTCGAGTGGGATTCCAAATAGAATAGAATCCATACAGTGTAAAAGAAGGCCATTCAATCCATTGAGTCTGCACCAACTATCCGAAAGAGTATCCCACCAAGGCCCTCCTTTTTGCCCCATCTTCAGAACTCCATGTAATTACCATCACTAATCCACCTATTCTACACATCTTTGAGCACTAAGGGACAATTAAACATGGCCAATCCACCTAACCCATACATCTTTGGACGGTGGGAAGAAACCAGAGCACGCTGGGAAAACCTACATAGACATGGAAGAAACTGCAAATTCCACACAGTCATCCAAAATTGAATTGAACCAGTGTCCATGGCGCTGTGGGGCAGCAGTGCTAACCCTGTGCATTGCAATGCTGTAACAACACAAGGTCAATATACTATAATAATTAACAGAATATGCAGGTTGAATACCTGTCAAATCAGCAGCTCTTGAAAATCTGTCACTCCCAATTAAAGTTTTTCAAGTTTAAAGTTTAAAAAAGTTTATTTATTAATGTTACAAGTAGACTTACATTAACACTGCAATGAAGTTACTGTGAAAACCCCATTCTGTTAATTGACCATTTTCAAATACTGGGAAACAAAGGCATGGATTAAGTTTACGGCAGTAGATGGGCTGAGGTAGGGATGAAAATGAAAGATGTTATGAAATGAGAGTAGATGGTTTTTTGTGATGGAAAGTCAGCTTGAGATCAAATAAGATGCTGAGGGTAAAAACAATCTGGTGAACCCAGAACAAGCATAAATACTGCAATGCATCTAATCACAGAGTTTATACTTGGTTTTTGGCAAATGAGTGAATTTTAAGGGTTAATCTCTTTCCAAAACCTAGTCTAATTTGCATTTAGAATTTAACATTAACAGTAAATTGTTGTTAAGTTTTTCTCAGTTTTGGTCAGGGATAAACAAGTTCTCTACAGAAGAGGTAGCTGCAGTTATTTAATCAGGCAGCTAGTTTGAACTAGTTTCTACAGCCAGCGGCGCTGACTCATCTCTGTAGAATTCCAGCTCACATAAATATAAGTGGTCTTGAAAACTGTAGAAAGTTGGCAAGTACAAACTAGCAGCTTATAATGGAGTACAGTTAGTCCCAATGTGAACATGGGAATTTGATGCAGTAAAGGAGATGGGAAACAGTTAAGTAGTTGGTGAGTGCATTGCTAACTTATTTTCAAATCTAGTATAATTTATTAGTAATGATAAGGTTTAATTTGTAATTGTAAGGTTTACCAGCAGTAGTAAAGCTAATTGAGAGTAGATGGACTTACTAATTATAAATTAAAAAAATGATAAATTAATTAATTAACATATAACAAAGAGGGCAGGGCAAGTGCTACGTTGCAACAGCAAAATGTCGGAATTTCTGGATGAACAGAGTGAACTAGAGCAATCACATCTTCAGCAACTGTCAGCAGCTTTGGTTCAGAGTGAATGAACCATTGCACTGCAGACACTGCAGACAATGCATCAAGGAGGAGAAAAGTTACCTGGAGATTTTATTTCAGCAGGTGGCCACAGCCGTTAGACTAAGGTCTTCTGACTTGTCCGTGATCAGGGACAGGAGGATGTGATTACAACTGAGACAGGAAAGGAGATTGGCAAGATAGTATGAAGAGATCTCAGTTCTTGCAATGTCCAATAGGTTTAAACATAGAACATAGAATATTACAGCGCAGAACAGGCCCTTCGGCCTTTGATGTTGCACCGACCAATTAGGAAAAACCAATGACCCTCTAACCTAAACCATTCCCTTTTCATCCATAAACTTATCTACTAACCTCTTAAACGCCACCAAACTTGGCGCATCTACAACTGACACAGGCAGGGCATTCCATACCCTTACCACCCTCTGGGTAAAGAACCTACCTCTGACATCTGTCCTATAACTACCACCCCTTAATTTAAAGCTATGTCCCCTCGTGCTAGCTTTCTCCATCCTAGAAAAAGGCTATCACTGTCCACCCTATCTAAACCTCTAATCATCTTATATGTTTCGATTAGGTCCCCTCTTAGCCGCCTCCTTTCTAACGAAAACAACCTCAAATCCCTCAGCCTCTCTTCATAAGACCTGCCCTCCATACCAGGCAACATCCTGGTAAACCTCCTCTGTACCCTCTCCAATGCCTCCACATCTTTCTTATAATGCGGGGACCAGAACTGTACACAATACTCCAAGTGCGGCCGCACTAGAGTTTTGTACAGTTGCAACATGACGTTGCGGCTCCAAAATTCAATCCCCCTACCAATAAAAGCTAAGACTCCGTATGCCTTCTTAACAACCTTATCGACTTGATTGCCAACTTTCAGGGATCTATGCACATATACACCAAGATCCCTCTGTTCTTCAACACTATTAAGAGTCCTACCATTAGCCCTATACTCTACACATTTGTTATTCCTGCCAAAGTGAATTACCTCACACTTTTTCACATTAAACTCCATTTGCCACCTCTCGGCCCAGCTCTGCAACTTGTCCAAGTCTCTCTGCAAACTAGTACACCCCTCTTCACTATCTACCACTCCTCCGACTTTGGTGTCATCTGCAAATTTACTAATTCACCCTGCTATACCTTCATCCAGATCATTTATAAAAATTACAAACAGCAGGGGCCCCAAAACAGATCCCTGAGGTACAACACTTGTAACCGAACTCCACGATGAATATCTTCCATCAACCACCACCCTCTGTCTTCTATCTGCTAGCCAATTCCTAATCCAATTAGCTAAATTACCCTCTATCCCATACATCTGCATTTTCTGCAGAAGCCTTCCATGGGCCACCTTATCGAACGCCTTACTAAAGTCCATATATACCACATCAACCGCCTTACCCCCATCCACCTCTTTGGTCACTTTTTCAAAAAAACTCAATAAGGTTAGTAAGGCACGACCTACCCTTCACAAAACCATGCTGACTATCCCCAATCAATTCATTTCTCTCTAAATAACTATAAATCCTATCCCTAATAATTCTCTCCAATACTTTGCCCACAACAGAAGTAAGACTCACCGGCCTATAATTCCCCGGAAAGTCTCTCTTCCCCTTCTTGAACAATGGGACCACATTCGCAATCCTCCAGTCTTCCGGCACTATACCTGTAACCAACGATAACCCGAAGATCAGAGCCAGAGGCTCTGCAATCGCCTCTCTCGCCTCCCAGAGAATCCTAGGGTAAATCCCATCCGGCCCAGGGGACTTATCTAACTTCAAACCCTCAAGAATATCTAGCACATCCTCCTTATCTACTTCAATACTTTCCAGTTTGCAACCCTGTATCTCAGTGTTCTCCACAACTACATTTACATGAAGATCTTGTGAATAATGGGGACAAAAGCACACCGATCACAGCAACATGGTATAGGAAGCCATTCAATTGGGAGGAGTTAACAAGAACAATGGTGCTAAATTTAAACAAGAATAGTTACAAAGGAATTAGGAAAAGGTTGGCTGGCATGGACTGGGAAAGGGGTTTAGCAGAAAAGACTTTCAATCAGCAAAGAAAACAGTTATGAAAATAGTTCATGAATTACAACAAAAATATACCCAATGAAGAAAGAGGATTCCTAAAAGGGGATAGATCAACAATGGTTAACCAAGGAAGTTAAAAATAGCATTAAACTCTGAATCCAAGTGGAAGATGCCATTCAAACAACTTCTACAGATTTCTCATCAATTCCCTCAAGACGCTTGTCACTCTATCAGCCAAACTGATCTCAATGGAACTCCAGTGTTTCCATATGAGTGTTTCCATTCCCCATTCTTGTAATGTAATTTTTCTCAAATAATATTTTTTCATGTATGACTTCACCAACACTCCACCTCCCGGGTTTCAACTTGATGTTCCTCTGCCCTGAAATGCCATATGCATTCAAATTTCACCTTACTCATAATCTCTTAGATACCCAGCCGTGTCAACAGAACTGCTTCACAGGTCCTTAGTAAACATTTACCACCTACTGGACCTCCTTATATCTCTGGCCTGTCTGCACCTTACAGCTTTGAGTCTATGTTCCTCACTCTTACGTTCACTTAATAAGATTTTTTCCGGGTTACTGGTCTTTCCCTTTGACTAGAAGGTCTCCATAGATCTTCATTCTGTCTCTCTCCCAGGAAGAAGCCCAGCAAAACTGGAGTCTATCAAAATTAGGGGGAAAACGCTCCGCTGGTTGGAGTCATATCTAGCACAAAGGAGGATGGAGGTCTCAGTTCCAGGACATCATGGTAGCACTTCCTCAGGGTACAGTCCAAGGCCTAACCATCCTCAATGATGGTTCATTAATGACCTGCAGCAACTCACCTCCTGACTCACCAAAGCCCGTCCACAATGTACAATGTACAATGTACAAGACACAAGATGATGGAATACCTACTCCTTGCCTGGATGAGTGCAGCACTAACAACATTCAAGAAGGTAAACACTATGCAGGACAAAGCAACCCACTTGACTGATACCCATTCATAAATGTTCATTCCCTCCACCATTGATGCACAGTAGCAGCTTTGTGCACCATCAACAAGGTGCACTGCAGCAACTCACAAAAGCTCCTTAGACAGCATCTTCCAAACCCATGGTTGCTTCCATCTAGAAGGACAAGGGCGGCAGATATATTGGGACACCATCATCTGGAAGTTCCTCTCCAACCACTCACCATCCTGATTTGGAAATATATTGTCATTCCTTGACTGTTGCTGGGTTAACATCCTGGAATTCCCTCAGTAACAGCACTGTGGGTTTATCTACACCACAAGGACTGCAGTGGTTCAAGAAGTGGTGATGCCGGTGTTGGACTTGGGTAAGCACAGTAAGAAGTCTCCGAATACCAGATTAAAGTCCAACAGGTTTATTTGGCAAAACTAGCTTTCGAAAGCTAGTACTGCCAAATAAACCTGTTGGACTTTAATCTGGTATTTGGAGACTTCTTAGTGTGGTTCAAGAAGGCAGCTCACCGCTATCTTCTCAAGGGTAATTAGTTATGGATAACAAATGCTGGCCTAGACAGTGAAGACCATATCCCTTGCATGAATGAAAAAAAGCACTGGAGCACCTCCATTTCAAGATGTTAACACTGACAACATTCACCAATCACACTTGCTCTTTCCATAGAGGACGGAGAATTGATTAGATAACAGTGCACACAACATATGTTCACACAAATGTGAAATAACAGATGTAAACCATGTTATTAGGGAGAATAAAATAGACTTACTTGAATCAGATTCCAAAGTTCACTTGGAATGGACATGAACAACAGGGATTGGTATCCATGATAGCTACAATGCACCTTGCATTACAAAATTATAGTACCACTAATGGACACAATATGAAAAATCTGTGGAAAAGACCAACTGCCTGTCTAGTTGAAAGAAGGCAACAAGAAACGCATGCAGCAAAATACAGACACAAAACTGAAGTAAAATGTAAAGCACATTTTTAAAAAAATGGGTAGAAATGAAACCAAATCAGAAAAATGCACAATTGTTTAGTTAATGTAATGTGTCAGTAGAAATGTTTAAGAACAAGCAATTGAGTAACATGAACGTATAAAGTCTTCTAGTCCAATAGAAAAAACAAAGCAGTGACAACTTGTTTCATTGAGACATGTAACGAAGCATTTTCTATTTTCGTCTGTCATTCAGGTGCTAAATAATTTAGATTTAACTGTGAAAATAAAAATCACTAAAACAAAAGTACTGTACATTTAACCAAACGTTTTCTTGCATCCTGGGGTTAATACTCATACAAAGATTAGTAAACCTTAAAAACTTCTCCAATGTTCAGTTTTATTGCAACACCAGAAATACATTTAGTGTCGAGGAAAATAGCAATTAATATACTGCCACTAATGAAGTCAAATACAAAACACTGCATATATCTATTTTGTTCACGTTACTGAGTACCCATTAAATTTCCAATAACTTAGAAGAATGGGCTTGATATTACTTTTACTGAGACACCAATGCAGAAGGCCACTAAATACACTTTGAAGGTAGTTACACTGGATTCTGCTAGCTCCATCGAATTATTGTTGGTAAGTAATGCTACAAATTGTGATGGAATGTCAGATTGGAAATATTAGTTTCAGCTCCTACGCAGTACAGTTTCATTCTAACACTAATGTTTATTATAAAAGATGGTGAAAACAACAAAAGGAAGACCGCAATCAAGTTAGATGAAATGCAACAGCAGGCAAAGAAAGATGTTAAGAGAAGTGATAGTGCCTTTTTAATTGATATGCACAATTGGCAATTGCTGTAATTATACTGAAGTAGCTACTTTTTCATTACGTTTCGCAAAATCAGGATTGTCACTTCACATTAATGCACATGAACCAATCAACAGGAGTCAGTGGCTGGAGACCAACACTTTGAATTCTAGCTGATGAATCTCTTTCTAACCTAAGAGTATTGAGGTCAATTATTGTATTTAAAATGCTATAACACTGAAATCATGAAGATAATAGAAATCTACACAGGAGTAGGCCGTTCAGAACATTGTGCCTGCTTTGCCATTAAATATCATCGTGGCTGACCATACACTTCAATGCCTTTTTTAACACACTATTCCCACACTCCTGTGTTGTTGGTATTTAGAAATATGCCCATCTCTGCTTTAAACATACTCAATGACTGAACTTCCGCAGCCCTCTGTAGTTGAGAATTCCCAAGATTCACAATACTTTGAGTCAAAAAACATTATCCTTATCTCAGTCCTAAGTGGCTTCCCCCTTATTCTGAAATTGTGTCCTCTTCTTCTAGATTTTCTAAACAAGAAAAATATTTTACCTGCATCTACCTCATCATCCCTTTAAGTTTTTCGTAGGTTTCAATGAGATGACTTCTCATTCTTCGAAACTCTAGAGAATACAGGCCCGTTTTCCCCTTTTACTCTTCATAGGATAGTTCCATCATCCCAGCAACAAGTCTGTTGAACCTTTGTCGACCTCCCTCTATGGAAATAATTTATTTCCAAAGGTAAGTGGGTCAAAACTGCACACAGTACTCCGGGTGAGGTAAGCAAGATGTTGCTATTTTTGCACTCAAATCCAATTCAATGATGAAATCTAACATACCACTAGTCTACTTAACTGCTTGTTGCACCTGCTGATAGCTTTCAGTAACTTATTGACAAGGGCACCCAGGTTCCTTTTTACAACTACATTTTCTAATCTCTTACCATTTCAGAAATACTTTGTACATCTGTTCCTTCTACCAAAGTAGACAACGTCACATTTTTTCACATTATATTCCATCTGTCATGCTCTTGCCCACTTACTAAGTCTGTCCAAAATCCTCTGGAAGCCACTTTTTTGCATCTCCCTCACTACACATATTCCCAACTAGCTTTGAGTCATTTGCAAACTTGAAATTATTACATTTGGTTCCCATGGCAAAATCACTGACATACATAATAATAGCTAGGGCCCAAGTAAATGTCTTTGTGGTACCTCACTAGTCACAGCCAAAAATGTGAGAATGACCCACTTATGTTGGGGAAATGCAGAACTAAGGGTCACAGTCTAAGAATAAGGGGTAAACCATTCAGGGCTTCCTCATTCAAGAATTGTGAACCTGTGGAATTCTCTATGACATAAAGCTTTTGGAACCAGTTTATTAGCTATGTTCAAGGAGGAGCTGGGTGTGGCCCTTGTGCTAAAAGGATCAAGGAATACGATGAGAAAGCAGAAGTGGGGTACTGAAAGTGCATGGTCAACCATGAGCATCTTGTTTGGTGGTGCAAGCTCGAAGGACTGAATGGCTTACTGTGCACCTATTTCCTATCTGTCTATCTCTACTCTCCGTTTTCTGCCTGTTAGTCAATCTTTAATCTATGTCAGTATATTACCTCCCATCCTAATGTGCTTTAATTTTGCTAACCAACCTCCTTTTGGGAACTTACCGCAAGCCTTTTGAAAATCCAAGTAAACTACGTTCAAGTAAACGACCTCCTTTATCAATTCTGTTAGTTACATTCGCAAAAAATTCTAACACGTTTGTCAAACATGATTTCCCATTGATAAATCCATGTTGAATATGCCCAATCAGATCATTATTATCTAAGCAGCCATTTATCATATTCTTCATAATAGGTTTTAGCAATTTTCCTATTATTGATGTAAGCCTGACAAGCCTGTCGTTTCCAGTTTTTTTCATCCTCTTTTCTTAAATAGTGGGGTGGCACTTTTAACCTTTCAATCTGCCGGAAACATTCCATAATATACAATGTTGGAAGATGATCAATGCATCCACTATCTCCATAGTTACCTTTTTCAACAGTCTGGGACAAAGAATGTCAGGTCCACAGGATCAACTTAATGTCGCATTAATTTCTCCAATATAACTTCCTTTTTTCTATTGATTTCCTTTAATTCCTCATTCTCTCTAGTCCCTCAAATCTCTAATTCTGGGAGATTTCTTGTATCTTGTATAATTACAAAGTAATTATTTAGCTTCTCTGCCATTTCTCTAATTTCCATTATAAATTCTATAATGGACCACATTTGTCTTTGCTAAATGTTTATTTTTTAAATGCACCTAAGGAAGCTTTTACAGTCTATTTTTAATTTTTTTGCTAGTTTACTTTCACATTCAATTAGACCATATGACATAGAAGCAGAAGTAGCTAATGAGATCATGACTAATCTGTTATAAACCTCAACTCCATTTTTCCACCTCATCCCTTAAACTGTCTATCTCAGCCTTGAACATACTTAATGACCCAACCTCCCTCTGTGGTAAAGAATCCGCATAGATTTACTACCCGCCAAGAGAAGTAATTCTTCCTCATCTTTCATTATCAGTTTTTTTATCCATCTTTCCTAAATACTTCTAATCCTCAGATTTACTACTGTTTCTGACAATTTCACAGCCCCTTTCTTTTAATCATAAACATTTCTTAACTTTCTTTGTTAGCCACAGTTTGACTTTTCTTTTTAGGGTTTTGTGTCTTGAATAAAGTTGCTGTAAACTCTGTAATAAGTCTATCAATTACTGATGTATTGTTACACCTTTTAATGTATTGCTTATGTATTTTCCCAATCCACCTCAGCCAATTTGCCCCTTGTACCTTCATAATTTCCTTTGTTCAAATTTAACACCCCAGATTTAGTTCGAACTACAGCATAGAAAATGGCCATTCAACCTCCAATGATAATAAAATTAGAAAATGAAGACCCCATTAATGAGTGAGATACTTCCACACAAATGTGCAAAACATCAAATAATCAGATTTGTACTGAAATGAATAAAGAATCTGTAATTCCAAGTGTTTCTTTGTATAGTGTTTATAACATTTTTAGAGCTGTTCAATTTTGAGTGCCAATGTGAAAGACAGGTACTTGCAGTGATTAATAGCATACCATGTGGCATTTCAACAAACACAAAACATCATGCTTCAAGAAATCATGGTGCAAATTTATCCTGGTCTCATCTACTCATCTCAATCCCAGTTGCTTCCAGGGTTTCTGAACAAGTGACATGATTAAAATCTAATGCAACCAAAACTCTCTTATGAACAGCAAATTCAATCTACTGTCAGCCAAGCAGAAGTGAAAAAAATCAAACAGCTTCCCTGGAGGTACATCACTGCTATATGCTTCATGCCATTGTGTCTAAGGTGAACTATAAGTGTCAATCATTATTAAGAATCCCCAAGGTGACAGCTCCACTTTTCAAACCCCCGTGCACAGTTTGATCGAAAGTAAAATCTTAAAGGTCAATGCAACTTGCTAAGGACATGATAAACAAAGAAAAAGCTGGACAGCTCTGCCATTTTTCACAGATTTATTATTTACAATTCAAAAAACAGATAGTGAAAACTAAAAGTTTTAAGCTCTTGTTTGGAAGATGTTGCACAGTTCCATTCCACTGCTGCTAACTTACCAGTTTTCATTTCCAACCAGTAAGGAAGGGTACTATTCCTATTTCACTTGTGGTGAAATAAAAGTTCAACCACTATATAAAAGCACTAAGAAGAACAATCCTTCCTGCTCCTCCATGTGACAGCTCTGCTGGAATTTCATATCCTTGTCAAGCAATTATTTTCTTACCAATAAAAATTTGGTTAGAAAATTCTAGTGAGGTGGTTGAATCACAATCTGATTCAGCTCTTATGCTTTCCATAAAGATAGAATTCATTACTGTAAGTCTTGCTAGAACATCAAAGATCTCCAAGCAAAATTGATCAGCTAAATAAAGGAAATTAGTTAATTAGGGGAATTGATTCTGAAGAAGTGAAGGTCTACAATACATTTCAACTTATGAGTCTTTATGGGGCTTAACATGCAGAAAAAAGATGTTAGCTTGATTCAGCTGATAGCACTTACATCTCAGAATTCCGTTAAAGGAAACATTAAATTGAGGCCTTGCTGCACTGTTCAAATTTGAAAGATCTCGTAGTGTGAGGTAAATTTTGTATAGATACAAAAGTCTGAGGTCACGTACCAACCGACTCAAGAACAGCTTCTTCCCTGCTGCCATCAGACTTTTGAATGGACTTTCCTCACACTACACTGATCTTTCTCTACACCCTAGCTATGACTGTAACACTACATTCTGCAGTCTCCTTTCCTTCTCTATGAATGGTAATGCTTTGTCTGTTTTGTACACAGGAAACAATACTTTTCACAGCAGATGATACTAAAGTTGGTGGTGTGGTAGATAGTGAAGAGGGGTGTTTTAGTTTACAGAGTGACTTGGACAAGTTGCAGAGCTGGGCCGAGAGGTGGCAAATGGAGTTTAATGTGGAAAAGTGTGAGGTAATGCACTTTGGCAGGAACAATAAATGTGTAGAGTATAGGGCTAATGGTAGGGCTCTTAATAGTGTTGAGGAACAGAAGGATCTTGGTGTATGTGTCAATAGATCCCTGAAAGTAGGCAGTCAAGTGGATAAAGTTGTTAAGAAGGCTTATGGAGTCTTAGCTTTTATTGGTAGGGGGATTGAATTTAGGAGCCGCAGCATCATGTTGCAGCTGTACAAAACTCTAGTGCGGCCGCACTTGGAGTATTGTGTGCAGTTCTGGTCCCCACATTATAAGAAAGATGTGGAGGCATTGGAGAGGGTACAGAGGAGGTTTACCAGGATGTTGCCTGGTATGGAGGGCAGGTCCTATGAAGAGAGGTTGAAGGATTTGAGGTTGTTTTCGTTAGAAAGGAGGCGGCTAAGAGGGGATCTTATTGAAGCATATAAGATGATTAGAGGTTTAGATAGGGTGGACAGTGATAGCCTTTTTCCTAGGATGGAGAAAGCTAGCACGAGGGGACACAGCTTTAAATTAAGGGGTATGAGTTATAGGACGGATATCAGAGGTAGGTTCTTTACTCAAAGAGTGATTAGGGAGTGGAATGCCCTGCCTGCAGCTGTTGTAGATGCGCCAAGTTTGGTGGCGTTTAAGAGGTTAGTTGATAAGTATATGGATGAGAAGGGAATGGTTTAGTTAGGAGGGGCATTGCTTTTTATTTTGGTCGGCACAACATCGAAGGCCGAAGGGCCTGTTCTGTGCTGTATTGTTCTATGTTCTATGTTCTATGTTCTAAACTAAAATATGTGACAATAATAAATCAAATCAAAGAAGAAAAGGGAATTCCATTGTTCTGTCTTGCGTTCCTACCTGAACACTCACGACTAAAAGCAGAGTGCTTTAACCAGCTCTTTACTATTTAGTGAGATCATACTTTATGCAAAACAGTTCCTGCATTTGTTTGTGTAAGAATAGTGGCTACTTCATATAAAAGCAATAAATAAGACGGTGAAACACTTTGGACATCCAATGCCATAAAACATTGCATATAAATGCAATTTCAGTTCTTTGCTCTCTCCATCCACCAGAAAAAGGCACAAATCAGGAGTGTGATGGAATACTCTCCACTTGCTTGAATGAGTGCGGCTCCAGCAACACTCAAGACAATTAACACCATCCAGGGCAAAGCAGCCCACTTGACTAGCACCATATCCACAAATGTTCACTTCCTCCACACTCAGTAGCAACATTGTATACTTCAACATGATGTGCTACTGAAGTCCAAATATCCTTAGACTGCACCTTCCAAAACCACAACCAGCTCCGTCTAAAAGGATAAGGATACACGGGAACACCACCACCTGCAAGCTTTTCTCCGAGCCACTCACCATCCTGATTTGGAAATATACTGCTTCTCCTATACGGTTGCTGGGTCAAAATTCTGGGATTCCCTCCCTAATGTCATTGCAGGTCAATTCACACCACATGGACTGTAGCTTTTCAAGAAGGTAGGCACTACTACCTTCTCAAGGGCAACTAGGAATGGGCATTAAATGCTGGCCAGCCAACAATGCTCATGTTCCATGAACGAAAAAAAGAAGGAAATCACCTATATGATATATAGTCCATTTTTAACCCCTGCAGCCTTCCAACAGGAGGTAAGACAAATACTGAAAAGCAATTCAGATCAGTCTTATATCATACGGAAAACATTATATCCTTCACTCTACAGAAATTTCAATTTAATTATTTATTAACAATATTGACGTAAGGGAAATTCCCACTGCTGAATACTGCACATCCTTTTGCTATTTATTTTTAAACATTACATTCTCACTTTTGAGGAAATTTAACAATGTGCAATAATGGCCAGAACAACTTAGTGCATCACAGCGAAGAGAACTGCTCAGGAAGTAAAATTCTCAGATAACATTTCAAAATGGAAATAAAGTTCAACGCAAATAGGAATTTCAGACATTTTATGGCTTAGTGAGAAATGCACCTGATGTTGCATTTGGCCTAGAAACCAACAAAGTACAAGATTCATTCCCAGGAATTACAGAGCAAATTTCACCTATTAAAACAATGAACTACTACATTTGCCACAGCATCGTCAAGTTAGGGAGGAAGTTAAGAAAACTGAAGTGAATCATCAGCACTGGATGTTATCTGCTTGCTTCTGTTAATAATGTGCATTCACAGACAAGTGAAGGAGGGAGAGGGCTGACTCTGTCTTTGATGGTTTCCACAGAGAATAATAGCTAATTGAATGAAGTACAGATGGCCTTACCACTTATGAGCTCAGACCTAGCATGAGTCATCACCTTTAGGAGAAGAGGAACAAGAGGACAATTCATGCAAATATATCAAGAATTGATCAGTGGCATACAGAAAAAGAGAGTTGCAAAAGAAATACAGCTGCATTTACAATATAAAATATAATTAGAAAATGCTGGAAATACTCAATATGTCACCTGTATAGAGAGAACAGATTGAAATATTAACTTTGTTCCCTCTCCACAGATACTGC
Source organism: Sphyrna mokarran (assembly GCA_024679065.1). Classification (NCBI taxonomy): domain Eukaryota; kingdom Metazoa; phylum Chordata; class Chondrichthyes; order Carcharhiniformes; family Carcharhinidae; genus Sphyrna; species Sphyrna mokarran. The sequence goes on from JAGIQG010000022.1 coordinate 6,543,719, forward strand.
CCAACCTGTTGCATATTTTCTGCTTTTACTTCAGATTTCCTGCACCTGCAGTATTCTGCTTTTCAAATAGAATGTAAAACCTTTGTTTTGTAAGCCAAGCAGCGTATAAGCGACACAAAAACTATTATACAGTGCCGTATTGTACAATGAATCCAATTTCAGTAGTAGATTTCAACTGCAATATTTCTTACTTTCACAAATCAAGGGGAATAATGGGAAATATCTAGAGTGGAAGAATACAATATGAACTGTTCAAGTTAAGGAGATCGGAGAGGCAAACTCAAATACACAGCAGTAAATTAGGCATGAGATTTACCCTTTGTTATCATTTAGTTATGGGTTACTGGAGATTTGAAAAGTGAGAATAAGACTGAAAATATGCAGAAGAGAATGGGTGAAAAGCTGACCTTTTAATGTCCATACCCTCACTTATAATAGTTCATTTTGATAGCCCGCACACATCTAATTTTAATCAGATTTCAATATTCAATTTTTCAATTAAAACCAGTCTAACTTTTTAAAAATAACAATTTTTGTTTTAAGTTTAAATAAATTTATAGCAGATCTCAGATCACTTTGCAGGTCATTTTCAATTGTAGTGAAGAAAATCAAAAAACACTTTAATAGTAATAAAAATATTTACCTACAGAATATGTGCACAAAATTATAACAGAATCTTTAAATCTGAAATATTCCTGCAATTTTCAATATACATTGGATTACTAGACATTGGTTTATTAAGGCTTTAAGAAAAACAGTTGTGTGAAGTTTGCTCTTGTACATTGAGTACTTTTCTTTGCAAAATGTTAAATTAACTTGGTATTACATTTCTGCCAGCAGACTTTAGGGACAAAATGCGGCACAGATGTGTTGATGCACGAATTGCACAATAACAAAGGCGCTGGGACTTGACATATTTTTTATGTGATCCTGCAGGCATTTTTGTTTTAACCTATACATTTTTATGGGTTATTTTGCAAGTGGAAAGGTTTCAGCAGCCCATCCTTCCTTAGTTTTGATTACTTGCCTGGAGGTCTTTGACATTTGGAAAAGGAATGCCTATTGTAACCACTGCACGGGCGTTATCATCGGTGAAATCAAGTCCTTCACTGACTTTTCCCCTGCAAACAGCTACCAAGAGAGCTCCACCTAAGAATAAAAAACAGCAAGGAAAATTAAGGGACTGCACCAAAAGGAAGGTTAAAAGGGTAAAGATAAATCAGCTTGCAAAAGATTACTAAACATGGATAGCTAAAAATTTTGTCTTGGGGCTACAAGGTCTAGCACACATAGGTCATTTCAGTCCATTATAGATGCAGTTTAGACTACACTAGCTTTGATCATTGCACCACATCCCATTCATTTAACCTTTTTAAAATTGGACTCTAACTTCCCTAATTTCTGACACGTGTGTGTGTATGTGAGAGAGAGAGTGAGTGAATGAAAGAAAAAGAGAAAGAGAAAGCGCCGTCACATTTTTATTGCTCACAGCTTAAATAATTAATCACATTTGGATTCAAGAAAAGGCATATTCTTGAGTAAAAGAAAATTACAACCTTTTTTGTAACCAACCAAGGAGTTTGAATAGAGGGGAACTCCTTCTTACCTGGTCATAAAACTGATAAGTAAAGTAAAATTGAGATTAATGAGGATACAAGGGAAGGTTTTGGGAAGTACTATAAAATGACGAATATGATGTGTTATAAGATGGTTGTGTTTTCAACTGTCTTCTTTATTTTTAAGATAAAACAGATGCCTTGCATTAGGCTCTGCCAGGCAACAAGCCAGATTATGGCTACCAAGGGGGACAATGTACTCCTGTCAAGACTTACTGAAACCCAAGTGCCATATTTTGCACCTAAACACAAAAAAGAAGGCAGCTGTTCTTGCTTATAGACTCCTGGGCAGTTTCATTTAAAAAAAATCTCTAGACACAGAGAAAGGGAGAAAGATGCAAGTCCCATAGAGAGGGAGAGAGAGAAAGACTGGAGGAGCAGTTGCTAGAATCAACAGCACAGAAAAAGGCAGTTTTTCTCCGTTAGCTCCTGGACAGAATGCGGATGTGAAAACATTCTCTGGTTGAAGAAATCGAACCTGGAAACTTTAAAGCTGGGGGGAAGGAATCACTGGAATGAAACATGGGCTGCAGGTAGGTTTGGCATTTCCTGGCTGAGGTAAAGGATTTTCAGTGATCGCTGGTCATTACAATTTATCAAAACAGGGAGAAGTGAGACGGTTGGTAGCTGGGAGTAACTGGAGACTGTTTTCTGTAATGATTGTAATTCCACAGACAGCATGTGGCATGAAGTTTAAGCGAGACATGGGGTTTTCAAGTGTGTTAAATTTCTAATAAGGAATGCCTTTTCTGTAGCTTGGTATTAGTTCCCTAGTAAATAACATTTAGTCAATTTTGATTTTAGTTTGTTGTCTTAAAACTTGAAATCTTGACACCCAATTTCTTTAAAATTGGTCACTCAGAATTCAAACCTTTAAAAAGTCACAGCCTCTACAGTGTTTGTACCTCCAGAATTAGCTGTAGTTTTACATAACAATGAATACACCATTCAGCGTAGAGCTCCTCACACCCATATTTGATTGACTGGAAAACATTCATTGATTAAATTCTAATGTCAAAATAATATAAACATGGCTCTTCTTCCCCACATTAACGTTAACATTGGAGCATAATTTTTAACACAATATATGTATTTTTAGCTGGTAAATAATCATCAAAACAAAAATCATTCACATATTCCTGAGTGTGCTGTATCAATCTTCATGGGCTTATAATGGTTGACTTCTGTTTCTGGATTTGGTACTTAATTTGAGATTTAATTCACACAGGTTAATTGTACTTTAGTCCAAATCGAAAAGGCAAATATTTTTACTGAGTTAAAATGACTAATATTTTCTCTGCAATGTACCTTTGCTCCCTCTGTCCTTTATAGCATTATAGTAGGACTGTAGCAATCCATCAAAGTCACTTTTGTCACCTCCTTTTGGCTCAACGACAATAGCTTTGATCTCCTCCAGTTTTTCCCACAATCCTGTGAGCATCCAGCGATTTTGTAGCTTGTCCAGCATCTGCAAAAACGGGTGAGAAATTTTTTTTTGGATATATAGGAAGCTACAGTAAATTTAATTTTACAGTGATTAAGTCATACAGATGCCAACAACTACATTAAAATCAGTAGCAATGTTGACAACCACTACACACGTTTTCTAAAGAGTATTTAACAAGACAACAAAGTTGCTTTGGTGCTAGGGTTTATGTCATAACATTTTATTATTTAGAATCCAGTATAACTCAAGAGTGTTTACAAATCAACTGAAAATGTACCTGTGCGTTAGTCAGGCAATTCTCCATTGATCAGAAATGTGATCTCAAAAGTAATGTTAAATATTCAATAGCCATCAGTGGAAACCAGCAATATATTTTTACTACTAAAAAATCCAAACATAGCATCAAGACCCATTCTGCAACAAGTCAACAAAATAAAAAGAATTGAAAGGCCATGGTGGTAAATTAAAAGGGTATGCCACACATGGGGTTTTAAATTTCTGTTGATTTTAGGTGGAAGCAAAAAAACCATGACAAAATCTCCACACAGTGAATCCTACTTCCGCAGTCGAAACACATTTGTTTAACTAACAGGTGCACTTCCTGCTGCTTTGTCATCATTCATCAAGTTGATTCCAGAGGCGAGGGGTTTGGCATATGAAGAGAGACTGAACAGTTTAGGCCTGTACTCTTTGGAATTTAGAAGAATGAGGGGAAATCAAATTGAAGTATACAAGATGATAAAAGGTATGGATAAAGTCAACGTGAAACGGTGCTTTCTGTTGTGGGGCATTCTCAGACAAGAGGTCATAGTCTTAGGATAAGGGGTCACAAATTTAAAAGAGGGTTGAGAAGAAACTACTTCTCTCAAAAGGTTGTGAATCTGTGGAATTTGCTACCCCAAAATGTGGTGGATCTGGGATAATGGATAAGTTTGAGGAGTTAAATAAATTTCTAATTGGTAAAGGGTTGAAGGGTTACAGGGAGAAGGCAGAAAAATGGAGATGAGGAGAATATCAGCCATGATCTAACAGCAGAGCAGACTCAATGGACTGAACAGTCTAATTCTGTTCCTTTATCTTATAAGTGATTTGGAGTTGAAGACCAAGTGTTATGTGTCAAAATTCGCATATGACACTAAGATGAGTGGCAGAGCAAAGTGTGCAGAGGATGCTGAAAGTCTGCAAAGGGATATAGATAGTCTGAGTGGGCAAGGGTCTGGCAGATGGAGTTCAATGTTGGGAAACATGAATCAATCATTTTGGTAGGAATAACAGCACAATGGACTATTATTTAAATGGTAAAAAATTGCAGCATGCTACTGTGCAGAGGTACTTGTGTATGAATCACAAAAATTTGATTTGCAGGCGCAGCAGGGAATTAAGAAGGCAAATGGAATTTTGTCTTTCATTGCTGGAGGGATGGAGTTTGAAAACAGTGAGGTTGTGTTGCAGCTGTATATAGGCTGCAGGTGAGGCCACACCTGATGTACTGTGTACAGTTTTGGTCTTCTTACTTGAGAAAGGCTATACTGGTGCTGGAGGGGGTACAGAGGAGATTCACAAGGTTCATTTCAGAATTGAGAGGGTTGGCTTACGAGGAGAGACTGAGTAGACTGGGTCTATACTCATTGGGATTCAGAAGAATTAGGCAAAATCTTATAGAAACATATAAGATTACAAAGGGAATAAATGAGATAGAAGAAGGGAAGTTGTTTCCACTGATAGGTGAAACTAGAACTACTGGAGTCTTGGCCTCAAAACAAAAGGGAGCAGATTTAGGATCGAGTTGAGGAGGAACTTCTTCACACAAAGGATTGTGAATCTGTGGAATTCCCTGCTAGTTGACCCTACCTCACTGAATGTTTTTAAGGCAAGGATAGATAAATTTTTGAACAGTAAAGGAATTGAAGATTATAGTGAGTGGCAGTAAGTGGAGCTGAGTCCACAAAAAAATCAGCTATGATCTATTGAATGGCAGAGCAGGCTCAAGAGGCCAGATGGCTTACTCCTATTCCTAGTTCTTATGTTTTTATTGAGTTGCACAATCTAAAACTGGCGACTTCGATAATGAGAGAAGGTACAAGGCATATTGCAGCCGTTGGAGAGTGAGTCAACCTATCAGCTTCTATAAAAGTAAAAGACAAGAATTAGCAACCTACCAAACTGATTTTTTTTCAATTAGTCTTTCATGGGATGTGTGCGTCACTGGCAAGGTCAACATTTGTTTCCCAACCCTAATTGGGGTTGGTATGCTATTTGAGAAAGCAGTTACATTGCTGCAAGTCTAGAATCGTATGTAGGCCAGACTGCATAAGAATGGCAGATTTCCTTCCCGAAAGAACATTAGTGAACCAAATGGACTTTTACAACAATTAATGACAGTTATCATTTTATAGTTCCAGATTTATTAAGTGAACTTAAATTCCACTAATAGATAATAGTCCAGGACAATTTAACGAGTTAGGGCAAAAAATACTTTCAAAATTTAAAATATATGTGAAATTCGTTTCTAAATCATTAATTACTTCATTTTATAAAGCAGCTGACATCCCATGGCATTGCACTTAGAAATTAAGACTAGTATAATGTTATAATGAAATGGAATTAAACAGCAAGAGAATAATTAGACCAGGGCATGTAGGCATTGTTTAATTTTTAATATTGTACATTCAGTTTTTATTATTTAATTCATAAATGTCTATGTCCACATTTAAATTAGAAACTGCTTTTGTGTGATTGTCATGGTGTAATTACCCACTCTTGTCAGTGGTGGAAGTGCAAAATCTGTTATTGAATGTAATTGTGGAAGTAACTTTACACAGGCAGCTTCCATTATAAATGTCGATATGAGAATTTATGATGGAATCAACTAAAGCACTTCCATTCAATATGGTATAGGTAGATGTGCAGAGTATTCTCAAAGAATTGAAAAGGGTTTATCTTTTTAATATCTGGTTATCCGGTTATGTAAAACATACCGTGATGTTAACATGAAAACTGAGACTTGAGATATCAGAAAAAGCAGATTTTGGTATCCTAAAGGATGTTTTGCTGACTTATATAGCTATCAATCCAGATGTTTTATTATTTTTTGAAGGCACTAGTGTACATTCAATTGATAGATATTTATCCCACCAATTAGCAAGAAAGTTTAATGCTCAATTACTTGCCATAAGCATCAAGTTTCCTAAAGCATCATAAATTTAGCCATAAACACTCTACAGTTTTAGTATTGCAGAATTCGCAACAAGCAGGTTCCACAGCATTATTAATTACTGAAAACTCAAAGGCTTAAAACGTCAATATAGCAACCCTTAAAGGACTGAACACAGGCTCTGCCCAACACCAATTAACTGTGGTCACATTTATTATTTCTCCTGAGGTATGCTAACTACAGATACCCAGTTGTGTTACTGTCAACAAGACAAGACTCAGTGCAGCTTTCACCATTATTAAAATCTTTATTAAGAAGGCACAAATGCTGATCACTCCACCTAAGAAAAAGAAAGCAAATTAAAAATGTATGCCAACTTTGACAAATTCTTTGACTTGAATTAAAATATTGGTCTTTTGAAAAGATTTTCTTTATGTTGCAGATGGAAAGAGAAGTAGAAATGAAACTGAAAGTAACACACAAAGTACCTGATTTCCAACAAAATATACTTAACAGCAATTTCCAACACAGTTCATCACCGTAGTCTAAATATAAATTAAATATTCCCCTGAAAAATACATTTTCATATTAAAATAATCACTGCTATTCCTACATAGAATTGAATTAATTTTATTTATTCGCTCATAGAATGTGGGCATTGCTGGCAGGCGAGGCCAACATTTATTGCCCATTCAAAATTGCCCTTAAACAGAATGGCTAGCCAGGCCATTTCAGATGGCGTTTTTAAGAGTCAATCACATTGCTGCAGATCTGAATTCACATATAGACCAGGCAGGTAAGAGTGGCAGATTTCTTTCCCTAAATTCTTCCCGCTTAGAAAGGATCAAAATAAGGTGGGTGGGTGGGGGGGGGGGGCAGTTTAGATGGGAGTTGAGGAAGAACTTCTTCACTCAAAGGATGGTGAGTCTCTGGAATTCTCTGCCAATTGAAATGGTGGAGGCTACCTCGCTTAACATATTTAAGTCACGGGTAGATAGGTTTCTGATAGACAAGGGAATTAAGGGTTATGGGGAGAAAGCAGAAAGGTGGAACTGATCCACTTCAGATCAGCCATGATCTTGAATGGCAGGACGGGCTCGAGGGGCTAGATGGCCTACTCTGGCTCCTATGTTCTTAAGGGCATTAATGAATCAGGTGGCTTTTACAACAACTGGCATTGACTTCAGGGTCATTATTAGATTTTTAATACCAGATTTTTTTTTATTGAATTCAAATTTCAACATCTGTCATGATGGGATTCAAATCCGAGTCCCCAGAGCATTACACAGGGTTTCTGGATTACTAGTCCAGTGATACCATGGGCAGCTCAGTAGCACAGCGGTTAGCACTGCTGCTTCACAGTTCCAGGGGTCTGGGCTTGATTCCCAGCTTGGGTCAGGTCTGTGTGGAGTTTGCACATTCTTTCATGTCTGTGTGGGTTTTCTCCAGGTGCTCCGGTCTCCTTCCACAGTCCAAATATGAGCGGGTTAGGTTGATTGGCCATACTAAAAAAATTGCCCTTAGTGTCCTGAGATGCGTAGGTTAGAGGAAGATTAGTGGATATGGGGGTAGGGTCTGGGTGGGATTGTGGTTGGTGCAGACTCGATGGGCTGAATGGCCTCTTTTGTACAGGAGGGTTTCTATGATTTCTACGAAAATACCACTATTTATTGCATCCTCCTGAAAGGAAGTTGGAAAAGACAAATGAAGAGATACTGAAATGAAAAAAAAGTTAGCAATAATAGAACACAGTCAGAAAAAGAGGAAAGGACACAAAGGTGGAAGTGGAATATTTGGACTACAAATGTACTGCTACTTTTGTTTCTGTGAAATGGCTCTTGCTTTGCATAAATGTCAGGGTGGGGAGGGAAGTCTCCTGTGGGGATCAGGAGTCTTGGGAGGGGCCGATCTGTGCCTTTATAATAGTTACTGAGAAGTTAGAAGAGATTTTAATGTTCTTAATTTTTGCTGGATAACTATTTGTGTAACAGAGCTGGAACCATCTAAAGTTTGCGATTTAAATCGCATTTTCGGATTCATCCCAGTGAAGGACAATTGCCCAGTGCAAATTTGCGCATCTGGACAATTATCTTTGAACTTCCAAAAGGGATTCCCCAGCACATCTTTGGGTTTTTCCCCCAAATCCAATGCTGGGAATCTCCGATGTTACAGTAATTATCTGGTCATTATCATATTGCTCTTTGTGGATGTTTATTTTATGCAAACTGGCTGTAGCATTTCCTCACTGCAGCAGTGATTATATTTCAAAAACACTTAATTGTCTGTAAAGTGCTTTGAAACATCTGGTTGTTGTGAAATATTATATAACTGTATTCTTTGTTTCATTTTTATTAATTTAAATAATTTAATGTAGTCATTCCCTCCTCTATTGTGTTGGTGTTTAGTGGCGATATGGAGTAGTCAACATACATTAAAATCAGAATTTCACTTTGGAAGAATATCCGATATGGCTTCCAGAGAGTGGAAAACTTGATTTTAATGTGCCCTGACTGCTTCATGCACTGCCACCACAGTATGTCTACAAAATCAAGAACAGAAAACTGGGAAATAACTTGAATCATTAGGACTAAAACAAATGGTTTTATTTCAGCAAAATGGCTTCCAAGTTTTTTGAAAAATATAAAGTTAGATAACCTATTAAACATACTAGTACACTGTGAAGGGAGTGGCAGATTAAGAGCTGAATGGAGATAGGTAGCGAAGGGAATGAATACCCATGGAAGCTCAAAGTCAGCGTTGGTAAGACAGGAATGGTGCTTTGAGTTCTGAAAAGACAGGATATAGTGGAAGATTATTGGGCTCCTCAAAAGCAAACCTACAATGGCATCCAGTATACTGATTCACATACAGAATTTGATTTGGATTTATTGTCACATTTATTCGTATATTGAAAAATATTGTTTCTTGCACACTCCACAAAGCACACCAGTCATAGAGGTGGGAAAGCGCAGGGGCCTTTATTATGCTGGTTGCTTTTCTGAGGCAGCAGAAAGTGTAGATAGAGTCAATGGGAGGGGGGGGGCGCGGTTTGGTTTGCGTAATGGACTGGGTTTCATTCATAACTCTTTGTAGTTTGTTGCAGTCTTGGTCAGAGCAGGAGCCATAACTAAGCTGTGGTAAATCCATAAAGGGTGCTTTGTATGGTGCATCTACAAAAGTTGGCGAGAATTGTAGCATACATGCTGAATTTCCTCAGCCTCCTTAGAAAGTAGAGATATTGGTGGAGTTTCTTAACTGTAGTATTGGCGTGGACAGACAGGACAAATTGTTCATCTAAACAGCTAGAAACTTGAAGCTCTCAACCAATTCCACTTCATCCCCCATTAATGCAGACAGAGGCATATCCTCCACTATGCTCTCTGAAGTTAATGACTATATCCTTTGTTTTACTGACCTCGAGTGAGAGATTATGGGCATGGCATCAATTCACCAGATTCTCGATCTCCTTCTTATATTCTGTCTCATCACTGTTTGAAATCTGGCCCGCTGGTGGAGGGAAGGGAAATTTGGCCACAGAGTCATAGGTTTACAAGGAGTATAGTAAGAGGGTGAGGACACAGTCTTGTGGGCACCGGTGGTGAGGATAATTGTGAAGGTGTTGTTGTTGACTATCTTTACTGATTGCGTGTATGGGTTAAGAAATCTAGGATCAGGTCACAGAGGAGCCAAGTCCTAGGCCATGAAGTTTAGAGTTGAGTTCTGTTGGACTAATGATGTTGAAGGCTGAGTTGTACTCAATAAATAGGAGTCCGACATAGGTGTCTTTGATATCCAGGAGTTGAGAGTAGGGGCAGGGAGATGGTGTCTGCTGTGGACTTGTTGTGGTGATAGGTGAGCTGTAGTGGATCCAGGCAATCTGGGAGGCCGGAACTGATCCGTGCCATGATTAACCTTTCGAAGCACTTCATAATGATGGATGGCAGAGACTCCAGGTGATAGTCACTGAGGCACGCTGCCTGGCTTTTCTTAAGCACAGGAAAGATGGTAATCTTCTTGAAGTAGGTTGGGCCTCAGATTGGTGTGAGGAGAGGTTAAAGATGTCTGCGAATACCCCGTTCTCTTCATCATTTTAATTCTTAGTCGTCCTAAGTTTCCCCAGAGGATTATTTTAATTGATAACATTTCAAGCAACAGTTTTCAGCCAAGTCAACAGTAACTTGCGCATTTAATGAGGCTTTATAAAAATAAAACATTTTTATTTTTTCCAGCTTTGAAAAAAGAAGACCACATGCTCATAAAAACTTATTCAAAAAGCTGTGATACAATCAATTTTTTTAATCAGGAGTGAATGATAGTAAAATATTTTATGAACAAAGTTAGAAGGAAATGGTCCCAAAAGTTTTTTGAGAAAAAAAACTTAATGTTTGAGATTTTAATCGCAATTTGACATCTAAGAAATCACATTCAATGAATTTGCTGTGCAATCTTACGAATAAATGTGACAACCAACCAGCACTCAGCAAATATGTTCGATGACCAGTTAATTTGATTTTGATGGAGTCAGTTTAGGAAAAGATATTGAGTAACTCAAAGATGCAATGGGATTATTTGCATCCACTTGAACAGGTAAGTGGGATCTCCATTTAACACACAGCACTTTGGCAAAGTAACCTTCCCCTGCATTGCACTTAAGTGTCAATTTAAATTATGCATTCGGTAACAGATGGTCACTCTTATGGAATGTGCCTTTGCAAAGACAAACTGGAGAGGAATACAGTGTTATTTGTCCAGGCTCATCTCAAGCAGGATTATTCCCAGGAATGCACAGTGCATCAAAGATCAACTGCTGCTGGAGGGTCATAAATTCAGCGAAAGATGCTCTTTGGGCTGGCCGAAATCTGTTGATCTTGCGGGTACAAAGAACTGTCCTCGACAAGAGTGTTGCAGACTGGCACATTCCAAATTCTAGGAGTGTGCTGAGGGGCACAAGCTTGGAGCAGTCATCACCAAGGCACAACAAGGAAATGCCATTATGTAAGACTTGTCAGCCAATATAGACTGAGGAGCTGGTAACTGGAGTAATCTTACTCCCAACTGAATATAACTGTATTGAAGCACTTCATAACAGAACACTTCTAATGTATATAATTTGGACAGAATTATATTCTCTATAACTAAAATGTTGAAATGTTTGTAATGTTCTCATTTTTGAATTGAAGCCCCTCAGCATGCATCTTGCTCTCTAGAGAAAATGTAAATATTGTTGCACCTTATTATAACAATTTCAAATGTTTTGTAATGTCTTGTTCAGATACTTAATGAATAAAATATATTTTTGCAAAAAAAAGTGTTCCATCGTGAAGCAGCACATGACCTCCAACTTCTCAATAGGGAAGAATGCATCTCAATCTGCAAGCGACAAGTAGGCAACAAACTATATCTTTAAGTGGATCAAAAATGTTGATGAATCTCATTTACAAACAAGGCTTTTTTTCTTAATTAAAATGCAGACAAATGTCTGTCCAAGTTTAAGGAAATAATGTCAATGTTTCATAGCATCTCCAGTGCAAAGCACAAGATTGGTGCAACATCAAGGGCCGAAGGGCCTGTACTGCACTGCAATGTTCTATGTTCTATCAGATCAATGTATTGTTTTCATTCAACCTGAAAACTATTTTCTCTGCAACATTTGCAACTTAAATTTGAAATTTTAACTCAATCCATAAATATTTAAATTAACCTTATGAAGGAATTTAATAATAACAAAGCATAAATCAGTTGAATTCAACATATCTAAAATCTCAGTGTATTTACCTATATTCAGTATGTAATATTTGCCATTGGTTTTAATATAAGCCATTTGCTTTGATGTATAACCAGCCCACTTTATAACGCAAGGTCCAGTATGTTATTTCTTTGTCCAAGATGACAGTACCTCAATAAATTTATAATGTGAATATTTATGCCTAATTGAGCAAAAGAAAACTATGAAAAAGTAGTATTAAATTGCATGTATGCATGTTTGCAGTGGCCTACTTCTGCTCCTAATTCAATTGTTCATATACGATACAGAATGTAAAAAACTGGGAGAATTCAAAGCATTGATTTTACAGGGACATTTAGGCATTAGGAATTAAAAGAAACCTAGCTGTAAACTGGTCAATAATAGAACATAAATATATTGGAAGGGATAGAAAAGAAACAGAAATGAGTAGCAATATTGATGAGAGAAAAAATATGCTATAAAGTGTACGGCATATCTTACACACAAGGAAAGGGAACATATTAAAACAACATGGTTGGAACTCAAAGTCAAAAATGGTTTGCTGTATTAATAGGAGTGCATCACAGATTCCAATTTGTGGGAAGGAATGGAAGAGGAAATTTTCAGTCAGATTGAAAAAATAAATAAAGAGTAACAAACCTATCATTCTACAAGGTTTTATTTACTTATCAATTGGGACAGTGTAAGTAAGTGGAATAGAACTGTATAAATATGTGCAGTCCTTCTTCCTGAACCATTATATTAGTAGCTATAGTGGTAGAACTATTGCTAGACTTGATTGTGAGTAATGAAATAGTAGGGTGAACACCTTCAGAGAATGACAACAGTACAAGTTTAAAAACAGAGGAAATATATTAGAACACAAACTAGATCAGATTGGATTAGGGAACATTATAAAAAATTGAGTAACAAGCCAAATGAGGTGGAAGGAAAAATTAGCACAATAATTAAGAGGATAATACAGTACTATATTAAAAATAAGAATACAAAGGCAATGCAGAGTACAAAGAGATATGACAGAAGCATTTAACATTATGAATGTTTGGAACAGGTGATTAGCAGATTTTTTCCAGTGCATAAGTTGACAGGTCAAAAACAAGGAGTCATAGATACAGATTCAATGCAAGAAATTTACCACACAGAGTAAGAGAAACCTCTTTGCAGAGATGAGGATGGGGAATTCAAGTGATTCAGGCAGAAACTTAGTTAAGATTAACTAAATTAAAGATTTAAATCAGATAGCTGGATGAAGGAAAATATTTGGAAGAGATATGAGAACAAATGGGAAATATTTTAAATATATTTGCTCAAGTGAAAGGTAAACTTCAATGCAAATTAAATGGCCTATTTCCATGTTGAACTTCAAGATATTTCAATGCAATGATGGACTCTAGATATTACAGTTGCTACTTTCTCAAGTAAAGTGAATTCAGCCTTTGCACAATTTTGATAAGTTAGGTTTGCTAGAATTCTTATCATGAGTGTGCAGCTTCAAGTAAGAGCTAAAAACAAAATCTTAAAACCAATTTAACTGTAAAATAAAAAATAGCAGCTATTTTATTCTAATGTGTTCGTTGGGAGGCTGTAGTACTCACTCAACTTTAAATTCACCGTAATATCACTGTTCCAGTGTTCATCGGATCAGTTAAAATAATCCTTTGGGACAAACATTGATCTAAAAGCCCTTTCCCACACGCTAACCTTTCAGTTCTTGCTTCTGGATTTTGCCCATGAATAAGCATTGCAACAAAATCAAGGAGTACCTCCACTAAGCTGGAAATGGGTCACAAAGGGTCAAGCTTATATTCTTAATCAGCACAAAACCTTTCAGATCTTAATATGTGAGAGCAGAAATGACTCCAAATGCTAAATCCCAATAGAACCATGCAGAAAAAGTAACTTTCATTTCTTTTAAATTAATCATTAACCTCTTTTACTTCTACATTAGTGCATGCATCCCTTGATTGAAAAGAAATTATAGTATAGCTATATTTGTACTCTTTTCCAAGGTTGAGAATATAGTAATCAATATGATCTATACCTGACATCCAGGAATTTTGAAAGCATGCACAATACCAATTAATTAAATGCCTATTAAAGTAAAAAAATTGTAAGTCCTTTAAAAATGCTTATAAACATTTGTTTGCATTTACTTTATTTTTGAGCATTTGAATTCAATTCATTTAACAGGTACGTGAAGCTGCACCTGACATGCTGTAAACTGCAAGGCTATGAATCAGGTGCTGGAAAGTGGGATTAAAATGAGATGCTAGTTTATTTTTTCCTCTCTTTTTTAGTGAAACTTCAATGGTTTCTTTCTATGCTACAACTTTTCTATGATTCAAGAAAAATTACGCTGTTGTCTAGCAACCGGGATCAGAAAAAAGACCAACAGGGTAGTGTCATAAGGCCAACCTTCTTCAGTTATTTCACCAATATCTTTCCCTCTGAAGTGTTCATTGAAGTTCAGTAATGTTTGCAACTTCTAAGATAATGCAGCTGTCCATGCTCACATGTAGTTGGCCTGGAAAACATTCTAGCTTGAGCTGATAAGTGGTAAACAACATTTGTACCGCACAAGTGATAGGTAATAGCCATCTCCAACAACCGAAAATCCAATCATCTCCCTTTGACATTCAATGACATTATCATTGCCGAATTCCCTCACCTGAATCCTGGATGTTCCAGAAACCAACCAAACCAGCCAGATAGCCAAAAGAGAAAATCAGAGATTAGGAACTCTGCAATGACTAATTCACCTCCTGGTTCCTCAGATTGTCCACTATCTACAAAGTACAAGTTGGATCATTACATGACAAAAGGTTAGTTGGCCCAAAGTCTATGTCGGCTTTCTGGAGAACAAACCAATTAGTTCCATTCTCCTGCACTGAACCCCATTGGCCTGCCAGAGAAGGTGAGGAATAGTTAAACATTGATGGAGATTAAGTACCAAAGATATCATAGAACATAAGCCAAAAAGGGTCGTGATGATAGTAGTAAGAAAATAAAACCATTATATTAGTAGCTATAGTGGTAGAACTATTGCTAGACTTGATTGTGAGTAATGAAATAGTAGGGTGAACACCTTCAGAGAATGACAACAGTACAAGTTTAAAAACAGAGGAAATATATTAGAACACAAACTAGATCAGATTGGATTAGGGAACATTATAAAAAATTGAGTAACAAGCCAAATGAGGTGGAAGGAAAAATTAGCACAATAATTAAGAGGATAATACAGTACTATATTAAAAATAAGAATACAAAGGCAATGCAGAGTACAAAGAGATATGACAGAAGCATTTAACATTATGAATGTTTGGAACAGGTGATTAGCAGATTTTTTCCAGTGCATAAGTTGACAGATCAAAAACAAGGAGTCATAGATACAGATTCAATGCAAGAAATTTACCACACAGAGTAAGAGAAACCTCTTTGCAGAGATGAGGATGGGGAATTCAAGTGATTCATTAGTTTGCTGATGACAGCACCGTAGTTGGTCAGATTTCAAACAATGAGACAGAGTACAGGAATGAGATAGAAAATCTGGTGAACTGGTGCGGCAAAAATAATCTCTCCCTCAATGTCAACAAAACAAAGTCATCAACTTCAGGAAGTGTAAAGGAGAACATACCCCTGTTTCATCAGCAGGGATGAAGTAGAAAGGGTCAACAGCTTCAAATTTTTAGGTGCCTGGATCACCAACAACTTGTCCTGGTCCCCTCCATGGCAACACTATAGTTAAGAAATCCCCACCAACACCTCCACTTGCTCAGAAGACTAAGAAAATTTTGCACATCAGTTACAACTCCCATCAACTTTTACAGATGCACCATAGAAAGCATTCTTTTTGGTTGTATCACAACTTGACATGGGTCCTCTTCAGCCCAAGATTGCAAGGAACTACAAATGGTTGTGAATATAGCCCAATCCAGCATGCAAACTAGCCTCCCAATGCTAAGCTAAGATGGCTTCACAGTGCCCGCCACCAATCTGAGTTAGAGAACTGTCAGAAACTCTGAACTTACCTTCTGAGAAACTGCAGAGCCCAAGGTGGTCACAGATCATGCTACTCACCTCAGGCCTGACCTTACCAAGTTTTCATACCTGAAAACGGGTGCAACTTGATGGTAAAATCGAGCCCTTTGTATTTTTATTTCAGATATCCAACATCTTTCGCATTTTGTTTTTACGTTAACATCCAGGATATGTTTGATTAGCCTGTTTGATTAGCACTCCATCCACCATCTTAAACATTCGCTCCCTGCACTACTGGACTCTGGCAACTAAGTATATTATTTACAAGATGTATTCTAATAACCTGCCATGCCTCTTATAATGGAACCTTTTGAACCCAACTGGAAGGTCTTGGGCTGTAGACACATGGAAATACCATCACTGTCAAATTTCCCACCAGGCCACACAACATACTGGCTTGGGACTGTATTGCCATTGCATCAGTGTCAAGAGTCAAAATCACAAACTCCACTCCTGCTATAGGGATATCTACAGAATATAGATATACAGCATGGATTACAGCACATGCTGCCCTTGCTTGCGCACTCTTATTCCATGAGCAAATGAAAAAATTTAGACAAACATGGCAATTATTTTTGCATGAACATAGGGGAAACCTCTGCTCTTTGAACTGCACTATGAGCTCATTAACATCCATCTGAATCACTGGAACAGTTAATGCAAGTATTTATTTTAATGTGATCAAAGTAATTGAACTTCCTTGTTAATGTAATCAAATTAGCTGATATTTCCAGCTCCCTCATACTGCACTGGAGTCTTAACCTGGATTATGTTGTGCAGTATGAAAGTGAGGTCTGAGCATATTACTGGCTCAGGGAGAGTACTATTGCTTGTGGAAAACTCAGTTGTTAACCAAATTATAAATACTACAAACATAGGGATTTCTGTCTAATTTAGAGAGATACTGACTTGTAATTTGGCGATCTAGACCAAGTATTATGTATTTTCAACAATGACACTGTATTTAGCAGATTATCACTGAATACCATAGATGAGAACAGTAAAAATCTAATTCAGAATGTTCTGAAGTCATTTCTGTTTTAAAGCGAAAACATTGGCAATTTGTTCATAGAGATTATTTGCTACACTGCTGAGAAACCATGCAAAGACATATAATTGGCCAAAGCAAAGAAATAGTCGTTAACAAATTAACATATACATTGTCGATAGCATAGCAAAATGATAGATCAGACATCAAACAGGAACAGGGAGGAAAAGTTAAAGATAACTAAAGCAATTCACCAAAAGATGGATTTTGAATGGACTTTTAAAAAATGGGAAAGTCAAGGGGCTATAAAGGTGGATAATTTCAGAGTGCAAGACCATGATAGCTGAACGCTCTACTAGGAGTGATCGTGTGAAGTGAGTTAAGAGGACAAGTCCATATTTTAAAAATATTCAGGTTCAAGTTGGAATACAGGGTAGAGAAGTTGCAGATTTAGACTGCAGTAAGATCATGAAGCGATCTGTAAAGAAGAATGGAGATTTTGACATGATTACAGTTAGGGATAGGAAGCCAATGGCCTTGAACACGACATCTGTGTGGCAGTTTCCAAACAGGATAAGAGACAAGCTGAGAATCATCCGATGGGTTTGTATTTAGCATATCTAGTGCAAATGGCCAGGCGCCAGAAAAGTCAAGCCCAGAGGCAACATAGGAATGAATGAGAATTTTAGCAAGTGTGGTTGAACTCGAGATGGAGGTGGGCAGTATTTCAGATGCAGAAGTAAGTAACACAAAATACAGCTAAATGCAGTACTGTTAGAATATTTGAGAAATCAGTGAGTGAGGGTATTCATTGCCGGGAGGCATGAGATGGTCATGGTGGTACAGTGGATAGCACTGCTGCTTCATGGTTCCTGGGTTCGATTCCCGGCTTGGGTCAGTGTCTGTGTGGACATGTTCTCCCTGTGAATACGTGGGTTTCCTTCGGGTACTCTGGTTTCCTTCCATAGTCCAAAAATGTGCGGGTTAGGTTGATTGGCTATGTTAAATTGCCCCTTAGTGTCAGAGGATGTGTCAGTTAGGAAGATTAGCGGGGTAAATATGTGGAATTATGCGGATGGGATTGTTGTCGATGTAGACTCAATGGGCCCATTTGCCGCCTTCTGTACTGTAGGGATTTTTTGAAAGAGTGGTCAGAGGGTGGCAGCGAGAGACAGAGGCAATAATTAAATAATCAGATAGAAGCCAAAACAGAAAATACTGGAAAATCTCAGCAGGTCTGGCAGCTTATATAAGGTGAGAAAAGAGCTGGCATTTCGAGTCCAGATGACACTTGGAGTCAACCATAGCTCAGTTGGTAGTACATCTGCCTCTGAGTCACAGGGTTCAAGTTCCATTCCTGGACTTGAGCATGGGAATCAAGGCTGATACTCCAACGGAATGCTTAAGGAGCATGACACAGTCAGAGGTGTTGACTTTCAGATCAAACATTAAACATCTGCCTGGTTATTGTCAACGTCATAATCCCTCAACCAATATTGCAAAATATAGATTATCTGGTCACTATGACATTACTCTTTGTGGCAGTTTGTTGAGTGCAAATGGCTGCCACAATTCCTACTTTACACTTCAAACAGCATTTCATTGGCTGTAAAGTGCTGAAATTTTGAAACGTGCCATATAAATGCAACCTTTTCTTCTTCAGAGTTGACATGCACTGACCAATATCTATTCACACAATAGTGTATCACTGGAGAAGTAACAATGCATCCCTTTTGACATTTGAACTGGATACAATGAATGGAATTTTCTCATTTCTTTCCCCCAAGTGTTAGCTTGGTGAAAAAAGTGGTATGCAGCCCATCGACTGCAGTCTGCTTTTATGAACACTTTTGGGGAAAAAAAATCTGGAGATGAGTCCAACGACGCCATGCTCATTCAGAGCATACCCCTCCAGCAATCTCAACTTTCAAAGGAGTGGGGCACCTTTTTAAGGGGTGCCTGTATATCAAAGATAAAAATCGAAAAAAAAACTGGCCCCATAGAAACAGAATCCACTTCCCTTGCAGACACAGAACCCCCAGCATCTCCTCCACCACTGTCCCCCAGCACATTTTCCTAATGGAGGGGGTTATAAGTAGATTTAAATGCATTATAATGGGGTTCCCATCATTTCATTGCAGGAACCCCATTGCAACACTGACAATCGAACAGGGAAAGCTTGTTGGCGTAAATGCCATTTTTGGATTCCCCCTCAATCCTCTGGCCCCTCTGCATTCCCACCCACCGAAAATGGGGGTGTACATCTGCGCCATCGGTGAGAATGTCCGCTCATGCTGCCATATGTTTTGTGGCACCAGAGACAGCCTACTACTGGTCAGCAATGTCACTTTCTGCCCTGCTGGGACTAGAACAAAGGAACACAGTTTAAGAATATGAACAGGAAGGAAGTTAAAAAAGAAGCCTTGTGGCTAGCAGACAGAGAGCTCCAAGCGGAAGATCTGAAGAGTGAAAGTGATCAGTACAAAGATGCAGACACAAAGACATCAGAGAATCACAGAATTATTGTGAAAAGAAGAAGCAAATCACCCTGAGCACAAAGTCAGTTTTTCTGTTAGGCAGGAAAGGGGGAGGTAGTGCTGTAGTGGTAATGCCACTGGACAGTAATCCAGAGGTCTATATTAATGTCCTGAGGACCTGGGTTCAAATAGAATTTAAATTCAATTAATAAACATGAAATTAAAAGTTAGAGTCAATTATAATGACCATGAAATTATTCTTGATTGTTGTAAAAAAAACCTATCTGGTTCACTAATATCCTTACGGGAAAGAAAGTTGTCTCCCACCTGGTCTGACTCCAGACCCACAGCAATGTGCTTGACTCTTAAGTAACTTAGGAAATGGCCAAGAAAACCACTTAATTGTATCAAACTTCTACAATTTTTTTTAAAAAAGGAATTAAACCAAGTGGACCATTCTGCATACACATAGATGTCAGGAATGGTACAGCCAACTCTACCGACCCTGCAAAATCCTCCCTGTTAACCTCTGGGGGCTTCTGCCAAAACTGAGAAAACTGACCAAGAGACTGGTCAAGCAACAGTCTGACTTAATCATACCCATGTTCATGGAATCATACCTTACAGATAACCACCAGCACTATCCCCAGGACAGATCCACCAATGATGACAGCGCAGTTATATACAGTCAGGAGGAAGTAGCCCTAGTAGTCCTCAACATTGACTCTGGACTCCCTGAAGTCTTATAGCATCATTATAGGATTTCAGCTTGTTACCAGTAACGATCAGCCCTCAGCTGATATATCAGCACTTCTCCCATGTTGAACACTTGACTGAAGCATTGAGCATAGAAAGGGCACAGAATGTACCCTGAGTGAAGCACTTTAATGTCCATGACCAAGAGCGGCTAGTGACTTGGCCATTATTGACTGAGCTGGCCAAGTCCCAAATAATGTAGCTGCTAGATTGGGACTGTGATATGTGTGGGAATCAACAAAGAGGAAAAACCTACTTGACTTTTATTCTGCATATGCTATGTTGCACATGCATCACTCCGTGGCAGTATTGGATGGCTTGATCACTGCACTGTCCTTTTTTTGGAGACATCCCAAAGATGTGCTCTTAGGCTAACTGACAGAATAAATTCTCCTTAAATTGTCTCAAATTTGGTTTCAATCCATAGATCTATAAATATAGACAGGGATCACGGATAGAAATGGGAACATCGAGGTGGCGGCGCGCATTCGAAGGGCCTGTTTCCTGTGCTGTTTTTGTTCTTTGAAATCTGACTTTTAAGAAGGAGATGAGGATAAATCTTTCTTTTAGAGTTGTTAGCATGTAGAATCCTTAGTAGGGGCTGGATAGAGTTAGATAGATTTTGATGGGCAAGGAAGTCAAAGGTTATGGGGCAGACAGGAAAGTGTAGTTGAAACCACAACCTGATCAGCCATGATCTTAAGAGGGCCAAATAGCCTACTCCTGCTCCTGCTCCAAGCCCTATGTTCCTATATCTCTCCGTGCCCGCACAGAAGTCCAATTCATTGTAACAAAGTGACAGACTCTGTTACTCTGCCCATCTCGCAGCCAATCACCTGTACAGAATCAGGTTTGGAATTCCATAGACCTATCCAGTATTCCTCTCAATTATCCACTAATTTACACTCAAATTACAAAATCATAAAAAACTACAGATCTGGAAGCTTGCTTGCAAGTGGCAAAATATTCATGCAGAACATTAAAATGAATTATTTTATATAAATAGTTTCAAGAATTTATAGCAAGATGTAAAGACCATTGCATTCCATTATTAACTCGTACAATTTTATATTCACTTTGATTTTGTGTTGCACTGCTTGCATCCCTACTGAAGAATTTTATGCCGTACATATATATTTTTGAACCAAAGCAAAATATTACAGGTGTTTGAAATCTGATTTTATTTTCTCAAAAAATTCTATTAAAGTTTGTCTTGTATTGCAAGTATTGCCTCATAAGGATATAACCGGCAGGTTTCCTTCCTGAGTTACCTGGAGCTTTCCTGCTTTGATAAGGTCATCATAGACAACATGGGAGTAAGGAAGCAAAGTTGTTGCAAATGGAGAGGGTGACACCTGATACAGGGGCTGGATTAGAACAGCACTTCATCCAAGTCACATTAGGGCAAGGAAAAAAAATCTGGAATCCTTTACTTTAGCACTTCTTTAAATAGCATAAGTCAATTCTGGTGAAATGGTTATTCCTTCATGGATGGTTTTAAATCTTTTAAATATAGGGAAACAATTACATATTGGGTGGCAAAGCAGTTTATTGAAATAGCAAACTACAAAATAGGGTAATGGTTTATATATCGGGTATGCTGCATCATTTAAGTCGAAGTGTAATATTTTCCATTTCCTAAATATGTGCCCTTTCTACCAAATTAGGGTGGTTTTGTTTTGCAGATCTAGCCAATGAGGGCAGAGTAAACTAATTCCAAAGTTTAATACACTCAAGCCCCTTAAAATTGGGAGGAAGCTTTGTGCCAGCAGTCCAAGTTATTTTCACACCTAAACCTTAAACAGAGCAGATTGTTTGACAAACAACTCTGCTGCATAGCAACCAATGAAGTTGTCAGTTCATAGTCAGTCATTTATTAACAATAGTTTTGGGCAGAAGCCTGTAAAGATTTTTCAATTCATTTGCATTTTCAGTAATATTTAAATTAAGAAAAAAAACAGAAGATTGTTACGACTTAAGTAACATGAAAATACTTCACTGATCTGAAGTGTTTCTGCTGTGATATATAGTAGAAAGCATCTACTGACAGATCCCAAAATCCTTTCACACCTTTTAATATTCCCATTCTTCTTAAGCTGGTTAATTATTCAAACGAAAAATTCCAGTAATGGCATTTTTTGTTGGCTGCATTTATTCTTGGCAGCACATTACTGTTCAACTGAATGGACAAGGACAGCAGAGACTGGCAACTGGGAGCTAAACTCAGGCCAAGAACTACAGCTGCTCCATCACTTGGAATTAAAACCTTAGCTAAATCACTTCAGTGATTAATTAACATAAATTATATCTGTTCACTCTTTTTAAAAGGTACACGTTCTTTAAAAATGTATGTAAGAAAACAGTTCAAATGTCCACAGAAAAACTTGAGTATTCAAACTCACCATAGTTTTGCCTGGTCATTTGAACATAAAAATAAAACACCAATAGAATTATCAAAGCAGCCTTAATTTTCTCCCACCAATTTGACCTTCCCACAGGTAACATTTCAACATTTGCAAAACAACACTTCCTATGATGAACTTGAACACCCCTTTTTCAAATACTATTAATTTCCCAATAACAACAACAAGATAGATATGCATTTAAACACGGTCTTATTCTTCAATGTCTAACGGCACTTAAACTATTTTGAAATGCAATGATTGTTGTTATGCCAGCTAAATGGAAAAATATTTGCAGACAGCAAGATGATGTATATGTTATTTAATTCATGGTGGCACAGTAGTTAGCATTGCTGCCTCACAGCGCCAGGGACCTGGGTTCGATTCCCAGCTTGGATCACTGTGTGGAGTCTGCATGTTCTCCCTGCGTCTGTGTGACATGCCGGTTGAGTGCATTGGCCATGCTAAATTCTCCCTCTCAGAGTAGGTGCCAGAATGCGGTGACTCGGGAATTTTCACAGCAACTTTAGTGCAGTGTTAATGTAAGCCTACTTATAACGCTAACAAATAAGCTTTAAACTTTAAAACTTGCTGTTATTTGTGGGAAAAGAATGTCGACCAGGATATTAGGAGGATTTCTCATTTTTCAAATACAACATGAGATCTTTAAATAATAACAAACATATTCACCTGATAGGAGCTCAGCTTACTGCCTCATTCAAAATATGACAATCGCAACAATACCTGTACTACATTGCCAGTCTGTTGTGTGCCCTAGAGAGGGATTTTAGTTTGCTACCTTCTCGCCCAAAGGCCAGAATGGTCACGATGTGTTGGATGATGCCATATTGTCTCAGTACAAACCATCCCACCTGTAGTTTGAGGAGGTCTGGCTTAGAGTTACTGAGCTTGTGGACACTGTAACACAGAAAGTAATCCCACAGCACCAGCTTAAAGTCCAAACAGGTTTATTTGTAGCAAAAGCCGCAAGCTTTCGGGACAGACGTCCCTTCATCAGGTGACTGGGAGTTCTGATCATATAAGAAGTCTGACAACACCAGGTTTAAGTCCAACCGATTTATTTGATAGTAAACTTGCAAGCTTTCGGGGTTTGCTCCTTTGTCAGGTGAATGGAGAGTTCTGGCCTCAGACAGAGCATGTAACAGCACAGATAGTGTTGGGATTACAGATAGTGTGACATGAACCTAAGATCCCAGTTGAGGCCGTTCCCACGTGTGCGGAACTTGGCTATCATTTGTGAGAACGGTCTCAACCGGGATCTTGGGCTCATGTCACACTATCTGTAACCTCCACAACTTGCAAAATCTCACTAACTTTCCTGTCTGGAAACAATACACATCTCTTTAACCTGTGCTTAAATCTCTCTCTACTCACATTGTCTGTACCTTTAAGAATTAATTACTGTAAAGACTCGCATTCCAATCATTATGCATGTAAATTGAGTTTGCGTCTTTGGGTCCTGTTTATGATCAGAATTCCCAGCCACCTGATGAAGGGACAGCCTGTTCCAAAAGCTTGCGGCTTTTGCTACAAATAAACCTGTTTGGACTTTAAACTGGGATTTCTTTTTTTGCCCCCGTCCAACGCCTGCATCTCCATATCATGACACCATTACACATCGAGAAGGCTGTTAGCTGCATGCTTTGTTTTACGGAACCGACACACACCTTATGTTAGAATCTTCCAGTTTGGAAACTGGTCAAGGATAAGTAGTTATGATTGCAGCTGAGGGAAGCAAGGAGACCCAGATGGCAGGAGTATCAGGCAATGCAACTGCCCAACAGGTTTAAGGTTTTTTCAGTTTGTTTGGATGAGAGTGGGGACTACAGGATGGATAAGCTGACTGACCATTACACTATGGTATAAAAAAGTATTCAAGTGGGGGGAGTACATAAGGAGATATTGGTATTAGGGGATAGTATAATGAGGGAGATTGACACTGTTCTCTGCAACAAAGAATGAGCGTATAGATGGCTGTGTTGCTCGCCTGGTACCAGGGTTCAGAACATTTGTTCTGGGAGAGGAAAGATCCCATTGTTGCGGTCAATGTAAGCACCAACATAGGTAAAATAAGAAAATAGGTTCTGTATATAGAATTTGAGGACTTCAGCACTAAACAACAGAATATAATCTCTGGATTATTACCTCAGCCAGTGCAAATTGGCATAGAGTACATAAAATTACAAACATGAATACATGGCTCAAAGTGAAGTGAGTTTTGGTTTGTTGGGCACTGATATCAACATTTGGGTCAGCAGGGGCTGTACTGGGATCTTTGGAATGGCCTGTATTGAATCATTGTTTAACTCTGACTTCCTAAATTCAACTTGAAGGACCTCATTCCATTTTATTACCTTTATTGTTGATGCCTATATGCACTAAGACAGCTGGCTGTTTACTCTCCTGCCCCAAAATGCTCTGCAGTTGCTTCAAGACATTCTTGACTCTTACACCAGGGAAGCAACATACCATCCTTCAGTCTTGTCTATGTACTCAGAAATATCTAATCCCCTTAAAGCTGAATCTCCTATCACCATAGCTCTGCCACTCTTTTCCCTGCTCTCCTGTGTAGCAGAGCCAGCCATAGAACATAGAACACTACAGCACAAACAGCCCCTTCCGCCCACAAGTTATGCCAATCATATCCCTACCTACCATGCCTATCTATAACATTCAATCCCATTAAATCCCATGTATTCGTCTTAAAAGACCCCGAAGAGTTCGCCTCCACCATCACCGACGGCAGCCGATTCCACTCCCTCACCACCTTCTGAGTGAAAAACTCATCCCTGACATCTCCACCATACCAATCCCCAGCACTTTAAACCTGTGTCCTCTCGTAGTGACCATTTCAGCCCTGGGAAATAGCCTCCGAGAATCCATCTATACCTCTCAACATCTTATAAACTTCTATCAACTCATCTTTCATCCCTCATCTCTCCAAGGAGAAAAGACCTAGCTCCCTCAACCTATCCTCATAAGGCACGCCACCCAATCCAGGCAACATCCCTGTAAATCTCCTCTGCACCCTTTCAATAGCTTCCACATCCTTCTTGTAGTGAGGCGACCAGAACTGCGCATAGTACTCCAAGTGGGATCTGACAAGGGTCTTATGAAGTTGCAGCATTATCTCCCGACTCTTAAATTCAATCCCTCAATTAATGAAGGCTAGTACACCATATGCCTTCTTGACCACATCCTCCACCTGCAAGGCCGATTTAAGAGTCATGTTGCCATGAAACCTGGCTGCCGGTGAGCCATTTCCCCCAGCAGTATCCAAAACGGACCAATGCACTGCTTTCCTATGCTTCCTTTGTCTGGTGGCTATCCATTCTCTATTCCCCCAGTAATTTTTATCTGTGATGACATCAACTCACTGAACATGCTTTCCATGAGTTCCTCAGCATTGTGGAGTTAAGGATTATATCAGATCAGTCACAATCTCATTGAACAGCAGAGCAGACTCAATGGATCAAATGGTCTTCTGCTCCTACATCTTACAGTCTTATTTTATGCTCCCTATAGGATTTATGTGCACTATTGTGCATCAACTATTCCAGCAGTGATGCTCTTAAATCATATCCTTTAAGTCTTACCTCATTGGCCAGTGAAAATAGTTTTCCCTATCCACCTCATCTGAATCATTCAGAATTTTTGAATGAGGTCGCCTCTTTCCCACACTGTTCAACTCCTCCTCTTCTCCTCTGCTACACTACTACTGCTCAGTTCTACATTAGCAGATGGCCCCCTCCCAAACACTGACTAATTTATAATCATGACAATCCATTTTCTTTTCTGGAATGAAAGATCAATGCTGCATAATCATCGAATCATTACCTATACTTTGGTCATATCAGATTACAGAATAATTCAGAATAAGTTGCAGTGCAGATCAACATATAATTCATTCTGCTACTGAGTTATTTGCCAGTAATTTACTTTCCATCATAATCTGACCATTCAGATTATCACACCTGCAATGTCATACAAATGCAGGTCATATATTGCAACCATTTACCTATTTTAATAGCTCTAAACATTATAGCTTCTGCATTCAAAGGTCAGAGTTTTATTGCAAGAGGGATGATTTGTGAAGCTACACAGCTGGAATTCTGTGCAAACACCTTCAACTAATTCAGAAAAATACTGAGTTGCAACTCATGTTTAAACCAAGTCTCTATTTTCTGCCAAGAGTATACAGAACTTTTATGATGCTGCTCTGATCACAATCACAGATGTAGAGATGCCGTCGTTGGACTGGGGTAAACACAATAAGAAGTCTGACAACACCAGGTTTAAATCCAACCAATTTGTTTGATAGTAAACTCACTAACTTTCAACCCTATGGTCTTCGTCAGACCACAGACCTGACAAAGACCATAAGGTCGAAAGCTAGTGAATTTGCTATCAAACAAATCGGTTGGATTTAAACCTGGTATTGTCAGACTTCTTACAACCACAGATACTGGAGAGCCTAATCACATTTGCTGCATGTGGCATGAAGTGGGTCACTGATATCTGGTTCATAGTCTGCACAGCTTTGGACAATCCAGGAAGAAGTGAGGTGTTTGTTCAAGAACTTGGGAAATATAGCTACAATCTTTCATAAATGGAGGCTATGTAGTGTATAGGATGCCAAACTGGTTGATCATGAATAGTGGGACTGATTAATCTTTACAATTCATAGGAACGTTGAATCCCTATAGTGCAGGAGGTCGTTCAGACCATTGACTCTGCACTGACTCTCTGACAGAGTATCTTACCAAGGACCTCTCTCCCCCCATATCCCCATAATCCCACACATTTACCACGGCTAACCCATTTAACATACATATCTTGGACACTAATGAGCAATTTTGCACACCAATCCACCTAATCTGCACATCCTTGGACTGTGGGAGCAAAACAGAGCACATGGAGGAAACCAACACAGACGTGGGGAGAATAGGCAAACTCCACAAAGTTACCCAAGGCCAGAATTGAACCTGAGTCCCTGGCACTGTGAGGCAGCAGTGGCAACCATTGTGCCACCATGCTGCCCTCAACCTCATTTATCAAAATTTACAGTCATCGTTGACACCTCCTGTTTAATGTTGTTAAATGATTTTAATGGAAAATATTATTGCGACCAGGATAGGAGGAATATGCAGTTTATCTAGCCCCACTATTCCACAAGTTGCATCATTATTGTAAATGTTTAACTCACTCACAAAATAGCCAAATTATTTATCTTTGCTATTAGAGAATTTAACTGAAAGTACATTAAAAGAAGGAATAGAGGCAGAGAAGTAGAGAGACTTGCATGTAAATCCTAGAGTTAAGAATCGCCATCTAAAGTTAATTTCATTAGTGTCACAAGTAGGCTATATTAACACTGCAATGAAGTTACTGTGAAAATCCCCTCGTCGCCACACTTTGGCACTTGTTCAGGTCAATCTACCTAACCAGCATGTCTTTCAGACTTTGGGAGGAAACCCACACAAACAAGAGAGTGTGCAAGCTCCACACACACAGCAACCCAAATCTGGAATCAAACCTGGGTCCTTGGCGCTGTGAGGCAGCAGTACAAGCTACTATGCTGCCCATAAACTGCCTACAGTTGCCAATACTGAAGCAATAAAAATGCATCATAAGTCAGAATTCTCCGGTCTCGCACTATTCATTGCTGCTGCCAGCAAGAACAGAATATTTGGTGCTCAGCCAATCTCCATTCACATTGGCGGAGCTGGACAATCACATCCGTGAATGAGGTCAGGGAATTCTGGCCATAGTCAATGTTTATCTGTTGTGACCCTCAGCTTTTTATATTCAAGATCCAGCTTATTCTACTCTGGGACTTGATGTGTATACACAACTAAGCTTTTTAAAAAATCTAATTATTTATGCATATCTTGAAGACTGAGAGTCATCTTCACAAGACCCAAGTGCCCTGGCTCACCTTAAAGGTTAAGGAACATAAACTTTGTAATCATATCTACTATGCACAGCATGTACAACACATAATGATTAAGGTATCTTTTTTTTAAAAAGCAAGCCAATTTAGAAATAAGTAGTAACTAGGAATTAGTTTAAGGCTCTAATTCAATGTTGGCAATCAGTTTCGTTTGTAATGGCATGTTGCAAGTTGGCTAGTGGCCTGATTAATTACCAAACGTTGCTTTGAATTAAATAATCTTTCTGTCAAGCCACCAATCTGGATTCCATTTCAGGCTGTTAAAATCCAAGCTCACTCTAAAAACTGCTCACAATAGGGATATAGATCTGGATTTTAGCCTGAAAGCGAGTTCTGAACCAGAGAGATGGGTGAGGTGGGAGTGACTGAAAGATGTTGTGAGCCAGAATCACTACAGTGCAGAAGAAGGCCATTTAGTCCATTGAGCCTGCACTGACAACAATTTCACCCAGCCTTATCTCCCATGTATTTACCCTGCTAAATCCCCCTGACACTAAGGGGCAATTTAGCATGGCCAATCAACCTAACCTGCACATCTTTGGAGTGCGGGAGAAAACTGGAGTGCCTGGAGGAACCCCACGCAGACATGGGGAGAACAGGTAAACTCCACACAGACACTGAAGGCCCAAATTGAACCTGGATCCCTGGCGCTGTGAGGCAGCAGTGCTAACCACTGTGCTGCCCTCAGAACAGCTTTTCTAAATGTCCTGCAGAATTTAACTTCAGTGCCTCTTTAAATGTTTTAATGTGGAGTTCCTGCCTGTAAGTAGCCTAATTGCCGGCTGCAGGTCTTTCTTTCAGAGAGGAAGCCAGCTTCACAGTCCAAAGGCTACAAAAACAGTTTAAGTGTATTGAGGAGGTGAGGAAGATCCTGGGGGTAGCGGAGCAGTGGGAATGAGTTTCCAATCACAGAGGGAAGATCAGGTGGTTATCAAGAAAGTTCCGATTGCTGGGTGACAGTTGGATGATGGTCTGGGCAGAAGGAGATGACTGTGGGCAGCACAGAGAGTAGTGGTGGTGGATACTGGATAGTTTGTCAGGCCTGCAGGAAACATTCCTATTCCTCATGCCCAGTAGCATTGCTGTAAGGTAATTCCTCACGGATTCAGCTCTTTTTTAAGCTGCTGAGCTTCCAGAGGTCCAGGATTCACAGCCACCTGTGATTAAAAATAGAATGATTGTTAAAATGAAGGCATGTGCCCTTATCGTAGTATTTAAAATGTTTCACATGAATAGGTTGGTCTGTCACTCCCCTCCTTTGTTACCTTGGCTAAAACCAGAAGTGGCAAGTTAGAGCCAGAGCTCAGTTTCTGTGCCAAATTTTTAAAGTCTCTGACATGACTCCAAACCCCCTTTTCTGGGGAATTGGCAATGTAGTCTATAGTTCCAATAAGTAGATCGTCATGCCTATTAATCATAGTCTAGTGTGAACATGGGAAGAAAAGGCCTTAGACCATGCACAGTGGCGGACCATCACAAGAAAGAGCGTCGACGATATAGAAAAAAAGAACAGAGGAGCAGCACTAGAACGACATAGGAAACGCCACAGTGAAACTCCCGCTCCAACACCCACAGCAGATCTCGCCTGCCAAGTATGCGGAAAGCAGTGCCTGTCAAGGATCGGTTTATACAGCCACAGCAGAACACACACATCAAACCCCCAAAACAGAACTATCAGAAAATAAACGAAATGAAGGAAACCATCATCATCCCTTGGGATGGATAGCGATAGATAGATAGATAGATAGATAGATAGTGTGAAGAAAGCCAATGCAAAAATAGTAGTACAATAAAGAGAACAATCAAAACAAGAAAAAATATACTAACTATTTTCAGTAGCTTTTGACAGTCCCTGGTGGGAGTTGTCTTCCCAGTCACTTTACATAAAACAGGCAATGTAAAAGCAGGGAATTATAAAACATGCAACTAGCCTCAAATATGCAGAGTATTTCTTCTTTGACCTAGACAGGTTCCCCACATTTAACTTGCTATTGATATCTGACTGCCGAAATCACATCTTGTCCAATGCTCCCATACCTGTCACTGTTTTTAAACACCCCAATCTTCACTTCAAAGGTGTCCTTGATGCTCAGTCACTTAAAATGCAATCAGCTTGTAAACTCACATACATATCCCAATAACTGAAATTATATGTTTGAGTGCTGAATAAAAGCTTAAGTTTACATATCAAATACACAATGTCATTTAGAGGACAAACACAATCAGTGCCATTTAAAAGCAAGCTTCTGTATACTGATTCATTATGTGGAGGTGCCGGCATTGGACTGGGGTAAACACATTAAGAAGTCTCACAACACCAGGTTAAAGTCCAATACGTTTATTTGATAGCAAAAGCCACTAGCTTTGGGAGCGCTGCTCCTTCATCAAGTAAGCAGGAGTTCTGTTCACAAACAGAGCATACAAAGACCCAAATTCAATTTATAAAATAGTGGTTGGAATACGAATTTTTACAGATAATCAAGTCTTAAAGGTATAGACAATGTGAGTGAAGAGAGGTTAAGCACAGGTTAAACAGATGTGTATCATCTCCCGATAGGACAATTAGTGAGATTTTGCAAGCCCCGCCTAGTCGTGGGGTTACAGATAGTTGACATGAACCCAAGATTCCGGTGGACGCTGTCCTTATGTGTGCGAAACTTGGCTATCAGTTTCTAGTCAGCAACTCTGCGTTACTGTGTGTTGTGAAGGCCGCCTTGGAGAATGTTTACCCCAAAAATCAAAGGCCAAATGTCCGTGACCACTGAAGTGTTCCCCAACAGAAAGAGAACACTCTTTGCCTGGTGATTGTCGAACAGTGTTCATTCTTCCATTGTCGTAGCGTCTGTACATACCCAGCATCTCCAATATACCATGCCCAAGGACATACTTTCCTGTAGTGAATTAGGTAGGCAACGTTGGCAAGTTCCAAGTGTATGTACCATGTACCTGATGGATGGTGTTCTCACGTGAGATGATGGTATCCGTGTCAACGATCTGTCACCTCTTACAGGTTGCTGTGGTAGGGTTGTGTGGTGTTGAGGTCACTGTTCTCCTGAAGGCTGAGTAGTTTGTTGCGGACAATGATCTGTTTGAGGTTGTGCAGTTGTTTGAAGGTGTGGGGATGACCTTGGTGAGATGTTTGTCTTCATCAATGAAGCCTCCGGAGAAGGTGTCATAGCTTCTCCACTCCAGGGAAGTACTGGACGACGAAGGGTATTCTGTCCACCACATCCTGTGTTTCTCTTCTGAGAAGGTCAGTGCGGTTTTTCACACGTTGTAACTGTTGACTGATGAGTCTAGCACCATGTCCTGTTCTTATAAAAGCATCTTTCAGTATCTGGAGGTATCTGTTGCAATCCTCCTCATCTGAGCAGATCCTGTGTTTATGGAGGGTTTGTCTGTGGGGGATGGCTACTCTAAAGTGATTAGGGTGGAAGCTGCAGAAGTGGAACATCGTGAGGTTATCCGTGGGCTCACAGTACAGTGAAGTGCTGAGATGACTGTCCTTAATGGAGATGTGTGTATCCAAGAATACAACTGATTCCGCAGAGTGGTCCATGATAAATCTGATGGTGGGATGGAACATGTTGATGTCATCAGATAGTTGTTTCAGTGATTCACCATGAATCCAAAGGAAGAAAATGTCATCGATGTATCTAGTGTATAGCATCGGTTGAAGGTCCTGTGCAGTGAATAAGTCTTGTTCAAACCTGTGCATGAAGGTGTTGGCATATTGAGATGCGGATTTGGTCCCCAGGACTATTCTGTGTCTGAATGAAGAACTGATTGTTGAAGGTGAAGACACTGTAGTCCAGGACGAAGTGGATGAGTTATAAAATTACATCTGGAGATTGTCGGCATTAAGTACTGAGGCAGTTGCAGCAATTCCATTGTCATGGGGGATGCTGGTGTAGAGTGCTGAGACATCTATTGTGACGAGGAGTGCTCTTGATTCAACTGCTCCATGTGTGCTGAGTTTCTGTAGGAAGTCTGTAGTGTTGCAACAAAAGCTGGGGATTCTTTGTACAATGGGTTTCAGGATGTCCTTGACATAGCCGGAGAGGTTCTCTCAGAGGGTCCTATTGCCTGATACAATGGGACGGCTGGGTGTCTTTGCCTTGTGTCTCTTCAGGAGGTAGTAGAGATCTCCAACATGGGGAGTACGCAGGATGACAGTAAGCAGGGTGTTCTGAAGGTCTGGATCAAAGGTCTTGATCAGTCTGTTGAATTGACGGATGTGTATTTTGAATGGATCTGCAAGTAACTGTTGTGTTCCTTGTTGTTCAGTTGTCGGTACACTTCTTTGCAGTAATCTGTTCTGTTCAGCATGATGATGGCCCCTCCCTTCTCTGCTATTTGGTGACAATGTTATCCCGATTCATGATGACAACGTTATCCTGATTCATTCACAGACTGAAGTACCTAGCTGTGTTTCTGGAGGCTCAATCAAGTGATGTAACTTCAGTCTTAACTGGAGTCATTTCAAAATTTCCATTAAGACATTCTCCATTTGGTACAAAACTTTCACCACAAGATGTTTTCCATCAACTGTTCCAAATAACACACAACTACATTTATTGCACATTAAACCCTTTAGAGATTTAATGCACTTATGCAAATCCAATTACAACTTGTGCATGCTGCCATGAAGATGGTTTTATTTAGTTCTTTGGATCATTGTGAACATTGTCTCTTTTAAAAATTATTTCTCTGATATTTTCTCCTCTTGAAAGCACTGTCTCTTTTTCAGGAATGTTGCACAGCTGTCAAGTATATGTGCAAGCTGTATTCAAATGAACCTTGACAATAGATGCGAGAAGCTATTTTAGCATGAATGCATCACACCCAAGCCAAATCCTATTCTTACCCAATGTCTGTGTATGGTAACTTGAGATCACAGAAAAGACTGAATGTATTGTTTAAAGAGTAATCTTTTTACAACTAACAAAGTTTAGTACTAACAGTAATTCAGCAGAATAATAATATTAATAACTATGAAAACAGGAGCATGAGTAAAACAGATCTTGCTTGCAGAACAGTCTCTTGCAGACTGAAAAGCTCTCCAAAACCCACAGATGCTCAGTCCCCTCAACAGACATCCATAAAACAGTTACATAGGAGAAAAGACTTATAAGAACACACTGTACTCAAAAATGACATTCTAACACTTCTCCTTCCCCACTAAATTTCAATTCCCCAGAGGACAGAAATATGACAAGAGTAATATCTTGACTCTGCAAAATTCTGTTAGGAGTTTTGCAGTTGTGCTGTGATGTATACAATACTCCCGGTGCATCTTGTATTGGTGAATTTGGAATTATAGCGTAGAAGTAGGCTATGTCTGTAAATGAATGTTTCTCTTCCACTTCCACAGCAGAGTCAACTAGCAAACCTGGAAACACAGGAATCACTTCCTAGTGAATGTCCATGTACCTTCTGCCATGTTATCAGTTTGCTGACTCCAAATCCTTTTCTGACTCTGCGTCACACTGTAAACGAAAATGATCTTGGTGTTTGCGAACAACCCTTTCCATTTCGCAGTTTCACAACCCAAGATACTGGACCACTTTGGTGTAAAATTATCCCTGATAATCACCTCCATTTGCAACCAAAATTCCTAATATAATCCTGATCATTTGGTTTGAACTGCCTTTCTTTGGCATGATATTCATTTTCCTCCTTCTACTTCTCTTGCCTATTGCCTTTTGCTTGAGATCAGGATGAAGCACATCCAGGTGAGTCTTCAACAATTTGCTGGAGAGAACCCGGTTATGGACTGTGACATGAGATGATACTGGGTTTCTCTTCAATCTCTCCTTCGGAGCTTGAACAGCTCACTCCACCAAACTACTTGAAGCTACATAAAACAGCACAATATGCACATGCCAAATTTGCATGAATTCTTGAAATAATTCCCTTGTAAATGTAGTGCTGCTATCCGAAAGTAGCAACTCTGGTAAATCACAAGTTGCAAAAACTTGTCACAGAAGCTGTAATATCATTCGTGATATGAGTTTCCAACCATTTTGAATGTACATCTACAATAACCAAAATCATCTGGTTCATGAAAGGCCCTGCAAAATCTACATGAAGTCTGGGCCACAGATGATTCAGCCACTTCCAAGGTGGCACCATCTGGTTTATCTGAAAAGCAGAACAAGATTCCACTTTGTTCACCAAATCCAAACGCATATTCAGCTACCAAACATTTGACCTGGCTACACTTTTCATTCAAGAGACACTTGAACAAGTCTCATGAATTTTATGCATGACTTGCAGATGACCAGAGGGTGAAAAGACCACTTAATGATCCCTACCGTTAGGGATCCATCCTGCACACTTAAGTCATCCCATTTCTATGGGATTTTGCTGAACCAGTCATGCCCTAGCAAACTCAGCTCCTTTCCTTTGACCATAAGAAGGTGTGTTCTATTATATTCAATATGGACTTCCAGCACCCCGAGTAACGGTACAGACTTTCTAGTGACTATGAGAGGATTAATCTCTGCTAGAGCAAGGGTTGGAACTTACAGAATCATAGAATCCCAACAGTAAAGAAAGAAGCCAGTCGGCTCGAGTCTGCACTATCCACAATTCCACCCAGGCCCTACCCCCATATCCTTACATCTTTATCCCTCTAACCTATACATAAGAACATAAGAAATAGGGGCAGGAGTAGGCCATCCAGCCCCTTGAGCCTGCCGTGCCATTCAATAAGATCATGGCTGATCTGTAGTGGTTCAGTACCACTTTCCTGCTTTCTTCCCGTAACCCTTAATTCCCTTGTCAATTAAAAACCTATCCACTCTTGACTTGAACATATTCAGTGAGGAAGCCTCCATCACCTCATCAGGCAGAGAATTCCAAAGATTCACCATCCTTTGCGTGAAGAAACCCCTCCGCAACTCCAATCTGAATCGCCTCCCCCTAATCTTGAGGCTGTGCCCTCTAGTCCTGCTATTTTTGTTAAGCTGGAAGAGTCTCTCAATCTCTACCTTATCCATCCCCTTCATTATCTTATACATCTCTATAAGGTCCCCTCTCAGCCTTCTAAACTCCAAAGAGTACAAACCTAGCCTATTCAGTGTCTCCTCATAATCCAATGTCCTCATCTCCGGTATCAGCCCAGTAAACTTTCTCTGCACCCCCTCTAAGGCCAACATATCCTTCCTCGAATGCGGAGACCAAAACTGCACACACTACTCCAGCTGCGGCCTCACCAGCATCCTATACAGCTGCAATAGAACCTCTCTACTTTTATATTCTATCCCCCTATAAAGCTATAAAGGCCAACATTGCATTCGCCTTCTTGATCACCTGCTGTACCTGCAGACTGTGTTTTTGTGATTCATGCACAAGGATCCCCAGGTCCCTCTGCATTGTCACATGCTGCAGCTTTTTTCCATTTAAATAGTAGTCCTTCCTACCATTATTCTTCCCAAAGTGGATAACCTCACACTTGCTAACATTATACTCCATCTGCCAGGTCCTCACCCACTCACTCAACCTATCCAATCCCTCTGCAGGCTTTCCACACCCTACATGCAATTTGCTTTTCCACTCATCTTTGTGTCATCAGCAAATTCCGTCACCCTGCACTCTACCGCTTTCTCCAGATCATCTATGTAAATGAGGTCCCAGCACCTTGGGGCACTCCACTAGTCACCAGCTGCCAATCAGAATACACCCATTAATACCTACCCTCTGCTTCCTATTAGATAACCAATCCTCTATTCAGTCTAACACCCTATCCCCGACTCCCTGCACCTTAACCTTCTGCAGCAATCTTTTGTAAGGCACCTTTTTCGAACGCTTTCAGGAAATCCAAAAACACCACATCCTCTGGTTCCCCTCTATCTACCGCACTAATCACTTCCTCATAGAACTCCAATAAAGTCGTCAAGCACGACTTCCCCTTAACGAATCCGTGCTGCATCTGCCTGATCAAACCATTTGTATCCAGGTGCCTCGCTATTTCTGCTTTGACTACAGATTCAAGCATTTTTCCAACTACAGACGTTAAACTAACTGGCCTATAATTTCCTGCCTTCTGTCTGCTACCCTTTTTAAACAGCGGCGTAACATTAGCCGTTTTCCAATCTTCCGGCACTTTTCCGGAGAACAGCGAATTTTGAAAGATAATTACCAGGGCATCCGCTATCACCTCTGCCATTTCTTTGAGGACCTGGGATGCATTCCATCCGGTCCTGGAGACTTATCTGCCCTCAGCCCCATTAGCCTATCAAGCACCACCTCTCTAGTGACTGTAATCTCATCAAGGACCTCATTTCCTGCCACCCTTCTATTCTCGAGTTCGGGCAAGCTATTTACATCCTCCTCTGTAAAGACCGATACAAAAAACTTATTCAATGTCTCCGCCATATTCCTGTCATCCACCATTAAACCACCCTCTCATCCTCCAAGGGTCCTACATTGACTCTGGCCATCCTCCTTTTCTTTATATATTTATAAAAACTCTTACTGTCCTTTTTGATATTTCGAGCTAGTTTAGCCTCATATTCCATCTTTTCTTTTTTAATCACCTTTTTAGTCATTCTGTGCTGTTGTTTATAACTTTCCCAATCGCCTGATTGCCCACTATTTTTAGCTGTCCTGAACACCTCAGCTTTAGATTTAATACTCTGATTTCCTTGGAGAATCATGGCTGATTTTCCCTTCTCCTACAGTCCTTCTTCACCGTCGAAATATATTTATGCCGAGTACCGAAAAAGATCTCTTTAAAAATCCCCCACTGTTCCTCAGCCGTCCTACCAATCAGCGCACTCCTCCAATCCACAGTCGCCAATTCCTCTCTCATTCTATCATAGTCCCCTCTATTCATGTCACGACACTAAGGGCAATTTTAGCATGGCCAATCAATCTATGTGTCCCATCCCCAGTTTCCTCAATCCTATCTTCACTAAACTGCTAATTACCCCATTTCCCTTCCTGGTTCCATTTAACTAATATTTTGAACTGTTCTCTCCTCCCAGGTGTTGCCTTTCTCATGCCTTTAAGGTGACAGTCATCACCCCTCTCCTCAAGAAGCCAATTCTTGAACTCTGCAATCTTTGCAAACTAATGTCCCATCTCCAACCTTCTTTTCTACTCCAAAATCCTTGAATGTACTGTCTCCTCTGAAATCTATTTCCATTCTTCTCAAAACTCTATGTCTGAATCCCTCCAGTCAGATTTCCAACCTCACAATACTAGAACAGCTCTTATCAAAATTAGAAGTGACATTCGACTTGACTTTGACAAAAGTAAACCTCTCCTTCTCAACCTGTTTGCAGCTTTTGACATGCTTGACCACACCACCCTCCTCCAAAATCTCTCCACTATTGCCCAGCTGAGTAGGAAATCTGGTTCTATTCTTAGTTATAGAACCCTTGCCAGAGAATCACTTCAAGCCCTCACACCACTACCTTTGGTGTCCCCACTGATCTATCCTTTGCCTCTTCCTATTTCTCATCTATATGCTAGTCCTTAGCAATACCAGAAGGTGTTTCAGTTTTCACATTCGTGCCTCTTTGATTTAATTTATTATTGTCATATGTATTAACATACAGTGAAAAGTATCGTTTCTTGTGCGCTATACAGATAGAGCATATCGTTCATAGAGATGGAAATGAAAGAGTGCAGAATATAGTCTTACATTCTCACAAGTCTCTGAAGGTGTCCTCACAGGTGGAGAAGGTGATAAAGAAGGCATATAGTATGTTAGCTTTCATAGAAAAGGGTATAGAATACAAGAGTAGGAGTTTGATGTTGCAGTTGTATAGAACTTTGGTTAGGCCTCACTTGGAATACTGCGTCCAGTTCTGGTCGCCGTACTATCGGAAGGATGTGGAGTCCTTGGAGAGAGTGCAGAGGAGGTTTACCAGGATGCTGCCTGGTATGGAAGGACTGTCTTATGAGGAACGATTAAATAGACTGGGGTTGTTTTCCCTTGAAAGACGTCGGCTTAGAGGGGATCTCATAGAGGTGTATAAGATTATAAGGGGTATAGAGACAGTAAATGGAGGTAAACTTTTTCCACCTTCAGAAATGGATAGGACGAGGGGTCATGGCCATAGGATGAGGGGGGCTATGTATAAGGCGAATATTAGAGGGCAGTTTTTCACACAAAGGGTAGTGGGGGTGTGGAATGCACTGCCGAGTAAGGTGGTGGGAGCAGGCACGCTGGGGCTGTTTAAGGGTCTCTTGGACAGCCACATGAGCGGTATGCAGATAGAGGGATATATTAGGACTGTTTAACTACGGCTTTTTTTCCACAGGTAATTCGGTCCATACTTGACCAACATTGAGCATGCATTCGGCAGGTGGTGCGGGTACAGCTCTTGGATGTTGATTCATGGGTTGCCTGGTACCTCATGTCGTAAATGAGTGCTTTATGTGGACCATCTGAAGGGCACCATGACAGCTCAGAGACTATCGATGTAGCTGTGCAGACACTTGGAATTGGGCTGGTGTCTGCGGGAGTTTGCGCGTTCTCCCCGTGGTTGCGTGGGTTTTCTCCGGGCACTCCGGTTTCCTCCCACAACCCAAAAATTCGCTCTTAGGCTGATTGGGAAACAAATTGTTCCTATAGTGAGAGTCTTCCATATTAGGAATAACCTAAATCTATAATAGGATAATGGATTTGCTACTATATAGTTATGACGGTGGCGCGGGCTCGTTGGGCCGAAGGGCCTGTTTCCCGTGCTGTGTTGCTCTAAAAAAAAATACATAGCTGGGGTGTAGAGGAATGGTCCATTCCAAAGTTTGACGGCAGCAGGGAAGAAATTGTTCTTGAGTCGATTGGCACACAACCTCAAAACTTTGTATCTTTTTCCTGATAGAAGGTGGAAGTGTGTGAATGTCCAGAGCATGTGGGATCCTTAAATATGCTGGCTTCTTTGCCAAGGCAGAGGAAAGTGTAAACAGAATCAGTGGATGAGAGGATAGTTTGCATGATGGATTTGGCTACATTCACAACTTTTTGTAGTTTTTTACGGTCTTGGACAGAGCAGGAGTCATATCAAGCTGTGATACAACAAGAATGCTTTCTATGGTATATCTGTAGAAGTTGGAGAAGGTCATAGCTGACAATGCCAAATGTCCTTAGTCTTCTGAGAAAGTAGAAGCATTGGTGAGCTTTCTCAACTATAATGTCAGTATGGGAGGACCACAACAGGTTGTTGGTGATCCAGACATCTAAAAACTTGAAGCTCTGAACCCTTTCTACTGTGTTTCCATTGATGTAGACATGAGCATTTTCTTCTCCAAGCTTCCTGAAATTGATGAATATCTCTTTTGTTTTGTTGACATTGAGGGAAAGATTATTGTCACCGCACTAGTTTACCAGATTCTCTATCTCATTCCTGTACTCTGTCTCATCATTGTTTGAGCTCCGACTCACTACGGTGGTGTCATCAGCAAACTTGAAAATTGAGTTGGAAAGGAATTTGGTCACACAATCATAGGTTTATAAGGAGTATAGTGAGGGGGTTAAGAACACAGCCTTGTGGGGGACCACTGTTGAGTATGATCATGAAGGAGGTGTTATTGCCTATCCTAACTGATTTTGGTCTGTGGGTGGGAAATTCAGCATCCAGGATGCAGCAAGAGGCCTAGGCCACGGAGCTTGGAGCTGATTTTTGTGGGAATAATGGTGTTGAAGGCTGAGCTGTAGTCAATAAATAAGAGTCTGACATGGGTGTCCATGTTATCCAGGTGTTCCAGGGTTGAGTGCAGAGCAAGGGAGATGACATCTGCTGTGGACCTGTTGCGGCATTGCCAAACCATAGTGGATCCAGACAGTCTGGGAGACCGGAATTGATTCATGCCATAGCTAGCCTTTTAAAGCACTTCACAATGATGGATGTCAGAGACGATAATCATTAAGGCACACTGCTTGGCTTTTCTTAGGTACTGTTTTTGAAGCAGATTGGGACTTCAGCTTGTTGTAACGAGAGATTGAAGATGTCATGAATATGCCCGCTGGCTAATCTGTGCAGGATCTGACAGCTTGTCTGGGTATCCCATCTGGGCCAGTCGATTTCAGTGCGTTGACTTTCGAGAAAGCTGCTCTGACATCAGCAATGTGACCTCTGATACAGGTTCATGTAGGGCTTCCAGGGTGGAGAGCATGATCTCACTGATCTCTTGCTCAAAATGCATTGAGTTCATCAGGGAGGGGTGTGTTGGAACCAGCAATTTTACATGCCTTCATCTTGTAGCCTGAAAAGTCTTGTAGAACTTGCCAGCTTGGTATGATACTGTCTTCTGGCATCTTTGATGGATCTCCTTAGATCATATCTGACTTTCCTGTATAGGTCATCTGACTTGAACACTTCAGACCTAGGCTTCAGCAAGCAGCGAATATCCCTGCTTATCCATGGTTTCTGGTTGGGAAACACATGGATTTGCTTCTTTGGCACACAGCCATCTATGCACTTACTAAGAAAGTCAGTTACTGTCATGGCGCACTCATTCATGCAGGTCGCAGAGTTTTTAAATATTGACCACTCCATAAACGAACATTGCACGACTCTCTGATGGATTTTCTGGCTTCAGTATTTGCTTGTAAGCCAGGAGCAGAAACACAGCTTTGTGTTCTCATTTGCCAAAGTGTGGTGGGTGATAGAGTGGTAGATATGTTACCGTCCTTTGTTCCCTATTCCTAACGCAGTGCACATCTGGCAGGTCTCCCACTTTCTACCCATCAAAAACTCTAGGTCATCTGAATCTCTGCTTCTCTGGCTTAACTCAAAGTAGGTCCCACTCTTCTATCACTGCTATGCTCACTGATCGGCATTGGCTCCTGGTCAAGTAAAATTTTGATTTTAAAATTCTCATGCACGTTTTTCCTTCATTGCCTTGGTCTTCCTTATCACTGAAATTTCCTGTAGACCCACAAACGTTTGAGATATCTGCACTCCTCTAAGTCTGTCTTTTCGTGCATCTACAACTTTAATTGCTCTGCCACAGAAAGGTGGTTGAGCAGTGGTAATATAACTGGACTAGTAATTCAGAGGCTCAGGTTAATGCTCTAGGGCCATGGGTTTAAATTCCGCATGTCAGTTGATGGAACTCAAATTCAATTACTAAATCTAGAATATAAAAGTTAGTCTAGGTAATG
This sequence comes from Sphyrna mokarran, assembly GCA_024679065.1. Lineage (NCBI taxonomy): Eukaryota > Metazoa > Chordata > Chondrichthyes > Carcharhiniformes > Carcharhinidae > Sphyrna > Sphyrna mokarran. Next base: position 6,585,440 of record JAGIQG010000022.1, read on the forward strand.
ATGACAGTGAAACTATAACTGATTGTTGAAACAACCCGTCAGATTTGCTAATGCCCTTCAGTTGCCGATGCCCAAACTCTGGAATTCCCTCCCTATGCCATTCTGTCTCCAAGACATTCAATAAAACTGACCTCCTTATTACCTTTGGCATCGTACTTGATTTGATAATGCTCCTGAGGATGCTTTAAGTTAAAAATGCTTCATAGTTCTATGCTGTTGAATTGAGCTTGATGGTGTTTTAAATTACACTACAATTTACAATTTGACACATGTAGAAAAGTTGTCACAAAAAAAGTGCTCAGATAGCAAAATTAACAGCTCTCCAACACATATTAATCAAATCTAATCTTGGTTGTAACCTAATTAGAAATCTAGTAATGACGTTGGTAAAACAAATATATATATAAATAACCTAAACAATACGTCAGGTTTTCTGAAAAGACTACACATCAGTTTTACAAATGTAAATTCAATGGTGTGACTTTTGTTGAGGGACTTGGAAACAAAGGAACAAGAGTTACATTCTCTGCTATAAATCAACACTGCAGTCTGCAGAATGTCTCCTCAGGACTAACATAGCATCAATTTTTTACAGACTACCTGAATAATGAAAAACATTAACGTTAATCTCAGTAATAAAACATGAAATGTTTCACACAGCAGAACAAAGTGACAGTGAAAAATGCTATCATTATGTCACAAAGTGTGCTTGGCACCAAAAGTTTTTTCTTCCATCAGTATATAACATATAAATAAAGAATATGTCCCACTTAAATGTGAATATACTTATATTACAAATAAGAGGAATCAAATGACAGTGCTGGCTATTCTTATATAAAAAGCTCTATGTTCCTCTCTGACTCCTAGCCTCCAATATTTACCCCCTTATCTCTCTTCACCATCCTGTTCTCTAATTCATTCCTCCACTTAATTATTGCTATGGACAATGATACTCTGAATTTCTATTGCTCATTCTTCCTAAACTGCTGCATTTTAAGTTTGTCCTACATTTCCACTATTTACCAAAATAGTACCTGGAATGGGCAGCTTACACATAAGGAAGACTGAACAGGCTGGACCAGCATCTGCTGGAGTTTAGAAAGAGCAAGAAGCAACCTCATAAAACCTTTAAGCTCCTGGGGAGTCGTGACAGGGTGGATGCAAAAAGGATGTTTCTTGTTGTGGGAAAATCTAGAACTCGGATTCACTGTTTAAAAATACAGAGTCGCCGATTTTAAATAGAGGTGAGGCAAGTTTTTTTCACTCTGTGGGTAGTGAATCTTTGGAACTCTCTTACTGAAAAAGGGGTGGAAGCAGAGTCTTTGAATGTTTTTAAGGCAGGATGGATGATACCTGGTAAGCAAAGAGGTGAAAAGTTATCAGGGGTAGGTAGAATGCAAATTTCAGGTTACTATCAGATCAGCCGTGATCTTATTAGACGGTGGAGCAGGCTCGAGGGACGGAATGATGTATTCTTGCTCCTTGATTGTACCTTCATACATTCTGAAATTAAGGACACACATCATTTCATATTCTAACTCACCTGATCCTAGAACTTTAAATATGTCGAAATCCCCTTAGTCTTAGTCTTTTTGAACCCAAGTGAGGTACCTTCTAATCATTATTTTCTAATTTGCCCAATCTTTGTTTGATTCAGACCTACACAATGCTCTTCAAATGTATAACTAGAGCTGTGGAGAAGACTTTAAACTATAGGGGCCAGGGTTCAGCGAAGGGAGACATAGATATACAAAGAGAAAGGTTGAGATATCGAAACAGTATAATGGCATGGGTGAAGACAAGTAGGCCAGGAAGGGACAGAATTTAAGAAAAAGTCATATTTAATAGCAAATAAGGTCATTGTAGGGAACAGAAGTAAAAAAAATTATAGTTTTTTTCCTGAATACATGAAGCACGTGCAATAAGATAGATCAATTAATTAGTTGCACAAATTAAAGTAAACAATTTAGATCTAATCACCAATATGGTTACAAGGGTGGAAATAAATATTCCAGGGTACACAATATTTCAGAAAGACAGACAGACAGAATGACAAAAAAGGTGGCGTAGCCCTGATGGTAAAGAATGACATAAGGTCACAGATCTGGCCTCTGAGCATCATGAAATAGAATCAGTATGGGTGGAAATTAGGAATAGCAAGAGACACTGAATGCTGTGGGGAGTAGTTTACAGGCTCTTTAACAGTAGTTATGCTATTGGCCAGAGCATTAAATAAGAAATTATTGGAGCCTGCAGCAAAGGAAATGTAATAATTGTGGGGATTTAATCTTCATGTAGACTAGGACAATCAAATTGGCAAGAATGATGTAGAAGATGAGTTTGTAGTATATTTTGTGACAGTTTCTTGGAGCAGCATATAGTGAAACTAACTAGGGATAAAGCTATCTTAGATTGAGAAATTCCAAACTAGGTTGAAAGTGGCACATTTCAATCACAAACAAAACTTAAAGTTTAAACTTAAAGCCAATTACATAGATAAGAGTGGAGAACTAGCTATGAATTAATGATGTGGAGATGCCGGTGTTGGACTGGGATAAATGCAGTAAAAAGTCTCACAACACCAAGTTAGAGTGCTGCCAAATAGACCTGTTGGATTTTAACCTGGTGTTGAGACTTCTTACTGTGTTTAGTAGAGATAAACAGGCAAAAAAGGTAAATGAACAGACAAAAACATTTAAAGAAACAATTCAAAACGTTCAACAAAAATATATTCCGTTGAAAAACAAAACCCAGCCAGAATGATCCACTGTGGCTCATTTAGGAAGATGATGTAAAGATGCCAGCATTGGATTGGGGTGGTAAGAACTCAGTAAGAATTTAGCAACACCAATTATTAATCCAACCGATTTATTTGATAGTAAATCCGCGAGCTTTCAACACTCTTGTGTCTTCCTCAGGCAAGTGCAGTGTTGAAAGGACAGTGTAGTATTAGTTTAAAAGACATTCACAATGTTGCAAAAAAACTGCAGTTACTAAGAAGAATGGAATGTTTTAGAAATCAAAGAACCACCAAGGTTGATAAAAAGGGAAAAAATAGAATGAAAGTAAACTAGCCAGAATATAAAAACAGAAAATAAGAGCATTTGTAAGCAGAGAAAAAGAGAATAGTTGGTCCCTTAGAAGCAGAGACAAGAGAAATTATGATGGAGAATGAGCAAATGGCAGGGAGACTTAACAGATATTTTGTGTTACAGGAGAAAACACAAGCTCCATACAAGAAATCATATGACTAAACAGCCAGAAAGCAAATTAATATCAGCAAATATAAAGTATTGAAGCGAATTAAGAGACTAAAATCTGAGAAATCCCAGGGCTGTAATGACATTCTAGCATCCTAAAAAAGATAACTGCAGAGATGGTGAAGGTGCTGGCTATGATTTTCCAAAATTCCTTAGATTTGGTAACAATCCCACTAGATGGGAAGTTGGCAAATGTTATACTGTTTTCCAAGAAGGAGGGAGAAAGAAAACAGCTAACTACAGGCCCGTTAACCTAACATGGCTATTGGAAAATTGCTAAAAAGACTATTATTTAATAAGTCTTAAAAATGCACTTAAATCCATAGAACAAAAAAAAGTACGGAGAAGCATAGTACAATTGGAATAAGTCATCATGGCTTTAGTAAAGGGGAAACCTGTTTGACGAACTTGAGTTTTCTGAGGATGTAACAGTTGGGTAAATAAAGGAGTTCAGTAGATGTTGCATACTTGGATTTCCAAAAGGCATTCGATATGGTGTCACACGAAAGGCAAGGAAAATGGTCATGGATTTGGGGGTTATGTATTAAGGCAGATAGAAGATTGGTTAATGAATAGAAAATGGGCATAAATAGAGTTTGTTCAAGTTGGCAGGCAGTAAACAGTTGTCACAAGAACGAGTGTTGGGGTCACAGCTACTACATTAATGACTTTGATGAAGATACAAAGAGTAATATATGTAAGCTTGCTGATCATACTAAGCAAGATGATAAGATAAGCTGTCGAGGGAACACAGAATGGCTAGAAAGACAGGTGAAGTGAGTGGGCAACAAGATGGCAGATGGAGTATAACATAGGCAAGTGTGAAGTTATCAACTTTGGTCCTAAGAATAAAAATGTAAATTATTTTTTAAAAGGTGGAAAACTTAAGTATTGATGTTCAAAGAGGTGTGCTTGTATAAGGAATGCAAAAAGTAGCATGCAGTTAGCAACAAGCAATTATGAAGACAAATGTAATGTTGGTCTTTACTGTAAGTCCACCAGCTCCTCTACTTTCTTGGGAGGCTTAGGAAATTCAACAAGTCTGCTATGGCTCTCTCATCAATTTTTACAAAAGCATCATAGAAAGCATCCTTTCGCCCACTTCGATTTTCATGGCCGGCAGACTGGTTAAAATTCCGGCCACTTTCTTCCACCTTGTTATGGCAGAAAAAAGATATAAAAGTCTGGGATGATGTACCAACTGACTCAAGAACATCTTCTTCCCTGCTGCCAACAGACTTTAAAATGGACCTACCATATATTAAGCCAATCTTTCTCTACACAGTAGCTGGGGCTGTAACACTATATTCTGCACTCTCTCCTTTTCTTCTTCCATATGTACTTTATGATGGCGTGTTTTGTCTGTTTAGTGCAAGAAACAATACTTTTCACCGTATCCCAATACATGTGACAATAATAAATCAAAAGCAATAATAAACATTTCTTGTTGCAGTTCTACAGGGTTTTGGTGAGATTACATCTGGAATATTGTGTGCATTTTGGTCTTCACATTGAAGAAAATATATACTTGCATTGGAGGCGATATGGTAAAGGTTCACTAAATTGATGCTTGGATTGATTCTTTGATGTGAAATTGAGTGAAGTGACATATATTCTCTGGAGTTTAGAAAAACAAGAGATGATCTCATTGAAATCTAACAAATTCTGAAGGGGCCTGATAGAGCAGACAGTGAAATTGTTTCTGCTGGTCGAAGAATCTAAAACACTGTGGGGACAGGGTACAGTCTCAGGATAACGGGTCAAACTTTTCTTTCTTTATATGGATGTGGGCATCGTGGGATAGACCAGCTGTCCTTGAGAAGGAGGCAGTACATCTTGTACATTGTACACAAGTTGCCATTGTTCATCGGTAGTGGAGAAATTGAATGCTTGTGGAGGGGGTAATGATCTATTGCTTGCTTTGTTCTGGATAACGCTGAGTTTGAGTGTTGTTGGAGCTGCACTTAGTAAGAAGTCTGATAACACCAGTTTAAATCTAACCGATTTATTTGATGACTAATATCGGAGCTGCACTTATCCAGACAAGTGGAGAGTATTCCATTACACTCCTGACATGTATCTTGTAGATGATGGACAGGCTTTGGTGAGTTACACGCCACAAAATTTCCACCTCCATCACTTTCTCTGGTGGCCACAGTATCGATATAGTTAATCCAATTCAGTTCTGGTCAATGGTAACCCCAGGATGTTGACTGTGGTGGTAATGGCATTGAATGTCAAGGTGATTGAATGTCTAAAGATGCTTAGATCCTCTCTCGTTCAAGACAGTCATTGTCTGGCACTTGTATAAAATGAACTTTAGTTGCCACCAAGCCGGGTTATTGTCCAAGTTGCATTTAGACATGGACTATTTCATTGTCTGAGAAGTTACAAATGGTGCTGAGCATTGTGCGATCATCTGCAAACACACACACTTCTGACCTTACGATGAAAGGAAGGCTTCTGGTAAACCAACTGAAGATGGTTGGGCCTAGGACACTATGCTGAGGAACTCCTGCAGTGATGTGCTGGAGCTGAGATGATTGATCTCCAACCAGCAGAACTATCTCCTTTTTCACCAGGTGTAACACCAACCAGCAGGTGATTTCTCTACTGACTCCAGTTTCGCTCGGGCTCCTTGATTCCATATTCGTCAAATGCTGCCTCGATGTCAAGCACAGTCACTCTTACCTCGCCTCAGACACTGAGCTCTTTTGACCATTCTGAACCAAGGCTTTATGACTGAGATGAGAAGAAGTTACTTCAGTCATAGTGTTGTGAATCTTTGGAATTTTCTACTCCAAAGAACTAATGTAAGCTCCACTGATGAATACATTTAAGGCTGGGATAAACTGATTTGTTGTCTCTCCGCGAATTATGGGGAGCTAGCAGGAAAAGTGTTCAAGCCAAAGATCTGCCATGATCATTCATACTGGATGATGAAGCAGGCTCAATAGGCCATATGGTCTACTCCTGCTCTTATTTCATGTGTTCATTTTGGTTTCTCAATGAAGTAAAGAAAATTCCAGTGACCACTAACTTAAATATGGACTATTATTTTAAATAAAGTAACTTGGTCCAGAGATGTTTGGCTACTACCTTCAAAATTTCCTTTGCAATGATTTCAGTCCTCAAAATAATGAAGAGAAAGCATCTCCTAACAAGCTCTGAGGCAAGTACCAATAAATATTCTAAATCTCCAGTTTTATCATTAAGCACCTAAATTTGATGAGTATTCCCTAATATAATCAAGTATCAATCTATCTTCCTTACTCTTCATAAATGCTCAGAAACTGAGGAGTAGTTCAATTATCAGTTATAGCATTTTTGTAATTTTATAGTTTCAGTCAGTCACAAGGATGAAATTCCACTTAGTGGAACTCACTTATTGGGTTATAAGGTGAGACTGGATAAGACTGGGACTTTTTTCCCCAGGAGCATAGAAGGCTGAGGGATGATCTTATAGAGGTCTATAAAATAATGAGGGGCATAGATCAGCAGATAGTCAACATCTTTTCCCAAAGGTAGGGGAGTATAAGACAAGAGGGCATAGGTTTATGGTGAGAGGGGAAAGGTACAAGAATGTCCAGATGGGCAATTTTTTCACGCGGAGGGTGGTGAGTATGTGGAACAAGCTGCCAGAAGCAGTACAATTTTGTCCTTTAAAAAGCGTTCAGACAGTTACATGAGTAAGATAGGTATAGAGGGATATGGGCCAAATTGGGACTAGCTTAGAAGTCTAAAAAAGGGCGGCATCACAAGTTGGACCAAAGAGCCTGTTTCAATGTTGTAACCCTCTATGACTTTATTAACCTATAACATGCTATGTAATAGTTTATTTGCAATGATGTCATATTTAGCAGATAGCATCTCAACCACTTTTTTATGCAAAAGAGAAAGAGCAATTTCAAGGTCTACATTTTTTCCCTCCTCCTTTATAGGGAAGCAGTTTCAATGTTTCCATTTGACAGCTTGGATAAAGACTGGGAAATAATGGGCATTAACCTACTTCCCACTCCTCTTGAGAACTGCACTTCCATTGATTCTAAAATGCAAAATTGATTGAACTCTTTTTGTCAACAGTGAAGTACATATAACTTTTCAATGCATGTTATAATTGCAAATAATTATATTCAATGTAGTAAATCACTGACTAGCATCTAGTCTGCAGGCTTCCAATTTATTTTCCATTGGCAACTTTAAATTTTAAGTATAAAAGAATTGGGAAAAGCTTAAAGAACTTAGTACCAAAATCTAATGTTGCCCACCAACATAAATATTTGGCAAGTCATATTTGTTCTGCAGTTCTAACTTCCTGTCAGAAATATATGAGCAAATCAGCTCATTCGCAGACTAGAGAATGCTCAAATCAAAAGTTAATATCTTCATGTGATAAAGCCCTTTAGTTCTTCAGTTCAGTGTTCAGGCAATAAAAAGAAAAGGAAAATCTGAATTTAAATAACACTTTCCAAAACCATAGAGTGTCTCAAAAGTGCTAAATAGTTGAAGAACAAGTCAAAAAATTGCATCCCAATAGAAATGCAGTGCATTTTAACATTTTCTCTAAGCTACTGCCCATAACCCCATAAGAAAAATAAAGCTCTGCTTTCATTAACTTATACTTTGTGCACTTTAACTAAATTCCAGTACTAAACAGCTGTAAAATTAATAACTTCTTGTAAAAGCAACAGTCTGCAGAGTATCAAGACTTCAAAATAACCACTTAGATTGTCTGTCTGGTTCAAGCATAAGCATACTGTGGAGAGGGCAAGTTTATCACTGCCTCTTCCAAAGGGAAGTGCATAAGGTCTGAATTATTGAATGTAAGTTGGAGCTACCAAGATCACAGCCCAGGCAACTAATTCCATTGTAACAAAGGCAAAAGGTTAACTATAGTAAATCTCCTCTGTATTTTCATATACTTGTTTTAATTTTAACCACAGTCACGTGCACGTTTGGAAAGTGGTTCAGGAGGGAGGTGGAAAGTACTCCATTATTCTTCAACCTCCCCAACACCAATGACTTACATTATTTATGAGAATATAATTATCATCATGTCGCTGCATCTGTTTGTAGCATTTAAGTGAACATTCCTACAGTAGAAGCATGAGCTTGAGCTGCAGGACAGACTGTCAGAATATATGGAACCGAACAAATACCCGATTAAAACAAAAACTCTCAGAACTTCATTCATTCCTAGTAAATAGCTGTAATTATCTTTGACAAATTAGACATTCAAAAAACACATTTTTCTGATAAAATTCCAATGACCTTTGAATAATTAAGTGATGGATAAAACTTTTTCAAGTCATTCAAATTAAATTTGAAGAGCATATTTTATATTGTGCATGGTATAAACAAAACAGAAATCTCGTGACCTGGATTTTTTCATTCAACTGTCCTTTAACTTGTAATACAGTAAACTCAACAAGGAATAAGTTAAACAGAATCAGATCAGATGAGAGACAGCACTTGCTCAATCTTCCAGATGTTTCAAATGTTATTACTGTATCAAATCTAATCTCTTTTCTGAAATCCTAGGAAGAACGATATATACACAAAAAAAATTCTTCCTGATTAAGGTAATCAGTCCAATCTCCTGTTACTGGAAATTACAAGATAAACTTTTGTTTGTCTTTCAATTGTCTTAATTTGATCATCACTTTCACAGCCAGATTACTTCTGTTCCAAGAAATTTGGAAATTAATTTTACTGGCTATCTGCCACCAATAAAATATCCTTTAGACTAAGCAACAGTCTGTTCAAGTTTATGAATTTGGAAAATTACAATCAACACACAGAAGTCAGTGTTTAAATCAGAGAGAGAGATCAATCAATGGGCTAACTTTCAGCTTGCTTTCATATTCACAACATTTCCAAGCCTCAGTTACAGTTGAAAAACTTTACATCCGTTACAATTTCAGAGGTAACAAGACTCTAACAAAACTTATTAATGGTGGAAACTGCAGTACTAAGTGCCCATTATTTATGTGCAATCTTTAAACTAAGTGCTGTACGTAGAAGACACACTGCTATTTTCTACCAAGACAAGGGACAATGTTATCAAAAGACAGAAAAGGAAGAAAATTAGAAAGACAATAAAGTACTGAGGTGCCTTAGCCAATAAACAGTTAATTTAATAATTGGATCCAACAACTAATTTTCTCCCTATACATATTGTATCAGTTTGTCATCATGAAATACATAAAATTCATACAGAGGTTGATGGATGATGTTGAAAGATTATTGCTCTTAGCTGAGGAGTCCAGAACTCGGGATCACTGTCTTAGAATAAGGGGCTGGTCATTTAAAGTGGAATTGAAGAGGATTTCATCTCTCAAATAGAACATAGAACATAGAACAATACAGCACAAACAGGCCCTTCAGTCCACAAGTTGCGCCGATCACATCTACCAATCCACAGACCTATCTATAACCCCTGATCCTACTTGTTTCCATATACTCATCCAGAAGTCTTTTAAAAGACCCCAGCAAGTTTGCCTCAACAACCTCCAACGGCAGCCGATTCCATTCACTCACCACCCTCTGAGTGAAAAACTTACCCCTATCATCTCCTCTGTATTTGCTTCCCTGCACCTTAAATCTGCGTCCTCTCGTAGTGACCATTTCAGCTCGGGGAAATAGTCTCTGAGAGTCCACCCTATCTATTCCTCTCAACATTTTATAAACCTCTATCAGGTCGCCTCTCAACCTACGTCTCTCCAGTGAGAAGAGTCCCAGCTCCCTCAACCTATCTTCATAAGGCCTGCCTCCCAATCCAGGCAGCATCCTTGTAAATCTCCTCTGAACTCTCTCAATAGCCTCTACATCCTTCCTATAATGAGGCGACCAGAACTGCGCACAATACTCCAACTGGGGTTTGACAAGAGTCTTATAGAGCTGCATCATTACCTCCTGACTCCTAAACTCTATTCCTCGATTAATGAAGGCCAGTACACTGTACGCCTTCTTGACCACTTCCTCCACCTGCGAGGCCGATTTAAGAGTCCTATGGACCCGGACCCCGAGATCCTTCTGCTCTACATCACAGCTAAGACTCCTACCCCTTATATTGTACTCCTTCATCCCATTATTCCTGCCAAAATGGACCACTACACATTTATCTGCGTTGAAGTCCATCTGCCACTTCTCCACCCAGTCTTGCGTCCTGTCTACGTCCCGCTGCAACTTTTGATATCCCTCCAGACCATCCACAACACCACCGACCTTTGTATCGTCGGCGAACTTACTAACCCATCTCTCATCCAGGTCATTTATGAAAATGACAAACAGCAGGGGTCCCAGAACAGATCCCTGCACTCCACTGGTTACCGACCTCCATGCAGAACAAGACCCATCCACAACCACTCTCTGCCTTCTGCCGGCAAGCCAGTTCTGGATCCACAAGGTCAAAGCCCCTTGGATCCCATGCCCTCTCACCTTCTCCAGAAGCATTGCATTGCGGACCTTATCAAACGCCTTGCTAAAGTTCACGTACACTACGTCCACCGCTCGTCCTTCATCAATGTGTTCAGTCACATAAAGGTAAGATAAATCTTTATCTTAGAGGGCCCTGGAAGCTTTGTTGTTAATTATATTGAAAACTGAGAATAAAGGAGTTTTGGGTTATAGGAAATCAAAGAATAATGGGAGGGGGCTAGAAAGTGAAGGTGATATAATAGTTCAGCCATCAATTTATTGAATGGCATGATGATATGTTCTTATTCCAATGGGTTAGCAGTCATTTGTAGCCATTATTTCAAGCCCCACTAAAAGACAGCCTTATAATTTCTGATTTCTTCATATAACCTTTGCAAAGACATACAAGACTATGGTAATTGAATGACTCTTCAGTTTCTCTTCCATTATTCAATAATCACCAGCCAATATCCATTGAAAAGATCTGTAATGAGCTTGTAAGAGATCTCCCTAAAGGAAGTCATTTTTGATTGCTTCTTGGAAACTTGGATCTTTTTTCAGCAAAGCAAGATCTTTGGCCAGAGCCTGGGATGTGGGTGTAGATTCAGTTTGGATTCAATTTGTCTAAAGTAGATAATGTTCGAGATTCAAGCCACTTACTAAGTGAATAGAGCCACAAGGCTCCTCAGGTTTTGCACAATCAAAAATAAACTTTACTACACAAGTTCAGATAGCTATAATAATTTGCAATAACAATCTTAAATTCTAATATTCCAGGTAAGCTTGAGGTATATCTGAACTAACAGGTAAACTGTAGTCAGACACACCATGCTACAGACTAGATGTCAGGTGCAACCAAACCAGATTCCATGGATCTCTCAACAGCCTACCCAGACATTTATCATATTGTTAGGCAAGCTATCTCATTGAAAGTTAACTTTTCTCACAAGGGCTTCCACGTTCCTCATTTTAAAAATTTGCCTTGGAATTCTCTTTAAAAGTTGCTGCCACTCAAATATCTTAAAAAATGGCTCACCTTGTAAGATTTCAATCTTGCCTTCTGAGATTCCTTTCCCCTGCATCTCAGAGTACACTCAAGCTTCATTTTCCAAGCACAATGTCAGATCTTTGGCCGTACTAAGCAGAACACTATTGCTTTAAAGGGGTACCCTTGCTTCAGCGGCCAGCAGCATAGTGTCACTGACCCTCAGGTGCCTTTTCGGATCTTCAGGGCTTTCTCACATGCCTACTTGTTTAAAGTCTGCTGTTTAGCTAGTCTAGCTCTTCTTTAACTCTCTGCTCCTTTCTTTTACCATGGCATACTTGTATCCACCTATCTTTGTCCCTTACCTGGAAACCTCTTTTTGTCCTGCTTCCATTACGGATTTGCTGGAACACCTACTAAATAATGGTGCTCTGTTCCAGATCAGTTGACATGCATTTTCACAACATTATTCTTCTTCTGCCTAAATGTGCAGGGCTGATCCTCGGCTTGATGAGTGTAAAAAGGTAGTACGATGTATGTGTGGTCAATTCCCGGCAGCCTCATCAATAAATGTGCTTCATGTAAGCATCACGTAAGCCCAACTGCTTACAGAGTAAGTTTCTACAGCACAGGCCAAGGAATATATTAAAATTAAGAACAGTTAAACTAATCTCTATCTTTCCTTTTGTATTAAATAACTCTGCCACCAAAAAGATCTGTGTAAAGAAATATGTTTACATTCAGGACTTTTTAAAATTCAACATCTTTCTCTAAACATTAAAAATAGTACAGAGCACATCCAGAACTTGTCACAGTTTATAAGAATTTTTTTTGGTAACTGACATAATAGTACACAACTGAAACTCAGCTCATGTCTGAAATTACAAAATGTATCTCGTCCTGAATCTTTTCTTTCAGAGGGTCATGAGTCTTAGAAGTTCTCTTCCTCAAAAGGCAGTTGAAACAAATCTTTGAATTTTTTTTTTAAAAGTAAGTTGGATAGATTCTTGATTAACAATGGGATGAAATTATTGAGGGTAGACAGGAATACAGGTATAAGGTTACATTCAAATCAGCCATAATATTTCTGAATGGCAGAGCAGGCTCAAGGGGTAGAATGGCCTACTCCTGCTCCTAATCTGAATGTTTTTGGTCAAACCCTTTCAACTCACTTCATATTTTCTGTGGATGATCAACACAGTTTTGTTGTCAAGCACAAAAAAGTAATTGTTGCATGCTCGAAGCTGTAGCCAGCAATCCTGTTGAGTTTCTTCAGCAAGAAAGAAGGAACACGCCTTACGATCAAACCTTTCATGTCACAGACATCTCTAATGGTAAATGTTGGAGGAAAATATTTCGAAATTAAAGCACTAATACTTGAATAAATTTAGTATTTTCCTCACAAATGTGTCTTCGTGTTATAAATCATAGGTAATGCAAGCAGCCTGGTGGTTAAGATTCATGGTGATTTCAAATCCCAGCAAGATAATTATGAAACTGAATTCAATATATTTCATAATTTAAAAATGACTGTAGAGATTGATATATTGCCATAAAAAAACTAACATGTTTCAGGGAAGGAAAGCTACCAACAGTTATCTGATTCAGTCTACATATGACTTCAGTCTCCATGTATAACATTAAAAAAAGTGTACAAATGTTGACCAGCCAGTAAACTGTTATAAAGTAGAACAATAAGAGAAACATCAACCAAACTAATTGACAATGTTCCAGCCATTGGACAAGACCATATAATCCAACATCTATGGGCTGGTTGAAAAAGCAGTCCAACAGATTATTCAGGCAATAGCATATCATAGTTGTAATCAAAGGAACATACCCGTCAACCAAAACCCCAATTCCTCCACCAAGATTCTGGGCTATTTCCTAACTTATTAAGGCCAGGAAAGCGTTCACAATCAGGTGGGTACAATCCACCAAGCTCCAAAATTGACTTGGGTTTCAAGTCATATAAAGACAAGGAAGCCTTCTTCCATTTTCTGTTGTTTCTCCCATGTCTTCCACCCTGCTCCCCATCAAAGCCCACTCAATCAATAATTGAGTACTTCTCCACATTGACCACAGGATGATGGCTTTCCAAGAATCCTCAGCATGGGTAGCTTAGTATTATGAGTGCTGACCAAGCTGTCTGAGTTCTGAGGAACGACTGTTAGACTGTGCCTCAGCTGATAAGGGGATCAACAAAAGGAAATTTTTCTCATATCACTCTCAACAGCGTAATTGTTGTAAAGAAGTCCATCCAATTGGTAGGTGTAACCTCCAGATAATCCTTATGAGGATACAGTCTTCCTTATACTGTGTAGTTGGCATTATGCTGAACAATACTCAAGTGAGAAATCTAGCAGTCCAAATCGAGGCATGCATGCATGAGGACAGGACATTAGACATACTCCCCTGCTATTCTTAAATAGTGCCATAAAATCTTTTACATTCAACTAAGAGGACAATCACAGAAGATGGCACCTCTGAGTAGCACATCCTCTGTTTTGTGCTGATACTCAAAATTAGGCACTGTATGCCTTTCTTCATTCTACAAACCTTTTTTCTACTGTCATGTCATTTATTTACTCAACTTCTTCCCACTTCACTTTCTCCTCCCCCCAACCAAAACAAAAGACTTTGTCGCTTCTGGATTTACTATACTATTTGTAATTTGTATGCATTAATTTTCCATTTAGTCAGATTGTATGACAGGGTGCCTGGAGACCTTTTTTCAGCAGCTGTGATCTTGTACCTATAAAGTGATCTATAAAGTATCTATTGTGACTGTTCATGAAAACAAAAAAGTGTTCCAAAGAGATGCTTGTGGGATTTTTTCTTAGAAACAACCATTAATGACTCTTCCACTACACACCCCACCGATTCCATAGTACCACATTACATGGTTTGTATATCCAAAACCTTTCGGTTGAAACATTCATCCAAGCACAATCTGAATTATGATTTCTATAAAGATGGGGAAGCTGGGTCCAATGGCAATTTTCCTCTGTGAAGAATGAACTAGCTGAAAACTACTGCACGAAATACAGTTCAACTATTATTTATCTTGAATTGATCTGAATGGACGAATAACACAAATTGTATAACTGCATCTATGGATAGTTAACAGACTAGTTCTTAGTATTGGCAGACAATCTTGGATACAAGTGGAAACCTTGAAAATTTAACAATGAGAAAATGTTATTTCAGTTTATCTAGTAAATTTCTTCTTCAGATCAGGCTCCACTTTTTTTTTCCCTTTTCTGATATAACACAACTATTTTGCTTTTTAAACTGGTTGAACCAATTCAATATTCAATTTACTAGGTGGAACATCATTTCATAAGATAAGAAGAATATAGAATAGCCAGATTTCAGATTTATTTTTTACCATGGATCTCATGGCTTCTGCATCCATGCTATTTGTTGATTTTATGCTGAAAATGTGCATTCAATGTTCCTGCTGCAATAACAAATGTAGCAGTCTTAGCTTTTCTTCACTGCTCACTGATTGAATATTCAATATTAAAAGCTTTTTCTTCTTGAAATCTTTTCCAATACCTTTCCAAAAAAAAATATTTTTTTGTAACTATGGGGGTGGGGGCACAACATTCTTCATAGCAATAAGACATAAAACCAGCCTTCTGGACATGCCATTTGTTAGAATAGTAAAAAAAATTTGCAAGTTTGTTTTGAGAAGCCTAAGTCTATAATAGTTCTAAGCTCCCTTGTTTTTTAGTTGACCATTAAGTTTTGTATTGTTACTTACAGAAGACTGCACAGAAGCCAACCTTGCCAGTCTTTATGCTCCACTTGACTTTCTACACTCCTTCCTCATCCTACTATCAGCACAACCCTCTTCCTTTCTGCTGGTTTGCCTTTCCTTTAAATGCAACTATTCTGAGTTTCAGATTTCACCATCTTCTGGGTAAACAAACTACTTCTGAATTCATCTTAACTGCTCACAAGGAGAAACACTTATCCATCACCTTAAACATACATTTCCCAACCATCAGTGCACACAGTGGCAGCAGAGTGTACTATCTACAAGTATTATGACCACAGCAGATGTCATTGCTGAGCAAACTCAGTAAAGTTTTGCAACACCAATTTTAAATCCAACCAATTTATTTGATAGTAAATCCACGAGCTTTCGACACTATGTTGTGCCTTCGTCAGGCAAATGCAGTGTTCTGATCTGCAGAGGCACTCATATCCACACAGACAGTTACAGATTGCTGATTAGAATGCAAATCCCTTCACACACATTGTTAGCCACTTTAACACTTGAATAGCAGGTTAGATGTAAGGATTCGCATTCTAATCAGCAATCTGTAACTGTCTGTGTGGATATGAGTGCCTCTGCAAATCAGAACACTGCATTTGCCTGACGAAGGCACAACATAGTGTCGAAAGCTCATGGATTTACTATCAAACAAATTGGTTGGATTTAAAATTGGTGTTGCAAAACTTTACTGAGTTTACCCCAGTCCAACGCCGGCATCTCTACATCATTGCTGAGCAAGACAGACTCCAGAGTGGATTTTGTATCACTGGTCGCAAAATTTTTATTTTGCGAAAACAAGGAGGAAGAACTACTGACTACAAATGCATAAAACTCCACTACAATTTCAAGACATGAGTTACTCATCACAGGGTTCCTTAGTTCTGATCTGCTATTACAACCACAATATTTATCTAGCTAGTCCTGTTGAACAGTTTCTGTTCAATGGCAACTCCCCAGGATGTTGACAGTGGAGAATTCAGCAGTGGTAATGCCATTGAATGTCAAAGGCAATGGTTAGATCTTCTCTTGCTGCGGATGGGTGGCAGGTGGCATAGTGGTTAGCACTGTTGCTTCACAGCACCACGGACCCAGGTTTGATTCCAGCCTTGGATAATTGCTTCAATATCTGAGTCGCCGTTGAATGTGCTGAACACTGTGCAGTCATCAATGAACATCCCCACTTCTATGATATGATAGAGGGAAGATCATGGATGAATCAGCTGGAGATGATTGGACCTGAGGAACTCCTGCAGTTATATCCTGGAGTTGAGATTCTTGACCTCAAACCACCACGACCATTAGCCAGCAGGGTTTTCCCCAATTCTCACTGACTCTAATTTTGCTCAGGCTTCATGATGCCATACTCAGTCAAATGCTCCCTGGTGTCAATGACTGTAATGACTGGAGGGACATAACACTGCTGTCAGTACCTAGGGCTCCTCAACAGATTGAAAATGGAATACTAATATCTTCCAAACCCTAAACCATGACTGTAGCTGCTGCATCAACACCAGCCTTTGACATTAAGGACTCCTTCAACATTATTACAAAATATGACAAGGCTGCTATTCTTTTTCCTCTTGGTTTAGTGATTTCATTAGGGCAAAGGCAATGATGGGCATAGGTCTGGCCTCCCTTGGCAATGCCATTGGTTGATGGATTTGGATTTTACAGGCCACATTGCCCTGCTGGCCAAAGAATCACACGCACTCCAAGACATGACCCAGTCTTGAGAAAAGCAGCACCAAGATTGGTTTAAACATGAGCTGCAAGGAACCCAAGACAGTAACAACTTGACGGAAATGAGGCCCTTCTTCTATTGGGCAACAGAACACTGAAAACACCAATCACTTTCTTTAGGAGACAACATTTCTATGGCGGGTGATGTAGAGATTGATATTGACATAAGAATCAGTAAAGCAACCACTTTCCATCAGCTCTGTTAGGTGTGGCTAGACAATACCATCAGCATAGGCATTAAGCTCCAACTCTACACATTCATTGTGGTACCAATTGTAATCTATACCAGTGTGACACAGATGAGAACAGCAAAGATATCATGTAAGTTGAACACCATGCTGCAGCACTGCTGATGTAAAAATGTGGGTGTCACATAGAGAGATAATATCAATGAGGAAATGCTATAGAGGACTAGTCATGGGCACTTATGGGACATAATGAAAGAGAAAAAAATGTTACTGGCAAGACGTGTTTTTCACTTTCTGGATAGAGTAACAGAAAAATGGATACCACTCGGCAAAAAGAGATCAGGCCAATCAAAAAAGACAAAGCAAAGTATATTTAAACCAGACAGACCATCTGGTCTTGACCTAGGCACTGGAAACAATGATGACAAAACCAGACCTCTCAAACAAAGAAAGTCATTCTTACTAACATCTTGAGGCTCCTTCCAAAATTCAGAGAGCTGTGTCACACACGAGTCAAACAACAGCCTAACATAGTCATACCTTGCAGATAATATTCAGGGCGAAACCATCATCAGCCTGTCCTGTCCTGTCTCATACAGCGGATCCAGCACAGGTGGCTGCACAGTGATATACAGTCTGGAGTGAGTTGCCCTGGTGTCTGAAACATTGACTCAGGACCCAACTGAGTCTCATGGCATCAGGTCAAACATAGGCAAGGAAAGCTCCTGTTGCTTATCATGTATTCTCTGCCATCCCTCTCAATAATGATGGATTACTATTCCTCCATGTTGAACACCACCTGGAGGAAGCATGAGGATGGCAAGGATGCAAAATGTACTCTGGGTGGGGGGACTTCAATGTCTGTCACCAAGAGTGGTACGGCTAATTTGCAGATACAGTAAAATAGGTGGTAAATTGCATTGAGGAAATAGAAATTTGCAAATGGATATGGAAAGGATAGGTGGATGGGCCAAAACTTGGCAGCTAGAGTTTAACATCAAGAAGTTTGAGGTTATCCATTGTGGTCTGAAAAATAGAAAGGCTACTTTTTACCTAAATGGAGACAAACTTCAAAATGCTTCACTGCAGAGGGATGTCCTCGTGCATGAAGTGCAGAAAACTAGCATGGAGGTACAACAGATTATAAGGAAGATGACTGGATTTTTGGTATTTATTGTTAAAGGAAAGTGTTGCTGCTCCTGTAGAAGACATTAGTGAGACTATACCTAGAATATTGTGTACAGTTTTGGTCCCCTTACTTAAGGGGGGGATGTAGCCCTCCCTAAAGGTATTGTGGGTCAACCCTGAGAACATGGACTGCAGTGATTCAAGAAGGAAGCTTACCACCATCTTCTCAAGAGCAACCAAGATGGGCAATAAATGCTGGCCAGCGATGCCCATGTCCCGCAAGTAAATAAAAAAAAGTTGCATTGGATATAGTTCAGAAAAGGTTCATTTGATTGATTCCAGAGGTGAGGAGCTTGTTTTATGAAGAAAGATTGCACAGATTAGGCCTATACTCTGAAAAGTTTTGAAGAATAAAAGGCAATCTTATTGGGGTATATAAGACAATAAAGGGGATTGGCAAGGTAGATCTCAAGAGGATGTTTCCTCTTATGGGACAATCTAGAATGAGAAATCATAAGTTTTAAGATAAGGTTAGCAGATTTAAAACCTAAATGAGGAGAAATTACTTCTCTCAAAGGATTGTGAATCCATGGAAATTCATTACATCAGGGATGATGTAATGAATCAAAGCCAAGGCTTTGAGTAAATTTGAGGAAATTGACAGATTTTTAATTATTGGATTGAAAGATTATGGAAAACAGGCAGGAAATGGAGATCAGCCATGATCGTGCGAATGGCAGAACAGGCTTAAGAAGCTGAACTGCGTACTCCTAATTCTCTTATGTTTTAGTTCTCATGTCTATCATCTACAAAGCACAAGTCAGGAGTGTGATGGAATATTTTGCAATTGGCCAGATGAATGCAGCTGCAATACTCAAGAAGCTCTAGACAATCTAGGATAAAGCAATCCGCTTGACTGGCACCCCTTCCACAAACATTCATTCTCTCCACCAGTGATAAACAGTGGCAGCAGGGTATATCAACTACAAGATATACTGCAGAAACTCACCAAAGTTCCTTCACCAGAACCTTACAAATAACTACCATTTAGAAGGCCAAGAGCAGCCGACAAATTGGAACACCACTACCTGAAAGTTTCTCTCCAAGTCACTCACCATCCTGACTTGGAAATACATTGCCCTTCCTTCACCGTTGCTGGGTCAAAGTCCTGGCGCTCCCTCCCTAACAGCACTTTGTGATTAGTTACACCACAAGGTACCACTGTAATTCACGAAGGTAACACACCACCATCTTAAGGGCAACTAATGACTGGCAATAAATGCTGTTCCAGCCCACAAAGCATACATCCTGTAAATAATTTCCTTAAAAATTAAGGGATCCTCTAAGAGGCAGAAGAATTCAGTCCAAGTCACTTAGCAGTGCAATCAGGAAGTATTTTTCCACCACAGGGTAGTGTCCCCAAAAGGCCCATAGTGATGCTCGGTCAATTGAAATTTTCCAAGATTAAGATGAATAGATTTTAGTTAGACAAGGTTATTAAGGCTAATGGAGCAAGCATAGATCAATTGAATTTAGGTGCAGATCAGCTGTGATCCACTAAACAGCCTTCAGGGCTGACTTGCCCAGTGGGATGGAAGATAGGAATAGGCATCAACTGAAGTGCCAAGGTGGATGAGAAAGACAGAATCTAAATCCCTAAAACTTATCTTCAATATAAACCAGTATGCTGCAGAAATTCATTTGAATGCTACTGAACATAGTTGAAGTACTCTATTGAAAATATTAACACCAGAAAGAATTGGAATTTCACAGCTGAGTTGTCCTTGTGCACTAGAGACCCTTGTTTGGTAACCTTGGCTAATCATTTTCATAGTATGGAAAATACTTCGTTGAATATTTCTACATTTCTTAAACAATCATTAAAGATTTCCTGCTTACCTCTTGGCTGAAGTGACATTAATAAAGACATTAATACCGTGTTACTTGCAATTGATTAGCACAAGAGTAAGCAGGTGTGAAAGACTTTAAACTAAACACACTACCACTTTCAGGCCAAAACCACATATAAAGAAAAAAAATCACAAACACGCACGCAAACAAAAACGATTCTGTTTTTACTGCTGCATTGTTAAAGAAATATTGCAAATAGTAATGGACTTCCTGGCATGAAATGTAAAGTTCAGTGTCCCAAGAGCCTTAATCGTCTTTTAATCTATAAACAAAGATTCTGGAATAATATACAGATGTGAAACTGAAACCTGTAAGCATTTTTGGGCACAACATTAATAATAAATATTAAGTGTTATGAGTTAAATCCCCAGTATAAAGAGAATTCTTTTAGCTCATTATCCCATAAATCAAGACTATACATTTGAACAGATTATTAGGTTGTAAGCTTTGTTGCAGAACAAAGCCAAGGCAGAAGAAAATTAAGAGCGCAGCAAGACACTGTTAAAATTTATGCAGGCCAGCATTTTTTCCATGTCTGCTGAAGGCTTCTACTTTGATATGACACATATTGAATGGATCATCCTAGTGCTAGGCGCCAGGCCAGTTTTTATCTTAATGCAGACAGGGCGGCGACACAGACCCTAATGGTCCTTATCTTGATCTTGTGTAAAAGCATCTTGGATTTCTGAGTGATCCTTCTGGTTTCTGACACTCCCTTTCTAACACTGCAGATGGTGAAGGCAGTTTGTGTAATAAAGAACATTACACTATTTTATCCCACTAACACAAAATACACCAAGAATACTTACCTGACTAGTTTAAAAAAAACCTCAAGAACTTCTAATACAATTTAAAAATACACAAAAATAGTACTTGATTTGTCTATTTGTGTATTAATTTGTCCATTAATTTTTGAAGAACACCGAAGCTTTTTTCTTCATTGCAGTGTTAATGAAAGCCTACTTCTGGCACTAATAAATGAACTTTAAATTTAAAGAAGTTTCAACTTAGTATCTTGCCCAAGGTTTCTTTTTTTTCAGAAAAGGAATCTTTATAAAAGAATACCTCCCATTTCCCAACTATCATTGAATGTATAATGCAAACAGTAACAGCAATCCAGGAGAGACATTTTGCACATTTCTCACTACCATTTGTGGAGTTCTAAGGTTTTTCTCCTTACACCTTCAATGGAAACACATTTAGCCACTGATTGCAGGATGAGATTTTTATGATGACCTGGTATCACATGAATAGGACATACAATTGACAGATTTCTGTCATGCAGCCAACTCCAGGAACTGTGGAACATTTGAATCTACATGTAGGAAAATATTCTCCTGAACCCAAAAAAAAAATCGCTTCCCACCTACTACCAAAGCCACTGGGATTATCACAAATGTCTTCAATTATATCATTAAGCATCTGGTATTCCAGCATTTCAACAATTTAGTAGGTTTTTAAGTTTGCATTATATATTAATCATTAGATCAGTTAGTTGATAGGAAAGCATCATCCAAACATTCTCATAGAATAGTTAGTGAAAGTGTCAAAGATTAAAATGCAAATGAATATATAAACATAACATATTTGGAGTCTAACAGCAGGTGTTTTAGGCAAAATAGTACTCTTTCTTATAACCAGCATAATCTCTGCACATTCAGTGTATTTATCATTTATGCCTTGACCACAATTATTAAATACATATTTTATTCTATCCTGGGCCCAAAAGTTATAGGAAGGCTTTCTTCCAAATTTTTTCATTACATGAGCAACAAATAAAAAAGCATTCTCAAGAATTGCACATTTAATTGTTTGTCTTCCTGAAATTTTATCCATTACAGCTGAAAACGTTTGTCATTATGAGAGAAATTTTGGACTATTTATTATTCTGTTGGGTAGACCTTTAATTTGTAAGAAATGCAAGTCTCTGTTGCAGAATGTTGGAATACTTCATACCTCGTGCTGTTATTAAATAATTATTGTGTCTACACTTTTCAATTCTGAATTTCTGGAGAGCTAAAGGGAAGGAACAGGAAAATGAAAATTCAGTTATGCTCTCCATGAAATCCTGCCCTTTACTATTTATGCAATTCAAGAAAAAACATTCACAAGAGCATTCTGGGGGCAGTGAGGGAGCCAGAGGGCAGGGGGCAACTCCAACTCATTTCATCTGTAAAGTGCAGTATAACCTCTCAAGGAAAGAAATATATATTAGAATCAGAAATTATTTGAGCTATACTGAAAGATCTGCAAATCAGAAGTGACAGTCACTAAGCAGAAGTGAGCTATTTCTGATTAAAGTCCAACCAGGTTAAAGTCCAACAGGTTTATTTGGTAGCAAAAGCCACTAGCTTTGAGAGCTGCCTCTTCGTCAGGTAAGTGGAGTTTCAGGGCATATAAAGACACAAGCTCAATTTACAAAATAATGGTTGGAATGTGAGTCTTTCCAGATAATCAATCATTATTTTGTAAATTGTCTTTGTGTCTTTATATGTCCTGTTTGTGAACTGAAATCTCACTCACTTGATGAAGAAGCAGCGCTTTGAAAGCTAGTGGCTGTTGTTCCCAAATAAACCTGTTGGACTTCAACCTCGTATTGTAAGACTTCTTACTGTGTTTACCCCAGTCCAACACTGGCATCTCCACATGATGTGCTGTTCCCTCACCTGAGGACACAATTTCACAAGGAGCTTCA
Organism: Sphyrna mokarran; assembly: GCA_024679065.1. Taxonomy (NCBI): domain Eukaryota; kingdom Metazoa; phylum Chordata; class Chondrichthyes; order Carcharhiniformes; family Carcharhinidae; genus Sphyrna; species Sphyrna mokarran. Next base: position 6,608,553 of record JAGIQG010000022.1, read on the forward strand.
GTTAAGGATCATGCACCAATCCCATATATATTAACGTATATATAATGCGCACACATTTCCTTTACAAAGAATACAATTAACAAATTGTTGACTCTGGTTTATCAGCCACTCCATTTGTCACTGTAACTACTTTGGCCTAATTATCGATTCCCACAAGTTACTTGAGAATGTTACCAAACCCACTCAACTCTAATGTTGACAGACATTTTAAATGCAAATAAATAATTCATATAAAGTGCATAATAAACACAGCAGAGTAATGTTTTTTGTCAAAAGGTAACCTATAAGCACACAATTGTTTGAAATGTGATATAAGAAAAACTTAAGTGGAAGTGGGAGAACAAGGAAACATTTTTCATCATAAAAACATATTTAAAGAAACATATGTTGCTTATTTACATTATGGGTTGGAAATTACATTATGACTCAGAAAACACTTAAAATTCATAGATTTGAGACTATGTTCATTTTGAAAATATAATAAAGCCCTTCCCCCGCCTCCTTTTCCTTTTGGGAAAAGGCAACAGTAGTTTTTTCACGGTTATTTCCAAACCTCAGAATTAAGACTTATTATGCTACAAAAAATATCACAAATAGATCATCAGCAAGATAAAATTACCATCTTCAAGCTATTCAGACTAATGCTAATATCTAACTGGTGTTCAACTGATGCATGCATAGAATTGAGCAATGGATCAGTTTAACTTTAAACCAACCATAACACTTAGGCAGGGAATCTCCGGTCTTATTTTCTCCACCATTGCTGCCAGCAAGAATGGAGAATTTGGCACCTAGCCAAAACTCCATTCACTGCAGAGGGACCAGAAAATCCCAGCCACAGGCGAGGTCAGAGAATTCTGGCCTTAATCAACAAAGTTCTGCCTTTCACGCTATAATCCCATTTCAATACAGCCTTTAATTGTCAGGCATTAAACGCAGAAATGTAGCAGTTCAGTACATTTTGATACGTTACCACTATCAGAAAAATAAAACCCTCCACAGATTTATTTCTCAGACTATCTAAGCTGCTTATTTGTACAGAAGAAAACAGTTGCTGACTTTCGCTTTCTGATCATGTAAAATGCCATCAGTCACAAGTGCCACTAACAGTTTTGAAAAAGTTCCCAGTCTGTCACTCAACTGCAGAGAATTATCATTTGTGACTGGAAGATAGACAGCAAGTGGAAAGTAGTGGCTGGAAGGAAAAGTAGAGACTGCATCCCCGAGACTAGACTCTAACTGACAACTTGTAAAGCAGATAGGTCCAAGAATCAAACATGGCAGGTGGGCAGAAACTAGTTTTACAAATAACAAAACAAAAAAATCCAATAGAAAATGGAATTTCTGAAAATTAATGAATTATTTTCTAAGTCCTTCAACACCATGAAGACAATTTGCAGAAAAGCAAAGATTAGTATTTCCTGAATTCCAAAATCGTAACCAGCTAAGTTTATTTTTTTTGTGTGAACTATTGTCAAAGTTTCCAAAAGTTAACATTCAAAATCAAATATCTTGTTTTTAAACTATCCAAAGAGATGGATTCAAGCACTTTACCTGAATGCACGAAGCATTCGGAACAAAGTGAATGAGCTGATGGCGCAAATTGGTGCAAATGGATATGATCCAGTGGCCGTTATGGGAACATGGTTGCGGGGGACAGGGACTGGGAACTGAACATCCAGGGCTATCAACTGTTTAGGAAGAACAGACAGGAGGATAAAGGGGGTAGGGTGGCTCTGTTGATTGAGGATAGTATCTGGGCGGTAGTAAGAGAGGACATAGCCCGAAGGAGCAAAATGTGGAATCAATGTGGGTGGAGATAAAGAATAGTAAGGGGAGGAAGACACTGGTGGGTGTGGTCTATAGGCCCCCAAATAACAACTCTGAGGTGGAGCGGGCTATAAACAAACAAATAAGAGATGTGCGCAAAAACGGAATGGCGTTAGTAATGGGTGATTTCAATCTGCATATTGACTGGGCAACACAAGACGGACACAGTGGGCTGGCGGAAGAGTTCTTGGAATGCTGTCGGGATGGGTTCTTCGAACAGTATGTTACAGAACCGATAAGAATTTAGCAACACCAATTATTAATCCAACCGATTTATTTGATAGTAAAAAAGCGAGCTTTCAACACTCCCGTGTCTTCATCAGTCAAGTGCAGTGTTCTGGTCTGCAATAGCACACATCAGCACAGACAGTCAGAGATTGCTGATTAGGATGCGAATCCTTACATCTAACCTGCTATTCAAGTGTTAAAGTGGCGAACAATGTGTGTGAAGGGAATCCTGAGCATTGTTAGAGAGTTGTGTATTTTCTCCAGACAGCACAGTAAGTGAGGTTTTTTGCTAACCCAGGCAAGTTACGGGGGTTACAGATAGTGTGTCATGAAGCCAAGATCCCTGTTAAGACCATCCTCATGTGTGTGGAGCTTGGCTATCAGTCTCTGCTCAGCGACTCTGCGCTGTTGTGTATCACGAAAGCCCCTTGAAGAACATTTACCCGCAGGTCGGAGGCCGAATGCCCATGACTGCTGAAGTGTTCGCCCACAGGAAGGGAACTGTTTTGCCTGGTGATGGTTGAGCGATGCTCATTCATCCGCTGTCGTAGTGTTTGCATGGTCTCCCCAATATACCATGCTTCGGGACATCCTTTCTTGCAACGTATTAGGTAGACAACGTGGGCCGAGTTGCAAGAGTATGTACCGTGCACCTGGTGAATGGTATCCTCACGTTTGATGATGTCGTCCATGTCTATGATCTGGCATGTCTTGCAGAGGTTGCTGTGGCAGGGTTGTGTGGTATTGTGGTCACTGTTCTCCTGAAGGTTGGGTAGTTTGCTGCGAACCGATGAGACAGTGAGCAATTTTGGAGCCAGTATGCAAAAAATCTAAGGAAGAGAGAGGAAAGGCGATACTAATAGGGGACTCCACTGTGAGGGGTTCAGACAGGCGTTTTCGTGGACGCAGGAGAGAGTCACGGATGGTGGTTTGTCTTCCTGGAGCTGGGATCCCGGATGTTTCTGGACGCCTCCCAGACATCCTGAAAGGGGAGGGTGAGGAACCTGAAGTTGTGGTGCATATAGGTACTGCAGACATAGGGCAGGAAGAGGGAGGCAGTCATCAAAAGGGATTATAGAGAACTGGGTAGGAAGCTGAGGAGGAGAAAAGCGAAGGCAGTAATTTCAGGATTGCTGCCTGCGCCTCAGGAGAATGAGAGCAGGAATCAAATGAGGCGGAGGATGAATGCATGGCTGAGGGACTGGAGCAGGGGACAGGGATTCAGGTTCATAGATCACTGGGACCTCTTCAGGGGCAGGTGTGACCCGTACAGTAAGGACGGGTGGCACTTGAACCCTAGGGGGACTAATATCTTGGCAGGTAGGCTAGCTAGGGCTACTGGGGAGTCTTTAAACTAGAAAAGCTGGGGGGTGGGAATACCGATGGGACGGTGAATAAGGAGGTTAGTTCCCAGGTAGGGAAGGACTGTAGGCCCTCTGAGAGGGGGGTTAGGCAGGTGGTGGAAAAGGGAAATATCCTGACTGAGGGGCTGCGGTGTGTCTATTTTAATGCCAGGAGTGTAGTAAATAAGGTAGATGAGCTTAGGGCGTGGATTGCTGCTTGGGAGTGTGCTGTGGTGGCCATTACAGAGACTTGGTTGTCTCAGGGACAGGACTGGGTACTTCAGGTGCCGGGATTCAGGTGCTTCAGGAGGGACAGGGTTGGGGGCAAAAGAGGAGGTGGTGTGGCACTGTTGATCAGGGACAGGGTCATGGCTGTAGAGAAGGTGGAAGACGGGGAGGGATTGTCTACGGAGTCTCTGTGGGTGGAAGTTAGGAACAGCAAAGGCTCGATAACTTTGCTGGGTGTATTCTATAGGCCGCCCAACAGCAGCAGGGAACTTGAGGTGCAGATAGGGAAACAGATCCTAGACAGATGTAGAAATAACAGGGTTGTCGTGATGGGAGATTTCAATTTCCCAAACATCGACTGAAATATCCCAAGGGTAAGGGGTTTGGATGGTGTGGAGTTTGTTAGGTGTGTTCAAGAAGGTTTCCTGACACAGTACGTGGAAAAGCCTATGAGAGGAGAGGCTGTACTTGACCTGGTGCTTGCTAATGAGCCAGGGCAGGTGTTGGATCTCACGGTAGGTGAGCATCTTGGGAATGGGGATCATAATTCTATCTCTTTCACGATAGCGATGGAAAGAGATAGGATCAGGCAGGCTAGGAAGGTGTATGTCTGGAGTAAGGGGAAATATGAAAACATTAGGCAAGTAATTGGATGCATAAACTGGAAGGTGTTGTTCTTGGGGAAGAGTACAGAAGAGAAGTGGCAGTTTTTCAAGGAATGTTTGTCTAGGGCACTGCAAGACAACGTCCCGAGGAGTCAAGGAGGTTCAGGTAGGACACGGGAACCGTGGTGCACAAAGGTAGTGGTGAACCTAGTTAGGAAGAAAAAAATGGTATATAAAAGGTTCAGAGAGCTAGGGGACGTTAGGGATCTAGAGGAGTATAAGGTGTGTAGAAGGGAACTTAAAAAGGAAATTAGGAGAGCCAGAAGGGGTCATGAGAAGGCCTTGTCAGGGAAGATTAAGGAGAATCCCAAGGCCTTCTACAAATATGTGAAAAGTAAAAGGATGAGAAGAGAAGGGATAGGGCCTATAAAAGGTGAAGGGGAAAAGTCTGTGTGAATCCGGAAGAAATGGCAGAGGTGCTTAACGAGTACTTTGCCTTGGTATTCACGGTGGAAAGTGAACTGGGAGATTGCACTGCAGGTTTGAGGCATACGGAAAAGATTGAGTATGTGGATGTTAGGAAAGAGGATGTGTTAGACCAGTTAAATTCTATCAAGATAGACAAGTCGCTGGGACCGGATGGGATGTACCCCAGGTTATTGTGGGAGGTGAGGGAAGTGGTTGCAGAGCCCCTGGCGATGATCTTTGCATCGTCCATGGAAACGGGAGAGGTTCTGGAGGATTGGAGGTTTGCGAATGTGGTTCCTATCTTTAAGAAAGGGAACAGGGATAGTCCAGGAAATTACCGACCGGTGAGTTTGACTTCAGTGGTTGGTAAGCTGATGGAGAGGCTTCTGAGGGATAAGATATATGAACATTGGGAGAAGTTTGGACTGATTAGAAATAGTCAGCATGGTTTTGTCAAGGGCAGGTCATGCCTTATGAGCCTAGTTGAGTTCTTCAAAAATGTGACTGAACACATTGACGAAGGAAGGACGGTGGACGTAGTGTACATGGACTTTAGTAAGGCGTTTGATAAGGTCCCCCATGCAAGGCTTCTGGAGAAGGTGAGAGGGCATGGGATCCAAGGGGCTTTGGCCTCATGGATCCAGAACTGGCTTGCCGGGAGAAGGCAGAGAGTGGTTGTGGATGGGTCTTGTTCTGCATGGAGGTCAATACGAGAGGACACAGATTTAAGGTGCAGGGAAGGAAATACAAAGGAGATGTCAGGGGTAGGTTTTTCACTCAGAGGGTGGTGAGTGAATGGAACCGACTGCCGTCGGAGATTGTTGAGGCAAACTCACTGGGGTCTTTTAAGAGACTCCTGGATGAGTATATGGAAAAGAATAGGATAGGGGGTTATAGATAGGTCTGTGGATTGGTAGATGTGATCGGCGCAACTCATGGGCCGAAGGGCCATTTTGTGCTGTATTGTTCTATGTTCTATCTGGTACTATGTAATGAGGCAGGTAGAATTAGGGATATTCATGTGAGGGATCCTCAAGGGACGAGTGATCATAGTATGGTGGAATTTATGATGCAGATAGAGGATGAGGTAGTAGCGTCCCGGACCTATGTACTATGTTTGAACAGAGGGTTCTATGATAGGATGAGAGAGGAATTGGCAACTGTGATTGGAGGAGTACATTGGTTGGTAGGATGGCTGAGGAACAGTGGAGGATTTTTAAAGAGATCTTTTTCAGTACTCAACAGAAATATATTCCGATGGTGAAGAAGGACTGTAGGAGAAGGGAAAATCAACTGTGGTTCTCAAGGGAAATTAAGGAGAGTATTAAATCAAAAGCTGAGGTGTTCAGAGCGGCTAAAAATAGTTGGCAATCAGAGGATTGGGCAAGTTTTAAACAACAGCAAAGAATGACTAAGAAGGTGATTAAAAAAGGAAAGACAGAATATGAGGCTAAACTATCTCGAAATATCAAAAAGGACAGTAAAAGTTTTTATAAATATATAAAGAATAGGAGGATGGCCAGAGTTAATGTTGGACCCTTGGAGAATGAGAGTGGGGGTTTAATGGTGGACGATAAGGATATTGCGGAGACCTTGAATAAGTTTTTTGTGTCAGTCTTTATGGAGGGGGATGTAAACAGCTTGCCCAAAATTAAGGTTAGAAAGGTGGTAGGAGATGAGGTCCTTGATGAGATTACAGTCACTAGAGAGATGATGCTTGATAGGCTAATAGGGCTAAGGGTAGATAAGTCCCCGGGACCAGATAGAATGCATCCCAGAGTCTCAAGGAAATGGCAGAAGTGATAGCGGATGCCCTAGTAATTATCTTTCAGAATTCACTGGACTCTGGGAAAGTGCCAGTAGATTGGAAAACACCTAATGTTACGCCACTGTTTAAAAAAGGTAGCAGACAGAAGGCAGGCAATTGTAGCCAGTTAGTTTAACATCTGTAGTTGGAAAAATGCTTGAATCTGTAGTCAAAGCAGAAATAATGAGGTAGCTGGATAACAGCACGGATTCATGAAGAGGAAGTCGTGCTTGACGAATTTATTGAAGTTCTATGAGGAAGTGACTAATGTGGTAGATAAAGGGGAACCAGTGGATGTGGTGTTTTTGGATTTCAGAAAGCGTTCGATAAGGTGCCTCACAAAAGATTGCTGCAGAAGATTAGGGTGCAGGGAGTTGGGGGTCGGGTATTAGACTGGATAGAGGATTGGTTGTCTAATAGGAAGCAGAGAGTAGGTATTGACCTAGGGGTCCTTGTGCACGAATCACAAAAACACAGTGTGCAGGTGCAGCAGGTGATCAAGAAGGCGAATGCAATGTTGGCCTTTATAGCTAGGGGGATAGAATATAAAAGTAGGGAGGTACTTTTGCAGCTGTATAAGGTACTGGTGAGGCTGCAGCTGAAGTACTGTGTGCAGTTTTGGTCGCTGCATTCAAGGAAGGATATATTGGCCTTGGAGGGGGTGCAGAGAAGGTTCACTAGACTGACATCGGAGATGAGGGCGTTGGATTATAAGGAGAGACTAAATAGGCTAGGTTTGTACTTGGAGTTTAGAAGGCTGAGAGGGGATCTTATAGAGACATATAAGATAATGAAGGGGATGGATAGGGTAGAGGTTGAGAGACCCTTCCTGCTTAACAAAGATAGCAGGACTAGAGGGCAAAATAAGCCCCAAAATAGGAGGGGGGGGGGGGTTCAGATCAGAGTAAAGGAGGAATTTCTTCACGCAAAGGGTGGTGAAATCTTTGGAATTCTCTGCCTGTTGAAGTGGTGGAGGCTTCCTCGCTGAATATATTTAAGTCAAGAGTGGATAGGTTTTTGACTGACAAGGGAATTAAGGGTTATGGGGAGAAAGCGGGAAAGTGGAACTGAACCACTGCAGATCAGCCATGATCTTATTGAATGGCGCGGCAGGCTCAAGGGACTGGATGGCCTACTCCTGCCCCTACTTCTTTTGTTCTTATGTTAGATAATCACCTGTATTTTACAGTACAGACTTGATATAGGTTAAAAACCTTCCTGACCTGGGTAATAAGGTGACAACTCACAAGTTGTTTCTTCCAAAAAAGACTTCAGAAAAAAATTTTGAATCATGGCTAAACATTTTTATAATATTTTAGTAATCGCTTCCAAGTTATTATCTTCTTGGTTTCGCCAACAGAATTCAATCTAACAAGAAACAACAATAAAATATGTTACACTGATCAACTGCTAAAGCCTGGAGGGCAATCACCTATAGGTCAGGTAATTATCACATAAAAGAGAAAGCACAGCCACTACCCTTAATGTTTAATGGCATATCAGCAACACCCTTGATCACATTACCCAAAAGCAGACGTGAAGCAGCCAATCTAATACTGAGGTTAAAAGAACATCACAGAAATTGGAAAATGTGCAAAGTCTGATTCAATTTCTGACTTCTCAATCATTTATGCAACTACAAGGCTCATCAATGTATGACAGAATACTCACCACTCACCGAGATGAGATCATCTGTAACACTGTTTTAAAAGTTTGACATCATCCTGGATAAAGCAGTTCATTTAATCAACATTTCCCACAATGGACTCAATATCTACCCTATCCACCACTAGCATACAAGGTGCAGTATGTCCAACTTACAAGGTGCGCCGGAGTAGCTCCAAGTTATTTCAGCATATTCCTCTTCTGCAAACTTTATCAAGAACAAACAAAAGCAGCATGCTGTGGGAACACCATCATTTTCAAGCTTCAGTTGTACAACATCCTGATCTGGACATTTCAGTGATCATCTGTCGTGGCTGAATCATAATTTTAGAATTCCCACCACTCTATTACAAGGATTCTAACAGCTTGAGGAGGAAGCTAATTGCCATCTTTTCAAGACAATAAAACGTTATCTTTAAGGAACTGCCCAGACCCCAAAAAGCAATAAAAGGAATCCAGAGCAACTCAATTTTCAGTTCTCTTCTTCTTCCCACAAAGATACAGGGAAACTTTGTTTAGAATTAGTGAATTGCCCTTAGCCAAGATCACGAACTTGTGCGCAAACCATTGATTGAAACATGCTGTCTTCAAATGTACTGCTCCCCAAAGTGATAAAGTGCTGTCATGTGCAAGTACATTCTTCAAAATCCAAAATTTCTTCTCAATTTATTTTTGAAAGCCTATTGTGTTATTCATATAATAATACGGGCTTCTCAGTGCAGATCTGCAGTGCCATACCCACAATTAAATACTGCAAATGCTACGGCAATTAGTCAATCATCAATAGAATCCAACCAATGAAACTATAACATTTAAAATGCTCATAGCAATTTTAAACCGTAATTTTGTCAATATAACATTCAACTTACACAATGAAATGGCCCATGACCTGTGTCATACCGCATTGCACTGATAATAATAAATGTTAGCAACAGCGCACGTCAGGCTTGATCACTGCATTCTATCCAAAAAGACATAACACCCCATGACATGGTCCTTTGTGTTAGCATACAGTCAGTACACTAATTGTATAAATACAGTACCTTACAAAGGCTGTCTATCTTCTTTATTTCACTACCACATTTCACTAAGGCAATTACCAATAGTTGCCTTACAACTATTTCATCTTAAATATATGCCAGATAAGTGTGTAAAACAATGCTTAAAAATTATTTATACACTTACTAGCAATGAATTAAACACAGAGCACCAAGACGTGCAGAACAAATGGTTGGGATTCAGTACAGAATTTCATGTAGTTCTAAGTACTAGAGCCAGTCTAAGCAAAAGTTATAATGGGACTCTTGGTACAAGGTCAAAACTAGAAAATAACCCATATAGTACAGCAATCCTTCCTATCCGTTGTTCTATATAGTGTACATCACATGCTTTTGCCGCCGCAGTGAGAAATTGCTGGCTTCAGATCAAGCGGTGAAGAAGGCATTTGGCATGCTAGGCTTCATCAGTCAGAATATTGAATACAGGAGTTGGAATATCTTGGAGTTGTATAAGACATTAGTAGAGCCACATGTGCAATACTGTGAGAAATTCTGGTCACCCTATTATAGAAAGGATATTATTAAACTAGAAAAGATTTACTAGGATGCAACTGGAACTTGATGGATTGAGTTATAAGGAGAAGCTGGATGGACTGGGACTTTTTTCTCTGGCGCATAGGAGGCTGAGGGATGATCTTATAGAGGTCTATAAAATAATGAAGGGCACAGATGAGCTAGATAGTCAACATTTTTTCCCAAAGGTAGGGGAGTCTAAAACTAGAGGGCATAGCTTTAAGGCGAGAGGGTGGAAATACAAGAGAGTCCAGAGGGGCAATTCCAGAGTGTCTGGAATAAGCTGCCAAAGGTAATGGTACAGGTGGGTACAACTTCGTCTTTTAAAAAGCATTTAGAGAATTACATGGTACAATGGATATAGAGAGATATGGGCCAAATGCGGGCAATTAGAGTTAGCTTTGCAGTTTTAAAAAAAAGGTGGCACAGACAAGTTGGGCTATAAGTCTTGTTTCCATGCTGTAAACCTCTATGACTCTAAGCGTGTGATCAGGTAGGAAACAATAACAGAATGAACTGCAACACTATCAACGCAAAGCATAAGACTACTCATATCAGAGATATTTTTCCTCAGAGAGAGGTGAAACACAATTTAGGGGTACACGGTGGTGTAGTGGTATTTTCACTGGACTAGTGATCAGGGTAATGCTCTGACAACCTGGGTTCAAATCCCACCACAGCAAATGAAATTAGAAGTCTAATAATGTCCATGAAACCATTCTTGAATATCACAAAAACCCACCTGGTTCACTAACATTCCTCAGGGAAGTAAATCTATGGTCCTTACCTGGTCTGGCCTGTGTGATTCACAGCAGTGGCCAAATGGCCTAGCAAGCCACTCAACTGCATCAAAATGCTACAGAGAATTGGGTAAGGAATGAAATTGAACAGATCAGCGATTGGTGTTGACCTAGATACTGGAAATGACAACATTTAGCCCTGTTGAGCCTGCAAAGTCCTTCTTGATAACATCTGGGGACTTGTGCTGTCTCAAAGACTAGTCAAGCAATAGCCTGACATAGGTCACACTTAAGAGTCTGACATCACAGGAAGTGTCTCAGACACCACCATCATCATCCGTTGGTATGATGACCATGACGTCACCCATGGCTGGACACTGACACCAACCAGATTTGGTCATCAGATGGTACAATCTGCCCATCTCCACACTTGCACTCAACCACAGAGCAGACTGCAATACTGAGAACTCTGTTGGTAGCAGCAAAGTGAAGATGCACCCCCTCAAGTTTCACATTCCACACACAATAGCCTGCCACACATCAACATCCATTGTACAAAGAGTGATGTCAAAACCAACCTCTTTATACTGTCATTAGAACAACTGCCACCCAAAGGTTTACTAGGAAGCACAGATGCTGCTATCGATCAGCTTAGTAGCTTCCAAGCTTCAACCATCTATAAAGCAGCAGAAGTATCATTTGATAAAGGTGGAACCTGCAACGACAACTGAGATGGTATCTATCAATGATGCAAAACAAAGCCTATATGAATGCGCAACATAGCCTAACAGCTAAAACACTACATTTCCTGAAAGTAGCCAAGGACAGCCACGCAAAAGAAGGGAGACACTGCACAAATAAACAGCGGATCAATTTATGTACAGAAATCCAAACTGCTTGTGACAATGGAAATGTACAAACTATATATGAAGTTCTGTTCTTCATAGAGATTGTAACTCTTTTTTTGAAAAGCAGATGAAATTCAAAATCCCAATTATTTAGTGAAGGAGTGAAGCTAGAAATTTCAACAAAACAAACACTAAATACTACCTTTCCTGCAGTATCCAGCATTAACATGAACAAAGAACAAAGAACAAAACAGCACGAGAAACAGGTCCTTCGGCCCAACGAGCCCGCGCCACCACCCCGATATTCCCACCTCTACCCGCGATCCCTGTCCATGTTTATAGATTTATGGATTAAAAACCAAATTTGAGACAATTTAGGGAGAATTTGTTTTGCCAATCAGCCTAAGAGCACATCTTTGGGATGTGGGAGGAAACCAGAGCACCCAGAGAAAACCCACGCAAGCACGGGGAGAATGCGCAAACTTCCACAGACACAGGCTCAAATCCATGTATCTGCACAGCACAGCGATAGTCACTGAGCTATTGTGTTGCCCATCAAATGGTCCAGGTCAAGCGTACACTAACGACGTGAAGTGCCACGATACTCTCGAAAAAAAAATCCAAGAGCAGCCCTCTCACAACCCATCACGTGTATGCCCCTCGTTAGGCAACAAGGTGGACCAAAGCACCTGTAGGATAAAAACAAGTACATCAACATCATCATCTATTTACACACTTCCCAGGGACTCCCAAGGCTCATGATCCCTATTTTAAATCAGTTTTCTATACCCCTCCATTCCCATTCTGTTCACGTGCCCATCTAAGTATTTCTTAAATAACTCCAGAGTACCTGCCTCCACCACTTTACTTGGCAGCGCATTCCATACCCCCACCACTCTCTGCGTGAAAAAACTCCCTCTAGCATCCAAATTATACCTTACCCTCCTCACCCTAAGCCCGTGATCCCTCATGCTATTCGAGTCCATCCTAGGAAAAAGCTTAACCCTGTTTACTCTATCTATTCCCCTCATAATCTTGTACACCTCTATTAGATCTCCTCTAAGTCTACGTCCCAATTTGCCTACCCTCTCCGCGTAACTCAGACCTTCCATACCAGGCAGCATCCTGGTAAACCTCCTCTGCACTCTCTCCAGAATCTCCACGTCCTTCCGGTAGTAGGGCAACCAGAACTGGACACAGTATTCCAAATGAGGTCTAACCAACACTTTATACAACTGCAACATTAAAGGCCAGCTCTTGTACTCTATACCCCTTCCTATAAAGGCTAACATACTATATGCTTTCTTCACAACCTTCTCCACTTGCTCTGTCACCTTCAGAGACTTGTTCACCTGCACCCCCAGGTCCCTCTGCGTTTCTATACTCTTAATAGGTCTACCCTTTATCATATACCTCCCCCCTATATTCTTTCTCCTGAAATGCATCACCTCACATTTATCAGGATTAAATTCCATCTACCATCTGTCTGCCCAAGCTACCAGCCTATCTATGTCCTGCTGCATCACCTGATAATGCTGCTCACTATCTGGAAGACCAGCCATCTTTGTATCGTCTGCAAACTTGCTGATCATTCTACTTACTCCTTCTTCCAAGTCATTGTCCCAGTACCGAGCTCTGCAGCACACCACTAGTGACCAACCTCCAGTTAGAAAAACACCCTCTCACTATTACTCTGTCTCCTATTACCAAGACAGTTACTTATCCATCTAGCTACTTGTCCTTGTATCCCGTTAGCCTTGACCTTCTCAACTAACCTCCCATGAGGGACATTATCAAACGCCTTACTAAAGTCCATATAGACGACATCAACATCTCGCCCTTCGTCCACCATTTTCGTTACCTCCTCAAAAAATTCTACCAGATTTGTAAGGCACGATCTTCCCTTAACAAATCCATGCTGTGTATCCCTAATCAGATCGCAACGCTCTAAGTGCCTATACATCCTATCTCTAAGAATCCCCTCCAACAGCTTCCCTACCACTGACGTCAAACTCACCGGCCTATAATTCCCAGGGTTATCCCTACTACCCTTTTTAAACAACGGTACAACATTAGCTATTCTCCAGTCCTCTGGGACCTCACCTGTGTCCAAAGAAGAGACAAAGATTTGCATCAGAGGCCCAGCAATTTCACCTCGCACTTCCCTAAGCAGCCTGGGATAAATGCCATCAGGCCCCGCAGATTTATCAGTTTTAATGTTACCTGGAAGCTCTAACACTTCCTCCCTCGGTATAGGTATTTCCCTCAAGTGGTCCACAGCTCCCTCAGAGACAGGAGCTGTCAACAAGCCCCTCTCCTTCGTGAATACCAACGCAAAGTATTCATTCAGGATCTCCGCCATTCCCTCGGGCTCTAAGCACAGTTCCCCTCCTCCGTCCCTAAGAGGTCCGATTTTTCCTCTAACCACCCTTTTATTCCTAACATAGGAGTAAAAGTTAAACATGAATTAACAGGAAAATTGTGATCAAATATAAATTACACATTAAATCTTAAATAAAATTGAGATAGATTTTATAAATTAGCTCAGCAGCCCACTCATTTTTTATTTTTGTTTTAATATAGTTCAGGCACAAAAACATTTTCCATAATGAGAAGACTGCCATTCAGCCTTGAGGTTATACATTAACAGTTGCAACATACTGCTCAGCATTCTGAATATGTTTAGATTTGAACCCCAAGTTATACTTTGCTTACTGGGAATTCTCTTTCCCTTCACTCATTCTCTCTTATTTGTGATTCAATTTTGTGACTGCTTTTAATGTGTCACCATTTTACAAAAAAAGGGGATTGGGTTCAGTGTTTACATTGTTATAAAATATCGTCAAGAAAAAGTCTCTTGATCTGACACCATGGGCCTCTTTTCAAATTTGGCCAATTTGGTTAGATGTGTCTTCCATATTCGGGTGAATGGCAGTACATCTGACAACATCTTTTCCTCCCCTCTTCTTTCCAGACAAGCTTCTTTTGGATTCACATTCTTCTCTCGGTCTTGCTGTTCCAGGTTCAAAATAACAGTCAAGGCATGCTGAAGAATCAAGAGTTTTGTCTGTGGTTTGTCACTCTTCAGGTGGAATTGCACCTCAAGCCAAATTTCCCAAATGCTTCATTAATCTCTCGCTTATTCACGGATGGCTTCAAACCAGAATTTTACCACCTTGCCTACTCCAGAATGGGGGAACAGATGTCTCCATTGGCCTCACTCGGGCAAGGCTTGTAAAATTCCAGCCTTTGTCTTTCTCACAAGGAATTTCAGCTCCTCCCTTCCGAACAGCTATTCTGTTCCCTGGCTGATAGCAACAATCAAAGTGGCCTTCACCACAAATGGCACACAACTGCAGAAACCTACTCATCTTACTCTGGATAGTGTAGATCCATCAATGTTATCTTAAAGTAACAGAAGCAGAACAACAACTATATATCTGCCTAGTCTCAGCTTCTGGAACTAGCCTCCATTTTCTTCAGTTCTTTCTCTTGCTCATGCTGTGTTACAGGACTCAGTAGCTACTACTGCTAAGTCGGGCTGATTTGTGTCCTTACATATCGTCCAACCAGAAGCTTTAGTTTTGGTTTCCATACTTCAATTTATTTTTTCTCCCTTAAAAACAAGGAGAATTAGTTTCTTTTCTATACTTACCTGCTCTTTTTCTGTTTTTCTTTTCAGTTCCACTTCTGTTTGAGTTCAGGCCTACCTCAAAAATACAAACTGAATTTAAAGACAGATTCTCTGACAGTGAAAGGATCAAGTGGGCATTTGGTCCTCTCATCACCAAACTTGTTCTCCTAAAATTGGCAGATGAAGAAGTACTCAGCTGGATTGCTATTCCGTTCATAATTACCTTAATATTCCTATTTTTCTGACCTTCCAACTCAGGTCAACCAAGTTCTATATAGTACATCAAGTTCCTACAGCCTACAATCAAGGGTAGCTCAGTTGGGAAAAAGTAGGCCATGCTCCTCCTGTTTTTTTTACAGCACTACTTCCTGTAAAGCAAGTAACTTGAAAGGACCAGAAAGTTTGAAAACTAGGGAAAAGGTAAGTGGATAAGATTAGTGGGTGGGATCTGGGGGAGATGGGGGCTTTCAAGATGGGAGGAATATATTGGAAACCTTGGGGTGTTAGGGAGGGGGAGGTAGCTCAAAGTGGTTTTAATTCTTCTAAGTTTTTCTGGGTAAGTAAAACAGTTGGAACTATTCTTAGTTTGCAATTTAAGTCACATTTTCGGTTAGTTCCCAGTACAGGGCAATTGCTTAGGGGAAGTTTGAACTTCCTGGACAATTGCCATGCAATCCTTACCCTGGTAATTTCCAGGGTGATTCTCCAGTGCACAGTCCGGCTTCTGTGTTGGCAGATTTATTACTCTCCATACATCAACTATAGGTGCAGGAAACAAGGTACTTTCATGGAGCTCGCAAAGGCATTTGACACCATTAGCTTGACAAGACTTTTGGGAAAATTGCCTGAATACCATAGCTCCTCAGCTACAAAAACTCATGAACTGTCTCTCCCATGTCAGCAACTTGTTGTCCCTGATTATGAGCTTCAAGAAAGCCATAATCATGGAACAAGGTGTTGGATTTCTCCCTTACTATCCTGAATAACACCCACCACTATAAGTGATGAGCAAATTCTGCTACCTTGGACAGACAATCTATCCATTATTGCATCACTTGATACACAGAATAGCTTCAACCAATTTATGAAACATGCATGGAATAACATCAACCACACATTTAGAATCAAGCTGATGATTTATAAAGCCCCTCTCAGCACCTTGTTTTATGGCTATGAAACATAGATGACACAGGTATGAGGAAAAGAAGTTCAGCAATTTTCGCCCTTTGTTAAACATAGAACATAACAGCACAGAACAGGCCCTTCGGCCTTCGATGTTGCGCCGACCAATATAAAAAGCAATGCCCCTCCAAACTAAACCATTCCCTTCTCTTCCATATACTTATCAACTAACCTCTTAAACGCCACCAAACTTGGCGCATCTACAACTGCTGCAGGCAGGGCATTCCACTCCCGAACCACCCTTTGGGTAAAGAACCTACCTCTGATATCCGTCCTATAACTATCACCCCTTAATTTAAAGCTGTGTCCCCTCGTGCTAGCTTTTTCCATCCTAGGAAAAAGGCTATCACTGTCCACCCTATCTAAACCTCTAATCATCTTATATGTTTCGATTAGGTCCCCTCTTAGCCGCCTCCTTTCTAACGAAAACAACCTCAAATCCCTCAGCCTCTCCTCATAAGACCTGCCCTCCATACCAGGCAACATCCTGGTAAACCTCCTCTGTACCCTCTCCAATGCCTCCACATCTTTCTTATAATGTGGGGACCAGAACTGCACACAATACTCCAAGTGCGGCCGCACTAGAGTTTTGTACAGTTGCAACATGACGTTGCGGCTCCGAAATTCAATCCCTCTACCAATAAAAGCCAAGACTCCATATGCCTTCCTAACAACCTTCTCGACCTGACTGCCTACTTTCAGGGATCTATGCACATACACACCAAGATCCCTCTGTTCATCTAGACGACTAAGAATCCTACCATTTGCCCTATACTCTACACATTTATTATTTCTGCCATAGTGCATTACCTCACACTTTTCCACATTAAACTCCATTTGCCACCTCTCGGCCCAGCTCTGCAACTTGTCCAAGTCCCTCTGCAAACTATAACACCCCTCTTCACTATCTACCACTCCACCGACTTTAGTGTCATCTGCAAATTTACTAATCCATCCTTCAATACCCTCATCCAGATCATTTATAAAAATTACAAACAGCAGGGGCCCCAAAACAGACCCCTGAGGTACACCACTTGTCACCGAACTCCAAGATGAATATCTCCCATCAACCACCACCCTCTGTCTTCTATCTGCTAGCCAATTCCTAACCCAATTAGCTAAATCACCCTCTAAATCACCCTCTTGTTGTCAGGAACACGGCAATCCTCTGGAAGGTGGACATCCACGTTTGATAGCACCTATCAAACAGAGGTGACTTCATTGGCTCGGGCATGCTTGCAGGATGGAAAGTGGTCGCATAACCAAAAACTCTCTATACAGTGAGGCACTGGAGCCAATCGATCATTAGCACTCACAAAGTTTCTCTTCAAAAATACTTGGAAACAGATGCCAATGCTGAAAACAGAACTGTAATGACACTTCGAAGCTTAATGTGCAACACTTGTAGCAGAATCTACCTCTCAAAGATTGCCTCTTCAGCCGAAGTGCATAATGTGAAAATACCCCTTCTGAAGTAGATTGCTTGCAGTATCTCTACCATTTTTCATAGACAGAAGGATGCCAACAGCTACAAATCTTGGCCTTTGCAGCCATCTGATGGATTTTCACAGAAACTACATTGAACATACATTATTTAGGATGCTGAACTCTTAGGCTATTCTCATGAGATCTTAAACAGTTTACGGGACATCTGTTTTTGTATGCAACTCAGGCAAAGCTTTAACTGAGACACTTTCCAACACTACACACCACTATATTTAATTAAATCAATTATTCTACAATGTCAACTGGTTTAATGAAATATTTAATGATGCATTTGAGTGTACATTAGAAAAATACAATTATTTTATTTTAAGTCAATTTTTTTCCATTTATTGCTATCGACAATTCCATTAAGTGCAACACCATTAAGTAACTCCTTCAAATATATACTTCTTTTTCCTATTGTGACTGCATTATTAAAAATGCTTACTTGATTTGATTTGTCAAAGTAATAATTCGCTCATCAGTGATATAAATAAGTTCCAAGTACTTTTTGTCCTTTTATTAAAAGAATGTCAGATCTCAAAACTGGGAAGGTGAATCGTATTATTGCTAGACTATAAATCTAGAAATTTAGCTAATGTTCCGAGGACCCAGGTTTGAATCCCACCATGGCAGATGGTGAAATTTAAATTCAATTTAAAAAAATCTGGAATTAAAAACCTATTGATGACCATTGTTGATTGTCGGAAAAACCCACCTGGTTCACTGATGCCCTTTGGAAAAGGAAATCTGCCATTTTTACCTGGTTTGGTCTATACGTGAGAACAGAGCCACAGCAATATGGTTGATTCTCAAATGCCCTTGGGCAACTAGGGATCAGCAATGAATGCTGGCCAGCCAGAGACGTCCATGTCCCAAAAATGAATTTTAAAAAAATTGCCCCAGCTTTCAAAGTAATTTTCTTTTTCTCTTCATAGTTCTTTGACCTATTTTGTGTTTAAGAAAGCTGACAAATTTCTAGGCAATACTGTTTTATCATCAACTAATGAACCAACCGTTTTTATTCAAACTATTAGCTATTCTTCCAATAGCTAAGGGTCAAGGACTTGTGTTGTAAGGACATACAGATCCTATGGCCTAACATTTTACAGAGTAAGGAATAATATACCACTGCATCACGAAGTCAAAAATGACATTTTTGTTTCATCATATAATTTACTGTTAAGTAAGAGATTTTGGACATAAATAAATGCACTTCAAAAAGCTACTTCAATGCTTGGTTCGTCCAATGGCAGAATTGGTTAAGTCAGCATTCAACTGAGCTTTGCAGATCAAGATGATTCAATTTCCACTATATTCATTAACACCAGTTGGAGAGGTGGTTAACCATGCTATAATTGATCTTGGCTACCTTAAGAAATGGGAATAAAATTACCAATGATTCCCAATTCTAATATTTATCCGGTCACCTTGCTCAATGTGCACCAGTGGGTGGCAGGTAAAGACAGGATCAAAATTGGCTGTGATTTCTGTGGTCCGGCAACCTGCCAAAACTCAGTGTCACGCATGAACGTTAAGTGATGTATCAAATGTGCTCCACATCCACGCAGCTCCATACCAAGCAAGGAATCTAAGCCTTCAAAGGACAAGGGAGAAGTAAGCTTTGGCTGGTGATTTGCCTGACATGTTCCCCCCAATAAAAAGCTTGGTGAGCTGATTTGAGGAAGCAAATAATTGCTACCATTTGTACCTTCTACAGTCAAGGAGTCCCTGACGGTTGAATTGGTTAAAGAAGTGTGTATGAACTAAACCATGTAGGAAGAAGATCTCAGATCTTTGTTGATACTTAGTTTCAGCCTACCTGGCAACAGAGTATTACATCTGGCCTCAATATCCAAGAGTGACGAGTGAAAGGGGAAAATTTGGCAGTTTCCACTTCGAATGATGCATCGGTCACTGCTAGAATTGTGCACATTTGTAAAGATAGGACTGTAATATTGCTGCTATCAAAGAGTGCATCAACACTCACTATTGAAGCTACCATATTAAGAATGTTACTCAGATAAATTACTAAAATATACCTGACACTCATTGAACCACAAATACTCAGAAAAGAAAGGGGTTAGACATTATCGTAATAAACTAAATGAAAAAGCTCACTTAACAGAAAGATAATGGCAAAACATTCAAAAACAATTTTTGGTTTTTGCCTGCGGCAAAACATTTTACCTAGTTTTAAGAGCACCAATGCCTAGTGGCAAAGCAATGAATCATGCCTTCAATTTCGCAATTCAAATTAGAAACACAGAAACAGGAATAGGATAGTCAGCTCCTTCAATGAAATCATGGCTGATCAGCATCCTAACATCATTTGCCAACAGTGTCGCCATAATCAACATTCTCCCAATTTGTTTTTGTAGTGCACAGATGATTCAAGCACTAACCTTCTTGAAATTTATTTGTGCAGCCATGTACACATGGTAACTTAAAGGGACCAGTCTGTGTAAAGCACACAAATGTTTGGACTGTTGCACAGCCATGCCGCTTATGAGGAACACTGCCCATATCTATTAATACTATTAGCTAACAAAAACTCTATTGATTTCAGATTTTAAATGATTATTTGAGTTGGAGTCTACAGCTTTACATGTGAGAGAGCCACATTCCTACCATCCTTCGATTCAACAAGTGTTTCTTAATTGCTGTCTTAAATGGCACAGATGTTAAGATTATGCTCTTATTCCCAACTACATTGTGAGAGAGGGCATTTAACAGTGATTAAATTTTTTTACTATAGAAATTGAGGGAAAAATCAAATTGCACTCCTACACAGCGCCTCTTAAATAGTCATCAATTATTTCTCTGCCTTTAAAGCTAGGAGTGGATACTTCAATAAAAACCACACGAGGAAAAAATATAACCTCACAAAAACAAACAGTTTAAAATTTTATCCTTATATTATCAACATCTGTCTCACAATAATCATTCTTTGTTTTTTTTCATCAATAGTATCATAGTAATAGTGCAATTACTACGCTTTAAGCTATTGTATCGCCACCCGACTCCACCACCACCAACTTGATTATTTATAAATGGGAAATAAATGAATTCACAACAACAGTATTCACACTAAAATCATCACTTTCAATATCACTAGGATTATCCAGTCACAACATACAAAGCAGTACATTCCAACCAACATTATATCCTACAATTTAAAATAAAGATTCGCCTTGCAGAACACTATCACACATAGGGACCACCCATTTACAGTGAACATTATTACTGGTCCCAACAGCAAATTAATCATGATTGCATGACCACCCATGTAAAAGGACCACCAAAAAGTCAGTCCTCAAAGGTTGCAGTAATAAAATGTTTCATTACACTTGTTAATTTTAGCTTCACTTGATAAATTGAAACAAACAATAATTTCAGATGTATTTAATTCAATTAGAAGTTTAAGACAAAAAAGCATCGTTTCAAATGCAAATTAATTGTAAAATTTAAAGATTTATTTAAAAGTATTCTGAAACTTAACTTTTTAGTCTCCAGAATCCATAAGAGTAATATGTAGTTACAAAACAAAGAACAAAGAACAAAAACAGGCCCTTCGGCCCAACAAGCCCGAATGCGTCTTTTGTTTCACATTCATTGTGGATTATTGTATTCAGTTAGTGCAAATACTTAAAAATAGTACAATTTCTCCATTGTGGTAAAGGTTACTGGTTAGGAATAGGTTTGCATTAGGTTTTCTCCTCAGCGCTCTGATTTACACTGACAGTTTGTACTACTTGCCACTAAACAATGAATTTTTTTTAGCAACTAGACAGAATCAGATCAAGACTCACCAAAACTCATTTAACTTGGCTTTTACAGTTGTCAGAGAGGGTATACTTGCATCCTTTTTGTCTACACTGGATTTAAGTGGATCCTTCTTTTGAAAAAAAACTGCTCCTAACAAATTGTGTCAGTCCTTTCTTGTTTAATTATTCATTTTCTTTTTTTCTGAATTATATATTAGTTTATATTAGTGACACAAGTAGGCTTATATTAACACTGCAATGAAGTTACTATGAAAATCCCCTAGTCACCATGCTCCAGCACCTGTTTGGGTACAGAGGGAGAATTTAGCATGAGCCAATGCCACTTAGCCATCACGTCTTCTGGACTCTGGGAGGAATCCGGAGCACACAGAGGAAACCCATACACACATGGGAACAATGTACAGATTCTGCACACTGACTCAGCCGGGAATCGAACCAGGGTCCCTGGAGCGGTGAGGTAGCAGTGCTGACCATTGTGCTACTGTGCCAAAGGAAACGGGAAAACACAGCAGGACCCTGATACACTAAAATTTTTGAACTTGCTTGTCTCTTGATTAGACAGAGTCCATTTATAGAAACAGACAAATAATGGGGTTTAATCATTTTAACAAATGAAATTATTCACAGGAATTCAAACCATAGCGATAATTTTTATTTCCCAGTCATCGTTATTCGATTTTATTTTCTAACTGCTTATAACTTCATCTTAATTGGTACCAAATTGAAACAAAACAAACGTACAGAGTACTGAGTGCAACCATTGGATTTTGAAATGATTTTGCAATGTTTGCTTTGAAATCAGCATTAACTGCTTTTGTGAAAATGTAGACTGGCTAACTGGTTTCATCAAGTAAAATAACAACATACATCAGACAGTCGTCCTGTTACAATCTTGAATATTTTCGAAGCATGCAGAAATGTGCTATTCTGCAGTGATCAGCATCATAAATAACATTTTAAATGCATTAATAACACATGCAGTGAAATATTGATTATTATTTTATTACCTTGTATGAAGATAGAAAGCAGAGTACTCCCTGACTGACAACTTGACAAATCTTCAGCAGCAAA
This sequence comes from Sphyrna mokarran, assembly GCA_024679065.1. NCBI lineage: Eukaryota > Metazoa > Chordata > Chondrichthyes > Carcharhiniformes > Carcharhinidae > Sphyrna > Sphyrna mokarran. The sequence continues at coordinate 6,631,046 of JAGIQG010000022.1, forward strand.
CTTCCAACTTCATCCTGAAACTCAAAAGTCTCTGTGTGTTGGAAAGTTGCACAGAGTTTTCGCCCATTTGGTCCCATTCCAATTGTTCCTACCCACACCTAGAAGAGTAAAAGTTCAGTTACAAGTACAACAATGGTGCAGGAATTTACAACTTAAATGAATTAATTTTGGTCCATTCTGATGCTATTATAGAATTGAGCCAATTGTGTTTACATATGTAACATGGGATGACAGTTTTATATGAACCTTTCTCTTCACATTATATCTCGCAACTTACTTCTTCATGTCTGAATTTTACTTAGCCCCTTAACACAGTATACCAATGGACTAACAGCCTGTCTAATGTGTCATCCAACTTCTGAGTGTGAAATAACAAAGCTATATGCTTTTCCTTGCCAAGTCTAAAAATCGTTCTTGGAGTCGCATCTGGGCCCCTATTTGTTTCACCAGTTACTACGGTGCTCCTGGCAATATGCGTCAGTAATATATCTTCAACACTTGCTCCCACTAAATGGTGGGAAAAGTGATGGAGATTTTGAGGCTAGCAGAATGGGGATTAAACCCGAAAAGGGTATGATCTGGGAAGCGCTGAATAAGTAAGAACTAGCAAATAAATAGCAAGTAGCTGAAACGTAAAAACAAATTTAATGCCAATGACAAGGAACATAGTTCTCATGAAAATTTAAATATGCTGAATATGTCATACGCTTCCTAATAAAGACTAACAAAGAAAATATACAAATATATTTGTTTCCTCAGATCAATTAATGGTTTAAGTTAAGATTTACGTGAGAGTAGCAAATACGCAAAAAACCTCAAAGATTTGATTTATTATTGTGAAAAGTATTGTTTCTTGCATGCTATGTAAACAAAGCATACCATTTATTGAGAAGGAAAAGCAAGAATACAGAATGTAGTGTAACAATCATAGCTAGGGTGTACAGAAAGATCAACTTAATGCGAGATAAGTCCATTCAAAAATTTGACGGCAGCACGGAAGAAGCTGTTATAGATATCTCACTCATTATATCTGAGACATAATCTGGTTAATTGTTGAAAGCTATTCTGCCACATGAATTTTTCTTGATTAACTACATTATCGGTAGAGTCAATAAAAAGTTTAACAATCCTTAGAATTTATCTTAAAGCTTCCCCAATAGTTTAAGTAAATGCATTGCATTATGTGATACTATCATTAGAAACTCTGACCTTGTCTACAGTTGGGATTGTCCCAAGCTGTTGCAGTGAATGGAGTTTTGACTGAGCCCAATTCTCCATTCTTGCTGGTAGCAGAGACGGGACAAATGAGATTGGAGAAATCCACCTTATGTATGAGGTTAAGTGACATTAAACATCCAATGCTTTTTAAAAACAAAATTCATGGAATGAGGGCATAATTGGCAAGGTCAGCATTTGTTGCCCATCCCTAACTGACTTTGAACTGAGTGGCTTGCTGGGTCATTTCAAATGACATGTAAGCCAGGCCAGGTAGCAATGGCCGGTTTAATTCCCTGAACGACAGTAATGAACCAGATGGGTTTTTAGAACAATTGCCAATAGTTTCATTACACCTTCTCAAGCTATCCGCACAGTCCTTGATTCTCTTAATATCCAAAAATCTATGGGTTTCTTAAATATACTTAACTTACGAGCTGCCACAACTCTCGGGAGAGAATTTCAAAGACTCACAACCCTTTGAATGAACCCTTTTATCTCAAGTTCAACATGAAAAATTACCACTTACACAACATAGAATATGCTGGCATAGAAGCACACACCAGGGTCTTTAGCAAAGGAGTTATGAAAATTATGAGGGCCAGCAAAACTATTGCTGATTGACACAACTGCGGCCTGTCAATCTTCAGCACACTATTTTTCAATTTAAAGTTTTTAAAAATATAAATCAGATATCATGGTAAAAGAAATGGATCAATTTGCCTTATATAAAAAATATTCTTAAAATATTAAATCATGCATATGGCATTGCACTGTATTAAAAATATAATGAAGAATAGTTTGTAGAAAACCATGGGCAACAGATACTGAAATGTCATTAAAATTGTTATAAATTTTCAGCAGTGAAGTAGTTAAGGTATCTACCAGCCAATGTATTTTTCAACTACAGAACTGTAACATAAGCTTCTGCATTATGTTGCACAAGTCCAATGGAGGAAAACTTAAGACATTATGAGACTAATTGTGTTGCTAATAACCACTGTTAACTCATAAAGTAGTACTCTAGCACTGATGTTGACTGACAATTTACAGATGTACAGGTAATTTCCCAACTGCTGACATTTAAACTAGTGCTGTAACAAAGTGTGATTTTTATTTAGCTTTGAAGCTCCAACTGTAAAAGATAATGAAGTTTTGGTCGCCATGTTGGATTAAGATTGCAGCTAAGAAACACAAGCTCAGGAATGAAGGGAAAAGGGAAAAAACATGATCATGGCATAGCACGAACAAAATGGCAAAAAAAGAAATATGCTGCAACACGATCTTTGACACTCGATGTTAGCACAGCGGAATAAAGTATTTCTAATACATTCCTAATGTAGCTTGAAACTGAGCACCCTTGTTCAAGATACCCCAGCCAGTGTAAACAATTTCTCAGTATCGACCCTGTCAAGCCCCTTCATAATCTTGAATGTTTCAAAGAGCATAATTTACCCTTCTATTTTTTCATGCTTTGGTCTAAGTGTCTCCAAATATCCCTCCAGACAAATAATCACTACATGGCTAACTTTCCTAGTGGAGCAAACCATAATCTCGTAGTCCATCAGCAAATTACGAAACCAACCTTGCTATGATCACCCATACAAACATACCCTGATTAATCAAAAGAAAACCTTAGCATGCAATCTTCAAACATTGTACACTACAACATCATGATTTAACAAAAATGAATGTACTGATAGTCACTAAAACTGTGAATTTTGCTTTTTTAATCAAATTTTGTTTATTGAGATTTGAAGATGAGGTGCTCAAATCTATTCCACTGAGAACAACTGAAATTCCTAAACTAAATTATCTCCAGAGCAAGTTTAACGAGGAGGAAGAGGACACAAATTTTGCATTATATCGCTATGATCGACCAGAAACTTCATAGATGCGATTAAAAAAAAAACAGGCAGTCTTCAATACTTATAAAAATTTTAATTTATTTCATATATTATCATAGTGTCATTCTTTATCTGTCCAGGTTGTGTAGGCCACAATATCTTTTAAATTATGAAGGAATTGCAACAGTTCCTTCATGATGGGGTAAAGTGTCCCTACATAAATAAAGTTATTTATTAGATGTAAGTAAGCTTACTTTCAAACTGCAAAGAAGTTACTGTGAAAATCTCCTAGTCGCCACACTCTGGCACCTGTTCAGATAACACTGAGAGACAATTTAATATAACCAATACTTCTAACATGCACATTTTTGGACAGCGGGAGAAAACCAGAGCACCCAGAGGAAACTTACGCAGACACAGGGAGAACCTGCAAACTCCACACTGATAGTGACCCAAGCCGGGAATTGAACCTGGGTCCCTAGTACTGTGAGGCAGCAATGCTAACCACTGTGCTGCTAATAGATTGTAAAAGATCTAAGAACATGAGGGCAGAAATTTAAAATGATTTCCCAAGGAAGCAAATTTGGTGAGAGAAAAAAATTTTTTCACACAACTAGTGGTTCAGATCTAGAATGTACTGTCTGGAAATGTGATCAAGGTACATTCAATCGAGGCATTTAAGGTGGCATACTTAGAGGGGTATTTAGAAAAGTCAGGGGAATAGCACTAAACCATGACACTCACTTGAAAGCTGATGCAGGCTAAATGTCATCCTGCTGTGTCATAACATTTCTGTGACTCTGAGAGCGGATTGCAGCACTATGCTGTTCTCTCATTGAAAAGTGAAAGAATAAACCAGAGTTTGTATATGCAAATCTATCCTTCAGATTAAATTACTGGGGTCAAATCTCACAGCAAGCTCTGTTCACCCTTACCTGAAATAAATATAATTTTAGGGGTAAAAAGTTACAAACAGAGCTTTAGGCAAGCTTGCCTAAGCTTCAACAGACTGCTCTTGGAGCATGTGCATTATGTTGCCAACCCTCACCATTTAATCAACAAAAGTGTGCAGGAAGATTGTAAAAACATTCCTCCATTGAAAACTTTTGAGATGCACCAATGACAAACTTGGAAAATGTCCCTACTTTTCACACACAGTTTTGCAGTGTAATGAAAACAGAACATTTTAGATGTAAATTTTAAGACCTTATATCAGTCTTTTATTGCTGGCCATGCTATCTGCTCCTGTATTCATTACCTTGGTGGTCTCCCAGTCAACATTCTACGCTAACATTTTGCAGACAAATGCAATTTTCACCCCTGGTTTCCTTTGATCAAATGCAGTATTTATTAATAAGGTTTAAATAAGAGTTAAGTACACACATGTCCTGTTCTGTATAAAATTCGTGCTGTTCATTATTTCAAGTTAACCAAAATAAAGAATGCCATTAGCAGGCTTCACCAGATGGTATAATCTCAACTTGAAAACATAAAACTAATGAAGTCTCAAACATTCCTGTGGTGCATCTACATAATGTGGAACTTTGAACTGATTTAATGGGCTGTGTATGTAGGCTATATCCATGCTTCGTTCTGAGCCATTTAACTCTTTCACCCATCTTGTCTCATCTGCAACCAGTCAAATTGATTTCAAGCAGATGAAGTTAGGCATTTATATTTAATCAAGTGCCTACAGCAGAGGCAGAATAATCTGCAGATCTCCACATATAACTTTATGAACTAGTCTTAGAAATAAGATGAAAATATAATATTTTAGGAATAATTATTTTTAAGCCATCTATTTTATACAAAATATAATGGAATATATTAGTACATATTGGGCAAATTATGAGTCAGTTAGTGAGGATTACTCTTCTGGAAGACTTTGTATTTATCTAACACTTCATGGATAACAAAAACTGTACAGAGTTTACGGAGAAAATCACAGCTCACCATCATTCTCCCACCTTCTAATTCTGGTCACCACCTGTATTCCATGAACAATGCATTTGCTAACTATTAAATTTCAGGTCAATGTGCAGGAGATTTGCACTCGATTTTCATCAGATGCATCAGAATCTCCACTTCACCACCAGAAAGAAGCAGAGACTGACCAGTGTGATTTGTCAATTAATATGACTGAATTCACAGCATGAATTTATAACTTCAGTGCGAATGGAATATTGGATGAATATTTGAACTTCAGTAAACATCACCTGAGAAAATTGAGACCAAAGAAAATATAGAATTTGTATACAAAATATGTCATCTTGCATCCTCAGGCACCCCAAAGTACTTTGCAATAAATGGATTACACCTACCTCTAGCAACTTATTTGTTTGAACAATTTAGGAGTTTTATGTACTGAAAGTAAAACAGTAGGGAAAATGTCTGAAAATAAAAACAGCCTTAATTAAAGATGGCCAATTAGCTGTCAATGCATGGTGGCATGAGTTGTAGCCAAGAAGATGGGAAGAATGTTGGATTTAATGGCTTCAAATGGGTCGCCACTTTGAAACTTGACTAAGTTATGATACATTGTCACCTATACCATCTCTCCCTTTGAACAGAAGGCATTTGCGAATTATTTCTCCAAAGGAATTCAAAATACATGGTAGTAATTCAAATGCTCCAGGTTTATCTCCCATTTGTGCTGTCATACCTTATTTATACCTAGGCCAATCACAGATTTGAATTGTCACTGAAGGAGGTTGACTATATGAACAATAAGAGGATAGCGGTCAAGGGAGGGTAAAATTTCTGATGATGTACCAAGGATATTCCTAGCTAACCATTTACTTTCACTGAAAATATTCTTCCTCTGCTTTCAAAAATAAAGAATGCCTCGTTAAAAAAATGCTTCCCTTCAAGGTCTATAACAAAAGAACATTTCAATATAAGCTGGATACATCTACAATCATCACAAAGACTGGCAACTTAACAGAAGAGAAGTTATAACCTCTGGTAATGTGGGCACTGAATCTGCAGTTGGAAAATAAACAATGCAACTAGTTACCTGGGAATTATCAATCACATGATTAGCCTCCAACTGGATACTGAACTTCACACCCAGTTCTGAAGAGAATGAATCCATTGGGGACAATGTTCCAGATGTTAGCACAATTGTTCTCACACAATTAAGATCTGAAAAAGCCTATAAGAAAAATTAAATCAAAAAATATTTTAATGTGAATTTCTACATTTCAATTCAACTATGCAAACTCGTGTTAGGTAGTTAAACATAAAGGGTGAGAGATCAGGTTAAACCAACCAATCAGAAAGTTTCTAATCTTACCACCAATTGGGCAGCAAGAAGCACAACGGCTCTCATTCTGGCAGCAGGGGTGAGATGAAGAAACAGCAAGAGGAGAGAGCGGTGCATTAATCAGGAGGGGAATGATGAATGGGAGGAACTGGTGAGGTGCACAGGCAATAGGGGAAGTGGGAAGATTGTGCACAAAAACGTGAGAGACATGGAAGACACAGACTGGGATGAGCCGGGGGCACGACGGAGCCACGGGGAGGATGGCTAAGATTGTCCATGAAGCCAGAACATGCACAAGGCAATCATGACGAGCTAGTACCCGTTCCATGGCACAGCAACGTAAGATAGAACAAGACGACAGAGGGAAATTCACAAAAAAATGAATAAAATTCAGACGGTGAAATAAACTGATTTAACAGATTTGACAAAATATGTCATCTTGCATCCTCAGGCACCCCAAAGTACTTTGCAATAAATGGATTACACCTACCTCTAGCAACTTATTTGTTTGAACAATTTAGGAGTTTTATGTACTGAAAGTAAAACAGTAGGGAAAATGTCTGAAAATAAAAACAGCCTTAATTAAAGATGGCCAATTAGCTGTCAATGCATGGTGGCATGAGTTGTAGCCAAGAAGATGGGAAGAATGTTGGATTTAATGGCTTCAAATGGGTCGCCACTTTGAAACTTGACTAAGTTATGATACATTGTCACCTACACCATCTCTCCCTTTGAACAGAAGGCATTTGCGAATTATTTCAGCATTTTTTATTTTTTGCATTTGCCCATAGAATCAATTGACTTTCCAACAATGTAACTAAGCCTGAAGCATTCAGAGTGCAATTAGAATACAGTACTCACCACTGCTGGATTTAAACACCAAAAGCTCAGGGTCAGTACAGCTGTCTTTTTGCGTGAACCTCGCCTGTTTCGAGGGCGCGCAAAGAAACCATTTTCATCAGGAATATCTGGCTGGTTTATCCATTTGTAAGTCTGCTGAACTGCTATCCTGTAGTCATCGGCAAATCTATGGGAACAATCTATCATGTCAAAAATATGATACTAATGTTTTACCGCTGCAATCTTCTTCTCAAAAAAAAAAACACAATTGTTGTTCATGAACTAATTGTTCTTCAAACACCGGAGTCTTCATTTAGCCAGAATGACAAAGCATGCAAAGTTAGAAACGGATTTGCAATCTTTTTTTAATTTATTAGTGTCACAAGTAGGCTTACATTAATATTGCAATGATGTTAGAGTGGAAATCCCCAAGTCACCACAATCTGGTGCCTGTTTGGGTACATTGGGGGGAGAATTTAGCATGGCCAATGCACCAAACCAGCAGTCTTTCAGATTGTGGGAGGAAACTGGAGCATCCAGAGGAAACCCAAGCAGACATGGGAAGAACATGCAGACTCTGTATAGACAATTACCCAAGTCAGGAATCGAACCCAGGTCCTGGCACTGGGGGAAAGAAACACTAATTGCTAATGCATCATTATTTGCTGAGAGCAGGTAGCCTATTCAACCTCCTTTCAATTAAATATGATGCACAGTTAACCACTGTGCTGCCCTCCATACTTTTCATTCCATACCAGTATCCACTTGATCGGCATCTCATCAACAACTTTAAACATTCATTCCCCCCGCCAGTGCACACAGTAGCAGCAGTATGTACCATCTATTACATATACTGGAGAAACTCACTAAGTCTGCCTCAACAGCACCTTCCAAACTAATGACAGTTTCAGAGTATGAATTTTTGGAATATATACCCACAAATAGTGTCACAAGTAGATTGGAAGTTTCATTATCAGCCATAATAGGAAGGAATGCCATAGTACACAAACAAGATTCCCCAAATCATTTTTACAAGTATTCAGCTGCAATTGTTTAATGATTGGGAATTGAGACAAGCACAATGAAGGAACTAGCTGAATTAGAATCGTAGAATTACTATAGTACAAAAGGGTGGCCATTTGGGCCATCAAGCCAGTACCGACATCAATCCCACCAAGACCCTATCCCAATCACCACACGCATTTACCCTGCTAATCCCCTCGACACAAAGGGTCAATTTAGCATGGCCAATCAATTAACCCGCAGATCTTTAGACTGTGGGACGAAACCGAAACAACTGGAGGGGACCCATGCATCATGGGAGAATGTGCAAACTCCACAGACAGTTATTCGAGTCTGGAGTTAAACCTGGGCCCTGGTACTGTGAGGCCTCAGTGCTAATCACTATACTATCATGCTGTTTTCTTAACTCTGTGATTACTATGATTGCCACTGAGTAACCTCAGTGCAGCGTTAATGTAAGCCTACTTGTGACTAATAAATAAACTTTAACTTTTAATTTGTATCAGACAAAGAGCCTGATTGTTGTCAACTGCTATGAGGTGCCATTTCATTTTCATGCCCGACAAAACTGTAAGATGATTACAGCACATATAATGGAATTTTCGCCATGGCCAGAAATTGCATTTTATAATCAGATTGTGCTCAAATTACAAGTAGTCTGAAACTTACAGTAAGCTTCTTAAACAAAGCATAAATGCTCATAGCTCCAGATAATTATTATACCACATTCCATTTTAATTGTAGGATTTTATTAAACCACAGTTCTGAAGGTCTGAACAGATCCCATCAATAAGATTCCAGCACTCACCTGCTCTCGTCCCTGAAGAGATAATCAAGCACCATGAACAGTCCTTTCAGTACCATCTGTGTTGAAGCACTTACAGTTGGGACTGTTACCGACTCCTGCTGTCCATTCAGCACATGTACCTTCTCTTCTTTCTCCAGCACAGCATCCAGGTGTTTCTGCACAACAAAAGCTCATTCACATTTACAATTTAAGAAAACTCAAATGCTAAAAACAGCTTGAAGTAGCACAGGTTAAAGCAACTACTGAATAAGTTATGGCTTTTGCCCATTAATCACCTACATTAAGTACTGCACTTCCGAATGTAAACAGCTGTAGAAATAAACTGTACGACACTGTAAAATCATTTACTTTAAATGCTTGCAGCTGATGCAAACATGGAAATCTCCTTCCATAAGTTGCACGTCTAAATATAAACAAAAAACTGACAACTGCATACCGATAAAAATAAAGATCTATGAATCCGTCGATATGCTGAGGTTATCTATCTCACAGAAATGTACCTAGACTACTGGCTCTTTTGTTTTAATTGCAGGAATACTGAAGCAATTTATTAATACTAACAGCACTGCAGAGGTTTACTATTCACACAAGAAATAGAAACAGGATTAGGCATCAGGCCCTTCAAGCTGCCCCGCCATTCAATACAATCATGGCTGATCTATGACAGCCACAACTCCTTTTCTGTGCCATTTCCCATTAACTCTCTTTTCCTCAATCTATCAAATTTTTATCCACCTCCACTCTAAGTACTTTTAATTTCAGCCTTCACAACCCTTTGGAGCATAGAATTCACCACATTCTGCGAGAACAAATTTCAATGCACCTCGGTTTTAACTGACCAGACCTTTATCTTGTTGCTATGCCTGCTTGTACAAAATTCTCCCATTAGTGAAAACATCTCACCATCTACTCTATTTAGAAAAAAACAACCAAGTTTTAGACATTTAAAACGTACTATACAAATGTACCAAGATGTACTTTTGTTTCTCTTCTTCTGTTTTCATGCATCATATTTAATTGAAAGGGGGCTGAATAGGCTACCTGCGCTCAGCAAATAATGGTGGTACAGTGGTTAGTACTCCTGCCTCATGGTGCCAGGGAACCCGGTTCGAGTCTCTGCTCGGAAACAATCTGTGCAGAGTCTGCACATTCTCTCCATGCTTGCATGGGTCTCCTCCAGATGCTCTGGTGTCCCAGCTTGGGTCACTGTCTATGCAGATTATCCCCGTGTCTGCATGCGTTTCCTCTGGGTGCTCTGGTTTCCTCCCACAGACCAAAGGTCGTGCTGGTTAAGTGCATTGATCATGCTAAAATTTTCCCTCACTATAACCGAACAGATGCCAGGGTGTAGCAACAAGGGATTTTCACAGTAACTTCATTGCAGCATAATGTAAGCGTACTTGTGACACTAATAAATAAACATTTGACCATATAATCAGTGCTGTTGAAACAGTTTGAAAGTTAGGCATTACCATCACTGAATTTCCCCATCATGAACCTCTTGGGGTTACACTGACCAGAAACTAGCCATATAAATACTGTGGCTACAAGACACTGACCAGAAACAGAACTAGCCATACAAATACTTGGCTATAAAGGTGATACAGTGGCACAGTGTTTAGCACTGCCTCACCAGGGACCCAGGTAGGAGTCCAGGCTCGGAACATAGTCTGTGCAGAGTCTGCACATTCTCTCCATGCTGCATGGGTCTCCTCCAGATGCTCTGGTTTCCTCCCACAGACCAAAAGATGTGCTGGTGCATTGGCCAGGCTAAATTCTCCTTCAGTGTATCCTAACAGGCACCAGAGTGGTAACTCAGGGATTTTCACAGTAACTTCACTGCAGTGTTAATGTAAGTCTACTTGTGACACTAATAAATAAACTTTAACCTTTCAGCAGGTCAAATGCTAAGCATTCTGCACTTCTTAATGGCACTTAGGAATTGGAAATAAATGCTGGGCTAGTCAGCAATGCCCATACCTCATGAATGAATAAAAGTCAGTTTTTGATCTGATTCCAGATGACAGAAGTGCCAACACACTTGGTCTACATGTCATGAAGACTGTAAACCTAATATAGTTTCAAAACAGATCTAAAAAATAGCCAATGCTATTTTTTTGTCACTTCATAAACCGAAGCAAAGTTTTGTTTGTTGCTATGGTAAATATTCATACTCACTCCAAAATTATCTATGATATATTAAATATGTTATATGCACTTTTTCTCAACTACTTTGATCTCCATATTTACAACTGGCACAAGTATATGTAAACTTGCTGCATTATAATGTTACTTCTGCACCAGCTGTGGCGCTGCAGCACCTCCAATGAGAGGAAAGAGCTATAATTACAATGTGACAGATATACATAGGCAATTTCTATTATAAGACGTAAACACTGCGATTTAGAATGAAAGTGGAATAAAGACAGAATCTATGTTCTTAAAATAAAACCAAATGGCTTCTACATGCTAGGTTCAACTATCCTTCCAGCCTCTAGCCGCAATAATGCATTTGGGAAGCACGATTAGTCTTGATTCACATGTCCAAAGTAACAGGCAACAAGTCAGTTTTAAAATGAAAAATAAATGTCATGCACAGAGCTCTGGTAGGGAGACTACAGCTCATTGCTACATAACAAGTATCTGATCAGCTACACATTACAGTTAGCACTTAACAATACAACCTCTAATTCTGTGTAAGTTCTTTACATAGAAATCTCAACTAGAATTTAGTAGATTGTGGTAGGGGAAGCAAGATATGGATTCCAATGTGCAATTCTGAAAGTACAGAAGGCTACATACTATATCTAAGGCTTTGTGTCTCACTACACTTACTAAAGAGCCAATTTACCTGTAAAATGGAAAACGTAGCACCAGTTAATCCCCAGTTATGAAAAACGTTCAGCATTTCCTTGCCGTTCCACACTTTGCAGGACGTTTCATATTCCTTCTCCACCAGATTGCCAGAACTCTCTTTTAGCCAGCTGGAAACAAGATATTGAAACAAATCAGTCATTAATTCCTTGTCATGAGGCAAAACCTAAATAAAAGTTTTATAAGTCTCAAGCCCAAACGAATTTCATTCTAAGTGAAGTAAATAATACCAACTGACCAAGTGTCAAGAATTGGCAGCAAATGATCCAAGAAACAAAAGGAATGTTAAGGATAACTCCGTTCATTCCCAAATACACAAAATAACCATAAAACAAGATTTCAGAGCAGCAGGCAATGAATGAGATAAGGAAAGAACACATTGGTAAAGTGAAAGAATTAAAAGGAATCACAGAGGAAATGAAAAATTAGAGTTGGATTTCAAATAAATCACTGGAAACAAAAACGTGTCAAAAGTAACATTGATGAGTTAGGTTTATTATTTCTTGCATGATATATCTGCACTTGATTCTTTAGGAAAACCATTATTCCTCTCAACGGAATCTGTTAATTTTACATAGGACTTAGAAAAAGAAAACTGTACCAGATATTTTGGAGAAATGCCAAATTAATTAGTACATATACCCTAATGAAAAACAAATGTTTGCCTATTTGCTTTCTGAACACTTTAAACTAAATAAGATACTTATTTACAATTCAGAGCAAACAGTTTAGTTTTCTTTTTGGAGGAAAAGGTTGTGATAAATATAGCTTACTCAGCCATCTACAATAGTGCAAAATCAATGTCTTAAAACTCCATGGAGAGAATATATGAGCAATAATCTCGTAGATGGTTCTATGTTATAAACTGGGACAGACAGGACCTCACAATCATTTGTTCCATCAGATCAGACTACAGAGCCTTGCGATCAGAGCCATATATGGTCATTCAAAAAACGTATATGCAATGGATTTTGTTGGGACAATTATATTTATTTTTTGCTTCATAAAGAAATGTCGCCAACAGTTCTGATGCTTCAAGTAGCTAAAAATGTGATTTATGTTGGTACTTAACGTTTATTTATTAGTGTCACAAGTAGGCTTACATTAACACTTCAATTAAGTTATTGTAAAAGTCCCCTGGTTGCCACACTTTTGCACCTATTCGGATACATTGAGTGAGAATTTAGCATGACCAATGCATCTAACCAGCATGTCTTTCAGATTGTGGGAGGAAATCGGAGCACCCGGAGGAAACCCATGTAGACATGAGGAGAATGTGCAGATTCCACACAGACAGTAACCCGAGCCAGGAATTGAACACAGGTCCCTGGCGCTGTAAGGCAGCAGTGCTAACCACTGCACCACTATACCGCAGATCAACAATTATAATTTTCTTATTGCAATTTTATCAAGCATTAACTAAAAAAGCATTACTAATAAATATATTTAAATAAACTCATCACAAGTAAACTATTGCATACTTAGTAAAACTATAGCAGACTGTACGCAGTGCCTCGTGATTGCTTTTTCTTATGTTTTGGTTGACCATGCTATCCAGTTCTTCTCGAGCAAATAATAGCTCACTTTCTGTGACGCTAAAGCTGGATGATTCCCGTGCACAATCTTCAATGTTATGTGCTTCATCGAAGATAATGATTTGGTTTTTCAAGTTAATCTTCATCTATCTCAAACACAAAATAAAACAAATGTAAAGCAATATTCCAGTACAATACATAGATTATAGTCTAGTCCATGAGGAAGATAAAATTATGTGATAAATAATTTATTTATAAAGCACTTACACTCTCCCTTATCTGTGGGTCCATTAGATAATTGTACGGGCAAAATACAATGTCTGCCTCTTGCATCAACTCACGTGCTACAAAGTATGCACATGAGCGAAGTTTCTTTCCAAGGCTCACCAACTCTTCAATGTCCCAAGCCAAATGCATACCATGAATCCACTGTAAAGTGTTCTGTTCATTCATTTTATGGACACCCTGATAAAAACGGCATGATTTTCCCTATAACAGAAAAATAAGTATAATATTTTAATTGCATAGAGGAAAGAAAGAATCATCCTCAACCATGTAAAACAAAAAGATGTAACACTTCAACAAGTGCTGGTCTTCTTATCAATAAATGATCTGGTATGTATAAATGGAAATGTTTTAATAAGCAATGGGCACAATCCTTTGAAAAGGATATCAGACAAGACCATTTTTAAGAAAAATATTTTGCTCTTCTCACCGGAAGGCTTTATTCATAGTGCCTTGATCCATGATTGGAGTTTTAAAAAGCTGCTCGACATTGCATATAGTTGGGACAGATAGATAAACTAACTTGCAGAATATCAATCCTGCTACTTTTCTGTTTAGCTATTAAAGCACTGACAAATTGAATTGATCTGTCCAACACCAGCATCTCCACATCATGACTGACAATTTTTACATGGCCATTAAAACTTCTCCTGTTATGAAGACACTGGAAAATCTCTGCTGGTATTGAAACAAAAATAAATTGATCTGCAATAATGACAAAGCATATGAAGCGCAGCTGGAGAACAGCAAATGGAAGTCTAGAACCGGAATTAATCAGTGGGGGATCCTCTGGGAGGCAGCATGTGAGTTGAAAAAAAAGAAAAGCAAGTGGTGAGTTTGTTTCCCCTTGTTTAAGAATCTAGGGCCGGAGGGCATAAAATTAGAGTAAAAGGGCATTTGATTTGATTTATTGTCATATGTATTGGAATAGCATGAAAAGTATTATTTCTTGCACACTATACAGACACAACCTACCATTCATACAGTACATGGGGAGAAGAAAAGGAGGGGACAGAATATAGTGTTACAATAATAGCTAGGATATAGGGAAAGATCAGCTTAATATATGTTAGGTTCATTGAAGAGTCTGATGGCAGTATGAAGGAAGCTGTTCTTAATTCAGTTGGTACATGACCTCAGACTTTTGTATCCCTTTCCTGATGGAAGGAGGTGGAAGTGAGTATGTCTGGGGTGCATGAGGTCCTTCATTACTCTCGCTATTTTTCAGAGGCAGCGGGAAACATAGATGGAGTTAATCGATGGGAGGCTGGTTTGAGTGCTGGACTGAACTATGTTCACAACCCTTTGTAGTTTCTTGTGATCTAGATCAAAACAGCAATTATACCAAGCTGTGATTTATCCAGAAAGAATGCTTTCTATGGTACATCTGTAAAAATTGGTGAGAATCATAGTGGACATGCCTAATTTCCTTAACCTCCTGAAAAAGTAGCGGCATTAGTGAGCTATCACAACTATAGTGTCAGTGTGCAAGGACCAGGACAGTTTGCTGGCAATCTGGACACTTAGAAATTTGACGCTCTCAACCATTTCCACTTCATCACCATTGATGTAAACGGAGCATGTCCTCCACTACGTTTACTGAAATCGATGACTATCTCCTGCGTTCGACCAACATTGGGGGAGAAATTATTGTTGTCCACCACTTCTCCAGATTCTCTATCTCTTTCCTATACTCTGTCTCCTCATTGTTTGAGATCCAACCCAATGGTGTTATCAACAAACTTGGAAATGGAATTTGGCCACACTGTCATAATTGCACAAGGAAGGGGTTGCTCATTTAAGACAGTTGAGGAGGGATTTCTTCTCTCAAAGGGTAGTAAATCTGTGGAATTCTTTACTGCAGACGGCTATAGAGGCTAGGTCGTTAAGTACGTTCAATGCTGAGATAGTTAGATTGTTAAACAGTGAAAGAATCAAAGTTATGGGATAAGGCAGGAAAGTGGAGTTGAGGGTGATTGGTTAGGGCCACTTGGAAGGATTTAAACTAGTTTAGCCGGAGTGGTGGGAATCAAAGTAGTAGGGAAACAGGAGAGAATGTTGAGGATAGCATGGAAGTTAAAGCAAACACATGACATAATAAAGGCAGTGTCAGTAATCCTCATACTAGACAAGGAATAATATATAGCATGGGGTTGCAGGGCAGAGAACAAGAGAAGTCCAGATTAAACTGCAATTATTTCAATACAAGAGGTCTGACAAGCAAGGCAGATGAACTTTGGTTTTGAATGGGTACACAGGACTGGGATATTATAGCTACTACTGAAACATGGCTAAGGGAGGGATAAGACAGGCAGCTCAATGTTCCAGGGATACAGATGATATAGGAAAGATCGAACAGCAGATAAGAGAGACCAGGGAGTTGCCTTTTTGATTATGGAAAACATCACTGCAGTACTGAGAGAGATGTCTGAGAGTTCTCTGCAAGTCTGACAACATTGGGAAAGAGAATAGAGTTAACATTGAATCTGGAAGACAATTCGTCACAGGCTGAAAAGAATGAAAATTGGACAAGATTTCTACTATCAAGATGAGTGGAGCTGGAATAACTATAATTGATAGAACTGACATTGACAAAAAGACAAAGGGAATGTAAATGATAATGATAAAGGCCAAAAATGGTGTTAAGAGCGTCCAATAAGAGATGGGTATCCTTTCGGAAAGTTGATGTGGTCTCAACGGGCTGAATGGTCTCCTCCTGCACTGTCGGGATTCTGTTCTATAATTGTATATTCTCATTTATTCTAACTAGATCAAAAAGTAATACTTAATTGTTTAACAGCTGAGAATGTCTTGGAATTCCTCTGTATCCCAAGTTTTAAACTAACATTCAATTAGGTAGCTTGCACAATTTGCATCTCATTTATACTATAGTATGCTAAGTTATTAGAAAATGCCATTTATTTAAATCAATCTGTATTTCTCAAATGCTTCTCATTATTTTTAAGGGAGTGAAAGAAGATATTGGGTATTAGAACTCAAGGAAGAGGATGATAGTATTGGAAAGGCAACATTTGTCATCCAGAGACAGTACTAATCATTCAGTGTTCAAGCAGATATACTGTGGGTACAAATCAGACAAATTTGGTGTGCATCTCCCTCTAGTGACTTGTAGAAGAATCATTCCTAGTTTCAGAACACCACTCTCAACAAATATCTAAACAAATGGCTTTCACAGGAATTCCAAATAGCTTATGGAAGAAAATAGCATTTTACTGCACATTCGATCAGTTTTATGTTACAGTTTTGATATAATTTATTAAATATGCACTAAAAAAACTTCAGAAGAATGTCCTCCGCTCAAATACGTAGACCTATACTAATAAATGTTAATAATTGTTTCAAAAATTCATTATTTTGCATTTTATTGTCTTTTCCTCGGACAGTTATGAACTTTAATACCAAAAGAGAAAATGCTGGAAAATCGCAGCAAGTTTGGCAGTGTCTGTAAAGAAAAGAGTTAATATTAAGAGTCCAGATGACTCTTCGACCGCTGGCAGACCTGCTGAGACTTTCCAGCATTTTCTCTTTTGGTTCAGATTCCAGCATCTGCAGTAATTTGCTTTTATGAGTTTAAATAGATGTCTGGATTTTAGGAAATGGCTCATCTTCACACTGCTCCGAGGCTGATTTATTGGATTCTCACCTTCACCTTGAAATGTAGCCTTGCACTTTGCCCTGTCTCAATTCAAACTTTCTATTAAGGTGAAAAACCATATTTTAAAAAATAAATGGGCTTCATCTAGTAATACCTCCCCATCACAAATAAATTAAATGAGAATCACTTTCATCTCCATATAAAAGTATAAAAACACAAAAGTGATAAGAATGTGGATTTGCTACCACGTCAGCAGTTGAAGTGACTAGCAAAGATACATTTCAGAAAAAAAGTGCTAAACACATGAGGAAGAAAGGAATAGAATAAGATTAGATAAAGTAGTGAGAAGAGGTGAAAATGGAGTATATTAGCTGACACGGATCAGTTGAGCTGAATGATCTGTTTCTCTGCTATAAATTTATGTAATTGAGTTTAATAATGCTTTTACTCCCCATCTTATTATGCCAGAGCTAACCATTAACCATCCATGCAAATGGTGTGTTGGCACAGTAGTATGCCATGCCACTGAAGAGAAGAATATTGTTCTTCTCTTTTTCCACCCATCTTCATCCAAGATTCCCATTATTCAATAAGTTTCTAAACTTTGACCAACATGCTCTCAAAAAGGAAAACAGAAGAACAATACAGGTAATGTTAGTTTTATACAAGCGTGGTATTAACCTGCATTCCAAAGAAACAGGATTCGTGAGCTGTCTCAAAGTTTAAGCTATTAAACCTATCTGCCTTATCCATTCATCCTTAGAAAATAGTTCTGCAGGTTCATCAGGATTCAAGAGCTGAAATTCAGCAATTCCTCAGAGTCCAAAATAAACCTACATAAGTATGGATGATGACAGTCTTCTCACAATTCACTCTATTACCTGATCTTGGGTCACAACCTAAAGTCATCTCAAAGGACATTGAACTTGTTGTTAAATTGAACTCCTAGCATTTTTTATATCAAAAATATACTTTATTCATAAAAAAATTCTCAAATAGACCATTGCAAACCAACACATCTAAAAGTTGTAAAAAGTAATTTTTACACTCCTATACAATGCATATTTATACAAAATTACATTTCAAAACATAAAACTATATACATACATCAGATTTTACTGTTATTTTTCAGTTTTGCACTAAGTTCAACAGGCCGAGGATATTCTGCAGTTACAGCGCCCTCAGTTGAAAGGCTTTACTGTGTGGCCTTTCTCCATTGTGTCTTTACGGCAGCTGCTCCAAGCTTCAGCGCGTCCCTCAGCACATAGTCCTGGACCTTAGAATGTGCCAATCTGCAACACTCGATTAAGGACAATTCTTTCAACTGGAAGATCAGCAAGTTTCGGGCGGACCAAAGTGCACCCTTCACCGAATTGATGACACTCCAGCAGCAGTTGGTACCTCAGCAAATCAAGTAAATTACCACAAAAATAGCTGGAAAGAGTTAACTTAGCTATAATGTGCCCAGTTGCCAGTTTAATAGCAGCAGCCTCAGAGTAGATCTTGCTATTTCAAGTGATGTTTGC
Source organism: Sphyrna mokarran (assembly GCA_024679065.1). Classification (NCBI taxonomy): domain Eukaryota; kingdom Metazoa; phylum Chordata; class Chondrichthyes; order Carcharhiniformes; family Carcharhinidae; genus Sphyrna; species Sphyrna mokarran. The sequence goes on from JAGIQG010000022.1 coordinate 6,649,880, forward strand.
TACAAAACCATTTCAAGAATTTTTTTCTTAAATAGAGGAAGCAAGTGTTCCATACCATCTCTATGCTTTTAATCAATTGTCATCATACCAAATTGCTAATATAATTCATAGAAGTCCTAACATGTAAATGAAATGTAATCTCATTCCATTAATAGATGCAGTTTCGGGCTTTCAAACCACATTAAGCATACAATCACACAACTGAATCAAAGATATCAACTTTTACTTCTATTCACATGAAGTTCTAAATAGGCCCAATTACCAGTGGCTCCTCTGAATTCACCATTTGATTCACATTACAGTTGTTTTTTTAAAAGTAGATCACGGGCAAATAATATCCAACTCAAAATGGAATAATTTTAGAACTCTGCATTTCTGAACACAAGAGTCAATTTAGACATATGTCAGATAGTTTCATAATGATAGTTTTTAAAACTGCATTTGTGTAAAGAGCAATTGTGCTACCTTAAAATATAATACTTGATTCAGCATTCCCAGGTCAATTCTCTGATAGACACAGTCCTTGGGCATTTTAACACCGTTGATTGCTGAGGACCATCTATTACAACATTGTAACACAAGCATTTGGATATAGCTATCACTGGAAGTGTGATTAGGTACTAAATATGCCTTTAAACATCCTTTCACACTCAATCAGTCTGCCATCCATTTCTAATCTTACAATACATTGTTTAGAAACAGACATGCCAATGGTGCCAGTGTAATTGCTGATTGTTACAATTCAAACCTCCCCTTAGGCTACAGAATGTGTAACATAAATGCTAAGCAATACTTGATAAGCATAAGTCTGTTTTTATCATTCTGACGTGAGCTGTAACACAACTCAGTGATTGAGTGGCTGTACTCTTCATCTTAATTGCCACCTGGGGCTGTGGTAACAGAATTGCTTAAAAGGTAAAACGTAACAAAAGGTTTGTGTTACAATGTTTGATGGTATCTCTCGATAATTCAGTTGTACAGTGGTCTGCTAGACTCTTTTACTTCTCCCGTCTCAAAAGACCCCTGTCCACCATTACTTGTTTTTTATTACGTGTAAACTCTAGGTTAAAACTGTCTATTCCCATTTACGCCAGTTTTCAATTTTCAATAAAATCCCGGGAGTAAGTGCAAAGGAATTTAAAATGATACCTCATATGAACTTGCTGCAATTAGCTGTACTGTTTATAACAAAACAAGGTACATTCCGTTCTTGTTAATACTACGATCTATCAGAAATTAAATTAGACAAACATGTCAGTAATAAACAAAAACTGTACAGGAAATCGATCTTCCGACAAAGCTTTAGCATACAGTATCTTTAAATCAACGCTTTCAAAAATGTATCTATACATTTTTGTTTGTCAAACAGAACACACATGCAAACATGTTTTGAATCCAGTCCTGGAGGAAACTTAATGAATTATAAACCTAAGCAATATAATTCATATTAGATGGCTCTCAGTCCTAACAAGAATTCTCGGCCACCAGGGCCAGAAACTGATTTTTTTTAAATATAAACTTTGCAGTTTTGACAATACTGAAAAGCAAGCCAGTTCACTGAAATTCTTATCAACTTGTATAGATATATCAACTTTAAATTTATTTCTCTAGTTTCACCACAGACTGTACAAGACATCATCATGATGTAGAGATGCCAGCGTTGGACTGGGGTAAACACAGTAAGAGGTCTGACAACATCGGTTTTAAATCCAACTGATTTACTTTTGAGAGTAAACTTGCAAGCTTTCAGCTCTGTAGCCTTCTGCAGGCGAAGAATAAGCCTGAAGAAGGCTACAAAGCCGAAAGCTTGCAAGACATCATCATCCAGGGAACACAGAAACAGAGAAGAGCAGGAGGAGGCCATTTGGCTCTGTAAGCCTACTCCACCATTCATTACAATCATGGCTGATCATCAAAGTCAATAGCATAATTCTGCTTTCTCCCTATTACTGTTGATCCCATTCATCCCAAGCGTCATATGTAGCCACCTCTTGAATACATTCAATGTTTTGGCAACAATTACTTCTTTGGTAATGAATTTCACAAGCTCATCACTCTTTGGGTGAAGAAATGTCTCCTCACCTCCATCCTAAAAGGTTTATCCTGAATCTTCAGACTATGATCCCTGGTTCTGGACTCCCCCACCTATTTGACAAAGGACTCTGAAAATGCTATGCCTACAACAAACACATGCATCTTTTTAGCCCTCATTTATACTTTCAGCTCCAACGAACTGAGTAATTTCTCAGGTCTTCCAAATTAAGTTAATTGCCACTGAGTATTAAAATAAATTTTAAAAGCTTACATTTATATAACATTTTCACCACTTCAGGTTGCCTACAAAATGCCTATAAGTAAAATAGTACTTTTGAAGTGCACTCACTTGCAGTTTAGGAAATACAGTGGCCAATCTGTGCACAGTTAAGTCCCACAGCACAACTACAGCAGTAATCAGGTAACTTGTTTTTAGTGATGACTGAAAGATAAATATTGGCCAGGATTCCCAGGCTTTTATTCAAAATAATATCATGGGGTCTCTTACATCGACCTGAAATATCAAAAAGGATCTCGTTTTTTAATCACTTCTCAATAAAAGACAGGCAATGCAAGCAGAGGTATTCCTCACAGAAGGCTTAGAAAGCTTAATTGCCACTGTTCAAACTGCCAGCATGAGCCACATTAGAGGATCCTTGATATGGAAAGGTATTTGTAGAGCAAGGCAACAGCTGGTCACCTGAGTGACCACTCTCTTGGACCACTCTCTCCAAGCAAGACACTCAGAATTTCGACAGGGACTTGGTGCTTTCCTTTGTCCTTTCAAAAATTAGTGTCTTCTGGCTGCTAGTAACAAAGATGTGGAGATGCCGGTGTTGGACTGGGGTAAGCACAGTAAGAAGTCTCAAACACCAGGTTAAACTTTAATCTGGTGTTATGAGACTTCTTACTGTCCTAGTAACAAATTCAGGGGGAACGATTTAAAGTAACAAATCAGTACTGAAGTATTGCAGTAACCAGACAGTTCATGATTGACACTCTGCCCCATTCAGAGCAATCTCATCAACGTCCACGATAAGCAGTGACTTTTGTCTTCAATTCTATCCAATTTGTGAGCCAGCTATCCACTGTGGGTTCAGGTAGATATCCAGATACAACAGATATGTCACATTCCAGCTAAAAGCAGGAATCTTCAAACAGGGAGGCTACCTTTCATGAGTTTACCACTAAATCAATGCACCTATTCCAATTGATTCTTGTAGAGGTTGCTGCAGAGCACAACTGCCATTGCTCATGCATCCCCTGTAAATCAGAGGAATCCTTCTCCATGAGAAGCAGGTCATAAACACAAACTTAAAGCACTCCGTCAAAGTCCAGCTCCATAGGTTTGTAGTGGACAAGCAAACGGGCAGGTCTGTACATTATCCACTTCCTGATATAACTTTTAAACTTATAGCTCAAGCACATTAGAGGGATCAGTTTTTGTACAATGTGTGCAGGAGGGTTTTATGACTCAGTATGTAGATAAGCCAACAAGAGGTGAGGCGACTTTGGATTTGGTTCTGAGTAATGAACCAGACTAGGTGTTAGACTTGGAGGTAGGTGAGCACTTTGGTGATAGTGACCACAATTCGGTTACGTTTATCTTAGTGATGGAAAGGGATAGACATATACCAAAGGGGAGAAGTTACAGCTGGGGGAAAGGTAATTATGAGGCTATTAGGCGAGATTTAGGATACATAGAGTGGAATAGGAAACTGCAGGGACTGGGAACACCTGAAATGTGGAACTTATTCAAGGAATAGCTACTGCGAGTCCTTGATAAATATGTACCTGTCAGGCAGAGAAGAAGTGTTAGAGCCAGGGAACCGTGGTGTACTAAGGAAGTTAATTCACTAGTGAAGAAGAAAAAGGAGGTTTATATAAAGACGAGACGTGAAGGCTCGATTAGGGCACTGGACAGTTATAAATTAGTCAGGAGGGAGCTAAAGAGGGAGATAAGAAGAGCTAGAAGAGGACATAAGAAGACTTTGACGGATAGGATAAAGGAGAACCCTAAAGTTTTTTATAGATATGTTATGAATAAAAGATTGGTTAGGTCAAGATTAGGGCCAGTCAAAGACAGTAGTGGGAAGTTGTGCGTGGAGCCTGTGGAGATTGGTGAGACACTGAATGAATATTTGTCGTCAGTCTTCACACGGGAAAATGTCAATGGAGTTGGGGAGAATACTGGGATACAGGGTTGTAGACTAGACAGAATAGAGGTACATAAGGAGGAAGTGTTAGCTATTCTTGAGAATATGAAAATAGATAAATCCCCTGGGCCGGATGGGATTTTTCCCAGGTTACTCTGGGGGGCTAGAGGGGAGATTGCAGAGCCTTTGGCTTTGATCTTCATGTCATCGTTGGCTACAGGTGCAGTGCCGGAAGACTGGAGGATGGCAAATGTTGTCCCCTTGTTTAAGAAGGGGAGTAGAGACCATCCTGCAAATTATAGACCGGTGAGCCTTACATCTGTTGTGGGGAAAGTTTTGGAAAAAATTATAAGGGATAGGATTTATAGTCATTTAGAAAGAAATGAATTGATTAGGGATCGTCAACATGGATTTGTGAAAGGAAGGTCGTGCCTCACAAACCTTATTGAGTTTTTTGAAAAGGTGACCAAAGAGGTGGATAAGGGTAAGGCAGTTGATGTGTATGTGGATTTTAGCAAAGCGTTTAATAAGGTTCCCCATGGAAGACTACTGCAGAAAATGCAGATGCATGGGATTGAGGGAGATTTAGCAATTTGGATTAGAAATTGGCTAGCTGATAGAAGACAGAGGATGGTGGTTGATGGGATATATTCAACCTGAGTTTAGTTACTAGTGGTGTACCTCAGGGATTTGTTTGGGGCCACTGTTGTTTGTTATTTTTATACATGACCTGGATGAGGGTGTAGAGGATGGGTTAGCAAATTTGCTGACGACACCAAAGTCGGAGGAGTTGTAGACAGTGAGGATGGATGTTACAGTTTGCAGAGGAACATAGATAAGTTGCAGAGCTGGGCCGAGAAGTGGCAAATGGAGTTTAATGTGGAAAAGTGTGAGGTGTTTCACTTTGTTAAAAGTAATATGTGTGCAGAATATAGGGCTAATGGTAGGACTCTTAGTAGTGCAGATGAGCAGAGAGATCTCGGTGTACAGGTGCATAAATCTCTGAAAGTTGGTACTCAAGTTGATAAGGTTGTTAAGAAGGTGGATAGTGTGTTAGCATTTATTGGTAGAGGGATTGAATTTCAGAGCCGAGATGTCATGTTGCAACTGTACAAAACTCTGGTGCGGCCACACTTGGGAGTATTGTGTACAGTTTTGGTCGCCACGTTATAAGAAAGATGTGCAGGCGTTGGAAAGGGTGCAGAGGAGGTTTACCAGGATGTTGCCTGGTATGATGGATAGGTCTTATGAGGAAAGGCTAAGGGACTTGAAGTTATTTTCATTAGAGAGAAGAAGGCTAAGAGGTGACTTAATTGAGACATATAAGATGATCAGAGGGTTAGATAGGGTGGATAGGGAGAGCCTTTTTCCTCGGATGGAGATGGATAACACGAGGGGGCATAGCTTTAAATTAAGGGGTGGGTAGTTATCAGACAGATGCTAGAGGTGGGTTCTTTACTCAGAGGTAGTAAGGGCGTGGAATGCCCAGCCTGCAGCAGTTGTGGACTCGCCAAGTTTAAGGACATTCAAATGGTCAGTGGATAGGCATATGGATAGCATTGGAATAGTTTAGGATAGAGGGTCATAAAATTGGTTCCATTGGTCGGCGTAACATCAAGGGCCTGTCCTGCGCTGTAATGTTCTATGTTCTATGACATGCTGCTGCTAGCTTTTTTAACATAACAGGAATTATTTGCAGCACAAAGTGCAAACAGAAAATTACAATAATAATCCAGGCCCATTCCATCAAATTGTAATATTCCTCTCAATTTTATTGTAACATTCAGTGATCATCTATATATTCATTTTGAATTTTATGTAATTGGATCAATTTTTAAAAACTCTCTGACTGTCCTTCAGAACGCAAGTGGTCCAAGATTGTTGTCCATGTTATTGTATATGGATACTGAGTCAAATTCCAACAATCACATCCAAAATAAATACATACAATATGACCATTCCATCAGCTCCTATATTGCAGGCAAAAATATAAATATTTGAGAAAGCAAAACTAGTTTGTATCAATCAAGACTCAAAAATGAAGCCACTGAGTTTCTGATGACTGAATTACTCAACACGTGTGCGATTAAATTGTTGCATTTTTGATAAGCAATGATGTGTGGAGATACCAGCATTGAACTGGGGTAGATACAGTAAGAAGCATCACAACACTAGGTTAAAGTCCAACTAATTTATTTAGAATCACAAGATTTTGGAGCTCACCTGGTGAACGGGCAGCGCTCCGAAAGTTCTTGATTCCAAATAAACCTGTTGGACTTTAATGTGATGTTGTGGGACTTATTCTTGATAAGCAATGATATTAAATAAAACATTTTGCAGTTTCCACCTCCATTTAGTGTCTTATATTTGGGAAAAAAGGAGAGTGCCAAAAATATCCTATGTCTGGTTGGTTAGCAAAGAAAGCTGAGTAAATATTACTTACATCCTTTCCTTCTAGCAGTTCCTTGCATTTCTCATTCCTGCTGTAACTGCTTGAGACTTCAGGGTGAACACAGGTGTGATCTCTGCTCGACAGGATAGTCATCCGAACATAAGAGTAATTTGTACGCCGCAGTTCATGAGTGATTTGTGTTATCTGCTTGTGCGTTCGAGTCCCAAAAAATATCTTTGGGATTTGTGTTTTCCCATTATTCTTCCCTTTTGCATTATCTTCATCTTTTCCACTCATCTTTGAATTAGTACAAGCACACACGGTACAAGGGCTGGGCATCTTTAAATGAAAGTAACCAAATAATTAATTACCACTTCATTTATTTGAAACAATTTGTAGTGCAAAATGCTATTATTAGTTTACATCCTAATCATTCCATTAATACTTAAAGTTTTTTAATATTACATTCACCAGTTGAAAACTATATCAATTGTATAAGTTGAAATATAAACAGTGCCAATCAATATATAGTTGTCCAAAACGTTTAGAGTTTAACAGTTCAACTGAAGCAAATGGTCAATCGTTAGCTCCTACTCTGATGCTTCATACAGCATAGTGGCACAATCTGTCTCTCAGCTTCAGGGACCCAGGTTTAATTTCAGCCACGGGTGACCATCTGTGTGGAGCTTGCAAATCCTCCATGTGTCTGCGTGAGTTTCCTCTGCTTGCTCGGTTTCCTTCCATTGTCTAAAGGTGTGCAGGTGATGTGGACTGGCTATGCTAAATTGCCCTTCAGGGTTCCAAGATGTGTAGCTTAGGGGGATTAGTATGGTAAATATGTGGGGTTACCGGAAAAGGATCTGGGTTAAGATGCTCTGTCAGAGAATCAAAGCACTCAAGGGGCTGAATGGCCTGTTTCTGCACTGAAGGGATTGCATTGTATCTTACTTTTTGAGAAAGTGACCAGAGAGGTGGATGGGGGTAAGGCGGTTGATGTAGTATATATGGACTTTAGTAAGGCGTTTGATAAGGTGGCCCATGGAAGACTTCTACAGAAAATGCAGATGTGTGGAATAGAGGGTGATTTAGCTTATTGGATTAGGAATTGGCTGGCAGATAGAAGACAGAGGGTGGTGGTTGATGGGAGATATTCATCGTGGAGTTCGGTGACAAGTGGTGTGCCTCAGGGGTCTGTTTTGGGGCCCCTGCTGTTTGTAATTTTTATAAATGATCTGGATGAGGGTATTGAGGGATGGATCAGTAAATTTGCAGATGACACTAAAGTCGGTGGAGTGGTAGATAGTGAAGAGGGGTGTTATAGTTTACAGAGTGACTTGGACAAGTTGCAGAGCTGGGCCGAGAGGTGGCAAATGGAGTTTAATGTGGAAAAGTGTGAGGTAATGCACTTTGGCAGGAACAATAAATGTGTAGAGTATAGGGCTAATGGTAGGGCTCTTAATAGTGTTGAGGAACAGAAGGATCTTGGTGTATGTGTCAATAGATCCCTGAAAGTAGGCAGTCAAGTGGATAAAGTTGTTAAGAAGGCATATGGAGTCTTAGCTTTTATTGGTAGGGGGATTGAATTTAGGAGCCGCAGCATCATGTTGCAACTGTACAAAACTCTAGTGCGGCCGCACTTGGAGTATTGTGTGCAGTTCTGGTCCCCACATTATAAGAAAGATGTGGAGGCATTGGAGAGGGTACAGAGGAGGTTTACCAGGATGTTGCCTGGTATGGAGGGCAGGTCTTATGAAGAGAGGCTGAGGGATTTGAGGTTGTTTTCGTTAGAAAGGAGGCGGCTAAGAGGGGACCTTATTGAAACATATAAGATGATTAGAGGTTTAGATAGGGTGGACAGTGATAGCCTTTTTCCTAGGATGGAGAAAGCTAGCACGAGGGGACACAGCTTTAAATTAAGGGGTATGAGTTATAGGACGGATATCAGAGGTAGGTTCTTTACTCAAAGAGTGATTAGGGAGTGGAATGCCCTGCCTGCAGCTGTTGTAGATGCGCCAAGTTTGGTGGCGTTTAAGAGGTTAGTTGATAAGTATATGGAAGAGAAGGGAATGGTTTAGTTTGGAGGGGCATTGCTTTTTATTTTGGTCGGCACAACATCGAAGGCCGAAGGGCCTGTTCTGTGCTGTAATGTTCTATGTTCTATGTTCTTACAGAGTTGCTACTTTAATCTTCTTGGGTGGGTCTGTCAGGCTGCGTTATATTTGTAAAAATGACATGTTGTAAATTTGGAGACATATGTAGACCAGCAGATAGCAGATTTCTTCCCCAGGGGACATTAATGAACCCAATGCATTTTTTTTTTTACAAGAATCAACAATGGTTCCAAAGTCATCATTATGCTTTTAATTCCAGACTTTTTATACTGAATTCAAATTTCACCTTCTGCCATGGTGGGATTCGAAATTGGACCTCCTGGGTCTCTGGATTACTAGTACAACGACAATATACTACGTCAGCACCTGAGCAGGAATACCAAAGCAAAAATCTTTGGACAGAGGTCATCAGTCCATTTAACCTACCTCTTGAATTCTATTTATTTCCTTACTGTGATCCTGCAATTAAATATCAAGTATTATTTTTAAAGTAAAATTCATCCAAAGCACTTGAAACAAAAACAAAATGTCTGTTCTACTTTGTTAGATGGTAATCTATCCTACACTTTTAAGGTTACATAAACGTCCCTTTATCTTCTAATATGTTAATGGTTCTCCATTATTCCTGTATTTAAAAGAGCTTGTCTGGATCCAAGTGCTCTGCACCACCTTCTCCAGAAAATAAAATATAAACATAACCTATTACTCCTTAGATAGCTAGTTAAAATCATATCTTTAAGACTATATTTTCTTTTGAATGTGGAAAGACACAATTACTTGGACACTTGCGACCCTTTTAAAAAAAAATCCAAGTTTCCCTGTCCTTTTCCAAAAAATCACCTGATTTGTAAAGTGATTTATTGGAAATCACATGACAGACAATCTTTAAGTTATGAACCTGTTCTTTTGAACTCAATGCATTTTGAGGCATAAGCCAAGGAGGAAGTCTGCCCTACCTATCTTGCCTGAAATTCCATGTGCAGTTATTGACCCTCAGCTAGAGATTCCTCATCTGAGCATAACTTGACTGCATTTGGAAATCTGATAAACTGAGTTGAGAAGAACTGATCATACTCTATACTCTCCTCCATGCTGAAGCTACAATGGTGAGAACCTCTGGACATTTACTGGGACCAACAGCCCCACCTTCACACCCGGGGGCTCCAGACTGACAGCATCAAAACTCTGCAAATTTTATCTTTATTTTAATAAAGCTTATTCTCCAAAGCTCATCTCTGCAGCAACCCTATCTTTGCCCATTATTTGTTTGAATGTGTGCACACTGATTTTTGTTTTAAAAAAAGTATACATTGTTAGACTTGCAAAGTACGATTATGTGTTAAGTCTTGCAGCTTATTTCATCCAAGAAGTTTTGCTTTATAATAAATCAATGATATGGAACTTATTGAAAGGAGCTTGATTCAAGTCTCTTTTATCCTGGGTCAAGCAGGAACAAAAGTAAATAATTGGCCATTTTGGTGACTGACTTAAACTTTTAAACTAATGTTTCAACTAGTGATGTACTGGAGCTAGATTAGCTGTGTATTTCTCCCATTCCAACTGTAACAAGCCTCAGAGTTTCTTCCATTCTCTCACCATAATTGCACATTTTTCAGGTAATATCAATACCAAAGTACTGAATAAATTACTCAATATGACTCACAGAGGCCGGATATAATTTCAACATTACTCCCTTGACTATGTCAATCATAACTTTAGTAATACATATAAACACTATTTCGTCTTTTTACACTGCCTGCAAATGTAAAACCTTTAACAACCTATCCATCAAAATTCCAAAATCTCTTCCTTGCTCCATTAACATAAGCACTTTGCCATTTAATCTCATTACTACTTTCATTGTTTTATACTAATGCTGCAGCCGCCCACCTACCTCGCGTTAGTTATCACTGGCTGCCGCACCCAATTTGATATTAGCTGAAAATGTAGATGATGTTTGGAACAGAGAATTTTCTCCAAAACCATTTATACAATATCAGCCAGGGCAGCATGGTGGTACAGTGGTTAGCACTGCTGCCTCACAGTGCCAGGGACTCAAGTTCAATTCCCAGCTTCAGTCATTATCCGTGCAGAGTTTGCAAGCTCCCCCCATGTTTGCGTGGGTTTCCTCTGGTTGTTCCTGTTTCCTCCCACAGTCCAAAAAACGTGCTGGTTAAGCGGATTGATGATGCTAACTTTTCCTTTAATGTACCCGAACAGGCGCTGGAGTGTGGCAACTAGAGATTTTTCACAGTAATTTCATTGCAGTGTTAAAGTAAGCCTAATTGTGACACTAACAAATAAATTTTAGATGATCAATTCAATTCAATATGACACTTGTGGCAATTTAGTTTCCAATCTGGCATCTCCATACATGCCACTATTCATTATCTGTCTTTCAGTCAAAGATCAATATAACATAATGCTTGCACCTTAGAACATCTCTAATATACAAAATTTCCAATATTCCTGAAATTCATTTGGCTATCCACTGCCTCAGACTTATCCAGCAGATCTGTAATTTTCTCAAAGAACAGCACCAAACATTCCTCGTGGTGATACTTTTGATTCTAAGCTGGTTGGGCTGTGCAATATATTTAATTCCTCTTGTCCAAACCTTATATGAGCAATTTCTTCTGCAAGCTTTTCATTTTAGTGAAGCCTGAGAAGATACATTGTTGCCACTTCAGTGTGAAAGCTACTATACTTGCATCATGACAATGTGGAGGCTGTCTTTAGTTGGGATAACAGGATGACAGAGAAAGGGGCAGACAGAGGGAGGAGATAGAGATATAAAGGCAGAAAGAGAAAATGAGAGAAGCAGGGGAAGCAGATGAAAGCATGAAATGACCGCAAGAGAAGGCAAGTTCCTCAGTGTTCTTCGCCAAGTTGCCATTTTTCATGAATCTAAATTGGAATGCTGAATGACTATTCAGCTGTAGGGAACATTTTGCTCATACACTTTTCATTCAAGATTACTGGCTGAATTTCCTCTTTCAAGCCAAGAAGGGGCTTTGCATCATAAATCCCAAAATTTTTCTCAAACTTAAATTGATTTCAAGATGTTTTAGTGCTTCCATAGTTAAGAATTATTAACTATAACTAATGTTTAACATACAATGAGAAGCTGATCAGTGTGTGTTTGTATTCCTCCAAATAAACACAAGCCTTGCAATACTACAATTCTCAAAACACCTTCATTCTTTCAAACCTTGACCCCGAAATAAGCAAAATGTATTTTCACCCAGAATAAGATCCCTAGCTGAAATTTCCTTTTCAAGTTAAGGAGCTTTGCACATAAATCCCAAGATTTTTCTCAACATTAAATTATTTTTAAGGAATTTTAATGCTTCCATTAGTTAAGAATTATTAACATGGTTCTATGCATTATTTCATTGTTCACACCGATGAATTTTCTTTACTTAAAAAAAATACTGAAATGCAAATATTCTTTCAAGAAATTGGACACGACCAATTTAGTTAACCAGGAATACAGAATGAAATATTAACTACATTTTATAACAGCCTTTTGAGAAAAAAAAAGTCAAGCAAATTTTCAAACTACCATGTTCAAAGATTACCCTGTTGCTGTTCTATACTATCCGCTTCTAACCAGACCATATTCAAACAGAAACACTCTTCCCTTTCAACTTAAACCAGTACGATCATTCTCCACCAACAAATGCTAAGTCACTATTTGGGTTATGCTACAATACCAAGGATCAACTTGTTTTTTAGCCTCTGATCTGTGGAAAACCAAGTTCAAATTACCCACTATTCCACTCACTCAATCTTGTCTGCCATTAAATATTACAATACATGAAAGAATAGGGGTAAATGTGACCCATCCTGTGCTGTCAGTTACTGGAATAAAAGGTTCAGTGATGTGCCAAATAAACAGCCGTTCAAAGTAGCTAATGTTACATCGGTGCAGGAACTCTAACATTCTCCTCTCAGGTTGCCAATAACAGCAGATTTTGTTACACTACACAGGTAAACTAAATAGCCTGACCGAAATGTCCTGCCTCATATTGAATAATTACTTATTCATTGAAAGGATAAAAAGAAGAATTATGAATGGGGTTCTTGTCAGCAGCGAGGCAGGAAACAGCTGACACATGGATGTAAACTATATGTGCGGTGATGTCGGACAAAGTTTGTGCCCATATAGTAATACTTGTAGCTTGTAATGAAAACTACAGCAAGCCTTTGAACCCACTATTTGCTCAGAGTCCAGAGATCAGGTATGATTTTGATAACATGGCACTTAAAAAGTTACCAGAAACAATGCACTGAATCAACTTCATTTGACTGTCCAAAACTTCAGGTTAGAAGCAAACCATTTCTCAAATTTATAATGTTTAAGTCTTAATAACTTCAAAACTATTTACAAAGAGCTTCTTCATCACCCAGAAAGAGCAGAGAGAGCAGTCTTTTTGATTTTTAATATACATTGCCTACCCAATCCATATTTTTTTTTCCATTTCTTGGGCTCTCTATATCACACAGGCATCTTCTGCTAAGAAGAGAGTCCAACCAACTACTGATTTAATCACATGCTTTGAAAAATATTATGTTTTCAATCCCAGATCATCTTGAGTGTCACTGACGTCAATGGTGTGGAAAAGCCTTCAATGCCAGAAATACTGCATGCTTAATCCATGGGAGGGATTACTGTAGTGGCAAGTCAGTCTATTCATTATTAAACAGACTGAAAACATTTCTTTGTTCTCCTACAAAACAGAGAATTAATATTTAGCGTGCATGGTATTGCAGCCCTGCCAATTTCACTTGTTTAATATTTTTGGTTGATAATCTCAAACCAAATTTTCACTATTTCACACTTCATATTCTGATAACAAAATAAAAATTAAAGGCTATTTTCCATAGAATGCAACTTTGCCAAAGACAACTAAGCCTGACGAAATACTTCATCAGTGATTTTTGGTTTCAAATGAGTCACTTGCAATTTGCTTAACTGTGCCTGTATCCAAGACCATGAAATTGCTGGTTATTTGGCCTGTAAATTATCCTTCATGTTTACAGAACACAAGATTGTCTAAATCAAAACGAAGCCAGTTGTAGAATGAATCATAAGACTAGGTTCCTCAGGACTTGGTATTTGGCAGCATAATTTTTCTGATTATATAAATCAACGATTAGACTCCTAGTTAAAGGCATGATTAAGGAGATGCCAGCATTGGACTAGAGTGGACACAGTAAGAAGTTTCACAACACCAGATTAAATCCAACAGGTTTATTTGGAATCACGAACTTTCAAAATGCTGCTCCTTTATCAGATGAGCGGAAGTACAAACTCAACTAGGCGGAAGCGGGAGATGTTGGATGAATGGAAATTGGGTTGGCTTCTGTTGAGGGAGGAAGCTGAGAGGCCCATAGGCTATCCTGGTGGGTGATGGAGGTGCTGAGGACTAGATGCTCTTGGTGAAAAGAAGACAAGAAGAAACTGCTAAAAGTGCGAGTGGGAGAAACTCACAAGATCCAACGAGACAGGACAAAGAGAATATAGAGTTGAAACAGGAAGAAATAATTTCCATAAGGCAAGAACTATGATCTACCAGAGCAATCCAGCTTATGGATCTTGGGAAGGAAATAGAATTGGCTGTGCACTGGTGTGAAACTATGAGGTTGGAGGCCGTTGAACTATGAGGTTGGATTGTGAACATCACCAGATGAGATGAGGTCAGTAGCTGTCTGGGAAATTATCACATGATGTTTAAGGGAGAGAGAACAATGTGTCAAGAGAGTTAGCATTTAGTCTCTGCAAGGTAGAAGTCTGATTGCCAAACAACATTGGCTGGGATTTGCCCCAAAACATTCTAAGTGCCGATTTTGTGTAAAAACTGGAATAACTCCTGTTGATTTTGTTAAAGCAGATTTTCAAACTAAATCGCACACACACTGAGCACCGCAGAATACCCTATTGTGAATCATGATAAAAATCAGGGGTTGGGACTTACTCCCAAGCATGAGGCCATAGTGCTGAGCAGACTACTACATGTGCATCTGTCAGAGTGGAGACTGGCGCATGCACAGTGGCCCTGCGCTGATGGTCTCTTCATCGCTGACCAACCCTATGACCCCACATCACTGGCCATGTGAAAATACCCATTTCCCACCTGTTAGACATCTCCGGGTCAGCCCTGACCCCAAATAGGACCTATCCCTTTGGCTCCATCCTCTTGGCACCACCCAATGCATGATGGGCATTGCCACTTCGCCCCAGGCTGCAAATGCCCAGGTGGCAACTCTCTCTTTCTCCTGGCCTCCAGGAGGTGGGGGGCTTCCCTTCATTCCAGGGGATTTGAGAAATCCAGGGCTTAGAGATTGACAGAGGCTGTGACTTCCAGTGGGAAGCCTGTTAAACGGCCTCCACTTATTTCTCCCAGCCCGCTACACTGCTAGAGCCTAATAACTTTGTCAGTTAGTTTAAAGCAAAATATTGCAGATACTGGAAAGCTGAAATAAAAGCTGAAAATATTGTAAGTATTCAGCATCTGTGGAGAGTTAATGACAACGTCAGGAGCACACTTAGAAAAGAATGGTTACAAGTTCAGAAAGAGCTGTTGAGGTGAGCAGCAAAATTGAGATAGCCAATGTTACAAATGTGGACAATAAAGAAGTTTTTGAATTTGCCCTTGTCAGACAGAAAGATCATACAAGATGGTACGCTTCCCAAAATAAGTTAGGAAAATTGGTAAATGATAACCTATAAGTGTCTCAAAAACCTGAGATAGCTTCCTTCTCATTTATCAGCTAAGAAATTATTAATTGCCTAAACAAACTAAAATGGAGGAACTTTTTTTTAAAACTCAGAATAGTTGAGATTGAGACATTAATCAGTATGCCATGCGATGATAGCACCAGACAGTTAGATATAAATGTGAGAAAATTAAAGAGCAAAGCACAAGTACGTGGTCAATTTCTGTCCAGTCTTTGCAAATATTTCAATTGTCATCAATGCACAGAACAAAAAATGTGTACCAGCAAACTGAGTTCATTCCAGGAATTTAAATCGGAAATTATTTTATAATCTCTTTTGTTTTTCTATGCTGCTTATGGATTAGTAGCGATTAACGATCTTCTGAGCTTTTAATACCTTACACCATACTGTTTCACCCAAAGATAGCAGTTGCATTTTCTGCATTGGAGTAATCATGATGGAAAGGCACCATCTAAATCCACTGAGGTCAACTGATCACTATGTCAAATCACAGGTGGTGCCATGGCTTTCACAATATTTAATCTAGATGATGAAACTTGGATAATGGTATTTTTCTTGGCCACCTGCAGCATTCTTTTATTACCAGTTTCCCATTTCTTACCTTAAAAAAATCTTTGCAAACAAAGATTCCTTTTCTCCATATCCTTTTTGTCACAGTCTAATAATACAAGTAAATCATTTACTTGATCCCATTGAACCATTTGCATTGTGGTGTTGTTAGGTATTGTCCACATTGCTAAGAGTTTTAGTTCACTAAACTGATGCTGGAATTTTCAGTCAAACTCATACAGGACTGAATGCTAAAAATATTTTTCTGATTAGTATGCTACATGAAGGAATGCTATAAATAGCGCAAAAAGTGCATGTTCCAAATGGCAGAGAAGCTGAAATCAGAGGGTAAACTGTGGCAGATGAGAGGGGGAGAAGGCTGGGAGAGAATTAAAATTGAGAAAAGGGGGAAAGAAGACCTCTCCCCCACCCACCTTTCCCCTCTCCCTACATCTTCATCTGTCACAGCTTACCCTCCAATTTCAGCTCTTCTCCATTTGGCCATTCACACTATTATCTCTATGGACTGCCATTAGCACCTTAGTCTTTTCCCTTGTTTTTGTGGCTATGACTCTATCTTCCATTCTCTCACCCTGCAGTATAAATATCTCCTATTTTCTCTATGCCTTTTAGCTTTGACAAAGGGTCATCTGGACTTGTAACGTCAGCTCTTTTCTCTCCTTACAAATGCTGCCAGACCTGCTGAGATTTTCCAGCATTTTCTCTTTCTGTTTCAGATTCCAGCATCCACAGTAATTTTCTTTTGCTCTTTGACCAAGCTTTTGGTTGCCTGCTCCAATATCTCCTTATGTGGCTCAGTGTCAAATTTTGCTTTATAGTACTATTGTTAAGCATCTTGTATCATCTTATGTTAGAGATCATACATTATATATTTATACACACACATACAAACATATATATATGCTATATTGTTGTATTAATCATCTTATTCATTATCTTACTTCCAAATAATTACTGACCATAGTTTCAGTCCACCTACAAACAACAAAGAAAAGAATAGCACAGGAACAAGCACTATGGTCTACCAAGCCTGTGCTGATCATAATGCCCTAAATAAACTAAAAGAAAAACCCTCTGCTCTTACTTCATATTTCTCTATCCCCTCCCTATTCATGTACCCATCCAGATGCCTCTTAACTGTTGTCAATGTGCCTGCTTCCTCCACCTCCTCTGGCAGCACATTCTAGGCACCTCTCACTCTCTGCACGAAAAACCTCACCCGCATATCTTAAACTTTCCCTCCTCTCACCTTGAGCCTGTGCCCTCTTGTAATTAACACTTCCACCCTGGGAAAAAGCCTCTAACTATGACAATCTTGCTGCTTCTGCAAGCTACTATTTCAACCCAAACACTGAGATGTTGTTGACCAATAGCTCTGAAACTGAAAATGCTGACACTGTTACACCATTAATTATATTTATATTAAACACTATGAAAGTGGTAACTTCAAAGAATAACAATCACAATTATTGTTAAGATTCCCTCCTGTTGGTGAAACATTGAGAAACACTGGTTTCAAAATTCTTTCATTTTATCAACTACAGATAAAATGGTAGTCTATAATTGTATCCCTCGGGAAGGTTCTTAATCTTCCAGAGCTCGAATGCTGAACCATTGAAAAGTTCAACCGACAATGGTTTTCTAATCAACAAATATGATTGTAAGTGTAGTTTAACAGGTAACAATTACATTCTGTGAACTGACTCTTTCACTGTTGAAAATGAAAAGAAAAAGATGCCACATAAAGCAAACTTTTTCCACTTCATAGTTACAAAGGCATCCGAATGATACAATTCTGAATTCCTACCGTGTGAAATCTCACACTCTCAAACCTGAATAAGATACCAGAAGTGAAGTGAGCTTGCAATACTATCACTCAGCATCCATTCTTTCTGATCCTTTTCTTACAAGAGGGTTGCTCTCCTTCGATGATCTCATGATACGCGACACAAAGCAGCTGTTTATGCACTCTCTGTAACCAGCAGGTGAACTCAATTTAATATTTATCACAGGCACTCACTGATCGCAGCTAACTTAGCGAACATTTTAATTAAGCTGGAGCTTATTTCAAAGAGCCCATTCAAAATGTCAATCAACAGGAAAGGGATCAAATGCGGTGTCAGGTGAGAGAGTGTAATACAAATCCGCAACTTTCTTCATCCTATTACTGTAAATTACTCTCAGACACTGCTATGACTTCCATTGTGATAGACTGCCAGTCTCCAGAAATTTGTAATTGAAGTCGTTCTTAATCTATTACGAACATTGTAAGGAAATCTCAATGCAGTACAGCATTGTGCAAAAGACTGTCGCACTAGTACTAAGATTCTTTTCAATGCATCACTGGATGTACCAAGTGCTTTTAACAGTCCTCAGAAGTTCCAGTTCTTTTCTCAACGTGTAATATGCATTTGTATTTTGTGTGTAAATATATACGCACATGAAATATTGTAAATGCACTGCATTCGCTATAACAAGCTACTTTTTCTCAGAAATAAACCTTCCAGATTATGCAATCATTTTTTAAAAACAAAATCAACTACACCAATCCAATTTTCTCTAAACCTCTTTACAACCATATCATTATTCAACTTTCTTTTAAAGTCATTAAATAACTCAACCTCAACTTACTGTTGTTAAAAAAATTCACTTTAGTGAACGGAAGAAAATAATTTCTCTTGATCCTTAGCATTGACTGCTGTTTAAAAACTCACACTTCTATAAGAACTGCATTTCCTTGAGAGCATAGTTTCCCAAGGGGCAGACAAGTGCCATGATATGATCTATTGTGTGACTATATCACACTACTATGGAGATAAAGGGGCATGTTAGCATATCAACAATTTCACACTCTTAAGACAGCCATTTCCAATTTCTTTAAATTTATTGCAGATTTTGTAAGTTATTCTTGATCTACATACATTGCTGGGTTTTCTAAAAGCAGTTTCTGATTTCCTTCCACATACTGGCTTAATGCTTGCAACTTATCCTAAAAATGTGACTTTTTTTGCATCTTTCTATATACTTGCATAATATTATTAACATATTTCTAAATTACTACACCACATTTACCCGAGTTCTGACTCAACAACACTATCAGTATACGTCCTTCAAATAAGTCTGGGTTCCCTAAAGGCGAAACCATTAAATTTATCTTCATAAAACCTGATTCACTGTTATCTATTGACAGCAGCAATAAATGCACATTTGTTTAAAAATATTACCATATACTGTCAATCATTCATCACAAATTGCAGGAACTTGACTTTTAGTAGCAACACAAATGAAAAAAGGAACTCAAGTAAATAGGTCTTGGAAGAATTATGTTAAAATACTGAAGTATGAAATAAAGCAAAGCTCCAATTACCTATTCACATATATGCATATTTGTTGCATTATTTGTGTACCAGCTCACCCAACATCATTTCACACACTCTTCAGTTCCCCTCTACTTATTTATCCATGTTAAATAGTCAGGTAAATGGCTGCTTAATTCAGTTTCTCACATTCACACAACCAATATTAATAAATCCTGCCCATCAGCTCAGTTGAAATGACAGAGCTATCTGATTTTATTCCTCAGTTGTCAATTCTGAACCAGTCACCGATGGTTTCAAACTTCAGTAGCCCTGTGAAAAGTTACCATTGACACTGTCTGCCTCATGCTTCCCTAGTCTTTCTCAGCTCTTGTACTTACAATTATCCATTATTTTCCGCAGGGCAACACTTCAGCTAATCACAATTGACTTGCCAACCAATGAGCACTCTTTTCTCCTATAGTGTAAATTGTGATTGTATGAAATTTGGTATTCTAGCCTTTGTCCTAAGTGAAAATGAAAAGCTTCAGCAACATGTCTCTATTTAGATCTTTTCCTCATTAACTTTTTTCATGTTTCAACATAATACCATCTAATATGGCAATAACTTCATAAACTCTTCTCTTCATTTTGTGAAAATGTATTTAGCCTTCCTATATCTTTGTTAATCTTCCAAAAGCAACAGAAAATAGTGCAATCCTTTTGATGTCTTTACAATACACATTCTCTGACATTAACCAATTATGGTATTCAAATTATTCAGGATATTCAACAACACCTCTCCAACTCTACATGCAAATCTTTTTGATAGTTCCAAAAAGAATGCTGTCAAGATTTGCTATTGCAGGGCAACAAATAGCAGAAGTTAGATTTGCACTTGCTTGTTTAATCATGATATCTTGAATCACAAGTTGCTGAAAAAGGACAACATAATAATATCAAAGTGAGGGGAACTGGACATTTGAGACCTCAACAAGAAACAGGGCAGGCAGCTACGCATCTTCCTAACCAATCAAATTAATGGATTGTGAAATTAACATGCAAAAATTTAAGCAGGTGTTTTCAACAGCACATCAGGCAGAGGAAGGAAAGAAAGAACGGATTTAGAGGGAAACAAGAACATAGAAAGAACCAAACTTTAAAAAAAAATCCAGCTACAATTAAAATCTGAAGGAATGAGATGTATTAATTTCTAGCTGAACAACACATCTTGAACAGCAATCCTTGGATTTCTGCGTTTAACTGTACATCTATCTTTGCCTGAAGTAGCAGAAAAATTTGCACATAAAGAACGACTAACGCTATTACCCTCCCCATTATTTTGACAGAAAATTATGAGCATGATCTTTGTTCTTCATATTAATGTGCAATCCAGATTTTCTATTTTTTAGGTATACTATATCAGTTAGTTACTGCAAATATGTTTTGGATTTTGTAATTTGACAATGTCATTAGCAAATCCAAGATTATATATGATTTTCTGTTCTACATCATCTGTTTTATTTATTTTTCCCTTGCCTTTTTTCACCAATCCAGTTTCAGTTTATTTCATTGAATCTCCTGTAATGGTACTAGAGTATGCCACTACACTGTGTTAGAGCATAGGCTGCATCTCAATGTTGTAAAGACAAGAACAATGAAAGTCTGATTCACATCTGAGTTTCAGAGCTCAAACATAATAGTTCTTTCGTACTGCATGCTGAAATTGTTTATTGCAGATTATTGCTCAGGTTTATAAATGAAGTGGTCATTAATGAAATATATTCTCATACACATAATTGTTGTACAGATAAATACATTCAATATTCTTTCCAACAGTACAAGAGCGGCACGTTGGCACAAAGGCAAACTGCTGCCTTACAGTTCCAGGGACACAGTTTGATTCCCAGCTTGGGTTGGTGGAGTTTGCATGTTCTCCCGTGTCTGCATGGGTTTCCTCTAGGTGCTCCAGTTTCCTCCCACAATCTGAAAGACACGCTAGTTAGGTGCATTGGCCATGCTAAATTCTCCCTCAGTATATCTGAAAAGGTGCCAGAGTGTGATATCTACAAGATTTTCACGGTAACTTCATTGCAATGTTAATGTAAGCCTACCTGTGACTAATAAATACATAAAAAATATATAATTTGCATTATAGTGTGTGTGTACATGTGTAAAAACATTTTTTTTAAATTTGGCTACAACAAAATAAAAAGATCAGAATAGGAATACAGAATAGAAATTACAAAGCTAGAGATAAGAGTAATCACATCCTATCCAAAAGTCAATACACATTTGGAATGCACAAACAGAAAAAGTTTATGATTAGTATTGTAAAAATGTACTGTCAATGCAAAGCAGAATTGAAGTCTAAATACACCTTTAGCAATTTGCTATGCAGAATGTACACAGGTTGCGCCATTACCACACAAAAAAACCACACAAAATTTATGGGGAAAAGTATCACAAGTATTTTCATGGCAACCTCAGAAGTATTTGGGACTTCAATTACACAGCTTTCCCAAACTAAGCCTGCAGCAATTTATAATCACAGCAGAATTTACAACTTATTTTGCTGACCTGAAATTAACTTTGAGCCAAATATACAATTTATTTCAACTCAAAGATCCTTGTACCTCTGGAAATGACCGTTCTTTCATGAGTCTGCCTCCAGAAATATGGGGTGGCTTAAATACTACGTAACCCTCACATGAGAGCATTCTAGTGTGTATATTTTTAGACACTTAATATTTCATCAGTCAATTTTGTTTTAACAAATCTCCAACAAGTTTTGTTGTCAACATTCCCTTATTAGTATTGACTTGAATGCCTTATATTTATTGTACACGATTGCTTTAATTGTTCTCCTATTTCAAGTGGAGTTTGGAGAAAGAAGTTAGATCATTAATATTCTGGTACCAATGATATATGGATCTGGCACTGTAAATAAGGAACAGCTGTTCCTCACTTAACTGCATACATATTTTACCAGATCAATGCAATTATTCAACATTAAGCCTCTCAAATTCCATGCAGCAGAAAATAGCCATACTAAAATTTCTAAAGGTATGTGTGGAAAACTTTTAGTAGTCACTTTTAAAAAATTCATCTCAATGTACTAATTACATCCTCTTTAAAAATATATATTTTACATATTTTATTCTGTGTTTAAGTTTATTGGCTGAGAGTTCATATATTATTTGATTCAAGGCATCTAATACCCCTCGCAAAGGGACTTGCCTTTCCATTTTCCCGACCTACCTGGAAGTGCCTTTGTGTTCAGTTGGCACCATTAATGATCTCAAGGCCAAAATCTGGCAATAGCTTTGTTTCTGCGGCCTTTTTCAGATAATCATAATATTTCCATTTCAGATTGGGGAGTCAGTGACAAGAGATTATCAATTTAAAATTGCTACTTAGAAATGATGTCAAGAGAAATTTATTTAAGCACTACAGAGCATATTGGAACAAGAAATGTTTAGACAGAGGCCAATGCATCTTTTAAGGAAAAACGGGATAAACGTTACATGCTACATAGGACACATGGAGAGAAGGGAAGTAGAATTGGGTACGGAATCCTCAAAATTGAACTCACACAGATAGAACAGGCCAATGACTTCCTTTTACACCATAAATATCTAAAGAGTTTGAAAGGAAAGAAGAAAACTTTGAGGGGAGGTCTTTTTTTCTTCTAAATAATGCAATATGCTACATCAGTTTTAAATAAATATTCAGAGATGGTCGACTTAACAGGACCACTGATACAAATAATGCATGTAGGTCTGTTACTGCAGAACAACAACATCCCCTAGTGTCCAGCAAACTGAACAACACATTGCACTTTTTCAATACCCACAGGAAGACTGGATGGGGCAAAGAACAAGATGTATTATTTTCAAAGTGGTGTGTTAATTTTTATTCCCAATTCTGATATTTATTTTAATAGGCTTTTTGAAAACTTCATCAGTTGTGTTTTGTACTTTTTTTGAAAACATAAAATACTTTAGTATTCCAAAACAATTAACAGAATTTTAACTTGTGATCAACATTTACCGCTAGAACTATAAAAAGTCAGTGTACAGAAATTGGCCAATAGTTTTCCAAGTTCAATAAGTACTAGCCATTTTGTGACAATTTCAAAACATCTATGGTTCTCCCTGATTGACGCTTAGCTGGCATTCTCCCTTCCACCCAAGATGGTGGATACCTGATGGATGTCATAAGTCACCTCTAATGGATATCCCTTCGTACCACGTAGTTATCGAGCTCAGCAAGGGACAAAAACAGCTGTGGTAACTGGGAACGTCCAATGATGTGGGCATCATGCCTAAACCCGTACTATCATAATGTGGAGTTGCCAATGTTGGACTGGGATGGGAACAGTGAGTAATCTCACAACATCAGGTTAAAGTCCAACAGGTTTATTTGGTAGCACGAGCTTTTGGAGAGCAGCTCCAAAAGTCATGTTACCAAATAAATCTTTGGACTTTAACCTGGTGTTGTGAGACTACTTACAGAGTATCAACTCGAAAATGTAACACAACTGTAAGATGTTTTAACAGTGATCTCAGACAATCTGCATATTCAGAGTGAAAACTTCTCTAATTGATAAAAACCTCCAGCTAGCCACACATGTGAAACCGAGGGGAATGGAGGGGGAGGGGCTGATTCTCCCAGAGCAGCACAGCAGGTCGGGAGACATAAGCATCGGCCATTTAGTGGCCTTCCTGCTGGGCGCCATAGCCTCTGCAAGTCTCTGGCCACCAAATTTCATCAGCTTGATCTAATTTAAATTCTCATTTCAACATCATTAGCGAGTCCAGGACTGAAGTCTCCAGGCCTGCTAGCCTCTTCCACCACCCTTCCTGCCAGAAGTATTCCACTCCAAAAGGATAGCCATACCCCGCTGGAGTGAAGGAGACCATGAAGGCCCCTCAGGAAGTCGGGGTAAGGGAGCATCCACGGTACTGCCTGGGGGCAAGGTGGCAATGTCCAAGGGGCTTCTTGGCACTGTCCATTCGGCATCGCTAAAGGCCACGGCCTCTGGGGCAATTGATGAGGGTGGGACAGGTGATCCCACTGCCACACTGCAGTCAGGATCAGTGGGGGAGAGAGAGAAGGGGCTGGTCTGGAGACATTCGGAAGTAGTCATGATGTAGAGGTGCCGGCGTTGGACTGGGGTAAACACAGTAAGAAGTCTGATAACACCAGTTTTAAATCCAACTGATTTATTTGATAGTAAACTCGTAAGCTTTCAGCTCTATGGCCTTCATCAGGCGAATGAGGTGTTCTAGTCTCCAATAGCATACATATCAGTACGGACAGTTTACATCTGTGTTGCTGTCTGTGCTGATATGTGTGCTATTGGAGACCAGAACACCTCATTCACCTGACAAAGGCCATAGAGCCGAAAGCTTACGAGTTTACTATCAAATAAATCGGTTGGATTTAAAACTGGTGTTGTCAGACTTCTTATGACATTCGGAAGGACAGTGATCAGGCCAGGTATCATGTAGCACATGGATATCACCACCTTCCTGGATAGATAGAGTTTACTGACATATTGATGCTCGCTTTTCAGAAGATACTTAGAGCAGTACCAGTACACCCTTTCTCCAGGATGTCTTCTCACCATTTGTCTGTGCCCATGTCCCTTTGCAGTCTTTCTGGTCTTTGTGTCATTGTGACACTCATGTTGCTGATAGGTTGGTTATTGTTGGCCCTTTCCAGCAGCACTTTGCTCCTTTCTTCTTCTCATTCTTCTTTACTGGAGGATCCTCCACCACAGTGGATGATTCTCAGGCTTCTGTTGCTGCAGGCTGTCTTAAATTAGCCCCTCCTTGGTTCAAGCCCCTCTCTCAATGACTTGCTCACATATGATCCTTTTACCTCTTCATTGGTAAAATCAAATCATTAATAAAAACTGGACAAACTTCACTGAACTCTTGTGTAGACTCAGCCGCAGCGTCCATGCTCTCCTCTCTCGTACTTGCTTTTATCTAGCCATGCAGCCCTTTGGCACAGCCTGCTGTAATTTCTGCCCGTCTCTGCAGACTGTACAACTATTGTTAAATTCAAGCTCAGTGAATTGCTTCTTAAGTTCCTGAACTATTCCTGAATTGTCCTTAAACAGAAGAAGCGCGGGCTTCCAACTTTTGGGCCCACCCACCATCTGTAATTTCAGAATCAGTCTCAATGTTATAAGAAACCTGAAGCAACATCATGCCTGATATAAAGTTCAGTTGATAGGGACATCCAGTTGCACATTGGAATAGCTATCAAGCTGGTGACTAAGCTGTGCAGACTGTGACACAGCAGGAAGGGCAACAGTTACCTGGATGCTTTGTTTTAGGAGTCAGTCATACCTCTTAGAATAGGACCTTGCAGTTTGGCAAGTGTTCAGGGACTGGAAGGTGTGACTGCAGCTGAGGCAGATAAAGGACCCCAGAGAACTAAAATATCAGCTTCTGCAATTGTGCAACAGATTTGAGGTTCTTTCAGCTTGCTTGGATGAGAGTGGAGGCTGCAGGATAGATGAGCTGACTGACTTGGCACTGGATGCCATTCAAGTTTGGAGAGCACTTAGAGACATAATTGTAGTAGGGCTTAGTATAGTGACAGTGATTGACATGGTTCTCTGTAGCAAGAAGCAGAAATCCAGACGGCTGTGTTGCTGACCAGTACCAGGGTTTGGGATATCTACTCAGGGCTGGAGAGGAATTTGGAATGAGCGGAGGAGAATTCATGCTGATGATCCATGTAGGTACCAACGACAAATAACTCAATATGAGGAGTTAGGTATCAAATTAAGATCAGTAAAATGAATGTGTGGCTCAAAACCTGGTGATGGAGAAATGGGTCAAAATCCTGGAATTCTCTTCCTAATAGCATCGTGGGTGTACCTACACCACATGACCTGCAGCAGTTCAAGAAAGTAGCTCACCACTACCTTCAAGAGCAATCAGAAAGGGCTATAAATACTGGCTTTGCAAGCAAAGCCCATATCATTTTAATTGAAAAAAAAATCAATCCCACAATCATTTGTGCTGTTCTTTTCTGTAGCCTTCAGTACTTTGAAAAGCTGGTTATACACAGAATGCACAGTACCATTGATTTATAAAGTGGCGGAATTACCTCACCATTTGGTTCAATATTAACCTCATAATACATTCCAACATCTGATTCATTCCTACAGGACTAAAAATTACTCAAAACTGGAAAATTTATAGTTCAATCCCTTTCAAAAACAATGCTATTCAAAAATACAATAATACCCCCTGAGAAGCTAGCTACACACTAATGAAGTAACTGTTTTGTAGTATGGAATACATTCCATCTAAATCAAAACAGCTTTATCTGAATTAACTTTGACCATCAGCATGAACTAGACATTACAAATTAGTGTCCTGCTTTCCATTTTGAATTTAATGCGCACATACACACGCATTTCTATTTCAACACTTTCAACTTCAAGCCATATAAACTGAATACAGAAATTAGTTCTATCACTATTAATCCAACAGCGCAGAAAGAAGCCATTCCACCCACCATGTCTGCATGGCCTTTCTGACAGAGCATCCCACCTAGGTCCACCCCTCCTGAGATTTAGCATGGCCAATCTACCTAACCTGCGCATCTTTGGACTGTGGGAGGAAACCAAAGCGTCCAGTGGAAACCCATGTAGGCACGAGGAGAACGTGTAAACTCCACACAGTCACCCAAGGCTGTAATCAAACCTGGTCCCAGGCACTATGAGGCAGCAGTGCTAACTGCTTTGCCATCATGCACATATGGCATGTTAACCTGTTAGATAAGTTATTGAAAAGGATTTTAAATCCCATTAATATATGAAGCCTTCTCACGGTTGTCATTTTCTGTTGACTCCTCTCCTAAAATCTGCAGCACAAATTGAATTTTCAAACAGGATTTTTTGATCTGCAAGTCTAAAACTCAGTCTTTCAGTCACAGACTTTGTTTTTGACTGCATTTAAAATTGAGCATGGAACTGATATTCAATTCTCTGCTGATTAGGATAAAACAAAATATGCATCATTTAAAAAAACAAAAAATTGGTATCAAAGATATTCAGCAAGGAGGCTTACCAAGGTTTCTTGGACATGCTGGGCCTCAGAATTTAAGTTCATTTTCCATGGTTGTGATCCATCATTGTCTTCATCTGAAATAGTCTGATCATCAACATAACATACTCCCTTCTCAATACATCTCCGCTTTCGAGCCTACAAAATAATGGCACAGAAAAAAATGAACTAGTCGCCTAATAACAATTATATCATTACTATCCTAAATAAGTACTAGAACACAAGAAAATAAAAAGCCCAGTAAAATCAAAGCTGCTCATCCCCTGTACTTATACTGACATATTGGTTTTATTTTTTATTACATATATGAACATTTTGCATACAATTTCACCATTCAGTTGAAAATCAGTAGCATTCCCCTAAAGCCTCCCATCCATTGATTCTGTCTACATTCCCACTGCCTCAACAAAGCAGCCAGCATAATTCAGGACCTCACGCACCCTGGAATTTTCTCTTCCACCTTCTTCCTTCAGCAAAAAGATACAAAAGTCAGAGCTCACATACTAACCAACTCAAGAACAGCTTCTTCCTTGCTGCTGTCAGACTTTTGAATGGACTTATCCTGTATTAAGCTGATCTTTCTCTACACCCTAGCTATGACTGTAACACTACATTCTGCACTCTCATTTCCTTCTCTATGAACAGTATGTTTTGTCTGTATAGCACACAAGAAACAATACTTTTCACTCCATGTTAATCAAATCAAGTCTAAGTGTGCACCTTTTTATTTCTATGCTAACTTTCCTTCCTTTAGTTTGTAATTGATATAATTCTGGGCAACAAAAATGCATTGGCTACAACATCAAAGATTAAATTATGTCTAAATCGCTTGAATGTTGCATTAGTCAAATAAATGATACATTAACTTAAAAATGTTATTTGATGTATTTTAAGCTCACAGTTGACTTTTCCATGATTTGATCTGATCACAATATTAAACCTACAGTGGATTAGCTAGCTCCAATGGCTATTCTTATTTCTAACAAAATATCCAACAACACCCTAACCAGTTTGCAAAACTAAGTTATTTTGCTGGTTAACATGTTCTATGTTCTAACATCTGTTCTATTGTATTAATTAGCGCAATTGGTGCACGCATAAGATGCCAGAATGATATCCAGGATGTTAACTTGATGTGTGAATAATAGTTTGAAAAAATACCTGCGAGTCATTTAAAGGCACACGGATTCGTTTCTTCTCTGCTTGAAAATCATCATCGCACCCATTTAAAGATGTTTTCATCATGGCATGTAATTTGGAGGCTAAGGTGTTCCTAGGTCTACTTGTGGCATCTGGGGAACAAGCGACATGAACTATTTATATCTTATATCCACAGAATTACAACATTTATCAGACATTCGCTCCATTGAAAAAAATTATGTAAACATTCTTACAAGAATTCCACTTTAAAATAGCAGTTATTATTCTTCCTGTGATGCAAGTAGTTGGCCTTTATCTATTAGAATTCTTCTTCTTCTTAGGCAGTCACTTGGGATCAAGATGACCTGCTTCTTCTCTGGTAGCTCCATCTGTCAGTCATGGTTCCTCGATACACTGGAGCCTCATTATCCACTAGCAAACCATTGTCATGCAACAACTTAACTGCAGTTGAATAAAAACAACTTCACTCTAAGTTCTCACTGCCCTGTCTCTGGACTTGCTGCTCTCTTTGCAATCTCTCTGTTACCACTGTTTCCTGTTGCTTGACCTCAGATCAGTCTGACTGTGCCTTAAAATTTTTTTTATTGCTCAGGTCTTGTCTTTGTTCTATCTGTCTCAACTGATCCCGAATATAATCTCATCTCCAACTCAGCAGTTCATTTCTGTTTCTCTGGAATGTTTTGGTCCCAAATAACTCTCTACCATGTTTAATTTAAAACTTTGACCAATCCCCAGCCCCAGAAGGAAAAAGGAGAGAGATGCAATGGATGGACAGAGAAGGAGGAAAATGCAAAGAGACAGCAGAGAAAGATGTATTGAAAACAAATTGGAAATAAGCACAACTAAGGAAAGAAAATCAGAAAGTGGAAGACAAAAAGATAAGACAAAGAGAGGAATAACCATGAGCAACACGAAATCCACAATTAGTATATTATAACTCTTGCTTATGGTGTGCACTTGCTGTCTCCATCAGCTTTCTTGTCATGCAATCGTCTTTATCAGTATTTTTATAGTAATGAGAAACATTTATTGGACTATAGTTTCAGACATGCTACCACTGGATGTCACTGTGGCACAAAACTTGTCATTTGGTTCCCAACCAAAGTTAGATTTTTTAATGTAATTGATTCTCCAACGCATTTCTAAATATATGTACATGATAAACATTTATTTAAATTAATATCTCATATTCAATATATACATTTTAAAGGGTGCTTGGATACGCACTGGAACTGCCATAACTTATAAAGGTTAACTGCCATGAGCTGGAAAGTGGAATTAGACTATGTAGCTCTTCTTCAGGCAAGTAAGACATGGTAGGCCAAATACCAGCTTCTGAGCTACACATTTCTAAAACTGCTATGATCTTATTGTCCCATTTCTCTCTTTTCTCTACCAGCCATCCGTCTACTATTGCTCCCATTTTTCATTTACTTCATCTTTTTTTTATTCAAGCTTTCGGACTATGGGAGGAAACTAGAGCATCCAGAGAAAACTCACACAGACATTGGGAGAACAAGTAGGTTCCACACAGCCAGTGACACAGGCTGGGAATCAGGTCCCTGGGGCTACTATGTGCCCAGTAAGAAGTCTGACAACATCAGGTTTAAATCTGATTTATTTGATAGTAAACTCACACAAGCTTTGTGTGAGAAAAGCTTGTGTAAATATACTATCAAATAAATTGGTTGGACTTAAACCTGGTATTGTCAAACTTCTTGCTGTGTTCACCCCAGTCCAACGCCAGCATCTTTACGTTATGGCTACTATGTGCCGTCATGAGTGTTTCTCCAACTTATTGAGCTGAGGGTTGAAGCACAAAGAGAGAGAGTTGTTAAGTAATAATGAATGGTTACCCATTAAAGGGGAGTGGAAGTGTTTAAAACTGCTATGTTTGCCCTTTGTGTTTTACAGGTTGTGGTTATAGTGATAATCAGGTCACAAAGAGACAATTAAACCACACCAACAAACAAAAAAAAGCAAACTCTGTCGGAACTCCACAGCCAACATTACTGCCTTGTAGCTTAGGACCAAAAAATGTTGTCTCTCAATCCCACTGGGGATAGCAACGGCAATATAAAGGTCTGACACATATAGATTTACCAAGGGACTGAGTACAGAACTACCCACACACTGATGTAAGAGAACATGAGCCACACATCGGGATCAGTCTAGTGTAGACAGAGTTGTGTGTACAAGGAAGCATGGAGACAGCTCTTAGCTTAAATAGTTACGCTTTTATGTACATACGCATACAGTTTTTGTAATTAGTAAACATGCTTTAGGCTACCAAAGAGTTCATTAAGGCCTACCAAACAATATTCAAAACCTTACGACATGACAGCATCAAATGCAAAAACCCAAAAATGTTGAGAAAAACTAAAATCCTGCAAGACTAAAAAAATTCAAAGAAGCATTCTGAACATGAAAAAAGATCGATGCCAATATGAAGAGGAAAATCTCGAGGGAAAAGTTCAAAAGACAAGCTTGGGAGCTGAAGGTAAAAATTAAAAATTCTTCACAACAGCAGAAGACTCCACAGGATTATTTAGAACTCAAGGTTCAATTCTCAGAATGCAGAATCACCACATCTACCAGGTGAGCTAAAACTTTTAAGTTCCAGGATAAAGCAAGTCCTGAAAAACTTTTAAATAGTTCAGTGGTCAGAAACTGCCACTTATAAACTCCCTCAGTCAAACCAGATTTTCAAGTCGGTGCCTGAACACATGCCATTCAAGCTCACTCCAAAAAAAGGGGGAGAAAAGTAATTAATTAATTTGGTGTCATCATGTATCAGTCATTGAAAGTAAGTGTGCAATACAGCTGGCAGTAAAGAAGACAAATAGTATGTTGGCATTCATAGCAGGAGGATTTGATATAGGAATGGGGATTTTTTTACTGTAATTGCATGAGGCGTCAGTGAGGCCACATCTGTAGTGTAGTTTTGGTGTCTTTAGAGGAAGGATGTTCTTGCTACAGAGATAGTGCAGCAAAGGTTTACCAGGTTGATTCCTGGGATGGTAGGTCTGTCATGTGAGGAGAGACTAGGTAGGATAGGATTATATTCACTGGAATTTAGAAGAGCTAGAGGATATCTCATAGAAACTTATAAAATTCTACCAGGATTAGATTGGATAGACGCAGAAAAAATTCTCATGTAGTGGGAGAATCCAAAACTAGGGGTCATAGTCGAAGATAAGAAGTAAAATGTTTAGGACTGAGGTGAGGAGAAATTTCTTCACTAACAGAGTGCTGAACCCTGTGGAATTCACTACCACAGAAAAGAGAAAGTAGTCAAGGCCAAAATGTGTGATTTCAAAAAGGAATTAAATATAGCCCTTTGAGCCAAAGAGAACAAGGGTTATGGAGATGGGAGGCTGGTTCAGAATATTAAATTTGATGATCAGCCACGATCATAATGAATGGCAGAGCAGGCTAAAAAGGCCAAATGGAATACTTCTGCTTCTATTTTCTATGTATGTATTGAATGTATCATGTATTAAATACAGGAATTGGAATGTCTTGTTGAAGTTGTACAAGACATTGGTAAGACCACACTTGGAATACTATGTACACTTCTGGTCACCTTATTGCAGAAATGTTATTATTAAAGAGAATAGTGCAGAAAAGATTTAAATTTACAGGATACAGTGAATTGATGGGACTACTGGGACTTGATGGTTTAAGTTATAAGGAGAGGCTGGATAGACTGGGGCTTTTTTCTCTGGAGCATGGGAGGCTGAGGGATGATCTTATAAAGGTCTACAAAATAATGAGGGGCATAGTTCATCTAGATCATCAATATCTTTTCCTAAAGGTAGGGCAGTCTAGGACTAGAGGGCATAGATTTAGTGAGAAGGGAAAAATACAAAAGTGTCCAGAGGAGCAATTTTTTCAAACAGACAGTGAGTGTCTGGAACAAATTGCCAGAGGTAGTAGTAGAGGCCTGTACAATTTTGTCTTTTAAAAAGTATTTAGATAGTCACATGGGTAAGATGGATACAGAGGGATATTGTCAAATGCGGGCAACTGGGACTAACTGTAGGATTTAAAAAAAAGCAGCAAGGACAAGTTGAGCTGAAGGGCCTGTTTCCATGCTGTAAACCGCTATGATTATTATTCATTAATCATCTGTACAGAATGGCTGAAGGCTGCAAACACAGAGAGCTTAAATCTGAACTTATCAAGGATGCAATAGTTGAGGGAGTACCAGATGATGCAAGTAAAGAAAGATCAAACCCTCAAGAAAGCTATCCAGAATGTTAGGCAGTCTGAACTCCCCTTCTGTAGAATAGGTCAATTTTAAGAAGAGAAAGTGAACTGTGGTACAAAGTCCAGTCAGTAAGTAGAAACAGGGACACTTCAGGCCAAGGGAAGCAAAACCCTAATTGACCAGTGAAGTGACCATGTCAGCACTATGGAGCAATGCACCCCACAAGCCAGATCAATTTTTTTCAATTTCAGTCCAAAGCTTTGCTAATGTATATCATCCATAGTCAATCTTTTGTTCTCTTGAGCAGGAATCTCCTCAAAACTAAAATAGCTGTCAAGATAATCACTCTTGTAAATTATGCAGAACTGCAAATTCCCAAGTGCTCAAATAAGAAAGGGTATACTGACAGGGACCTGCAAAGCATGTTTGTTTACTTTTGTTATTAGTGCCACAAGCCCTCATTGGTGAAACCACAACCACTCAAATGGTTACCATGGCACCTCCAGTGAAAGATAGACAAGTGTGCAACCAACAACCATAAGCGCCTCAATCTCCAGCAACTTCTGATGAGGTCAACAGCAAAGAGCAAAGGCTACAACTCCCAGTCATCATGAGAGTGTTACAGACTCTGCTGGAACCAAGTAGCAGTGGTCCATTGCCAACAGTACAGCAGACTGCCAAACACAACAATGAGCTTACTACAAAAAATATTCTCACAGCAAAAGGCCATCTTCTGTCACAGAGGACAACACAATGAAAGGAAAAGAGAGAAGAAAACAACATGGAGACAAGCACATTTGTCCATCTTGCAAAAAAGTGGGATGGAACAACAGCCAACTATAACCAAAACTGCTGAATTGACAAAGAGCGGTTACATACAACGATGAGAAATAAAGAGAATGAAAATACACACAGATTCCAGAACTATCTCCAAATGAACAAACTTTATTTGTTTGACAAATAAGTGATGACAAAACCTACTATTCTTCCAACAGTAATTTAGGTCCTCCAGACTTGAGGGGCAGGGCAGGAGGGAGAGATTGGTAGTGACAGTGATGTAAATGCAAAGACTACCTAAAATATCTTGAGTAGAATCGTTGGAATAAGCTGTAGGATCATCCAGACTCAAAATGTTAGCTCGATTCTTTCTCTATAGATGTTGTCAGACCTGCTGAAATTTTCCAGCATTTTCTGCTTTTGTAACTTGCAATATATTGGATAAAGAATTAATAAGGGTGGGAGGCAGTTGTCGTATAAAGGTCTGGCACATATAGGGTTAATGTGGGACTGAGTACGATACATGTAGTGATGTAAGAGAATACATCAGCCAGACTTGGGGGTCAGTTTAGTGTTGTCAGTGCCTTGGGCACAAGCAAGCATGCAGACATTTCTGAGCTTGAATTTTTTACATATATGTACGTGGTTCCTGTAGTTAATAAATTCAGACTACAAAGACTTCTTTAAGACCTACTGAACAGTAGCCAATATCCTTCAGCTGTGACCCACAGTTTGGGAACTCCTGCCTTAGTATCTCAAATTTTGAACTCTTGTTCTAGGCTTTAAGTACTTTCAGAATTTTTTCTCTTCAACTATACAGCTCTACCACAGAAAGTTTTAATTCCTCTGACTCCATATCTTAAGTATTCCTTCACTCATCACTGCAGCTGTGCTTTTTGGTACCTTTCCAGGCGAGGATCTCTAAATGACATTTGGCACTGAACAGACGTAAAAAGTGATAACACTTAAAAAAAATTTGTAACCATTTAGTATTTACAGAATGAATTTAAATGAAAAATTGAACATACAGTGGATAAACAGATTAAATAAATAAATTACAAAGTGTGGTGGTTACCTTGGTTTGAACTTTGTGTGGATTTTCCAATTTCAGCAACAGTGGAACTGGGCTGACTTGTTGTTGCTGTTGGAGAAGAAGGCACTCTTGCTGTGTGACAAACACAGTTACACACTTGCACTTTTTCTTGTTTCTTATTATCGTTTGAATAACTTTCATTTCCAGCTTTCTCTGTACAAGACAAAGACTATTAATACTAGCAGGAGCACAACAACTTTTGTTACCCAATAGTAGGAATGTCACAATTCTGCAACATCATTTTATAAAGAAAATAAATTGATACAATGTGGCAAATTAGAACTGAAATGTACAATAACAAAAGAATGTTGGCTACAGGTTCAATTTTCAACAAGTTCTTCATCTCCATATACTATAAATTGGATCAAGGTGTGTCTTAAAATGCAGGGGTCTCCCCTTGATCTCTTCCATTCCTCTCAGTGACCAGTCAAAACAAGCATTAAGAAAGATTTGATGCCAGATCACTCATATGCACTTTCAAATGCTGTAACGTTATAAAGCCAAGAAAGAGGGTTCAGAATAAAATGGTGCAACATGTTTAATGAATTGGCAAGAGGCTGACTAACAAAACAAATCAGTCCCAGATTTGGTTTCCAGTCAGTGATGAGTCAGATAATCTCAACCACATAGTCATGGTACCCCTAGGTTATGGCAGCATCTGTAAAGAGAGAAACGAGCTGACGTTTCAAGTCCAGATGACTCTTTGTCAAAGCTTTTAACTTTGACAAACAATCATCTGGACTTGAAACATCAGCTCTTTTCTCTCCTTACAGACGCTGCAAGGAGATTTTCCAGCATTTTCTCTTTCAGTTTCAGATTCCAGCATCCGCAGTAATTTGCTGTTACTCCTAGACTATGGATGTTTGGGGAAAAAAAAAATGTACAGTTTCTGCTTCTGCAGGTTAAGGCATGAAATAAGAATGGAAAGAGCTTTAGTACATACAATTTTTACAGAAATAGTTAGGGATAGTGAATCAAGCTCCATCAAATATGAGTTTTTTGCCAGAATTCTTCTAACATAATAGAAGACCATAGAAGCACTGAAAAAGCAAATATCTTCCTGCAACACAGACCAATTTAGAAATTCTCTTTTTTTTTATTCATTCATGAAATATGGTCATTGCTGGCTGGCCAATATTTATTACCCTTGGAAGGCATTTGAGTCAATTATATTACTTGGCTCTGAAGTTACATATAGGTCAGACCAGGTAAGGACCCTGAAGGACATCAGTGAGCCAGATAGGTTTTTCCAACAATCAACAATAATTTTGTGGTCATCAACAGATTCTTAATTATAGATATTTTTCATTGAATTCAAATTCCATCAGCTGCCATGGCAGGATTTGAACCTGTGTCCCCAGAATATTAACTAAGTGTCTAGATTAATATTCCAGCCATAATACCACTAGGCCATCATCTCCCATAATTTAGACAATCAATAGATCCCAAAACAAGTTTATAGAAAGACATCTAATATTATCTATGGAGTCAAGGCTCCACATTCACTATTATTCACAGTAATTTTCTTTAACTTATTTTTCAGAATAGTAAAAAGTAGGATTATTACATGCCATCCAGAAGCTGAAAATCTGACTAGGAAAAAGAATGAATAATTGTTTCCACTAACTTTTCATTTAATTCCATTTTCTCAAAACTGTAATTTTATGTTAATAATGATGAATAACAAGAATTCAAAAATTTTATATTTCCATCTTCTTCATGGGTTCTCTGATGGAAGGCAAGTCCTTGGAGATTTCTTGGCAAATGACAATTAACCTTACCGTACTGAGATTGTTGCCAAGCCAATGTGGAGCAAAGCAGTGCAAGACTTTTTCCACTCCCGGTTGGACTCTCTAACAGACAGTGCTTTTGGCAGTTCAAACCTCGAACAATCTGAACAAAAGCAAATCAAATTAATTGGGCTTCTATCTTACTACAGCTAGTCACAATGTCAAGATCAAAAAAGTAAAGAACAGTGAAGGCACTGTATTTTAGATTGTAGTACTAAGTTAGCATTGAAGAATACCTGCTAAGTTTGTGAGCTAAACATCCAACAAATGCAGAAACCTAATGAAGCAAATGAGAACTGTACACCCACAAGTAGGGTGCCTGTTAGCCAGATACAGAATGCAAACATTCTTCCTTTACAATGGTGTGGAGATGCCGGTGTTGGACTGGAATGGGCACAATAAGAAGTCTCACATCACCTGATTGAAGTCCAACGTGTTTATTTGTAATCACAAGCTTTCGGAGTGCTGCCCCTTCATCAGGTGACTCACCGATGAAGGAGCAGCACTCCAAAAGCTTGTGATTCCTTTAGGGTAACATACCACATAAATTTGCAAACCTTAGATTGGCAAATTAATATTTAAGAACCCTCAAATGTGCACAGTGGATCTGCTGGAGTTTAAAAAGGTAATAACATTTTGTTTACCAGAGAAAACTAACTGTAATTCTTGCTTATAGACTTTCCACTGCTTACCCAATTGGTGACCAACCTGGCTGATTATTTTTTAATAATGCCGTGAACTTGTGTGCCCAAGTATTAGATTATTAACTGTTATGCAGGGTTCATGTGATTGACAATTTCCACCCCCAATATGTTACCTGAGAATCACCTTTGCCCATCTATCCCCTGGTCATTCTATAGAATAACGACAAACTGGTCACCATTCATTCAATTGTGTGTTCAATTACCTGAATATATGAAAACAATACTTACTGAATTCATCATAGCAAGCTGAGATGGGTATGCCTTGCATGGGAAAAGAATTTTCACGCCACCAATAGTGTATGCAGAGGCTGATGATGCCATTTTAATGAGTCAATCGTGATACACATGAAGAAAGCAAAGACTTAGTGTTTTGATCTGTAAAGGAGATTTATAACATGTTTGTCTGAACTCACTCCATTTTCAGCACAACTCAAAAGGACACTCATTTAAATTCAAAACTGCAGGGATTCAGATTAACTCTTCAGAATTGAAAAGAAACTGACCAAGTAATCACTCTAAGGGCCATGAGTGAGGGCACCTGGTGTCTTCTGGATTCAGTTTTGGGACTATGCTGATTTTAATTTATACAAATGAAATGGATTCTGCCATGCAGTGCCATGTGAACAAATATCAGATGATAAACCAAGAGGTCACTGGAATCAGCTCAGAAATTACCAGAATGAGTTGGACAAAATATATATGTGGAAAGAATGGCAGATGAAGTTTAATGGAGAAAGTATGAAGTACTGTACATGCAAGAAAAAAAGCAATATGAGTGGTGGTGAATAGCTGATGAGTGAAAGAGACCTTGTCGACCTGGCAACAATGCTTAACATGCCTATCAAACTAGAATAACAATTAACAAATGAACATGAAATTATGTTGTGTTGAAGGCAGAGAACACCAATAAAACTGACACTACTTCCTTTCTCCAATGTCACTGCTCCAAATCATGAGAAAAAAAATTGAGGAATTACAGCATGGAAAGAAGGCAACTAAAACTTACTTCATAGAATTATATTGGTTGATAAGAAAAGGTAAATCTGGATTATTATTTCAATATTTGGAAGAAAAATAAGTGCAGAAACATTCAAAGCAGTAAAAAGATAAAATTTAGGGCTATCATTAGAAAATGCTTCTAAACAAAGTGTGATCTGCAGAATGGACATCCAGTTACATTAATGGAGCTGAAAATCATGGGCTCATTCAAGAATTTGGGATCTTTAAAAAAAAGGATAAACTTAGATGGACCTAAGCAACATGATCTTGTGCGATCGCAGTGACAGGTGTACAAGTATGTGGCACAATGAACAATACCGATATAGTCCCTCATGCAAACACAGTGTATCAAGATGCCTATTAATCAACTTCGCATGCCTAAATTATAAACTAAATAAATAATTCTGAGACGACTGCTGACATTGCAAAACCTTTCAGACTGAATGCTTGACATTAAATAAATATTGTAAATACAACTTTAATTCTAATGTAGAAGGTTAGAAACTGTGTTGACAGAAATCAATCTGTTTTTCCATTTACATTTTTTCTTTATTCTTTCATGGGATATGACATCGTTGACAGCATTTGTGGCCCATCCCAAATTATCACTGGCTTGCCCATTTCAGAGGGCAGTGAAGTGTCAATCACATTGTTGCAGTTCTGCAGATTGGCATCTTGAACATAAGAGATTAGTGTATTACAAGAAGTGTACACAGTGGAGCATAAGATGTACACAGGTGGAGAAGGTGATAAAGAAAGCGTATAGTATGTTAGCTTTCATTGAAAAGGGTATAGAATACAAGAGTACGAGTTTGATGTTGCAATTGTATAGAACGTTGGTTAGGCCTCATTTGGAATACTGCGTCCAGTTCTGGTCGCCATACTATCGGAAGGATGTGGAGGCCTTGGAGAAAGTGCAGAGGAGGTTTACCAGGATGCTGCCTGGTATGGAAGGACTGTCTTATGAGGAACGATTAAATAGACTGGGCTTGTTATCCCTTGAAAGACGTCGGCTTAGAGGGGATCTCATAGAGGTGTATAAGATTATAAGGGGTATAGATAGAGTAAATGGTGGTAAACTTTTTCCACCTTCAGAAATGGATAGGACGAGGGGTCACGGCCTTAGGGTGAGGGGGGCTATGTATAAGACGAATATTAGAGGGCAGTTTTTCACACAAAGGGTAGGGGGGGTGTGGAATGCATTGCCGAGTAAGGTGGTGGGAGCAGGCACGCTGGGGCTGTTTAAGGATCTCTTGGACAGCCACATGAGCGTTATGCAGATAGAGGGATATAGTAGGACTGTTTAACTATGGCTTTTTTTTCCACAGGTAATTCGGTCCATACTTGACCAACAAGGAGCATGCATTCGGCAGGTGGTGCGAGGACAGCTCTTGGATGTTGATTCATGGGTTGCCTGGTGCTTCATGTCGTAAATGAGTGCTTTATCTGGACCATCTGAAGGGCACCATGACAGCTCAGTGACTATCGCTGTAGCTGTGCAGACACTTGGAATTGGGCCGGTGTCTGCGGGAGTTTGCGCGTTCTCCCTGTGGTTGTGTGGGTTTTCTCCGGGTGCTCCGGTTTCCTCCCACGTCCCAAAAATTCGCTCTTAGGCTGATTGGGAAACAAATTGTCCCTACATTGAGACTCTTCCATATTAGGAATAACCTATAATTAGGATAGGATAATGGAATTGTTACTATATAGTTATGACTGCGGTGCGGGCTCGTTGGGCTGAAGGGCCTGTTTCCCGTGCTGTGTTGCTCTAAAAAAAAGCTGCATAGGGATTTTTTAAGACATGGAGGATATTCCAAACAGCAACATTCAGACAACTGAACAATATGCCAACAATAATGGGAGGGCAGAACTATGCATTAAAAAGTAAACACAGTAAGAAGTCTGACAACACCAGGTTTAAGTCCAACCAATTTATTTGATAGTAAATTCACAAGCTTTCGGTGTTTGTGCCTTTGACAGGTGAATGGAGAGTTCTCTCCATTTTCTCCATTCACCTGATAAAGGGACAAACACCAAAAGCTTGTGAGTTTACTATCAAATAAATTGATGGACTTAAACCTGGTGTTGTCAAACTTCTTACTGTGTTTACCCCAGTTCAACGCCAGCATCTCCACATCATGACTGCTATTAAAAAGTAAAGATAGGAATGCAAAGCAATGACACAAAGCTATGGAAGAATTCATAGATACAAATAGAAAAATCTTGAAAATTATGAAGAGGTTTGATTGTGTAGACAGAGAGATGTTTCCACTTATGAAGAGTCCAAAGCTCAGAGCTACAAGTACAAATAGTTACCAATGTAGTTCGAAGGTGAATTCAGGAGAAAATCCATTACTTAAAGTATGGTTAGACTGTGTACTACCACAGGAAGCAAGTTACAGAAAATACCACAGATGCGCTGAAGGGAAGCTAAGTGAGCACATCTAAGAAGAGAAAGGAGTTAAATAATATTTTGAGGTGAAGTAGGGGTGAGAGAAAGCTCACGTGAAATATAAACAACATGTGGCCTATTTCTGGGTTTAAATCATACAATGGGTCTCAGTGTGATCGTTGAGGGTAAATGGGTCTTTTTAGAGTTTAGGAATGATGGGGAGATGGCAAGGAGGGAGTGGAAACTAGAGCAGATGACAATTTCAGTGGCAGAAAATAAAACTTTTGTAAATTCATTGAGCTTCATAACCATGGTGAAAAGCTCAACGTGCTTTAAACGAGCTTCATTTTTCACAATTACCTTACTCACAATTCTCCAGTACGCATTCTTTTTTTTACTTCATGCAATCAGACAACATCACTTGGCGCCTTGAGCTCGAGCATCGCGCATGTGCTGGACATAAATCCCGACTGTCAATGGGTCAACCTGCGGGCCAATCAACAAAGTGGCTCGAAGTTCAGCAACCAATCGATGAACGGAGAACCCAAGATCGTTTTCCACCAATCGGCGCGGGCTTTTGGTGTCAATCTGCGATCAGTGATTGGTCAGCAATGGACCAGTGAGCGCCGAGAGAAAGCGTGATGATCCAATTGAAAGGTTTCTCGCTTCAAACCCAATCAGCATAGAGGGTAAGGAGACGCGGAAGCCAATGAATGAATGAATGGATGGTGGCGGCCCCTCGCGGGCGGTTGCTATAGTTACCCCGGTACGACCCACAATCCCATTTGGTTGGTACGGTGTCTCGAGTGGAATTGTCTGTTGGCTTCCGTCAGAAGCATTTAGAGGAGCTGAGGGAGAAACCAATTTCGGAAAACAAAAATTTACCGTATTCTTCCTCTCTTCGAGTATTCTGAAATTGTGGAATCATCCGAGGTTGTTTAAATAAACTTCAATTTGATAGTTTCGCCAGTTGGGAAGTTAAAATTGAGCAATCGGAGCAGATGGCAAGGCCGCAGAACAGGATACGTTCCTCAGCCAACAGAGTTACGCGACTCCGGGGACTTAGTTAGAACCAGGCCCCGTTCATCAATTTTATTTCTTTTTTTTAAATAGAGAAGGACGTTTTTGGTTCCTTAAAAGGTGCGTGATTTAATTGCAATTAACCGGTGAATATTTTTATTATGGTTCAGTGAGGTCTAATTTTCCTGTATTAGATAATCTAAAAATCTTGCATTGTTTGTCATCGAAATAACGCACTTTGCGACAAATAGGGATGTTAATTTTTGCCCTCCGTTTTAAATTATTGTGTAACATATTCTGTTTAAGAATTGTGTGCAACAAGGTTGAAATAGTGAAGTTAAATTCGAAGGTTTATAACTTTAAACCGATTTCTGCAGCGTATGTATCACTACAAGTGTACCAATATACAGAAAGCCGTTATGAAGCAACATGTTTCCTTCGACTTGTCCAGAACTTTAGTTGTCTTTTGAACTCGTATTTCTTTTCACAATGACATTAGGATGAATCATAGAATCTCTATAGGCAGGAGGCCATTTGGCCTATCGAGTACGCACCAACTTTGCAAAAGGACATCTATTCCTGTAACCCCATGGATTTACCCCCTAACCTATGTATCTTTGGACACTAAGGAGAAATTTAGGTCAAGCCATCTAATGTGCACGTCTTTGGACTGTGGGAAGAAATCAGAGCACCTGGAGGAAACCCATGCAGACACTGGGAGAATATGCACATGCACGCGTGTATACACACACACGTTGCGCAACTGGAATCGAATCCAAATCCGTCAACCCTAGGGAGGGGCAAAAGTGCTGGCCAGCCAGTGATGCCCATGTCCCACAAATTAATGTTTTTTAAAAGCTGCTGCATTTAAGACCCATGCCACGGAATCCTGCAATAACATCATTTTAGGGCAAGGTTGCATATTCTTCCTTTTCCTGTTGGTGGTTGTTTTCTCATGAAGAAGTCAACGATGGTTGCAGACTTCGACATTCACTGGTTTTGCTAACTTTCCATAAAGAACAACACCGTCAACGGACCTGGATTTCGTTGGCGATATCACCTTGTTTGCATGTGCAACAATGCATGACCACAAGTCTTGACAATAGTAGTACGAGATTGGTCCACATAACAGCTGCGAGAAGATAATGACGATGCTGACTGGATGGTAGCAAGCCCCCTACTATCTATAGAGCACCAGAACTCCAAGAATGTTGCCCACTTTCTTTATTAAGGAAATAACCATGGAAGGTGATCAATGTCCGCACTTGAATTGCAAAGCAGAATTAGTCTTCCAACAGCTCTATAAGGTGTAGGCAGCTAAGATTGCCAACTTATTGTAGTGTCAACCTGAACTATGCCAGTGGTATATGGAATAAAACAGGAAAGGTGTCATGTAATTTGGATGTCTTTCAACAGCATTGCCTGTGTAAAATCTTGGGCATCGTGTGGAGAGGCAGCTTGACCAGAGAAGCAGTACAACAGAGGATTGTTGGGTCTCTGTAGGACATGGTGACAGAGAGACAACTGAGGCTGGCAGGACATGCATCCCACCAGAGTGATGATTGAGTGAACACCATCAGATGGAAGAAGAAGAAGACGGGCCAGTCAAAGAAGGCAAAATAAGTTTAACAAGGACCTCCCCAAGAGTTAAACAACATCTGATCTGGAGCAAAACAGATTGCAATGAACCAAAGCTAATGACATTCTTACTGCCCATTCCTGTTGCCCATTGTCTAACATGAGACCAGGTGTAAGGAAGTAATAAAGCTACTGCATTCCTCTGATTCAATTGCAAATAACTTTTTTTTTTCCTTTTAGGTGCCTTTGTCAAAGATGGCAGAGTTTTCATGCCTGCAGTTTGTAAGTTCCTTTGCATTTGAAGCAATGCAGAAGGTGGATGTGGTAAAACTTGCAGCTCTGAGTGATCCAGAGCTGAGATTACTCTTGCCTTGCCTGGTGAGAATGGCACTTTGTGCCCCAGCTGATCAGAGCGAGGCCTGGGCTCAAGACAAAAAACTTATCCTGCGTCTCCTGTCTGGGATCGAAGCTGTCAACTCTATTGTGGCATTATTATCAGTGGATTTTCATGCATTGGAACAGGATGCTACCAAAGAACAACAGTTGAGGTATTTATTATACACCCTAAGTTTACACAAGTATCATGTAATCGTTGATTTATCCCAATTCCTCAGCCCACATAGATAAATGCACTACTCATTACAAACCAAAATTGAAATGTGAGGTTAATGCTGCAATTGTAACTTGGTAGAATTGGTAGAACTCGTGCTTCTAAAGTGCAATACCAAAGGAACGCTGCATTGTCAGAGTGCTGTCTTTATTTGCAGAATGAAACCAACTCCTTTGGGAAATATTTGAGATCCAGTGGCACTTTTCTTCCCCAGTAGGATGACCAATATTTATCCTTCAATCAATGTTGAATTAGCATCACTAATACACATTATTTGATTACTATCTCATTGTGATTTGTAAAACTTTGTGTACAAATTAGTTGTCATGTTTCCTACTTTGTAATACTGACTATGTTGCAAAAAAACTTTGGGATTCTACAAAGTGGTGAAGTGTTTTGCACAAATGAAGTTTATTCTTTCTTGCTTTAATTATTCCAACATTTCTTGTTTTTGAAGAATGTTCCTCTAAAGTTGTCACTTTCTTTGACAGGCACAAGTTAGGTGGAACAAATGGGGAGAGTATCCTGGTATCACAGCTGCAACATGGCTTGGCTTTGGAGTTTGAACATAGTGACTCACCTCGTCGCCTCAGACTAGCACTTAGTGAACTGCTGGTGATTATGAACAAGGTAATGGAGGAGGGTCTGAATGAATTTGGTAGAAGCTTCCCCGGCCATAGAATTTCAACATTCAGGTTCAGATATGTTCATACCTGGACCTTGGAACATAGAACATTACAGCACAGAACAGGCCCTTCGGCCTTCGATGTTGCGCCGACCAATGTAAAAAGCAATGCCCCTCCAAACTAAACCATTCCTTTCTCTTCCATATACTTATCAACTAACCTCTTAAACGCCACCAAACTTGGTGCATCTACAACT
Organism: Sphyrna mokarran; assembly: GCA_024679065.1. NCBI lineage: Eukaryota > Metazoa > Chordata > Chondrichthyes > Carcharhiniformes > Carcharhinidae > Sphyrna > Sphyrna mokarran. Next base: position 6,694,499 of record JAGIQG010000022.1, read on the forward strand.
GCTGCAGGCAGGGCATTCCACTCCCTAACCACCCTCTGGGTAAAGAACCTACCTCTGATATCTGTCCTATAACTATCACCCCTTACTTTAAAGCTGTGTCCCCTCGTGCTAGCTTTCTCCATCCTAGGAAAAAGGCTATCCCTGTCCACCCTATCTAAACCTCTAATCATCTTATATGTTTCGATTAGGTCCCCTCTTAGCCGCCTCCTTTCTAATGAAAACACCTCAAATCCCTCAGCCTCTCTTCATAGGACCTGCCCTCCATACCAGGCAACATCCTGGTAAACCTCCTCTGTACCCTCTCCAATGCCTCCACATCTTTCTTATAATGTGGGGACCAGAACTGCACACAATACTCAAGTGCGGCCGCACTAGAGTTTTGTACAGTTGCAACATGACGTTGCGGCTCCGAAATTCAATCCCTCTACCAATAAAAGCCAAGACTCCATATGCCTTCCTAACAACCTTCTCGACCTGACTGCATACTTTCAGGGATCTATGCACATACACACCAAGATCCCTCTGTTCATCTAGACTACTAAGAATCCTACCATTTGCCCTATACTCTACGCATTTATTATTTCTGCCATAGTGCATTACCTCACACTTTTCCACATTAAACTCCATTTGCCACCTCTTGGCCCAGCTCTGCAACTTGTCCAAGTCCCTCTTCAAACTATAACACCCCTCTTCACTATCTACCACTCCACCGACTTTAGTGTCATCTGCAAATTTACTAATCCATCCTTCAATACCCTCGTCCAGATCATTTATAAAAATTACAAACAGCAGGGGCCCCAAAACAGACCCCTGAGGTACACCACTTGTCACCAAACTCCACAATGAATATCTCCCATCAACCACCACCCTCTGTCTTCTATCTGCGAGCCAATTCCTAACCCAATTAGCTAAATCACCCTCTATCCCATACATCTGCATTTTCTGCATAAGTCTTCCATGGGCCACCTTATCAAACGCCTTACTAAAGTCCATATATACCACATCAACCGCCTTACCCCCATCCACCTCCTTAGTCACTTTTCAAAAAACTCAATGAGGTTAGTAAGGCACGACCTACCCTTCACAAAACCATGCTGACTATCCCCAATCAATTCATTTCTCTCTAAATAACTATAAATCCTATCCTTAATAATTCTCTCCAATACTTTGCCCACAACAGAAGTAAGACTCACTGGCCTATAATTCCCTGGAAGTCTCTCTTCCCCTTCTTGAACAATGGGACCACATTCGCTATCCTCCAGTCTTCCGGAACCATACCCGTAACCAACGACGACCTGAAGATCAGAGCCAGAGGCTCTGCAATCTCCTCTCTTGCCTCCCAGAGAATCCTAGGGTAAATCCCGTCAGGCCCAGGGGACTTATCCAACTTCAAACCCTCGAGAATATCTAGCACATCCTCCCTATCTACTTCGATACCTTCCAGTTTGCTACCCTGTACCTCAGTGTTCTCCATAACTACATTACATCACCCTGCGTGAATACCGAAGAGAAATATTTATTCAGTACCTCTCCAATCTCCTCAGGCTCCACGCACAACTTCCCACTGCTGTCTACGACTGGCCCTAATCTTGTCCTAACCAATCTTCTATTCTTAACATATCTAAAGAAAGCTTTAGGATTCTCCCTAATCCTATCAGCCAAAGTCTTCTCGTGTCCTCTCTTCGCTCTCCTCAATTCACTCTTTAGCTCCCTCCTGGCTAATCTATAGCTATCCATTGCACTAACCAAGCCTTCAAGCCTCATCCTGACGTAAGCCTCCTTTTTCCTTTTAACCAGCAAATCAACTTTTTTCATACAGGTTGAAGTTTTTCTCACCCGATCTCCATGTTTTGTACAGTTACCAGTAAAAGAGGAATGAGAGCCAATGGATAATGAGCGGATGTGTTACTGAAGCCAGAAGCTCAATCAAAAATAATGGGAAGAGCCACATTCAAAATGAAGCCAATGTTTTAATTTGGGGATGGGTGGGGGAGTAGTAGAAAGTGGTAATGCTGCAGTCACCCATGATTCTGTACATAGGAATTGTGAGACAGGAAAATATTAGAGTATCTATTTTGCCATCTTTCATCCTGGTGGATGTAAGATACAATAATAAGAGTTCTTAATGTGTCACAACCATCAATCCCTGCCAATTAGTCTACAACAGAGCCAGATATTGTGAAGAACTTTTGGAAAATACCCTTGTGCCTCCCTACTAGATCAGCATATGCCGTGTCTTGGATCTATAATAATCATACACTGTTTAATGTTTGCATTTTCTGAATGGGTGGGATGGAAGGGGGTCGTGGTGGAGACAGGCACAAAAGGATTTGTGATGGAGAGGTGACATGGTGGGAGTTGGAAGAGGCATGGAAGGTGAAGAAACAATAAATTGAGGGTCTGCCTACCTGATAAGGTGGATACAAAATTCTACATAAATGCAAATTCCTTCTTCTCTAATGGGCTGTTACAACAATGTCAGATCTCCTTTTGAGATATCCCTGGTCTATAAATTGGCCATAGCATAGTAGTGCCACATAGAGCTGGGATGTGCATTTGCATCCTCTCCCCATGTAGAATTTTTGGGAAGAATTTCTGCTCCTTTCTGAACACAGCCATGAAATTTTTAATAATTCACTTAATTTATTGGAACAGCAGCACCTCCCCAGCCCTCCGCCAATTCTCAGCATACTTTGAAGTTTACGTTTCATCTACAGAGAGGGTGAAAAAGTATCTGAGTTATTTCAAAATCTCACCAGCTGAAAGCAGCTGACATCTGATAGTGAGTCTGGAGCCTGTATTTTCATGTGGGAAGGCATTTGGAAAAAAAACAGCAATAAGGAAATGGAGAAGTTCATTTATGAACAAATTTTAATGAACTTTTTTTGTGTGTATATGTGTTAAAGGTGTCTGATTCAAATGGAGATTTTTTTATCAAGTCTTCAGAATTGTTTGAGAGCCCAGTATACTTGGATGAAGTTGCAGATGTGTTGTGTATCCTTCAAGCAGGTATGACTTTTTAAGTTTTTAGATTTAAGAATCATGTGTTTGAAGTATAGATTTGGACAAGATATGGATTATTCACATCAGCAGCACTGGAGTTTCCTGCTAAAACTGATAAGCAGAAATATTAAATAGTGGTTGTTGAGCTAACTAATCTGATTGCAGAAACCAGTCTGTAGATGGTGGAGCCTATCCAGTGCCAAAGAATTGAAAATAACTCATCAATTTGGGGAAAGTAAATTTCCTGCTTTCTTAACTTACTTGGGACCATTATACAATTTGACTTTGGTGTTTTAACTTTAATGCTTAGTATAGCCCATTATACTCAATATTGTTAATACATATATAATTCATATGGTGCTTTATTTCCCCCACCCCCATAGAACTGCCATCACTGTTGCCAATTACTGAAGTAGCCGAGGCTTTGTTACATGTGCGGAATGGATCCTGGTTCATGTGTTTGTTAGTAGCCAACGTCCCTGATAGCTTCAATGAAGGTAACAGTCTTCATTTAACTCCATTACTGATTTAATGAGCAGCTTGAGAAAATCCAAGGGCCATGAGTAGAATGATACATCGAGATTTTATTCTTTCAAGTTTATATTCGTTCTGGTCAAGATCATTCACTTAGGTATTGGAATAGAGAAAGAATATCATATTATTAGTAGTCCCATGATGCCATCTCCAAAGGGTGCAGAGTGATGAGCTAAATGATTGCACCATCTCTTAATGAATTGCTGTTGTCATGGAGAACCTCCAAATGAGACTCATTGTTTTTATTTGGAAGAGAAGTATTTCACAAATTAACAGGAACAGTAAGCAGTTTGGAAAGTAAATGGCATGTTGGCCTTTATTGTGAGGACCTTGGCGTATAGGCATTAAGAACGCTTGCTAAAATATACAATACTTTGGTGAGATCACATCTGGAGTAGTGTGTGCAGTTTTGATCTCCATGTTTAAGGAAGGATATAGCTGTATTATGGGCCATATAGCTACAGTTCATTTTACAACACAAAAGAGGTCCTTCTGCCTAAATGTCTGCGTCAGCTGACAAGCACCTATCTATTCTACTCCTATTTTCCAACGCTTAGTCCGTAGCTTTTATGCTATGGCATTTCAAGTGCTCATCTAAATGCTTCATGAATGTTGAGGGCTCCCACCTTTACCATCCTTTTGGGGAATGAGTTCTAGCTTCCCATCAAAAGAGTAAAAATGTTTTTTCTCAATCCTCTCTAAATATCCTGCTCCTTGCCTTAAACCTATGCTATTGATCGCTTTACTAAAGTTTCTTCCTATCTACCATATCTACATTCCTCATAATTTTATACATCTCAATCAGGTCCTACCTCAGCCTTCTATGCTCTAAATAAAACAACCCCAGCCTTGAGCCTAGGCAATATGCTGGTGAATCTTTTGTGCACCTTTTCTAGTGCAATCACATCCTTCCTAAAGTGTGGCAACCAGAATTGCACACAGTACTCTGGCTGAGGCCTAATGAGTGTTTTGTACAACTCTGTCATAACCTTGGATTGTCCTATGATCAGAAGCTCAGTATTCTCTAGTGGCCAGAAGAATGAGACGTGATCTAATTGAAACATGCAAGATTCTGAAAAGATATGATGGCATAGACACAGAGGTTGTTTCAACTACTAGGAAATCTAAAATACAGAGGGGCTTGTTAGGGACCAGACCAGAAACTTGAAGTACATTATGAAGTTAGCCTAGACCCCAACTTTTTTGATTTTGGCATTAGGTTAATATAAGATGTTTCGCTGCAGTTATGATTCAATTTACCTACTAAGAAGTTCTGTTAAAACAAACTTTGTTTAACAACACAGTTAAAGTATAACAATAAGTAGCATAAAATTTACTAATTGAAATAATTAAACATGACAAGGTATAATTCTTAACAGCTAGTTATTTCTATAGTTCCAATGTAAGCAGTATCCCAACAGACATTAATCCTTTTTCAGAATAAGTTAGCACAAAAACAGATATACTCACGTGTGTGCTATGTTTCCAGCCTTTTAACCTCCAGATAGATATAGAAAGACACCTGTCTTCTGACTCTTAGTCAGCAGCCTCCTGAGAGAGAGATCCCAGTCTCCAATTTTGGGAGAGATATTTCTTTCTAACAGTTTCAAGCAGGAACTGAGCTTATTTCTCTGTGTAAGACTAATTCTACCCATTCAGAAGATTTTTCCTGTCAATCAACCTGATCAAGCACCTACCCTGAAAATCCCCAGGGGAAAACACAAAAATAACAGATACATTAGTCCAGATTAAAACAAACGTTTTAGCAATTAGAAGCAGTTATGCTTCTGCAATATTAACAGGAGATGCCGGTTACAGACAAAAGTGGCACCGCCAAATAGAACTGATTGCTAAAAAGTCCTGCACAAAAAACGTAACATAAGTACATTTTGTAGAATCCTTGCAGTACAGAAGGAGGCCATTTGGCCCTTTGAATCAGTACCAGTAGCAATCCCACACAAGCCCTATTCCCATATTGCTGTGAATTTAACCTCCTAATCCCCTTGGCACTAAGGGGCAATTTAGTATGGCCAATGCACCTAACCACATCTTTGGACTGTGGGAGGAAACTGGAGCACCCTAAGGAAACTCATGCAGACATGGGGAAATGGTGTGGATTCCACACAAACACTGACCCAAGCTGAGAATTGAACCTGGGTCTCTGGTGCTATAAGGCAGTAACTGTACTGCTGTGTCACCCACCTTTTTAAAGGCATGATATCGTCACACAGTCTCTAGGATGAGAGGATGTTCGTTTGGGACTGAGATGAGGAGAAATTTCTTCACTCAATGGTTTGTCAATACTTAGAATTCCCCACTTCATAGGGTTGTAGATGCTTTGTCACTGATGATATTTAAGGCAGAGGGGGACAGGGTTTTGATGTCTCAGGAAGCCAAGGGTAATGGAGAACTGGCAGAAAAGTAATATCAGATCCCAAGAGCAGGAATGATCCTATTAAATGGTGTAGGTTCAAATACAGTGTACTCTTACTCCTATTTCTTGTGTCTCCCTCTTCTAACAAGTCCACTTCTGGTAGCTGGTTATATGGCAGAAAATGTCTGAGAGCTAGTCATCTATGTATCCGTTTAATCAAAGGTGGTAGTTGCCTCTGGGGATGTTCGCACAATTGAAGAAAAATATCAATTAAAAATATAATTAGAGTAATGCAAAATATAACTTTTGATTTTCATCACTTTGTGATTTGCCATATAAGAGTACTATGGATTTGTGCGTGACTCAGCCTTTTGCTGTTCAGTTTGCAGGGGCTTAATAAAAAACGGTGAGCGACAGGATGAGGAGAGTGTTGGGGGCCGACGCAGAACTGAGGCACTTCGACAGCTGTGCAAAATGAATCCTTCCCAAGCCTTAAATGTTCGGGCCATGGTGGTAAGAGATGATTTTGCACTTTGCAGACAGTGCAGAGGTGCTATCAGAAACCCCGTAACACATTATTTCAAGAGATTGCAATAATCAACTCAAATACCCACTGCTGCTTGGCATTGCTTTTCTGTGGTTATTTTCAATTGGTACCTATTTGACCAACATGCAGAAATGTAACAGTTCATTCATCTTAATTTAAAAGCAAGTCAATTTTCATTCACGTTCACCTGCAGAGTACTCCTCTGAGGATTGTGGTGGTAGTCCTTAAAGAAGATATGATTTATTTGCTGTGTGGAGTTGCTGTTGAGCTTTCTTGGTAATGATGAAAATATACTGAAATTATTTTTTATCTTTGTGTTTTTTCTATCATAATGAAAACCTTAACCTTTTTGTAGCCAATACATCTTACGTTGGAATTCAGTACAATTTATGAAAGCTATCACAGTTGACATTGTGCATGTGAGTTTGAGTCTCATTTTCTTTAGAAGAACTAAATAAAGTCAGTTGCTTTTAGGTCAGATAACTCCTATAAAAGGCAACATCCGCATTTTGAGAATGTGGATTGAGAGTTATTTAGAATTTCAGCTCGGTTGCATTGGTAATTCATCCAAAATTGAACAAACCAGCACAAAAGATCAAAGAATTTTAAGGGCAAGTTACCTCCTGTGGGAATAGTTAGTTACAGAATCCTAGAATTATTTTAGAAATTATTCTCAAATTATTCTAAAACTGACTTCAGCAGGCTAAATTAATCACCAAACCACGCTTACACTAATTGTCCATATTTGCCAGACTTCAAGAGGCTTTCAAACTTAAGCTTTTGTTTTTGGTGCAAAGGCACAAACAGGCATTTTGAGAAACTGCGATCTTTGCACCAATGTAATTAGTAAATCATCTAGTTATTTTCCATCAGTAAAATCAGTTTACTCAGGTGATACTTTTTTTGTGATGAACCCATTTTCAGTTGTCTTAATAAACTTCAGTTTGCATCTCTTAATCAAGGAATATTTTTAATGCTAATTTTTAAATGGCAATTTTATGCTGCTATTGCTCAAAGCTTCTATGAAAATTATGTCCAACTATGCTGGTTCTTGGAAGATTATTGCAATCAAGATGAAAATTGGTTTGAACAAAGAATCCACTTTGCAAAACCTGTGATTTTAGAATAAATAAATAATAATTCCTGACTGTAGGTTGCACCAAAACAAGAATTTTCTTTTGATATTGCAAAGAAGATGGAGATAGGAATTTGGTTCTGACTAAGTAGGGAATCATGATGTGGAGATGCCGGCATTGGATTGGAATAAATGCAGTAAGAGTCATGAGGTTAAAGTCTAACTGGTTTATTTGGTAGTAAACGCCACTAGCTTTTGGAACGCTGTTCCTTCGTCAGATGAGTGGGGAGTTCTGATCACAAACAGGGCATATAAAGGTACAGAATACTGATTAGAATGCAAATCTTTACAGCTAATCAAGTCTTAAAGGTGCAGACAATGTGAGGGAGATAGCATTAAGTATAGGTTGAAGAGATGTGTATTGTCTGCAGACAGGGCAGTAAGTGAGATGTTGCAAGTTCAGGCAAGTCATGGGGGTTATAAATAGCGTGACATGAACCCAAGATCCCCATTGAGGCTGTCCTCGTGTGTGTGGTTCTTGGCTATCAGTTTCTGCTCAGCAACCAGACGCTGTTGTATGTCATGAAGGCCGCCTCAGAGAATATTTACCCAAAGATCAGAGGCTGAATGCCTGTGACCACTGAAGTGTTCGCAACAGGAAGGGGATAGCCTTGTCTAGTGATTGTTGGGTGGTATTCATTCATCCATTATTGTAACATGAGCATGGTCTCCCCAATGTACCATGCCTCAGGACGTCCTTTCCTGCACGTATCAGGTAGACAACGTTAGCTGAGTTGCAAGAGTACGTCCTGTGTACCAGGTGGATGACGTCCTCATGTGAGATGATGGCATCCATGTCGATGATCCAGCATGTTTTACAGAGGTTGCTGTGGCAGGGTTCTCCCCACTCCTCACTTACCTAGCGAAGGAACAGCATTCCGAAAGCTAGTGTTTACTACCGAATAAATTTGTTGGACTTTAACCTGGTGTTGTGAGACTCTTACTAAGTAGCGAATCAATGGGAGAGAAGATTGTAGAATGATAGTTGTGGATGGAGTGGGATGAATGGTCTTTTCTGATCCTGGATTTCCTATTTTTGGTATTGCGTAACAGGTGGAGGAATGCCATCTTCCAGGTCTTGGAGTAGCTCTGACCCTGGATCAGTGCAAGAATGATGGCTCTGAAGACACAGTGACTGACCTGGTCTCCTTCGTTAGTGGCTTATTACTAGGAACTAATGCGAAAGTCAGAACCTGGTTTGGAATGTTCATCCGCAATGGGCAGCAGGTAAGAAGTAAGGATAGACTGATGAATTGGTCTCATCCCATTGATTTGGAATATAAATTTACAGTATAATGATCATGCCATCGTAGAACCTTTAGTGCAGAAGGAAACCGCACGCATGAGGATAGCCTCAACCGGGATCTTGGGTTCACGTCACACTGTGTGTAACTCCCATGACTTGCTTGAATTTGCAACATCTCACTTATGATCCTGTCTGCAGACAATGCACATATCTGTAACCTATACTTAATGCTATCTCCACTCACATTGTCTTACAATGAACAGGTGAACATAGAATCTTACAGCGCAGAAGGAAACTATTCGGCCCATCAAGTTTACACCAACCATAATCCCATCCAGGCCCTATCCCCATAACCCCATTGCATTTACCCTACGAATCCCCGTGACACAAAGAGGCAATTTAGCATGGCCAATCCAACTAACTTCATATCTTTGGACTGTGAGAGGAAACCTATGCAGGACGAGGAGAATGTGCAAACTCCATACAGTGACTGAACCCAGGTCCCTGGCACTGTGAGGCGGCAGTGCTAACCACTGTGCCATTATACCGCACTGACAGGGCTATGGCTTATTTTGCACTCTAGTAATAGATTCCTCTTCCTTCCTCTTCATTTTATTCAGAGAAATATTGGAGACTTACCAGGGATTCATACTCAGACAGGCCCATGTGCCACATGCTTATGCCACAGTATCAACTTGTTTAAAGAGAAGCAATGTTATTACGTCAGATAAATTCCTTCTTGGTGTCCTGATAACGAACAGCAACCTGCTTTTATGTAGCACCTTAATAAATGTTCCAAGATATTTAGCACACAGAGTGAATTGAATTCACTGAAGATTGGCATCTGTGAGGCTGGGAGCCTCAGCAGGAGACCGAGATTGTACAATCACCGCTTCTGGCTGAAGATGAGTGCAAATTCTTCAATCCTGTCTTTTGTATTAACTTGCCACAATCCACAATAAGGATTTATGTGAAGTGTCCTCGCTGTTTGATTGTCCAGCAGCATTTGTGACTTGATGTAACAGGATAGCAGTGTTTTCACTTAACCTGTTGTGGGATTCCTTGGCTCTGTAGAATGCTGCTTCTGGTGTTTAACATGCATGTCGTCTTGTGTTGTAGTCTCAACAAGTTGATATCTCATCTTTAGCTATGCCTGGTGCTGTCCTAGCATGCTCTTCTACATTCCTCATTGAGCCAAGATTGACCTTTTGGCTTCACAGTAATAGTGAGGGATATGCAGAATCATGAGATTACATTGTAGGTGAAATGCAATTCTCCTACTGATGGCCCACAGTGCCTTGATGCCCAGGTTTGAGCTGGTATATCTGTTCTGAAACAATCACATTTTAGTATTATAATAATGCCATGATACAACTAGGAGACTGTGCAGTAGTTACTCCTTTGCCAAACAAAGGAACACGCCCTTTGACTTACCAATACACAGTTTCTATCTCGCTGTTCACCTCCCATTATGTGTCTATCAAGATGCACCAAAATTGTTGCTAATGCACCTGCTTCCACCAATCCTACTGACAATGTGTTTAGGCACCCACCACCCTCTGTGTGAAAAACTTTCCCTACACATCTCCCCTAAACTTACCACAGCTCACCTTAAATCTGTGCCCTCTTGTACTCGACCTTTCCACACAGGGAAAAAGCCTCTGACTATCCTCTCCATCTATGCCTGTCATAATGTTGTAGACCCCTCACGTCACCTCTCAACATCCATCTTTTAAATGAAAACAATGAGTTTATCCAACCTCTCAACATGCCTAAAACTCTCCAGTACAGATAACATCCTAGTAAACTTTCTTTGCACTCTCTGCAAAGCATTCACGACCGTCTGGTAATGTGGCAATCAGAACTGCACACAATATTTGAAATGCAGCCTAACTAAAGTTTTATATAGCTGTAACATAACTTACCAACTTTCATACTCAGTGCCCTGTCTGATGAAGACAAGCATGCTGTATGTCTTCTTGATCACCTTTATTCAGTATTGCCACTTCTAGGGATCTGTGGGTCTGTACACACAGAGCCCTCTTTATGTTCTGTCATTTACTGTATAATTCATATCTGAATTTGGTCTTCCAAAATGCAGTCACATTTGTCTGCGTAAAATTCCCATCTGCCATTTCCCTGCCCAAGCCTGCAATCTAATTATATCCTATTGTATTCTTTGACAATCCTTGTCAATATTAACAGCTCTCATTAATTTCCGTCTCTTCAGCAAATTTACTAATCAATACCAGTACTGTTATGGACACTTGTATCTGGAATAATGGTGGCATGTTTTCTTCTCTGAAGGACTTAATGAACAAGCAGAGAATAAAACTAAAAAAAAATATAAAGGTATGCAAAGCATAGGCATGTAACATTGAACTTCTGACTCTCAAAGAATCCTGAATTTTGAACTCATCATTTGTATTCATCATTTTGATTCTTCAAGTTAAAATTGGTAATGAGCTAAACAGTATTGCATATCATTGGAAGTGACTATTTGACCTCTCAACAAACTAAAAAGTTTCATAGTGCATAGTATTTCTTAGGAAGAGGAAGTGTCTTTTAGCTTCCCTGTACCATTAGTAAACCACTGCTGATTTCATGATCATTATTACTGATATCAGGTATAATAATTGAATTTAAACTCTCCCAGCTGCTGTGGTGGGATTTGAACTTGTATCTGGAACATTAGTCCACACCTCTGGATTACTATTTACAGTAACACCATCACTTTGCTGCTATTCCTATGTTGTATGGTATAGTGCAAGAAGGCATACGTGAGATAGATTAGCCACATTCTTATTGAATTTTGGAGCTGGTTAAATTGCCTTCTGTTGCTCTTTATTTTCTTATGTTCTTGGGTTGTAAATACTTGGGTGACAAATATTTAATTGCTAACCTCTAGTTTATTCCTCAGCCCTTTAAAATCTATTTGAGGACCAAATGTAATTCTCAAGATTTTTGTTTCGCAGAGGAAGCGGGAACGCAGCAGCTCTGTGCTGTGGCAGATGAGACGACAGCTATTGCTGGAACTAATGGCAATTCTCCCGACGGTTAGTAGTGGTCGCGTTGGTGAGGATACAGCAGACACCGACATGGAACCTAACATATCTGTGTACTCTGCCCTGAAGGAGGAAAATGTGGTGAAGGCTAGCGCAATGCTGCGGCTCTACTGTGCACTCATGGGAATCGCTGGACTCAAGTACGGGCTGTGATAATACGTTAAAAAGATTTTGGGCAGGGATTATTGTTTAAGGGATATTGTATGTGTCTGTTAGAGCTTACTGAATTATTAAAGAAGGGAACCAGAAGACAGGGTAGAGATGCAAATTCACATTTCACCACTTTTGCAGGTAAATACTTCATAAGTCACACAAACTTAAACAGCAACAAATATTTTAACCCTTTTTTTCATAGCTTGATTATTACAGAAGATCATTTAGTCTGTTATTGGAATCTAAAAAATCCGTAGTTACATTTGCTGTAGATCTAATTACTTCAGTGATGAGATTTGCCCTCATCACTGATATGATAAATATGTATGAAAACGTAAATAAAACGTCTGTAGCAGAATTGCAACTTCAAACTTCGTCTACAACATTTAGCAGCTATCTATTTGAGATTGTGGTGTGGGTAATCAAGTTTGTTGGCTCTCACGTAAAAAGGAATTTTGTTGTCACACTTGGCTGATCACTTCTGCTGGAAGTCCAATCTTAACCAAGTGTATAATGTTGCAAAATCAGTCTGATTTAACCCTTATACGGTGGACAAATAACTTGAGTAGACTTCTTATTTGTATAATCAGTATTTATTTAAATCCACAATCAATAATCACCCACCCAACCAACAAACAATAAGTTATCTTACAAAAAAAATACTAGAATTCAAGTACAATACAAGACCTTGACTTGACTTTGTGGACTGACAAATGCCCACCAGATATTGGCCTTTATGTGCTGGTCTTGGTAGTCGTCTTTTGTAGTTTGGTCCTTTGGTCTGGCCTGGCATTCTGGCTGTAGTCTTCCTTCCTTCCTTCTGTGGTGGCTGTCCTCTTGCTGGCGATGTTCACCATTCTTGTAGCTTGTTCGTGGGATCAGAGAGAGAGAGAAAGATTCCTGGTTGTGCAGCACCCTTTATTCCCCATTTGGTTTCACGCCCCTTTTTGGCCATTGCCTATCAATCGATCAGGACGTAATCACCCTGATCAATAAGTGTCCAATCAGGTGCTACCACACCAATCTCTGGGTGTGTCCCCAGTGGCCATGGCTGTAGGTGTTGGAGGCACATAGGTCACATACCTTCCTCCTAAATAATGATTCACAGTGCTTTTATGTCTGGCATACAATCCAGTGTGACCAGAAAGTCTCTCATCCTGGAGATGGCCCATATTCTATGTATTCACTCATTAGGATTGCAGCCTGTTTGTTTGTGTCTTTAAACTGCAGCCTGTTGGTTTAGTTTCTTGCCCAGTTGTCCCAAAATGCTTTACCAAATGCCATTTTAGATGGCCCATTTAGCTACAGTAATCAGCAGCATCTTTGTTTTCAGCAGTATAGAATTGTAATGCTCTGTGTGATATTGTCATCCAGGCCAACTGATGAAGAGGCTGAGCAGCTTTTACAACTAATGACGAGCCGCCCACCAGCAACTCCAGCTGGCGTACGCTTTGTGTCCCTGTCCTTCTGCATGCTGCTGGCATTCCCCAGTTTAGTCAGGTGAGTCAGAGCCTACAGTTGGTTACAAAAGATAGTCTAAACCATATATATTTTATCCTTTGGCTTATTGTGTCATTTCAATCCTTTGACTTCATATAATAACTTATTTGCTTTCTTCAACTACAAACTGACAAGTTAATGAATAAAGTGTTTCATTTAGTAGCAGATAAGAAGCATGCTGCTGAAATCATGCAACAAAATAATGGTTTACCTGTCTGTCACTTGCTTTCATTTATAAAGCAACCTGACTGGGGGCAAAAATAAGCACAGTTCTTAATTCTGTGGGGTTAAGCTATTGTTCAAGGTGAGCTAATATATTCAGTTAAATATAAAGGAAAGGGTCCTTAATCAAAGAAACAGCAGCCAGGGAGACAAAACAGGAAAAAAAGTTGGCGCAAAAAAAAATGATCCAGATTAGAAGATGCAGGAGTGTGGATACTGTGAATTCTGTCTGGAAGGACTCTGAACACTGTAAGTTGGAACATGTTCAGCTGAACAACACAATGAAGAACATCTCAGGAGCAATCCAACAAATACAAATTGACTACCAATGCAACATTGTGCCATCAGAAATCCATGGTGAAACTAGCACAATATGACAGCTAGAAAGAATGTATACAAATTCGGACCTGTCACTGGTAGAAGATGTTGCCCACCCATCCAGCAAATGCCTCATTTCAAGGTGACCAAGTGGACCAGTGTGCCTGAGCCAGGCAATTCTACAAAGGACCTGTGGCACAATACCAACAAGCAAAGCCCAGAATCATCATCTGGTTGATGATTTCATTGTTAGAAATCCCAGACTTCAACTTTCTGTACGGCATATGGGTCAAACTGAACAGGTGTCTCACTGGAATTGGACCTTGTCCTAACAACTGCTTCCCCTGGAAGATCACGATCATCCCTGTGAAACTGCCGAAGAGCATTAAATCGACAAGTGCCCCATTGCTTCAGTGGCAGCTTCACTGCCCTACATGCGGCTGCCAACTAGTGGAAGAATTTAGAATTTGACATCTAGCTGTTCATCAGTGCATAAGTACAGGATTGAACTGCATGGTGAAATAATTGTCTGGTTTGTATAAAGCAAATAATCACTCCAGTGTGGTACTTCACTAAGCTGCCAAAGGGAGGGCAAATCAATCTCAAATGAATTCCAGTTGCCTGATCGCAGCATGATGTGAAGTCAGGTTGAGAATAGGTTGCCTTCGTGGTTCAAGTATGATGTGTGAACCAGGAAACCAATAGAGATGTGTCTAAGAACAAAATGCTTTGCAGATGCTTCGATCCATTAGAAAGTTAGAATGCTATAAAGATTTTAAAAAACACACACACATTCCACATGGAGTAGAGAGCAAAATTCAATTATTTCATTTTATCAAAGGAAGCTCTGGCATAGTGGTATTGTCACTAGACTAATAATCTAAATACCCAAGATAATGCTCTGGAGACCCAGATATGAATCCCAGCATGGCAGATGGTGAAATTTGAATTCATCGAAAATCTGGAATTAAAAATCTATTGCCTCCATGACCAACGTTTGTCATAAAAACCATCTAATTCGCTAGTGTCCTTTAGGGAAGGAAACCTGCCATCCTGAACTAGTCTGGCCAACGTGTAACTCCAGACCCACAGCAATGTGGTTTACTCTGAAATTCCTCTGAAATGGCCTAGCAAGCCATTCAGCTCAAGAGCATTCAGAGATGGGCAACAAATGTTGACCTTGCTAGCGATATCCATATTCCATGAAAGAACTGTTTAAAAAAAACACAGCCAAGCTGAGCACAGATGAACATAAACCAGAGGAAGTGTTGTGCACAGGCCACCAAGTGATTGGATTGGAGTGTCACTGACTGATGTATTGGCTGCATCAACCATTCATGTTCTTTATGCAGAGCCCAAGAGTTCTCACTCTATACGAATGGGAAACTCTGCCCCCAAAAAGATTTGCCGATGTGATTACATCTATATGAGATGGACGATTGCAGATACAAAATGACTGAATGGTTCCTTCTCCAGAACTGACTAAATGAGAAGTTGCATCTGTTTCTCATAGCTTAGGCAAGGCTAGTGTGAAAATTGGGAGGTGAACTTGCAGGTTGAAAAGGGAGCTGTTGATGAAATCTTGGTGAATTTTGCAGTGTATTTTGTGTGTGTACAGTGATGGAAGGAATAAATGTTGATGATGATGGATGGGATGTCAATTAAGTGGGCTGCTTTGTCCTAGGTTGTGTCAAGTTTCTTGAGTGTTGTTGCAGCTGCACTCATCCAGACAAGTGGACGCTGTTCTGTCACGTGCCTGATTTCCGCCTTGGAGATGTGGGACAGGCTTTGGGAGTTAGGAGGTGACTACAAGTGACTGTGTCAGGCTAATGTTTGCCTAGTCTGTAGGCCAGTTCTGCCAGTTTTGGCCCATGGCCCCAAATGTTGGAGAGAAGGGCTGATGGGGCTTAGTGTGCCTAAATCAAAGCAGGTGGTCTCATTTTCTTTTCTTTAAATTATTCATTCACATGAAGTGAGCTTACTGGCAAATGCCAGTGTTTCTTTGCAATCCTTTTACCACTTTTGAGAGTGTGATGGAAGTTGTCTTCTTGAAGCTGCAGCCTGTGCAGTGAAGGTACTCTCACAGGGCTCGTGGGGAGAAAGTTCCAATATGCCAGCGATTTCCACACAGTGGATGGTGTGATGATTTGGAGGGGAGCTTGCAGTTACTGGTGTTCCCATGTGCCTGCTGCCTTTGCTTTTCAAGACAGTTGGTTTGGAAAATGTTGTCAGAGAAGTTACGACAGTGCATCCTATAGATTCCTAGACAACTCTCCTCCCTCAGGCCACACTGCAATAAATTTGTATTGATCAGCTTCTGGTTGTTTCTTGGGAACTTGATGGTGTCTCTTGCCAACCTAAAAAGCATTACATTTGTTTTAAAAAAGTAATTCTTTGTTGGGAATGCTTTGAGATGTTTTGACTGAATAACTCTTGCATAAATATAACATTATTAAATGATCAATGATGTGTGTCAAGGAATAACTTCAGTAACATCGGAAAAAATAGAAAATGTTAATTGTGCAGGTTCGATCCCTATGTTCAGAACGTAATATTTCAGTTAATTGTGTTTGCAGCACACCTGAACAAGAACAAATGACTGTGATGTGGTTAAGCTGGATGATTAGAGAGGAGGCATATTTTGAGAGGTGAGATTCAATATTGGGTCTGTGCTTTCTGCAGTATTTCTACCTTTTTATTTTAAAATCAGGTTTTGGGTTAGATTTTTCAACTGGTGTAAAGTTGACTAGGAATGGCTGAAGTGTAATGGGCTTTCTCCAAGCTATTGCATAGCACACTTCCAAATAGCCAATTCAAGCAATTTCACCTTGGCCTGCAAATAGCCTTCTAGTTCATATTGTATCAAATCTGTCGAATATGCAATGGGGAATGATGAAAAACTGAATAGTAAAATATCTCAATAAAGTGATTTTTGTTTTATCTGTCTGAGCTAGGTTCGACAATAGGTCATACATTCAAAGTTTACCCACACTATTGATATGAAGTGAAGTAACAGTGTTTTCTCATGTAATTTCAAGCACTACAGGGGTATCTGCTTCATTTGGTGAGATGCTGCTATTGGTTGCAATGTACTTCCATAGCAACCAACTCAATGCCATCATTGACTTGGTCTGTTCCACACTAGGTATGAAGGTAAGTCTGACCCCCATCCTCTGTTTATTGCATTAGTTCATAAGAATTGAGAAAACTAAAGCAGTTACCCTTAAGTATTTTAATT
The DNA here is from genome assembly GCA_024679065.1 of Sphyrna mokarran. Taxonomy (NCBI): domain Eukaryota; kingdom Metazoa; phylum Chordata; class Chondrichthyes; order Carcharhiniformes; family Carcharhinidae; genus Sphyrna; species Sphyrna mokarran. The sequence continues at coordinate 6,711,834 of JAGIQG010000022.1, forward strand.
TATTTCAGGAAGTGTTTAATCATATGTTCTCATTCTTCAATTAGGGCTGCCCATCATTTGTAAGTGATCTGATCTATGTGGCAACTAAAACTATCTTAGTCATGAGTGCGCATGCAACGTACAAACGGGGGCCAAAGATCCCACCAATGTGTTCAGCTGTAATATTGGAGCAGATGTTGAAATTCGGTAGTGCTATGGTTGTTAACATCAAGAATTTCCAGCTGTTTGTGATGAATATTGAACAAGTAGAATACGGAAGAATAAAAAACCTTTGGTGTGTTATTATGCTAAATTGAATCTGGCAGGAAGTAAGCAGAAGTGATGTGATAGGACATGACAATAATGTGCTGCCATCAAATGGTAAAAACTCAAGATCTGCTTGGGAGTTTCCTTGTTGCACGTTCTCAATTTGAGCTTGTCCCATTGTAGTGAAAAATTGAGCAGTAGTGGGGGCATGAATTTTCCTCTCCTTTCCTGAAGAATAGAAGGATCAGCTGAAGGATGAATTGGGCCATTGAATCCACTTCTTCATTCCTTTTGAGGCTGTTATTACAAAGTAATCAATACAAAAACAAAGGTATTCTCTCTGAGATCTGAAGAATGGTTTGTCAGCAAGAAAGCTAATAAGTACCTAGTGGAGCAGAGCATTTGTGGAGTGACAATCATCATCAGATTGTCATTCTGCTCCTGTATATTTACTTTAATCTGGACCGGCATATTTCTTGCCTGGACTTTGGCCCCATGTATAGTGAGAAATGCAAAGTGCAGTAACTCCAAAAACCTTCCAACACACGGCAGGAACATCAAGAGAAATGAAGCCGTGTCCCTTTTTTGCAATACTTAAAATGAATAATGCCTCTTTTTGGGAAAATCGATTCCTTTGACCCAGAGGTAGAACATTGGGTTCAGTATTTTGAAAGACTCCACTATTTCTTCCCTGTTAATGAAATTACGGGAGAGGATGAGCAAAAAGTCTTTCTCCTTTCTGCCCCCAGATGTGTAATCTCATTAGAAATTTAACATGCCCAGAAACTCTAATAAGTCTTTAACCACCTTGTAACATTGGTAAAGGATCATTGTAATCCCACACTGTCTTTCAACATGAGACGTTAAGTTTAAATCCGTTATAAGGGATCCAGGGAGACAATTGTAACATAGAGGGCAAGATTCAGAAAGTTGGTGGGGCCATGCAAATTTGGACCATTGTTAAGTGACATGTTGCGAGACAGAAGGTTTGTGCCGTAAATAACATAAACATATGGAAAGGGCTGCTGTCAGCGGACAAGATTTCCTTGGAGAAATTCACAGAAATTTATCAGGCAATCGAGATTGCGGAGAGAGACCCTGTCATGTTACTGTACGTAATACAGACATGGTGAATCACCTATAGTGCAAAAATTTTGCAAGTTGAGCACACAGGAGAGACAGAGCAGGGTTCACCGAAAAAGAAAACAGGTCAAAAATCCCAGTATTCTGATAAAGATTATAGCTGCAGGGAAAAAAGAAAAAAATGTAAATTACAGGATTTTACCTGTCTTGGCTGCATTCAGATACATCTGAATTAACAGTACACTTGACTAAACAAAAAAAAACCTGGAAGTCTGTGCATAATTTAGAGTATGATTCCCAAGTGAAATCTGAGATACATCAGTTGAATAATCTCAAGAGGAATGTATCGGATCCTGTTGTAATAGTATCCCTGGTAAACAGATGGCCACTAAGCATGGAGGTTGATACCTCCATGTTACTATTCTTCTGTTACTATTCTAGGGGAACAACATTTAAATACTTTAAGACAAAGTTCAATCACTAAAGTTAAGTAATACAAGAACAAAATTGGCCACACATACCAGGGAAACGCTAAGAATTTTGGGAACTACTTCCATGCCAGTGAGTTAGCAGCACCAATCTACACATCTACCAATCTTTGTCACAAAAGGTCAGGGACCTAGTCTCATATCTCATCAAAGAAAACTAAGTTGGCTAGACATTTTCAGTGTAACTGTTGATAATTTACATGAAGTTTTTTAAAAAATACCCCAGAGTTTTTCAAATTGAATCTGGGGAGCCAAGATTAAAATCCATATTAATTCAGATGCTACCCCAAAATTTTTTAGAGCTTGCCCAGTACCACAGAGTACTATAACATTGATGCAGAACTTGACATTTGGACCCATACTGAAATTTGAAAGGACCGTCTGCATTTGTGGGGACTATCAATTGACTATCAGTTAAGCAGCCAGGCTGGACAGATATCCAATTTCAAAAATTGAGAATCTTTATGGGAAGGTAGCAAGACACCTAACATACATAGAACTAGAGATTGAGCCATGCCTATCCACAATTGAAATTGATGAGGATTCAAGAAAATTTGTAACAATTTGTAACAATCCACAAGGATTTATTTCAAAACACCTGATTATTTTTTGGTGTGTCTTCAGCATGTGCTGTTTTTCAAAGTCCCTTAAAAGATTTTTTGCAAGATTATCCATAGTAATGTTATACCTAGATGATGTTTTTGTCACAGAAGTTTCTCAAGAAGAGCATTTGGCAAACCTTGAAGAGGTTCTTAAGAGATTCAAAAAGGTGAGGTGCAACTTGAGAGAAGTGTATCTACTATGCACATGAGGGCATGTCCCTTGGATTTAAAGTTGGTGTCAAGGGGCCACACCCTCTAGAAGAAAGTGTAAGTGTACTTACTGGAAGAAAGTACCAGCACTTCAGAATGTGTCAGAACTGAGATCTTTTTGGGCGTGGTAAATTACTGTGGCCTGTTTATACCAAATCTATCAACATTACCAGCACCATTACAACTTCTTTTAAAGAAATATCAGCATTGGCATTGGAGCAAGTCACAAAAAGAAGCCTTCAAGAAAGTCAAACTTGCTTTACAATCTTCAGACTTGCTGGTAGTTTTCAATCCAAAGAATGAGAGAATCCTAATGTGCGATGCTTTGCCATTTCGTTTGGGATAGTGTTACCTCATAGAATGCAAAATGGCATGGAACAGACTGGCACCTTTGCATCACAAGCCTTAACTGAGAACAAAAGAAGATTCTCCCGAATTGAAAATGAAGGGCTAACCATCATTTAGAGTTAAAAAATTCCACAAGTATGTTTACGGACATCAGTTCATGATCACCGATCACAAACCACTGTTCGGGTTATTTGGCAAGGATAAACCTATTTCTCCTCTTGCATTGGCCAGAGTTAAGCGGTTGGGTTCGTTTACAACATATAACAAAGTATTCCAACACAGATCAGGTACCAAAATATCTAACACAGCTTCTCTGAATTGCCTTCCACCACCTCAAACCATATCACCATCCACAGTACCATAAGAAATAGGTTAGCCTCAAACTTTTGGATACACTGTCAGTATCATCGAAGTAGATTTGGAATTGGGCTCAAGATCCAATCCTATGCAGAGTAAAGTGTATGGCCCTCCATGGATGGTACTGACAAATCAGGCCAATTCAAGCTGTTTCAGCTCTGCAAAGGTGCACTGAGCTGTGAGAATGGAACATTACTGTGGGAGTCTATAGTAGAGTTTTCAGACTCAGCAAGAGGAATATTGCTGCAGGAATTCCACAATACTCCGAGGTCAAATCAACCTGAAGATGCTCGCCAGCAGTTATATTTGGTGGCCAGGCATTGATAAGAATGTTGAAAATCTTGTCAGGCATTGTGATCAGTGCTAATCACAACAAACACTGCCCCCTTCAGCTCACTTCCACCTGTGGGAATGGTCTGTGTATGGTTACATGTAGATTTTATAGGTTGTCTTCCCTTGTACAAAATGTAATTTAAATAAACAATTCTATTACTTTGACCTGCTGAGTAGTTATTGAGCCTTGAATTTTATTAAAAACCTACCTTATCAGTCACCCATTTTGGAAATCCAAACAATGTGAAGCCAGAAAATATAAATTTTGTAAATGTGCAATGTCATGAGATAAAGTTTGCTTGTGAGGTCTGAATTGAGGTTATGCAACTGTTCTGTCTGGTCTATCACCTTGAAAAGAAACTGAAAATAACAGTCTTTTAATTTCTGGCTTAGATTGCAATTAAACCAAGCTCACTGAACAGGATGAAAACCATCTTCACGCAGGAGATATTTACAGAGCAGGTGAGCTGACAGCTTGCACACATGTTGTGCCTTTAAATTTGTACACAAGAAATACTACCAGTGCCTGTAAACTTTTCAATTCTCTTCTAATTTGAATCTCAAATCTCATTGTACTTGACTTGAGACCTCTCACAGAATCATCCCCAAGTGTATCACATACAGGAAAATGCTATTTTGAATTGAAGTCACTGTTGCTACATAGCAAATGTGGTATCAGTTTTTGTGCAACAAAGCCTTCCCCCTCCATACAAGAATAAACTGAATACCCAGTTATTCCATTTTTGACAGTGATTGAGGGAGCCGTATTTTCCAGCAAACTAAAATGTGCTTTGATTAGTTCTACGGGATCTTTAATATTCAATTGAGCCATCAGAACTGATAGGAACAAAGAAAATTACAGTGCAGGAACAGGCACTCTAAGCCTGCACCAACCATGCTGCCTGATTTAACTAAAACCCCCTATGCTTCTGGGGACCATATCCCTCTATTCCCATCTCATTTATGTACTTCTCAAGCCAGCCCTTAAAAGTCACTACTGTATCCGCTTCCACTACCTCCCATGTTCCAGGCACTCACCACTCTGCATCGTACATCTCTCTTAAAATTTGTCCCCCCACACCTTGAACCTTCGCCTTCTAGTAATTGACTCTTCCACCCTGGGAAAAAGCTTCTGACTATCCACTCTGTCCATGCTTCTCATAATCTTGTAGACTTCTAGCAAGTTTCCCCTCAACTCCTGTCGCTCCAGTGAGAATAAACCAAGTTTCTCCAACTTCTCATAGCTAATGCTCTCCATACAAGGCAACATCCTGGTAAATCTTTTCTGTATCCTCTTCAAAGCCTTCACACCTTTTTGATAGTGTGGCGAGCAGAATTGAACACTATATTCCAAGTGCAGCCTTTATTAGAACTAATGATCTATAAAGCGTCAACATGACCTGCCAGTTTTTAAACTCAGCGTCCCGGCTGATGAAGGCAAGCATGCTGTATGCCTTCTTGACTATCTTCTCCACCTGCATTGTTGCTTTCAGTGACCTGCGTACCTGTACACCCAGATCCTTTTGCCTATCAATACTCCTAAGGGTTCTGCCATTTACTGTATATTTTCTATCTGTATTAGACCTTCTGAAATGCATTACCTCACATTTGTCTGGATTAAACTCTATCTGTCATCTCTCTGCCCAAGTTTCCAACTGATCTATACTCTGCAGTATCCTGTGATGGCCTTCATTGCTAGCTGCAAATCCACCAATCTTTGTGTCATCTGCAAACTTACTCATCAATCCTCCAATTTCCTCCAAATCATTTATATATATTACAAACAGCAAAGGTCCCAGCACTGATCGCTGAGGAGGCCACTGGTCATGGCCCTCCATTCAGAAACGCACCCTTTCACTGTTACCTTTTATCTTTTTTGATTGAGCCAGTTTTATATCCACCTTGCCAGCTCACCTCTGATCCCATGCAACTTCACCTTCGACACTAGTCTGCCATGAGGGACCTTGTCAAAGGCCACACTGAAGTCCATGTAGACAACATCCACTGCCCTACCGTCGTCAATCACCTTTGTCCTTCCTCAAAAAACACGATCAAGTTCGTGAGACATTTAACAATTTATGAACACAATCTAGAACTTTTCCCATCACACTCCACACCAACTACATGTTATATACAAATACCGTTGTCAAGTTCCGGTGTTATACTGATGGGAGAATCTCACTTTTTTCACACATAAGTGGTGCAGATGCAGTCGATACCAGTTTCAGTTCTGGTATTGAGATACTTGATCCAAGTTGCAGCAATTTTATGTTTGTAGTGTTGGGCTTGTGAGGGGAAACAGTGAGCAGAATTCTTGCACCTTAATGCTATCCATTGGATCTCACGTGAAACACATGTATGTGCTGACACCAGCATTTTCCCTGTATCATGCTTACTTTTTCAGCTCTCATTGCCATTTGAGCACAGTATCACAAGCAAATATTATGGAGCTTCATAGCAGCATGTGTCAAGAGAGGTTGCAAACTAGAAGGAAAATACTACGTCAAAGTTTTTAATTAGGCAGAAAAAATGTTATCAATCATAGGATTGTTGCGAGAGTACGATGGCTTTTAGCTTTTCACATTCCATCTTCAGCTTTTTGCAACGTTGTAGTGAACCCCTATACAAACTGGAGGAACATGCCTCGTCTTCTGTTTGGACGCTTTATAGCTTTGGAACCAAACATTGAGTTCAACGACTTTAGAGCATGAACTCTCCCCTCCACCTTCACCCCATTTCTATTTATTTTATTTCATCTTTTTGTCTCGTTCATCCATTTTTTTTTTATCACCTTTCATTCTTCTATTTCTCCGCATCTCCACTTTTCCTCTCCATCTCATTTCCAAATGCAGCCCCATCCCCACTCCCCCCCCCATCCCCACTTCTTGGCAAATACCACGTTTCTGATTAAGGTAGTCCTTAATCTGTACCTCTGTTCTGCCATTCACACATTCTGAACTCTTAATGGCGACTTTTAGCACCTTTCTCAGCTTTCTTCATTACTATTTACATTTCCTTTGTTCATTCACAGACACCACCTCTTCCCATAAACAACCCACCCTCATAATATAAATCTTGTCTGATTTTCTTTATACTCAGCTTTGATGAAGGGTCAATCCAGACTCAAAGTTGGCTCTGTCAGACCAGCTGAGATTTTCCAGCATTTTCTGTTTTTGTTTGTGTTGGCTTTATCTTTGGTTAGGTATAGAAAAGACAGTGCAGGACATAGACAAATTCAGTAGAAATACTAACCTTTACAAGTTAGATTCTTTTTAGTTTCTCTTGCATCATCTAGGTTCATATTTTTGCTTTGAAGTGTAAATGCCATTTAGTGCTCAGTGTGGTGACATTGTGCTTTCAGATGCCTTCTGGGATACTTGAGATGTCACCCTAATCAACTGGGGACTGGAAAACCAATTGTTCTTCCATTCACTCAATAATGCTGAGGGTTAGAGTTCTTGCTTTCTGTGCTGATCCAAAATTTGTTTTTCTTTTCATTTTCGTAGATATCTAATATTTATATTTGAAGTCTGAACATCACAAAAATGCTTTTCTTCCTATCACTCTGATCCCATCATTTAGTAGAAAGTTCAGCTTGTGGGAGAATTGGTGCAGTTCCGAGCGTCTGCCAGTACTACTTTATAGTGACTTACCGGGTCGTGTGCCGTCATGTTTCCCCTGTTGACCCTTGCCTAGTGAGGAGTGAAGTGCCTCAGCATTTCATACAGTTTTAAGCTCAGGAGAAGGATAAATGGAAAGCTCCTTACTGCCATTGTATGATGTGAGATGACTTGCAAATCAAATTATTGTAATTCTTTCTAATTCTAGGTAGTTACTGCCCATGCTGTGCGAGTGCCTGTAACCAGCAATCTGAGTGCTACTATTACTGGGTTCTTGCCCATACACTGTATTTACCAGTTGTTGAGAAGTCGTGCTTTCACAAAGCACAAGGTTTCCATCAAGGTACTGAAGTATTATTATCACGTTTATCGTGTTCCATTTCTTTCACACAATATGGACTTGTTGTTTGTCTGTGGCATTACCTGAATGCCTATTAAAAATAGGTCAGTGTATGAAGTGCATCTCATTTCTCTGAATGCTTTTCCTATAATGGTTGCTGCAGATGATTTCATTTATTATTGTCACATGTATTGGGATACAGTGAAAATTCTTGCACGCTATACAGACAAAACATTATGTTCATGGAGTACATCAGGAAGAAGAAAAGGAGAAGGTATAGAATAGAGTGCTAAAATAGCTGGGCTCTAGAGAAAGATCAGCTTACTGTGGTAGGTCCATTCAAAAGTCTGAAGACAGTACGGAGAAAGCTGATCTTAAGTTTGTTGATACAGTCTCAGAGTTTTGTATATGTAGGGTGGCACAATGATTAGCACTGCTGGCTCACAGCACCAGGGAAAGAGGTTTGATTCCCAAATTGGGTCACTGTCTGTGGAGTTTGCACGTTCTCTCCATGTCTGCTTGGGTTTCCACTTGGTGCTCTGGCTTCCTCCCACAGTCCAAAGATATGGGCGTTAGGTGGATTGGCCATGCTATATTGCCCTTTGGTGTCAGGGGACTAGCTAGAGTGAATGTATTGGGTTATGGCGGTAGGGACTGGTTAGGATTGTGATTGGAAAAAGGGACTCTGAGAAGGATGATTCCCCCAGGCTAACCAAGAAAGTTAAAGATTTTATCTACTTGAAAGAAAAGACAAGCATTCCTCCAAATATTAGTAATAGGTCATGAGATTTGGAAAAAACTTTAGAAACCAGCAAAGGATGACTTAAATCAAAAAAAATTAGCAAGAAATATAACAGCAGTAAAAGATTCTACAAGTATAAAAAAAGTTAGAGTAGCTAAAGTCAGCATTGATCCCTTTGAGGATAAGACTAGGGAACTAATCTTGAAAAATAAGTTGTTCACTTTGGCTGCAAAATAGAAAAGCAGAATATTATTTCAGTGGCAATACACTACAGAATACTTGGGTACACGGTGTCACAAAAAAATTAACATGCAAGTACAGTAAGTGATTATGAAGACAAAAGGAATGTTGGCCTTTTTTTTGCAAGGAGAATTGAGTATGAAGATAGGAAAGTCTTGCTGCAGTACAGTGCGTTGGGACCACACATCTAGAGTACTAAGTACAGTTTTAGCCTCCTCACTTAAAGGATATAATTGCATTGGAAGCAGGTTAGAAATGTTTATTCAGCTGCTTTCTCAATTCAAAGGTCTTTTGATGAAAGGTTGGGCCTCTGCTTATTGGAGTTGAGAAGATTGAGAGGTGATCTTTGAAACATAGATTATGAAGGAATTTGACAGGGGTAGATACTGAAAGAATTTGGAGGCACAATTTTAAAATAAGGGCTATCTTATTTAAGATCAAGATGAAGAGGATTTTTCTTCCTTCGGAAGGTTGTTAATCCTTGGAAACTTCTTCCACAGAAGGCTGGGTCATTATAGGAAAGTGGAGTTTTAGCTATGATTTTTATTGAATGGTCAAGCAGGCTTGAGAAGCCAAATGGCCGATCCCCTACTCCTATTTCTTACGTTATGATTATTTAACATTTTGGTATCCGGGTTTGATTTCAACCAAGACTATTGGCATGAATATTTCTACTCTAAGGATCTGTAATAAAATCTTAATTGTCCTTCTTGAGTTTTAGTGCGAGGCAAAAAAATGCCTGGATCCCAGTCAGCATGTAATCTTTTCCGAAAGTGCTTATAAGGACATTGAAATTCTGTCTGCAATCCAATTTGTCTGTATTCCAGTTTCTAACGTCCAGGGTCAGAATTGTAGTAATTGTATTTCCTTTGAAAGCTGATGGGGAGAAAATATGATACATTTAAAAATTGTTTGTTGATTTCGCGTTTAGGATTGGATTTACCGACAAATGTGTGAAACGACAACTCCTCTGCACCCTCAGCTAATTCCTCTGATTGATGTTTACATCAACTCCATCCTCACTCCTGCATCCAAGGCTAATCCTGAAGCCACAAACCAACCTATCACGGAGCAGGAAGTGCTCAATGTGTTCAACGGCCTTACTTGGGTGAGCCCACCATCTCCACAACTAGCGTGTTTGAAATCAAGTTTAAAGTTGCCATTATGCTGTATGTGCTGCATCTATACTGTATCTTAGAGCCATAGAAAAGTTATGACGCAGTGAGGCCTTTCAGCCCATCATCTGAAGAGTAAAAAATAAACTAACCATTCATTTTAATTCCACTTTCCAGCATCTCCAAATGCATTGTCAGGATAGAGTATATCAGTCGCAGTAACATGAAAATCTGATAAAGATTGTTAACGTAACTTAGAAGGACAGATGCACTGGAGAGACCACCACTTGGACGTTACCCTCCAAGTTCCACACCATCCTGATTTGGAACCGTATCGTCATTCTTTTACTGTCGTTAGAAATACTGGAATTCCCCTCTTTTACAGTGCTGTGGGTGCATCTACACCTCATGCACTGAAGGAGTTCAAAAAAGTGGCTCACACCATCCTCTGAAGAGTAATAGAGTGTTGGTCTTCCCAGCGACACCCACATCTTGTGAATGAATAATTTTTAAAAATTGTCTTGTTGCTATGAGCATTATGCTTTATTCGAAAACTGCAGTAAATCAGGAAAGAGAAGTCACATTGTTTCATAAGTTTTCATTTTAATCCTTCAACATAATGGGGTGGGATTCAGTGACCTTGCCCGAGAGAGACCGGAAAATCACACCCGAGGTGGATGGACATTTCCGTTGTCTGCCCTTCGCCTGCTCCAATTCTGTGACGGGCAGGGTAGTAGAATTCCAGCAATTGTCTTGTGAACCGGTGCATTAAGCAAAGGAAAGACAGGTTCCTGGGTCTGAGATACAGACAATCCTTATCCTCATTGAGGTATAGTTGGGCAGCCTGAGGGATACCTTTGAAGGATACTTGTACCCAATTGGTATAGAGGGAGTGACTCCCATTCTGGAGTGCAGAATGGAAAATGATGGATAGGACAGGATTTGATTTAGCATGATACCTTTACAGTTGTACAACACAATGATATTTGTTGCCAAAAGAGAAGAATATGACTGAGATCACTGACAATTGTCAATGGAACCAAACACAGTAAAGAGCTAAAAGCCTTTTGAGTAAAAACAAAATCCTAGGATTCAAAATCTTAGCTCTGAATCAGAAAATTAATTGTAAGGAATGGGAACATTTGATGGGATGCCCGTCCTTCAACCCAGTATAATGTATGTTAATTTAGTTTATTGATATAGAATTGTCATATTCTGGATGATTGAATACAAAGTTGTATAATTTCTGCTTTTTGGCTCTTATTTCTGCAGAGCTGTTTTTCACTACAAATTAAACTGGGAAAAGCTTCACCTCAAGTGAAGGTTTTGTCTTCCATCGAGCATTCCTTCATTTTAACACTAGATGTAACAAATGATTTAGCTGCATGAAGTATTCCAGTTACTCATTACTTTGAACAGATTTGTATTAAAGTTGTGACTAAAGAGCACGTGTAAAAAAAAAATTAGAAGATCATAGACTATTAAATATGAGGTCAGCCATTTAGAGGAAGGTGTTTTAACCATTTTCCTATTTTTATAAAACAGGGTGAGAACACCCGATGTCGACAGAGGCACAGCATCACAGCCCAGCTGCTGGTTCTCTATTACACACTGTCGTATGAGGAGACTCTGCTATCCAATGTTAAGCCTTTAGGTATGTGTGTGTTCCTGCCTCGACCAGTGGAATGGGTTTCTTTTTAACCTCCTCCTTCCCATTATCCCTGCCCTGAGAATTTCTTCTCATAGGCATAGTCGTTCAAATTAAAGGCATGTTGGTCACACATATTCGTACTTTCTCATACTTTTACATGCATTTACATGTATGCATGCACAAGCACTCTCACAGTCCTCCTCACTCCTCCTCCTCATCTTATAAAACAGGGTGAAAACAACCAATGTCGACACAAGCACAGCATCACTGACTAGTTACTCGTTCTCAATTACACTCTGTCGTGTGAGGAGACTCTCCTGTCCAATGTTAAGCCATTAGGTATGTGTGTATTCCTGCTGGCATGGTGACATAGTGATTAGCACTACTGCCTCACAGTGCCAGGGACCCGGGTTTGATTCCGGGTCTGGATCCTGTCTGCATGGAGTTTGCACGTTCTCCTTGTGTTTGTGTGGATTTCCTCCAGGTGTTTCAGTTTCCTCCCACAGTCCAAAGATGTGAATTAGCCATGCTAAATTTTTCCTCGTGTACAAAGAACAAGGAAAATTACAGCCTAGGAACAGGCCCTTCGGCCCTCCAAGCCTGCACTGACCATGCTGCCCGACTTAACTGACCTATCCTCCTGGGGACCATGTCCCTCTATTCCCATTCTATTCACGTATTGTCAAGACGCCCCTTAAAAGTCACTACAGTATCTGCTTCCACTATCTCCCCTGTCAACGAGTTCCAGGCACCCACCACCGTTTGTGTAAAAAGTCTGCCTCGTGCATCTCCTTTAAACCTTGCCTCTCGCACCTTAAAGCTGTGCCCCTAGTAATTGACTGTTCTGCCCTGGGGAAAAAAGCTTCTGACTATCCAGTTTGCCCATACCCCTCATAATCCCGTAAACTTCTATCAGTTTACCCTTCAACCTCCATCGTTCCAGTGAGAACAAATCAAGTTTCTCCAACCTCTCCTCATAGCTAATGCTCTTCTACCAGGCAACATCCTGGTAAATCTTTTTTGTACCCTCTCCAACGCCTTCACATCCTTCTGGTAGTGTGGGAGCAGAATTGAATACTATATTCCAAGTGCAGCCTTTATATTCACCTCCTTTGTACCTGAACAGGTGCCGGAGTATGGCAGCTAGGGGATTTTCGCAGTAACTTGATTACAGTGTTAATGTAAGCCTACTTGTGTTTAATAATAAATTTTACTGTACTCATTGTCAGCGTTTGAGGGAAATAATCCCTGAATCTGCAGCCTGCCTAGTTTTTTTTTTAATTTTTTTGTCCACTTTACCAATTGACCATCCAGCAAAATACCAAAAACGACAGACTAAAACGTGCTATAAGATAATCCAACATGTAATAGCCATATGTTTGGGTTAAAGTTCTCATCCAAAGACTTAGCACAAAATCCAGCTGACCATTCAGTATAGTACTGGAGTTTGGAAGTACCATCTTTCGGATGAGGCATTAAACCCAAGACCCTAACTATCCCTTTAAGTGGATGTAAACATCCCACAGGGCTACCTTGAAGGCCCGGGTTCCCAATGCCTTGGCCAATATTTATTACTCGACCTGCATCACAAAAACAGGTCATCTGCTCATTATTGCCTGTGGGAACTTACTGTTCCCAAATTATCTGCCATATTTCCCCTATTATCACAGTGACCACACTTCAGAAATATTTAGCTGTGGGAAGACTTTTGGGGCATCCTGAGGTGCTATACAAATGTAATTTTATTGTTGCTGCTTTCAGTTAGCCAGCTACCACCTACCTCTCTGTTCTGTTAAACTGAGTTGACCAAACAATGGTGTTACTTTTGCAGTTTAAAGCCTAGATTTTTTTAATTTGGATACTGCTCAGGCTCTGTTTCTGTTGAAGTGGCTCACTGGTGAGCTTGCTGACTAACTCCCTCATTCTTGCACATTTCCAATAGCAGCAGTACAGAAGAAACCCAAGTCTTACTCTGCAGCCCTGATGGACCAGATTCCTATCAAGTATTTAATTCGCCAGGCGCAGGGCCTTCAACAAGAGCTGGGAGGTAAATGCACGGCATCGCTAGTATCTTTAGGGTCTATTGGAACTTGCATTCTTACATGAACAAATTGCAACCCAGCCCTTCCGTTTTTATTTTCCTACCTAGCTATTCATATTTAAAGATGCGTCTTCTTACAAATTATTATTTTCAATCCAACCAGTTGCATTGAAAGGAACTTCTACTGGAATTTATTTCTAAATAAAACGATTAGTGGATAAAGGTGGTATTTGTTATGGTACTGGACTATTCCTTTCGGGTTTGTAATTAATCGCAGCTGGGGCAATGATTTGGATGCTTAAAGTTGATTTTGGCAACCTGGACCAGAGAGGAGAGGGGAAAGAGGCAAAGTTCTATCTCCCCATATAAATGCAAAATACTTTGGATGCTAGAATCTGAAACAGAAAATGCTGTAAAATCTCAGCAGGCCTGACAGCGTCTATGGGGAAAGAATAGAGCCAATGTTTCCAGTCTAGATAATTGAGTGTCCATTAAGTAATTAGAATGATCACTTAATGGGTACTTTTAGCACCTTCTCAGCCTTCTATATTTTCATTTACATTCCCTTTGTCCCACTTCTCACACCCCCATAGAATTCCCCCCCCCCCCCCCCCCCCACACACACACACACACACACACACACACACACACACACAGTATAAATCTCGGCTGATTCTCTTAGTTCTTAGCTCTGACAAAGGGTTATCTAGATGCAAAATGTTGGCTCTATTCTCTCCCCACTGTTACTATCAGGCCTGCTGAGATTTTCCAGCATGTTCTGTTTTGTTCCATCTCCCAGTTGATGCCCATTTGCCCAGCTGGTAAGTGTGCAGGACACTGGATGAGGACAGGATCAAGTATGGCTATCAAAACAGAAAATACAGGGAATACTCTGCTGATCTGGTAACATCTGTGAAGACAAAAGAGTTAATTTCAGGTTTGTGACTTGTCGTCAGAATTGGGAGAAATTAGAGACGTAACAGGTTTAAGACAGTGAAAGTTGGTGGCAGGGAGACAAAAGAGAAGTCTGTGATAGAGTGGAAGGCAGGTGATTTTAAATGACGAAAAGTTTGATGGTGCAAAGCCAAAGATTACTGGACAAGTAAACAAGAGATAAGATGATCTAGAATGGGTGAAGATGCCAGAATGGTGCTGCCTGACAGCAAAAGAAAAACTAGAGAGAAAAACCAACAAAATAAAGAAGCAAAATGCAGAAGGGTCCGAAATTGTTGAACTTAATGTTCAGTCTGGAAGGTTGTAAAGTGCCTCGCCAAAAAATAAAGCATTGTTCTTCAAGCTTGTATTGAATTTTATTAAGATACTGCAAATCAGAGTTGGGCAAGGTATAGAATTGAAATGATAGGTGATTGGAAATTGGGGCCACTCTTACAGACTGAACAGAGGTATTCTGCAAAAGTGATCACCCAATCTGCATTTGATACCTTTGATCTAAAGAACACACCATGAGCCCAAGTAAATTGCTTTTCACCTAGAATGAATGTTTGAGACCCTGTGCAGTTAGAAGGTGAAAGAGCGAATATTGCATCTCCTGCACCTTGATGGAGAGGTGGAAAGGGATTTGCAATGTCACCAAGAGAACGGCTGCTTCAGAATGCCGAAAGGAGAGGTGAGGGGGAGATGTCTTCAGGTATGATAATTTCTTGCTCCCACTATCAACGCTCGCAATTATGAGAGTTGCTGGGCTGCTGCTGCTGTTGGTGAGAGGGGGATGGGGGCAGTCAGTGGATGTTACTGAATAATGACTGTTGATCATGATTTTCCTGACCCATTCTGAATTGAATTTGAGGTTTTCCTGTCCCTTAGGCCTCCACTCTGCATTGCTGCGTCTGCTGGCCACGAACTACCCTCACCTATGCATGGTGGATGACTGGATGTGTGAGGAAGAAGTGACAGGCACAGATGCACTGCTCGCTAGGATGCTGTTGACTAACCGGGCCAAACGCCACTCGCCAAAGAAACTGCAGGAAGGTAATGGCATGAAAGCTGATCTATGGTTACATGCCTCTGAGGAGTTAAAATGACACTGGTAAATCAGTAGTAGAAAAATTTCTAAGCACTTTGTAGGAACAAAGTATTTTATTATTATGCATGCCGGCTGTAACAAATTGATTATAATTTCCATCTTTTATCACTCCCATTTTGGTACTTGGGCACTTGAGAGTATATATTCTGTATGCTGACTTTCCTTTTCATTGTATCGTTCACTTATCTGCACAATGCCAATTGGTTCTGTCACCTTCCAGCTTTCCAGATAGTTTCTACCAATTACACTCAATTGATGCAGATTTTGGAGGACTTGATGCTTCTGTCTGCCAGTGAACTGATTCCATTTGCAGAAGCATTGATGTTGGATTTGTATCGGTTGCTGGATGCAGATGTCCCCCGAAGAATCCTCCAGATAGTCAACCAACTTTGGATGCTTCTCAACACTGTTATGCCAAGGAGGTAACAGCCGTCTAATATCAATATTAACTAATGGTGCACAAGTTAATGTATCTGCTATTTTAAGCATCATTACCTTGAATAATCTACAGAGAAGTTTCTGGAGCTCTCTCTAAGTTGGGATATTGATTTACTGATACTATTTTATAACCTCTCAGACAATGCAGCCATGCTATCTTCAGTGTGGAGTTGGGATCATTAGTATAGTTACCCAGGAGTTAGAACTGCTTTTAATCCTTCTAACCTTTCGTAAAATCGTAAAAGTTTACAGCCAGAGGAAGCTGTCAGCACACTGTGTCTGCACCAACTCCCGAAAGAGCTACCCAGCTAGTTCTTTTCTCCAGCCCTATCG
Source organism: Sphyrna mokarran (assembly GCA_024679065.1). Lineage (NCBI taxonomy): Eukaryota > Metazoa > Chordata > Chondrichthyes > Carcharhiniformes > Carcharhinidae > Sphyrna > Sphyrna mokarran. The sequence continues at coordinate 6,728,065 of JAGIQG010000022.1, forward strand.
CTGTAGCCTTTTAATTTCGCCACTTGCAATATTTATCCAGCTGTCTTTTGAAACCTCCTATTTCTGGGTAACTGTTCTGATAAGTGAGTTGGAACCATCCTAAGTCAGAAATTGAAACGTCCTAGGCAATTCCTGGAGAATCCTTGAATTGGGACTTTGCACCTTCTAGAGAAAGAATCTAATTTTGACCATCCAAAGACTGGAATATCTGGGCCAGTGTTAACTAAGCACTATTTCTGTAGGCAACTTATAATTTAAATGCCACCCTTTCTTCCTCGTCCAACGGACAAAAAAATGAACCTCACGCTAAACTTTAATGTTGAAGTTCAATTCTCTCAGAATCACACGAAAGCTTCCAAGAGTTTATTCCTGTTTTCTTTTCTCAGCTTGGTAATTTGTAATCTTATAAAAGTCTTTCACAATGAGATTTTCTTTTCCTGGTACCACCCCCCCCCCCCCCCCCCCCCACCCTCCCAATCCAAGCTAGATAACTCTCCCAGCCTTGTTTTATTTCCCCACAAATTTGAATGTGTCAATCTACATGCAAGCTTCCACCCACGTTCCAGCATGGTGAACCATATTGACATTTTTGGTCTCTAGCTGCTCCGTCCTCTCTTGGACCAGGCAGATACTGTCTGTGATACTCTTGATGTTCTAGGAAAGTCTGTAACCTGCCCCTTACAATGGCTTCCTCTACATCCTTCTCCGTAGTAACTAGAAATACATGGGCTGTGCATCAATGTAGAAATGTTAATTAGCTATCCTTGAGAGCCCAACTTTCTCACATGGAATTAAATGGATTGTTTGAAGCATAATTGTTTACAGCCCAACTTTCTCCACACTTTCTGAGACTTTGGAAATTCTCTCATTCCGTTGTTAACAGATAGGCTGCTGCCATTGTCTTCAAACATAAATACTTTTCACCTCCTTCCTAATAAGATGATCTATGCCTTCTTTTGATCCCTTACAATCAAACTACCTAGGCTTGCTATCAGACAGACTTTCAAAGAAGTCATGTAACCCCCTACATTTAATTTGTAGAACTGTCCCAAACATTCTTGTTTTGTATCTCAATTCAAGAAGTCAACTCACCACCACCACTTCCTCAAGGGCAACTAGGGATGGACAATAAATGCTGGTCAGCCAGCAATGTGCATATCCCACAAATTAATTTTTAAGAACTTCCATAATTATAACACATGCTTCATTTAAATGAGCATTCTTCAATATGCGATCCTTGAAGATCAATATTGAAAGTGTATGCAATAATGGAAATATTCTCGTGAAGTCTAATTTTAACATTCATAGAGGTATTCTAGCCAGCAGTGGTCACTCTGTATGATTCCTCTATGGTGCAGTTCGCTGAAACCAAATGTAGAGCCCAGGGAGAAATTAGTTAATTCAACAGAGATTCTGGATCAAACTCGGGCTCAGCCTGCTCCATGGGGCTGTTTCTAATAGACAAGTGAATTAACCCGCTGAAGCTTTGCAGCAGCTTTATTTCTTAAATTGATAGGTCTTTCTTTATTCCAAAGGTATTCCAGAGTGTAGAGTGAAATGGGTCAGTTACATAATTAATGATCAGCATGAACGTGTAGATCCCTTCTTTAATCATTCTGATCACTTGCAAGTTTTCATTTTAAAAAGAGTTTTATCATGAGCAGGGTTCACTATAAAGAGGCTTCACCCTTAAGAATTCTGATTGAGTACTGTCTTGTCAAGCTTTCAATAATCTCTGTAACACACAGTAACATCATGTTTCTCGTGTGTTGTGAAGGTTGTGGGTAATGACAGTGAATGCCTTGCAGCCAAAAGCCAAGCTGCTGCGCCAACAGAAGTACACTCAGAATGACCTGATGGTTGATCCACTGATTGTGTTGCGATGTGATCGGAGAGTGTATAGGTGAGTCGTTAACAATAACACAAGCAAGAATTGTTTTTAATGTATCTATTTGGCTCAGTAGCACTGATGCTTCAGTCAGTAGATCTAGCTTGAAATCTAAAAGTGATGCACACGTTCAATTGAATGGACTTTTTCCAGCTCTTGAACATTCTAATGGATTTTCAATTTATCTTCGTGCTGTGGATTTGGGCATAGTACAAAGAACAAAGAGCAACACAGCACGGGAAACAGGCCCTTCGGCCCAACGAGCCCGTGCCGCCGTCCTAACGTCTTAATGACGCTATGCCTGTTGTGGAAGATTCCCATATAGGGACCAATATAGGGACAATTTGTTACCCAATCAGCCTAAGAGCACATTTTTGGGATGTGGGAGGAAACCGGAGCACCCGGAGAAAAACCATGCAACCACGGGGAGAACGCGCAAACTCCCGCAGACACAGGCCCAAATCTATGTGTCTGCACAGCAACAGCGATAGTCTCTGAGCTGTCATGTTGCCCATCAGATGGTCCAGTTTAAGCATACACTAACGACCTGAAGCACTAGGCCACTCCTGAAGCAACATGCAAGAGCAGCCCTCGCACGACCTGCCGAATGCATGCACCTTGTTGGTCAACAAGGTGGACCGAATTGCCTGTGGAAACAAATAAGATATTTAGACAGTCCTGCTATATCCCTCTATCTGCAGACCGCTCATGTGGCTGTCCAAGAGACCCTTAAACAACCCTAGCGTGCCTGCTCCCACCACCTTACTCGGCAGTGCATTCCACACCCCCACTACCCTTTGTGTGAAAAACTGCCCTCTAATATTCGTCTTATACATAGCCCCCCTCGTTCTATCCATTTCTAATGGTGGAAAAAGCTTACCACCATTTACTCTATCTATACCCCTTATAATCTTATATACCTCTAATAGATCCCCTCTCAGCCGACGTCTTTCAAGGGAAAACAACCCCAGTGTGTTCAATCTTTCCTCATAAGACAACCCTTCCATACCAGGCAGCATCCTGGTAAATCTCCTCTGCACTCTCTCCAAGGCCTCCACATCCTTCCGGTAGTACGGCGACCAGAACTGGACGCAGTACTCCAAGTGAGGCCTAACCAATGTTCTATACGCTTGTAACATCAAACTCCTACTCTTGTATTCTATACCCCTTCCAATGAAGGCTAACATACTATACGTTTTCTTTATCACATTCTCCACCTGTACTGACACCTTCAGAGACTTGTGAACCTGCACCCCCAGGTCTCTCTGCGTCTCTATACTCCGGATAGTTTTACCTTTTATCCTATAACTCCCCTCTACATTATTCTGGCCAAAATGCATCACCTCGCATTTATCCGGATTAAATTCCATTTGCCAACTATCTGCCCAATCTACCAGCCTATCTATGTCCTGTTGTATTGCCTGGCACTGCTCCTCAGTACCCGCCAATCCAAGCATCTTAGTGTCATCAGCAAATTTGCTGATCACACCACCTACCCCCTCTTCCAAGTCATTTATATAAACCACAAATAGAAGAGGTCCTAGTACTGAGCCCTGTGGCACACCACTAGTGACAGACCTCCAGTTGGAAAAAGAGCCTTCCACTACTATCCGCTGTCTCCTCCTCCCAAGCCAGTTCTCAACCCATCTACATACCTGGCCCTGTATCCCATGCACCTTAACTTTTTCTATCAGCCTACCATGAGGAACCTTGTCAAACGCCTTACTGAAATCCATGTAGACGACATCAACGGCTTGTCCTTCATCAACCGTTTTTGTCACCTCTTCAAAAAATTCCACTAGATTCGTGAGGCACGACGTCCCCTTAAAGAAGCCCTGCTGCGTATCCCTGATCAGATCGCAGCGCTCCAGATGCTCATACATCCTGAGCCTGAGGATCCTCTCCATTAGCTTACCTATAACTGAAGTCAAGCTCACCGGCCTGTAGTTCCCTGGGTTATCCCTCTGACCCTTTTTAAACAACGGTACTACATTTGCTATCCTCCAGTCCTCTGGGACCTCACCTGTGTCCAAAGAAGAGACAAAGATTTGAGTCAGAGGCCCAGCAAGGTCATCTCTCACCTCCCTTAGCAGTCTGGGGTAAATGCCATCAGGCCCCGGAGCTTTATAAGTCTTTAATAGTGTTCAAAGCTAGAATTTATTGCCAATCCTGTAGTTGGTTTTTGAGTATGGTTGTGCTTGAGTTGCTGCAGTCCACGTGGTGTTTTTGTTATAGTTGAGTGGTTTCCTGTGCTACTTCAGGGAGCAATCAAGAGTTAACCATGTTAGTGTGGAACTGGATTCGTTGTTGACCTGGACTAGCAACAGTGAGAGTCCTTCCCTAAAGGACAGGCTGACAGCTTCGTGATCATTTTACTGATTCCAGGTTCCTGATTTTTAGGCATTTTGTTTTTACTGGAGGCAGTAGCGAAATGGTATCGTAACTGGACTAGTAATCCAGAGACCAATAAAATCTGGAAATAAAAATCTAATGGTGACATTGAAATCATTTTTGTAAAAACTACCAGGTTCAGTAATGTCCTTGAGAGAAAGAAATCTGCTCCCTTTACATGGTCTGGCCTGCATGTGACTTCAGACTCACAGCAGTGTGGTTGACTCTTAAATGGTCTAGCAAGCTATCCCATTCAAAGGGCAATTAGGGATGGGCAACACATGCTGGCTCAACCAATGATGCCCACAACCCATTAACAAATTTTTAAAACATGAGTGTGTTTTCTAGATTACAGTAGAGCGCTTTCAGAAGCTTTGCCATTATTGTGGCTATAGCCACTCATCATAGTCACTGATGATTGGAACCTCCTGCAGCAGCTCCTCAGTAACATTAGGAATAGAAGGAAGTCGTTTGGCCCCTTGAGCTTGTTCCCCCTATCGTTGAAATCACGGCCATGTTTACTATTTTATGGGCAGTTAGTTTTTTTCAGCGTCTTATTTATTTTTGACATATCCCCATATATCCATCCTTGTTTCATTTCTTTTAGAATTTTGTTAGCTCAAAATGTTATCAATCCCTGATCAAAATTAGATCTAGTATCAATTGCTGTTTGCAGAAGGGAGTTCCAAACTTATACTTTTTGTGCATAGAAATATATTTAAATTTTGCTCTTGAATGGTCCATCTCTAATTTTTAGATTATGTTTCTTTATTCTAGACTTCCCAAATAACAGAAATCATTTCTCTATCCTATCATACCATTATCCCTATGTTATCCTGAAAAGTTTGAACAATTCATCCTCTAATTGTTTAAATTACAGAAAATACACCCCAGTTTTATGTAATCTCTTCCTATAATTTAACTCTTGATATCAAGGTATCATTCTGATAAGGAGGGGGGTGGTTTATCTTCCGAGAGTGATTGGATAAGCTGTGCTGTATCCATTGGCATTTAGAAGAATAAGAGGTTCCCTTATTGAAACAGACAAAATCCTGAGGGGACTTGACAAGGTTGATACTGAAAAGAAATTTCTCCTTGTAGGGGAAACTGGAATGTAGGGACACAGCTCAAAAATAAAGCATCATCCAGAGATGAGAAGAAATCTTTTCTCCAAGGGTGGTGAAACTTTGAAACTTCCTTTCTCAGAGAAGCTGGATCAATGTATCTTTTTAAGAAAGAGATAGGTAGATTTTTGAATAGCAAGAGCATCAAAGGTGATCTAGATTAGCAGTAGTGAAGTTGAGACCACAATGAGGTCAGCAAAGCAGGTTAAATTGGGTGAGTGACCAACTCCTCTTTTGTATGTTCATACTCCCTCCAAGGCCAACATATCCTTTGTAATGTAAGGTGCCCAGAACTGAACCTTTCTTTCTTTTTATGCTCATGGGATATTGTTTGTGGAGTTTAAGACTCGTAGATTTTGGCTGCTATCAGGTTTGCTGTGCATTATACTAATTAAGTATTCTTGGAGTTCGTGGTGCCTTTCCCATGAAATGTTCTGTGGGCTGTGATGTTTGAGTGTTTCTGGTCTTTGACCTGATTCAGGTTACCTACCCCAAATTTTTTCATTAAAACATGAAAATCAAGTACTTATTGCTTGGCAAGATACATAATGTTCCATATTTACTATTTTACGGGCAGTCAGTTGTTTCGGTGTCTTTATTTATTTTTTAATCCCAGGTGCCCCCCCTTAATGGACATTACCCTTCACATGCTCAATGGCTACCTTCTTGCTTCAAAAGCTTACCTGAGTGCTCACCTCAAGGAGAATGCGGATCAGGACAGCAAACCATATCAGAATAACACCATGGGGGTAATGGGGCAACCGGAAGCCCCTGAGGTCACAAGAGAAGAGCTGAAAAATGCACTATTATCAGCCCAGGTAAAAACAGGCGTTAGATGATGTGTGCTGCAGCATCTAAGGGGTTTACTGTGTGTTTGAAATAAATCGTCGTATTTTACTTAGCTGTTGCAGGATTAGTGTAGGAGAAAGTGAATCCCAGGAGAATGGAAATTGGATTGAGGATGAAGCTTACAAAAGCAAAGTAAGAGGGAAAGGAAAAATACTGGGGACAGTTAAGCTGACAAATCCCTAAGACTTCATGGTCAACATCTTGGGATTTTAAGAGAAATAGCTGTAGAGTTAGTGGATATGCTGATTATGATTTTTCTACAATGATCCCAGCAGATTGGAAATTAGCAAATGTAATAGCTATTCCAGAACAGAGAGAGAGAACTGGGAACTACAGACCAATTAGCCTATCAGGAAATTGCAAGGATCTATTATTAAGGAAATGCACTTAGAAACAATACACTTCAAAAATCATTGGATCATTAGGGGATGAACAGGGGATTGAGGAGAGATCTTATATGTCTGTATAAGATAATGAAGGGGCTAGACAGGGTAGAGGCAGAGAGATTATTTCCACTTAGAAAGGAAACATGAACTAGAGGGCGTAGCCTCAAAATAAGGAGGAGTCAATTTAAAACAGGGTTGAGAAGGAACTTCTTCTCCCAGAGGGTAGTGAATGTTTGGAATTCTCTACGCATTGAAGTAGTGGAGGTTACCTCATTAAATATGTTTAAGTCACAGATAGATAGATTTCTGATCAATAAAGGAATGAAGGCTGATGGGGAACAGGCAGGTCAGTGGAACTCAACCACTATCAGCTCAGCCATGATCTTTTTGAATGGCGGGGCAGGCTCGAAGAGCTAGATGGCCTACTCCTCCCATTTCTTATGTTCTTATGTATGGTTCTATGGGAGGGAACCATTTGACAAATCTTATTCAGAATTTTTAAAGTATATAACTATTAAGGGAGATGAACAAGAACCAGTACATATACTGAGATTTCCAAAAGACATTTGGTAAGGTACTACATAAAATGTGAAGTGATCACAGAGTTGGTGTGATTAATGTATTAACATGGATATAGGATTGATTAATGTACAAGAAGCACAGGGTAGAGTTTAATGAGGCATTTGCAAGTCGGTAGACTGTAGTGAAGTTTAGCACGGAGCAGGGCTCAGCTACTTATATTCATGACTTGCATGAAGAGGCTGATAATAATGTAGCTAAGTCTGCTGATACAGAGCTAGATGGGAATGTAAACTGTGAGGAGAACATAAAGAAAAGTTAAACAATTGGGCAATCAGTTGACAGGTTGGGTACAGTATGGGAAATAAGGTTATTCACTTTGTTAGTAAAAATGGGAAAACAGTGTTTTGTAAAAGGTGTGAAACTTAGAACGTAGAACATTACAGCGCAGAACAGACCCTTCGGCCCTTGAGGTTGCGCCAACCAATGGAGAAAAAGCAATGACCCTCTAACCTAAACCATTCCATTTTCATCCATAAACCTATCCACTGACCACTTAAACGCCCCCAAACTTAGCGCATCTACAACTGCTGCAGGCAGGGCATTCCATGCCCTCACCACCCTCTGGGTAAAGAACCTACCTCTGACATCAGTCCTATAACTACCATCCCTTAATTTAAAGCTATGTCCCCTCGTGCTAGTCTTCTCCATCCGAGGAAAAAGGCTATCACTGTCCACCCTGTCCAATCCTCCGATCATCTTATATGCCTCAATAAGGTCATCTCTTAACCGCCTTCTCTTTATTGAAAATAACCTCAAATCCCTCAGCCTTTCCTCATAAGACCTTCCCTCCATTCCAGGCAATATCCTGGTAAACCTCCTCTGTACCCTCTCCAATGCCTCCCATCTTTCTTATAATGTGGCAACCAGAACTGTACACAATACTCCAAGTGCGGCCGTACCAGAGTTTTGTACAGATGCAACATGACGTTGCGGCTCCGAAATTCAATCCCCCTACCAATAGAAGCCAAGACTCCATATGCCTTCTTAACAACCTTATCAACTTGAGTGCCAACTTTCAGGGATCTATGCACATATACACCAAGATCCCTCTATTCGTCAACACTATTAAGAGTCCTACCATTAGCCCTATACTCTATACATTTGTTATTTCTGCCAAAGTGAATTACCTCACACTTTTCCACATTAAACTCCATTTGCCACCTCTCGGCCCAGCTCTGCAACTTGTCCAAGTCTCTCTGCAAACTATAACACCCCTCTTCACTATCTACCACTCCTCCGACTTTGGTGTCATCCGCAAATTTAGTAATCCATCCTTCTATACCCTCATCCAGATCATTTATAAAAATTACAAACAGCAGAAGCCCCAAAACAGATCCCTGAGGTACACCACTTGTAACCGAACTCCATGATGAATAATTCCCATCAACCACCACCCTCTGTCTTCTATCTGCTAGCCAATTCCTAATCCAATTAGCTAAATCACCCTCAATCCCATACATCTGCATTTTCTGCAGAAGCCTTCCATGTGCCACCTTATCGAATGCCTTACTAAAGTCCATATATACCACATCAACTGCCTTACCCCCATCCACCTCTTTGGTCACTTTTTCAAAAAACTCAATAAGGTTTGTGAGGCACAACCTACCCTTCACAAAACCATGCTGACTATCTCCAATCAATTCATTTCTCTCTAAATGACTATAAATCCTATCCCTAATAATTCTTTCCAAAACTTTGCCCACAGCAGAAGTAAGGCTCACCGGTCTATAATTCCCAGGATAGTGTCTATTCCCCTTCTTGAACAATGGGACAACGTTTGCTATCCTCCAGTCTTCCAACACAATACCTGTAACCAACGACGACCTGAAGATCTTGCCTCCCAGAGAATCCTAGGGTAAATCCCGTCCGGCCCAGGGGACTTATCTATTTTCGTATCCTCAAGAATATCTAGCACCTCCTCCTTATCTACTTCAATACTATCCAGTTTACAACCCTGTATCCCAGTGTTCTCCACAACTACATTTACGTTTCCCTGCGTGAATACCGAAGAGAAATATTTGTTCAGTACCTCTCCGATCTCTTCAGGCTCCACGCACAACTTCCCACTGCTGTCTCTGACTGGCCCTAATCTTGCCCTAACCAATCTTCTATTCTTAACATATCTAAAGAAAGGATCAAGGAGAATCCTAAAGCTACCAGCCAAAGTCTTCTCGTGTCCTCTTTTAGCTCTTAACTCACTCTTTAGCTCCCTCCTGGCTAATCTATAACTCTCCAGTGCACTAACTGAGCCTTCATGCATCATCTTGACATAAACCTTTTTTCTTTTCACCAGCGAATCAACTTTCTTTGTACACCACGGTTCCCTTACTCGACCATTTCCTCCTTGCCTGACAGGGACATAGTTACCATGGACTCGCAGTAGCTGTTCCTTGAATAAGCTCCACATTTCAGATGTTCCCAGCTCCTGTACTTTCCTAGTCCAACCTATGAACCCTAAATCTCTCCTAATAGCCTCATAATTACCATTCCCCCAGCTATAACTACTGCCCTCTGGTTCATGCCTATCCCTTTCCATCACTAAGGTGAACATAACCGAATTGTGGTCACTATCACCAAAATGCTCACCTACTTCCAAGTCTAACACCTGGTCTGGCTCATTGCCCAGTACCAAATCCAATGTAGCCTCACCTCTAGTTGGCCTATCTATATACTGAGTCAAAAAACCTTCCTGCACACTTTGTATAAAAACTGACCCCTCTAACAAGCTAGAGCTATAGCTATTCCAATCAATATTAGTAAAGTTAAAGTCTCCCATAACAATTACCCTATTACTTTCACTCCTGTCCAGGATCATCTTTGCAATCTTTTCCTCTACCTCTCTCGAACTTTTTGGAGGTCTATAAAAGACTCCCAACAGGGTGACCTCTCCTCTCCTATTTCTAATCTCAGCCCATACTACCTCAACAGACAAATCCTCATCAAACTTCCTTTCTGTCACTGTGATACAGTCTTTGACTAATAATGCTACTCCTCCCCCTCTTCTACCTCCTTCTCTACTCTGACTGAAACATTTGAACCCCGGAACCCGCAACAACTTGGGTACACTCGTATGAAGAATGCAAAGCAAAATACTGAAGATGCTGGAAATCTGAATCTCCTGGGAGTACTGGGGTCCAGCAGCATTTGTGCAGAGAAAACCAAGGTTAAAGTTTCTGATCTGTGACTTTTCAGGGATCAATTATTTAGGACTTGAGCTGAGGAGGATTTTTGCAACAGTGTGCCCCACAGAGCTCTGAGGGCTCCGTTGTTAAGTACATTAAAGACTGAGATTAATAGATTCTTGATCTCTCAGAAAATCAAGACTTATGGGGAATGGACAGAATAGTGAAGTTAAGGTAGATGAGCCATAATCGTACTTGTGGGACCAATTGATTTACTCCTGCTCTTGTTTCTTATGTTCTTATACACACGGTTCTTGTTGTCACAGAAATCTGATGAAGTCTAGGGCTAAGAGCTCCCAAGTGTGATTACAGAGGCACGTTCCATGATTTAAACTTCAGAATTTGCTAGCATTGTCTACTTTGCAGCATTGTATAAAACTAGGTGGGAGGGTAATCCTGCCAGCTGCAAACTTGAACCTAAAAGCTCACACTGCCCACTTCAAGTTACCTGAAATAAATTAGAATCACAGAATAACACAGCTGAGGAGGAGGCCATTTGAACTATCATGCCTGTGCTGGCTCTTTAAAAGAGCTATCCATTTTGTCCCACTAAGCTTACTCCTTCAAGTATTTCTTCAAGTTCCTTTTTAAATTTATTATTGATTCTCCATCCATTAACCTTTCAGGCAATGCATTTTAGATCATAAGGTTATGGGGATCTATAAAAAAAAAAATTAATGGCATCTAGTTGAATTGAAACAAATGTATGTTTATACATTGTTTTTTGTTTTGGCTACTTGAAGTAGAAAATCTAATACCCCAACATAAATGGACTCTCCTTACAGGACAGTGCAGCCGTACAGATTTTGTTGGAGATCTGCTTACCTACTGATGAGGAGAGATCTCATAGCACAGGAAAGGTCCTGAAACAACAGGGCCAAATCAACAGTTTGTCTGAATCCTTGGAGAACACGCAGGAGACTTTACTGAGCAATGTACGGGAGGTGCAGTGCCTCATCTGCTGCCTGCTGCATCAGATGTTTATTGCAGATCCAAATATTGCCAAACTCGTTCACTTTCAGGTTAGTACTGTATATTTAAGCAATAAATTTAAGCAATACTTTTATTTCTTAGTGCTTCATGGGAAGAATTACTTTTCAAGTGCGCACTTGTGCCTAAGTATCTCGTAACAGTGATGAGATGATTGATTGGTTTAATTTATTCTTGATATTATCTGAAGAAAGAATGTTGGATCAGAAAACCAGGCAAACACCATAATGAGCCATAAGCTCTGTACAATTCACTTCCAGTGGAAAGGCAGTGGTGGGGATGATATGAAAACAGAATGTTGGAGATACCACATCATCTTGGCAAGAGAAATAGAGTTGATGTTCAGGTTTCATAACCAATAATCCTGCTAAAGTAACTAACCTGAAACCATAATTCTGTTTCTCTCCGCAATTGCTGTCAGACCTACTGACTACTTCCATCATTTTCTGTTTCTATTTCATGTTTCCAGCTTCCATGCATTTGACTTTTTCATTAGTAACAGGAGTGGTCCTTCGGTTCAAAGCCTTGTGTAAGGGTGGCAGCTTTGGCAGTGCAGCACTACTTCGTACTCCACAGTATTGTGTTTGTTCAGTGGTGTTTTTATTTTGTTTGTCTTTCACTTTCCCTTTTCTTTCCCTCTTCTGTATTTAATAATTTTCACCAAACAATGGACTGTGATTCATCAACACAATTCAGTTCTGCACGCAGAAAATCAGAATGTATAGTCTCATTACAAACAGTGGCTTGAGCAAGTTGGCCTAGGGCATCTCCTGCTCTGTGCTGAGCCAAATAAATCCAAACTTACTGGAAAAATCAGGGCGTGGCATCATGTACTAACACTATCGTATAGTTGAAACACCCATTCTGTAATACACTTGCTGAAGCAGGTGTTGTTGAGTGTTTAACCTCCATTATAGCTATAAAATCTATAGCTCACAGAATCTGCAGTGCAAAAGGAGGCCATTTGGCCCATCAAGCCTGCACTCTCAACAATCCCACCCAGATCCTATCTCGACAACCCCATATATTTACCTCCCCAATCCCCCTGACACTAAGGGGCAATTTAGCATTGCTAATCAACCTAACCCGCACATGTATGGACTGTGGGAGGAAATCGGAGCACCTGAAGAAAATCCATGCAGACATGAGGAGAATGTGCAGACTCCACACAGTCACCCTTGGCTGGAATTGATCCTGGATCCCTGGCACTGAGGCCTTCATCCTGTAATACTTTGAAATGGATTTCTTACAAAGAGTCCTAGGTAAATTTGGTTTATTATAAAATTAAAAACAACTTGCTTGAATTACTCAGTTGAAAATTAACCAAGTAGTGTGGAGCTGAGTTACACAGATGACAGGAGTTATATTAGGGGCGGGTTGATAAGGTGGTTAAGAAGACAAAAGAGATACTTCATTAGCCATGACACACAATGTAAGATCGGGGAGGTTATATTAGAACTGTATAAAACGCTAGGCCTCAGCTAAGGTACTGCTCACAGTCTGGTCATCACAATGTTAATGTGTGATCAGACTAAAGGGATTATAGCTGGGGGTTCGAACAGGGAGGAATTTGTAAAATGTGTATTGGAGGAATCATTGGAGCAGTTTGTAGCTAGCCTGACCAGAGAGAGGGCTATATTGGATTTAGTTCTGAGTAATGAGTCAGGTCAAGTGGTTGAGGTTGCAGTAGGGAAACATGTGGCTAACAGTGACCACAATTCTATCTACTTTAGGATACAAATGGAAAAAGATGCTTGTTGCCCTAAGGGGAGGGTGCTAAATTGGGGGAAGGCTAACGACAGTCGGATTAGGCAGGAACTTATGGAAACTGATTGGGAAAGGTTGTTCGATAGGAAGTCCATGTTTGGTATGTGGGATTCTTTCAAGGGAAAACTCAAAATATTGAAGGAAGGGTATGTGCTAGCTAAGAGGAAGGATGGGAAAGGCAGGATTAGAGAGCCGTGCATTACTAGAGAAATTGAGGACTTGGTTAGGAAGAAAAGAGAGGCGTATGTTAGGTCAAAGCAACTAGGAACGGAGAGAGCATTGGAAGGACATAGAGAGAGTAGGAGGGAGCTCAAACGGGGAGTTAGAAGGGCAAAAAGGGGGCATGAAAGATTAAGATTAAGATTGGCAGACAAGGGTTAAGGAAAATCCAAAGACTTTTTACTCCTATGTTAGGAATAAAAGGATGGTTAGAGGAAAAATTGGTCCTCTTAAGGACAGAAGAGGGGATCTGTGCTTAGAGTCCGAGGGAACGGGGGAGATCCTGAATGAATACTTCACGTCAGTATTCACAAAGGAGAGGGGCTTGTTGACCGGTACTATCTTGAAAGGAGCTGTAGACCAGTTGAGGGAAATATCCATACCGAGGGAGAAAGTGTTAGAGCTTCTAGGTAGCATTAAAACTGATAAGTCTCCAGGGCCTGATGGCATTTATCCCAGGCTGCTTAGCGAGCTGTGAGGTGAAATTGCTGGGCCTCTGACGCAAATCTTTGTCTCTTCTTTGGACACAGGTGAGATCCCAGAGGACTGGAGGATAGCGAAAGTTGTACTGTTGTTTAAGAAATGTAGTACGGATAACCCTGGAAATTATAGGCCGGTGAGTTTGATGTCAGTGTTAGGGAAGTTGTTGGAGAGGATTCTTAGAGATAGGATTTATATGCACTTACGAGCGTTGCAATCTGATTAGGGATACCCAGCATGGCTTTGTTAAGGGGAGGTCGTGCCTTACGAATCTGGTAGAATTTTTTGAGAAGGTGGCAAGAACGGTCGACGAAGGATGAGCCATTGATGTCGTCTATGTGGATTTCAGTAAGGCATTTTGATAAAGTTCCTCATGGGAGGTTAGTTGGAAAGGCCAAGGCTAATGAAATACAAGGACAGGTATCTAAATGGATAAGTAACTGGCTTGGTAATAAGAGTCAGAGAGTAATAGTGGAAGAGTGTTTTTCTAGCTGGAGGTTGGTCACTAGTGGTGTATACTCAGTACTGGGACCTCTTCTATTTGTAATATATATAAATGACTTGAAAGAGTGAGTAAGTGGGGTGATTAGCAAGTTTGCTAATGACACAAAGATGGCTGGACTTGCGGATAGTGAGGAGCAGTGTCAGGCGAAACAGCAGGACATAGATGGGCTGGTAGATTGGGCAGATATATGGCAGATGGAATTTAATCCTGATAAAGCGAGGTGATGCTTTTCGGGAGAAAGAATGTAGAGGGGAGCTATATAATAAAGGGTAGACCTATTAAGAGTATAGAAACACAGAAGGACCTGGGGGTGCAGGTGCACAAGTCTTTGAAGGTGGTAGAACAGGTGGAAAAGGTTGTGAAGAAAGCTTATGGTATTCTAGCCTTTATAGGAAGGGATATAGAGTACAAGAGCTGGCATTTAATGTTGCAGTTGTATAAAACGTTGGTTAGACCTCATTTGGAATACTGCGTCCAGTTCTAGTCGCCTTACTACCGGAAGGACGTGGAGACTCTGGAGAGAGTGCAGAGGAGGTTTACCAGGATGCTGCCTGGTTAGGGCTGCTCTTGGATTTTGAGAGTAGCCTAGTCCTTCACGTCGTTAGTGTGTGCTGAAATTGGACCAGTTGATGGGCAACATGACAGCTCAGTGACTATCACTGTTTGCTGTGCAGATACGTGGATTTAGGCCAGTATCTGTGGGAGTTTGCGTATTCTCCCTGTGCTTCCGTGGGTTTTTTCTGGGTGCTCCGGTTTCCTCCACACCCCAAAGATGTGCTATTAGGCTAATTGGTGAAACAAATTGTCCCTAAATTGTCTCCCCAATCTGGTTTCCAATGTGAATTTCCACAAACATAGACAAGGGTCATAGGTGGAAGTGGGAACTCACGCTGTTAAAACGGTGGCGCGGGCTCATTGGGCCAAAGGGCCTGTTTCCCATGTTATGTTGCTCTTTGTTCTTTGAGAGCTTAATCAGGAGGCATAAATTTAAAGTAATTGGAAGAGTGGTCATGAAGAGAGTTCCAAATGCTCATGACTCTGAGTGAGAAATTCGCCTCCCCTCTGTTTTAAATGGATGACCCCTTATCTTTAAATATTAACCCCTCATTCTAGATTCTTCCACAAGAGGGAACATACTCGCCATTCTCCACATCCACCTTAGCAAGATCCCTCAGGATTGTATAATTGCATCTTACTTTACTAAACTCCAACAGATACAAGCCTAGCCTACCTAACCTTTCCTCTTAAGGAAGTTTTCCATTCCGGGTAGCAGTCTGGTAAACCTTCTGTGAACTGCTTCCTATACATTTACTATTTTCCTTAAATAAGGTGACCAATACTGCACATACTACTCCAAATGTGGTCTCATTAGTGTTCTGTACAACTGAAACATAACTTCCCTGGTTTTGTGTACAAGGGAGCTGAGGAGAAATGTTTGTATTGAGAGGGTAGTGAAGGTCTGAAACTCACTGCCTAAAAGGATGGTGGACCAGTGAAGATCAACATATCATTTGCCACCTTTACAATCTGCTTCACCTGCATGCTTACTTTCAGCAACTGGGTACAAGGACATCCAAATTTCATTGCATATTCCCATCTGTTGATTTATAGCCGTTCAGATAATAATCTGCTCTTTCTGTTTTTTTGCTTCCAAAATAGATAACTTTATCCACAATATTCTGCAAATACTTGGATGTGAGCTTGAGTTCCATAGCCTACAGGGCTACAGACCAAGAGCTACAAAGTACAAGTAGACTGGATTATTGTTTTTGGCTGGCACAGATATGATTGGCTGAATGTCTTCCTGCTTTGCTGCTATAAAGCACTTTCCACCTCTCAGATTGTCCAAAACTTTTCACAGCCATTAAGTAACTTTTGTACTATGGTTGCTATTTTCTTGGCAAATATGGCAATCGATTCACACAAAGTGCCATGAGTCCTGTGAGATGAATAACTGTTTAACCTACTGGGATAGATATTGTCCAAGATATTGAGTGAACACCTTTCTTACTCAGCAAGTCGTACCATGGAATGTTTTGCATCCACGTGATCAAGAAAGTAGGGTCCCACAACAAATACAGAAGATGCTGGAAAATCTCAGCAGGTCTGATAGCATCTGTGGAGAGAAAATAGAACCAAAGTTTTGAGTCCAGTTTTTATTTCAGATTCCAGCATCTGCAGTATTTTGCATTCTCTACGTTCCACTATCAGACCTGCTGAGATTTTCCAGCATTTTTCTGTTTTTGTTTCAGATTTCAGTGTCTGCAGTATTTTGCATTTTTATTAAGGAAGTAGGGTCACCATTTAAAATTGCATGTGAAAGATAGTTCTTCTGACAGTGCAACACTCTCCCAACTTCTAACTCTTGAGTGCCACCAGTGTTCCTATCTACACTTCGTGCATTGGCAGTATTCTTACAATAATGCCTCAGTCTCCTCATCAAGAATTCCTTTTCTGGTGGTATGTTTGTAAAAGTGCAAGACTATAGCTGTCATATGGGGGTAAAATCGGGTGCATTCTGACATCACTGCATGGTCAAAAAATTTGTATCACGTGCTATATGTGAAATGCCATTTGAATGAACTAACACAGCACCATGGATTAATAATTCAATACAGCAAGGTGATGGTCCAGTGGTATTAACGGTAGACTATTAATCCAGAAATTCAATTAATGTTCTGGGACCCGTGTTTGAATCCTGCCACAGCAGGTGCTGCAATTTAAACTCAATTTAAAAAAAAGTCCGGAATTACGAATCGACTGATGACTATGAAACCATTGTCGATTGTTGGAAAAACCCATCCAGTTCACTAATGTCATGTCCTTTAGGAAGGAAATCTGCCGTTTTTATCTGGTCTGGCCTACGTGTATCTCCAGAGCCATAGCAATTTGGTTGAATCTCTGGTTACAAGGGATGGATAATAAATGCTGGTCAACCAGCAACACCCATGTCCGTGAATGAATAAAAAATACTGACAGCACATATCAGAGGGCACTTAGAAAATCTTGTAAATTAAACACTGATTTATTCAATAAGTTATAGTTTTAAACTGAAACAATTGTAATTTTAAACTTATTGAGTATTATTTTCTCTGCTCAGATGATAATGTGTAGCCTCTCTTAAAAATAGATTTAAGCACCAGCAGAAATTGGCCCTCTATGCCCTAAATTCTCTTTATTATAAGATTTCCATGGCTCTTTAGTGCCATGTCTTGTTAAATTTATTGTCGATTATGTTTGTACAGGGTTACCCAAGTGAGTTGCTGCCTCTGACTGTAGCTGGAATTCCCTCCATTCACATATGTCTGGATTTCATTCCAGAATTGTTGGCACAGCCACAACTGGAGAAGCAGGTAATTCGGTCGCTACCGAGAATTATCCACAGGCAGATAGCATATGTGTGTTCGTGCTTAAAAGGTAGCCCCAGTCAGCAAACAAAAGGCAGGCTGATTGAAAAAAGATGCTTGAAAAATATTGAATAAAGTTCTACAATTTTTTTTCTCCATCTAATAATCCTGACATATTTCACACAGGCATAATCTAATATCCTGTACTCCAGAATGACAGAATAAACACTGTCAGTATTTCAATTCAAAACTGCTTAAGATGAAGCTTTGAAATGCCACCTGTTCTTTCTCACAAAGATCTCTTGCCTGTGAGAAAAGTTCCAGCAGAAATGACTCTACCTCTTTCTGCTACCGTAAGGCTGCTTTACATAAAGGCAGTTAACCACATGCTTGAGACTGCTTGCATGGGAGGGAGTGAGAGAACATAGGAATAGGCCATTCAGCCCATTGACCCTGCTTTATCATTCACAACGTTCTTGGCTCATCATCCACAGAAAATTGGACCAGGAGTAGGCCATTCGGCCCATTGAACCTACTCTGCCATTCAATACAATCATGGCTAATCATAGAAAATAGGAACAGAATAGGACTTTCAGCCTTTCACGCCTGCTCTACTATTCAGTATAATCGTGGCTGATCATCCAACTGAATAGCTGATCCTGCCTTCCCCCCATATCCTTTGATCTCTTTTGATCCAAGAGCTATATCTAACTCTATTTAAAAACAATGTTTTGGTCTCAACTGCTTTCTGTGGTAATGAATTTCACAAGCCTAGCACTCAAAGAATGAAGAAATGTCTCCTCATCTCAGTCCTAAAAGGTTTACGCCTTATCCTTAGACTACGGCCCCTGGTTCTGAACATCCCCACCGTCAGGCACATCATTCCTGGACCCAACTTATCTAATCCTATTAATTTCTATGAGATCCCCCTAACCCCACCCAATATTCTCCTGAACGCCAACAAATATAATCCCAACTGACTCAATCTCTCCTCAGGTGTCAGTCCCATCATCCCAGGAATCAGTTCAATAAACATATCTGCACTCCCTGAATAGAACATCTTTCCTCGGATCAGGAGACCAAAACTGCACATACTATTCCAGGTGTGGCCTTGCCAAGGCTCTGTATAAAAGCAGCAAGACGTCCCTGGACCTATCCTTGAATCCTCTCACAATGAAGACCAACAACCATTTGCTGTCTTTACAGCCTGCTGCACCTGCATTCTTAATGTCAGCAACTGGTGTACAAGGACATCCATTGCATATTCCTATCTCTCAATTTATAGTCGTTCGGATAATAATCTGCCCTTTTTGTTTTTTTGCTACCAAAATGATAACTTATCCATAATATTCTGCATCTGCTATGCATTTGCCACTTACTCAGTTTGTTCAAATCACACTGAAGCATTTCGGCATCCATCTCACAGCTCACTCTCTCACCCACTCAATCTCATTATTGCATTAATTTCCTCTTTAACCAGCAATGCAATTCTCCAACATCTTTTCCTTTTTGTCCTTCTGAAATACTGAATATCCTGGATGTTCATTTCTCATCCCTGGTCTAACCAATGTTCATCTGTGGTTTAAGTTTAGCTGTGATGTGCTGATTATATCTCTGGGCAGCGTGTGTTTGTGAAGTATTGAGCCAGTTATGCTGACCACCTAAAGGAAAGTCATGCTTTACACCCACTTCTGACCAGTTTAGAAAAAAGCAGTGTCTTAAAACCACTATACCATTGTGAACTTCATCAAAATTAATAACGGAAAATAATCCAACCTGACAAGAGGAATTGGGTATCTTCTACTTTCAGATGTAAGAGAGCTGATCTATCTCCACATTAAATTTTCACCTTTTTAAGTTTAATACATTCATTCAGGGGTGGAAATGTTGGCATTAAACCTTCTATGCAGGTACTGTATACTTATGTAGATTTAAGCTTCTGCTTAAACACAAGTTAACCTCCATCTCAAAGGCAGTTAGTATGGCAAATAAAATCAAATTACACCTGTACTCCTCTGAGATGAGATTGTGGTTTATGGCAGTCTGTGAACTGTTTTGGCCTACAGATTCTTGTACTCATATTGTGAAAATCACTGTGCCAGCTGTCGGGGTCCTGTTAATCCATGCTAAATTTAAAACAAGATTCCTCAGTCTAATGCATTTACTTGATCAGACTCCTATTGGATTTAAACTGATCATTAGTTGTCTGTAATAAAATGTAATATGCGCAGGTCCTTTCTATCATTCTAATGTAAGATTTATCTCCATTTAGATATTTGCCATTCAGCTTTTATCCCACTTGTGTATCCAGTATGCATTACCCAAGTCTCTCAGTGTAGCCCGCTTGTCTATCAATGTTATGGGAACTGTACTCACAGGTGAGGTCCTCATTCTCTTTAATTTTAGCATGAAATGTATTATGAGACTAAGTTATCATATGAGAACGTGTCCGTGTTTCATTCTACGCAACATCTCCCTTGTTCAGCTCCTCTTAAAGGGGTTGATAACCATCTTTCCAACCCCTTAGGTCACTGCTCAGAACCATTCTGTGGAGCCTACGCAAGTGTGTTGTGAGTTGAATGCTCACTCATCAGTTTTTAACAAGTTTATTTATTAGTGTCACAAGTAGGCTTACACTGTAATAAAGTTATTGTAAAGAACCCCTAGTCACCACACTCTGGTGCTGAGGAGAACATAGCATAATCAATGCACCTAACCAGCACATCTTTCAGACTGATTCCCTCTGGGTGCTCTGGTTTGCTCCCACAATGTGGACGTGGGAGAACATGCAACCTCCACACACATGTTGACCCACGCTGAGAATCGAACCCAGTTCCCTGGTGCTATGAGACAACAGTGCTAATTGCTGTGTCACCATGCTGCCCTCAGCAGCCAATGCAGGGTGAAATTAGCATTTGGACAAATATCTTCATAATATTTTTCCAATTTTGTATGTCAACCATTATGGAAACTGAGTTTTACTTTGCAACCGCCATTTTGTATCCATCAAAAACTTTCCAATTCTCTCGATTCCAGTCTGAGTAAATAATTACCAATTAGTGTTCTTCTAAATCCTAGTAACTTCAAATACTGTTATATAACCACTTTCTCCATCTGCAACCTCAATGTTTAATACAAAACACTCTTTTTTTTTTTGTCAAAAGGTGGTAATTGTGAAATTTTTATCTCCATAGTGAATAAACTTTGAAACATGATTCACTGGTGTATCATTCTCTCCTTGTGTAGTGTTGACCCAGGCTAAGCGATTTGCCTTCTTCATGCCTACATTGCCCTGTTTGGTGTCTTTCTGCCGCGCTTTTCCTCCTTTATATGATGATGTAACCTCATTACTCATCCAGACTGGACAAGTCTGTGCCTCACATGTTGCCACTCAGGCACAGGATATTGACCCCATTATTACACGTATGTATTTGTATTCATTATGATTGACGTTATACTTCATTTTGTTTTTAGATTTGTCCATTGCAGCAGTTAATTAGAAACAATATTTCTAATTTTGCTAACAACATAAATCTTTGTGGGAAAGTGAATGGTGAGGAGGATGTTAAGCAGCTTGAAAGCTGTTTAGACAAGTTGAGTGGGCAAATACTTAGCAGATGCAGTACAGCATCGATAAATGTGAAGAAATTCATTTCACATGGAGAAACAGAATGAGTGTGTTATTTAATTGGCGATAGATTGAGAAGTGTTGACATATAGGGGGACTTTGGTGTCTTATTACACTAGTCATGAAAGCAAGCAAACAAGTTATGCTTCATTGCAAGAGGATTCTAATACAGGAATAAAAATATCCTCCTACAACTGTACAGTCTTGATGAACCATATCTGGAGTATTGTATGCAGTTTTGGTTCCTTATCTAAAAAAGAATGTACTTGCCATTAAGGGAAAGCAGCAAGGTATAGAGGGTCGAAGGAGAAAATTGCTGGGGTCTTGAGAGAAATCTTTGTATTCTCACTGGCGACAGGAGAGGTCCCAGAGGATTGACAGATGGTCATTGTTGTTCCTTGGTTTAAGGTAGCAAGGATAATCCAGGTAATTATAGGCCGGTGAGTCTTATGTCGATGGTAGGGAAATTATTGATGTGGATTCTTCAAGATAAGACTTATTCCCACTTAGAAACAAGTGGATGTAAATACACGAAGTGACATGGTTTTGTGAAGGGGAGGTCATGACTTACTAACTTGATTGAGTTTTTCAAGGAAGTGATGAAGATGATTGAGGGTAGGGCAATGGATACTGTCTACATGAACTTAAGTAAGGCTTTTGACAAGGACCCTAATGGCAGATTGGTACAGAAGGTAAAGTTTCACAGGATCAGAAGTGTGCTGACAAGATGGATACAGAACTAGCTCAGTTATAGAAGGTAGCAATGGAAGGGTGCATTTCTGAATAGAGGGCTGTGACTAGTGGCATCAGGGATCAGTGCTGGGACCTTTGCTGTTTGTAATTTATATAAATGAGTTGGAGGAAAATGTAACTGGTTTGATTAGTAAGTTTGTGGATGACACACAGGTTGATGGGATTGCGAATAGCGATGAGGACATCCGAGGATACAGCAGAATATAGATTCTTTAGAGACCTTGGCGGAGAGATGGCAGATGGAGTTTATCTGGGCAAATGTAAGATAATGCATTTTGGAAGGTCTAATACTGATAGAAAATAGACAGTAAATGGCATAACCCTGAAGAGTATTGATAGACAGCGGGATCTGGGTACACAGGTCACTGAAACTGACAACACAACTGGAGAAGGTAGCCTTCATCAGCCAGGGCACTGAGTTTAAAAATTGACAAGTCATGTTGCAGCTTTCTAGAAAGAAATAGACTTGGACTTGGATTAAAGTGTTCAATTCTCATCATCAGAAAGATGCAGAAGCTTTGGAGAGGTCACAAAAAGATTTACCAGGATGTTGTCTGATATGGAGGGCATTGGCTATGAAATGAGGTTGGAGAAAGTTGGTTTGTTCTTAATAAAAACAACAGATACAGACACTGGATATTCAGAAGCTTTTTCCCAGATTGGAAGAGTCGATTAGGGGATAAGATGCAAGCGGCAAGTTTTTTTTACACAGAGGATGGTGGGTGCTTGGAACCTGCTGCTAGGGGAGGTAGTGAAAGCAGGTACGATAGTGACTTTTAAGGAATGTCTCGACAAATACATGAATAAGATGGGAATATGGTCCCCAAAGATTGGGGGTTTTAATTCAGGCAGGCAGCATGATCAGTAGTCTTGAAGGGTCAAAGGATCTCTTCCTGTGCTGTAATTTTCTTTGTTCAAACAATCACAGTACATTTAGGACCAGAACTGAAGAGAAACTTTTCCACTCAGACAGATGAACCTGTGAAATTCTCTATCAAGAAGGCTGTGGAGGCTAAGGCACTGAATATATTTAATTAGGAAATAGATTTTGTCTCTAAAGATAGCAAGGGAATGGGGAGAGCATGGGAATGTGGTGCTGAGATAGGAACATAAGGAGTATATAATTTGGCCCTTCAAACCTACTCTGATCCTCTGTTTCTATAATGCTTCCTCTGAGTTTCCCTGTCATCCCACAAGGTGTACTTAGTTACGATGCCATAACTAATTGGTTTTGAAACACAAAGTTGGAGACTCCACACAATGTCATTGTAATTTGGACACTATTCTGACAACAGCATTTTTTTGCACAATTAGTCTCTCTTGAACTGGAGGCAATTCATTCAATGGCAAAACTGGCATGTTTTATACAGGTCTCAAGTATCTAAAGGAGAAGGCTGAAGTAAGCCCTGAACTCTATCGTGGTGCAGACTTGGATAGGATTAAAAAGGGTAAGACTATTGTACCAGAGAGTTTGGACCCTGATGTGCTTCTGTGCCAGCGTGTTGAAGCAACATTTCTGGAGATAATAAATACAGCTGTTGTTGGAGTTTAGCAACAGAACTGAGAATGGTGCATGCCAAGAATATGAAAACCATTACACCATCTCATCTCTGGTACAACCACAAAATGACTGGTTGGTTTTGGGGCAGCTTGCATTGTAATCAGATGTATTTGGGTAGGCTATGCCCAACAGATGCAATATTTGTCTGAATATTGAAATGGATTACAATGATGTCACTACAGGACTACCATTAGATGCACTGGTAGGTTGGATGTGATGAAAAATGTACATTTAAAGGAGGAAATGCTTTTATATAGCTAACCTAAATTAATTTTCTGAAACCCCCTCCTCACCGTGCAGATTATACTTTGTAATAAAGAATCTTTGCTTATACACTGAACATGTGTAAAATTGTGAATATTTCAAATGTCAGTCTCTTGAAATCTGAAATGACTGCTATGTCTTTCACTTATCTAAAGCTAATTTTTCCTACTGTATTCATCATTGAAAGCGAACACAATTATCTTCCATCTCCCTTCTATGCATTTTTAAAACCTTCTGGCATATGTTTCCTACCACAAAGTTCAATGAATAATACCAAAATAGTACGAATTAGAAGCAAATTGTATATTAAATAAGCATTGGCCTAATTTATGCTGGAATCTCTTATGTCATTACTGCAAGAAATAAGTTTTTACTTCAAGGTTGCTCTGCCATTCAGTAAGATCATAACTGATTGTGGTCTCAACAAACACTATTCCTGGCCTTTTCAATGCCCTGCTCTCCTAATATCCCTTATCGATCAAAAATTTGTTAGTCTAAAATATGGTCTCTGAGGCAGAGAATTTCTCAGATGTGCAAGAAAATTTTTCTAGTCTCAATCTTAAAGGGGAGACCCCTTTATTCCGAAACTTTCCCACTAAATTCACATGGTAAACTTCCTGGCGAGCCCTGATAGACACTGATCTTTTAATAAAAATTACCTTGCATTCTTCTACATGCCAAAATGGATCAGCTCAACCTGCTTTGTACAGAAAATATTACCTGAAACTGCTTAAAACAAAAATCCTTCCTTAAGTGAAACCAAAACCGAGTGCACTACACCAACATTGGTCGATGTTGCGCCGACCAATATAAAAAGCAATGACCCTCCAAACTAAACCATTCCCTTCTCTTCCACGTACTTATCAACTAACCTCTTAAACGCCACCAAACTTGGTGCATCTACAACTGCCGAGGCAGGGCATTCCACTCCCAAACCACCCTTTGGGTAAAGAACCTACCTCTGATATCCGTCCTATAACTGTCACCCCTTAATTTAAAGCTGTGTCCCCTCGTGCTAGCTTTCTCCATCCTAGGAAAAAGGCTTTCACTGTCCACCCTATCTAAACCTCTAATCATCTTATATGCTTCAATAAGATCCCCTCTTAGCCGCCTCCTTTCTAACGAAAACAACCTCAAATCGTTCAACCTCTCTTCATAGGACCTGCCCTCCATACCAGGCAACATCCTGGTAACCTCCTCTGTACCCTCTCCAATGCCTCCACATCTTTCTTATAATGTGGGGACCAGAACTGCACACAATACTCCAAGTGCGGCCGCACTAGAGTTTTGTACAGTTGCAACATGACGTCGCGGCTCCGAAATTCAATCCCCCTACCAGTAAAAGCTAAGACTCCATATGCCTTCTTGACAACCTTATCGACTTATATAGGGACCTTCTCGGTCCATATATACCACATCAACCGCCTTACCCCCATCCACCTCTTTGGTCACTTTTTCAAAAAATTCAATGAGGTTAGTAAGGCACGACCTACCCTGCACAAAACCACGCTAACTATCCCCAATCAATTTATTGCTCTCTAAAGAGAATTATCCGTATTGAATTCCATTTGCCACCTCATGGCCCAGCTCTGCAACCTATGTCCCTCTGCAAACTGTAACATCCATCCTCGCTATCTACAACTCCCCCCACTTTGGTATCATCAGCAAATTTACTAATCCAACCCTCTACACCCTCATCTAGGTCATTTATAAAAATAACAAACAGCAGTGGCCCTAAAACAGATCCTTGAGGTACACCACTTGTAACTGCACTCCAGGTTGAATATTTCCCATCCACCACCACCCTCTGTCTTCTATCAGCTCGCCAATTCCTAATCCAAACTGCTAAATCACCTTCAATCCCATGCATCTGCACTTTCTGCAGTAGCCTACCATGGGGAACCTTATCAAATGCTTTGCTAAAATCCATCTACACTACATCAACTGCCTTACCCTTATCTACCTCTTTGGTCACCTCCTCAAAAAACTCAATAAGGTTTGTGAGGTACGACCTACCTTTCACAAAACCGTGCTGACTATCCCTAATCAATTTATTTCTCTCTAGATGCTTATAAATCTATCCCTTATAATTCTTTCCAAGACCTTGCCCACAACAGAAGTCAGGCTCACCGGTCTATAATTTCCAGGATGGTCCCTACTCCCCTTTTTGAACAAAGGGACAATATTTGCCATCCTCCAGTCTTCCGGCACTATACCTGTAGCTAACGACGACATGAAGATCAAAGCCAAAGGCTCTGCAATCTCCTCTCTAGCCTCCAGAGAATCCTAGGGTAAATCCCATCTGGCCCAGGGGACTTATCAATTTTCATACCCTCAAGATTCGCTAACACCTCCTCCTTATGAACCTCAAACCTGCCCAGTCTACAACCTGGTATCGCAGTATTCTCCCCGACAACATTGTCTTTCTCCTGCGTGAATACTGACGAAAAGTACTCATTCAGTGTCTCTCCTATCTCCTCAGGCTCCATGCACAACTTCCCACTGCTATCTGCTTCTGGCCCTAATCTTGCCCTAACCAATCTTTTATTATTTATATACCTGTAAAAAGCTTTTCTCCATAGTAGTATTTCTTTAATGATTGAATGTTTTAAGTTCCTCACTTTTGATTCTCTACTAAACATCCCTGTCTTTAATTTCACGTGTGGATAAATTCACGGTGTGATTCTTTGTACGTTTTTTATCACATATTTAATAATATGGTTTAACTCTAACAAACCTTCTTGTCCCACTCACTGTTTCCTGCCGAATGAGTGGATTTTCTATCCATGCCACTATGCTACCTCCAACACCATACCTTCTTATCTTGTCACTAAACCTTTTGAGGTACCTTGCTAAATACCTTTTGGAAGTCTGAATTCAAGACACTTATGGTTCCCCTCTAGACTTCCTCAAAAAAAAACTCGCCACTGTTTCCCTCCTGTGAAGCTATGGTGACTCTGCTTGATTCAAAAGTAATCTAATGTGCCACTATTACTTAACTAATTTGAACATTTTTACAATAATTGTTTGGCTATTTGGCCTCCCTTTTTGAAGAGGGGGTGTCACATTGGCAGTTTTCCAATCCTCCAGAACACACTTTTCAAAAAAATTACAACCAATGCATTCAGTATCTCATTATTATTTTTATGATCCTAGGATGCAAGCCATAAGAGTAGTCTGTAGACTCTCAATTTCTTCTTTCTCTTGCTGTTTTAGCTCTGCCCAAATGGACTTTACATCAGAGTCTAGATCATCCCCTATATCTTAATAGTGCTACACCATCTGAGATCCTACTTTTCAACTTAATAGATGAATATAGGGAGTTAGAAAGTAGGTTCATTGAGAGGTTTTTTTTAAATCTATCTCAATGATATGAAAGTGTACCATGACCACTGATTGTTCATCCTGTCCTTCCAGAATACCCTTTAGTTGCTGAAATATTCTTGACCTTAGGTCATTTCTGTAGTTGCAAACTAGATTCCACAATGGTACGTTGCAGTCCTGGTGCTATCAGTTCCTCTTACAATTGAATCCCCAAGAACAATTGCAGCTCCACACTTGTGCCACATCTCCTATGCAGCAGTATGAACCATGGTGCAATGAATTGTGCTGTCACTGCTTTCCCTTGAGATGCCATTCCCCTCAAAATAGCACATCTGAGTTCCAGCACTGCCTACCTCATCCTCACTCTGCTTGCTGGTCATCCATTCCCTTTCTGTCATGTACTCAACCTGTGGTGTGACCTCTTCTCTGTATGTGCTATCCACAATACAATTAGCTTTGCAGATGTTCCAGTGTCACCAGCTGCAGACACTTCCTGCTCTAGGGATTGGAAAAGATCCTGACCTCCCATAAGGAGCATATTCTGGCTTGTGCTGTCCTGCCATGACTTATCCCTTTAAATTAAACCTTTTAAATCAAGTACTCTAGAACATATCCTTCCTAATCCTAGTTACCACCGAATATACAAAAAACTTAAATCAACAAGTGAAAAAAGTAATAATTACTTACCCAACCTTACCTACTAATTACCAGTCAGTTCTCTCCCTTGTAGCCTCTATTGCCGCAGAAGAACAAGAACAATCTCTGAAGATTTTAGCTTTTGGAAATGAAAAAAACTTTCCCCCTGCACTGAATTCCCACTATGCTCCAAATTGCCATTACCCACACTCCCTCTGGCTGTGTCTCAATGTGTTCTCTCCTACTGATCACGTGCTTCTAATAATTACTCTTAAATATAGTTGAGGTTACCCTCATTTATTGTCTGAGGTAAACTGCATTCAATTCTGCATATTTCTCTCTTTAATGCAGGCTGCAACAGGTTTTAATGCAGAAATGAGAGTTTGGAAACTGTAATGACCCAACTGCTTTAGCTATGGTGCATTAAAGGGAAAGGCAGTGTTACAACTTTAAATGTTAATTCAGTTGTTGTTAGATACTGATAAAGGAGCATGCAGGGTGCAGCCACATTCAACAAATGCACTGCGAATTGTGACTATACCTGGAAAAACAACTCATTAGCTAAAAATCTAAGGAACTGTGCAAGTTCTTTCTAGTCTATTTTTAATTTTGTTTCTTGTGACATTCCTCCATGATCTACTTCCTCCTCAAGAATAATTTGATGATTCAGTTGCCACTGTGTGTCATTCAGAGTTTGCAACTGAAACTAGAATTCAGTTTATTACCAATCAAATATACTACCAATTTAGGGTAGCACTGTGGCAAAGTATTGCTGTCTCATAGTACTACAGATCCAGGTGACTACATATTCTCCCAATGGGTTTCCTCCCACACTCCTAGGATGTGCAAATTAGGGTCATCTGCCATGCCAAATTTCCTTTGGTGTCAAAGGGATTAAGCAGGGTAAATATCTTGGGCAGGATTATTGTTGGTGCAGGCTCAATGGGCCAAATGACTTCCTGTACTGTAGGGACTCTTATGATTCTAAGTAATGCTACAAAAACGTCACATACACTCTAACCTGGATAAATAGAGAAATGAAAATACACAAAGGGCACACCAACATTATGAATAAATTATTTATTTTCATTTGGAAATGTTTAAAAAGTATAAACCTTTTCAACAATTCAACCATAATTTGTACTTTAAGCTTTTTTGGACTGTATGTAGCTTTTAGTGTTTGCCACAATCTCCAGACTAAAATTTGTTCATTATTTATTAAAAGACTCTTAAGGAACTACAACTGCAGCTTTGCAAGCAGGATGTTTTATACCAATGTAGGACACAAAGAGAAAAAATGGACTGGTCCTCACCACAGCTGGGGTTTTCATCACTGCTTGCCCAGCTGTCACAGGCAGCCAACTGTTCAGCAAAACATGACATTGTTCTCCCAATATTTTTTCTCTTTTTTTTTAAAAAATAAGCAAGGCATCAACTCTGTAAAATCCAACAATTAATAAAATTTAAGGAGTTTTTTTAAATCTACTGCAATTTCAGCTCAAAAAATCTATAAATATTTTGACAAAAAAGATTAAATTATGAAATTTAAATAAGACAAAAAACGTTTAAGCAATGCACTATTAAAGTACTGGGATTGCTAGTGTTTGCATAATGAAATGGACCACTTTCAGATCCTGGTTTCAGCATGACCAGGAAGTCAACAAAAATTAAACAGGGTATAGACAGTCTGTAGAGACCATACGCTGTGAAACTCCAGAAATACAAGGAAAAGCATCAACTTTCAGGCATTTTATAGTGGCATTTATACCTTACAACATGACCTGGTTAAAATACTTTTTCTTTACATCAGAAAACAATCTTAGCAATAAACTGCGGGTAACAGTGGAAAACCTGCTCTGTATTGGAACTCCATTTAATAAACCCATTATTTTCTATTTACTTAAAATTGCATAACCACATGGCCTTGCACAAGATGCCAAGAACATTAATGAATGCAACTAGTATGATTTAGGTGACAAAAGTGTGGGAAAAGATCGTGTATTGGAGTTAAAGCAAATTCAGCACAATTCTATTAATATTCATACAGAAGATTTCAAAACATCCACAGCTGCCAGCAGTGGTCTGCAAAAGTAATTATAAATGAACCAAAATTTTACAGCAACATAATATCCAATTTACTGTTGCTTTACATAATTTTAAGATTATCAACTTTTAAATTTTATATGTACGTTTTACAATTAAAAGAACAAAAATTCTGACAAAATAAAGCAACATCGATGGAAACCAAAAGATGTGGAATAGCAGTAAAGCCAGTAGCGCAAGTATCTGATTATTAATGTTTGATTAGCATATTGTTACTTTCTGAGTATCTGTGATTTCCCCATGTATGAAGTTCCCAATCATGACACTGGGTAAAAACAACCTGCAACAGATGAAGGTGCAGAGTGTTCCAAAGTTATGTCTTGAACAATTTGTGCATCCACATTCTCACATTCAATTAATGGTCTGAGAGCCTTAGAACTTGAAAATGAACACCTTTTGGCAGGTGGACGAGGGGGAAACAGATTGAAAGATGATTTTACTTAATCTGCTTTGAGCTATCTAAGATGCTATATTTAGAAGTGAAATGTGCAGAAACTGCAGTTCTTCAAAGATCACCTTTGAGGACAATTCCATATAGATCAAATCTGTTTGAATTGTGTGCTTAAACTTCCAGATCAAATGAACAAAGGAATCCCTGTGCACCTGTTTTTTTTAAAAACACTATACAATTCAGATGATACTGGAAATATTCTGTTCTACATTTCAATAACTTGGAAGATTATAAAACTTACAGTATTTAAAGGGGATATATTAAATACAAAAAAATACAAAGAGCAGAAAATGAGGCAAAATCCAATGTGGGGCTTGAACCCACAGAAGAATTTGCTAGAGCAATACCATCCAATGCTGTGATTGATTTGATTATTTAAAGACACCCCACCAAAGAATACTTGTTTCACAACAAAAACATGAACCATGATTCAAATGACCTAAAATGATTGTTAGAATTTGCCAAAAGTTGAATTGCTTCTATTTCCTATGTCAAGTATTCAGTTTATTTGCATTAAGAGTTTAATATGTGAAGAAACTACATAACTGATCACTGTACTCAAATGGGATGGCTTTAGGGAGTACAAATACAACATACGCTCTATTATAGATTTAATACAATCCGTAACCTTACTGTCTTACTCAAACATACTGATTTAGTTGTAAATTTCCTGCAGGACCCCTCCCAAAACAGCTTTACTGTTAGGTCAAACAATTAAAACAATTGAGGCAAACTGGTTCTCTCTTATCTTCACCACTTGGCTTTGCAGAGGCTTGAAAGAAATTGTCATGCTGCTGCAAAGGACATCATCCAGTGACAAAAAAAATAGCTTAAGTCAAGTGAAAGGTAAAAGAATTCAAGAGACTGGCAACTCGAGTCTGACTCACTGATTAAGGTTGGGAGCCAGGTTGACAATTCTAACAAGAGTGCCTTCAGTTTAAGAAGCAGCCCAAATGTATTAATGGGTTGAGATCACATAGCATATTAGTAACAAATATGCAAATATTCTTGTAAAATTCCTGTGCCATTATTTCATGACTTATCAGCTATTTTAAATTAAGTTTATCATGGCATTTTTAAGGCTCAGTGCAATCGTTATTAAAAAACAGCTTCCCTAAAAGTAATTTCAGCAAGGTATAGCAATTATGTATGTAATTAAACAATTGAAGGTTTTTATATGCATGCATATTAAAACCTAACAATAGAATGCAAAGGGCTAGAAGTGTTGGAACTCACTTTAGTGTTGCACAACTGTATAGAGTAGTGCTGCACAGGATTTCAAGCAGTTATTGGCTGTATCAAAATGTTTGCAGGTACCATGGAGGCACTGTCATTAAATTAAAAAAGTCAACCACTTTTTGCATGGAAAAGATTTTAATCAAATTTCACAGAAACCTGATCAAAGACTTCCTGCAATATCCAGGTGTGAACAACTAAGTGACCTGGGACACCCACCATTTAAAAAAATGTACTTAATCAAATTTTAATCTAATTTTCCAAGATGAAATTGAATTGCATATTTCTGCAAGGGACTATTTAACTGATAATTTAATTAATTAATTTTAAATTCATGGATTCTAGAGGCATAGTTGCAAACACAAGGAAATTTTGGAATTTATTTTAAAATATTTACAGTTCAAAATTACTGGTCTCACTGTAGCCAGGTTCAAATACAATTAGGAATTTTTGTACTTTTATTTACTGCATGGTAAAGTTTATGTTGCATATATACTCATATAAAATATTAGAAATCTTTCTGCACACGCTTCCTGTGAACTCTTTCCAATACAAGTTCTGATGTCCATATTTATAAGGAAAATTGTTTATGTACATTGATCAGACTGTGATTACATCTTCCTCTCTAAGTGCAAATATTATAGCATCACCCATGGCAGGAGAGTATTATTACAGACTGATATGTTTAACCACAGTTTCATGTGGATGCAGGCATTTATAATAGGAATATTAAAAAGGCTAGACACTGACTTTAAAATGGGGATTGAATTCCATTTGCACTATCAGGTTCAATTATACTTTTCCCTATCCTCTTCCAGCTGGAATCTACAATTGGTCTTGACTCAATATGTGCAACACTACAGGAGATTGACTAATCAGAGCATGTCATGAATCAACTCTGCTGGGTTTTTTTTTTCAAATTCCATTGCAGGTGAACATGTCTCTGAAGTGATGGCTTTGAATTTTGCTTGCTAAAATTAAAACACTCTTTATTTAGCTTCAAACTATTTACTCCTTTTACTTAGTTGTACTTAACACTACATCATTTTATCAAAATGTACATTTTACTTCAGGCATGTTTAAAAATTTTAGCTTGATAAAAAGGCACTGTGTCTACATAGTAAATTGACCAATCATTAAAACATACTGAGAAATATAATCTTCCAAAAAGAAAACCTTCACAAAAAGAAAGTTTAACATGACATAGGGGGAATAAAGTGTTGCAAAGACAGATTTCCAGGTGGTAAATATTAAGAATCCACCAGTTTCCCCTGTTTTTTTTCACCACTGCTCTTCCCTTCCTTGAAGGCCTAAACCTTAATCTGTGTTACCCACAATTGAGTGCTGAAGCTCTTTTTAGAAACATGTCATTCCAAGACTTTGCAATATTTCTATAATTGTACAGAGAGATGATTAACAATGGTGAAAAGACTTGCTATATTTTATACAAAAATAAATCAAGGAGCTATGTAGTCTGATAATGGAAAAAGTATCAGGTCTGGTGATTACTAAATCACAATATAAAACAGAACAAATGAGAAAGCATACTTTTATGACTTTCTCTGGAAGGTGGTACCTGGATCAGTCAAGTGGTCCATTTACTAAAGCCATCATTAAGTTTGGACAATGATAAGAGTCTGGCTTAGAAACCTTAACACTACAACAGACCAACACACCTGCATTGCATTGATTCAATTTTGGAAAAAAATTCTGTTGCTACAAAATTTAGTTACCATTCTGCACAATTCTTTTTTTATACAGTAGTAACAAATTAAAGTTACTGACTTTTTTTTATATACAAATAGGCAGGTCTTTGGGACTGACCTTGACAAGAGCAGTCCTCTTCCTCCTCCTTCTCCTCCGCAGTCCCGTTCCCTACACCATTCCCCAACCCATCCCCTTTTAGCGCTGGCTTCACAATGCATGATAAGAAATGCTATAAGATGTACTTTTCAGTTATAAACACAGTGAACATATTTACTGTACAAGTACTCTGCATCCACAGCTTCGCTGCGTTTTCACCACACACAAGGTATGGTTAACACTAACCCCATCCCTACTAAAATGTACACTGAACCAATAGATATTTGCTGCTCTCCCTCCCCCAACTTTATAGCAACCTACTGCAAACTTTTAAGACGATTATAGATATTTTAGTACAACAAATGCTTTAAAGCCCGAAGGTAATATAGACCTTCTTGAAAAATTAAAAAAAATACAAAATATAAGACAATTTATACAACATTTAAAAACTTACAATAAATTAAGATGCAGGCATTTTTGGATAACTGCCTGTGGCTTTAAAACCCACCAAGCAATTAAAGAGGGCATCCTGGGGTCCTTCAGACCCAATTCCAAGAATTCCTCCGAGTTCTCCATGAGTAATGTATGCTTCCCTTTCTACCGAATCCTGTTCTCGATGATGCTCTCAAACGATATCCCTTTTCCAAGGATTAGTCCTGGACCCCTGCAGCTCCCTGGCAAGTGGCAAGGTTTACAACATACTTGTGATGAAGTTGTACAGTTGTGTCAGCACCACAAAATGAACAGGGAGGCAGGAACGACGGTCCTGGGTGGCAGGGTCACAGGTCAGCCAAGAAAGAGCGTTGTATTGTTCTAGAACAAACCTGGAATTCAGAGGCATTTTAGAATTTGAAATCTTAGAAAAAAAGGAAATATATATAAACTCCAGCAGATCTCAACTTGTTGCATTTACAAAAGCAGTTTTATAAAATACACATGGGGATTGTGTCTTTAGTTTAAAGCAACATGAAGGAGTTATGTGATCCTTCCTGAAGTCTGTCAATCAACAGGACTGCTCAAGATCAAAGAGAGACCTGGTTGTTTGCTAGAAGATGCAAGATGGAAACATTTGGAAACAATATCAGAAGTATCTGTGCTTACAATGGTTAGAATGTTAGTCTCCAAATCCTAGAAAGGTGTTAAGAATGTCCAGTCATAAACAGTTGTGTTTTAAACAGTCTATGCACAGCAACAGAGCATAGCAGAGGCCTGGCTGGAATGTTCTTCTGGAGAAACATTGATGCTTTTCAACTGTACTCTCAGAAGCTGTTTCAGAGATAACCTGACAACTTATTTGTGTTTCTATTTGTGTTCCTTGGTGCAGACCGATGGGCTACATGGTATCCGCACCAGAGGGATTTTATGATTCTATGATTCATGTCTGGATCAAGGCTGTAATGAGATCAGGAGTCCAGTGGCCAAACTGTCAACAACAATCTTCATCAATATGTTAAATGATAAATTGTCCCTTAGTATCACAGGGGGTTATATGAGGGGTTGCGGGGATAGGGCCTGGGTGGATGCACCATAGGGATTCTACGAATATTAACTTGCAAAATAAATAAGAGTAGGGGTTTAAAGGATAACTAATCAGTATTTCTACCTGGATACAAGATCCATATGATTAACACTGGCATGGAGAAGAGCTTTTAGAGAATAAGGATTTATAAGATGCCTCTATAAACAGTCACAAATAGTCTGCAAGCATCAGGGAGAAAGAGACAGAGAAGGGGCAACTAGAGGCTGCAAGTCTAATTGGTTCACCAAGCAAAAAATGCAGGTAGGTGCTTGCATCTGGACAGAAAAGATCAAATCTATGAGGATTTGAAACAAGGCTGAATGATCCACCTAGTTTGCACTGCAGGAAGAATCAGCAGGAGGAACCCTCACATTAAAAGACAATTCTGAGGTTAAAAGTTACCAGACTGGGAAAGAAAAGGAAGAAGTTCTGAGAATCTCAGAGTCATTCTGGGAAAACTGAATGTTGATGTAAATGATGGTAGGAAGTATAATTGTGGTATTCTAAATTGTGTTAACAGTTTAAAAAAAGAGGAAGTTCTGTTTGGTAGTTTAAAGTAGAAGTTGCCTACACAAAGTATTTAGTCAATGTTGCTCCTAGTTTGTTTGTTGCTGTAAAAAGTCTCAGACATGAAATCTTGTGTCATCCTTTCAGCTATTAAAGGCAAGTTCAGTTTTTGTTTAAAACTATTAGTAGTCTTTACAGAGATCAAACAATTCCCCTGTATATCGTAGGCCACAAAACAGCTGATGAAGCAACTGCACAAAGGAACACAAACAGAAATACAAATAAGCTGTCAGGCTACCTCTGAAACAGCTTCTGAGAGTACAGTTGAAATGCATCAATGTTTCTCACACAGCGCAATGCTGTGTGCAAACATGTCAGCCGTTCCATATTAACATCCTAACCAAACTGAAAAGATGATAAATAACTGGCCTGGTGCTGAAAGGAGGATTTATATTCATCAAAACACTATTCAGAACTTGACCTCTTATCTCAAATGATGCCATGAACACAAACATGTGGAGAACTTGGTTTAGTATCTTACTAGCACCACTCGCTACGCCTCATTCAGTCAGATATATCAGTAACAATAGCATGGTGGCACAGTGATTAGCAGTGCTGCCTTTCAGTGCCAAGGACCTGAGTTTGAATTCCAGCTTGGGTCACTATCTATGCAAAGTTTGCATATTCTCTCCGCATCTGCATGGGTTTCCTCCCACAGTCCGAAAAATGTGCTGGTTAGGTGCACTGGCCGTACTAAATTCTTCCTCAATGCACCTGAACAGATGCCAGAGTTTGGCGGACTACGGGATTTTCATAGTAACTCCATTGCAGTGTTAATGTAAGCCTGCTTGTGATACTAATAAAATTTTATATTTTTGAGAAATTCCCAAAACATTACCTTCATACACATTCTACATGTGAGAGATCATTAATGTTCAATTTTATTTTCCAACAAGATTGGGGCAAAGGCTCAATAATGCGATACAGTGAGAAAGAGTAAAAGTAAACTAAGCCCTCCAAAATTACTTTTGATTTAACTCCAGAATAATGCAGTATCTCATACCTGAGCACATCAGAGGTCTGGTTTGAATCAAGTGGGTGGGAGTGCTTACTATGAAGCAACTCATCCGAATGCACTGAAGGCACATGGAGGTGCAACGAGGCCTGGAAGCCAAAGAGAAATTAAATTCCTACAAGTCTGTACATGATTGAGCTCCACATCTTACTGCATTACAACAGCTTCCACTAGATGGCAGGAGTCATTGTCAGCAATGCATTCTTAAAGTAACTACAATAATAGGTGTAATATTTAATGTTATAAATTTCAACAGAAGTTACGGATTTATCCTTGAATTTATTAAGTAAGTTAATTGCTCCACCATCAACTTTTACTTCAGAGCACACCAGACAAGAAACGATAGTTTCTCTTTTGCTGATATCCCTGAAAGCAAAATACCTGCAACTCCAGCTATTGTTTTTGATTTTATTATTGTCACATGTATTAGCATACAGTGAAAAATATTGCTTCTTGTGCACCGTACAGACAAAACAGACTGTTCATACAGAAGGAAACGAGAAAGTGCAAAATGTAGGGTTACAATCATAGCTTGAGTATAAAGAAAGATCAACTTAGTGCAAGGTAAGTCCACTCAAAAGTCTAACTCGAGCACAGCTGTTCTTGAGTCGGTTGGTACATGACCTCAGACTTCTGTATCTTTTTCCTGATGGAAGGAGGCAGACAAGAGCGGAGCATGGGAAACTTAATTACGCTGGCTGCTTTGTTGAGGTATGGGAAATGTAGACAGAGTCAACGGATGGGAGGCTGGTTTGCATGATGGATTGTTTAAGGTGAAATCTCATACTCTCTGTCCATTTCAAAACGAGAGAGATCACTACCTGGCCCTTTCATTTGAGAGAGTTTCATCACAATGTTTGGGCAACAGCTAGGCATTTCTGCCTGCTCACTGTGTTTCACCCCTACTCAACTTGATTTTCCCCCAAAAATTTGAACACTACTGAACAGCAGATGGAGGGGTTGATTACAAAATAATAGTTGTGAGGAACAGAAATTGTTTATTTATTAGCAAGATTGTGTTGCAGAAAAGTACAGTCCTAGCAAGTCTGGGAGATAAAAAGCACATTTGGAGTTAACCAGGGATGCAGGTCCACAGTGGAGAGCAACTTACTGCTTCACACTAACTAGCAACAAGTGTCACCTAAACATTCAATAAGGTTTAATGGTAATTTATTCCAGAGGACAAAATGACCTTCAAACTCTCCCCAGATTTCCAAAACAATACATGCAAGAAGTGTCTTGGCTTACCTTGAGGAAAAGCGGACATTGGTTCTGTGCTTGAGGGCAGGCTGACCAAAACCAGTCAGGAAGTGGCCCAGCCTTAGCTGTCGAGACAAAATATCCTAGTGCCAGGGGCTGCTGCAAAATGGTTACTTCATCATGAGATTCCTGCCGGTCTGTGCACTGGCCCTGAAAAATTAACAACAAATTCATTTTGATTGCAGCAGGTATAGTAAAGTTTATTTGTCACAAATAAGGCTTACATTAACACTGCAATTAATTTACTGTGAAATTTCCCTAGTCACCACATTCAGCGTCTGCTCTGGTCAATGCACCTAACTAGCATGTCTTTCAGACTATGGGAGGAAACTGGAGCACCCAGAGGAAATCCACACAGATACGGGGAGAATGTGCAGACTCTATGCAGACAGTGATCCAAACTGGGAATCGAACCCAGGTCCCAGGCGCTGTGAGACAGCAATGCTGATCACAATACCACTGTGCCACCCAGTAATTTGTGGCCATTGCTTGTTTATAGGATTGGGTTTATAGAAAAACCCAACTATATTGGGTTTTCAAGCAACTGAATAACTTGGGGTAATATATATCCTCACTACTGAATAATGTAGGAGGCAGAATAGAATTTTCTACCATCTATCTGCTTGAGAAAGTGGTGGATGATTTTTTTTAAATTCAATGAATGTGGGAAGCACTCGCTGGGACAGCATTTATTCCCCATCCCTGTTTGCCTTTTTAATGTGGCGTGCTTAGTCATTTCAGAGGGCAGTTAAAAGATAATCACATGCTGCAGATCTGGAGTCACATGCAAGCAAAACGAGGTAAGGATGGCAGATTTCCTTAGCTAAAAGGTCATTCGTTTTTACGACAATCGAGAATGGTATCATAGTTATCATTAGACACTGAATTCCAGATTTTTAGTGAATTCAAATAAACCTTCTCGTGTGATGCCATCTGAATCTGAATCCCCAGAGTATTACACTGGGTCTCTGAATGATAGGTCCAGGGACAATACCAGTTGTAGAATTTTTTGGGTTTTCAAGCATATATTACCCCAAGTTATTCAGTTGCTTGAAAAATTCTACAACTGTTATTGTCCCTGGATCTGTCATTCAGAAACTCAGTGTAATACTCTGGGGATTCAGATTCAGATGGCATCACATGAGAAGGTTTATTTGAATTCACTAAAAATCTGGAATTCAGTGTCTAATGATAACTATGATACCATTCTCGATTGTCGTAAAAACGAACGTCCTTTAAACATGACCAAAAAGCAAAACATCTTAAGAGCTAACACTTGACTGTATGTAAACTTTCTGGTGGAATGCTTGTGGCAATGATTTCTGTCTCTGGCACAATTCCACTACCCCCTTGTTAACATATCAGAGCCCAGAGGTCCCGAGTTAACAGAAACTTTGCCCAAGGCAATTTAATCACACTGGAGTGTGGCATCTGTCATAACCTTCTGATGGTATACTGTACCACTCAGTAAGCATGCTGTACCACTCAATAAATGTCAGCACATATCGGATTCATTGAAAAAGAGGAAAACTGGGAGCAAACAAGGGGGTCAGAAAGGGAGACAATTTCAAGGAAATCTGAAGAAAATTGTACTTTTCTCCTTGAAAATAAAATGTTATATGAAAAGGAGACATCCAGAATAATGACCCTGGCAGCATTATAAAGAAACAGAGAGTCAAATTGAAACAGCACAAATTCAGGAATATCAGCAAGAAACTACTCTTTTTAAAAAAGTTGATCAAAATGTGAAAAGCTCTTCCAGGCAGGGAGGACAGAGCAGAACAATTATTTAAGAAACATATTATTGGGAGAAAAGAGCCAAAGAAAAAGACCCTTAACAAATGAATAACCACAGTA
Organism: Sphyrna mokarran; assembly: GCA_024679065.1. Lineage (NCBI taxonomy): Eukaryota > Metazoa > Chordata > Chondrichthyes > Carcharhiniformes > Carcharhinidae > Sphyrna > Sphyrna mokarran. The sequence continues at coordinate 6,767,752 of JAGIQG010000022.1, forward strand.
CTACACAGCTGCACCAACACCTCAGGGACTGTAGCAGTTGAAGGCAGCCCACCACTTTCTTAGGGAATAGGCAGTTAAGTGATGGCCTAACCAGTGACACACATATCCCCTAAATTAACAAAAAAAAACAAAAATGCACCAAATAAACTTCTCCTCTGTATCCAGTAAAATGACTTAAATTGAATTTTTTTAGGAAGTGGAACAAATGTGATGATAGCAGATCACCTCACCTTGCCAGTATCACCACCGTGTGGGTAATGAGAGCCTGGTGAATGTACTGGTGAAGTGGATGGAGATGCTGGCAAGTTAATTATGAGATCAACATCTGGGTCCAGTAGTTCAAAGATCCCCATTTCCTCTGCAAATCAAATGAAAGGAACTAGGTCAGAATAAAGTACAAGATTCAAAAACAACTTATAAATGATCACATTTTCTCTGTGAGCTGTTGCAATCGATTTCGATAGTGAAAGTTGATTAGTTACTTAGAAACTTAAGTGACACACTTCATTCATCCCAGACTAATTTTAAAAAGTAGGTTCAAAGACTGATGGCCCAGTGAAGAATTCAGTTTAGCTATCACCAGCAGATGTGGCTAAATAATTCAGAGCAACACAAGATACTCCACTGGAAAAATACAGCATCCATGGGGAAAGAAACTGAGTTAACATTTTGTGTTCATATGCCTCTTCTCCAACATCATTTATCAATCCTCATGTATGCTTCAATCAGGGATATCTGAAAGGCAGATATCCTGCCTTTCGGAAAGGCAGGCGGGAAGAAAAATGTAGTGGCGTAGTATTGTTAGTAAGAGATAATGTAAAATCTATTTGGGTGGAAATAACAAAACAGCAAGGATAAGAGGACATTGGTAGGATAGTGTACAGATTCCCCAAACAGCAGCCATGCTATAGGAAAGGATATAACCAATAAATAATCGGAAACGTGTAAAAATAAAGCAACAACTATGGGTGACTTTAACCTTAATATTGATTGGGTGAATCAAGTTAGAAAGGGTAGCGACAACAAATTCATACAGCGGATTGAATAGTTTCTTAAAGCAATGTGTCATGGAGCCAACCAGGGGATCAGGCTATCTTAGATCTGGTAATGCTGATGAGGCAGGTTTGTTAAATGGTCTCAGAGTAAAAGATCCCCTAAAAACTAATGATCATAATATGATAGAATTAAATACTCAGTTTTTAAGTGAGAAACCTGGATCAGAACCAACTGTATTTAACATAAATAAAGGGAATGACAACAAAATGAAGGTAGAGTTAGCTAGTATGGACTAAGCGGATAGATCAGCAGTCTCACCAAGGTCCTGTATTTTTGCTGCATAGCCCCACAGCTCTTAAACTCAAGCCCCCTGTTAAAATTGCTTAAGGCAGGTTAAGTCCCTGGCCCGGATGACTTGCACACTAGGATCTTGAATGATATAGCTACAGAGATGGTAGTTGCAATCAGTGATATGGCCCCCATTGTTTATACTATATTTTAATGACTTGGGAGCAGGAAACAAATGTACTGTAGCTAAATTTGCAGATGACACAAAAATAGGTGGAATGGCAAGCTGCAAGAGGAATACAGTTTAAAAGAAAAGTTGATAGGTTTAGTAAAGTGGACAAGAAGTTGGCAAATGGAAATGAGAAAATGTGAAGTTCATCTTGGAAGGGAGAACAAGAGAATTATTTAAATGGAAAAATCAGTAGAAAGTTGCAATACAAAGGGACTTGTACACGAAACAGTTAAGACACAGGTGCAGCAGGTAATCAGGAAGGCTAATAGAATGTTGCCATTTATTTCAAGGGAATTGGAGTATAAGAGTAGGGAAATCTTGCTGCATCTGTACAAAGTACTGATGAGACCACATCTGGAAAAATGAGCCATTTTGGTCTCTTGCAAAGGAAGATATTATTTAATTGGAGGCAGTACAGAGAAGGATGATCCTTGGTATGAGAAATTTTGTTGAGGAAAGGTTAAACAGATTGGGACTTGACTCATTGGAATTTAGAAGAATGAGAGGTAATTTCACTGAAAAGTAGAACAGTGCAGCACAAAAACAGACCCTTCAGCCCACGATGTTGTGCCGAACACAACGCTAAATTAAACAATTCCTTACCCTGCCTTTAGTCCATATGCCTCTATTCCCTGCATATTCACATGCTTATTTAAAAGTCCCTTACACACCTCTTTTATACCTGCCTCCACCAGCACTCTGGCAGCATGTTCCAGGCACCAACTAACTTGTCCCTCACTTCGCCTTTGAACTTTGTTTGCCTCACCTTAAATGCATGCTCCTAGTATTAGACATTTCAACTCTTGGAAAAGGATTTGACTGTCAACCCTATGTATGCCTTTTATAATTTTACAGACTTCTTTCAGGTCTCTCCTCAGCCTTTGTGCTCCAGAGAAAACAATTCTAATTTGTCCAGCCTCTCCTTAGAGCTCATACCCTTTATAAATCAAAGTACTGAGTATAAAAGTTGGAAAGTTATGGTGAGATTGTATAAGACATTGGTGAGGCCGAATTTAGAGTATTGTGTGCAGTTTTGGTTACCTAGTTACAGGAAGGATATTAGTAAGGTCGAAAGAATGCAGAGAAGGTTTAAAAGATGTTGCCTATTCAACCTTTCTCTGTAACTCAGTTTCTCAAGTCCCAGCAACATCAGTGGGACCAGGCAGAAAAATGATTCAGCACAGTCAAGAAGGGCCAAAAGGCCTGCTTCTGTGCTGTAGTCTTCTATGGTTCTACTTTCTAATCTAGGCAGCATCCTGGTAAATTTGTTCCGCACCCTCTCCAAAGCCTCCACATCCTTTCATGTAATGTAGGCTAACCAAAGTTGTATAAAGCTGCAACATGACATCCTGACTCTTGTACTCAATGCCCTGACCAATAAAGGCAAGCATGCCATACGCCTTCTTTACCATCCTATCTACTTGTGTGGTTACTTTCAGGAAAGCAATGGACTTGAACCCAAGGTCCCTTTATACATCAAAGCTATTCAGGGTCCTACCACTAACTGCATGCTTAATCTTAATGTTTGATCTCCCAAAGTGCAACACTTTGCCCAGGTTAAACTCCATCTATCATTTTTCCCTCCATATCTACAACTGATCTAAATACAAGCATGGTTCTAGTTTTTCACCCACCACAAACTATGATGTATTAAAGCCAAATGCAGCACCCCTGCTATTAGTCCAGCTGTAATAAGCTAACAAGAATCAGGCACTGAACCCCCAGTGCTTTCTTGAATATGAACAGCTGAACTAGTTATTAGATTAACTTCTGGAGCCACTGCAGCAGTCAAGAAAAAAGAAATAAAAAGACCTTACGATTTGGTGCAGGAGAGAGGGTTTTAAATTCCTGGATCACTAGGACCATTTCTGGGGAAAGTGGGACAGTCTAGATCTGAACCAGGAGGGAGCTAAAATTCTTGCAAGACATTTTCTTAGTGCTATTCTAGTGCTGTTAGAAGGAGTTAAAACTAATTTGGCAAAGAGAGGGGACACAGACTGTTAGCAGAATAAGGTCATGGAATCATTCAGCAAAACTAGTCAGAGAGAGTGCAGCTTTATTAAAGGACTAAGGCTAGACTGGATGGCCTCTAACACCAAGGGTATTGCAGGTAAAATGGATGAGTTAGGGGTGATGATTGGCACGTGAAAGAGTGACATTGTAGTCAGAGACATGTTAAAGGAAGGACACTATTTCAACTCAACATTCCAGGATATATAATTTTCAGGCAAAACAGGGGAGGCAAGAGGAGGCATTGTATTATTGGTTAAGGAGTCAGTTACTGCAGTAAGGACAAATGATATCTTAGAGGGGGCTACGGGCCGAACGCTAGTTGATGAAATTAGGTGGGAGTTCAGGTGCTTCTAATGTGCCAATATGGATTTGATAGGCCAAACAGCTTCTTCTGCACTCTGATTCTAAAGCCAGTTAGCTTCTGCTTCAGAATCAATTCAGTCATTTAAAAGTGAAAGACATCTATCTGAACCGATATTCAGCAACGCACCACTATCAAGTATTGTTGCAGCAGCTGAGCCACCATTAAATAGACAAAGTTCATTCCATAAATCAAAACGGCCATAGAACAAGAACAAGAGATTATGCCCCAATTCAAATGTTGAAAATGCACAGTAAGAACCCAGCTGATACTACAGCAACAGATAACACACAACATGACTAACCAACGTTTATTTCGTAGCTCCCAGTTGGCACCTGCACCATGGCAGAAGTAGGGAACACAAGGATGTGAGTGCACGATGTATCCTGTGGAGTGCTCAGCTGTGATGTCTGCATGTTGAGTGATGTACCACGACCAAACACTGATCCAACTGACACAGAATCTGCAACAACATTTAAAAAAACACAATTTAGTCATAAACTTATATTTCAAAACAAAGATTTTCTGTTAAGTACTCAACAATAGACCAAACAAGTTTCTAATTACTTCAAGATATGAACATCCAGTTCAAAAGAATGTTCAGCTCTTTGATGCAAATAATTGGCTCATGTGGTTCACACCAGTGTTCAATTGAAAAAAAGTTGAAAACACTATTTGCTGATAGTTTGGAGAGATTTACAACACATTCTCTCTGCATGTGGAGTTAAAATACACTCTGAACTCTGATTTTAATTACCAGAACTAGAAAAGATTTAACAATTTCCATGTTATGCGCTCTCATTCAGCTGTAAAACAAAGGCAATAATTTGTCAGTGCTGAAGATTTCATGGCACTATTTGAAAAGAGCATGGAGTCCTCCCAGTATCCTGCCCAACATCCCTTCCTTAACCACTCTTAAAAAAAAAGTCATTGCTTCTCAGATATTATATAAATGTCCATTAACAGTAACTGCACTTCAAAAACAAATTTGTGAGACACTCTTTAGATGTTTTGGCAATATAACAGGAGCACAACAATGCAAGTATTTCTCAAACACATTTACTTTTAGTAGTTACTATTTAAATCCTTTCTGAATTCATTCCCTTGCACAGTCCTTGTGTCTGTACGAGTAGCACAACAAAAATTCACGTTCTGTCATACAGACAGTTTTCCTCAGTTCCACTCGACAACAAATACCGTATTTTAGATTGCAGTATTTTAGACTGAAAATAAGTGGGACATTTTCAATGTAGAGGTAATGGCTCATAAGTGACAAATTTTTTTTTACAAACTACATAACAAATTATCTGCTTGCCCAGTAAACACAGTCATACTCCTAATATTTGAATAGCAGAGCAGACTCGAGGGGTGAGATGACTTACTTCTGTCACTGGTTCCTATATGCTTATTAATATTGTGATGGTACTGTGTCTTTAGAAAATATATATATGTATGTCTTATAAGGGGTATGTTTAGAATTCAGATCTGTTTTACAGGGTACCAAATTGTTTAGCAAAACCTTTAAATTAGTAGGTGGGGGCACAGGATAAGTATTTATTTTAGATGAGGAGTGTTTGTTTTAAGCAGAGCTAATGGGTTTCAGTGTAGAATTTGGATTACGTTGATTGACAAGGGCAGAGTCATATGCTTAATGGAAGGAAATAAGCTCAGGGGAAGAAATACTGTTTCAGTTTCATTTTAAAATACAAGTAGTTGCCACATGGGCTACTGAAAGGAAACAGGTATTTTTCAGTCTCTCTCTCTCTCTCAGATGTTCTGAAAGCTCCAGGACTGTTAACATAAGCCAAGAAAGTATACCTGTGTTTTGCTAACTAATGTTAAGGAGGAGTTTAAATCTATAAAAAGAACACTGCTTGAATTGGAACTCAAAGTAAAAGGTTAGCAGTTAAGAATAGTTTCTTATCTGGTACCTATTCTTGAGGGTTTGAAGTTAGATAAGTCCCCTGGGCTGGACGGGATTTACCCTAGGATTCTCTGGGAGGCAAGAGAAGTGATTGCAGAGCCTCTGGCTCTGATCTTCAGGTTGTCGTTGGTTACAGGTATAGTTCCGGAAGACTGGAGGATAGCGAATGTGGTCCCATTGTTCAAGAAGGGGAAGAGAGACTTTCCAGGGAATTATAGGCCGGTGAGTCTTACTTCTGTTGTGGGCAAAGTATTGGAGAGAATTATTAGGGATAGGATTTATAGTTATTTAGAGAGAAATGAATTGATTGGGGATAGTCAGCATGGTTTTGTGAAGGGTAGGTCGTGCCTTACTAACCTTATTGAGTTTTTTGAAAAAGTGACCAAAGAGGTGGATGGGGGTAAGGCGGTTGATGTGGTATATATGGACTTTAGTAAGGCGTTCGATAAGGTGGCCCATGGAAGGCTTCTGCAGAAAATGCAGATGTATGGGATAGAGGGTGATTTAGCTAATTGGATTAGGAATTGGCTAGCAGATAGAAGACAGAGAGTGGTGGTTGATGGGAGATATTCATCGTGGAGTTCGGTTACAAGTGGTGTACCTCAGGGGTCTGTTTTGGGGCCCCTGCTGTTTGTAATTTTTATAAATGATCTGGATGAGGGTATTGAAGGATGGATTAGTAAATTTGCAGATGACACCAAAGTCGGTGGAGTGGTAGATAGTGAAGAGGGGGTTATAGTTTGCAGAGAGACTTGGACAAGTTGCAGAGCTGGGCCGAGAGGTGGCAAATGGAGTTTAATGTGGAAAAGTGTGAGGTAATGCACTTTGGCAGGAATAATAAATGTGTAGAGTATAGGGCTAATGGTAGGATTCTTAATAGTGTTGATGAACAGAGGGATCTTGGTGTATGTGTGCATAGATCCCTGAAAGTAGGCAGTCAAGTCGATAAGGTTGTTAAGAAGGCATATGGAGTCTTAGCTTTTATTGGTAGGGGGATTGAATTTCGGAGCCGCAACGTCATGTTGCAACTGTACAAAACTCTAGTGCGGCCGCACTTGGAGTATTGTGTGCAGTTCTGGTCCCCACATTATAAGAAAGATGTGGAGGCATTGGAGAGGGTACAGAGGAGGTTTACCAGGATGTTGCCTGGTATGGAGGGCAGGTCTTATGAAGAGAGGCTGAGGGATTTGAGGTTGTTTTCGTTAGAAAGGAGGCGGCTAAGAGGGGACCTTATCGAAACATATAAGATGATTAGAGGTTTAGATAGGGTGGACAGTGATAGCCTTTTTCCTAGGATGGAGAAAGCTAGCACGAGGGGACACAGCTTTAAATTAAGGGGTGATAGTTATAGGACGGATATCAGAGGTAGGTTCTTTACCCAGAGGGTGTTAGGGAGTGGAATGCCCTGCCTGCGGCAGTTGTAGATGCGCCAAGTTTGGTGGCGTTTAAGAGGTTAGTTGATAAGTTTATGGAAGAGAAGGGAATGGTTTAGTTTGGAGGGTCATTGCTTTTTTCATAATTGGTCGGCGCAACATCGAAGGCCGAAGGGCCTGTTCTGTGCTGTAATGTTCTATGTTCTAACACTATGCTAAGTTTAGTAGCATCTACAAGTGTTATAATACTGCTCTATACATCCAAATCTAGGTAATTTATAAAAATTCAAAACTGGTCCTTGAAGAACACTTCTCAATCTAAAAACATCCATCCATCCATCAGATAGATGTGGTTTCATAAATTATTAAATTCACATACACTTCACATATAAACTATGAATAGAAAACATTTGCCAGGCCACTAAGAGTACTGTTCAAATGGGAGAGTTGAGATGTTCAACCAGAATTCAGACACAACTTGTATTCTTTAGTATAATCATTTAAGAAACCAAGGAGGTGTGAAACTACATCAGATCATAAGAGCATATTGCATCCCTTACAGATTAAACAAACTGCTGAAAAACTACATTCCACAAACTATTCTTACCAGGCATTATCACAAATGATCCCTGTGGCTCCATAGCAACTAAACAAGCACTAAGGATGCTTGGAGAATCAGCTGCAGAAATACCACACATTCTGCAAGTGTCCTTCAGATGCCGGCTGAGAGACTGCAAAGTGCGACGACCAAGCAAGCAACTCCAATCTGCAAGTGTAAAAAAGCAGCACGAGTTGGAGAAATAACATCGTAAGTATGCACTAGATTTTAAAGCACTTCTCTATTAATATTTTCCGGATTGCTGTGCCCAGTATATTGCTATAGATTAGAAGTCACTTTTGAGAATACCGGTGGATAGATGAATGTTAAATAGTTGCATAACGTTCCTTTTTCTGCTATGCTAACATAGGCATCAGTCTCCACCAACCAGTAAAGAAATTTCACATCAAAGGGTTAAAACATTTGTCCAATATTCTAAAATTTCTAGCCTTCAATTTCCAGTTGCTCCCAATCAGCTGATCTATACTCAGTTCACCAAATTTAGCAAAAAAATAGTTTCGCTCTTGATCACTATCAGATTGGCAAGGTGGCACAGTGGTTAGCACTGCTGCCTTAGTGCCAGAGGCCCAGGTTTGATTCTCAGCTTGGGTCACTGTCTGTGTGGAGTTTGCACATTCTTCCCATGTCTGCATGGGTTTCCTCTGGGTGCTCTAGTTTTCTCCCGCAGTCCCAAAGATATGCAGACTAGGTGGATTGGCCATGTTAAATTGCCCCTTGGTATTAGGGGGACTAGCTAGGGTAAATGCATGGGGTTGTGTGGACAGGGCCTATGTGGAATTGTGGTTGATGCAGACTCAACGGGCCAAATGGCCTCATTCTGCGCTGTAGGGATTATATGATTCTAAATGAAACCTGCTAAGGAAGTTCCTTTTTTTTAACAAATCAGATGAAAAAAGATAGAACACATTGCCCTCTAACATAACACTTTAATCTATAATCTAACAAGGGCCATTAATGAAGCCTGCTGCTATTTACCAGGACTTAGAATCTGGCAGGGGGGGGGGGGGGGGGAGGAGAATGCTGGGGGGCACCATTGACTGAACTCTGCTTGGCTTGAAGTTCTCTCTAGTAGTGGAAAAATGTTGTAGGTTACATGATACAACATAATTTCTCTTACGAAACCATATGTCAGCCAATTTACTGAGTAATAGCACAGGTCTGGTAAAATTATTCTTTTGTATATATATGTTTGACTGCTTTACAAACGTCTTTATGAGAATGATCTGCCTTAGTCAGTGCTCACATCTGGAACCAATGCTTCAAGAATAATTTTCCAGTTACATATCAAGGAAACTGTTAAATAAATATGCAGTGTGTGCAACTGTAAGATGCCGCAGGAGGTTCATTTGCTTTACTGCTTTAAATTGTTTTACCTTTTAACTCTCCGTGTCCTATCCTCCCAAGCCGTCCAATAACAACTCTCCAGGGTAGTGATGTCATTTGCATGATGCCCAAACACCAGTCCCAGAGTTTTTGCAGGCCCATTCTCCGGGGTGAACCTTTCCGCCTACGAGCCCTATCAGATTAAACACAAATTACCTCTTTAATAAAGAATAAAAAACGTTGGATATATTCCACCTGTATGGAGTGAGAAAGAGAAGTTAATATTTCAAGTTGATGAATATTCTTCGAATCGGAAAATGTTATGAGACGTAACACGTTAAAAGTACAAAATCGGGAAAGGGGGGAAATGGATCGAACAAAAAGGGAAGTTACAGGAACAAACAAAAGGGAAGTTCTGTGAAAGACAGTCAGTAGAATCGAGAGGAGGATAAATAAATTCCATGGGGCAAAAACAGGCTAAAATAATGGGTCCACTTGGGCAGACCTGTTTGTGGATTTTGGGAAGGAGGTAAAAGCAAGCTATGTGGAGTTGAGGAACAATGCAGTAACTGCCACTTCATCATCCTTCTTTTTCCTTTCAAATGCAATTGCAATAAAGGCTGGCATTAAATTGAGTATTGAAAATAATTTTCTCAGCAACTGACTCTTACAGAATAAGTTTGCTCTTAGGATGGAATTGGTTGATCTAAAGGCACTGACATTTGCTTGGGCTGTTGCTGGGGGAGGAAGTATCCAGCAACCCAAGAAACATCAAAGTTAGGCTTGATTGTTTAACCACACTTAGAAAATTCAACATTCACAATGGTTCACAAGGGCTACTTTGGCCAGGTACACAGGAATCTGTGTAGAACCCGTGGAAGAGTGATAACAGTTACGAGTTAATTCCTTTCAAGGTATAAAGATTTTCTCAGCATTTAACTTGAGGTTGTGAAAGAAAAAGGGTGTACAAAAGAAAAAAAAATCCAAAGACAGAAGCAAAATACAGCACCACACAAAAATACCAATTTGCTGAGTCACAGAATAGTCAGATATATAAGTGCACATCAACAATTCTCTAAAATACTGGCTCGCAACAACACTATCAAATGGGAGAAACAAGAGAATCTTGGTGTGATGGTAATAAAGTGATTTTACATCCCTAAAAATGGTTTAGTCTTGCTTTTTTTCCTGAACATTTCCCCCCTCACTAATGATTTTGCTGACCGTATATAAAGAGCAAAGAACAAAACAGCACGGGAAACAGGCCCTTCCTAGAGATCATGACCTCTACCCATGATCCCTGTCTATGTTTATAGATCTATGGATTAAAAACCAAATTTGAGACAATTTAGGGAGAATTTGTTTTGCCAATTAGCCTAAGAGCACATCTTTGGGACATGGGAAGAAACCGGAGCACCCGGAGAAAACCCACGCAAGCACAGGGAGAATGCGCAAACTCCCACAGACACTGGCCCAAGTCCATGTATCTGCACAGCACAGCGATAGTCACTGAACTGTCGTGTTGCCCATCAAATGGTCCAGGTCAAGCGTACACTAACGACGTGAAGTGCCACGATACTCTCAAAAAAAAATCCTCTCACGACCTATTGCGTGTATGCCCCTTGTTAGACAACAAGATGGACCAAAGCACCTGTAGGATAAAGACAAGTACATCAATATCATCATCTATTTACACACTTCCCAGGGACTCCCAAGGCTCATGACCCCTATTTTAAATCAGTTTTCTATACCCTCCATTCCCATTCTGTTCATGTGCCCATCTAAGTATTTCTTAAATAACTCCAGAGTATCTGCCTTCACCACTTTACTTGGCAGCGCATTCCATACCCCCACCACCCTCTGTGTGAAAAAACTCCCTCTAGCATCCAAATTATACCTTACCCCCCTCACCCTAAGCCCGTGACCCCTCGTGCTATTTGAGTCCATCCTAGGAAAAAGCTTAACCCTGTTTACTCTATCTATACCCCTCATAATCTTGTACACCTCTATTAGATCTTCTCTAAGTCTACGTCTTTCTAAGGAAAACAGCCCCAATTTGCCTAACCTCTCCTCATAACTCAGACCTTCCATACCAGGCAGCATCCTGGTAAACCTCCTCTGCACTCTCTCCAGACTCTCCACGTCCTTCTGGTAGTAAGGCGACCAGAACTAGACACAGTATTCCAAATGAGGTCTAACCAACGTTTTATACAACTGTAACATTAAAGGCCAGCTCTTGTACTCTATCTCCCTTCCTATAAAGGCTAGCATACTATATGCTTTCTTCACAACCTTCTCCACTTGCTCTGCCACCTTCAGAGACTTGTTCACCTGCACCCCCAGGTCCCTCTGCGTTTCTATATTCCTAATAGGTCTACCCTTTATCATATACCTTCCCCCTACATTCTTTCTCCCGAAATGCATCACCTCGCATTTATCAGGATTAAATTCCATCTGCCATCTATCTGCCCAAGCCACCAACCTATGTCCTGCTGTATTGCCTGACAATGCTCCTCACTATCCGCAAGTCCAGCCATCTTATATATACTTTTACACCAGCCCTTCACTGTAAAAATCAGATGTTAGTGAGCAAACCACACATAAAACTTCTATCTATATAAAAGATAACAATCTTGAAGACTGGTACAAGTCTACTACATAATGCAGCTGAAGTGGTGCTAATACTTCTTAAAGCCATTCAGAGGTTGGACAGTCCTATTAGGGACTTCAAATTGCAATTGGAATTATGTTGCACGTAACTCTCCGTATGTTATCAGTATGTGTCTCTAATGCCTGCTTATTTTTTTTCACTGCACTTTCCAGATATACTAATCTTTTTATGTGAAAACAAACTGGGAGGTACACCTGGTCTAAACAGAATCATCTGTTCCTTCTTGTAAACAACTGCCAGTCCAGGCTGCAAGACCTCTCTGACTAGACTATTGAATTAGTGTGTATTTTGCTGCTTTTCAACTGTCTACATACCTGTTTGGTACATCTATATTAATAACGCAGGTTTCCAGCAATTCTCCATAGAGATCTGTACATGTTCCAAGCAACCACCTCTGATCATGTGACAAGCAATAGCCAACAAAAAGAACATTGTACTTCTGGCTAGCCTCTCCAAATGTCTCTCCCAGCTCAGTCTGCTTATCCTTCACTGGAGCCAAGATAAATGGTGGGCTGTAAATTCGTAAATGCTCCGGTCTCTGTAGCAAAAAGAAACAATAGGTTCAAAATTAGGTCACATTTTAAGCATTTCAGCTCCACAAATAGTTCAGTGAGTAAGCACACCTCAGTGATCCATAACAGGGAGGTCTGAGTCATCCCACTTCTCTATGTTTTAAATAGGGATTTACATGTTAAGAACATTCACTCTAGTTAGAGATATATCAGAATTATGCAGTACTTAGGCTTACCCTGCAGGTGGTATCTAGTAGAATGGACAGGTACTATAGATAGCAGAGACATTCTTGAGCTGCACTACAACACTTGAACCTCCTCACTGCCAGTGAGCCAGTGTGGGCTGATGCCAGGATTTCTTTGGCATCCAACACTGCCTACAGGGTAAAGGTGTCCCGATGTAACTTAAGCAGTGAATTTAAATTGAGACCAGCAGTGAATGCTGCCAATTAAGCTGACAGCATGCTTTGCTGATTTGGATTCCATGCCCAGTCTCTAGTTGGGTACTGCAATCAGCAAATATGCTTCATCTGTCTCTGATATTTATGGATACCTATACATAAGCAGGACTAGCAAGATTCCCATTGTGCTCAAATCCAATGGCAATACAGCGTCAAAATACTCCAGATCTTTTTGAGATAATCTCCATTTTTTAATGAGACTTTTTAATCACATTACATGCAGGTTAAGCTCAATACTATTCTCTCCCAGCCTCAGACACCCCAAGGTAAGTGCTGCAATCCTGAGTGTTGTGATGACAAATGTTTTGTTCAGGAGTCATGTCCATCTTTCACTGACAAGAAATAATTATAATATATACAAAAAGGGATGACACAGTCATTTTCTCCAATCAGTGCATCAGAAATCAGAACATAAAAAAATTTTGCCTGCTGGCATCCCTCTTTTTAAGGAGAGCACCTCAAAAATGCAAAGCAAATGTTTTACCAGGACCATATCACTCTGGCCTAAGGGAAAATCTACATGATCCATTTCTTACAGACAGCCAAGAGAATTTTTTAAAAAACAATGTAGAAATAACAGATTCAGTGATAGACCTGGAGAGAACAACAGACATATCCATGGGGGCCACATTGGTGGCTTTTCCCCTGAGTGAATCAGAAATAGACCAGGAGATGTGGAGAATGTGGAACGAAAAGTTTCTAAAAAAAATAGACAGATGGATTACTTACATCTGGACTCTTTAAGGTGCTGTCTAAGGCCAAACCTGGGCCAAAGCCAGTCAGTGCTTTGACATAGGTGGAGGGTGGTAAAGATCTCCGACATTGAGTGAACACAGAAAATGCCAATGATTTAAGGTGCTGGGAATACAGGTGCCGGTCGTCATTTTTCACAGGTTGCAATAGATACTGACATGGAACAATCTATGAAGAAAAAGATCCATTTTAAAAAAAATGGAAATTAACCCAGGCTCAGTTTGTTAGAAATCTTAAACAAGTAAGCCTCACTAAAATCTTAGTCTAATACTCGGGAAAATTCCAGCCTCAATGAGATGCATCAAGCCCTGTTTGAATGTTTAAACTCTGGCAGCGAATCATTTCCACTCCTACAGTATGCAAGACAAACGTAATGGGACCAGGCTTTTCGGTTTTCCATCAGAGGAGAAATAAGGACCATTCCAGAGACTGGAAATTCATTTCCAAATTACAATAGTGATTACACTTAAAGTACTTCACTGGCTGTAAAACATTTTGCTGAGATTGTGAAAAGTGCAACAAAAATTCAAGTCATTCTTTTTTCTTTAATGTCTTTATACTATTCTGTAATTCATTAGATCAGAACAGTTAGTAACAACAATGAGGAAGGACCTATCGCTCCCTCCAGGGAAGTACCAATTATGCTGTGATGCTCTACAATTCTGGACATTCTTTAATTATTTTCCCACTCAGCATTTCTTCATCAAACAGTCTCAAAAGCTGTGACAATTGTCTGTTAAGAGATAGCACAGAGAAGAAAGGCAGAAAAGTCAAAGCCAATCCTCATATCTGCCTTTCCAAACATTTGGGAACTGGATAACAAAGAAAACCAGGTACCTCAGCTTGTCTTTATTTCCTCCAACCAATATTGTCCAAAGATAATCTGTATTGGAGCCTCAAGTATTCATTAAAGATTTAGTATAATAGAAAGCAGTGTAAATAGAAGCATAAAATAACACTGGACCTAATCTTCCACTGGGTGGCAATCAACATCAGATTGCTGAGATGCACATTTTTCACCTAGGCTTCCAACCTGGGCCTGCTGAGAAATGTGCAGCACAGTTACATCTGAAGATCTTCTACATAGTGCAGGATCACCAGAGGAAGCTAGCTGCACTAGCTTTTTTACAATAATAAATTGAAAGGTTCCCACCAATTTGAGAGGAGAGACAGTGAGTGAGAACGTGAATGTGAGTGGTTTACAGTGACTCAGATGTAAATGAAGGGTGTCATGCCATGCTTAGGGATAAACTGTTGTATGAAATTAGAAAGATCACAGGTAAGAAGGTTGAACAATTCAAAATGATCAAATGAAGCTTAGAACAGTTTAACATATTGAATATACAGTTTAACAAGAGATAGGAAAAATGTGCAAACTGTTTGCACATTTTTGACTGCATTACTATAAATTATAACTGTGTTACCAAAGAACAATTAAGAATTCAAATCACCTTAGACTTTGTTAATGTAGCTCAGAGTAGCTCTTGATTATGTACCAATCACCTTTGATGGAATTATGAATACTACATTAGATGTGTGTCAGGAATGATGAAAATCAATTTCCTTTACAAATATGGAAGGAAAAATCCTGGATACCGGAGCCAGAGGGATAAAAGGGCTTTCCAAAAGAGTCCTGCATGCAGCTCAGACCTAGAGTCAATCTGTGTCTAAGCTGCCTTATTACTCCACAAATGCTCAAACTGTTATATCAAAATGACTGTCTGCTAACTTGGTTTCATCAAGTCCCAAATAGAGGCTTAAGCAATGTGTAGAACATAAAGTTATCCATCCAGTACCAAAATATGTGATAAAAAAACTAGAAGGAACAGAGCTTAAAAGTAATTTAGGAACCACAATTTAAAAGGCCAGATAAGAAAGTAGCTCAATAATTGGCCATTTCAGGGCATCGATTAGGACAAAGGCAGTATAGCTGGTCCTCGCTCAGCTCACTAAACATGCAAGACAGGTCAGGGCAGATGAGATGGTAGCAGGAAGGTCATCGGGGGAATTTTACATGCCCACCTCCCACCTGTACACCCACCAGCAAGGAAATACAAAATTCTGCCCAATAACTTTTGTGTTTCTCCTTCCACATTTTTATTTCCAGCACTAGATATTAAGGAAGAATTCTGAGCATCTGGACTTTTTGCTTTTATTTCAGATTGCCATCATCTGCAGTATTTTGCTCTTGTACACTAAAATAATCAAAGTAGTTGATGGAATCTTACCTTCTATGACTAGAAGACTGCAGTATAAAAGGGAAGGTTTCGCTACAGCTATTCAAGGCCCTGGTTAGACAAAGCTGTATACTGTGTTCACTGTTTTTGTGCATTATAGAAATGATATATGGGTCTTGGCGCAGCATTTTCAACAGACTGTTACCAGGGATCCAAGGGATAGTTAAAGGATGAAATGATTGAAACCTTTTAAGATGATAGGGAAACAACTTTTGCTGTTGGGGGAATTTTGGGAAAAGGGCCATAACCTTAAAATCAGAGCCCGACCATTAAAGAATGAAGTTAGGAAGCACTTCATGCAAAGGAAGGTAAAACTGTGAAACGCACTGAAAAAAACAATTCAGAGAATGGTACAGTTCAATGCCCAATTTATAGTTTGAGGTGAGCAGATTTTTGCTCATTAAAGGCTATTAAAAGACATGGAGCTACGACATGCAAAATGGTCAAGATTCCATTGAATAGTGGAAGAGAGGCTGAACAGTTTACCCTGTTCCAATGTTCCTTTTGCACATCAAAATTCTGACAACCCATTCGCACTTTCCAATTTGACGTTGCTCTATCCTTTCAGTTGCTTGATTGAATGATATATTGAAAATGGGAACTCTAGATCGTATTCATCTCATTCAAGAGGATGCAAGACGAGCCATATAAAAATATGGAAACTTCTATTACCTTAATTTCAGGACAAACATGATTTTCCTGTGTCTTTAGATTGTTTTTGCTCAGTCACAACATACTGTCACACCTTCTGACCTAAAGAACAAAACTTTGGCCTCTGCTACTCTTATTTTAGCCCTCTGTTTATAGAATCTCGATAGTGCAGAAGGCGGCCATTCAGTCCATCAACCATCCCACCCAGCCCCAAACCCCACATATTTACCCTGCTAATTCCCCTAACTTACCTACACACTAAGGGGCAATTTAGCATGGCCAATCAACCCAACTCACATATCTTTGAATTTTATCTTCTAAATTATTAATTATCTTTTAAAATTATCTTCTAAAAGATTAAAAAATGATCTTTTAATAAGCATTCAGATATTTACATGGATAAGATGGGTATAGAGGGATATGGGCCAAATGAGGGAATTGGGATTAGCTTATGGGTTTTTTAAAAAAAAAAACAGGCAGCATGGAAAAGTTCCATGCTGTAAACCTCTATGACTCTATGACTCAATGGCTGAGAGGGGAAACCAGAGCACCTGGAGGAAATCCAAGCAGACATGGGGAAGATTGTGCAAACTCCACACAGAGTCACCCGAGGCCAGAATTGAACCTGAGTCTCTGGCGCTGTGAGGCAGCAGTGCAAATTTTGTGCCACTATACCCCCTCTGTTACTCCTATGCTAGCCACACATTTCAATCAGCACAAATGGATTGTCCCTTTCCCCAGCTAAGCACAACTTCTTTTAAATATTGCTCTGCTAACTGACAACTGGATCTATCAATATGTTTTGGGGCAAAACCAACTTCTTACACTTCACGCCACAACCAAACAGCATTCTTCAAACTCACTAACATAATACTCCCATTTACATCCTCCTGTCTCACCCAAAATAAAAAAAATCCATTGAAGTGATAATTAATGTTAGTATTTAATTGAAACACCACAAAATCATAGAGTTCTGATCAATCGTTAAGTATCTGAACTAACAAGAGTCAGCACTCTCTTGTCCTCAGGCCAGCTGGTACTGGCACAGGAACAGTTTGGTTACAAATACACACACATCCATTATTTTGTTCAGATTCTATGCCGCAAAGACTACAGAGATCAAAACAAACAGATTACATATGCACAAGCTGAGAAAACACTGTTCAAACAAATGGCTAAATCCAAACATTTCCTGCTTAATCAAATAGAGACTTTTGAATCAATTGTGATATCACTCAACAATTCCAAATACTAGAATACAGATGAACATACAAATTAGGAGAAGTAGGCCATTTGGTCCCTTCAGCCTATTCTATTTTTAAAAAATTTTTTTTTAAAAAACAGGATATGGACATTGCCGGCTAAGCCATTTGATAAGATCATGGCCAGTTGGATTACAGCCTCAACTCTACTGTCGATCCCCTTTAACCTTTTGATTCCCTTGTCATTTCAGATTCTAATTTAACTTTTAAAATATTCATGATCCAAACTCAACTGCTCTCTGCAAAAAAAATTCCACAACTGACTCTTGGTAGATAATGTCTCCTAATCTCTGTCTTAAATAGAAGGCACTTTGTTTTCAAAGTGTCCCTAGTTGGAATCATAGAATCCCTACAGTGCAGAAGGAGGTCATTCAGCCCATTGTGCCTGTACCAACAATAATCCCACTCATTCCTCACATATTTACCTTTCTACTCTCCCAATACTAAGGAGCAATTCAGCATGACCGATCAGCCTAACCTGCATATTTTGGAGCGTGGGAGGAAATGGAGCACCTGGAAGGAAACCCACACAAACACAGGGAGAAAGTGCAAACTTCACGCTGACAGTGGCCTGAGGCCAGAAATGGGAACCTGGCATTGAGGGGCAACAGTGCTAACCACTGTGCCATCTTAGTCTTTCCCACAAGGGAAAACATTCTTTCAGCATCCACCCTGTCCAAGTCCCGTCAGGATGTTTCAATAACAAACTCTCAATCTTCTAAACTCTAATGGATACAACGTAATGGATACTCCAATGTATCCAATCTTTCCTCATTAAGATAGCCCTTTCATCCAGGAATCAGCTGAGTGACCCTGATCTAAGCTGCTTTTATCTTCTCTCCGGTAAGCAGCCAAAATGGATAATTATTATTGGAGTCATTTTAATAGCTAATAGAATATCCAGTGATAGTGTTACAATACAATTCTACCTAAAAAGTTTGTGAATTTTTGTAAGAATTAATTAATTCTGCAAGACATTGTTCACCAGAGATAAATAAGATCGTCTGAACAAGCGAACAAAGGCAAAAAGAAATTGTGCAGCTGAGAAATCATTAAAATAGCATTAAAGGCCCAGAATTAGCATGAAGGAGGAAAAAAGGAAGTGCAAAATGACAAATGTGGTTTGCACAAAAAGCTTTTTGTAAAAGCATGTACTTTGGTTGTGGAACGGCTAGGTTGATATGCCCATAAACCTTTCTAGACTTGAAACATTGGCTCTATTCTCTCCCCACAAATGCTGTCAGACCTGCTAAGGTTTCTCAGCATTCTTGTCCTTGTTTCAGATTCTAGCGTCTGCAGTATTTTGCTTTTAACTTTTGTCAATTGTTTTGCAGTGAGCCACTAGAAAAGAACTTAGTGGTAAATATGGTGATGTGGTCCTCCAAATCTAGGAAAATCATGGCTGTGTAAATTCATTCACACTACCTTGTAGAGTGTGGTAAAACAATGTTAAATCCATTACATGGATTCGAAGTAGAAGTTTTGGCTTGGTTTCAAGTGAAGTTACATCATATGCAGTTCTTGAAAGTGGAATAAGATCCAGTTCTCTGAATACTAAAAGCAATTTGTACCAGGATAGAGCAAATACATTATAAAATGCAGTACATTACTATCTCTTCTACAAATATAAAATCTTGTACTTTAAATCATTTATTTGATTATTCAACATTTGGAAGAACTACACTCACCTGCACAGATATTGCATTCTTGATGTTCTGTGGTAAAAAATGAATCATCTCCAGGTAGCAACGCAATAGGCCAAGCGTCCAAACATTTGAAGATGATGGCCTTTCATCCTCTGAATTGTAAGTAAAAGGATCCACAATGTACACAACAATGGATGGTGGGTAATTGATGGCATGAGACTCCCCCTCTGTCGGGACCCCAATTTTATCCCTTTCCATGGTACTGCAATGTAGATATAAAATATAAAATGAAATTAGCACAAAACCTAGAATAACAAAGATAGCACATAATTACCCAAGCTGCTTCATTAATAATATGATAAAGGTCTTTTGTGGAAGCTAGGAAGCACTGCATCAATGTCTTCCTCTTCTAGGACTTGAACTAAATCCAGTTCATTGTGAAGGGATCCAAATCTTAGGATAGCAGATTGGAAAGATTCCAAGACGTACACATTTGAGCAATCTAAATTCAGCCAATAGTCAGCATTTGCCAATAATCTGATGAAAGAAAAATTGTGTTTGATTAATTTGAGAAAGTAGCAGACAAAGTGGATGTAGGGGAACCTGTAGATGTGGTGTACTTGAATTTCCAAAAGGCATTTTGACAAAGTTCCACATTAAAGATGACTACACAAAATAGGAACTCATGGTGTAGGAGGCAACATGTTAGCATGTATAAGAGGATTGGTAGCTAACAGAGAACAGCAAGTGGGAATAAATGGGTCATTTTTGGGTTGACAGACTTTAACTCAGAGTGCCACAAGAATCAATGCTAAGGTCTCAACTATTAACAATCTATTTCAATGACTTGAATGAAGGGACTGAATGTACGGTTGCTAAATTTGCTGATGATACAAAGAGAGGTAGAAGAGTAGATTGTGAAGAGGACATAAAGTGTCTGTAATGGAATATAAATATATGTTAAATGAGTGGGCAAAAATTTGTCAAATGGAGTACATTGTTAAAAAATACGATCTTAACATAGAACATTACAGCGCAGAACAGGCCCTTCGGCCTTCGATGTTGCGCCGACCAATTATGAAAAAAGCAATGACTCTCCAAACTAAACCATTCCCTTCTCTTCCATAAATTTATCAACTAAACTCTTAAACGCCACCAAACTTGGCGCATCTACAACTGACACAGGCAGGGCATTCCACTCCCTAACCACCCTCTGGGTAAAGAGCCTACCTCTTGGCCACTTTGGCAGGAAGAATAGAAAAGTAGCATATTATTTAAATGGACAGATTGCAGAATTTTGCAGTACAGAAAGGATCTTCATGTCCTGATACACAAATACAACAAGTTTGCATGCAGGTGCAGGAAATGATTAGGAAGACAAATGAGATGGCTTTGATTGCAAGGGTAATAAAATATAAAATTAGAGGAGTTGCTACGATGGTGTGGGACATTGATGAGACCACATCTGGAGTGCTATGTATGGTTTTGGTCCCCATATTTAAGAAAGGATATAATTGCATTGAAACAGTGCAGAGAAGACTCACTTGGCTGATTCTATAAGGTTGGAAAGGTTGGGCCTGAATCCACTGGAATTAAGAAAAATGAGAATTCTCACACTGAAACATAGAAGATCTTCAAGAGACTTGACAAAGTGGATGCCAAAGCAATGTTTTCTTTTGTGGGAGTCACCAGGTTGTGGGAACATGGTTTAAAAATGGGGGAATCCCATTTAGGGTGATAATTAGTATCTTATTTTTCTTCAGAGGATTATTAGTATTCACTTCCCTAGAAAGCCATGGAGGTGAGAATATTTTTAACATTGACAATCAGATCCCCAATGACCATATCAAATGGCAAATATGACATGAGCAGCTGAACGGCCAACAAACTTTTTCTGTGCCCTAAATGACCATGATAAAGCCTGATTATAATCAGAGTACTTTACAGTCCTGGGCACCACACCTTAGAAAGGATGCATCAACTTTGGCAGGAGTACAGCATCACCAGAGGGCCAAAGATTAAATTATTATTTCATAAACATGGCTTGTACCCTCTGGAACATAGAAGGTTAATGTGTGATTATATTCAAGTTTCTATAATTTTGGAAGGAACTAATAAGGAAAAGACAGAGCAAAGTTTGCCACCAGTGAAGGTGTGCAGGGCAAGTGGACATCGCAGTCAAGGGTGAAATTAGGAAATATTTCTATACCAGCTCACGATTTTAAATTGGAGGTTGACAGGTTTTTGTTAACCAATGAATATGAGCCAAGGTGGTAGATGGAGTTAAGATATAAAACACTTCAGGCTCAGGGAGCTGAATGGCTTCGTGGGTAGATGGAGTAAGGGTACAGATCAGTCATAATCTTATTTAACGGCAGAACAGGCTATGGGGCTGAATGGCTTTGTCGTGTTCCTATTGAGCAATTGTCTGATGTCAATCCAGTGCACTGTGACAATAGTTATATTTGCATTTAAAACACCATTAACCATTTTATGTACAGGATGTGTTCTTATGTTCTTTATAATCTAGTTTGCATCCAGTAATAATGAAGGCAAACAAGTTACGACAAATGACTAGCTTTATCATCCCTAACATTTGTAATGAATCAGATTGCAATTGCATAAGTAGATATTTTTACCATCACAGAAAATGCATCCTTCTCACCTCTCTGGAGGCTCCTGGTGTTGTTGCCCTGCTCCACCTGCTGTTGAATCACCAGATGTCCCATTATTCTGCTGGACTAGTTGACCAGTCTGGGATGCTGAACCTTGCATAGACACAGCACTGGAGGAATTATTCAAATGTGTAAATGAAGAAAAGGAGGAAGACGGCTTTACTGCTGATGATGTACTGGCCACATTTACAGGTGCCGAGACCACATTCAATGGATTACTACTGGTGACGGTGGCTGTTATGGCAGTGTTTGCTAAAGTACTGGCTGGTACAGGAGCAGAGGTGGAGGATGTGGTAGATGAACCCCCAGCAGGAACCGATGATACTGGAGTTTGAGATGTACTGGACCGACAAGAGGAAACTAGGTTAGGCTGCGACAGCAAAGAACTGTCCAATGTCTGACCAGCAAGGAATGGGCCTGAAATAAGAGGAAATAAACTTGTTTTAATATATTAATATTAACTTCAAATCTCTCACACGTTTATCAAAGGAACTCCTTTTTTCAGATAAAAACAAAAACACAAAGCATATCAAAGCAGGCTTCCATAAAGAGGAGACTTTTTTTTAAAAATTTTTTTTCAGGTTGAGACTTTTTAAAAATTTTTTTTAAAGTTCCCAATCAGAAACATTAATTCTTATTGAAGGATCCACTAAAAACGCTGTGTATTGCCAGCATTTCCTGATTCTATTCCCAGAATATATCTGACATCCACACAATCTAAGATTGAATAAGCAGTACACGCGAGTGAATCCAAGTATCCTTGGGCCTCCTTTTGAGCAATATTGCATAATGGTATGCAACTACTGGCAACAGTGACTAATAAAATGTTTCAGGAAATGTATCCTATTTGCAAAAAGAAAAATGGTTGTACAATCCACAATACAAATACTAGACAACAGAATCTGCACCTCTGTTAGGTTCTCATTCCACAATGAAACAGAAGCAGACGAGGAGAGTACAGGGCAGAAAGATTCAAAACTGCTGCAGGTTTTCTTTAAATAAAATCAAAGACTAGGCATACCCATAACAATCCAATATTTTGCTTGGCTCAAAGAAAGAAAGCAACAGGTTTAAACCTTAACCAATAGAAGACAAAAACAGAAAAAGCTGAAAAATCTCAGCAGATCTGATGGTATCTGTGAAGGGAGAACAAAGCTCATGTTGTTTCACATCTGAAAGACCCATCATCAGCAATCAGTGATCAAGATATACATTCACTTCTGAATTAACATAGTGATGTTTCATTACCTTTATTGCTGTCACAAGTACTTACCCAGATCATGTCGGCACACTTGAGCATAAAGTTTCAGTTTGGAAAATGCTTCACTGCTAGTGTTCATGCAATGCTGAGAGAACCAGTCATTTACCGGCTGCTCTGCAATTTTCAAGGCTGCTTTGGTCCCCACTTCCATGATCCCATCAGGGAGCAATTTCGAGATGGGCCTGTGCTGCCCAAGTCTGCAGGACTACATTTCAAACAATTTTTTTATTCTTGTCATTAATTCTACATCAATCAACTGTCATTATACCAGCTAAGAATATGAAAGAAATTAAGTTTTCAACATGTCATTATACCAGCTAAGAATATGAAAGAAATTAAGTTTTCAACATATTTAAGATATTCACATGAATCAATCATGATTTGCAACTTACCTCATAGACTGCGCTCAAATCACGGAAGAAACTCCTCGCTCCATTCAAAAGTGCCTCATTTTCTGGACAAACCACAACGTAGCCAATATCCCTTTGTGATCCATATGGCTCAAGGAGAAGTTTCTCCCAGTATGGCAATGCAAACGGAGATAACACCAGAAAATCACATTCATAACCCAACATAAACGTTGGGATAGGTAGTGGCTCCGGAGACTCATCTGTACCTGTGAGGGAGAATGCCCAATATTTAAAACCTGCTTGTTTAAAATATCCAAAACGTTAGACCCTTCTGCTTTGCTTCAAATGTCTCCTTTCTATAAATTTGAGTATTCATGATTTGCACAATACAGCTGCATCTTTATAAACACACAGTGAGGTTATTACATCAGCTTGGCCCTCTTGGTTGTGCCTCTTTACTTCCGAGTCCCTCACCAGATGTTGAGGATAGATTCGAAACATAGATTGCACAGAAACAGGCTTTTTGGTCCAACCAAATCAAATTGATGTTATTCCTCCACTCAAGCACTACCGTTAATGCTTTGTGCCCATTACATTCAGGAAACTCTCTAAAGTTCTGCAAGGTGCTCCCTGCCTGGTCTTTGAATGAAATATTATTTAAATAATGGGAGCTTGAGTTACTGTCATTAGAATCTTTTATGCGAAGTCAGAGGGTTAGCCTGGTTTTTCACCAATATTTATTTTTCAAACTGTACCATTATCTGACAGATTAATCTATACATGATGTACTACTCCAGAAGTTCTTTATTTTGAAACATTTGAAGATGTTTTGACAAATCGCAATCCAAGAAAAAAGTAAATGGTTTAAGATCATTGTTCTAAGGATGAGCACAAAAGAAGCTTGATGTCAGCTTGGTTCAGTGGCAACACACTTGCTTAAGTGAAAAGGCTGTGGGTTTAAATTAACATAGAAACACAGAACATTACAGCACGGTACAGGCACTTCGGTTCTCAATGTTGTGCGGAGCTATATCCAATCTTTTGATCAAGCTATTCCCTCCCTATAATGCTTCAGCGCTCCATGTGCCTATCCAATAAGGGAATACTGCATTGCTGAAGGCGTCAACTTCAAATGGGGCAAAACCGAGGCCCCATCTGCCCGCTATGGTGGCTGTAAAATAAAAATCTCATGGCATTATTCAAAGTAGAAGACAGTGAACTAATCTTGTATTCTAGCCACCTTGTATTCCAACATTAGCTAGTCATTATTAATAGGTATTTGTGAAACCATGGTGTGCACAATCTAGCTGCAGTAATTCCATTTCAAAAAGGAATTCATTGGATGTTAAGTATTTTGGAGAATCCTAAGGAAATGTTATGAAATCATTTAATCACAAGATATTTCTCCAAAGAAACCATGACTGATTGTTACTGAAAAAGATAACAATGAAAAATGACAATTATTCAGTAAAGGAAGGAATGTCAAAGCTCAGCATTTGCTCAATGATCCAAGACGAAGGTTTCCATTTTAAGGAAATACACCAAAATAACATTCTAGTATCTTCAATAAAAAAAAGTTGTGATCTAAGCAAATAATTTCCATTTTATATCCAAAACAAATTTCTGATTTAAACCACAACCTTCACCAGCACCAGAATACCACCAGCAGAATATAATTCAGATTATGAAAACTAGGCCTTCTTTCGGTTGCCTTTGCTATATCTCTCGCGTTTCTTTTACTCACCAGATCAAACCTACCCCAACCTTCCTCAACTCTTGAATTCTCATTTTCACTCCCATCATCCCGGATGGCTTTTCAAAGTTCATTATATTCATGAGACCTACCACTGCTCCCTCAATCCCATCCCCACCAAGATGCTGACTATTTAAAAAAAACTTGTCTCAAGTTCAACAGTAGAGCATTTGTTCAATAACTGTCTCCTGAGATGCAATATGGCAGCCGATACTGGTCTACAGGTACACACTGCCTTTCACACATATAGACCAATGATAGGCACACATCAGTTTACCCAGCACAACAATTCATTTTGCTTTCCAACTTGATTATTGCTCTTAGTTTGTGGAATCAACGGGTCCCACAGATCACTTGGTTAGCAAATTGCTCAGAATATCTAGCTCGC
This sequence comes from Sphyrna mokarran, assembly GCA_024679065.1. NCBI lineage: Eukaryota > Metazoa > Chordata > Chondrichthyes > Carcharhiniformes > Carcharhinidae > Sphyrna > Sphyrna mokarran. The sequence continues at coordinate 6,793,501 of JAGIQG010000022.1, forward strand.
AGGCATTTTATTGACACTTGGAGAACGTTTTACAGTATTTTACAAAGGGTGACTGGGACAATCTTGAATAATAACAATGCCAATGCTTCAGCTCACCTTAATAATTTCTGTTGTCACGATATATTGCTAAGTATTCAGTAATCCAACAGATTCAGCCAAGACAGCAAAGAAAACTGTTCCAATTCAGTACTGAGTTCACTAATTCTAACGATTTAGTGAAGAGGCAGAATTCTGGCTTGAAATGTCTCCAAATTCTGTCACGTTCGCAAATCTCTTCAGTTTAGGAAAGATCAATGAACTAATGATGTTGCAGAATTAAATACAATTTTGCAAAGTACTGACAGACACTTTACTTTGATGCATTGTACATCGATCTTAAAAGTAAATAAGCTGGGTTCTTGTCACACATTGCTCCTACAAAGACACTGGCCACGCATGCATGATCCCTCTGAAGATTGCATATGTTAACCTATCATTGGTGTGCAATTGTGCATGTACAGCATTGACAGCCAACACAGCCTTAATCAATAATAAAGTAGCATTTACATCAACAGTAATGTTAATGAGAAAGCTGAAAGATATCAATCATATTAGTGAATACTATCAGGCTCCACCCCTGTTTAAACAAACATCAGCCCTTCAAATGTTGCTTCAACTCACATCACATCACATCTTCTGGTCAAGTTTGAGGACTCTAAGTAAATACAGTTCTGTCCAATAAAGGGGAATAGTAATTTTGTTTAATAGGAATGTTACATCTTAATAAATATATTTTTAATGCACTTGCCAGCTACAGATAGAGGACTGGGGTCTTGGGTGATATCTTTTACGTTCTTTTCACTTTTTATTTGCAATTATTTCTTTTTGCTAGCCTGATATACAAGATTATGCCTGATTATAAGCTATTCTGTGAATAGATGTTTGTGCATTCTAATGAAATATTACAAGTTGTGATTAATTATCTAGTTAGCATGAGCATTTGACAACAAATAGTAGGTCAGAAGACTATGCTGTCCAACAAATGGGCTATAGCTAGACTTTGGGTGCCAAGGGACAGAATGAAGGGAAATGATAATCACTCTAGATAAGTGAAGTTCAAGGCATTCTGAACTCAGCTGACATTACTGCAGAATTAAAATAATTGAATTTTGGCAATTATGTTCACTACCACTCAAAACAGAGTACAATTCATTGGCTTTAAAATTAAAATTAAATTTCAATTACTAACACTAATTGAAAAATTGTATACTGAGTGTACAAGAAATCAGAAATAAAAATTGAAAAACATGGAAATACTCAGCAGGCTATGATTGCATCTGTGAAGTGGAGATTAGCTAGGTAAATGCATGGGGTTATGGGGATGGGGCTTGGGTGGGATTGTGGTCGGTGCAAACTCGATGGGCTGAATGGCCTCTTTCTGCACTGAAGGATTCTATGAAAGAAACAAGTCTGTGACCTTTCATCAGATCTTGAAAAGTTATAAATGTAATAGGCTTTGAGCAAGGAGTGAGTGGAACAAGGACTAATGGAAGAGCTGTGATAGGGTGAAAGTCAGGAGAGGTTGAAGGACAGAAGAATTGGTCTGAAGGGGCCAAGGGGAATGGTGAAACAAAGGAACAAAAGCTCCTTTCATAAACAGCTCACTACTTTAACCTTCGTGGGTTGTGTGTTTCCCTCATTCACGGAATAGATAGCATATTTCAAGTTTCCAATTTCTGCATCATATGTTTTTCAATGTTTGAGTTAAACTGAAAAACCTAATAAATGTTCTGTGTCATCTTTACCCTGGCCCCACTAACCTTAGTGCAAAATTCTCCAGCATTTCTTCATTAAGTTTTAAATACATTTATTCCAAAGTTCTGGCAGCCACCAAAACTTTCTGCAGCACAGAATAAATGTTTCAACTGAATTAAAATTCCCCAACTCTCCACTCTTCAGCGGCCCCTGCTGATTCTCTACTGCCTTAACCTACATTACTTCTGAGATGAAAATGTTAATTAATTAAACTCAACTTTTCCATCTTTTCCACAGTAATTGCTATTTTAATATTTGTTCCCAAAGGCAAGCATAGGGTTTCACCTAATTTTTTAAAAAAACTAAATTTAAAAACCAACTGAATTTGGTACAAATACTAAAACAGCTGCGATAAAAAAGGAAAGAGAAAGGTGAGCAAGTAGACAAGAAGCAATAAATGTGAAATCAGAAACTGTAAAAACTATGGCACAGTTATTCCATCCAACCTGTCCATGTCGGTGCTGATGTTTCACTCAAGCCTGCCCATTTTTCTCATTATCATGACCCTTCTCTTTCTTATGCTTCTTCAACTTTCCCTTAAATACTTTTGCTTCAAATACTCCATATTCACACAATTCTAGTTTTTTCTCTGAATTCCCAACTGAATCTCTTGTTTGCTATTTTATATTGATGGCCAGTAGTTATGCTCTCCCCCTAGAAGAAACAGAAATTCTCTGTATCCATTCTTTCATAATTTTAAATACTTCTATTAGGTCACCCCTTAGCCTTCTCTTTTCATGAGAAAAGAGACCCACCCTGTCAATCCCTTCCTGATATGAACACAAATTTCTGCTAACATCCTGATGAATCTTCCTTGTCCCCCCCTCCCCACCCACTTTATATTGCTTCCATATCTTTTCTGTAATACTGAAGCAGAACTGCAAGTAGTACTCCCAAGTCTGGTCTAAAGAAGATTCCAAACAGATTTAGAATAGCTTTTCTATTTTTCAATTCTAAATTATGTGTCAGTCTTCACAGTAGAGGGCAAATAACATGCCAAAAATTGATGACAAAGCAGCTATGGCAGGTGAGGACCCAGAAACGATTATCGCTAAAGAAGCAGCGTTCCCTTAGCTAATAGGGCTAAAGATAGTCAAGTCTCCTGTGCCTGATGGAATGCATCCCAGGGTACTAAAAGAGATGGCAAGGGAAATAGCAAATGCATTCATGGTAATTTACCACAATTTGTTGAACTTTGGGGTGGTTCCAACAGATTGGAAAACAGCAAATGTGATGCCACTGTTTAAAAAAGGTAGTCAAAAGGCGGGTAACTATAGGCCAGTTAGCTTAACTTCTGTAGTGGGGAAAATGCTTGAATCTATCAAGGGAGAAATAACAACATATCTGGATATAAATTGTCCCATTGGGAAGATGCAGCACCGCTTCATAAAAGACAGGTCACATTTAACTGATTTAGTGGAATTCTCTGAAGACATTACAAGCCCAGTGACAATAGAGAACTGGTGGATGTAGCGCATCTGGATTTCCAGAAGGCATTCGACAAGGTACTATACAAAAGGCTGCTGCATAAGATAAAGGTACACGACATTACAAATAGTGTGTTAGCATGGGTAGAGGAACAGTTAACTGACAGAAAGCAAAGATTAGGGATAAATGGGTGCTTTTCTGGTTGGCGATCAATGACTAGTGGTGTGCCTCAAGGATCAGTAGTTGGGATCTCAATGGTTTATAATTTACATAGATGATTATAGCTCCAGTCTACTCAGTCTCTCCTCATAAGCCAACCCTCTCAACTCCAGAATCAACCAAGTGAATCTCCTCTGCATTCCCTCTACTGTCAGTATACCCTTCTCAAGTAAGGAGACCAAAACTATACATAACTCTAGATATGGCTTCACCAACACCTTATACAGCTGCAACATAACCTCCTTGCTTCTAATGTCCATCCCTTTGGCAGTCTGCCCTCTTAATTACTTCTGCACCTGCAAACCAACTTTTTGTGATTCATGTATAAGGATGTCTAGGTCCCTCTGCACAGCAACATGCTGCACTTTTTTTCCCATTTAAATAATAGTCCATTTTGCCATTATTCCTATCAAAAATGGATGATCTCACATTTCCCAATATTGCACTCCATCTGCCAAATCCTTGCCCACTCACTTAAACTATCTATATTCCTTTGCAGACATTCAAGATCCTCTGCATGCTTTGCTCTACCACTCATCTTAGTATCACCTACCAACTTTGACACACTATACTTGGTCCCCAGTTCCAAATCATCTATGTAAATTGTAAACCATTGCAATCCCAAACTGATCCTTGAGTCACTATCACTATCACAATCCATTAGTCACTGATCGCCAACCAGAAAAGCACCCATTTATCCCTAATCTTTGCTTTAAAGAGGGGGGGGGAAGAAAGCAGATTTAGGACTGAGTTGAGGAGGAACTTATTCACACAAGGGATTGTGAATCTATGGAATTCTCTGCCTAGTGAAGCAATTGAGGCAACCTCACAATGTTTTTAAGGCAAAGATAGATTTTTGAACAGTAAATGAATTAAGGGCTATGGTAAGCAGGTAAGTAAGTGAAGCTGAGTCCATGAAAAGATCAGCCATGACCTTACTGAATGGCAGAGCAGGTTCAAGAGGCCAAACGGCCTACTCCTGATCCTAATTCTTATATTCTTATAAATAAAGCCTGGTGCTTATCTTTTATTCACTCATGGGATGTGTGTCGCTGGCAAAGCCAGCATTTGTTAACCACTTCTAATTGCCCTCAAGAAGGCAGTGCTGAGCTGCCTTCTTGAACTACTGCAAATTACATAAAAATACAAACTAGGAGTCTCCTTGAGCCTGCTCCACCACTGAAAAGGATCATAGCTGATTTGAACATGGCCTCAACTCCACATTCCTACCTACCCCCAATACCTTTGACTCTCTTGTTAGTGAGGAATCCATCTACCTCAAACTAAAAATTTTCAATGAAGTTGTCTCTACTGCTCTCTGGGGAAGTTCCAAAGATTCAACCCTCAGGAAAAATTTCTCCTCATCTCCATCTTAAATGGAATGAGCCCTTATTTTCATACTGGTGTCCCTAGCTCTACTCTCTCCAAGGAGAAATATCCTTTCAGCATCCATCCTGTCACATCTTCTCAGGATTTTGCATATTTCAAAAAGATCAGCTCTCATTCTTCCAATCACACATGTAACCTTTCCTAATATGACAACCAGCAGCCAACTCAGGTATCAATCACTGAGCCTTCTCTGAAATGTTACTAATGTAAGTTTTCTTAAATAAGGAAACCAAAATTGTACACAGTATTCCAGGTGTGGTCTCACCAGTGCCCTGTACAACTGCAGCCAAACATACCATTATATTCCATTCGTCTGCAATAAAAAAAAAGCATTCAATGTCATTTGCTTTACCTGCATAGTAATCTTTTGAGATTCATGTACTAGGACAGCAAGGTCTGTCTGTACTGCAAGGTTCTGCACTCACTTGCCATTTAAATAATATGCTACTTTTCTATTCTTCATGCCAAAACAGTCAAGTTCACACTTTCCCACATCATATGCCAAACTCCAAATTTTTGCCCACTCAGTTAGCCTTACTATAACTTTGTAGGCTCCGTATGTTGCTCTCCAAAACCTACTTTCCTACCTTTGCATTAGTAGTGAATTTCATAGGCATACATTAGGTCCCTTCATACAAGTCATTAATATAAACTGTATATAGTTGAGATCCCAGCGCCGATCATCCCTCACTATCACGAGTGTTTCTGTTAGTTGATGAATCCTTTGACAACACTAATATGTTACCCTTACACCATGAACTCTGATTTTATGTAATAATCTTTGATGTGGCACTTTGCCAAGTGCAAAATACCTATTTAATTCATCTGCTTTTTCCTCATTTTTCATTATTAATTCCCCAAACTTTCTCCCTTGACGGCCAACGTTCACTTTAGTTACATTTCTTTTTAAATAGTTGTAGAAACTGTTTTTATATTTCTAATTTGTTTTCTCCTCCTACTCTAATTTCTCCATCCTAATCTTTTGGTCATTCTTTGCTGTTCTTTGCATCCTGTGCAATTTTCTGACAGCGGGACAGTAAAACTCCAGCTACTATCTTACATTATCTTGGTTATCATGATTTCAGTTAGATTCAGGTGTCCATGGAAAAGTGATTAATATCATTTAGAACACAGTTCTTATAGCAGCGTTCATTCTTATAATCTATATTAATCTACCTCATATTTTAGAGCTATTTTTCACTCATTACATTTGGGATGCAGAAGATCTTACCATAAGATCCCCGACCAGCCAATTTGTGGAACTGTTGCCAAGTAAGAGGCCCCTGCACATGCTGGATACTCTCCCATGACCTGACAGCTCGCTTCTTTTGAATGGCATCCTGCAGAACAGGTTGGAGAGAGAGAAGCAGGCGCAGAAGATCTTGTGAACACAGCATGCTGACATCCACAGCTGGAAAAGAACAAATATAAAAGATTACTGTTAGATGGTTAAAGAGATCATAAACAGAAATTTCAAAATAAATATTGTTTCAAGTTTCATTTTAAGCTAGAAGCTACAGTTGTCACCATCAAAAAACAAACATGAAACACATTTTTGTGACATGTATTGATCCATGTGCTTCGGGCAAAGCCTGTACTTGTTTTTATGTCCTATCACATTTAAGACCAAAGTGAACTAAGGGCTGCACAGTGCCACATTGGTAGCACTGCTGCCTCACAGTACCAGGGACCCGGGTTCAATTCTGGCCTCGATCACTGCCTGGGTGGAGTTTGCATCTTTTCCATGTATCTTGGCGGGTTTTCTCCAGATGCTCTGATTTCTCTCACTACAGTCCAAAGACATGAGGGATAGCAGCTGATGGGGCATGCTAAATTGCCCCTTAGTCTCAGGGAGATTGGCAGCGTAAATAATAGGGTGATGGGGATAGGACCTGGGTGCAATTATTGTTGGTGCAAGCTCAATGGCCCAAATGGCTTCTTTCTGCGCAGCAGGAATTCTATGACTTAAGGAGGGTTTATTAGTTTTGAAGATCTTCATTCCCTTTTTGTGAAATATCTTTTGCCTGCTGATTAATGTTTGAATTAGGTCGCATGTAAATCTTGAATTAGTTTGAATGAAATCTAGTCCATTTATTTTTCCATAAGCGTCATTAGTATTGCTCTGCTAAAAGTTGTCAATCATGATGGAGATTTTAACACATGCGTGTTGTTTTGATTCAGGCACTAATCCATTTATTTTAAATGGATCAATGATCTTTACAAAAATAAAAAGATGAATGATCTATAAACAGTTCAAGCACTCTTCAGTTAATATCCTCATCATAATTTCTAGGCTCAAATTGCTTTCAAAAGCCAGATATGAAAAAAACAGTAAAATATTTTATGTAAAATGAATTTTATTGCTCATCCCTTATTGTCCTTAAGCTGGTGGTGCGCTGCCTTTATGAACCTCTGCAGTCCACATGGGATAGGGACACTCACAGTACTGTTAACTTATAAATACTTGACTTCTAGAAACAAACAGGCTGCAAAAGTATAATACCATGCAAGCATTCAGACTGATCTTGCAGCTGACATCAAGATGATATAGGATCCAACCCCCTAGAGAGGATAGTATAACACGGGAAAGCACTGTAGTTTTTTCATCAAAAAATTTCTGCTCAACATTTTGAAGCATCCTGGTTAAACATTATCCTTTGACAATCACCTAGTTGTTTAACAAATTCGTTGATTTGTCAGACACATTCATATATGGAAGATTAGCTCCCAAGTTTGTCTACAAAAGTGTTCAAATTTTGTTAGAATGAATTGGCTGCAAAGTGCTTTAGGCTGTCATTCCTTCATGTTACTCATCATAAAGTACTGCAAACCAACACTTTGGACAAGAGAAAAATGAGGTTAAGAATTGGTAGCAGGCAAGGGGATGGGGGAAGCGTACTATAATGGTACAAAACATTCTCCACCGCTTGACCTCAAAAGTACTTTTTATTGAAGTTGTTCCCACTTCCAAAGTAGGTGGGATGGGGGAAAAATGCACCAATAGGCTTGATTCTTTGAGTTTATGATGAAATTGTTCTCCTTAGAAAAAGAGATCTGATTTGATAGAGGTACTCAAAACCATGAAGGGTCAAGACAAGATAGAAGCTGTTCCCATTGGCAGAAGGATCATAAACGAGATATACAGTAAATGGCAAGAGAACACACAGCAATATGAGGAAAAACTTCCTTTTACACAGCGAGTGGTTCAGGTCTGGAACGCACCGCCATAAACTGTGGAGGAGACATATTCAATCATGACTTTCAAGAGAGAACTGGATAAGCATCTGACAATAAAAAAGTTGCAGGGCTATGGGGAAAGGACGGATGAGTGAGAATAACTGATTTGGGCTTGCAGAGAGATAGCAAAGATGAGGGGCTGAATGTCCCCCATTATGTTCTAACTATTCTACAATTGCAGGTAAGGAAATATATTAGTTTAGATGAAATAGTAAAATGAATCTTTTTTAAAAAAGGACAGAGACACTTTTTGGTGGGGGGGTGAGGGGAGAGAGAAAGGAAATGAACAGGTAAATTGAAAGATAAAGTTAAAAGGGGAGATAACCAATCACTTCCTTCAATATGAGCAGTTCAGGAATTGATACAGTTTGAAGTAAATACGTACAAAATCTCAATTAACTATTCATCTGTTAGAAAGAGTTCTAATAAATTATTTCTAGTAGGAAGACTCACAATAGCTTTATGAGCTATGGCCCAGAAAGAATAGAATATTCTTTTACAGAGCAATGGTCTGTCACACAAGTCAAGTGTTAAAAGACATCTGTCAAACCTGGTTTGAGAAAGTTATGGGACAGTAGCACAGTGTTTAGCATTGCTGCCTCACTGCACCGAGGACCTAGGTTGGGTCACTGTCTGTGTGGAGTTGTCACGTTCTCTTGGTGTCTGCATGGGTTTCCTCCCACAGTCCAAAAGATGTGCATTGGCCATGCTAAATTCTCCCTCAACATATCCAGAATAGGCGCCGGAGTGTGTTAACAAGGGGATTTTCACAACAATTTCATTGTAATGTTAGTGGAAGCCTAAACGCAACTTATCAATAAACTTTATGCTTTATCTATCAAACCAGATTTGAGAAAGAATGCAACGAAGCTACATCCAGACACATAAATACAAAGCTGGAACTACTGAAAATACTAATCTTTTAATCAAGTGAATATAACTTTCTTCAAGACTTTCCCATAACCTTACTGAATAACTCAACAAAATGTTCAAGGAAAATGTTTTTTAAAAAACTGAAGTACTTTTGTGGATGAGTCTCAATTAAATTTACACTCAAACATCAAAACTTGCTATTGAAGGTTTTTTGAAAAAAATCACTAGAAAAAAAAACAGGAAAAGAGGAACAATTATTGCAGAATTATTCACCTCAACTAGAAAACAAATCCAATGTAATTGATATCATGAAACAAAATTAGTCAACTTCTGAATAGCATACAAGTTCCTAGCCTACTTCATCAAATTCAAGAAACTCACCATTCCTTCTTGACCAGAGATGTAGACAAGAGCTTTTCACAAGTGCTTCGTCAAGCTTCCCACCTGACATATTGTCCATGAACTGATATCCCTGCTCCAAAGCAGTGTAACATTCCCTGTAGTAGTCTCTATCCTCCACACGTACTGGCGGTCCCACTGTTCGTAATTTTGTCACTGCAGAAGGATCCACTGATCTCAATGAGGAGAAGGGGTTAGTGCATTGGTCCTGAAGTAGTAATATTAACTCATCAGGCATTTTCTCAGGCACCTTGGGGCCTCCTTCCCCATGTTCAAGAGAAATATTCCTGAGATCCTCTAATCGTTTTTCCACCTCACTGCTACAGTCTGTGTTTCGCCCAATGATATCCACTTCATCTTCCAAGAAGAGCCCAGAATTGTTTCCAAACCTTCGATTCATGACAGCACTGAATCCACACGTGCATGGGTTCTGTGACTCTTTGGTAGGGTCTGGAATGTACAATCCAACATCAGCTCCTTTGATGTTCATATTACAGACACAAACGCAGCAGCTATCAAAGCTGCAGTCTTTAAAGAGATTCATAATGGAATCAGATAGGATTAGGTTCACATAAAGACTGTGTGCTTCAGGGATGGATTGCACCGTTGCAGGTTCTACTGAATTCAAAGGGCGACATGTGGAAGGTGTGGAAGCAGGTGAATACAAGTCAGAATTCTCATACTTCACAGAGCCCTGAACACTGGCTGGACCTCCACATCCACGAGGAGTACGTGGGGTCCTTGGTGTCCTTGGAGTTGGTGCAGAGATGCGCGGAGTGGCAGGTGATGGAAGGACACCTGCACCACTATTACTAGGAGGAGCACTGTTCGTAATTCCAAATGGGGTATGCATTTGCGGTGTGCAGGTCTGAATATAGTCTTGATCCATACCACTTCCAACACTGGGAATGTTTCTAGACATCAAAAACAGGTCATCAGTTAAACTCAATACAAGTACCATCTTTAAATTTTGAAGTGTGAACTCAAATTTGATTTTAGGATTAAAATAGCCACAAAACTGTAGTTCCCCTGTTTTGCATACAAATTGTTGCACTGGCACACAGTATTATATTTCAGATATACTTCAGTCATCCACAAAATCTTGTACAGATGCAATAATTATAAATTACCCCATTTCTTCTCCCAAAAGTGATACATGTGCAAAATATGCCACTTTTTTCCACAGCCAATCTACACTGGTTGCTGCTAGCAATTTTGAGATTCAAATCATAAACAGCTGGAAGATGAATGCAGAACTGAGTTGCTGAATTCTCAGTGTTACAATTTCATTAAATGCCAAGTTCAACCCCTGCTCTGTAAAAGTTACCTGATCTAAATCCCAGTGGGGTTAACCCCTAATTATAGTATTGACAGCACCAATAGTTATGCACAATGGCACCCTGTTGCTAATCTGAACAATGCCAGGCCAAACCTGCTGAGTATTTCGAGCTTTTGCAGTTTTTATTCCAAACAATCATGCTCGCACATTGCCCTGCATCTTCCCCTCTTCAGATTTCTCTTGAAAGTTGCAACTAATCCCTGTGGAAAAGAACAAGCTCCTAACCTCCCACCTCACTATCTTACTGACATTTTAAATTCATGATCGCTTTATCACTGACATTATAGCCTGAGAAAATTGTCTTGCTCAGTGAGAATCCTTCATAATTTTAATATTTTTAAAAGCCTATTAAATCTCCTCTACTCCATCAATTTGTTCAAGTCTTTTTATATGCTTGGATTCAGTTAATAAACAAATGCTTGCACTTGCTTCACCATGCTGCAACTCAAACTTACATGTCCCGGATGTATGGCATGGGGGGTACAGGAGGAAGTAGATCCAGTTTGCTCACAGACCATGAAGGGCGGTACTCCTCCGGGAGTTTGACAGGAGGCAGACACTGGCTTGGTAAGACTTTCAATGGTGCAAACATGGTACAACCCACATAATCTTGGCACTTCTCAGGCTTATAAACGTAAGAAAAATCCTGTGAAAGAACAAACAAGACGACTTTAGATTAGGTTTAATCACACATGAACAACAATACCAGATCTATAGGAGCTAAGGAGATAGAATAGGCCATTTTAGCCCACCAAGCCTGGTTTATCATTCGATAGTCATAGCTGGTCATTATTTTGATGCGTTTTCCCACAATCCCCCACATGCCTTTACATTACTGATGTTTAGAAATCTATCAGTCTCAGATTTAAACATACAAAATGACTGGCTGGGATTTTCCACTTCTGTTTTCATCAGGCAGGATCAGCAACGAGAGCAGAATGTCCAAATCATGTTTCAAGCCATCGTGAAAGCATAACTTGATTGTGAGCCCCCTGGTGGCATAACATCAGGCTCATTTTCATATGTTGGCATATGGTAAGGTCTCTCCAGCTGAAACATCCCCTTTGTAAGAAAGCTCATCCACGTCAACATGAGGGTAGATCAGCGTGAATCACGACTGGTCTCAAGTTATGCACCTGGAAAACAGCTGCCCAGGCGCAGTGCGGATGCATATAGGGGTGGGGATTCCAAATGAATTCTCGCACACTGGGGTAGCCTTTAAAAATGGCACCCTGATCTTCAAAGTAGTTGCTAGTTTGGCAGGCTCTGATGGGGCCTGTCCCTTGCTGTTTTTTCAATATATTTGAAATGATACAGCAGAGAAATTAACATTGCTCCTCCCACCCACTATTGGCCTTCGCAATATTTAGGGAAAATTCTGCCCAATGATAAGCTTCCGCAGTCCTCTGGATTATATAACTCCAAAGATCCAAAAAGGCGTAAAAAATCCTCTTCATCCTGGTCCCAAGCGACTCCCCCCCTATAATTTTAAGTCATTCCCCTGGTTCCAGACTCCTTTAAGGAATAGGTCAATGTAATGTACTTAAATTTCAAGAAGGCATCTGATAAGGCGCCATATCAAAATAAAATATCATATGAAAATAAAAGCTCAAGTGCACTGCCATGGATTGTCATAGGAAACAGTCGGCATGAATAGATTTTTTCTGGTTGGCAAGATGTGATGAGTAGTGTGCCACAAGGATCAGTGCTGTAGACCTCAACTTTTTACAGGGACTGAAGGTACAGTTGCAAAATTTGCAGATGACAAAAATAGGTCAGAAAGTAAATTGTCATGAGGATGCAAGGAGGCTACAAAGGGATATAATGTCAAATGGGAGTAAACTGTGGGCAGATGTGATATTTTCTATTTGGCAAGAATAATAAAGCTCATTACCTAAATAGTGAGAGATTGCAGAAATCTGAGATGCAGCGGTATCTAGATGCCCTACTACATGAAACAGAAAGGGCAAGCATACAGGTACAAAATGTAAATAGGAAAGCTAATAGAATGTTTATTGGGAGGAAAAATGATTACATAAGTATGGAGGTTATGCTCAGTTGTGGGCATTGGTGAAACCATATTAGGGGTATTGCGTGCAGCACTGGTCTCCATATTTAACAAAAGATGTAAATACATTACAAGCAGTTCAGAAATGTTTCGTAGACTGACACCAGGAATAGGCGGGTTGTCTCATGAGGAAATACTGGAAAGGTGGTTAGGTTTACATCCACTACAGTTTAGAAGAGACTTGATCAAGATCCTGAGAAGCATTAACAAAAATGGAAAGAACTTTTCTCTTGACATGTCGCAAGTTTCTGGGGTGCTCTTCTTAAAATGGCAGTGGAAGCATTGTCTTTGAAAATGTTTGAAGCAGAGCTAGATAGCTTCTTGACTAACAAGGAGGTAAAATGTTAGCTGTGGTAGGCAATAACATGGACTTGAAGTTACAATCAGATCAGCCATGACTTACTGACTAGCAGAACAGGCTCGGGCACGTGGTCTACAAAGAACAACACAGCACAGGAAATAGGCCCTTCGACCCAATAAGCCCGCGCTGCCATTTCAACAGCGTGAGTTCCCACTTCCACCCACGACCCTTATCTATGTTTATGGAAATCCACATTGGAAACCAGATTGGGGAGACAATTTAGGGACAATTTGTTTCACCAATCAGCCTAAGAGCTCATCTTTGGGGTGCGGGAGGAAATCGGAGTACCCAGAGAAAACCCACACAACCACAGGAAGAATGCGCAAACTCCCACAGATATTGGCTCAAATCCATGTATCTGCACAGCAAACAGTGGTAGTCACTGAGCTGTTGTGTTGCCCATCAACTGGTCCTGTTTAAGCGTACACTAACGACTAGGCTACTCCCGAAAAATCCAAGAGCAGCCCTCGCGTAACTCATCACGTGTATGCCCCTTGTTGGGCAACAAGGCGGACCGAAGCAGCTGTAGCATAAAAGAGAAAAACATCAATAACAAGCACATCTTACGCACACATTCAAGGGAATCCCCAGAACTCAAAAGTAAAGCAAATGAGCCAGAAAAGTATGTTGCAAAGTCCATAGCGATCAATTAATTCCCACTAATGTCCCAAGGCTCTTGATCCCTATTTAAGGCAGTCTTCTATATCCCTCCATCTCTATTCCCCTCCCCCTCAATCTCACTACTGAAGCATCAGGGGCTCCCTCCACACCCCCCAAAAGCAAACATTCGACACAACCATGCCCACCCAAACCCAGCAACCCACTGACCATCTCTTCCTCCAAGCCACCAACTGGCTAAGTTGCTCACCAATTAATCTCTTTCTAAAGAAAACAGACCAGTTTACAGGAGAGCAACATGGTGCTTTTCTCACTAGAAGTAACACTTCGCCATTTTTTTGATAAGATTTTGCCATTTGTCTCTGTCTTCGCTGAGGAAGATACAAATAAACAAGGTAAGGGAGAATGAGGAACTGAAGGATATTTATTAGAGAAATTAACGGGGCTGAGGATTGATACATCCCCGGGCCTGATGCTCTTGATCTCAATGTGTTGAAAACTGTGGAGGTAGTGGACGATTGATGCTCATCTTTCAAAATTTATAGACTCTGGAACAGTTTGGAAGGTAGCAAATATCACCCAATAATATGAGGGAGAAAAAAGTAACACATACCCACTGAAAAGTAACCAAAGTAACAGACAGCTACTGAAGGCAACACCCAGTGCAGACCAACATAGCGCTGAGGAAGACTTCTTTTTATACTCCATGGATAGCCTTCATTGGAAATCAGTTCACTTTCTCTCATTTCCTCCATGTTGGACTGATTTCTTACTATAAAGGATGTGATAAATGGACACTTTGATAATAATGACTGGACATAGTCAACATGGAGTTATAAATGGGAAATCGTGTTTGATAAACCTGTTTGAGTTTTGTTTGAGCATGCAACTTGTGGTTTTGGTAATGGATAAATTGGCACACGCATATCACCAAAGTATTTGATAATATAAATACCTGACGTTAGTTCATACAATCAATTTAATGCATTAAATTCATGATGTCAAGTAATCCATTGAAAAACATCCAGTTTAGGAAGAAAATTTTAAAACTAATTCTCTAATTAGCCCAATCCATCACATAAACCAGCCTCCTATCCATTGACTCTCTCTACACTTCCCACTGCCTCGACAAAACAGCCAGCATAATCAAGGACCCCACACACCCTAAGCACTCTCTTCCACCTTGTCCCATCAGGAAAAAGGTCCAAAAGTCCGAGCACATGATCCAATTGATTCAAGATCAGCTTCTTTCCTGATGCCATCAGACTTTTCAATGGATCTACCTGGCATTAAGTTGATCTTTCTCTGCACCCCAGCTATGTCTTTTACACGACATTCTGCACTCTTCTTCTCTATGAACAGTATGCTTTGTTAGTACAATACGCAAGAAACAATATTTTTCACTAATGCAATATTATATGTGACAATAATAAATCAAATCAAAGCATTATACATTTTTAATTTTGTCACCTTTATCTCTGAAGGCTTAGGGCTACCCAATCCCTCTTCCACTTCAACCTTGAAATGATTCAGATTTGTGGTGAAATGGTGGCCATCAAGAATCATTCCTGGGGTGTTATCCAGGACTCCAAACTCTTTGCAGTTAATATTCATTGGAGAGTAGCCTGGACCATGCTGCTCCAACGATGGTGGTGTTGGAAACATTTGCTGCAGATCTGCAGAGCCTATGAGAATAAATTAGACTGAGGACAGTTTGGGTAAAAACTTTCAGGACTGCAAGATAATACAAAACCAATAAATTGTGGTCACCTTGTTTTAATTTGGAGTCAACTGTTAACCTATAATAATCCACATCAACATTTCTATACTTATGATTAGTTCTCAAGTTCATTCCACTGTTCTTTACATCAGTCTTTGGAAAGATGCTTCGAGGCTTGAAGCTGCAGGCAGAACATGATACTCTCGCAAATCAGTGATGGTTCGGACTTACACAACCATCAGTATACTCACAACATTTGAATAAGTCGATCAGACTCTTAATTAAAAGTTATATAAAAACACCCTTCCTCAATCGGCCAAAAGCACAAATGAACAACCAACATCTCCAACAAGTATTAAGGTGTTCTCAGTTGAAGTGCAGATTGTAAAATACTTCTGGCATAGATCATCTTATTAATTATATTCTAATTATCAATGGTCAAAAGAAAGGTACAAAAATATGTTATTTATACAATGGATACAACTTTCATTATCAGGGATTGTATATTTTCAAAATAATTGCGCTTACTTATACAAGGGAATGTGTCAAAAGGCCCAGCCTTTGAATCCCTATTGCCCATTTTCTCATCCGATCCAACATGAGCGTTTCGAGAACCAGCCTGCACAGCAAATAAAATTTGATGAAGAAACAAGTTTTATTTCCCCTAGAATAGTAATCTCAAAACTACTGGTAAAAATAATAACAATGCATGAACTGGTAGTTAAATCAATTACAAGACTGATCTGAACATTTATTTGGACAATTTACTAATCTCCATTATTGTTTTCTAAAAACATTTTTATTAAAGTTTATCTTGCACTTAATAAAGACAATTATCATGCTGACTTGAGAGACAAAGCTAAGATTTCTAGTGGCACCAAGTTCAAGAAGTTTTCAGAGTATTCTGAACAACTAAACTGTGTTCTACTCAAGTATGCATGCTGATGTTCCATACGTTACGCATATATGAAAGATCCCTGTCTTGGAAGTAAACCGCATCATACATCACTAAAGGTTGGTGTCAGCACAAGTATTACCACACAGGTAAGGCAGTTCCTAATTTTCTGTGAATTGAGTTCAGGTCACCTTACCTCCCCTATCGTAACAAGGATGGGACAAATAAACATTTCAAATGGGCAAAATAACTCACCCCAAGTTCATCCTCATCATCAAAAAGATTGTCGAGATCCTTGTAGGAGACAACTAGATCAACCTCATTCATGAGGCTTGTGGACGCAGTCCGACTGTGTGAGGGTGATTTTTGTCCATCTACAATTTAATGAGAGAAAATCTATTAAAATTTTCAGGTAACAAATTGTACAAAAGGATCTAGACTAATATTTTGATTACTGTTAAACTTCATTGTTGTGGCAAGTGAAAATGCAGTAAATTAACATAAATTGGCTCCCATGTCCGATTAAAAGAAACAGTAATTATACTTTTAAACAATTTCATTGGCTGTAAGTTACCTAGGAAGATACTGAAAATGTAAAAGATGTTGTTATAGACCTCACACCCCAACCACTGTATCTACTCTATCTTTATAATTTCAAATACTTAGCATAACAAACATAATTTTTTTAAAATTTATTCCCACACGCATTCCCAATCCCCCTTTTGCCCAAAGTCTTCCTGAACTGCTGTTATGGTGAATGTGTTAGGTAGGAAATTCCTGTAACCCAGTGTTGACTAATTCCTTAAGCCTATCTTTTTGTTTGTATTTTTCAGCATCCATTCTATTGCTTCAACATCTTTCCTAAAGTGGATGCTCATTACTGCAACAAAATGCCAATTGCGACCTAATGTTTTATACAGATTCAACATTATCCGGACTTTTATATTTTACATGTCTTGGCATGAAAGGCAACATTCCAGTAGCACTTTTTGTCTTATCCATCTAAGACACTGCTCTTCATAAGCTTTATGGAGCTCCAAACAACCATCCCCACCAAATCACAGTGCCTTTCCACATGAGGCAACCCTTCTCCAAAATATTCAGTCTCAGGCTTACAGATCTCAGTGCAAATGACATTAAGGTAGTCAGTACAAATGATATGCATACCTTACTGACCGCCTCTTTTGAGAAGACATCAGTCCATACAAAAGCAAGCACTGAAATATAGTTCAGCATGTTTCAAGGACTATCGACACCAAACCTGGAACACCCAATTTGCACAGAGATTGCACAACTGTAGATGGCTCCCAAGCACCAATAATAACAACATGAACTGCCAGTCCTGCGGCCATCCAAGTCAATCTCACATTCAACTCTCAGTCAGAAGGATGCACAAAAGATGTTTAAATTACTTGCAGTTCGGTCATACTTGAACAAGGAGTCTACCACTGCATATGTGACCAATTCAGAATTTATCTCCTTCCTAATTTACACCTTTTTTCATCAACACTGATGCAATGGACTATCAGGTATTCACAAAAATTTTCATTTATCTTCTCTCCTCAAGATTCCCAACTCACATTTAATAACCTCTTTTTATTGATTAACGGCAAATAGTTCTAAAATATTTGATTCTCTACTCATGTTCCTTCCTTGCTATCCTTATTTTCTTCACCTTAGTTTAATTTGTAGAATTATAATCTATTTTTGTGTAAACCAGTCTTTTCATGCAATTCAATATCGTTGATGCCATATCTGAGGGATCCACTAAATAATTTTGCACAGCCAGGCACATGCAATGTTTTTAAAAGAGACAACGCGAGTGACCTGAACAGTAGCTACTGGGTTGCTGTGCGGCCATGCACACAGATGCAGCTTACAACAAACAATAATATTTTTGGCTTCATACCAACAACTTGCATTTATATAGCACCATAAAACATCCCAAGGTGCTTCACAGATTGACACCCAACCACAAAAGGAGACAAGTGACCAAAAGTTTGGGCAAAGAAGTGGATTTTACATTAAAGAACTGGAAAGGGAAGGACATTTAGGTGAGGAGCAGCATAATGGCACACTGGCTAGCATTGCTGTCTCACAGCACCAAGGGCCCAGGTTCAATTCTGGTCTTGGATGACTGTCTGTGGTGGAGTTTGCACATTCTCCCAATATCTGTGTGAATTTCCTCCAGGTGCTCTAGTTTCTTCCTAGAATCCAAAAGACGTACAGGTGAATTAGCATGTATAAGGGTAAGGGGACAGGTCAGGGAAGTGGGCTTGGTGAAGATGTTCTTTCAGTATCAGTGCAGACTCGACAAGTCAAATGGCCTTCTTCTGCACGGAGGGATTCTGTACTTCAGTTATTTGAGAGTTCAAAACCAACTGGCAAAGATTAGAACTGTAGGCAATTTTTATGTAATTTTATAAGTTTTATTTAAAGAAGTACATATTACAAACATGCACCTCCTAACCTAGCCAACTATTTGTCTGTTCCTATATACAGGAGCATAAATGAACCCAGTTAATACTGCGACGTTAAGGTACCTTTAAGGTATTTTTTTCTCTGCAGCTCTCAACTCTGTTGCCAAGTTGTCTGTAGAAGTCCTTTTATTGCTTCTTAAATGGGGTTTGTTTATTTTTATGACCCTGCATTCTTAGGAGGAAGGTCATATGCGCCTGACAGTTTTCTTTCCTTCCTAGTGAATTTAAGGTTTCATTTTTCCATTTGGCTGGCAGCAATTTAGTTCAGAAGGGACACCAAGCAGAAAAGCAGTCTTCCTCTCTGGTTTTGGAAATTCTGCTGGTTAGCTGAAAGCAAGACTTCTTGCCTTCCTGGAGTAGAATATTTGCTGTTGGGGGCTTGACCAGAGTTGCTCCTGGTGTTTTGGGAAACTGTTCTGACTCCAAGCCTATCTGTGTGCACCTCAAGAGAACTGGAGCCTTCAACCAAAGGACTCAGTTCTAGTATCGCATGAGTATGTCTTTGCTGTGTTAAACATGTGGAAAGGGTTTTTGTCCACAGGAAGATTTTGTTTGGAGCATTTTAGATGTATTTGTTAAAGTTATACATTATCATGGTTGCTTTGTTTGTAATTGATAAAACTTACTGCTAATTTTTTTCCATACATGATAACTATATTCTTAAATAAACTTTATTTGATAAAAACTCCTTGGTGGGTCACTTCAATCATACCTGAAATGAAACATACATTGCTTATCTTAGTTAAATTCAAAGTGCAAGATTCATGATCCAGGCAGTTTCATAAAACACTTTGAAGTTTGATCTGAATTATAACACTGCCCATCATCAGCATACAATTAATCACAATTAATAAACATTCAGCACATTATACCTGGCTTTGTTCCAGAGTTGAATATTGACATGGCATCCTCTCCTTCCACTGGTATTATTGAGTGGGATACACCAGCATTGTCATTGTCTCCCTGTAATACAAGAACTAAAATTTACATACATATCCATGTCTCGTTAATTCCATTAAAATGGACAGCATTAGATTAGTGGAATGTGGAAATTAAATGTAATCTGTTTTATAAATGTAATCTAAATATAATTAGGATTATCCCAATATTTAAACAATCCTGCCAACATACTGTGGAAGGCAGTGGGGGGTTAGAGATTGGCTATATTAAGTGTAGCCTGCCAGGATCTTTTCAACAGAAGTTAAACTGACAGCAAATCACTGACACACATTTTACACACCTTGCAGTTAGCTTTAAAGCACCACTAACAAAGACCTGAAGGAAAGTCAGCACTCAGTGAATGGTGCACAAAATAGAGTAATTAAGATTGATAAATGGCAACCAAAAAATCCAAACCAGTAAGCAATTTTATACAAGCCTGCATTTTGAAAATTCCAACAAGGAAACAACCAGTTTTCTTTCCTGCAAGTCATATTACAGCCTGAAGAGGCCAGACAGACAACTCTTTCCACACAAGTAGTTTACAACTGGTGTTTTAATTCAGCCAATATAATTTCTGATAATTAAATCTAAATTTCATATCTAAAATTAAGTTAGCTTTACAATTTCAGGTTTTCTTTAATGTTTGTTCTACAAGTTTTGCTGTACTTGCCAACACCAACTTACTTCTAGAATTGCAAGTATCTATTGGGTAAACAGGTGGAAGCAGATACTGTCTACACATTCTAAACTTTTAGCGCGTTTTATGCAAAATTATGGTCAATATATTGTGCTTCCATTTCTACAGAGAACTCAATATGCACTTCAATTTTCCATGATCTACAACTTAAAACTGCAGGGTACATTTTAAACCATGCACTCCTGCAACCACTCCCATATCAAGTCCTGTTCGGTTGTTATCCCTTTGCTGGTTGAACAACATGGGCTCTGGTGCCACACAGCATGCAATTTGAAATTAGAAAATGCAGTTATAGTTGCTGTATTATACCAGGCTGAAAACATTTCATATGCCCTCTCATTTCAGTGGAGCCTACGCACATGCACGTGAAATACTTCCAAGAAACTGATTAACTGGTCATTCCTCTTGCTTTGTGTGCAAGATCTTTATTTTGCATAAATTGGCTGTTCCATTTGCCTATAAGACAACTGAGTTGTTGTAATGCACTTTGAGACATCCCGAGGCTATGAAACGCATCAAAAAACAGGTTTTGTTGAAATGATTTTAATCACTTGACAAGTATCCTCACGAATAAGCCAATGATACACTTCCAACACAATGAATAGGCATAGTAGCTGCCCAGAGTTTGGGGGGTGATGGAGTGTAGGAATAACTGGTAGGACCGATGCTGCCTGAAGTTCAACCACTCACAACTACCAAGTCCAAGCATACATCAAGCAATCTTCCTAACTGTAAAACGGCATGACACAGCAATGCAGCAATGTGAACTTCAACAGGAGGGGGTAGAAAAAAGGTGTGTGTTTTCTATCATTAAGTTTTTTTTAAAAATCAATATTTACAAAGCAAATAGGACTTTCAAAATAAAAATGCAACTCTGATCCCTGGAATTTCCAACAACTTGAGCAAATTGTTGGAAATGTAGGCTAACAAGTTCTCAGGTCCTGAAGGATTTCATCCTAGGTCCTAAGTAATGAGATAGGTGACTTGTTGATTTTAATTTTTGAAGATGGCCTAGACTCAAGGAAGGTTTGATTGGAAAATAACAAATGTAACTCCATTTCAAAAAGCAGGAAACTACAGACCAATTAATTTAACACATGTTATAGGAAAACATTGGAGGCAATTATTAAAGTTGTTATAGCAGGACACTTAGAAAAATTGAAGATAAATCAAGAAGAATCAACACAGTTTTTTTTTTAAAAACATGTTTTTGTTTAATCAATTTATTGGAGCTCATTGAAGAAGTAACATAATAAAGGAGATCCGGTGGATGTACAGAACGTCAATTTCCAGGAGACATTTGATTACTATAGAAATAAAAACCTGTGGTGTAGGGAACAACATATGGGTATGAATAGACGATTGTTTAGCTAATGGGCAATACAGAGTAGACATAATTGGGTAATTTTCTGGTTGATGATATGTAATGAATGGTGTGCCACAGGATCAATGCTGGGGTCACAGCCTTTTACAATTTATATAAATGAATTAGAAGAGTAGAGTACGGTTGCTACATTTGCTGATTTTACAAAGATGGGTAGGAATGCAAGTTGCGAAGAGGACACAAGGATTATACACACCTGAGCGGGTAAAAATATCTAGCAAATGGAGTATAATGTAGGAAAATGTAAAATTGTCCGTTTTGGCAGGAAGAATAAAAGAAATTATCTAAATGGCGAGAGATTGCAGAGCTCTGAGATTTAGATGTACATGGGTGCTCTACTGCATGAAATAGCAAGAGCTTAGTATGCAAGTAATTAGAAAAGTTAACAATTTTTTTTTATTTTTACATGGGATGCAGGTGTCGCTAGCTGGGCTAGTATTTGCTGCCCATCCCTAATTGCCCTTAAATTGAGTGGCTTGCTAGGACATCCCAGAGGGCAGTTAAGAGTCAACCATATTGCTGTGACTCTGGAGTAACATGTAGGCCAAAGATAACAAGGGCATTATGAACCAAATGGATTGTTTTTTTAAAAAATGACAGTCAGCAAATCCAGGGAATTTTTTTAAAAATTGAATTCAAATTTGAATCTAGATCCTTAGAATATTTTTCTAGTCCAGCATCAATATCACAACACCATCACCTCCCCTTTGTTTATTGGGAGGAAAATTGGTTACAAAAGTAGGGAGGCCATGTTTCAGTTATACAGGACATCAGTGAGATTTGGAGTGCTATGCACAGTATTGGTCTCATTATTTCATGGAGGATGTAAATACATTGGTCAGAAAAGATTTACTAGGTAAATCTGGAAATAAATAAGGCGAGTTGTCTTATGAGGAAAGGTTGGAAGGATAGGCCTGTATCCATTGGCAATTTAGAGGAGTAAGAGGCAATTTGATTGAAACAAGATCTGGAGTTGTCTTGGCAGGATAGATGTAGGAAAATATTTCCCCTTGAGCTCGAATATAAAACTAGGGCTCACAAATAAGGGCTCACCCAGTTAAGACAGATGAGGAGAAAATTTTTCTCCCGAGGGTCATGAGTCTCTGGAACCTACTTCTCAAAAGGTAGTAGAGGCAGTGTATGTAAATATTTAAGGCAGCTGGTAGTTAGATCCTTGATAAGCAAAAGGTGAGAGGTTATGGGAATAAGCAGGAATGGAATTGAAGTTACAATCAGATCAGTCATGATTTTATTGAATGGCAGAACAAGATTGAGGAGCTAAGTGGCCTGCTCCATCTGTTTCAAAAGCATAAATGTGAAAATACTTGCTACAAAAATAAGGTTATTTCAGCTGATACTCAGGTTTTTTTTTTAATTGCAAGAAGGATTTTATAATCTGTCAATTCAAACAGTGTCCATTACGTGAGCACATTATAACTAAAAGCAGAAACATGCTAAGTAGCTCTCAGGAAATTTAGCAAGTGTTGTCATTAGTTTCAGTTAGTGTCCAGGAAAAGAAAACACTAGAGCAGTTAAAACAGATCAGCTTCAATAATGTACCAAGATTGTCCATTTAATTTTTCATCTCAGATGGCTGTGATTGATAAATCCATGACCATATTTCACAATCAGGTTATTTTGTTATAATAAGCATCTTGAATTATCTAAATTTAAAGGACAAGAGTGATTTGTAATATTTCTTTAATAAGTCAGCCACACAGTTTTATATGCTCACTGAAATCCTAGTAACCACCAATAAATAGCACAAAAATTAAACTCTCCTGAAATATGACATTAACAGAAAAGTTAATTCACCTTTTGTGCATGTTTCTTTCCTGGATCCCTCTCATTGCCTTGCTTGTCTTTCTTCTCGGGTAAGCTGAACTCTTCATCTCCATCATCAAATGCATATGGATCAACTTCCGACTTAGAATCTGCCTCTGGGTAAAAATTCTTGTAGTACGCATTTCTACTCTGGATATATCCCTGTATGCGTTCGTCAGAGATCTTCAACGGCTTATTTGAGCGTACCACCAAACTTAAAAATAAAAAAAACATGTTATTCAACTTGTACAGCAATGATTAAGCACTGAAAGTTGCTGAGCACTTATTTTTATTTCAATGCAAAATGGCTCTAATTTCTTGTCCAATTATTTTCCAGCTGACCTTTTGCCCCAAACACATTTGTAACTATTGAGGTGTTGAATTTTTCCTCTAATTGCAAATACAGAAAAACAATATTTATCTGCTTTATCAAGCAGCAAGTTGGGAATAAGTAGTTTATCCTTTTGCTTTAGAACGAACCATCACACTGTGCTTGCCTCCTTCCACTGGCTTTTATAACATAAAAACCAGAAATCCTATTCTGCTAACTATTACAATCAGTTAGGGACCACTAATTCTGTTTAAAGTAGATAAATAGAACATAGAACATAACAGCGCAGAACAGGCCCTTCGGCCTTCGATGTTGCGCCGACCAATTAGGAACAAGCAGTGACCCTCTAACCTCGACCATTCCCTTTTCATCCATAAGCTTATCTACTAACCTCTTAAACATCACCAAACTTGGCGCATCTACAACTGACGCAGGCAGGGCATTCCATACCCTTACCACCCTCTGGGTAAAGAATCTACCTCTGACATCTGTCCTAAAACCACCTCCCCTTAATTTAAAGCTATGTCCCCTCGTGCTAGCTTTCTCCATCCTAGGAAAAAGGCTATCACTGTCCACCCTAAACCTCTAATCATCTTATATGTTTCAATAAGGTCCCCTCTTAGCCGCCTCCTTTCTAACGGAAACAACCTCAAATCCCTCAGCCTCTCTTCATAAGACCTGCCCTCCATACCAGGCAACATCCTGTAAACCTCCTCTGTACCCTCTCCAATGCCTCCACATCTTTCTTATAATGTGGGGACCAGAACTGCACACAATACTCCAAGTGCGGCCGCACTAGAGTTTGTACAGTTGCAACATGACGTTGCGGCTCCGAAATTCAATCCCCCTACCAATAAAAGCTAAGACTCCATATGCCTTCTTACAACCTTATCGACTTGATTGCCAACTTTCAGGGATCTATGCACATATACACCAAGATCCCTCTGTTCTTCAACACTATTAAGAGTCCTACCATTAGCCCTATACTCTATACATTTGTTATTCCTGCCAAAGTGAATTACCTCACACTTTTCCACATTAAACTCCATTTGCCGCCTCTCGGCCCAGCTCTGCAACTTGTCCAAGTCTCTCTGCAAACTAGAACACCCCTCTTCACTATCTACCCAAAGTTTGAAATTCCAAGTATTTGCTAAGAGAATAAAACCACGAGAGGCTATTGTTTTTTAAACAAACAAAATAACTTTATAACATTCAGAATTAACATGAGGTACGTGTAAATTAACAGGTAAACTGATCAAATGGACTGCACAACAAATGGCAGATGTGACAAAGACAGATCCCATGGATTTGTCAGCAACCATCTAAATGTCAGTGTCCACAGTGACTTCAAACTGAAGTCTATATCAAGGCATTGAACTTTTCTTTAGTAAGAGAGTTTATTAACTTTATTCAGTCTCATACTTCTGCTTTCAACCCTTGTTAATAGTATGTTAATGATAGTATTTATGTTGTTAAGATACACAGGTAAAGAATGGTTAGCACTGCTGCTTCATGGCGCCAGGTTCGATTCCCAGCTTGGGTTATTGTCCGTGTTGTGCCTGCACAATCTCCCCACGTTCGCGTGGATTTCTTCCAGGTGCTCCAGTTTCCTTCCGCAGTCTGAAAGACTGCTGGTTAGTGCATTGGCCATATTAAATTCTCCCTCACTGTACCCAAATAGGTGCCAGAGTGCAGCGACTAAAAGATTTTCACACCAATTGCATTGTAGTTTTAATATAATTGTGACACTAATAATTAATAAGTAAACTTTAAAAAACTTTCAAGGTAGTGAGCTCACTTGTTTGGATGGCTAGCTTGGGATCAAATCAGAGACAATGATGTGGGTTGGATTGCCAGTTGATTCAGTTGAGGTAAACTTGGGATCTATCACATTTGCATCCTCTCCACACATCATACGAATGCCAAAAAGGAGAAGCAGCCTGCTATAGACCATACAAGTCACAGACATACTCTGTTCCACCTTCTTCCGATGGGAAAAAGATATAAAAAGTCTGAGGACACGTATCAATCGACTCTAGGACAGCTTCTTCTTTTCTGCCAGACTTTTAAAATGGACCTATCTCGCACTAAGCTAATCTTTCTCTATACCCTAGCTATGACTGTAACACTACATTCTGCGCTCTTTCCTTTTCTTCTCTATGAAGAGTATGCTTTGTTTGTACAGCATGTCAGAAATACTTTTCACTATGTACTAATATGAGAGAATAATAAATCAAATTAAATCTTTGGGTTCCCTCTCAATCCCAGGACTCCCCATTTTATAGCCATACCTGGGTCTCATGGTTGTTTTTGTGTAACTCAGGCACACTCATAATGATCCAGATGGACAAGCTCTTTAATTAAAACTAGAATGCTCCTCATTTGCCAAAAACTCTTGGGTCTGCTGGGAAATTGAGTCCGCGGTCTCTAATTGGATTAAGATAAGTTACCACTCATTAACAAAATGCTTTGTCTTCATGTGGTCAAAAATCAAGTTTAAAAAAAAAGTCTACAGCAACTAAAAGTCAATTAGAACTTTAGACCACTGCATTATCTTCACGGAAGTAAGTATCTTCAAAATATCTGATGCAATGCATATGCTCAACAGCATGCAATGTCTTGAGTAATATGAGTATACCAATATACATTTATGAATTACAAAAGTTCCCACATCAGACGTATAGCATTAGCTGCACTGGAAAATTTCCACTTCCTGATCAGTTCTAACATGCTGAAGTTGCTCCAAACAGCATGGCAGAGCAGCAACAATGCCCCACTGAAGTAAATGAAAACCACGCCTACTTACATCAGGTAGATTTGAAACTTTAATTTTGTTTTAACTATTTTATGGATGACAGTTGAGTTCCTTTAGTGAAGAAAAGTAAAATTCCTGGATATACACGGGCAGAGAAAGTAACAGCTGGTACTGCCACTGAACATTTAGCAAACACAGCAAAATCTTGACAAATGCACAAGTACTTCTGCCAAGAAATGCTGGCTTGGATCAGAATTTCTACATTAACAAGGGTAAAACAGCGTCAAGCAAGAATGGAGCGTTTATCTAATACAAGGAGTGTTGAGATTTATCAGTTTTGTCCTCCTATTGTACCAAGGTGAATGAGATCAAGAGAATTGATACATCAAGTTAGTGCTGCATCATAGTTAAGTTTATTTATTAATGTCACAAGTAGGCTTACATTAACACTGCAATAAAATTACTTCAAAAATCTTCTAGTTGCCACACTCTGACATTTGAGGGAGAATTCAGCATGGCCAATGTACCTAACCAAACACATCTTTCAGATTGTGGGAGGAAACTGGAGCACTTGGAGGAAATCTACACTGATAGGGAGAATGTGCAGACTGTACAGTGACCCAAACTTGAAGTTCAGGAATTGAACCTGAGTCCCTGGCACTATGAGGTAGCAATGCTAACCACCGTGCCATCGTACCACCCAGCAACTTCTTGGTAAATAGTAATTTTTTTGATTTTTTTCAGGATGTAGGCAAGACTGCAAGTATTGACCATCTCTGGCTATTCTAAAAAATTGCCTTCTTTAACTGCTGCAGTGTTTTTGTTGACAAATGGAGACCAAATTCAAGATCACTGACCAAGTGACAATGAACAACTGGCGATTATACAGATTACTGCACAATTAGAAGGCAAGTTATGATGTGCCTACAGCACTGTTGCCCTTCTTAGCAATGGATGTCAGAAGGCAACAAAGTGTTACTTCGGTGAGTTGCCGCAGAGCATCCTGCAGAATAAACCGCTGTCACAGTGCGTGGAGGGGATGTGGGTAGAGTCAAGTTGCAGGTAATATTTGTGCCACATAAGTTTGAATTTTCATTACTGCTCCAATCCAGGCAAGTGATGAGCATTCCATCATATTCCTGCCATGAGCTCTGTCATTGGTGAAGGGGCTTTGAAGTGACAGGTTAAATATTTGACAGAAAGAACTCAGCCTCTACTCTCTTGTAGACAAAATATTGATGTTGCTGGCCCAGATAAGCTTCTGGCTCATGGCTACTCTAAACGGCATCGATGATGCCTTTAAAAGGGCAAGAGTGGTTAGGTTCCTTTTTGTTTATACTTATAAATATTAGCTCTACACACTTTCAAGATGGAGGAAAAATGATTGTGAACTTCTGCAGTTATGTCCTGGGGCTGTAAAAGTTGGCCTCCTACAACAATAAATATTTTCCATTGCATGCTTCCAGGTGTTACAAGGTTTTTCTTTTGACTCACAATGTCATTTTTTCTAGAGTTCCTTGCTGTCATATTCACCTAAATACTGTCGCAACATAGAACGTAGCTACTCAGTCATAGGTTTGTGAACAGGAATATCGGTATGCCAAAGAAGTGCTAAACTCCTCTCTTCAAGGTTCTCTCAAAACCCCGGCCCAAATTCAGTTCAGAGAACTTCAAAATATAAAACAAAGACTACTTTGCATCAAATGTATAAAAATGTTCAGGTTCACTAACTTACAACCAGATGCAATTAGATGGCATTAAGCTATGGTCATCAAATGTGGTAGGAATTATAGCATTGTTGTACAAGAACTTTTAGCCAGATCTCCCTCTTATCATACCAGAGGATGGAAACATAGAAGGCAGAGAAACATGACGATTTGACACTTCCTGACAAGGTGGTATTTAGACAAAACATATCAAAGTAAGAAACTGATCACTGCAACCCACTGTTGTCCTTTCCAGCAACAAATTCAGAATTACCTTGAGGAGCAGACTGTTCAGAAACCCTCAGACAGAGTTTGGCACACACAAATCACCAAGTGCTAAAAATAATTAATTGCTTCCCAAAAACCAAGTGCTTTAATGTTCCCTGCACGCAGATCACACAGTCCCTTTAAGTTACCATTCACATAATTCCTTGCAAAAAACATTTAAAGGAGCCCACACTCAAAAAAAAATTGCCCATACACTTTAATTAGAAGGTTGGTTGCTGGCTAACATTTTCTAAATAACAGCTATTAAAATCATTTGGAAAAGAGCAATTTTTAACTCAAACGTTTGATTGAAAGCCAAGGTATGTCTGGAAGACTCATAGCCTAAAAATTAGTCTACAATTTAGTTTACTGGAAGATACTGTAACCAATTAATCATGTTTGTTTATCCTTCCAGTGGTTAGCCAACAATGTGGGTGTGACTAAGCACAGGCTCCAGTCTGCCAGAAGTCTGTGGCTTCTTCACACACAGGTATCAATGGATAGTTGTAAAGGTGAACAAACTTTGTTAGTATACTTATATATCTCAGTAATTAAAGGGATTTTTCAACCTTGAGTGTATAATTCAATTGAAAGCAAGAAAATGCTTAAACTGGTTAACATATTTTTGGCAGTCTATAAAAAGAATTGTAGATTGTTTCAAAGTGATAGAACACATTTGGTGTGCCAACCATCTGGGCCACTGAGCATAAATTGTTTTTCAATACCAGAGGTCCCTGGTGTTAACCACCTCAAAGAAATGACAACATCATAGGACCACACACACCGTATAACAGAAAGAAAAATATGAAATCAAAACTTTCTCCATCCCACTATATGTACTTGAGTGTTTGCTGAGTTATGGCCTGTAGAGTTGGAGGAAGGGCAGGAGTGGTATTTGAATTTTTGCTGCTTTGAAACTGATCACATTGGGTAATTTGAATTTGGCAGATGTTTCTCCAATAAATATTTGTTTAGAAAAGCTAGGAAGGAACTTTGCTGGTCTCGGGAATTTTGTTATAATTCTACCCAATCCCACACAACTCTTTTTATTCATTCATTGGACTGAACATTATTGGTTAGGCCAGCATTTATAACATAGAAACATAGAACATTACAGCAGAGTACAGGCCCTTTGGCCCTCGATGATGTGCTGAGCTATATCCAATCCCAAGATCAAGCTATACCATTCCCTATCATTCTGGTGTGGTCCATGTGCCTACCCAATAACTGCTTGAAAGTTCCTGAGGGTGTGCCGAATATGTCCCTACCTTAGAGATTAATGCTGTCATCAATAGACTTTGCATTCCAGATTTTTATTAAGTTCAAATTTCACCATCTGCTATGGCAGGATTTGAAACCAGGTCCCTAGAGCTTTCTGGATTACTAGTCCACTGACAATACCAATGCACTACTGGCTTCCCTCATATATGTTTGTATGTGTACGCATGCATGTGTGAAACCTCCCACAAGAGTGCATGTATGTGTGATGCCCAGATGGAGATACAAACTATACTGTATAATTTAGTTATTTACTCTGACTATTTTCCAGAAGGATCAACAAGTTTCAGCAAAGGAACATTGGCAGCATCTAGCAGACTTGGCTGATTTTGCTTTGACGATGAAAATCATCTTAGTGAACAATTATCAGTCGTTCAATAACTTCATGCTACGAATTGGTGAGTATTTTTCAAATGTGTTTGCTACGGGATGTGGGCATCACCAGCCAGATCAGCATTTATTGCCCATTGCTATTTGTCCTTCTAGGTGGTGATGAGCTGCTGTCTTGAACTCGCTGCAGTTCATGTGGTGTAGATACATCCACATGCTGTTAGGGAGGGAAATCCACAATTTTGTCCCAGCAACAGCGAAGGAAAGGTTACATATTTATAAATCAGGATTGTGGGTGACTTGGAGAAGAATTTGCAGGTGGTAGTGTTACCATATATTTGCTGCTCTTTTCCTTCTGGATGGAAGTAGTCTTGGGTTTGGAAGTGCTGCCGATGGGACATTGGTGAATTGTTGCAATGCATCTTGTAGACAGTACACACAACTGCTACTGAGCATCGGTAGTGGAGGAATTGAATGTTTGCAGATGTGGTGCCAATCAAGCACACTGCTTTGTCCTGGATGATGTCAAGCTTCTTGGGTGTTATTGGAGCTGTACCCATCTGGGCAAGTAGTGAGTATTCCATCACACTCCTGATTTGTGCCTTGTAGATGGTGGATAGGTTTTGAGGAGTCAGGAGGTGAGTTACTTGCCACAGTATTCCTAGCCTCTGACCTGCTCTTGTAGCCACAGTGTTTATGTGATGAGTTTCTGGTCAGTGGTAACCCCAAAAATGTTGACAGTAAGAATTCAGTGATGGTTACACCAGTGAATGTTAAGGGATGATGCTTACAATGATTCAAGAAAGGGACAGATAAATGTAACTTCATTGTTTGCCAAATTTATGTAACCTCAATATGTCTCATATTAAAATAATCTCAGCTTGGGTACCATTACAATATGTACCTAACACACATCTATTGCTAA
Organism: Sphyrna mokarran; assembly: GCA_024679065.1. Classification (NCBI taxonomy): domain Eukaryota; kingdom Metazoa; phylum Chordata; class Chondrichthyes; order Carcharhiniformes; family Carcharhinidae; genus Sphyrna; species Sphyrna mokarran. Next base: position 6,824,760 of record JAGIQG010000022.1, read on the forward strand.
CATTCGCTATGTGTTATATCCTAACTAATGGAGCATTGAGTGTGGATTGTTTTCTTTTTTGCTCTTATTCCAGGAATGAACGAAGAGCTGTTCTAGCATGAGTGATTGGTGCTCGCCAACCACATTACGATATCTACAAAAATACAGTAAACGTGGCCAGCAGGATGGAGTCAACGGGTCAGATTATTCATTCTTTAAAAAGAATTGTGTGCTATTGTGGAACACTAGACCCAGAAAATGCTGGAAAAGTTTAGCAGAGCTAACATTTCCAGTCTGGTTGATTCGTTAGGTCCCAAGCTCTAAACAGTTGGACAATTATAACTTGCGTCATTAGGGATAGTGCATTTTGGAAGTGACTAAGCTGCCTGTGGGACTGAAATTGTTTTAGCACAGTTAAAAACCACAGGATGATTTAGAGTGGAGTTCAATAATTGATTAATCTGACTCTCTCTCTCTAATGTCGTTTTTATTTAAAAGCAAGGACTTCAACAAATCACAACACAACATTAATAAGCTTGCAAAATGGGCATATAATTAGCAAATAATTTCAAAGTATAAGGGATTATAATTCTAAGAAAAACAAGGACACATACTACTTGGAAAATAAGAACCTAAATAGGTTCAAGGAACAGAGGGATGTGAGAGTACAAATAAATCAATAATAATTAGTGGCACAGATTATTACAGCCATATCAAAAGCACGAGGGCTTATTTATAGAGCGGCAGAATTGAAAAGTTAGAGCAAAGAATGTTTTACAAATTTGTCAAATTATACCCAACAAGATAAAACGAACAGCCTTGGTCTCTCCTCCTGAAGAGAAGGATATGGGGTGACTTAATAAAACTAGAACATCTTATATTTATACAGTTTCCTTTGGCATAACAAATTATCCTTAAGCACCTGACAGGAGCTTTGACAAAATAAACACTGGACAGGTGAGTAACAATGGTGATACTGGGCCAAATGGAGGTAGGTTCTAAGAAGTGTCTCAAAAGAAAAGAGACAACATAATGGTAATGTAAATAGATTGACATCCTTATGCTTGGACCAATGCTTTGGAGACACAAATTCAAATCCCACCATGGCCAATGGCCACTGGGAGAATGCAAATTTAATTCAATGGCAGGACAGACCCACAATGTGGGCATGCAGGAGGAAATGGCCTGTGAGTCTTCAAAATTTGACTCCAGACACACAAAGTGACATCAGGTTAAACAGATAAGAAAACTTCCAACTATCTACCACCATTCCTCTGATGAATCAGTGTTCCTTATGCTGAAGACAGTTTGGAAATAGCAGCAAGAATAGCAAGGTGAGGAATGTTCTCTCAGTTGGGATTTCAACATCCACACCAAGAGTGGTTCAGTAGCACTACTATTCTCCAAGGTGGAAGCCAATATCAGCCTGGCTGAGCTGACCGGCACCATACCGGCCTCAGACAGGGAAAGATCCCAAGGTTGGGCAGGCTGACCGTGAAGTTCTTCAGGGCGTTCTGGGACATCCTGGGGAACAAGTACATTGTGGTCCTGGGGGACAGCATTGCTTTTGTGGCACAGGGCCACCATTGTCCTGCTGCCCAAGAAGGGGGATCTCCACCTACTTAAGAACCGCCACCCAATCTCCCTCAGCATGGATTATAAAATCTTTGCCAGGGCTATGGCTTCATGCCTTAGATCTGTGCTTAACCACTTGATCCACCCTGACCAGTTATACATTGTCCCAGGCTGCTCTATACATGACAATCTCCATCTGGTCCAGGACCTAATCCATCATTCCCAGGGGGCTGATCTGTCAAGCAGCTTCTTGTCATTAAATCAGGAGAAAGCATTCAACAGGGCGGAACACGAGTATTTACTCAGAACTCTACGGGCATTCGTGTTCGGGATGCCTTTTGTTGCCTGGATCCAATTACTGTACTTTGCCAAAGCCAGAGTGTCTAATTAAGATTAATGGGTCCCTGACAACACCCCTCTGCTTTGGGAGAAGAATGCCCCTTGTCCAGCCAATTGTATTTTATACGCGTGGAGCCATTTCCGCGCCTCTTGCAGAGAAGGTTGTTGGGTTTGGCTCTGCGTGGCCCGGACATAGGGGTGGTCCTGTCGGCTTACGCCGATGACATGCTTCTCATATTCACAGACCCGGCTGACCTGCAAGAATGCCAGGCAGTATATTCCACAGCGTCCTCCGCCAGGATCAACTGGGCCAAGTGTTCCAAACATCTGGTCAGTCCATGGGAGACGGCCCTTCCGAAGGAGCTCAAGCCTTTCACCTGGAGCAGGACCAACCTCCTCTACTTGGAGGCCCATCTCTACTTAGTTGAGGAATTCTGACCGATGAACTAGTGGGAGCAGGAGGCCAAAATCAATGCCTGCCTGAGTCACTGGACAGCACTGCTCCGAGTGCTCAGGTTCTCGTCATAAACCAGGTGGTTGCCTCCACTGCTATTGTACCAGCTGGTTCCTTTGATCCCTCTCCCTGGCTCTGTCGCCGATATCCAGAGAATTCTCTTGCGTTTCTTCTGGGACTACCGACTGCACTTGGTCCCTGCTGCAGTTCTGCATCTCCCGCTTGAGGGTGGCGGTCAAGGTCTGATGTGCCTTCACACTTAGACAGTGACCTTCTACCTTCAGATCCTGCAGAGATTACCCTTACATCGAGCCTTCACAATGGTGTGCCCTGGCGACGTATTTCTTCCACCAGTAGCACAGCCTCAATTATGATATGCAGCTTCTGCACATCAATCTGTTTCAACCTCCTTGCAGGAGTTGCCGATCTTTTATCAGCACCTTCTGTCTGGAACACGGTCGCCTCGAATGCAGCTCTCCCCTGTCAGGAGTTGCAGCTCTCGTCAAGAGCTGCTACTCAGGAATCCGCTCCTCCAGCCACATAACTTCAGGTGGCTGATGGAGAGGGAGGCTGTGGACGTGGGGGCAACCAGGATTGGGGATATGCTGGATGGTGGAGAGACTGACTGGATGAGCCCTGCATGCTAGCTGAGCACGCGGGGATGTCCGTCCGGCACACACGGCCAAAGCCATCCAAGACCTTAGGACAGTCGTGCTCAGTCCCGACAGTGCACGCAGTCTCTAAGTAATGCAGGGTTGCGATGAGATCCCGCCTGAGCATTCCCCTGCTCCGGTGGAATTCCACATCGGCCCAAAACCTTAGCCCCCCACCCCCCAGGTCAAGTGCCCTACAGCACGAGCCTCTTCATGGAAATGTCCTCAATGCCTTTTTCTACCGTGTGGAGTCGTTTCCTGTATGGGCTGCTGCTGCACACCCTCCATTACCGCGTCCTTGCCTGTCATCCAGATACACCTTGGCAGGCCTTGTTACCGCTGGGCCCCGGTGGAGGTCCCTTTACGGAGGGATCTTCCCAATTACATCGGGGACCTGGAGTGGAGGGTGATGATGCAGCAATTCCACACAACCGTAGAATTCATTGGTTCATGGGCTCCGAAGCTTGTCCTTTCTGTGGGCCTGGTGGAGTCCGTGGACTGTATCTATGTTTCGTGTCTTAGGTGGCACTCCCTTTTTGTTTTCATAAAGAGCCTTTAAGTGATGTTTTGTTTGCATTTCAATCCCACTCCTGATCTATGGCCGCCTGGTGCAGAGAGTTGGGTCGGGACGGGACGGGATTGTGACCTCATGAACTGCTCCTGGGCCTGGCGAAGTACGCTATTTACAGGTCCAAGCAGTGGGCAATCAAGGGGGCCATCCATCCTGACTATCTGCCCCTCTACATTTGTGGCCAATGTCACTGGAGAGGGAACATGCTGTGTCCACAGGCACAACTGATGCCTTCCGCACCCGTTGGGCACCGCAGGGGCTGAGTTGCATTATCAACCTTAATAATTACATTTTAGTTTGATGTTTTCAAGTTTCCTTTGTATTTTGATTTTGTTCGGGCTGTTCCCCCACCTTTTGGGGAGATGCCTCTTTTACTTTGTCCTGATTTAAGTTTGAGTTTGTTTATTTGGTTTGACCTTAAAAGAGGCCAAACTGAATATGTGGTAAAGGACAGATCTAGTGGCAAGTGGTGAGAGAACACAAGAGGGAAAAGTTTACTTGAACTCATCCTCAGTATACCAATCTATTGTTGAATCTACCCAATGCATCTGTCCACAGTGATATCAGTAGGGGTAATCGCTGCACAGTCCTTGTGAAGATTAAGTCCCGTCTCATCGTACAGAATGGCACTTGGATACTTTCAAAACTGATCTAGCTGCTCAAAAACTGGTCATCCATGAGGCACACTAGGATCCATCAACAGCAGCAAAACTGCATTTTATAAAAATCTGTAACTTCATGGTACAACATGTGGCATTACCATCAAGCCAGGGCCCAAGACTGGTTCAATGATTGTAGGAAAATACATCATGAGCAGCATAGGCATACCTTTCTGGCAAACTGCAACACAGAACCATCTATGCCGAAGAGGAGAAGCAGCCTGCTACAGACACAAGTAAGCAATCCCACAACCAACAGATCAGTTTAAACCTCCATAGTCCTGTCATCTCTAGGGCATTTATAGGAATGGGACACAAACATACGACTGGCATCCATCCTACAAATTGGACATACCCTGTCCAAAATAGAACAAATCTAATCTGTCCAATTACTGCCCACCTTTTCACCAGTATTTGGTTTAGGTTCTACTGATGCCAATATGTTCTAGTACTCATTAAAACTGTGGCCCAAACATGGACAAAAACCACAGAATTCCAGAGGTGAAGTAATGCGACCAAGGATGTGACCAAATGCGGCATTGAGGAAGAGCCCAAGCAAAACTGAAGTTAGTGGGAATCAGAGGGTCAACTCTCCAATAGGCACGGAGTCATACCTAACACAAAGGAAGATGGTTGTGGTTACTGGAGACTACAATCTTCAGCTGCTTCACAGGATCCCTAGAGTGCAGAAAAAGGTCATTTAGCCCACCAAGTCAGCACCAACTCTGAGAGCAACTGCTCAGGCTCACTCAGCTCTCTTTCCCTGTAACCCCACACATTTACTCCAGTAATCCCAACTACCCATCTTGGGACATTAAGGAACAGTTTAGCATGGCCAACCCACCCAACCTGCATACCTTTGGAGCGTGGGAGAAAATTGAAGCACCTGGAGGAAACCCACACATTCATGGGTACAGCATATAAACTCCACACAGTCACCTAAGTCCAGAACGGAATCCAGGTCCCTGGTGTTGCGTGGTAGCAGTGATAACCACTATGCCACAATTTCTATAACAAAAGGCAAAAATAACCATGTCCCCTTGACAGTCAACAGCACTCCATTACAAATCCCCCACCACCATTAACCACAAACCAGCCATATACTGCGGTTAATATAGCTACCATCGACACACAGTATTAGTAATATGTACCATCTGATCCAAAAGCAATTAGGTATGGCCAATAATAATGGCTCAGCCAGAAATGCTCATATCCCTGACAATTAAAGAGAAAAGGTTTGCAAAGAATTCCAGAACTTAGGGTCTTGGCAGCTGACGGAGGAACATTTAGAGATTTTGGGAAAGCAAACAGAGCGTGTTTGCATTTCTAGGGAGGAGCAAAACTAGGCATTAAAGAAATCAAATCAGGAATTCGAAAGAAATGTCTTTACCTAGACACAGTGAAACTTATTACCAAAGGAAGTACTTGATGGGAATCTAAATAAGCTTCCACAAGAAAAAGCAATCTCCCTATAACCACTTCATTAGACCACCCTTAGCTGCCTTTTTTCAAGAGAAAAGAAATAGGAGAATGAATACACCATACACACCATCAAACATGCTCAATACAATTCAATACAAGTGTGAGTATTCTTCGACTTCAAACCCACTTTCGCGAGCTCCCCAGACTCTTCAATCTATCTCAACCACAAATATATTCCACAATGGACCATTCCGGAGTTCAGAATTTCAAATTTTCACAATGCTGAGTGAAGAAATTTCTCTTCTCAATCCTCAATAATCATCTCTCATCAGGAGATTATTCCCCCGTGTTCTGGATTTTCCTGACAGGGAAAAGTACACCCATCTACCTTGAAAAACTTCCGCAGAACTTTGTTTCAAATGAGATCATCTTTTCATTCTTTTAAACTCCAGAGGAAATAGGCCCAATTTAATTAGCCTTTCATCATAGGTCAAGCCTTTCATCCCAGGTACCAATCTTGTGCATCTTCTCTGTACTGACTCTAATGCTAGTACATCCTTTCTAAAACATGGAGCACAAAATTACACAGTACTCTAGGTGTGGTCTCTAATGCCCTGCACATTTGTATCAATGCTTCTTTGTTCTTGTACTCCAAATCCCTTGCAATTAAAAGTCAATATGCCATTGCCTTTTTAATTTCTTGTTGTACTACATGCTTTTGATGTATCTTGTATAAGTAAATGTTAAACGTCAACATTTACAAGTTCCATGGCTTTCAGAAAAATTGTTTCTCTATCTTACTACCACAGTGAATAAATGTTACGCTTCTCCACTTTAATCCATTTGTCACCTCGTGCCTGCTCACTTAACTAAGCACAAGTCGATACAGTCTCTGTGTTTCCCTCAGTTTGAATTCTGACCAGCCTACCATCAACAAACTTTGATACATTATTCTCCGTCTCTTCATCGAAGTCATAAATAAAGATTGTCAGCAACTGAGGCCTTAGTGCTGATCTCTGAGGCACTCCTCTAATCACAGCCTGCCAACTTGAAAATCCCTGTCTTTCCCTGCTCTTTGCTTTCTGAACATTAAATCCACTAGCCATAATAATAACCTTCAATTCCACAAGCCCTTATCTCAAATATTAACCTTTAGTGTGGCACCTTATCAAATGCCTTACAGAAATCCAACTAAATCATATCTACTGATTCTCCTTTATTTACCCTACATCAAAGGTTTTAATAAATTTGTGGTCATCCTGGACTACAACGTCTTCACCTTCAACAACCAGTTCTTCATCCAAAAACATGGAACAGATATGGGGACCAAATTCACATCTCAATATGCCAACTTCATGCACAGGTTCAAACAAGACTTCTTCACCAGACAGGACCTTCAACAGACGCTATGCATTAGACACATCGATGACATTTTCTTCCTTTTGACTCACCGCAAACACTCACTGAAACAACTACATGATGACATCAACAAGTTCCATTCCACCATCACCATGGACTAGTCTCCAGAATCAGCTGCATTCTTGTACATACGCCATCTCCATCAAGGACAGTCACCTCAGCACTTCACTCTCCGGCAAGACCACGGATAACCTCACAATTCTCCACTTCTCCAGCTTTCACCCTAAACATGTGAAAGAAGCCATCCCTTATGGACAAGCCCTCCATGTACACAGGATCTGCTCAGATGAGAAGGGACGGAACAAATACCTACAGACACTGAAAAGACCTTCATAAGAACAGGATATAGCAAAAAACTGCACCAACTTCCTCAGAAGACAAACATGGGGCGCAGCCAACAGAGTACCCTTTGCCGTTCAGTATTTCCCCAGAGTGGAGAAGCTATGACATCTTCTCCAGAGCTACGGCATCGATGAAGACTAACATCTCACCAAGGCCATTCCCACACGCCCACTATTTGCCTTCAAACAACCATGCAACCTAAATCAAACCATTGTCCATAGCAACCTACCCAGCCTTCAGAAGAATAGCAACCATGACACCACACAGCTTTGCCACCGCAACCTCTGCAAGACATGCCAGATCATTGCCACAAATGCCATCATCTCACACGAGAACACTATCCACCAGGTACACAGTACGTACTCACGCAACTTGGCCAACGTTGCCTGACACACTGCAGCAAAGAATGTCCTACAGTATGGTACACCGGCGAGACCACGCAAACACTATGACAATGGATACCGCTCAACAATCACCATGCAGGAGTGTTTCCTTCCTGTCGGGGAATACTTCAGCAGTCAAGGGCATTCAGCCTCCAATCTTCAGATAAGCTTTCTCGAAGGCAGCCTTCAAAACACACAACAACACAAAATCGCCACGCAGATACCAATAGCCAAGTTCCACACAGCTGAGAACACTCTCAACTGGATCTTGAGTTCATGTCACACTACCTTTAACCCTCTTCATGATTTGCCTGGGCTTACAAAATTTTACTAATTGTCCTGGCTTGAGACAACTCACACCTCTTTCATCTGTACTTAACCCTCTCTGCATTCACACTGTCTGTACCTGGAAAGACGATTACCTGTCAAGACTCGCATTCCAACCATTACTTTGCAATTGAGTCTGTCTTTACATATGCCCTGTTTGTGAACACAATTCTCCATTCACTTGATGAAGAGGCAGTGCTCTGAAAGCTCGTGCTACCAAATAAATCTGTTGGACTTTAACCTGGTGTTGAGACTTCTTACTGTGCTGACCCCAATTTAACACCGGCATCTTCATATCATGTCTAATAAATTTATCAAACATGATTTCCCTTTTGTAAAGCCAGACTTTCCCTGATCATAGCAATGCATTTAGAAAATCACTGCACGGCTTCTTTAACAATAAATTTCAATACTTTCCTGACAACTGATGTCAGGTAAATGACTTCTAGTTTCCAGATTTCTCTCTTCCACCATTCTTGAACAGCAATTTTGCTGACTTCCAATCTACCGGGACCATTTTAAAAGTGAAGAAATTTTGGAAGATCATAACTAATGTACACACTTTCAATGCAGCTATTTCTTTTAGAAATGTAGGATGCAAGATGGTCAGGTGCTGGGGATATGTCAGACTCTCAGGTTTCTTCAATACCCTTTCTCTGCTAAAACTAATTAGCATAGTTTCTTCACCCTTATTAGTCTTTCATTTCTGGTATATAACTTGTGTCTTCTCCTGTGAAGATAAATACCAAATATTTGTTCAATGTCTCTGTTATTTCCTCATTCCGCCATGATAATTTCGCCCTCCTATACTTCCGAAGAGTCAATGTTTACTTTAGCTACTCTCCTGCTTTGTATAAATTTGTACAAGCTCTTGCAACGTTATTATACTCTTGTAAGTTCATGCTCATATTCTATCATCTTCCCTTCTTGATTTTTTTTACGTACTGTCCTTTGTTGGTTTCTAAAACAATTCCAATACCCAGAGTTACTACTATTATTTGAAACACAAGCCCCTTCATTTAATCAAATGTTATCTTTAACTTCATTAGCAAGACCAAGCCTATATGTATACACTCACATTTTTGATCTACAGAATCCCTACCGTGCAGGAGACTGCCATTTGGTTCCAATGAGTCTACACGAACACTCAAAGAATATAATACCCAGACCCACCCCTTCACTGTATCCCATAACCCTGTGATTTTTTTTTAAAACAATGGCTAATCTTCCTAACAGACACATCTTTGGATACTAAGACAATTTAGCATGGCCAATCACCCTAACCAAGTATATTTGGACTTCGGGAAGAAACCAGAGTACCCAGAAGAAATCCACACAGTTACAGAGCTAAAATGCAAACTCCACATGGATAGTTATCCAAGGCTCAAACCAAAGTGAGGTTCCTGGCACTGAGGGGCAGTAGTGCTAACTACTGTGCCACTATACCACCCAAGAATATCATCCTTATAAATCTTCTCTGCACTTACTCTAATGCCTTTTAACCCTTTTTACAATATGGAAACCAGAAATGCATGGTATGGTTAGACTCAATAAGTCTAACCAGTATTCGATATAGGTTTGGCACAACATGCCTATTTTTCAATTCTCTCTCTTTAACAGTAAAGCCTAGAATGTTTTTTTTTTTAAATGTTCTTTGGTGCAACTTTTAGTACTCTCCTCTATCTAGATCTGCATCTTCCAAGTAATAAGTGACCTTTCTATTCTTCCTACCAAAATGTACAACCTCATATTGACCTTTAGTTACCAATAATTTGCCCATTCTGCAGGTTTATAATGGTCTTCCTGTAACTTCTTGCAGTCCGCTTCAATATTGATTAACCTTCCCCAATTTGGTACCACCCACAAATTTAGAAATTATCCTTAGATAAGGGTATAGATATTACAGATAGAAATTTCCTCCTCTTCATTTCTTAGTCTTAAAAGAGAGGTTTGAGAGTGATCAAACTAGGCCCAAGTGGACTTTGATCACATTTAAAGTCTAACGATCAAAGGAAATTAGAAAAAGGAATGAGAAAACAGGCTTTTGAACCACAATTCTTTCTACAGCAGAAGATAATAATTCCCAGATTAAGCTCCAAAATTTCTTTAACCCATTTCAAAAGCAAATCCAGAGAAAGCACTAGGATATCAATTTAATACGGTATCATTCAGCTTGATCATCTGAGTATTAGTGATTCCTAGTTACAGCAACAATGGCATAATCATTTGTCTCTGTGTGATAGATATACAATATGTTTCACCATTTCCCCATAACCCTCAAACTGTGTTAGTGACAGACTCAGTCATTCATGAAATTAACAAACACACCAACTATTCTTGGTGGCATTTGAAGCAAAAGGTAATAGTTTTTTTGGCATCTTCAGATGGGATAATCCATTCGATAGCTCACTATTAAACATGGTGATGTTATGTAGATTTAAAGATTACACGTTTCAAAATACCTTTTCTAAGCAAATCATTCATGCTCTTTTTGAGTTTCAGCTTTCACAAAGAATGGCTTATGTTGACTTAATATGTCCAAAGATGGCTGGTTAGGTGTGTTGGTCATACTAAATTGCCCTTCAGTGTCCTGGGATGTGTAGGTTAGAAAGGTAAATGTGTGGGGTTGGAGGGATAGGGCCTAGATGGGATTGTTGTCAGTGCAGACTCAATGAACTGAATGACCTCCTTCTGCACTGTAGGGTTTCTATGATTTCTATAATATTTTTGATAATTCGGTTTCACAATCCAGTGTCTTAGCACCCCCGAAACATTGCTGTATCCCAATATCCTCAACAGTTGTCCATTACATTTCCCTTCCCTGTTCTACTTGTGCTTTTCCTCAAATCCCAAAGGCACACACACCAGTATTTTGCTTTTCCATTACTGCCAATGCAATGTTTAAAGTAATTTTTAACTAGCAAACCTCCTTCCTGTGTTTTAGTTTCTAGTGAAGCACATTTTTCATTTTGTTGCAAGACTAGGCAGATGAAAATGTCTAGGGTGATTCAGCCTAATTTCTAAACAAAACATTGCATTCTGTATGGATTCAAGCCTCTTTTTTTTCATGAAATCTCACCATAGTTGAGTCCTGTTGGGGTACACTTGCAGGAGCCACTCTGCAGAATACTGAATGATCACTATCTGAGTCTAGATACCAAATGTCAGCTGGTGAAGTGTGTGCACATGTCCACAGGAAGCAAAAAAAGGCAAGTGATTTTGTTCTCATTGCAACACAAGTTTCCTAACTTGGATTTAGTTAATAGCAATCAGAAATGCTGCGCTAAACAAGTGCCACAGTACCCAAAGATGTTTATTCTGTCCTGACTCAGCAGATCAAAAAATAAAATCAATTTTCTTTCAAATCTGTATGGTTCAGCCATTTGCTTTAGAAACTAATCAAGCAGTCAAGGAAGGGCAATGTCAAACAACTTTCTTATTAAAAAACAATTAATTCATTATAAACTGTTATCAATCTGTACACCAAATAAGGCTTGTTTGCGAATGATATAAAAATAGCACTAGACGTATTTTAATAACTATTTTCCAAATATTTTACTTTAACACTTACTCTGAGACAGAAGAAAGTGCATGTTCCTGGTTGCTCACTGAAATATATTCCTCTCTGTATTTATCTAATGGCAGCTGTGGTGGCACAAATTCAGATTCCTTGTGAGTGGGCAGTTTATAACAATTCCATGTCACATCAGGCCCATCATCTTCAAGCTGCACCACACTGCTACTGTAGGTTGTAGGTTCCATCACTTCTGGAAAACCCATTGAAAAAATTTGGGTGGGAAGAGTTTCCATTCTGTCCTCGACAGCTTTGGCTGGTAGTAGTGGATCTGGTGCAGGCATCTGGCAAAATGGTTGACTTTGAGGCGTCAATGGGTTTTTAAAAGCATCACCCCCATCCTCCCCCCTCTCACAGGGATGGGGGCTGAGGGGGGGTGGTGGTGGTGAGTTTGGTATCTCTGGGATGTGCATCTGTGAGGACTTTGTGGAGCTAACAAGCTCATTAGGCCGTGTGTTTGGATACCTCCCTCTGCTGTCCTGTGGCCTAATTCCAAGTCTGTGATTAGTTGAGTCTGGTTCGATTGCTTCTTCACATACTGAATTGCGGTGATGAAACGGAGTTAGTGGTCGTTTCTGTTGTTTTTCCCCTTTCTCTTGCTTGTCGTTCATTTTGTGCTTGAGCGCTGTTGACGTTTGTGGACCAGGAGGCTGTGTCTGTCCTTGCACACCAGTGCCTCTCTTATTCTTATGCCTGCAAGTATATATACAAAGTAACAACAATAAAAGTCAGACTTAGGATTTGTGTTCATTTCAATATGTGAGGTAACTCAAAAGAGGAAAGGCATTATTAGTCTACAGAATTAAGTCCTTCTTCATTAAAAGCTCTCAGATCAAATGGTTTACACAGATCAGAAAGGTAGGACTGCTTACTGTTGACTTAATGAGATATCTAAACTCAGAATGATACATGACTTTCTACACTATCTTGTGCTGAAAATGTCATCCATGGTTTTTATCACCTTCAAACCATCTTTCCATGGCCAACTTCAACTGCCAATAAATAAACTCAAGCATAGGTCTTTTGTCCATATCCTATTCCATACCAAATCCCATTCATTTATGCCCTTGTGCTGGACTCATGCAGTTCCTATTTTAAAGCGATCTTCGTTTTTAAGCCTCATGGTTTTGTCCCTAAATTTCCAGCTCTGCAAACATAGAAAAAATACAGCACAACACAAGCTCTTCGGCTCACAAAGTTGTGCCGAACATGTCGCTACCTTAGGGATTACTAGGCTTACCTATAATCCCAATATCTTACTAAATTCCATGTACTTATCTAAAAGTCTCTTAAAAGACCCTATGGAATCCATCTCCACCACTGTTGCTGGCAGCCCATTCCACACACCCACTATTCTGAGTGAAAAACTTACCCCTGACATCTCCTTTGTACCTACTCCCGAGCACCTTAAACCTGTGTCCTCTTGTGGCAACCATTTCAGCCCTGGGAAAAAGCCTGTAACTATCCACTCAATCAATACCTCTCAACAACTTATACACCTCTATCAGGTCACCTCTCATCCTTCGTCTCTCCAAAGAGAAAAGACCAAGCTCCCTCAACCTGTCTTCATAAGGCATGCTCCCCAATCCAGGCAACATCCTTGTAAATCTCCTCTGCACCCTTTCTCTGGCTTCCACATTGTTTCTGTAATGAGGCGACCAGAACTTAGCACAGTACTTTAAGTGGGATCTGACTAGGGTCCTATATAGCTGCAACATTATCTCTCAACTCAAACTCAACTCCTCGATTGTTCAAGGCCACTACACCATACGCCTTCTTAACCACAGCTCCAACCTGTGCAGCTGCTTTAAGCATCCTATGAACTCAGATCCCAAGATCCAATTATTATTATTATATTCTGCCATCCTATTTGACTTGCCAAAATAAACTTCACACTTATCTGGGTTGAACTCCATTTGCCACTGCTCCTCCCAGTCTTGCATCCTATCAATGTCTCACTGCAATTTCTGACACCCCTACACACTATTCACAACACCTCCAACCTTTGTGTCATCAGCAAACTTACCAACCTATCCCTCCATTTCCTCATCCAGGTCATTTATAAAAATCACAAAGAGTAAAAATCTCAGAACAGATTCCTGCAGCACTCCACTGGTGACTGACCTCCATGGAGAATATGACTCACCTATAACTGCTTTTTACCTTCTGTGGGCAAGCTGGTTCTGGATCCACAAAGCAATGTCCCCTTGGATCCCACGCCCCTTCACTTTCTCAATAAACCTTGCATGGGGCACTTTATCAAATGTCTTGCTGAAGTCCATATGTACTACATCTACTACTCTTCCTTCATCAATGTGTTTCATCACATCTTCAAAAAAATTCAATCAGGCTCATAAGGCATGATAAGGCCTTTGACAAAGCCATGATAACTATTCTTAATATTATACCTCTCCAAGTGTTAATAAATTCTGCCTCTCAAGACCTTCTCCATCAACTTACCAATCACTGAGGTTAGACTCAATGGTCTATAATTTCCAGGGCTATCTTTACTCCCTTTCTTGAATAAAGGAACAACATCCGCAATCCTCCAAAACTTCTCCTGTCTCCATTGATGATGCAAAGATCATCACCAGAGGCTCAACAGTCTCCTCTCTCACTTCCCTCAGTAGCGTGGGGTACATCCCATCTAGTCTGGCGACTTATCTAACTTGATGCTTTTCAAAAGCCCCAACACATCCTCTTTCTTAATATCTACATGCTCAAGCTTTTCAGTCTGCTGCAAGTCTGAACTACAACCACCAAGATCTTTTTCCATAGTGAATACTGAAGTAAAGTATTCATTAAGTATCTCCGCTATTTCTTCTGGTTCCATACAAACTTTTCCATGTCACACTTGATAGGTCCTATTCTTTCAGGTCTTATCCTCTAGCTTTTCACATATTTGTGGAATGTCTTCGGGTTTTCCTTAATACTGCCTGCCAAGGCCTTCTCATGACCCCTTCTGGCTCTCCTAATTTTCTTCTTAAGATCCTTCCTATTAGCTGTATACTCCTCTAGATCTCTAACATTACCTGGTTCTCTGAACCTTTTGTAAGCTTTTCTTGATTTATTACAGCCTTTGTACATCACGGTTCCTGTACCCTACCATAACTTCCCTGTCTCATTGGAACGTTGCTATGCAGAACTGCAGGCAAATATTCCCTGAAAATTTGCCACATTTCTTTCGGACATTTCCCTGAGAAAACCTCTTTTCAATTTAAGCCTCCAATTTCCTGCCTGATAGCCTCAATTCTCTTTACTCTAATTAAACACTTTTCTAACTTACCTGATCCTACCTCTCTCCAATGCTACTGCAAAGGAGATAGAATTATAATCACTATCTCCAAAATGTTCTCCCGCTGAATGATCTGATACTTGACCAGGTTCATTTCCCAACACTGAATCTAGTACAGCCTCTCCTCTTGTAGGCTTACCTATATACTGTGTCAAGAAATCCTCCTGAATCACCTTATTTATTTTATTTTCCTAGACCAAAAGGTGTTTGGTTAACAAATGACTATGGTGAAATATTGCTCAATTTTACAAAAAAACTGCATAATTTATTACAGCATAGTTCACGCAGGAATATAAATCATCTAAGATGCAGAGGAATTACAAAATTTAGAGACCTTAGATAGCAATAAATATCACTGATTTCTGCATACAATTAATCATGCTCCTTGAAGCACAAGTGATAATAGTATTCTCTTTTAAATAGGAAGAGATGATTAAAAGCTAGCATGGAAAAAATAAACTGTCATAGGACTTGATTTATATTTGCCAATTTCTGATTCTCACCATTATCCAATGTCAAGAAACGTTCCCAATACCAGACTGAACTGGAAGTACAATCATAACAGAAAAATTAAAACCCATGGGGGATTGAAAGGATAGTGGCAGCTTGAATGCAAAATTAGTCAAGGGAAAGAAAGTAGAAGGGAATAATTGTTTTTCAATACAATAGTATTCCCAGGAGTTGGTATTAGGACTACTACTCTTTTTTGATTTACATTCATGACTTAGGTTTGGGGGACACAAGTCATAATTTCAAAGTTTAAAGATAACATGCAACTCAACAAATAATGGAGAAAGATAGTAACAGACTTCAAGACTACTTAAATTGGTGAAATGGGAAGACATGTAGCAGACAATATTTAAAACAGAATTGTGATGTGATTCATTTCACAGGAAGTATAAGGAGAGTCAGCATGAACTAAACGGTATAATTTTTTTAGGTTTAGTAAATTTTTTTTTCTAGTTGTTAAAATTAACCTGAAGATGTTTCCACACAAATGTCTGAAGGTTGCAGGACATGTTGAGAAAGCTGTTGAAAAAGCTTATAGGATCCTTGACTTTATTAAAAAGAGAGCACAAAAGCAAGGAAGTTTTGCCAAACTTTAAATGAAACACTGGTTATGCCTCAGCTGTTAAGGTCAATTCTTGGCATCACACTTTATTGAAGATTTTTACCAACTTCACAGAGTGAAGAAGACATTTACAAGAATGGTGCCACAGATGAAGGCCTTCAGGTGGATTGTTCTCTTTGAGAGCAAAGAAATTTAAAAGGAGATTTCATAAAGATATTTCCAGTGACAGAAGAGTTGATAACTGGAGAACATAAGTCTATCATCGGCTAAAGAACAAGGGGAAAATATGAGGAAACATGCAATGCCTGTATATTTAAGGGAAGTAATGATATGGAACGTACTGAATGAAAGTGGGGTGGAAGCAAATTCAGTGATAACATTCAAAAGTGGGTTTAATAAATACTTGTAACAAGTTGCAGGGCTATGGGAAAAGAGCAGGGAATGGGTGAATTAAATAGTACCAAAGAGTACAATGTGTTGAAAGACTTACTTCTTTGCTATAATTGTTCTATAATTCTATGATAAAGTCGTTAATGCTTGAACTTATTACATGTACTATTAAAAAGTTACTGGTTTGTAACATTACCATCCCAATTAATGTTAAAGCTAGACAGGAAGATCCCAAAATCCTGCCTCAAAAGACTGTAACTTTTACTTTTTAAGAAAGCAGAGGAGCAGAGTCAGAGGACTACTAATTAATTTTAACAACTAGAAAAAGCATTTATTATCTGAAAAATTGCTGCAATATTCATTTACTCCTTCTTTAGTTTAACACATGGATTACAAAGTGAATCTTAAACTCCCAGGTCTCAGTAACAAATAAGTACAGAGATTGACTGTGATCAAATACACACTCCGCTCTGAGCCCAAGTTAGTGTCTGTGGATTTTTCCCCTGGTCACAAGGGTTTCCAAAAACACACTTTAAAATCTTCTTTAACAATAATGCTTTCCATTAGGATTTGTATTCCAAAACAGAATTCAGGTTTTTCAAATTACTGCTTTAAACAAAATCTCCACTCCACCTTGAATAATAAAGGCTTCCCATCACACCCTTTAGGTTTCCTTTGTCTTGACTGCTGTATAAACTATTCACAACTGCTTTAACTCTCAACTCCCAGACTATTAAAATGGCAACAATTTTTTGATTTAACTCTGAAGCCTGCTTTGCCACTTTAAATATGGTTACTGCAATAGTTTCTAACTCAGAACACTTCTTATTCTTCTTTGAACTCTTCTGAGCAATATCTTAGTCTCTGTTCAGTCCCAATTCCCTGCTTATTGGGACTATAACTGGTTCTTTGGGAAGCTCGGTCTTTGCAGCTCCCTAGTCCTGTCCCGCTTTTCCTGACAGAATTGAGCTATGTTCACTCTCTGTTTCCTTTTGTTGACTGCAACATATCCAGCCAAAACTAAAAATTAAAAGCTTTTCTACCTTACAAGATTCCCTGTTGCTAATCAACCACTAACTTATTTACTCTAAATGCTGTAGCCCTCTCTAAGCACAATAGTAATTCGGCTGGAAATGAACCAACACCACACATGCAAACATCATTGTCCAATGTGAATTTAACTATAGGTTTTACCCTTCCTTCCACACAATCATTAAACATAATTAAAACTGTACCTTATTTCTAATGTTTACTAATACAAATAAAGACTTTTGTTTTCCTAAGAATAAGATATATGTTTATCACAATCAATTTTAGCTCCCAATACCAGACCTTGACCTTTTCCCTTCTAATTTACTTTCCCTCTGCTACTGATTTTATTCCATCACCCCCCATCAAAGCAAAAACAGTGAAATAGAAAAAAAAAGAGAATAAATTAAAAATTTAATACAAAAGGAACCTTCACAGAGAAAATAACCAACCACGATTTTAATATTCTCTCAGTGTGAGGCCTTGTCCCCTCACAACCTAAAGCCCATTTTGCCCAATGACTCATGTGTCCATTCATGTTAATCAGTTCCCATATCCTCTTATCTGGTCCTTTCAGGCTGGCAGCCGGCTTTAAGTTTTGGTTTTTTAAAAAGAGGAAAGGGGTACTAATTATGTAAAATAGAAAAAATAACAAAGCGCAGAGAAATTGATTAGAGGAAAAAGACAAGAAAAAAGTACACAAATAATTGAACAAGATTTATATTTGTATTGGACAACTTAGTCTGAGCAACCGTATATACATGTTTAATGACATTTAAAATACTCAAACAATATGGACAAAATTCAACAATAGTGAGGATCGCTATTCTTAAAATATTTTTGATCATTTCTTTATCCAAAGTTCAGCTCCCTATCAGTTGCTCTGAACAAAGGTTTATAAACATAAGATTCAGACTTTGCTGGCTTGATTTTAACTCCACTGAGCTAAAAAGCAATACTGACTAATCGCTTAGGAAAGCTCAAGCATATTGGATAAATGTGGAACTCAATTTAACAGCAACTCAGTCTGCAGTGGCAGCTGTTGTGTCTTTCTAATTCCCATTTTAATAACTAGATTGGTCAATAAGCAGCACCACTGGGATTAACTGTTCATTAGAAAAGAAAGAAAATATTCAAACAGTTAGCCAGCATCTGAAAGAGACAGATTTGGATCTTGTGAATTGAGAAATCTTAGCTTTTTACTGGCTTTATTTTTTGAACATGTTTTTAAATCAAAGAGAAAGTAAGTTCAATATATTATGGACATATCACTATCCTTGAAACATCATGTTCTTGCCCTGATTTCAAAATATGTAAATATTTGAAAAGGTTCATCTACCTTGAACAGTTGCAATTCACTTTATGTGTAGCCTCAATAAAATCCCAAGATGTCTCTTTGCCAGTTGAATCATCTTCACAGCCATTCACCGTGGAATATTTTCGTCTGGAAATGATCACATTTGAAGTAAGTTCGATATCGATCAATGTTAATCCAAGGTTTTTGTCCAAAACTATCTCAAAATAAGCAAGACCATAACATGCTCATAAACTAGCTCTGAAGCAGTCCGAACTCAACCAACCAGTTGGAGGCTAGGAAATCTGCATTTCCACCCAATACGGTGGGTTGGGTGACTGGCATCGTATTGTCAGCAAACTTATATATATTACTCTAGGTGAAGTCATCAACATAGATTGTAAATAGCTAAGGTTCTAGCACTGATCCTTGCAGCACTCCACTAGTTATGGCCTTCAACATGAAATGCTTTGTTAATATTCCCTGTGCTTCCTGTCCATTAACCAAACCTCCATCATGCTAATCTAGTAACCCAACTCTGTGAAATCTCATCTTGCATACTGAGTAATCTCTCCTGTTCAGAGATCTAAAAATGTAGAAATACCAATTGGTATTTTTTAGCTGAGGGATAGCAAAAATTACTCCTGAGGTCACAAGTTTCCCCTTCTCCAAGGCTACAGAGGTGATCACGGGAGAAGACTACTCAGTTCTGGCTGAACTTCCGTAGATCCACTGGATCAATGCCACCAAAAGGCAAGGAAGGTGAGCCCAAAGACTTAAAACATTTCTAGCATTGTGTCAAGATAGCCTGGGATTTGCATGTGCCAATCTAGCACAGTAGAGGCCAGGCAAGTGCAATTCAATGACTGAATAAATGCAGGAAATATTGAGAAGTCATGCTAAGTTGGGAAGGTGAGTAGAAGCATCAAACATTGAATTAACAAAACATCCTCTCTGCCAGATGTTCAGGCTCCCTACTCTACAGAGCCATTTCAAAGCTTTTCATTTTGTATCAGAACATTTGCAATAGCAAATGTAAAAGGAACAGCAATTTAAACTTCATAGGAATGTGCTGATTGGTTGACAAGTGGAATCAGACTGGTAGAAAGAAGCAATGCCATGTATTAAGCCATGATGTAAAGATGCCGGCGTTGGATTGGGGTGGTAAGAACTCAGTAAGAATTTAGCAACACCAATTATTAATCCAACCGATTTATTTGATAGTAAAAAAGCGAGCTTTCAACACTCTTGTGTCTTCCTCAGGCAAGTGCAGTGTTGAACACTGCACTTGCCTGAGGAAAACACAAGAGTGTTGAAAGCTCGCTTTTTTACTATCAAATAAATCGGTTGGATTAATAATTGGTGTTGCTAAATTCTTACTGATGTATTAAGCCAACATCCTTTCACGTTGCTATCTTTATGTCATTCTTTTCTTTCAGGAAAGAATGCCTTTCCGCCTTTCCCATTCCATCTTTCCAAAATCTTACGTACCCTTAAGTATTTAATTTCACAACCTTCTAACCATGTCGCTGTAATTGTCCAATTTCAATTCTCTTCCTGTACCCAGTGGTGCACTACGGCAGACTTCCATCTGTTTTCATATCTAGTTATTCCTGAAACAGGTCACTAGTCTGTTACCATTGGTTTCTAGTTTTAAGGGACGCCATCCCACATTAAGCATGGCTAACCAGGAGTCTCTCCTGCTCTTAGCACCAGCCACTGGCACGTTAGGCCGTGTTAAGAATGCAGCTATCTTTGTCATCAATTCCTAGGATGAGACTTAAAGCCAGAGTTTCTGCCTCAGAGGTAAGGAAACTACCCACCATGTCAAAGACCTCCATCTCTGTAATTATAATTAGTATATATCATTTGTATATTTACGTTGCTAGTTATATGACTATTACAAATGCTTTGTGCATTCAAATATAAAACTTGTTTACTACTATTCTTTGCATAGATCTTATTTGTTGATGCAATACTGCCACTACACTCAGCCCCTTCCTGCCTCACTCTTTATCTATTTTTATTAAACATTTAAGACTTCCCAGACACAACACAAGATATAAACATGAGACTGCACTGGCATGCAGAGAGGAAAAAGAACAGTATATTACTGATTATAGAAAAGGATCAACTTGCATACACTATCCCCTCTGAATTATGCACAAGAGGGAACAAACATACTGGTCTTCTTAATAAACACACAGGAATAAAATGGAGGTTTAAGCTAATGAAAATGAAAAGAAAAACAAGTGTTCTGCTGTGTTGTGGGGGCAAGCTGTATATGCTAAGTATGGTAGTCAAATCTTGTAAAAATTTTCAGTGGAACTATGTAACAAGCATTCTTTTTCCAAGTTAACGAAATGTAATACATCTTTAATCCAATGGGAATAGGATAGAGGAGCATACGATTGCAAATCGAAGTAAATTTAAACATCTTCCCAGAACAGTCACAAAGGCTAGTAAATCAAGTTTTATATTTTGTCAATGGAAGGATTGTTGGTAGCACACACAAAAAAAAAATGCAGTCAGTGGAAATGTGTCAACAGCTGTTCGCAACATTGCAAAAATAGTTTTAAAGATGGCTGTCTAGTAACTGTGCAAGGACGGTAAGACCAAAACACATCACAGTAGCAGGCACCTACTGATACCCATCACTGGTGGGATCAATACTTTGATAATTTTTTTTTTATTCATTCATGGGATATGGGCATCGTCAGCTGTCCAGGGTTTACTGCCCATCCCTAGTTGCCCAAGGATAATTGAGAGCCAATCACATTGCTGCGGCTCTGGAGTCACATGTAGATCAGATCAGGGGAGGACAGCAGATTTCCTTCCCTAAGGAACATTAGTGAACCATATGGGTTTTTCTGACAATTGAAACAGTTTCATGGCAATCAGGAGATTCTTAATTCCAATATTTTTCATTTATATCAAATTTCACCATCCGCTATGGCAGAATTCGAACCTGGATCCTGAGGACATTCGCTGAGTTTCTAAATGAATAATCTAGCAACAGTACCATTGTTTCCTGACTATCTTAGATCGTCTGACCTTAGTCAGTTGGATATAGTGGAAGGTTTTATACCATGTCACTCTGTGTTTAGCACAGATGGATGAGGAATGAAAGCAATAATACCACATCCCAATTCTCATCTGTGAATTCCTCAAAGTCTTTCTTTCATAAGGTCCTTACAGTTGATAATGAAGACTATGAAGGGAAAGAATTTCAGCATACAGAATAAATATAACTTCTCTGATAGTTAGGGTTGGAGTCAAAAATGCATCAATCAACACGAAGGCACTATAGGGAACTGAGGGGTCATTCTGCATACAAAGTTGCATATTTCAAAGTATCTGACAATGTGGGTCTTGGGGAGGGAAAGGTTATCCATAATTCTGCTGAAATGGGGCAAACACATCATCAATGGATAGATGTTTAAGTGTTTTAATGCCATGAATGCACAAAATACTAAAAGCTCCATCCAAGATAGAGGGAAGAATGAAGTGGTTCCTGAAAATATAGAAAGCATTGAAACATTTTGCAAGCCAAATTGGTGCCTGAAGTGTACCAAATTCTAAGAATTGACGTAACAATAGCATTCTTAGTAATGAAGAGCTGGCTAAAATTGGAGCCACCAAGGATGAAGGGATACAAAATGATGATTCTAAGATGTGTGGGAAAATATTTTTACCCATAGGGTGGTGAAAGTCTGAAATGTACTTCCTGGAACAGTGGTAGAGGTGAGTTGCCTCACATCCTTCAAAAAGTACCTGTACGTGCACTTGACGTTCAAGGCTATGGATCAAGTGCTGGTAAATGGGGATTATGTCAGAGTTCAGCAGTTTCACGTCAATAGGCCGAAGGGCCTCTGCTGCACTGTATGACTATGTCACGGACCAACAGAGACAGTGTTATGCATGCTGTGGGGGTTTTATACAGTAAGGAATTTTAACAAAGTTACCGTTGGAAATGCTCAAACTTCACATTTGAGATGAAATAGCCTTTAACAAATTCAAACTTTGGCCTCCAATCGGAAAGATGTCTGGAGTGATTCCACATTCATCAGTGGTCACAGTGTGGCTGAGTGAACTTAATTACAGAAACTAAACAGACTGCAATGCATTATGCTTCTTTTCAGTGAAACATATCATTTTCCAAATGATTCCTTCTTCATCCCAAAGTCATTACAGCACAGGAAGAGACCACATGGCCCATCAATTCTATTTTAACCATCTGTGCAGGGTCCCGAGTCCCAGTGCCCTGCGAAAATGCACCTTTATTTTTTCAATGCTCTTCCTTTTGAAATCATTCCTCTCCAATTCCACCACCTTCACAGGCAGCAAGATCCAGTTGGAGCATAATGGAGACATAATGTTCCACCCTCCAATCCACATCCTTCACTTGCAACAAGCCTTCAGAGTTTCATTAAGTGTGAAGTGTTAACAATTTGCCTCTTCCCCACTTAGAGGCAGATTTCACATGAAACACACGAGTTAATTCAGCTTTATTGAGTGTCAAGTCAATAAGGCAAGGCTGGATTGCCTTTAATGTTGGGAGTGTAATGGATAAGACAGATGAGTTAAGGGCACAGATTGATACATGGAAGCATAGTATTGGTGCCATCACAGAAATATGTTTGACGGAAGGATAGGACCGACAAATCAAATTTCCAGGGTATAGGATCTTTAGGGCAGTATGGTGGCACAGTGGTTAGCACTACTGCCTCAGTGCCAGGCAATTGCCTTCGTGCGATATCCTCTGGGTGCTCAGGTTTTCTCCCACAGTCTGAAAGATCTGCTGGTTAGGTATATTGGCTATTATAAATTCTCCCTCAGAGTACCTGAACACACACCAGAGCGTGGCAACTAGGGGATTTTCACAATGACTTCATTGCAGTGTTAATATAAGCCTACTTGTGACACAAATAAGTAAACTTAAACTTTAGGCAAGACAAAGAAGAACGTAAAAAGGGAGGTGGCATTAATTAAAGTATCAATGACTGTGATAAGGAGAGATGGTACCTTGGAAGGGTTTTCAACTGAGACTTTGTGGATAGAACCAAGGAGTATAAAGAATGCAGCCAATATTACTGGAAGCGTATGATAGGTGCCCCAAAATGTCAGCAGGAAAGAGGGAGATATGTAGACAATTCACTGAAATGTGCAACAATTATAATTGGGTAATTATACTAGGGGATTTCAGCTTTGCCAACATAAATTGCAATATTCATACTGTAAAGTGTTTTTGCAGGGGGATGTGTAAGAATTATAATTGGATAATTATAATCATAATGAATGGCAGAGCAAACCAAGGGCCAAGTAGCCTCTTATGTTCTGTTTCTAACCAGGTCGCAACATCTAGTCAGGTGTCTGCCTGTAACCACTTTACAATAGCCCAGTAATGGAATTAGAAATCAGGTAAACTCATGCCTCTCAAAGATTCTGGATTTGACAAAATTGCTGTGACGTTTTGGCACCTTCCTGTTCCAAATGAAGTCTGAAACGAGACAAGCGACTTACAAAAAAAAATGACTCGGAAAAAAATTGAGACACATTAGAAGTATAAACATTTAAGGAGGCAATTCATTTTGACAGCATTAATGCTACCTGCAATAGTGAACCTGTGCTTTAAATGGTGTTCTATATTTGAAAGGGCAAAGTTGCATTTAAAGAGATCAAATTTGTCTGCTACATACACTCTAAATAGCTAAATTAGTTGAAGGAGATCTTAAAAGGTACTGTATGGAGAGGAAAGTTATGAGCTGCTACATTCAAAAGAAAAATTCATTCTTTCTTAAACTGAGTTTATAACCCAAAGAACAGATAAAGCATTACATAAAAACATAGCAGGGTCTGTAATATAAAAGGTCATTTGCATTAAATGAAAGTTTGTTCAGTGTCTCCCCCTTTTGCACTTTTGTCATGCACTGGCTATTGCAAAGTGTAATAGCAAGAGCCTCAATGACTATAGAGGCTAGTTGGGGAGAGAGGGGGTACCCTGAGAAGGGGGAAATATTCAGAATGTTTTTTTTTTGTTCAAATCGAATGGACTAAGAACATAATACAACAATTTCACCTAAGAAATTTGTGCCAAATCCAAATTTTTCAGGTAGATCTACAACATGAATCTCTGGGAGTCTGCAGTTGAGGGGCATTGCTAGATGTTAGAAAAGGAATGTCTCAAATCTGGTATGGTCAGGAGAAATAATGGAAGAACAGACTAAATGCATTGCTAATATTTTAATATTAGCTTAAGATCCACATTAAGCAATAAGATTGGCCCAAAAGAACATTTTTTAAAAATCATTTATTCATTAGCATTTATTGCTCATCCCTACTTGCCCTCGAGAGGGTGGTGGTGAGCTATCAAACTACTGCAGTCAAAGGTGTAGGTACATCTATGATGCTGTTAGGAGTTCCAGGATTTTGACCCAGCAGCAGTGAAGGAACAGCAACATATTCCCAAGTCAGAATGGTGAGTAGTACGGAGTGAAACTTGCACGTCATGGTGTTCTCAGGTATCTATTGCTCGTCCTTCCAGATGATAGTGGTTGTGGCTTTGGAAGGTGCTGTCGAAGGAACCTTGGCAAGTTTCTGCAGTGTATTCGTAGACATAGTTGCTACTGTTTGTCAATAGTGAGGAAATTGTATGTATGTTTATGGAACAGATAGTTATTAAGTGGGCTACTTTATCCTATACCAAGTGTTGTTAAAGTTACGTTCATCTAGGCAAGTGTAAAGTATTCTGTTGCACTCTGGATTGTGCCTTGCAGATGGTTGACAGGATTTGGGAAGTCAGAATTATATGCCATAGGACATATGACATGCCTGTCTCATGCCAGGGGAGTAAAAAGTCTCACATCAGGTTAAAATTCAACAGCTTTACTGGCAAATAAACCTGTTTGACTTTAACCTAGTGTTGAGAGACTTTTACTCTGCTTACCCCAGTCCAATGACAGCATCCCTGTCATCAGTGGCAGGGATCCAGGTTAGATTCCCCCCCAAACAAACAGGTTAGGTTTGTCCCATTTCAAGACATACTAGGGGTGTGGCAAGTCCCAGAGACAAGTTTTGATCACTACTGCTGACATATCATCAGGGCCAGCACCTTCTTGATAAGATGTGGAGTGAATCGAATTTGCTAAAGATTAGCATTTGTGATGCTGGGGGCAAAGATTCAAAATCTCTAAAGACCGTTGTCAATAAGATGTTCAGATTTATACAAGAAAACATAACATTCTTTGAATTGATAGTACATCTGTGCAGGGTCAACTGATACCCCTGCGGAGATCTGAATCTTTATAATTAAATGGGTTGAGGATGACTGGCTGAGCAGGTGGGCTAATAATTTACATGTAATGTAATGTTACAGGCATAGCTAGCACGTAGAGAAAGATCAACTTAATCAAGTTTAGTCCATTCAAAATTCTGATAGCAGCAGAGAAGAAGCAGTGCTTGAGTTGGTTAGTATGTGACCTCAGGCTTTTGTATCTTTTTCCCAAAGGAAGGTGGAAGAGAGAATGTCTGAGAATTGAGCCGTCCTTAATTATACCTGCAGGAAATGTGCCCATTTGCAGCTCCTTGAGGATTGTGTTAGGGACTTGGAGCTGGAACTCCAGATAATTCGTGAAGTTGAGGCTGATATTGACAGGAGTTACAAGGAGATAGTCACTCCTAAAAGTGATTCATGGGTAACTGCCAGAAAGATGGGTAAGAAGCAATCGGGGAAACAATCCCCGAGGCTGTTCCCCTCCATAATAAGTTTTCTGTCCTGGAGGCTACTGGTGAGGAAGAATCAACTGGGGATAGCCAAGGGGAGCAGGTCTCAGGAGGTCAGCCTGTTGTGAATGCTCAGGTGGGTAGGGGACTCCATAGTAAAGGGGACTATGAGAGTCAATGGTAATGAACGGGACTCAGGGCTGGTGTGTTGCCTCCTGGGGGCCAGGGTCCGGGATGTCTCGGATCGTGCGTTCAAGATCCTTAAGGGAGAGGGGAGTCAGCCCCAAGTCATAGTTCATGTAGAGACACACGACATAGGAAGGATAAGGGAAGGGGATATAAAACAGAAATTTATGGAGTTTGGGTCAAAACTTAGGGCCAAAACAAACAGAGTGGTTATCTCTGGACTCTTGCCTGTGCCATGGGATAGCATACAGAGGGAACTTTTGAACTTGTGGCTAAGGGGATGGTGCAAGAGGGAGGGGTTCAGGTTCTTAGACAATTGGGGCTCATTCTGGGGTAGGTGGGACCTCGACAAGAGGGATGGTCTGCACCTGAACCAGAGGGGAACCAATATCTTGGGGGGAAAATTTGCAAAGGCTATTTAGGGGGGGTTAAACTGATTCAGAGGGGGGATGGGATCCTCAGTAGCTCAGATGTTAAGAAGGATGAGAATAGGGGGTTCATAGACAAGGATTCTAAAGCACAGCAGCGTACGGGTCAAGTGCAGCATGGTTTGAAATGTGTATACTTTAATGCAAGGAGTATTCGCAATAAGGTGGATGAACTTGTAGCTTGGATTAGTACCTGGAACTTTGATGTTGTGGCCATTTCAGAGACATGGATAGGACAGGAATGATTGTTGCAGGTTCCGGGGTTCAAATGCTTCAGTCAGAGTAGAGGAGGAGGTAGAAGGGGGGGAGGAGTGGCATTATTAGTCAAAGACTGCATCACAGTGACAGAAAGGAAGTTTGATGAGGACTTGTCTGTTGAGGTAGTATGGGCTGAGATTAGAAACAGGAGAGGAGAGGTCACCCTGTTGGGAGTCTTTTAGAGACATCCTAAAAGTTCTAGAGAGGTAGAGGAAAAGATTGCAAAGATAATCCTGGACACGAGTGAAAGTAATAGGGTAATTGTTATGGGAGACTTTAACTTTATAATATTGATTGGAATAGCTGTAGCTCTAGCTCGTTAGAGGGGTCAGTTTTTATACAAAGTGTGCAGGAAGGTTTTTTGACTCAGTATGTAGATAGGCCAACGAGAGGTGAGGCTACATTGCCCAGTACCAAATCCAATGAGCCAGACCAGGTGTTAGACTTGGAAGTAGGTGAGCATTTTGGTGATAGTGACCACAATTCGGTTATGTTCACCTTAGTGATGGAAAGGGAAAGGCATGAACCAGAGGGCAGTAGTTATAGCTGGGGGAAGGGTAATTATGAGGCTATTAGGAGAGATTTAGAGTGCATAGGTCGGACTAGGAAACTATAGCGGCTGGGAACATCTGAAATGTGCAGCTTATTCAAGGAACAGCTACTGCGAGTCCGTGGTAACTATGTCCCTGTCAGGCAAGGAGGAAATGGTCGAGTAAGGGAACCGTGGTGTACAAAAAGTTGATTCGCTGGTGAAAAGGAAAAAGGAGGCTTATGTCAAGATGAGGCATGAAGGCTCAGTTAGTGCACTGCAGAGTTATAGATTAGCCAGGAGGGAGCTAAAGAGCGAGTTAAGAGCAAAAGAGGACACGAGAAGACTTTGGCTGATAGGATCAAAGAGAATCCTAAAGCTTTTAGATATATGTTAAGAATAGAAGATTGGTTAGAGCAAGATTAGGGCCAGTCAGAGACAGCAGTGGGAAGTTGTGCGTGGAGCCTGAAGAGATCGGAGAGGCACTGAACAAATATTTCTCTTCGGTATTCACGCAGGGAAACGTAAATGTAGTTGTGGAGAACACTGGGATACAGGGCTGTAAACTGGATAGTATTGAAGTAGATAAGGAGGAAGTGTTAGATATTCTTGAGGGTATGAAAATAGATAAGTCCCCTGGGCCGGACAGGATTTACCCTAGGATTCTCTGGGAGGCAAGAGAGGCAATTGCAGAGCCTTTGGCTCTGATCTTCAGGTCATCGTTGGTTACAGGTATAGTGCCGAAAGGCTGGAGGATAGCAAATGTTGTCCCATTGTTCAAGAAGGGGAATAGAGACTATCCTGGGAATTATAGACCGGTGAGTCTTACTTCTGTTGTGGGTAAAGTTTTGGAAAGAATTATTAGGGATAGGATTTATAGTCATTTAGAGAGAAATGAATTGATTGGAGATAGTCAGCATGGTTTTGTGAAGGGGAGGTTGTGCCTCACAAACCTCAGTTTTTTGAAAAGGTGACCAAAGAGGTGGATAAGGGTAAGGCAGTTGACGTGGTATATATGGACTTTAGTAAGGCGTTCAATAAGGTTCCCCATGGAAGGCTTTTGCAGAAAATGCAGATGTATGGGATTGAAGGTGATTTAGCTAATTGAATTAGGAATTGGCTAGCTGATAGAAGACAGAGGGTGGTGGCTGATGGGAATTATTCATCATGGAGTTCGGTTACAAGTGGTATACCTCAGGGATGTTTTGGGGCCTCTGCTGTTTGTAATTTTTATAAATGATCTGGATGAGGGTATTGAAGGATGGATTACTAAATATGCTGATGACACCAAAGTCGGAGGAGTTGTAGATAGTGAAGAGGGGTGTTATAGTTTGCAGAGAAACTTAGACAAGTTGCAGAGCTGGGCCGAGAGGTGGCAAATAGAGTTTAATGCGGAAAAGCGTGAGGTAATTCACTTTGGCAGAAATAACTAATGTATAGAGTATAGGGCTAATGGTAGGACTCTTAATAGTGTTGACGAACAGAGGGATCTCGGTGTATATGTGCATAGATCCCTGAAAGTTGGCACTCAAGTTGATAAGGTTGTTAAGAAGGCATACAGAGTCTTGGCTTTTATTGGTAGGGGATTGAATTTCGGAGCCGCAACGTCATGTTGCAACTGTACAAAACTCTGGTGCGGCCGCACTTGGAGTATTGTGTACAGTTCTGGTCCCTACATTATAAGAAAGATGTGGAGGCATTGGAGAGGGTGCAGAGGAGGTTTACCAGGATGTTGCCTGGTTTGGAGGGAAGGTCTTATGAGGAAAGGCTGAGGGATTTGAGGTTATTTCCATTAGAGAGAAGGCGGCTAAGAGGTGACTTTATTGAGGCATACAAGATGATCAGAGGATTAGACAGGGTGCACAGTGATAGCCTTTTTCCTAGGATGGAGAAGACTAGCACGAGGGGACATAGCTTTAAATTAAGGGGTGGTAGTTATAGGACGAATGTCAGAGGTAGGTTCTTTACCCAGAGGGTGGTGAAGACATGGAATGCCCTGCCTGCAGCAGTTGTAGATGCGCCAAGTTTGGGGGCGTTTAAGTGGTCAGTGGATAGGTTTATGGATGAAAAGGGAATGGTTTAGGTTAGAGGGTCATTGCTTTTTCTCCATTGGTTGGCGCATCGAGGGCCGAAGGGCCTGTACTGCGCTGTAATGTTCTATGTTGGCTGCTTTGCTGAGACAACAGGAAGTGTAGAGGTGGATGGGAGGCTGATTTGCGTGATGGATTGGGCTACATTCACCACCTTTTGTAGCTCCTTCCTAGACAGTGCAGGAGCCATACCAAGCTGTGATACAACCAGAAAGAATGCTTTCTAAGGTGCATCTGTAGAAGTTGATGAGAATCATAGCTGACATGCCAAATTCCCTTAAGTCTTCTCAGAAAGTAGAGGCATTTGTGGGATTTCTTAACTATACTATCTTTACGGGCAGACCAAGACACGTCATTGGTGATCTGGATACCTAAAAACTTTAAGCTCTCGACTCTTTCGTCCCCGTTGACGTAGACAGGAGCATTTTCTCCTTTATGCTTCCTCAAATCAACTGTTTTGTTGCTAGTGAGGGAGAGGTCATTGTTGCTGCACCAGTTCACCAGATTCTCTTTCCTGTACTCTGTCATGATTGTGCTCACTGCAGTGATATCGTCAGCAAATGTGAAAATCAAATTGGAAGGGAATTTGGCCACAGTCAGGTGTATAAGGAGTTTAGTCAGGGGCTGACAACACAGCCTTGTGGGCCAGTGTTGAGGATGGTTGTGGAAGAGCTGTTGTTGCCTATCCTTACCAATTGTGGTCAAGAAGTTCAGGATCCAGTCACACAGAGAAGTGCCAAAAGCAGGCCACAGAGTTTGGAGATGAGTTTTGTAGGAATAGTAGTGTTGAAGGCTGAGCTGTAGTCAATAAGTGGGAATCTGACATAAGTGTCCTTGTTATCTAGGTGTTCCAGAGTTGCAGGGCCAGGGAAATGGCATCTGCTATGTATCTGGTATGACTGTAGGCAAAAAGAGGAGGATTCAGGTAGTCCAGGAGGCTGGAACTGATTCGCGCCATGACTGCCTTTCGAAGCACTTCGCAATGATGGATGTCAGAGCCACCGGCTGATAATCATTAAGGCACGCTACTTAGTAGCAGCAGCAGATGAGTCTTCTATCAAATCCTCAATGCCATTTGGTAACATGATTCTTGATTGGTGGGGAAAGCAGAGGCCAAATATGATTCATGGGTAAGAGTGCAGGAGATGCTGCATGCTGCCAAAGCAGCTCTTTTTGACTACATCAGGGGTGACATTTTGAAATAGGGACAGTCTCTTGCCTATAGATTGCTATCGAGTAGCAAAGCAGCTTTCTCAGCTTGGCAGTGGATCACGTCATGAGCCTGGTAATAGTGAACCTTATAATGAAGGGGTGCTGATCTTCAGATTCCTTGGGTCTCACCCAAATGACCTGTGGGTTTGATCCAAGAGAGGCTTGTCCTCCAGTTTTGGCACATCCTGCAATAACTGCGTAACAAACTGAGGGCAAGGGCTCTCCACCTGCTTAATGACACCAAATAAGTGAATGTTGTTGCATTTCTGACACTCCTCCCAATCTTCATAAAGCGACAATGATTTGACCAGCTGAGAGCTGATTTACCGTACTCTGCAGGTCCACTACTTGTGCCAGTGCCACAGAACACTGCGAAGTACTCAAGCTCCTGCAAACAGTTTTCCTGCGATTCACAGGCTACTTGCAATGTTATAGAGAACTTCAGTTCTTCCCTGACTTTATCTCCAAATGAAGTTGTGGCCATCATATCAATTTTTCCACATACATCCCTTATGAATGATTCCAATGTGCCTGTAAACAGTTTCACACTTGGGCAGGTCCCGAATTAGCACGATTCATTTCTCTGTTAGCACCAGTAGCATCAGGACAGTTCAAGGCTTCGCTGCCTGTTACCATGGCATCTTTCTGAAATCAGATTCCAGCCATTTCTCAAAGTTTTGAGAGCAAAGCCATATGCACTTGCACACAAACAAAAACAGCTGAGACACAAAAGTAATAATAACGTGCCTAAAATATTATGAATTTAATCTACCTCACAGCACAGGGAAATTTGTCTTACTTTATCGATGCGTCCCATTCCCTCCACTCGGCTTCTCATTATCCAAATTGCTGCAGTGCTTTATAGCCCTAGTGTTTCTTTGTAGGTGTCAAAATTTATCATCTGAGCCCTCTCCATCCTTTTAGTTTAGGATCCTAGTTTGAAGTTTGCTGGGACACTGATTCCAGTATGTGAAGCTTATTCTAACTACACAACCCCCTCTTTCCCAGTCCCACATGGATTGAAATCCCACAATACTTCAAATCTCTAAACTGTGCCAGTTACAGTATAGTTCATGTAATTTACATTTGAAACTTTATTTTAATTTGCACCTTAACTCCTCAAACTCACAACAGAACATCAAGCCCAACTCTATCAATATTCCTCTGACTGTGGCAACTGAATCTTCCCCTTTCCATTTATTTCCAGCTGTGAAGGGATGGCTTTAATGCTGACAACAGGCAAGCAACACAATCTTCAAGATTCCCAGTCGCAGCTGCATACAGCATTAGCTACCTTCATTATTATACTGTCCCTTATCAATACCATGGTCCTTTTACTACCAGCTACCCTACCAACATGGCTGGCTTCCTGCACTATGATCAATTTGTCCATTCAACTACAGTCTTGGTTTTGATTTGATTTGATTTATTGTCACATGTATTAGCATAGTGAAAAATATTGTTTCTTGCATGCCACACAGACAAGGAAGAAATGACAGAACGTGGAATATAGTGTTACAGTCATAGCTAGGAAGTAGGGAAAGATCAACTTAATGCAAGATAGATCTATTCAAAAGTCTAACGGCAGCAGGGAAGAAGCTGTTCCAGCTGGTTGGTATGTGACTTCAGACTTTCGTATCTTTTTCTTGACAGAAGGTGAAGACAGAATGCTGCAGGAGGCCTTAATTATACTGACTGCTTTAACGAGGCAGTGGGAAATGTAGACAGAGTCAATAGACAAGAGGCTGGTTGTCATCCACACAAGCAGTGTGTATCTCATATCTGGTAGTCAAGGGCTGAGACTCCTGATCACTACATCCAAATCTGCCTGCCTGCTTCAGTCTCTCACTGCTGCCGTTCACCACTGACATTCTTTAACCTCCTGATTAACCAAAATGGTGCGAATGCCTCCTGGAACACAATGCCTAATTTATGTTACAGCTCAACATCACGGAGCCAAGGATGCACAAGGTCATCATATGCATATATCTTCTGATGTTCACTTGGTCAAAATTCACAATGCTTTCAAGTCAGGGTAACTTGCCGGCCTTCTTAACTAGCAATTTTATAGAGCATCAACGGAACAATGGATAAAGGATAAATGCAAATTTTAGAAAAATAGTGGTGCCATCGGATGAAGGCAGAAAAAAAACATGGACTGCTTCAATTTAATCTGAAAATAAATTTAAATACAAAAAATAAATCAAGATTCAAATAAAATGCAGACAGAATATTTGATCACAAAATTAATGCAGCTTGGGTCATTGCTGGCACTGGAATTTCAGTAAACTACAAATGGGGAGCATGAGATTATTGTACAATATCCACTTGAATTGCAATGAATACCCAGCAGTTTATCTGAAGTGCCTTTAAAGTACCACATTAGAGTGAAGCAGTTATTGTTACAGGTCGGTGCTGGCAATGGTACTTGCAGCAGCAATGTGAAGTGATATTAACAAAAAGAGTACTAACAACATTGTAGAGAAAACAAATTGTGCCAGTATCCTTTCAATGACTACATGGTGAATGTCTCTGAGGTACATTCTCTTTTCATACACCCAAGAACAACTTGCATAATGCACTCAAAAGTTGCTACAAAACGGAAGGTTTAAGCATGTTATTTAAGGTAAAAGGAGAGTCATGTGACCTGTTCTGAAGTCAGCCTAATAGCAAGCGTGGATGCTTTGATTAATGGGGACCAGATTGTTTTGGTGGTGCAAGGCGTTTACAGAGAAGCAATGGTGGCAATGTGTGTGGTAGTGGGTAGACAGTCTCAGAAGTGTTCGGTTGCAAGCAGTCATGCTTCAAACCATTCAGTTAGTTCCACCATGAGAGTTGGGTCACAAGGATAGCTAATAAGGAGTAATAGAAGGACATCTACCCCTCGAGCCTGCCCCACCATTCAATAAGATCATGGCTGATCTGATAGTGGTTCAGTTTCACTTACCTGCCTGCTCCCCATAACTCTCAATTCCTTTATTGGTCAAAAATGTGTAACTTAAACAATTTAACAAGCTAGCCTCCACTACTTCAACGGGCAGAGAATTCCAAAGTTCCTCCTCAACTCCATTCTAAATTGACTCCCTTGTATTTTGGGGCTGCGCCCTCTAGTTCTTGTTTCCATTCTAAGTGGAAATAATCTCTCTGCTTCTACCCTATCTAGCCCCTTCATTATCTTACATGTCTCTATAAGATCTCCCCTCAGCCTTCTAAACTCCAAAGAGTACAGGCTCAGTCTACTCAATCTCTCTTCTTAAGCTAACCCCTTCATCTCCAGAATCAACCTGGGCAAACATTCTCCCTCTCCAAAGCTAATATATTCTTTTTTAAATAATGGGACCAAAATTGTACACAGTATTCTAGATGCAACCTCACCAGTACCTTGTACAATTGCAGCAAGACCTCCCTGTTTTTATACGCCATCCCTCTCGCAGTAAAGCCAACATTCCATTTGCCTTCTTGATCACCTGCTGTACCTGCAAACTGAGTTTTTATGACACATGCACAAGGACCCGCAGGTCCCTCTGCACAGTAGCATGTTGCAATTTTTCACTATTTAAATAAATAGTTCATTTTACTATTATTCCTTCCAAAGTGGATAATCTCTCACTTGTCAACGTTATACTCCATCTGCCAGATCCTTGCCCACTCACTTCACCTATCCAAATCTCTCTGCAAACTTTATGTCCTCCGTGCAATTTGCTTTCCCATTCATTTGTGTCATCCGCAAGTTTTGTTGCCCTACACTCGGTGCCCTCCTGTAGATCGTCAATATATACGGTAAATAGTTGAGGCCCCAGCACCAATCCCTGCGGCATGCCACTAGTCACCAACTGCCAACCAAAAAAGCATCCACTTATTCCAACTCTGCTTTCTGTTTGATAACCAATCCTCAAGCCATGCTAACACTTGATCCTCAACTGTGTACCTTTATCTTACACAGCAACTTTTTGAGGCACCTTATCGCATATCTTCTGAAAAAAAAATCATAAAAATCCAGTAAATTCATTAAACATGACTTTCCTTTTATGAATCCATGTTATGTCTGCTTGACTGAAACATTCTTTTCCAGGTGTCCTGCTATTTCTTCCTTAAATGATAGATTTCAACATTTTCCTAACTACGAATGTTAAGCTAACTGGCCTGTCGTTACCTGCCTTTTGTCTATCTCCCTTTTTAAACAGTGGCATTACATTAGCTGTTTTTCAATCAGCTGGCACCTCTGCAGAGTCCAGTGAATTTTGATAAATTACAACTAATGCATCTGCTATTACTTCTGCCATTTCTTTTAATATCCTGGGATGCATTCCATCTGGACCCAGGGATTTGTCTACCTATAGTCCCATTAGCTTATCCAGCACTACCTCTTTACTAATAATAATCGTTTTAAGGTCTTCACCCCCTACAGTCCTATGACCATCAATTATCAGTAATCTGCATTTTATCTGGCTACAAATGCCATGTAATTCACAATGCCATGAAGATTAGTTTTGAGGAGGAAAGGATTTCTAAAATATCACTTATGGGCAGCCTGTAAGGATTCAGGAGGGAGAGTAGCTATGCTGCTGAAAGGTCCACTCTAGAGGAAGAATTCCAGGAGAGGGACCTTACCATGAAAGACAGTTGTGCGATTAAGA
This sequence comes from Sphyrna mokarran, assembly GCA_024679065.1. Taxonomy (NCBI): domain Eukaryota; kingdom Metazoa; phylum Chordata; class Chondrichthyes; order Carcharhiniformes; family Carcharhinidae; genus Sphyrna; species Sphyrna mokarran. Next base: position 6,860,599 of record JAGIQG010000022.1, read on the forward strand.
GTTCCAAAGCCAAGAGAAAGAACATAAGCAAACTCACAGATGCTAAGTATCACAATGGACCAGTGGATAAGTGTGTGTTTGTGGTTGTGCTAAAAAGAAGAAGGGAATGTTTTGTTTCATAGTTGCCTATAAAAGAATGTTTAGTCAATAGTGTTTTGAGTCATCTTAAAAGCAAGGAAGTCACGTTGGAGTTGTATAGAACTTTGGGTGAGGCCACAGCTGGACTAACGTGCACAGTTCTGGTTGCCACATTATAGGAAGGATGTGATTGCATGAGGGGCAGAGGAGATTCACCAGGATGCTGCCTGGGGTGGAACATTTAGGTAATGAAGAGATTGGATAGGCTTGCATTGTTTTCACTGGAGCAGAAAAGACTGAGGGGTGACCTGATTGAAGTGTACAAGATTGTGTAATTGGACAGAATGGATAGAGAGCAGCTTTTCCCGTTGTTGAAGGGTCAGCCACAAGGGGACATAGGTTCAAAGTGAAGGGCAAGAGGTGAAAGGGGGGGCTATTTTTATTCAGAAGGAGGTGACGATCGAAATGCGCTGCTGCCTGGAAGTGTGGTACAAAGTACAAAGAAACGTACAGCACAGGAATAGGCCTTTCTGCCCTCCAAAGCAAAGACAGGTTGCCTCACATCCCTTGTAAAATATCTGGACGAGCACTTGAAATGTCATAACATTCAAGGATATGTGCCAAGTGGTGGTAAATGGGACTAGGTGGAACTAAGGTGTTGTCGTGTATGGGTGCAGATTCAATGGGCCGAAGAGCCTCTCCTGAACCTCTAATTCTGTGCTTTTTCTAATAGTTTAAATTTATCGGTCTCCACTGAGATCATGACAGATAAAATTATATATACTTAACATTAGTATGAACTATTAAAACAGAGAATGATGTAATTTAAGTTCAAATCATTTTGAAAACAAATCGACAAAAGGAAGCCAAACTAACTTCACATGTATACAAGAACAGCAATCAATTACAACCAGGTCCTTAACACAAAGGCCAGATGTTCCCAGTTACACATATTCCCCATTCTGTTCAGCTCAGTCTATGCTTTTCCCCTCCCACCCAACCTTTTTCTATTCAACCCCAGAGTTGACAATTTCTTTTTTGCTCCTTAGAGTTCTGAATCTGCTCCACAGAGCTGAGTGACTGGTAAACATGACTTTTCCCAGACCCAAGAAGTAGAAAACACACTTTGGTCTAGCAAACAGGATTTGGATTTGAGCTGTAAATGCTGATATTACCCCAAAATTTTATTAAGAGTAAAGAATGGGAGTGTGGAAAATAGAGAAATCTAAGTTTGCTCACTGCCCGAGCTAGTTTAGTTTCTTCGCTCGAAAGTTGCCAATGTTAATTCATTAAATACTCACTTTTTCTGGGTTCTGTTGAGATTGCACTCTTGCCACACCTTCTCTACCACCTGATTAGCTAATTTTCTCGGAATCTTTCCACCATGCCCTGAATTTTCCATATTAAATACCTCGGTCATTGAAGTAAGTTTTGCCCACTTCTGAGTGGATTGGATTTCAGCTAGAAGAAAAAGAAAAATTGTGTTTAGTATTTTGTTTTAATTCATTAACATGTAACAATATATACAGCAACACAGAGGGTTATGATCTGGAATACATCACCTAAAGGCTGATGATGGAATTAGATTCCCCAGGAATTTACAGCGGTCTATTTTCCCCCAAATTTTTATTCATAGAATTTTTAAAAAAGTACATTACATTCCAGTTCAAATTTGACAATACAAGTTTTTTTATGACAATATGAGATGCCGCAATACATTTGCCAATACAAGTTTTATTTGTAATGTACATTTACATTTCACGTTGAACATTCACTGTTGTATACATCCCAAATGTCCCACAATATGTTATGATGGGAGGACCTAAAGGCAATGGCCTTTCACCAATGGGCTTTTATGGCAACTGCCTCAAGCTTCAGTCGCTGAGCACATAGACCTAAACCTCGAAATGTGCTGGTCTGCACCACTCACCCTCTTTGCATTGGAAAAAAACATGTTTTGGGCAGACCAAGATGCATCTTTCTACAGACTGATAATCCTACAGCAGCAATTGTTTCATAAACACATATTAGAATGAGTAGTAGGCCTTTTGGTCCTTTGAGTTTGCACCGCCATTCTTTTTGATCATGGCTGATCAAATTCAATATCCTGATCCCTCATATTCCTTGGTATCTTTAGCCCCAAGGGTATATCTAATTTCTTCCTGAAATCAATGTTTTGGCCTCAATCACTTTGTGGTAGTAAATTCCATACTCTCTGGGTAAAGAAATTTCTCTTCATCTCAGTTCTGAAATATTTACCCTTTTATCGGCGATCAATAATCCCTAGTTCTGGACTCCAATATTGGGAACATTTTGATTCTACCCTGTTAGAATTTTATAAGTTTATAAACTTATAAAGAGTTTATAAACTTAAAAAGAAGAGAAGGGATAGGGCCTATAAAAGGTGAAGGGGGAAAAGTCTGTGTGAATCTGGAAGAAATGGCAGAGGTGCTTAACGAGTACTTTGCCTCGGTATTCACGGTGGAAAGTGAACTGGGAGATTGCCACAAACCTGCAGTGCATACGGAAAAGATTGGATGTTAGGAAAGAGGATGTGTTAGACCTGTTAAATTCTATCAAGATAGACAAGTCGCCGGGACAGGATGGGATGTACACCAGCTTATTGTGAGAAGTGAGGGAAGTGGTTGCAGAGCCCCTGGCAATGATCTTTGCGTCGTCCATGGAAACGGGAGAAGTTCCGGAGGATTGGAAGATTGCGGATGTGGTTCCTATCTTTAAGAAAGGGAACAGGGATAGTCCAGGAAATTACCGACTGGTGAGTTTGACTTCAGTGGTTGGTAAGCTGATGGAGAGGCTTCTGAGGGATAAGATATATGAACATTTGGAGAATTTTGGACTGATTAGAAATAGTCAGCATGGTTTTGTCAAGGGCAGGTCATGCCTTACGAGCCTAGTTGAGTTCTTCGAAAATGTGACTGAACACATTGACGAAGGAAGGGCAGTGGACGTAGTGTACATGGACTTTAGTAAGGCATTTGATAAGGTCCCACATGCAAAGCTTCTGGAGAAGGTGAGAGGGCATGGGATCCAAGGGGCTTTGGCCTCGTGGATCCAGAACTGGCTTGCCGGCAGAAGGCAGAGTGGTTGTGGATGGGTCTTGTTCTGCATGGAGGTCGGTAACCAGTGGAGTGCCCCAGGGATCTGTTCTGGGACCCTGCTGTTTGTCATTTTCATAAATGACCTGGATGAGGAAGTGGAGGGATGGGTTAGCAAGTTCGCCGACGATACAAAGATCAGTGGTGTTGTGGATGGTCTGGAGGGATGTCAAAAGTTGCAGCGGGACATAGGCAGGATGCAAGACTGGGCGGAGAAGTGGCAGATGGACTTCAACGCAGATAAATGTGTAGTGGTCCATTTTGGCAGGAATAATGGGATGAAGGAGTACAATATAAAGGGTAGGAGTCTTAGCTGTGTTGTAGAGCAGAAGGATCTCGGGGTCCGGGTCCATAGGACTCTTAAATCGGCCTCGCAGGTGGAGGAAGTGGTCAAGAAGGCGTACGGTGTACTGGCCTTCATTAATCGAGGAATAGAGTTTAGGAGTCAGGAAGTAATGATGCAGCTCTATAAGACTCTTGTCAGACCCCAGTTGGAGTATTGTGCGCAGTTCTGGTCGCCTCATTATAGGAAGGATGTAGAGGCTATTGAGAGGGTTCAGAGGAGATTTACAAGGATGCTGCCTGGATTGGGAGGCAGGCCTTATGAAGATAGGTTGAGGGAGCTGGGACTCTTCTCATTGGAGAGACGTAGGTTGAGAGGCGACCTGATAGAGGTTTATAAAATGTTGAGGGGAATAGATAGGGTGGACTCTCAGCGACTATTTCCCCGAGCTGAAATGGTCACTATGAGAGGACACAGATTTAAGGTGCAGGGAAGCAAATACAAAGGAGATGTCAGGGGTAGGTTTTTCACTCAGACGGCGGTGAGTGAATGGAACCGACTGCCGTCGGAAGTTGTTGAGGAAAACTCACTGGGGTCTTTTAAAAGACTTCTGGATGAGCATATGGAAAAGAATAGGATAGGGGGTTATAGATAGGTCTGTGGATTGGTAGATGTGATCGGCGCAACTTGTGGACTGAAGGGCCTGTTTGCGCTGTATTGTTCTATGTTTCTATGAGTTTTTTCTCACTCAATTCCAGTGAATTTCAACTTGGTAAACATTTGCTATACTCCCTCTACAGCAAACGCAATGTTCATTGGGCAACTTTAAGGACACCAAAACTGCACACAATACTCCAGAAGTGGTCTCACCAGCACTCTATATAATTAGAGCAAAACATCCCATCCCTATGCTTAAATCCTCTTGCCATGACAGCCAACATGTCTCAGTGTGTATTCCTAAAAACAGCTCACGTAGTACAAGTATGCCTTCAGGGGCAACTTGGGATGATCCTTGACAAAAATCATCATATGTCTTGCAAAGGCATGTTTCAGGAGCAGTTGGGAAATAGGTTCTTCCCCACCACAGCCACGTCAAGGGCAGCATGCAAATACAATGAAACACCACGTGTGCAGGAAGGATCACATCACAAGTCAAACTACATTTTGATGCTTCTTCAAAATGTATAGCAAAGAGGCATTCTGACAAGTGATTGTAACAGTCTGCTCAGGGAACCATGTAGCAGGAACAGCAATATTTCCCCCCCCCCCCCCCAGAGAGCCCCGAGAACATTACGTATACACTGCCAAATGGACTTGTGACAAAAGTTTTCTTCCATAACAGATAGATGGTATGGGACCATCCAACCAAATGGAGTTTTCTGTGACACGTGGTCAAATCCATTCACTTCATTAGGGACAGACAGAACTTCTGCATAGAGTGACACTTGAGTTTGTGTACCAAGAGCCCACGCATGTTAGATTTAAATGGTGTAATGATACTGTGCCTTTTGTTTCTTGTAAGGGGTGGATTTAAAATTCAGCTGTCTTACATGCTAATTTGAGTGCACCAACCTTCTGGGTAATGACTGATTTTAACTAGGGGTGTGCTTGTTGTTCTGATTAAAACAAAGTACAAAGAAATTTACAGTACAGGAATAGGCCTTTCCACCCTCCAAGCCTGCACTGACCATGCTGCCCAACTTAATTAAAGACTCCACCCTTCTGGGAACCACATCCCTTTATTCCCATCCTATTCATGTATTTGTCACGATCGCATCCGCTTCCACTACCTTCCCAGCAATAAGTTCCAGGCACCTACTCTGTGTAAAGAAGTTTCCTTGTACATCTGCTTTAAACTTTGTCTCTCACATTTTAAACTTGTGCCCCTTAGTAATTGACTCTTCCACCCTGGGAAAAACCTTCTGACTACCAACTCTGCCTACAAGAATGAGAGGCGTGGACAGAGTTAATACATTTTTGTTCACTTTGGATTTTCTCCTAGGGTTTTGATTAAGTTTATTGACTGTGACAGCTGTGTTTCTCTGCCTGGTCTTGAAAGAACAGGAGTTTGTCTCTCTCAGTTTTGGTCTGTCAGAAGACAAATGTCTCTCTCTCTCTCGAGGTTTTCAAAAGGCTCTAGAAGAGTTAAGTCTTTAACAGGAATCGTGCTATGAAGCAGAGGTGGATCCTCCATTTGAGAACTAACTTTAAACTGCTCAGATGAGTACCCTGCCCTAATCTGTAAGGCAGTGAAGTGTTACAATCTGCACTTCAGCAACTTTTCATGGTTAAATCAGAATAACTACTTGACACTCAAGTCAATAAATAACAATTTACCTGACAGTGAACAAGTTAACTAAACTATTAACAAACCAAATAAAACAGGATTATAATGGAATTCTGTTTAGATAAATACAAACAATTTGCACATTAACAAAAAATAAAACTTTTTTCAGTCTAAATCACAAACAAGTTTGACATCTTCTAGAATATACTGGGATTGCTGATGATTTTTCTATCTTCTTTGATACCTTCACTATCAAGATGAGGCTGAAGCTGTGTCTTAAGACATGGATGAAGCTTTTAGTCTGGCAAATGGCAGTTGCTTTCTCTGCTTATTGTCCCACTGCCTTCTTTCTTTATGCCTATGACAACATCAGTATCCCACAATATTAACCCCCGTTGCAAAAACCATCAAATTTAAATCTAATAAACTGCTGGTATCCTAGTACCTGATTTAAACTGATTGCTGAGTTTTTAAAAAAATCAAAAGTCTGTTTGTCGTCAGAGCAACACTGACCCTTCTATACGAATGTTTCAGTCTGGGACCACACACATACCTGCATTTTTTTTTTAAAAAACCACCTCTTAACAGTCAATTTTACAAACACCAACTTCACAACAATAGAACATAGAACATAGAACAATACAGCACAGAACAGGCCCTTCGGCCTTCGATGTTGTGCCGACCAAAATAAAAAGCAATGCCCCTCCTAACTAAACCATTCCCTTCTCATCCATATACTTATCAACTAACCTCTTAAACGCCACCAAACTTGGCGCATCTACAACAGCTGCAGGCAGGGCATTCCACTCCCTAATCACTCTGAGTAAAAAACCTACCTCTGATATCCGTCCTATAACTCATACCCCTTAATTTAAAGTTGTGTCCCCTCGTGCTAGCTTTCTCCATCCTAGGAAAAAGGCTATCACTGTCCACCCTATCCAAACCTCTAATTATCTTATATGCTTCAATAAGATCCCCCCTTAGCCGCCTCCTTTCTAACGAAAACAACCTCAAATCCTTCAACCTCTCTTCATAGGACCTGCCCTCCATACCAGGCAACATCCTAGTAAACCTCCTCTGTACCCTCTCCAATGCCTCCACATCTTTCTTATAATGTGGCGACCAGAACTGCACACAATACTCCAAGTGCGGCCGCACTAGAGTTTTGTACAGCTGCAACATGATGCTGCGGCTCCTAAATTCAATCCCCCTACCAATAAAAGCTAAGACTCCATATGCCTTCTTAACAACTTTATCCACTTGACTGCCTACTTTCAGGGATCTATTGACACATACACCAAGATCCTTCTGTTCCTCAACACTATTAAGAGCCCTACCATTAGCCCTATACTCTACACATTTATTGTTCCTGCCAAAGTGCATTACCTCACACTTTTCCACATTAAACTCCATTTGCCACCTCTCGGCCCAGCTCTGCAACTTGTCCAAGTCACTCTGTAAACTAAAACACCCCTCTTCACTATCTACCACACCACCAACTTTAGTATCATCTGCAAATTTACTGATCCATCCCTCAATACCCTCATCCAGATCATTTATAAAAATTACAAACAGCAGGGGCCCAAAACAGACCCCTGAGGCACAACAGGTGTTAGGCTTGGAAGTTAGTGAACATTTTGGTGATAGTGACCACAATTCGGTTACGTTCACCTTAGTGATGGACAGGGATAGGCATGAAGCTGGGGGCTGTAGTTATAGCTGGGGGAAGGGTAATTATGAGGCCATCAGGAGAGAATTAGGGTGCATAGATTGGACTAGGGAACTACAGGGACTGGGAACATCTGGAATGTGGTGCTTATTCAAGGAGCAGCTGCTGCGAGTCCTTGATAAGTATGTCCCTGTCAGGCAGGGAGGAAATGGACGAGTAAGAGAGCCTTGGTGTACGAAAAGAGTTGATTTGCTGGTTAAGAAGAAAAAGGAGGCTTATGTCAGGATGAGGCTTGAAGGCTCAGGTAGTGCAATGGATAGCTATAGATTAGCTAGGAAGGAGGTAAAAAGTGAATTGAGGAGAGCTAAGAGGGGACACGAGAAGATGTTGGCTGATAGGATTAAGGAGAATCCTAAAGCTTTCTTTCGATATGTTAAGAATAGAAGATTGGTTAGGGCAAGATTAGGGCCAGTCATAGACAGCAGTGGGAAGTTGTGCGTGGAGCCTGAAGAGATTGGTGAGGCACTGAATAAATATTTCTCTTCGGTATTCACGCAGAGTGCTGGAAATGTAGCTATGGAGAGCACTGAGGTACAGGGTTGCAAATTGGGGAGTATTGTAGTAGATAGGGAGGATGTGTTAGAAATTCTCGAGGGTTTGAAGTTGGATAAGTCCCCTGGGCCGGACGGGATTTACCCTAGGATTCTCTGGGAGGCAAGAGAGGAGATTGCAGAGCCTCTGGCTCTGATCTTCAGGTCCTCGTTGGTTACGGGTGTGGTTCCGGAGGACTGGAGGATGGCGAATGTGGTCCCATTGTTTAAGAAGGGGAAGAGAGACCTTCCTGGGAATTATAGGCCAGTGAGTCTTACTTCTGTGGTGGGCAAGGTATTGGAGAGAATTATTAGGGATAGGATTTATAGTTATTTAGAGAGAAATGAATTGATTGGGGATAGCCAGCATGGTTCGTGAAGGGTAGGTCATGCCTTACTAACCTCATTGAGTTTTTTGAGAAAGTGACCAGAGAGGTGGATGGGGGTAAGGCGGTTGATGTAGTATATATGGACTTTAGTAAGGCTTTTGATAAGGTGGCCCATGGAAGACTTCTACAGAAAATGCAGATGTGTGGAATAGAGGGTGATTTAGCTAATTGGATTAGAAATTGGCTGGCAGATAGAAGACAGAGGGTGGTGGTTGATGGGAGATATTCATCGTGGAGTTCGGTGACGAGTGGTTGAGCAGAGTGGTTAGCTGCTAACCAACCATAGAGGTTGATTAGCAGCTAAGTATTTAAATTGGAAAAAGTTTTCATCTATTATAGTTAAACTGTATTGTTAATAAAGTTTGTTTTGATAAAAAGTTTGTGTCAACAGAATCATACCTGGAGTGAAGCAGCTTATTCTCATACAAATGTTGAAAATAAAAAACTGTTGGGGACTAGTTGGACTTCATTACATACTCTGCTCTGATATCCTAACAATGGCACAGAGGTAGTTATCAGTGTAAGTACAATGCTGGGTACAATTTTTCTGCTCTGATCCCAGAGATTTATACATGGTGCCACAGTTCATTTTTGATCACCAGATAAAGTGCAAGCTGGTCCAGGTGTAAGCTACAGCACAAGAGCAAAGGTATACACCAGACCTAAGCCATGTGGAACATCATCTTGCACATCTGATAACTAGGTAATTGGAAATACATTTTAAATAATAACATTTTGATTTTCATGCTTCAAAGTATTTTTCTCTCAAAATGCATCAATTCAGTTGCATCTTCAAGGAAAGTGTTATGGAAAGAAAGCTAAAGTGTGGGATTAAACTGGATAGTTCTTTGAAAACAAACTGCAAATGAACAAAGATCCATTGTGCTATAAGCTTTAAAAAAGCTGCAAACTCCAAGACCAGAACTGACAAAATATGCTCAGCACATTATGATTCAGAATGATTAAGTAACTGAGTTAGCAAATTATCCTAGATCAATAATACTACTTGTTTTTCATAATTTAAGTGCTTATAAATACATGACAAGATGGAGAAGGCAGAATAATGTGAATGCTAGGAATTTGATAAATAAATAGAAAATGGGGGACGTAGTCAATCTCTAAAGAGAAATAAGATGTAGTAGTCATATTATACAATAGTACCTGTTTCAGTCTCTTCTGGTGATGTGGGTGGAGTCAATGTCACAGAGGAAATGGCTGGATCCCTTATTGGGGCAGGCACTTGGTGGGCACTCGAGTAGGCAGCTGTGCAATGTGAAGTCCCAGTAGAACTGCTCAAGATGCCAGTGGCAACATCAGGCTGAGGCACCAGCACAAAGCAAGCTGGGTACACCATTCGCACGCCAGCTGTAAATAAAATACAGCAAACATTAACAAAAACAGTTGTTGATTTTCTTTGCACATTTGATAAAAGATGTTAATATTCATTAGCAAATGTGTGTGATGTAAATCAATACTGCTCCAATAAAGTCAAAATTTCATGTTCCACTTTAGCACAAGTTACAAACCACACGGACCAGTGCCGCCTTATATATCCAACTGCTTTCTCGAACAATAACTATGTTTAATATCACTTGTAATGTAAAACATAAGGCAGCAGTATATTTAGGTTGTAATCAGATCCGTGAACTACTAAACCATGAAATACATTATAGCTTCAAAGCATAGACAAACTTGCTAAAAAAGACACTTCTATGGGCTTAACATTGAGTCATATTATTGAATTTCATAAACAAAAAACAAAGGACCATCAGCCAATCCACAGAATAAAGGATGAGAAAACACTTCAATCAGTGGTCTCAACAGGCAAAGGTATATGGAACATAAGAGAAACAGATACTAAAACACAGACCATTTAAGGAGAGCTGAATCTATTATTTCTCAGAGAAATCATTCCTAACATGCACTTCCCATAAGAACTTGGTGTGGAAATAAATTGAAGTATTGTAAAATTAAACATTAACTCAAGCACATATGTTAAACCAGTGAAACAGAAAACTCCAGATTCTATCCATGAATTGTTACCTTTACATTTCTCCCAAAAATATTGTTCTGGCATTGATCATGTTTAGCTTAGTTGACTGGACAGCTGGTTAGTAATGCAGGACAATGCCAATAGGGCGGATTCAATTCCCATATTAGTTGAGAACATGAAGGCCCTGCCTTCTCAACCTTACCCCTTTGCTCTCCCCTTTGAGGGGAGTCTATGATCATTTGAGACAACAGCACCTTTAATTTCAAAGAAAGCAAGATGCACTAATTTATTGTTGGCTCAGTAATATTTTCACTAGCAAAAATTCTGTTTGCTTTCTGTAACATTTCTGAGTTTTGTGCTTGACATTTGCTCTTTATAAACTGTTTGTAGAGATTTAATCTAAAACATAATTTATAAGAAGCTCTATTGTATCTGCTAAATTAGTTCAATTTTTCCATTTCTACTCACCAACAATGACTTCTACAGCTGCTATTGAGTCATCATCCCAGTCCATCTCCTCCTGTTTGTCATCTGTGATCTCCTTTGAGCTGGTCTGTATTGGATAAAATTGCTTCCATTCTTCTATCAGTTTAAGAGTGGGGGGATCAGATAGCTTGAATGACTGACCTGTCAGGGTACCATTTAATCCAAAGGGACTGAGGATCACTGGAAGAAAAGGATCAAAATACAAAGACTGAATAAATTGGGTTGAACGTTAAAACTGACACACTGTCTATCACTTCTGGGACCCATTTCTAATTCAGTACAGATTGACAAGATAGAATACTCTCAAGCTTACTGGCTGCAATTATCCTCCATAAATTAGAAACAAGTGAAAATAATTTCAGAAAATCTCAATATTAGATCCAAGAAAATACAAATTTCCCCTCGATTTTGACAGCAACTGAGCGTTAAAAGTCAGCACAAGGATGCATGACACGAGTGATGGAAAAATATTAACATGCTACAACAATGGGTATTTTCTGAAGTTTAACTGAAGATCACTACTTGGTCATACACAGGGAAATTCCAAACCCAACGTAGTCATAGTAGAAGCCAGCAACATATGCCCAAAGAATAAAATTAGTGCAGTGAGGAGGAAGACAAAGTAACAATGGAAAAAAATTTGTAATACCATTAAGACATTGTAGCAGCTGGCCAAAGAGCTGAGAAACCTATAGACCTCTCATCTACATGATCAGCAAGAGGGGATGAATAGAAAGCAAAGTCAATACGTTTTAAAAGAAAGCTGTTTTAAAAATAAAATATTTTTGATGGGTGAATAAGATGACTTTTTCTAGTTAAGGGGTCAGTGCTGATATGGTCAATCAAAATGGCACTAAAAACCAACAAACTTCAGAAATATTGTCACTCAAATTGCTGTTAACCGGGAAAGCCTTGCCATAGGTTCTGACAAACCCACGTATTGTGACATTAATATCCCTTAGATTTTTTTTTAAAATCATGATCTCTGCTGCTCACAGCCTTTGGTGATGTCATTGGTTGGAGGAGAAAAATTGCCAGTCATGAGAGAATGGTTGTTTTTAGTTTTGTTTTGGATGTATTGTTAGAAGCAGAGCTAAAAAGGTCTCTCTCTCCATTTTGAAAATTTTACCAGTTAGCTAAAAGTATAATTTGTTATCCTGCTGTAAAGAGTCTATGTTTTGAAGACTACCAACTGTTCTGAGTTTAAGATCATTTGAAATCAGCATTCAATCTGGATACTGGATTCCTGTATCTAGCGGGCTTTAGCCTGTACAATGATAAAGCTATTTAAAGGTTTTTGTTTATTGGATTTTGGATGGAACACATGAGATATTCAATAAGAGTTATATGGTGTAGTGATTGTTTTATTTCTTATTTGGAATTAATAAAAGTTCTTGCTAATTTTCTTACTATGTTTGTTAACTATATTTTAAATAAACTTTGTTTGATAAAAGCTCCCCACTGGGTCATTTGGATCACACCTGAAGTGAAGCATCTCACGTATATGGCAGCCAAATTCAAAATGCAAAACTTTTGATTTAATGAGCTTCATAAACACTTGAGTTTCTAACCCAAACCATAACAGTACATTTTAGGAAAACAGAGGCTAAATATTTGAGACTGATGACGGAGTAGAAAGAATCAGCATAGACACAAGCTAAGTGAGCATCTTCAGTGCTGTTGAAGCTCTATTTACTTAGACACCCTTGAAGAAAAACATATTCTAAACAATAAAACAAACTGCATACAGTTCATAAATGGAGGACATCACAATCAGGCTAATACTATTCTCAATAGAGAGGTCATGATTGCCATCAGGAGCATTGGAGACCACTTGCAGCGCACCAGATGAGATTATCTGACAGCTGATCTAGCATAGATTGCAATCTGCATGGCTATGTGGTTTCCCCCCGGTCTTCTCTTTTCCTATACATACACCAAATAGCCTTTCAACAAGTATTACTTTGTTCAGAAGAAAAGCATTCCTACCTTGGAAGGGGTTGGTGGATCCCTGGGCTGCAGTAACATGTTGTTCACTGAGATGGTATACTGGTTGGTGCTGATTTATTTCAACGCTGGTACAAACTTTACTATCCCCATGCAAGAAAAACGAAAAGGAACACGACAAGTGCTCACTAAAGAGAGGGAGAAAAATTATGATTATAACCCTAATTTGTGTATTTGATGCCTGTAATATACAGACTAGGGCGAATAGAAACAAACAATCGAAATTCGCATCTCCTACTATTTAGGAAAACTCGTAATACACAGTGAAGTGATCAACTGCTGCCCTCCTCCCTCCAGCAGATCTGGGCCTTTACTTACAGAGCCTGCAATTGTTCAGTGTTGACCAGGTTGGGACTCTACATTGCCCCCTCACCTTGCTTTCTAATAAATGTAAGAAAGAGCCCTGTAAACACTTGTTGATGCAGTACAGATGCATTCGAATAGTCTTCAACAACAAAAAAAAATGGCTAGGATGGTAGCCTTCAATTTCAGTCAAATAAATGGCCAAATAGTAAAAATATAGCCAACCAACAATATTTCATTCACTACATTACCAAGACTGATATTTTATTATTATAAAATTAATAGTACATCAATAAATTCTGTTAAAGGACTGAGAGTTAGACATACCATGATTACCATCATAATTTGGATAACTGCAGCAATTTTGGAATTCCAACATCCCAATAAGAATGTGTATTTACATAACGCCTTTAATGTAATGAATGTTCCAAGACATTTCACAAGACTTAAATATTAAAGAAACAAAGTACGACACCTATTCACATAGGAGATATCAAGTCAGATGATCAAAGGGATAGCATTTGAGGAGTGTCTTAAAGGAGGAAAGCAAAATGGATAGAGAAAAGGTATGGGGATGAAATGCCAAAGCTTAGACCTAGACAACTAAAAAGCATGATAGCCAATAGTAAAGCAATCAGCATTTAGGGATGTTCGAGAAGCCAGAATTAGATGAGCATGGGTAGAGGGATTTGTTGGGCTGAAGAGATAAGTGAGAAGCAATGCAACGGAGATATTTTAAAAATGCAGCTGAAAATTTTTAATAAAAAGACAAAAAATGACTGCTAAAGTCTTCAAAAATCTAATTTAACAATCCAATCTGTTTCATAAGCTAAAAATTAAAAGGATAATGAAATTTTATAATATATTGCCATTGGAGAAACAAAAAGGAGACTTGCATTTATGTAACACCTTGCATGACAACAGGATGTCCCAAAGTGCTTTACAACTAATGAAATACTTCTGAGTGTAGTCACTTATACATTATAATACAGCAGCCAATTTGGGCACAATATGCTCTCTCAAACCGCAAAGTGATAATGACCTGATAATGTAAAGTATTGTTTAAGAAATAAACATTGGCCAGGATACTAGGGATAACTCCCCTGCCCTTCTCCAAAATAGTTTACATTCACTTGAGGGAAGCAAGACCTTCCGTTTAATATCTCATCAGAAAGACGCCATTCCAAATCCCTTCATATTGCACTGGAGTACCAGCCACAATTTCTGTACTCAAGTCCTGGAGTGGGACTTGAACCCACAACATTCTGATGAAGTCAACAATGCTATCAAATAAGTCGTAGCTGAGACTTATGCTGAAGTATCATCCAATGCATATAAACAATGCACAACAACTGTGTGTGGTGCCCAAAAGCCTCCAAACATTTTTCCAACAACTGGTTAACTTTTACGCCCAGTATAAAACGTGCATTGCAGATATAGGTGGTCACAGTGGTGGCAGCAGCTGCAGTCACCAGGGTGGTGTTGGTGGCGGCGGCGATCACAGTAGTGGCAGTGGATTATCTTCAGCATCCGAGGATCTTGAAGGGAGTTGACACAATGTCAATTTACTAGATTCTGGGAAGAAGAAAATATAACCCCTCTATTCAGGGAGAGGGGGCGGCAGACAGAAAAAAAAACAGGAAACTACAGGTCAGTTAACGTCATGTCCGTCATAGGAAAGGTGTTTAAAAAAAAATCAGAGCGTTTAGAAAAACAAGGCTAGCAGGAAGAGGCAGCAGGGTAACCTGGAGGTATAATGTATTTGGATTTTCAAAAGGCATAAAAAAGGTGCCACATCAAACATGGTGGAAAATCAAATTTTATGGTAGAAGGGATAACTTTCTTTTAAAACTCATTCATGAGATAGGGGTGACACTGGCTGGCCAACGTTTGTTGCCTATGGAGGGCAGGCAGTTGAGAGTCAATCACATTGCTGTGGCTCTGGAGTCACATGTAGACCAGATAAGGATGTCAGATTTCCTTCCATAAAAAGGACATTAGTGAACCAGATGCTTTTAGCTTTTATTGGTAGGGGGATTGAATTTCGGAGCCGCAACGTCATGTTGCAACTGTACAAAACTCTAGTGCGGCCGCACTTGGAGTGTTGTGTACAGTTCTGGTCCCCACATTATAAGAAAGATGTGGAGGCATTGGAGAGGGTACAGAGGAGGTTTACAGGATGTTGCCTGGTATGGAGGGCAGGTCTTATGAAGAGAGGTTGAGGGATTTGTCGTTGTTTTCATTAGAAAGGCGGCAGCTAAGAGGAGACCTTATTGAAGCATATAAGATGATTAGAGGTTTAGATAGGGTGGACAGTGATAGCCTTTTTCCTAGGATGGAGAAAGCTAGCACGAGGGGACATAGCTTTAAATTAAGGGATAGTAGTTATGGGACGGATGTCAGAGGTAGGTTCTTTACCCAGAGGGTGCTAAGAGTATGGAATGCCCTGCCTGCTGCAGTTGTGGATGCGCCAAGTTTGGTGGCATTTAAGAGGTTAGTAGATAAGTTTATGGACGAAAAGGGAATGGTTTAGGTTAGAGGGTCATTGCTTTTTCCTAATTGGTCGGCGCAACATCAAAGGCTGAAGGACCTGTTCTGCGCTGTAATGTTCTATGTTCTAGATGAGTTTTTCCTGACAATGATTTCACCATCATCAGTAAATTCTTACTTCAACATTTTTTTGAAAATCGAATTCAAATGCCACCATCTGCCACGGCAGGATTTGAACCCAAGTCCCCAGAATATTAACTGAGTTTCTGAATTAATAGTCGAGCATAATGCTCTTGCAGATATTTTTATGCCATGAGTAGGCTTACATTAACACCACAATGAATCTACAGTGAAAATCCCCTCCTCGTTACACCCTGGCAGCTATTCAGGTACATTGAAGAAGAGTACACCTAACCAGCACAGCTTTTGGACTATGGGAGCAAACTCACACAGACACAGGGAGAATGTGCAGACTCTGTAGTGACAAGCTAGGAATCCATGGCACTGAGAAAGCAGTGCTAACTGCTGCCACTGTGCTGCTTGGGCTCCTCAGCCATCGCCTCCTAAGGAGAGGACACTGGCTGGTAGGTAGAAAACAGTATGCATAAATGTATCTTTTTCAGATTGATGAGTCGCGTCCCAATTTTTTTTGCGAGTTAAATCAATGATTTAAACGAGGGGAGTGAAGGCATGGTAGTTAAATTTGCAGGCAACACAAAGATAGGTAAGAAAGTATGTTGTGAAGACAGAAGGAGCTTGCAGACTGATACAGACAAGTTAAGATGGAGTACAGTGTAAAATGTGAAGTTTTTCTTTTTGGCAGGAAGAACAGAAGTATTACCTAGAGAATGACTGCACAATTCTGTGCTGCAGAAGGTTCTAGATGTTCTAGTTTATGAACTACAAAAAGTTAGAATGCAGTTATAGCAAGTCATCAAGAAGGCTAATAGAATGTTATCAAGAGAAATGGCACATAAAAGGATGGGTGTTATGCTTCATTTATAGAGAGCATCCATGAGAGCAAAATTCACATTTTGAATACTGTGTGCAGTTTTGGTTGCCATATTTAAGAATGTGAATATTTTGGGAGATGGTTTAGGGAAGATTTACTAGTCAATATCTGGAATGAATGGATGTGTCTTGTGAGAAAAGGCTGAATAGTTGGGCTCGTTCTTACTAGAGTTTAAAATATAGGTGGCTTGATTGAAGTGTACAAGATCCTAAATGGTATTAATAAGACAGACATGGAAAGGATATTTCCTCTTGTGAATGAGTCCAGAATTAGGGATCACTGTTATAAAATTATGGGTCACTCTTACAGGATAAAATTGAGAAGAATTTTTATCTCAGGAGGGGTGTGCAATTTTGGATTCTACCTCAAAGCACTGAAAGCACTGATCATTGAATACTCTATGATCAAGGTAGATTGATTTTCTTGCCTACGAACCTAAGGTTATTGGGGATAGATGGGAACGTGGAACTTGAAATAAGTAGATCAGCTATGACCTTACTGAATGGCAGAGGAAGATCAGTGTTGAAAGTCTACTTGAGTATGGCTGAACCAAAAACGTGGAAGCTTTTTGTCTTGCATTAATCAAGACATTTTGCATGAATACTAAGACAAGGAAAGCAACAATTTATACTTTCTGAAAAGAGTGTGCTCATTGGTTGTCAAAAGGACTTAAATTGGTAGAGGCACCATGATGAAAAATGTACTTGTTGATGGTGACTGCCAATGATTTGAAATTTAAACCAGGCAGTTTGATCCTGATTGGTCAAGGCACTCCCGAGAAATGGGTCATCAAATGGCTATCACTTTTATTTAGCTGAAACAGGCACATGGAACTACCTACATTAATACACAGAGCTTGCCTTTTATAGACGGAAACAATGTATGCACAATGCAGCTGTTTCAGCTAATCAGGTATAAACAGCCTGATTTAAATTTCAAACAATGCTTGGCAGTTAACAGTCAGTCAATCACATCAATTGGCATGGTTGCCATGATAACACCCGAGTCCATTTTCCAAACAATCACCACTCTTCTTACACAAGATAAATTGTCTTTATATTGGTAATTGTAAAGTGTTCTGATCAGTAAAAGACAAAAGTTCTGACAAGTCTAATTGTTTACTTCTGTTCCTATTTTGCACATCTATAATGTAGTAATGTACTAATTCCAGTGCATGCTGCTCCCTGTTCTAATGGCACATTTGGTCTTGGACATCTTCAGGACTAGGCAACATGATTTTGTAAAGATGAGGTCGCAAGTTTGCAGAAGACAAAGGTTGGTGGATCTGTAGATAGCGATGAGGACCAGAGGATACAGCAGGATATAGACCAGTTGGAGACTTGGGCAGAGAGATAGCAGTTGGAGTTTAACCTGAACAAATGTGACGTAATGTATTTTGGAAGATCTAATACAGACAGGAAATGGCAGAACCCTTAAGAGTACTGGTAGGCAGAAGGATCTGGGTGTACTGGTACACAGGTCACTGAAAGTGGCAATGCAGGTGGAGAAGGAAGTCAAGAAGGCATATGGCATGCTTGCCTTTGTCAGGTGGGGCACTGAGTTTAAAAATTGGCAAGTCGTGTTGCAGCTTTATAGAACCTTTTAGAGGCCACACTTGGATTAGTGTTCAATTCTTGACAAGTAGAGGTAAAGGTTTTGGAGAAGGTACAGAAAAGATTTACTCGGATGTTGCCTGGTATGGAGGACATTTGTTATGAGGAGAGGTTGGAGAAACATAATTGCTCTCACTAGAATGATAGAGGTTGAGGGGTGATCTGATTGAAGTCTACAAGATGAGGGGCATGGACAGAGTAGATAGCAATAGCTTTTTCCCCAGGGTGGAAGAGTCAATTACTACGGGGCATAGATTTAACGTGTGAGGGACAAGATTTAAGGGAGATGTACAAGATTTAAAGGAGAAGGTAAGTTCTTTACACAGAGGGTAGTGGATGCCTGGAACTTGCTGCTGGGGCAGGTAGTGGAAACAGATAGGCTAGTGATATTTAAGGGGCATCTTAATATATGAATAGGATGGGAATAGAAGGATATAGTCCCCAGAAATGTAGAGGGTTTTAATTCAGTCAGGCAGCATGGTTGGTGCAGGCTTGAAGAGCCGCAGGGTCTGTTTCTGTGCTTTGACTGATTCCTCCACCATCTCTCCCCCCATCCTTGCACCAATTCCCCCACTGCAGAACAGTTTTCTGATGAGTTAGCAAAGGTACAACTTTTAGTTTAAAAAGGAGCTTTGTATTTGATTTCTTTCATCACTCACCACACGATTTGAATTCTTTCTACACTGTCTTAAACTCTGATCTTTTCTGCAGTGCAGCAGGGATCACCTCCTTGACCCATGCACCGACTTGCAATGCAAGTAAAACACGCATTTCTGGAGGTAAACCACTAATGAAATGTTCATTGTAGCATTTTGTAGCTGAAAAGCAGAATCAATTTGTGTGCTAGGTATACCTAAAAGCATGATTTTTGAAGCCAAAAATATGTGGTGAATTGACTTTAAAGCGGTGATCTACGGTAACAAATTTAACCACAGCACTTTATTCGCTCAAAATGCAAGAACGCTTGTCAATTGGATGAGTTTTTTTCAAGACTCTTTTATAGAAAAAGAGGTGCAAGGCATATGTTAACACCTTCTCTACTTAACAGTAAATGAAAACATTCTTAAATCAATAGTATAAGTTTCCATTTCTATCCAGGCAATGAACAATTTCCGATCACTTTGTAAGCAAGCTACATTTTTTAAAACTTTTCCACAGCTATTCCTCCTTCTGCTTTAGTCCAGACAAAAATCAGACTAATTAAAAGGTTTACAGATCTTATTGCTAAATATGTTTCAAAGTCCCCTTCAATAAAAGAACATTGGCCAGAGTGCAATGTAGGTACATCCATAAAAAAGGTCTACCTACAAGTTTTAAGATGTACCAATGCATTCTCATGCAAGCTGCCATTAGAAAATGGAAAAATCTACATAAAAAGATGGATAAAGGGGCAAGTTTGGACAAATTTAAGAAAAACATATGCAATACAAAGTGATCAACGCTTTAACACTTGTGGTAAAATATTTGAAGTATGCACACATGATACTCCATATTAATGCATTCCACTGAAACTGTATGGAATGTAGTTCATCCCATGATAAGAAACAAAGATTAAAACATACAGCAAATGAATCTGTATCTGGAAAAATAGATTTCCATTTCAGGGTTTGACTTGTAAATTCCTATGCTATCATGCGCACTCCTTTGTTCTATTCTTAAATTTCAAAAATGATGAGCAAGTTTCACAGAATGGTCACACACCAATTTTGATTCGAGTCAATCTTGGTAGGTCGAGTTGCCTTTTCCCTCTCAAAGTTGTGTGTTCCTATTATTAGTTTGCTTTTTTTTTTTAAATACAGCTGTTCTGAAAATACAACTGCTCCTCGCCAGTGTACAACCAATTCATGCATGAGCACAGCAATCCTATTTAACAGGAGAATCGTAATCTCTTCGCTCAACCACTATGTTCTTCCGTGAACTCAAACAGTTTGGTCTTTGAACTGAACTGAAAGAAACAGATCATTTTGCTGAGTGAGCTTAAGTATTGACAAGTTGCAAACAGAGTCCAACTGATCAGTATGAAGCTATTTGTTTGCACAATTAAAAATTAGTTTATTTACATAGTTACAATGTAGTGTCCGTTTATGTGCTCAACGTTGCAGCAGTTTTGCCGGACATCCAGCAATGTGGTATACCACATATAGGCCGAGACAGACCAATGATTGCCGTCGGGAGGGTAAGTGGTCAAATATCCCCCACATAGATTATGTATACAAACAACTGTGTTGCAAAAAAAAGGAAACATCAACTCAAATCAAAATCAACAACCAGGACAACAATCATTTACTCCAATTTTCAAATAAAATGCCATGCTTGCACAAGTTTTTTTAAAATTATGCACGTTGCTAATTGTTTCAGGCATAAAGGTTCAGAGGGTTATTGAATTCAGTAGTGCAAAAGATTTTTTTTAAACTGATGATCAGTGACATCCAGGCCAGGGGGACAAATGATGGGCCCTGATCCACACGTCCGATATCCTTGTATTCTCTTCCCTAACAAGAATATATCTACTTCAGTGATCCTGCTTCCTTCACCTTCTGAAGCAGAGAATTCCAAAATTGCAAAACCCTCAGGACAAGAAAATTCTCATCTCAGTCCCACAAGGGTGACCCCAAACTTTAAATCAATGCCTCCTAGCTCTGGAATGATCCACGAAAGGAAATATCTTTTCCACATCCACCTATGTATAGATGCAGTATGCCTGCTCAAGTAGACAAAGATTCTATGGCACTAAAAGAGCAGTGGAGTTCTCCTCATACTGGACAACATTCATTCCTCAACCAAAACAGATTACTTCACCTTTTGTCTAATTTCAGTTCTGCTGCCATCTTTGTATAAATAAATATACTTAAAATAGCAGACAACATTTCAAGTCAATGACCTTTGATCAAAATAGTTTCAAAAGATCATTGCCCTGAAACATTGTTAATTTGTTTGTTCCATATATGCAGCCTGATATCTGGGTATTTCCAACATTTTCTGATTTTAATTTTTGGTTTCCAGCATCCACAGAATTTTGCTCATGCACATCTAGGAGGGAGTTAGAAAAGGGAAAAAACAAATCTAAAAATTTTGCTTGAAGCTAGATTTTTTTAAAAATAGGACAGAGACATGGATATAAACCAGCGAAGTAAACTCAAAACTGATAATCAGGAAGAACTTGTCTTGAAAAAGTGGCAGTAGTGGTAAGGATATTTGGTGAAGAGGAAAAGAAAATCTTTCTGGGGTGATAGATTAAATT
Organism: Sphyrna mokarran; assembly: GCA_024679065.1. Taxonomy (NCBI): domain Eukaryota; kingdom Metazoa; phylum Chordata; class Chondrichthyes; order Carcharhiniformes; family Carcharhinidae; genus Sphyrna; species Sphyrna mokarran. The sequence goes on from JAGIQG010000022.1 coordinate 6,882,156, forward strand.
ATTGATGTGAAATGTAGTTGTACAGGAACAGAATAAGGCAAAAACCTTAAACCAGACAAGCCGAAATTCACTTGTATCCCAAATGTTTAAAATTATGACCAGTCTCAAGTGCAGCTAGATTTATGTTTATAGAAGTACATAGAAGCACAGAGAAGCACACCTCCCTCTCCAGCCCAAACAGGATTTATTAGAAATACAGATCTTATTGATGTCAACTTTGAGAGGGAGGGAGGAGGTGAAACAAAAAGGGGAAGAGGAGCAAGTCCTGCATTCAAAGTTAAAAGTGCTCAGGTAAAAACCACTGCAGAGTATATGTGCTTCAGTTCCAACTTGATGAATGCCAAATTTATTTTGTTTTTTTTTAAATCTGGACTGCTCTAAGCATTAAAAAGTGTGATCATTCAATCTGCATGCTAAAGTGGATTGTGCAATCCTTTCGTAACCGCACGAGAAGAGAGTCGTCCTAATCATAAGTGATGACATTTAGCTTGTATTGCAGACAGTTTGAAATTAGATCTGCTGAAGTGCTGGATAAACTCAGGAGATGCAAGTAGCTTGGTCACATGATAGTTCCCCCTGGAATAACGTGTTCCAAAGGAGACCACTGGGAGATAAAATTAGCACTTTAGATCACAGCAATTCTTCCTCAAGGCCAATAGTGCATTCATTTTTCTCTCAGATAAGACACAAATGTTTAGAGGAGAATGCTATAAGCAAGCTGTAGTGAAAATTCAATTTTTCAAATCAGTTCTTAATAAAAGCAATTTGTCAATTACCAGCATGAGGCAATGAATTGGCACTTTTGCAAACGCAACCTATTTCTAATTTTGCACTGCAGACTGTTTTCAAATTACTAACATACTAGGAAATGGTGGACCACAGAAATAAGGTTTCTTGCTACTCAACTATTATAGTGGAACAGTATGCTGACATGTGTCTCACCAGTACAAGCTGGAATGATTATTGATTTCACTAAACTATGCATTATCTGCTTTCGTTATGTTTAGCATTTTAGGTGCAGGAAGGTCCTTTTATTGTGCATATTACTTGAAATTTTTTCCAGTTAATTTAATTTTTCCTTTCTCTCATGACTAATTTGTTGTAAATTTAGTGCATCATGGTGACATGCTTCAAAGTTACAACCTAAACTACATTTTAAACCAACTCAAATATACATACATACTGCTTGTTGCAGTGATTAAATGTTTGCTTCAATGCAGTGACTGGACCTCAGTTCAGAGCTCCCCCATGAGATAGGGAAACAAGAAATCAGATTGCCACTCCCAATACATTGTGTATTTTAAAGTGATTTTGAAAATGGTTGTGTGTAAAGTCTCACCTATACTGAACGCAGTTAAATCTTTCCCAAGAGCATCCCAAGGTCATGCAAGATGCTATACAAGTGCATACTTGGTTGTTCAATCTTTCCCAAAGGTCTCTCCATTCACACAGTAAGATTTACAACTGTCTCACACAAGGAAGATTTTAGACTAGTACTGTTGCCTGATACATTTACATAGCTTTCTACCCAACAGCTTCAATTTAGGCACTTTAGACTACATGCTCAAATTCTGGACAGGAACTTGAACCATCAATCTAGTGTAGAGAAAAGAATGCTACTGCTAATCAAAAGGTAGGCATCTCGAAAGTTTTCCATTTCCACTAGAGGGGATCTCAAAAAGACCAGAAATTGGCATGCGAATTCCCAGTAGTCGTCTTAGAAATTTCCCGTGTTTAGTGACACATTTGAAGTCGGCAGAACATGCATACACTGTTTCCACTACTAGTTTTGTCCTGGAAGTTTCAACAAGCAGCTGAACAATACTACACAGATTCATTTTTAGACACTGTAGTTTCTTCACCCTATGGATGTAAGGAAACGATTTAAAAGTCAACCACTGCAGTATGAAATAAGGTTCCAACATTCACCTCTCCTGTTCCAGTCAACAGGATCCATTTTAGTGTTGCACATGTACTAATGAGCATACAACTTCACAGGACATCATTCAAGATCTCAAGCCTGCTCTGCCATTGAAATCATGACTGATCTAATGTAGCCTCAACTCCACATACCAGTTTCCCCCCTCCCATAACCTTTGACTTCCTTTTCAGTCAATATGCCAGTACTTCAACCTCCATTGTTCAGAGGAAGTGACTTTCACACACTTAGGACCCATCTTAATCCTAACTAACTGAGATCCCTTATTTTTAAACTGTCCTGATTTATAGCCTCTCCGTACCCACCCTGCCAAGTCTCCTCACAATTCTGTGTGTCAATAAGATCACCTCCCATTTTTCTAAATTCCAATAGATACAGGCCCAACCTTTCCTCATAAAGGATCCATTCATCTCAGGAATTAGTAAATTTTCTCCAGATTGCTTCAATGGCAATTATATGCTTTTTCAAAAAAGGCCAAAACTGTACACATGCTCATTAAGGTCCTGAACAACTGTAGCAAAACACCTCTACTTTCATATTCCATTTGTCTTGCACTTAGTCACATACTGTCAACGCATACTAACTTTTTCTGATTCATATACCAGGGCAGAGTTCTGCAATCACTTTCTGTTTAAATAGTACGCTGCTTTTCTATTCTTCTTGCCAAAGTGGATAATTCCCACATTAAACCCCAAATGCCACATTTTTGCCTAAACATTTAAAGAACAAAACAGCACGCGAAACAGGCCCTTTGGCCCAACAAGCCCACGCCGCCACCCCGATGTTCCCACCCTCTACCTGTGATCCCTGTCCATGTTTATAGATCTATGGATTAAAAAACCAAATTTGAGACAATTTCGGGAGAATTTGTTTTGCCAATTAGCCTAAGAGCACATCTTTGGGATGTGGGAGGAAACCAGAGCACACGGAGAAAACCCACGCAAGCACGGGGAGAATGCGCAAACTCCCACAGACACAGGCCCAAATCCATGTATCTGCACGGCACAGCGATAGTCACTGAGCTGTCGTGTTGACCTTCAAATGGTCCAGGTCAAGCGTACACTAACAATGTGAAGCACTAGGATACTCTCGAAAAAAAAATCCAAGAGCAGCCCTCTCATGACCTATTGCATGTATGCCCCTCGTTAGACAACAAGGCAAACCAAAGCACCTGTAGAATAAAAACAAGTACATCAATATCATCATCTATTTACACACCTCCCAGGGACTCCCAAGGCTCACGATCCCTATTTTAAATCAGTTTTCTATACCCCTCCATTACCATCCTGCTCATGTGCCCATCTAAGTATTTCTTAAATAACTCCAGAGTGCCTGCCTCCACCACTTTACTTGGCAGCGCATTCCGTACCCCCACCACCCTCTGTGTGAAAAAACTCCCTCTAAACTATATTCCTTTGCAGATACTTTTATCCACTTCACAACTTATTTTTCTACCTATCTGGTCATCTGCAAATTTAGCTATGAGACATTTGGTCCTTTCATGCAAGGTATTGAACTAAATTATAAATAATTGAGGGCCCAACATTAATCCCTGTGGCACTCCACTAGTCACATCGTGTCAACCTGAAAATGACTTATTCATTCCTCCCAGCTTCCTTTAGCGAATCAAAGCTTTATCCATACTAATATTTCCCCTATATTATAAGTTCTTAGTTTGTGCAGCAACTTTTGATCTGACACTTTATTGAATGCCTTTTAGAAATCCAAATACTCAAGTTTCCTTTTATTCATATAATCTTTTTCAATTCATCAAACACTATTTCCCTTATGTTGACACTGCCTGATTGCATGATGATTTTCCAAATGTCCCTACTATAACCGCCTTAATTTTTTTTCAGTTAATTAAATTTATATTGTGAGGTGTTTTATCATAGCACCAGGTTCGATTCCCAGTGAATTTTCTCTGAATTGCTTCAATGGCACTTATATCCATTTTTAATGGAGGCCAAAACTGTGTATACTCATTAAGGCCTTGAACAATTGCAGCAAAACATCCCTACTTTTATATTTCGTTTCTCTTGCAATAAACATTGTTTGCCTTCCTAATCACTTGCTGTTCATGCATATTAACTTTTTCTGATTCATATACCAGAAGAGTTCTATAATCACTTTCTGTTTAAAAGATCACTGTCTGTGCAGAGTCTACATGTTCTCTGCACATCTATGTGGGTTTTTTTTTTTAGAGCAATACAGCACGGGAAACAGGCCCTTCGGCCCAACGAGCCCACACCGCCGTCATAACTATATAGTACCAATTCCATTATCCTATTCTAATTTTAGGTTATTCCTAGTATGGAAGAATCTCAATGTAGGGACAATGTGTTTCCCAATCAGCCTAAGAGCGAATTTTTGGGATGTGGGAGGAAACCGGAGCGCCCGGAGAAAACCCACGCAACCACGGGGAGAACGCGCAAACTCCCGCAGACACCTGCCCAATTCCAAGTGTCTGCACAGCTACAGCAATAGTCACTGAGCTGTCATGGTGCCCTTCAGATGATCCAGATAAAGCACTCATTTACGACATGAAGCACCAGGCAACCCATGAATCAACATCCAAGAGCTGTCCTCGCACCACCTGCCGAATGCATGCTCCTTGTTGGTCAAGTATGGACCGAATTACCTGTGGGGGAAAAAAAAGCCATAGTTAAACAGTCCTACTATATCCCTCTATCTGCATAACGCTCATGTGGCTGTCCAAGAGACCCTTAAACAGCCCTAGCGTGCCTGCTCCCACCACCTTACTCAGCAGTGCATTCCACACCCCAACTACCCTTTGTGTGAAAAACTGCCCTCTAATATTCGTCTTATACATAGCCCCCCTCACCCTAAGGCCATGACCCCTCGTCCTATCCATTTCTGAAGGTGGAAAAAGTTTACCACCATTTACTCTATCTATACCCCTTATAATCTTATAGACCTCTATTAGATCCCCTCTAAGCCGACGTCTTTCAAGGGAAAACAACCCCAGTCTATTCAATCGTTCCTCATAAGACAGTCCTTCCATACCAGGCAGCATCCTGGTAAACCTCCTCTGCACTCTCTCCAAGGACTCCACATCCTTTCGATAGTACGGAGACCAGAACTGGGCGCAGTATTCCAAGTGAGGCCTTACCAAAGTTGTTTACAACTGCAACATCAAACTCCTACTCTTGTATTCTATACCTTTTTCTATGAAAGCTAACATACTATACGCCTTCTTTATCACCTTCTCCACCTGTGAGGACACCTTCAGAGACTGTGAACCTGCACCCCCAAGTCTCTCTGCGTCTCTATGCTCCGTATAGTTTTACCTTTTATCCTATAACTCTCTTCTACATTTTTCCGGTCAAAATGCATCACCTCGCATTTATCCGGATTAAATTCCATTTGCCATCTATCTGCCCAGTCTACCAACCTATGTCCTGTTGTATTGCCTGACACTGCTCCTCTGTACCCGCCAATCCAAGCATCTTAGCGTCATCAGCAAATTTGCTGATCTCACCACCTACCCCAACTTCCAAGTCATTTATGTAGACCACAAATAGAAGAGGACCTAGTATTGAGCCTTGTGGCACTCCACTAGTGACAGGCTTCCAGTCAGAAAAAGAGCTTTCCACTACTACCCTCTGTCTCCTCCTCCCGAGCCAGTTCTCGACCCATCTACATACCTGGCCCTGTATCCCATGCACCTTCACTTTCTCTATCAGTCTACCATGAGGAACCTTGTCAAACGCCTTACTGAAATCCATGTAGACGACATCAACAGCATGTCTTCTCTCAGAGTTTTCTCTGGGTGATCCACTTTCCTGTCAAGTCCAAATGATGAACTGGTTAGGTGCACTGGCCATGCTAAATTCTCCCTCAGTGTACTTGAACATGCACCAGAATGTGGTGACTAGGAAAATCTTTTCACCTAGAAGGTGGTGGAAATCTGGAACTCACTGCTTGAAAGGGATGAGAATCTTCAACATTTAAGTATTTAGATGACATTTGAAATGTTATAGGATACAAGGCTATGGACCAACTTTTAGAAAATAGTTTTAGAATAGATCAGTGCTTGATAGCTGGCACAGACAAGGTGGGCTGAAGGAACTCATTCTGTCCTGTAAAACTCCATGAAGACAATGTCTGCTGAGATAGACATTAGTGGCCTTCTGGACTGGCAGGCATGTACTGGAAATCCTGATGTGCAAACCAAAAGAACAAATTGGTTTTACGTCAGCATAGAGCACAAATATCTGAAGAGGCTCACTGCGTTCAAGCAGCACTTACAGCGTTGTGATCTGATTAGGGATACACAGCATGGCTTTGTTAAAAGGAGGTCATGCCTTATGAATCTGGTAGAATTTTTTGAGGTGGTGACGAAAACGGTCGATGAAGGGCAAGCCATTGATGTCATCTATATGGATTTAAAGCGTTTGATAAAGTCCCTCATGGGAGGCTGGTTGAAAAGGTCAAGGCTCATGGGATACAAGGTGGCTAGATGGATAAGTAACTTGGTAATAGGAGACAGTGTAATAGTGGAAGGGTGTTTTTCAAGCTGGAGGTCGGTCACTAGTGGTGTGCTGCAGGACTCAGTACTGGGATCTCTTCTATTTGTAATATATATAAATGACTCGGGAGAGGGAGTAAGTGGAGTGATCAGCAAGTTTGCAGACGATACAAAGATGGCTGGACTTGCGGATAGCGAGGAGCATTGTCAGGCGATGCAGCAGGACATAGATAGGCTGGTAGCTTGGGCAGATAGAAGGCAGATGGAATTCAATCCTAATAAATGCGAGGTGATGTATTTTGGGAGAAACAATGTGGGGGGGGGGTATATGATGACGGGTACATCTATTAAGAGTATAGAAATGCAGAGGGACCTGAAGGTGCAGGTGCACAAGTCTCTGAAAGTGGCAGAGCAAGTGGAAAAGTTGAAGAAAGCATATGGTATACTAGCCTTTATAGGAAGGGGTATAGAGTACAAGAACTGGCCTTTAATGTTGCAGTTGTATGAAACGTTAGTTAGACCTCATTTGGAATAGTGTGTCCAACTGTAGTCGCCTTACTACCAGAAGGACGTGGAGACTCTGGAGAGAGCGCAGAGAAGGTTTACCAGGATGCTGCCTGGCACGAAGGTCTGAGTTACGAGGAGAGGTTAGGCAAATTGGGGCTGTTTTCCTTAGAAAGATGTAACTTAGAGGAGATCTAATAGAGGTGTACAAGATTATGAGAGGTATAGATAGAGTAAACAGGGTTAAGCTTTTTCCTAGGATGGACTCGAATAGCACGAGGGGTCACAGGCTTAGGGTGAGGGGGGTAAGGTATAATTTGGATGCTCGAGGGAGTTTTTTCACGCAGAGGGTGGTGGGGGTATGGAATGCGCTGCCAAGTAAAGTGGTGGAGGCAGGTACTCTGGAGTTATTTAAGAAATACTTAGATGGGCACATGAACAGAATGGGAATGGAGGGGTATAGAAAACTGATTTAAAAAAGGGATCATGAGCCTTGGGAGTCCCTGGGAAGTGTGTAAATAGATGATGATATTGATGTACTTGATTTTATCCTACAGGTGCTTTGGTCCACCTTGTTGTCTAACAAGGGGCATACACGCGATGGGTCGTGAGAGGGGTGCTCTTGGATTTTGAGAGTATCCTAGTGCTTCACGTCGTTAGTGTACGCTTGACCTGGACCATTTGATGGGCAACACGACAGCTCAGTGACTATCGCTGTGCTGTGCAGATACATGGATTTGGGCCCGTGTCTGTGGGAGTTTGCGCATTCTCCCCGTGCTTGCGTGGGTTTTCTCCAGGTGCTCCGGTTTCCTCCCACATCCCAGGGATGTGCTCTTAGGCTGATTGGCAGAACAAATTCTCCCTAAATTGTCTCAAATTTGGTTTCAATCCATAGATCTATAAACACAGACAGGGATCACGGGTAGAGGTGGGAACATCGGGGTGGCGGCGTGGGCTCATTGGGCTGAAGGGCCTGTTTCCCATGCTGTTTTGTTCTTTGTTCTCCACCCCCCCCACCCCCAATCACAACTTCAATCCCGAACCTCAGTTGTCCCTGAATATTCCTCAGGATTTGTATCTATCTACTGAACGATCTCCTGTTAGTCAAGTTTTTGTAGTGGACGGATGCACCCTCAAATTATCTTGCTTCCCAGCACTGTTACAATGTTGAATATGCATGTCATCACTAGGATGGCAGAGGATCCACTTTCCAATGCAACCCAAAATCCCACAAATACCCCAATTTCTGGAACCATTTCCACCTAGATCTAATAGTATTAGTCGTATTTTACTGAATATGCAGTGAATATCCCCCTCCTCTACATGTATAATTGCAATTAGCACACTGCCTCATTTAAATTTCTTGTGTGGGTAAATCCTCAAGTTAGAAGAAAATCAAGCCTGAAGTTTTACCTTCCTAATATTTGAGAAAACTTTGAATATTTCAGTTTTTACTCATCTCAAAAGTTACCAAATGATTTGTGCAACATTTATTTTCTAAACTACTCAGCCAGAACAACAATTTCCTACCCATTACAGTTGAGTAGCCGTGCAACACTTGCATAGGAAGCAACAACTTCAAATGACGCACGAACATAGATTTAACCCAAGTAAAGTATCCCAAGGCATAACTAGCAGCACAAGCCAGTCCAACACAAGTTACCATCTCAGACATGGAGGGGAAAGCAGTAGCAATGGATTGACATTTTTCTTTAAGTTTATAATTTTCAAAAGGAATGCCTGAAACTATATCTAGTTGTGAACTATGAATTATGGTTTTCCATCTCACTAGGAAAGAAACAAGCTGAGCCCTCATCCACTAGCAAAACTTCAAGTGACTGAATCACTGGATTAACCATGATCCAGAACACCAACTCCTTCCCCTTTTCCAGAGGTTTTATGGGCACAACGGAAACAACAACATGGCATTAAGCTGAAGACTAAAATCAAACTCTGCCTGGCCACAATTAAAGACCTTGCTGTGGTACATAGAATCCTGGGTCTGCTTTAGGCATTACAAATCCTGGAATTCCCTTCCCTAACAGCATTCTGAATGCACCTTCACCTCATGAACTGCACTGGCTCACAATGCAGCGCACCACCACATCTCAAAGGCAATAAATGCTGCCCTTGCCAGCTACACTCATCCCAAGAATGAACTTCATTCCACATTTGGTGGAATGTTTCCAAAGACATTCAAGGTTCTTACTAAAATTCAATGGCAGGACCCAAACAACCAAATTCCTCCACTGTGCTGGGCCCAACAATGTGGAAATCACCTTGCACAGAAGCATAGGACTGGACCATTCATAGGCGAAGGAGTAGACAAAACAATTCATAGCTGAACACTAGCAGTTTTTCCCATGTCATTAGTGTCTAGAAATCAGCTGATTTCTTTAATATGTTATGTTACATAACTGAACTTCAACATTCATTTGGGGTAAAAATTCCAAACATTCACCACTTTCAAGTGAAGAAATTCCCCCTCGTCTCAGTCTTAAAACCACCTGCCCCTTATTCTGAGAAGATTCAGCTTGCTTGGACAGGCCACATCTCCAAACTGTTGGCAGCTGAATCCTCAAAACAGTCTATGCAGAACTGTCTCAGCAACACCAAAGTGGTCAGTACGAATGACATAATGGCATCCCTTTTTTTTAAAGCCTTAAACTTCTGCATTACAGATTTCTCAGGGAAAAACACTGCTGCTGTTCAGCACAGAGGCAAGCACTGAAAGTACCCAACTGTTGTGCCATGGCACAGAAGCTGTGCCAAAACTGCCACAGCCCCAATATGGGCTTTGAACAGTCAGTGCCACAGGATCCCAAGAAAAATCAAGAAACCCAGGACTGGGGCAAGGTGGAGGTGGACACAGAGTGTGGCAGTGAGGGGAGGGGGAAGAGACAGAGGAAGTTGCAGGATATGGCACACCCAGGAGTCTGCTGCTGTGAGCCAATTGTAAATGCCCTCTTCAGCCATCCAAGGACTAGAAGACCTGCCCGATGCTATAGAAACATTCACTTTCCAGAAACTTGTTTTCTTGGCACATTTCTTGGCAGTTTGCCTCACAGATGAGGAAGTTTACCCTTGTTTTTGCAAAACTGCATTCCCATTTTCATCACCTACAGTGGAAAATGTCCTTCCAAATTAGCACTCACCCATGTGCAAATAGACCATAGCTTAGTTTCAATTTCATTTTTCATTCTTAATGAATGTGTTGCAGGCACTGGCATGAATTCGAACCAGAGTTAGTAATGAGCCTGTCCTCAGTGTGCAGATAGCAGCCCAGGCTAATACCAGTCTACCAGGAGACAAATCTACACAGTAAACAACAGCAACTGGCGCACACACCAACAGCAAAATACAAGGCTGACAACCTGATGGAGTAATCGCATAATTATCCCCTTGCCCTCTTCTCACTGGAAAGCGTGTGAGAAAAAGCTCTTTCATATCCTTATTTAACTCATGACTGTGATACACCTCACTACTGAGTCATGTTGACAATCTGCAGCTCCAGAGTTGCAATTAAACTGTAGGTGCATCAATTTAGGAATACTTTGGCCCTGCTGAGGATGGATGGCAGGTTATAAGCATGTGACACTTGATTAACAAATGAACCATTTCCCGTACAGGAGTTAGCAAAAAATGAGATATGACGACCAGCACATCACTGCAAAATGTGTAAGCATTAACATCCCAGGAATCCAGCAAATTGGAAGTCCAAGTTATTAGCTGTCAACTGAGCAAAGATTCATACATTGTCAAATTTCCAAAACTGCAATCTAATGATCTTACTTTGGTGTTTGCCTTCTAATAAGCATTTGTGATGTTTATCAGCAATCAATTCAGCTGAAAAAAGGTGGGTGCGCAGAATTGTTTGTCTCACTGAAACGTGCCATGTTACTGAAAAACGTTCGGACCCACCGATTTATACTTAACACACAATATCCAACATGCCTTGAGGAAAGACAGGTGGTGCAGCTGCAGAAGCTTCCTTAAGTACCAATGATACTTGGTACTTAAGGATCCAAGCTGATCCTACAGCCAATTCCTCAGTCACGAGTGGAGACACAACAAAAAACAATTAAATCATTTATAGCGTGGACATATTTGAACAAGGAACCGAGCATGGCCCCTTCTGACATTTTCTTCTGTGCAAGCTCTGAAGTGTTCTTTTCTTCATGGTCACAGTATTTTGAAATTGCCAAGGCACTTAACTAATAAGGATATAACCTATAATCAATCACGGGGAAGAAGAATCAGTTTAAGAATTCTTCAAGTCTACAATTTCGGAATTCAAAGAATTCAAATTTTGTGCACCAACATTGAGAAAATAGCTTGGCTAGGATCTCAGAAGACCTAATAGTAGCTTGGGATCAGACTTGACCAAAAACGAGGCTAGAAAAATAGAAGTTAGCCATCACCAACTGAAGATTCAGAACTGTTTGAAAATTTCATCACAAATGCAAGTTGACAGTCAAAATAACAAATCCATGGATTTTACAGCCAATGTCCATTATTCTTACCTCTTATTCACTGGTTTTTCATCCTTTTCATATGGTTTCACAAACCACTTCCCAATTCGCACAAATTTCCTGTTCAACAAGCACCTTTCAGAAAGAAAAGGGATACAAGATCATGAATCAAAGAGTCTGAAAACATTAGAAAATCTGCACAAGGCACTATAAATGTACAAATTGATTAAAATAACTTTTCCTGAAAGGAATAATACAATAAATTAGAATTTCTGAACCTGAGCATGGAGGTTGGTTCCTGATCAACATATCAATTTTATCACAGATAATGAGCAAACACCTAATCATTCTCCACAGAAAGAAGTGAAGGCCAAAAAAAAATTGAATCCAAGTTATTCTTATTTACATTCCAATGATCAGCTCTGTGGCAGATTCACTGGAATGGTTCAAATATGTCATGAAGACCTGAAAAGTGTGAAAGTAAAGAAAATGCTTCCAAAACAAACTATCCTAAAAGTGATTAAAACTCACTGCAGACTCCTTTCTATTAATCATTGTTTCAAATCAACTCAAAAGTAGCTGATTTAATTAAAGTGTATAAAAATGTACCAAAAAGCTATCAGCAATAAATATCCACATTGTTTACTAGCCCACTGCAAATGTAAGAAAGTACACAATTAAGTTTGAGAAGCTAGAAAAATAATCTTAATGGAGGCACACCACAAAAGATCAATAAACAATACAAAGTCCAGCAAATGTGCAAGTTCGAAATTGCAGAATTGAAATGAACAGAGCTTGACTACTTGCTTTACTGATTTTCTGGAACTGTCTACAGTCAGGTTTGTTTACTGATCAAGTAGTGAGACAAAATCATGTGTACACTGATGATATTGCTTCTTTAAAAAATATTTGTTTCTTCTAAGGGGTAGGCTTCAAATTGTTTTGCAGGGTGCAGATTTGTCCAAGAAAATTTTTTGAATTAGTAAGTGGGAGAACAAGACAGGTACTTGAAGTGTTTAAGCAGGCTGAGTTTACCCTGGGGTTTCAGAGTATTGAATAGATTAATTGATAGGGACAGAGTCATGTGCTTATTGAGAGGAGCCAAGCTTTCAAGGGGGGAAAAAAGTTTCCCTATCATTTTAAATGAAGCAGTTTCTGCTTAGTTCTGAAAGAAATAAGAGGCATCCATCTCTTTGGAGGTCATCTGGGAGCTCAAGGGCTGGCAACCCAAGTATAAACAAGCCAGTGTTTTGCAAATTGATTTTGAAGAGGGGGTTAAGTCTGTAAGAAAAACTTTGCTTGAACTCTAGAGATAGGTTAGCAATTATGTTTAAGTATTGCTCAATTGTGAAATTTTAAGCTAATTCATTTGTTATAAAATTATGTTAAATAAAAGTTTTTGATAAAAGCTTCAGTGTGTCTGCTGAATCCTGCCTGAAGAGAAACAACTATCCTCTCACTACTGCTAAAATAAATTGTTTGGGTCTAGTCTGACTTCATAATATACCTTGGGATTGTTGAGTTGGTATCCTAACACCACATGCTAGGTTGCTGCTGATGGTTGGCGGGCGTGCGTGCGTGTAATAAAAAAAGGTGTCGAGTTCTTTCATCATTTTAGCAGTTAGGACTTCAGGCTGCACTGTGGGGAAAATGCCTGATTTTGCTCTTGAAAGTAAAGCAGACACTGGCAGCTTTGTACATGCACAAATAAGAGCAAGGAACTCAGTTGCGGGAGGCATGAAAGGAGTTTCCTATCTTGTCCACACTTGCTGCCCACATTTTTACCAGCAAGGTTCAGTGGATAATTGTAAATTGTGAAATCAACTCAGCTAGTGTTTTGGTAGCAGGGAAAGGAAACAGAAAAAGAAACAGGAAAAGCTACAGACAAATAAGGAATTCCACTGGGAAAGAAAACATAACAGAGCAGAAGAAATGTAAACATTGCACAAGGATAAGGCTTTTGAATTAGTTACTGAAAAACAAAAACTAGAATAGATATGATTAGCTACAAGTCGCTGTTCACAGAAAATGAGTAAATCAGACAAAATTCACAGAATGGAATTCTGAGTGGCAAGAGGGGAGAACTAAGAAGAAATGCTTAAGCCAGAGATATCCAGCAATTAGAAGCAAGGAATGTGACCTTGTGTTTCTTTAGGTGGGCAAGTGAAATTCTCTGGATGAAGGGCAATGATTGATTAAAAACAGGAAAATCATTTCTCCAAGTACAAGGATTCCCCTCAACAAACACTTCCAAAATGCAAGGAACAATTGGCCTTACTGTAAACCAAGGAAAGTGTCTCTAACAGTGGCTCAGCAATAAATTCCAAGTGATTCAACACTAATTTCAATAGCCATCATAATAGTTAATCTACTAAAATTAAATGGGCCAGTCATTTTGCTCATATTATCTCAAGCCAAGGCAAGAAGAAAAAAGAACAACTTCAGAAAGAAAATCAGGGGTTTGAGTAGAAGAGGTTTGAACACCAATGCTTGCAGGTACTAGGCACTGTCTCCCTTAGTCTCATCCAAAGCCACTTTGAGCACAGTTAAAAACATGTGCCTCCAGTCCCAGCCATTGCTCAATCCATAATAAAAATGAATAATCAGTATTTTTGCAAATTTAAAGTCGATTTTAGCCAATTTGTAAGGAAGTACATAAATAACTTCTGATTATTCAAAATGTATTTCCAATTCTTTTCCTTTAAAATTTCCAGGATGGACATCTGCCAATTGTACTCTTTCAGCTAAGGGAGACAATGCCTAGTAGTATTATCATATGACTATTAATCCAGAAATTCAGCAAACGTTCTATGGACCTGGGTTTGAAACCAGTCATGGCAAGTGATGGAATTGGAATTCAATAAAATCTGGAACTAAGAATCTATTGATGATCATGAAGCCAACGTCAACCGTCGGAAAAAGACATCTAGTGCACTAACGTCCTTTACAGAAGGAAATCTGCTGTCCTTCCCTGATCTGTCTATGTGACTCCAGAGCTACAGTAAGTGGTTGACTCAATTGCCCTCAGGGAAGTAGGTATATGCAATAAATACTAGTCAGCCAGCAATCCCTGTCACATGAATGACTAAAAACTGTAGTCCAAAAACAAAAGGAATTTACATTTTTCTTTATATCTAATCGAAACCAATTCCTCATCAGCATCTGCTGTAACTAGCTTCACAAGCATTACTTTAATTTATTAGTATATATTTGCTTTCAAACATTCTTTTTTAAAAAGGGAGGTAAGCAGAAAAACAAGCATAGAACATAACAGTGCAGTACAGGCCCTTCCGCCCTCGATGTTGCACCGACCAACGGGACCAATTTTATGACCCTCTAACCTAAACTATTCCCAATGCTATCCATATGCCTATCCACTGACCATTTGAATGCCCTTAAACTTAGCAAGTCCACAACTGCTGCAGGCAGGGCATTCCACGCCCTTATTACCTTCCGAGTAAAGAACCTACTTCTAACATCCGTCCTATAATTACCACCCCTTACTTTAAAGCTATGTTCCCTCATGTTATCCATCTCCATCCAAGGAAAAACGCTTTCACTATCCACCCTATCTAACCCTCTGATCATCTTATATGTCTCAATTAGGTCACCTCTTAGCCTTCTTCTCTCTAATGAAAATAACTTCAAGTCCCTTAGCCTTTCCTCATAAGATCTACCCATCATACCAGGCAACATCCTGCTAAACCCCCTCTGCACCCTTTCCAATGCCTCCACATCTTTCTTATAATGTGGCACCAAAACCACGGCCGCACCAGAGTTTTGTACAGTTGCAACATAACGTCTCGGCTCCGAAATTCAATCCCTCTACTAATAAATGTTAACACACTGTACGCCTTCTTAACAACCTTAGCAACTTGAGTACCAACTTTCAGGGATCTATGCACTGTACACCGAGATCTCCCTGCTCATCTACGCTACTAAGAGTTCCACCATTAGCCCTATATTCTGTACGTATATTACTCTTACCAAAGTGAATCACCTCACACTTTTCCACATTAAACTCCATTTGCCACCTCTCGGCCCAGCTCTGCAAACTGTAACATCCATCCTCACTGTCTACAACTCCTCCGACTTTGGTGTCGTCAGCAAATTTACTAACCCATCTCTCTACACCCTCATCCATATCATTTATCAAAACAAACAAACAACAGTGGCCCCAAAACAGATCCCTGAGATACACCACTTGTAACTAAATTCCCATCAACTCTATCTTCTATCAGCTAGCCAATTCCTAATCCAAATTGCTAAATCAATCTCAATCCCAATCCCATCCATCTTCATTTTCTACGTAGTCTTCCATGGGGAACCTTATCAAACGCTTTGCTAAAATCCACTACACCACGTCAACTGCCTTACCCTTATCCACCTCTTTGGTCACCTTTTCAAAAAACTCAATAAGGTTGGGAGGCACAACTTTCCCTTCACAATCCATGTTGACTATCCCTAATCAATTCATTTCTCTCTAAATGACTATAAATCCTAAGCCTTATAATTCTTTCCAAAACTTTCCCCACAACAGAAGTAAGGCTCACCGGTCTATAATTTGCAGGATGGTCTCTACTCCCCTTCTTAAACAAAAGGGACAACATTTGCCATTCTCCAGTCTTCCGGCACTATACCTGTAGCCAATGACGACACGAAGATCAAAGCAAAGGCTCTGCAATCTCCTCTCTAGCCTCCCAGACTAACCTGGGATAAATCCCATCCAGCCCAGGGGACTTATCTATTTTCATACTCCCAAGAAAAGCTAACACCTCCTCCTTGTATACCTCTATCCCGTCTAGTGTACAATCCTATATCCCAGTATTCTCCTCAACTCCACTGACATTTTCCCGCATGAAGACTGACGAAAAATATTGAGTGTCTCACCAATCTCCACAGGCTCCACGCACAACTTCCCATTACTGTCTCTGACTGGCCCTAATCTTGCCCTAACCAAGAGCCGCAACGTCATGCTGCAACCGTACAAAACATTGGTGCGGCCGCACTTGGAGTATTATGTACAGTTCTGGTCCCTACATTAAAAGAAAGATGTGGAGGCATTGGAGAGGGTGCAGAGGAGGTTTACCAGGATGTTGCCTGGTATGGAGGGAAGGTCTTATGAGAGGCTGAGAGATTTGAGGTTGTTTTCATTAGAAAGAAGGCAGCTAAGAGGAGACCTTACTGAGGCATATAAGATGATTAAAGGATTAGATAGAGTGGACAGTGATAGTCTTTTTCCTCGGATGGAGAAAGCTAGCACGAGGGGACATAGCTTTAAATTAAGGGGTGGTAGTTATAGGACGGATGTCAGAGGTAGGTTCTTTACCCAGAGGGTGGTAAGGGTATGGAATGCCCTGCCTGCTGCAGTTGTAGATGTGCCAAGTTTGGGGGCGTTTAAGTGGTCAGTGGATAGGTTTATGGATGAAAAGGGAATGGTTTAGGTTAGAGGGTCATTGCTTTTTCTTAATTGGTCAGCTCAACATCGAGGGCCGAAGGGCCTGTTCTGCGCTGTAATGTTCTATGTTCTAACCAATCTTTTATTCTTAACATATCCATAAAAAGCTTCAGGGTTCTCCTTAATCCTATCTGCCAAAGTCTTCTCATGTCCTCTTCTAGCTCTTGTTAACTCACTCTTTAGCTCCTTCCTGGCTAAGCAGGACAGTTTGATTTTAGGTTGGAGGGGAATGCTGCTGCAGAAGGATGTTTCCTTTATGGGAAATACCAAAATCAGGGGACATAAAAAATAAGAGCCTTTCATTCAAAGGGAGTGAAAGCACTTTTTTTGCACTATACCCACCTCCAGTACAGAAAGTTGAGAAGAACATTTGTCAGTCAGCATTTAAAAACAAAAACTTCCTCTGCAGAGTTAATAAATTGCAGCCTAGTGGCAAAGATTAGCTTCAATGCCTTGGTCAGAAGAGTGGCAACACCAGTACAAAATGCACACGTACACAAAATCAGGTTTACCTATTATACAATTTATCTCTGTCCTTCCTTAAAATAGCCCATCAGTATATCATCTTGGTTTAAGTACAAATGAGCAAAATACAAATAATCTCAGAGGACTGGCAGGCAGAAATAGTCAAATTGACACGCTTCAAAAGATTTAGAGGAAGGGACCAAATGTATAGTGGCTAAATCTGCTGATAAAGTAGGAAAGTCAAGCTGCAAAGGGCACACGAGTGCGCAAAAGGATATTGTCTGCATTGTGGGAAAATGTGAACTTGTCCACTTTGGACAAAAGATCAGGCAAGCAGTATCGTATTTTAAATGGGCATAGCAGAATTCTACAGTGCAGAGAAATCTGGGTGCTTTGGTTCAGAACGACAAAAGTTATGTAGATACAAGTGATTTGAAGACAATTTGAAGACAATTATAAATGTCATTTATTGCAAAGGAAATGGAATATAAAATAAGGGTAGTATTGCTACAGCTGTATAAGGGTGAAAGTGAGACCACGCTGAAGATACAACTTTCAGTTTTGGTTTCAAAAAAAAAAATATAGGAATTGCATTAGCAGTGCAGAGAAGGTTGACACCACTGATTCTGGGACGAGGGGGTTATCTACAAGGAAAGACTGGACCTGTACCCATTGGGATGAAGAATAATTAGACATGATCCTGTTCATTCTTAAGATCTGAAGGGATCTGACAGATGGATGCTGAAAGGATGTTTTCTTTTATAGGAGACACTAGAATCAGGGGGCACAGTAAAAATAAGCAGTCTCTCACTTAAGATGGAGATGAGGAATGTATCTTGTAGAGGATAGCGCTCCCTTTCCGGAAAGCAGAGGCAGCATAGTGATATCAATCTTAACTTTTAAATACTTTAAAAAGGAGTCAAAGGATATAAGAGTAGACAGGAAAAAAGTTTGAGCTGACGATCAGATCAATCACAGAAAATGGAGTAGGTTTGTGGGCCAAATGGCCTACACTTATTTTGTATGAACATATAAGTTAATATTTGGATGCAAGTTCTTTCCTCCAAACTGAGGAGGATCTCAAACGGTTGTATAGCTGAAACATTAACTAGGTTTTTCTTCCGAGTACTGAGCAGACAAGGTATACGTTTCAGCATTCTGTTTTTTGTTTAGGTTGCCAGTATTAAGTTTTCTCATTTGCATCCTGCTGAGCAAAACAATATCTTAAAATTCTCATTCAAATGACTTTAACTCTATTAAAATATTTATGGTTCAATGAAGAATGTAGGTGGGCACGCTAGGAGCAGTAGCTGGTATGGCCTAAAAAAAAATGTCACCCTGGTGAAGCTACAATATAGGATTACTTGCATTCCAAACAGCACAAGCAGCAGGTGACAACATTTCACAATCAAATCGATCAGATCCAGTTCCATCACATCCAGTTTGTGGATGGTCTTGGATGAAAAATCTCACCAGAAGAGGTGGCTCCACAAATACTCCGTTGGCATGGCGGTGAGCCCAGCACATCAATGCAGGAAAACAGGCTGAAGCATTTGCTACAAACAGAAGTGCCAACTGAATAATACAGCTCGGCCTTCAGAGCTCCCCAGCATTATAGATGCCAGTTTTCAGCCAATTCAATTCACTCCATGTGACAAGAAACAGCCAAAAGCACTGGATACTGCAACAGCTTTGAGTTCTGACAATACTACTAAAGACATATGTTGTAGAACTTGCTCTGCCCCTAGCTAAGCTGTTCCAGTACAATCACAACATTAGCATCTATCCAGCAAAATGGAAAATTCTCAAGTTATGTAAACAAGCAGGATAAATACAACCCAGCAAATTACAACCCATCAGTCTACTCCAGATCAGTAAAGGAAGGGATCAGCACTTGTTCAGCAACTTGCAAATGGACATTCCATTTGGGTTTCATAGGGTCACTCAGCTCCCAACCTCCTTACAGCTATGGTTCAAACAGGAAAAAACGCAACTGAGATATGAGCAACTTTCTGACATCAAGGCAGCATTTAACAAAATGCAGCATCAAGGAGTCCTAACAAAACTGGAGATCAAATGGGAATCGGGGGCAAGCTCTCCATCAGTTGAAGTCATACCTAACACAAAAGGAACAGATTCATGACCAGTGGAGGCCAATTACATTAGTGCCAGGACATTAGTGATTTCCTAGGGCCAACCATCTTCCTTCCAATCATGAGGTCAGAAGTGGGGATACTAATAGATGTTCGCTAATGACTGAATGATGTTCAGCATCACCAAGACTCTTCAGATAGTGAAGCAGTCCAACACAATATCCAGACCTGGGCCATCAAGCTGCAAGTAACATTTGTGCCAAAGGTGCCAGGCAAAGACAAGAGAGTATCTAACCATTGCACCTTGATGTTATCCTCTCAAACACCAACAACATTAACCAGAAACTGAATTAGCCATGTTAAATAGAACATATAGAACATAGAACATTACAGCACAGAACAGGCCCTTCGGCCTTTGATGTTGCACCGACCATTATAAAAAGCAATGACCCTCCAAACTAAACCATTCCCTTCTCTTCCATAAACTTATCAACTAACCTCTTCAACGCCACCAAACTCAGCGCATCTACAACTGCCGCAGGCAGGGCATTCCACTCCCTAACCACCCTCTGGGTAAAGAACCTACCTCTGATATCCGTCCTGTAACTATCACTCCTTAATTTAAAGCTGTGTCCCCTCGTGCTAGCTTTCTCCATCCTAGGAAAAACGCTATCACTGTCCACCCTATCTAAACCTCTAATCATCTTATATGCTTCGATGAGGTCCCCTCTTAGCCGCCTCCTTTCTAACGAAAACAACCTCAAATCCCTCAGCCTCTCCTCATAAGACCTGCCCTCCATACCAGGCAACATCCTGGTAAACCTCCTCTGTACCCTCTCCAATGCCTCCACATCTTTCTTATAATGTGGGGACCAGAACTGCACACAATACTCCAAGTGCGGCCGCACTAGAGTTTTGTACAGTTGCAACATGACGTTGCGGCTCCGAAATTCAATCCCCCTACCAATAAAAGCTAAGACTCCATATGCCTTCTTAACAACCTTATCGACTTGACTGCCTACTTTCAGGGATCTATGCACAAATACACCAAGATCCCTCTGTTCATCAACACTATTAAGAATCCTACCATTTGCCCTATACTCTACACATTTATTATTCCTGCCAAAGTGCATTACCTCACACTTTTCCACATTAAACTCCATTTGCCACCTCTTGGCCCAGCTCTGCAACTTGTCCAAGTCTCTCTGCAAACTATAACACCCCTCTTCACTATCTACCAGTGTTAATCCAGTGTTCTCCACAACTACATTTACATCTCCCTGCGTGAATACCAAAGAGAAATATTTATTCAGTGCCTCTCCAATCTCTTCAGGCTCCACGCATAAGGTTACAAAAGCAGGTCAGAGGCCAAAAATCCAGCAGCAAGTAACTTTCCCCATAGCCTGTGCACTATTTACAGAGCACCAGGTTAGGATGATGGAATACTCTCCACCTGCTTGAATGAGTGCAGCTCTAACATGCATAAGTCTCAATAGCATCTGGGACAAAAGGAGACTGCTCGACTAGCCCACCATCCAAACATTCACTTCCTTCACCACTGACAACAGTACTATGGATGTACCTACACCATGCAGACTACAGCAGTTGATAAAGGCAGTACACCATCACCTTTGAAGACAATCAACACTGGCCTAACCAGCAATGGTCCCATTCCATAAATGAATTTAAAATAAAGTTAACCTTTATTCTATAGATTAAAGTTATTAGATCCAGCTCTTTATGTGTGGCCCTCATTAAAGACTGTCCCAATTGTTACCATAACATTGCTCTGAAATTGTACACTAGAGGCTGAAATTTTGGATTGAAACTGCAACTTAGTTTGCTGAAGCTCATTCTTTTCATGGTGGCAGAGTGGTTAGCACTGCCACTTCACAGCATCAGGGACACAGATGAAATTCCTAGGCTTGGATCTCTATCTGCACGTTCACCTGTGTTTGCATAGGTTTTCCTTCAGGTGCTCCAATTTCCGTCCACAGTCCAAAAGACGTGCTGGTTAGGTGCACTGGCCACGCTAAATTCTCCCTCAGTGTATCCGAACAGGCACCAGAGTGTGGTGACTAGGGGATTGTCAAAGTTGACTTCGTTATAGTGTTAATGCAAGCCTACTTTTAACACCAAAACAAAACTTATTTCTAGACAAGTTAAAAACAGATAGACGTGCTGCAGCCAGCCTGTAAAACTCCATGTGAATGAACAAAATTGCAAAATATTTTTGCTGGATTACATTGTATTTTTAAAATCTGCAATGGTTCTTCAGTTACAGCACACGAGACCTGCAAGTCATACAATGGTTTAGTACAATATCACAGAAAGCTGAACTCTATCCCATTTCTGGCCACACACAAAGAAGACCATCCAAGTGTAGGAAGCAATCAAGGAAGAACCATTGAGCTGATACCCCTTGTCAGAGGTCAGTAGAGAATCAACTGTAAAAATGTGGACTTTGCAGCTTAGATCGCAGGGCCAAGATGTGATCTCATTGCTGTATACAATAAAGCATACGCAAAAAAGTATATGCAAAAAAACAAAAGTGACTATTTCAAATTAAACTCAGCAATAGAATCAAAAAGATTTAGGTTCAAATTGGCAAATTGCAAAATTTAACATTGGTTGCATCAATAAATGGTATGTGTTTTATCTAAAATGTTCACTATTGTAAACAGCAGATGCTACAGTAGGGTTTAATTAGAAAATGACTGAATGGTACCAGACATCTGGCATAACTAACTTGATCGGATGGACTAACAAGTTTTCATCCTACGTGGTGCTGGAGTAATACAAAACCAAAATATTAATCGGTCATTCATTGTTTGTGGGCTAGCAATAAGAGATTCTGACAATCTTTTGGGTCCAAGCATAAGCAGATGATTTTAATTTTCACATGGTTCATATTTTTAATATTGTAAATTAAACAATGAAATGCAGGTGATAGATAAGTTTCACAAAATATTAAATTCAAATAAATCATTTAAAATGAAAAATAATGGCAAGTGTTACAGGCTTTAATGCGAGATATTGTTATGAGTAACAAGGAGCAGCCCAATTTGTGCAGATTATAATTAAGCAGGATACAATTCAGTTGGCAAAAGGGAAACAGCAAATACAAAAATCTCAAATTAAGTCAGAACAGGTAAAACTCCACTCCAGGATATAAAAGTGAAATTTATCAAATAAATGTCTAAATTAGAAAAAAAAAATCTATACACATTAGGGCACTAATTTATAGGATCACATTCACTGGCTGAGCAAAGAGCATTTTCAAGATAGTCTAGGTTCGATCCTTACAACCTCATAGTAGAACATATGTTGCAGGTGATAAGGGCAATCTAAAGCCTGGGTCCCACTCCATCTAGTATTACTCAAATCAAAGTTTCTCTCTACTTTTTGGCCATGCAACAAGCTTAGACCACATCAACCCAGCTACAAGCAAGAGTTTAAAACACATGACTACACCTAATTCGGCACATTTTTTCCAAGTTCATTTGAGATCAGAAATTTTTAGATGCAGAAAATGGAAAGAACACAAGTTACACTAAAATTCTTTTGGCAAGTTGTTAAGTTGCATAACAAATGTAACGAGATTTACTCTGTCAATTGTAAACTATCTACTAGCATTTTCCACAATAACTTGCAAGTCATAATCTTGACCAATAGATCCACCACAGACCCAGTTCATGTTCGGACATAAGTCAAACAAGGCTGTATCAATGCACTGATGTTTGTTTCAATCTGCCTTGCTGCACGGCTCTATCACACCCTCAAACTCCCCAGAGTGCAGCCAAACAAACAGAATCTGTTCAATCTTCATCACTTGCAGGACAGATCCAAAGTCATTCTTTCCTCAGAGTCAGTATTCTGAGGATGCTTGCATCTGCACATGCTAAAGCGTGTGCTCCAAGCCATCAATACCTCCAATGGAGATGTGCAAGAATATGGATCCTACACCAAACACCTACAAGGCACCAAAATCCATGCCAAGGCCTTAGACAACATAGACCACTTTCCACACCTTGGAGCCTACTACCATGGCAGACATTGAGGAGATTCAACAAGGCCTTCAGTGGATATTTTTCAGGCTAGAGGAAGGTTTGTTGTGGTATTCCCCAAGGATTGGTATCGGGCCTTCGCTTTTCATCATCCAGATCTTGGTATGCAGGGGACAAACTTTAAAGTTTGCTGTTAGGAAGGAAATTCGAAGATTTTGACCCAGTGACATTGAAGGAACAGCTATAGACTTCCAAGATGAAGAGGGGCAATGCCATTGAATGTCAAGGAATGATGGTTAGACCATCTCTTGCTGGAAATGGTCTTTGCCTGGCACTTGTGGTACTAACTTTACTTGCAACTTGTCAGTGTAAGTCTGAATATTGTCCAGATCATGCTGCATTTGTACGCGAATTGCTATTCAGCACGCAATCAGAAAACATTCCCACTTCTGACCTTGCGATGGAAGGAAGGTCATTAATGAAGCAGCTGAAAAGATGGTGGGGCCTCGGTCATGAGGCACTCCTGCAGTGATGCTCTGGAGCTGAGCTAATTGATTTTCAACCACCACAAATTTTCCTCCTTCATGCCAGGTAAAATTTCAACTAGAGGTTTCCACCAGATTCTCATTGGCTTCAGTTTTGATACGGCTCCTTGATGCTATATTCCAAATGCTGCCTTGACATCAAGAGGAGTCATTCATACTTCACCTCCGACATTCAGCTTTGTTGCTCATGTTTGAACAAAGGCTGTAATGAGGTGAGGAGCCAAGTGATCCTGGCAAAACCCAAATTGATATCCATGAGCAGGTTATTTTGCAGAGCAAGTGCTGCTTGATCGAACTACTGATAACCCATTCACATACTTTGCCGATAATTCAGAGCAGGCTGATGGGGCCGATTGGATCTGTCCTGTTCTGTACAAGACATATTTGAACAATCTTCAACATTGCTGGGTACGTGCCAGTGTTGTTGTTGTGATGCATCTGCAGCAGGCATACTGGTAAGGGCGAGATCAAATCTGTTCCTTCACCTCCTGCTAGTTCCCTTACCACTTCTTGCAGTGCCAATCTAGCAACTACATCTACTAGGACACAGCCAGCTTGGTCCATGGTGCTATTACCGAGCCACTCTTGGTGATGGACCGGTCACCCAAAGTACATTTTCCATCCTTACCAGATTCAAGTGCTTCCTCCAAGTGTGGTCAACATGGAGGTGGACTAATCAGCCAGAGGTTTCCTTACTCATGCTTGACCTAGTGCCATGAGTCTTCATGTGGTCCAGAGTGAATGTTGGAGGATTGCCAAGGCAACTGCCTTTTGACTGTATACCATTGTGCCACTAATGCTGCTGGATCTGTCCTGCTTGTGGGATAGGACATGGCCAGGAGTGGTGATGGTGATCTCTGACATTCGTAAGGCACAATTCCCCACATCAGGCTGTTGCTTGACAAATGTGGGACAGCTCTCCAATTTTGGCATAAGCCCCAGATGTTAGTAAGGTGAGTTTGTAGAGTTGACAAGGCTGGGTTGGTCATTATTTCTAATGCCTATGTCAATGCCAGGTGGTCTGTCCAGTTTCATTCCTTTTATAGCAAACGAATACAACTACATGGCTTACTGGACTGTTTCACAGTACAATCACATCCGTTGGGCAGGAGTCACATGTGGGCCAGACCAGGAAAGGACAACGGTTTCATGGTAGACTTTTAATTCCAGCTTTTTTTTTTTAAATTGAGTTTAAATTCTACCATCTACCATTGTCCAATTATCATAGGTCTCTGGATTACTAATCCAGCAATAACACCAACATGCCATTGTCTCCCCTCAAGATGATGCATTTGATAAGAATAACATGGAAAAAATATATGGGGTAATATTTTTCAGGGAGTGCACAAGCAAAAGGTCCTGGGTGTATATGTGCATAGACCATTGAAAGTGGCATGACAGGTGGAAAGGTAGCATGACAGGTTGAAAAAGCATTTAGTTTTCAAGGCTTGGATATAAAGTACAACATCAAGGAGGTTATGCTGAACTTGTGCAAGACACTAGTTAGACTTCAGCTGGAATAGTTACACAGCTCTGGGTGCCTCACTATAGGGAGGATGTGAATACACTGCAGAGTTTATTTTATTTAGCAAATGCAAAGTCACTAAGCCCAGCAGTTTTCTTGTCCTCCTGTGTCTAATGCAATAATGCATCATCAGTGGAGGTTGGTCAAGCAAGGCCACAGCCAGTTCTGAATCAGTTGAAGGTGGACCACCATTTCTTTGGAAGGTTGAAACTAGACAGCTGTTGAGTTGGGTTTGAGACCAGACACTTGTTTGCTGTATCCAATAATTAATGTTAATAATAAATGTAATTAAATAAATGTCCTATTCATTTATCCAGATGGAATTTGCATTGAAGTCCAAAGTGGGAGTTTTTCCAGACCAACTTTCTTGATGAGTAACTTCAGGTGGGCTGGGTAGGGAAAGAATTAGGTGCAATTTAATTCGTAACAATTCATTTGAATATTGTCCTTTATTGACTTTTGCACTGTGAAGATGAGTGCAGAAAAGATTTAGAACATTAGTTCCAAGGATGGAAGCTTAAGTTACAAAGACTGATTGGAGAGTTTGAGAATGCTCTCCTTGAGAGGTGGTGATTAAGAGGAGGAGATTTGATTGAATGGTGCAAAAAGGAAAAGGCTGGACAAGGAGATCTGGAAAAACTGCACCTGCTCATAAAAGGATAGAAAATGAGGGGACACAGATTTAAAGTGAGTTATAAAAGTAGTAAACAAGATGCAAGAATAAGCTTTTTGATGAGTGGAGATTACACATTCTCCCCATGTTGGTCAGTATGGGCTTCCTCCCAGTGCTCCAGTTTCCTCCCACAGTCCAAAAAGTGTTGTTTAGGTTGATGAGTCAATTTAGCATGGTATGGTGTCAGGGAATAAGTAAATAGAGGGGTGGGGGTGGGGGGGATACGACACCTGGAATACTGTGTACAGTTCTGGTCACCCTATTACACAAAAGAATATTATTAAACTGAAAGAGTGCAGAAAAGATTTACTAGGATATTACCGGGACTTGATGGATTGAGTTATAAAGGAGGTTGGATAGACTGGGACTTTTTTCTCTGAAGCATAGGAAGCTGAGGGGTGATCTTATAAAGGTCTATAAAATAATGAGGGCACAGATCAGCGAGATAGTCAATATCTTTTCCCCAAAGGTAGGGAGTCTAAAACTAGAGGACATAGGTTTAAGATGAGAGTAGAGATATACAAAAGTGTCCAGAGGGGCAACCTTTTCACACAGAGGGTGATCAGTGCAGACTCAATGGGCCAAATGGGCTCTTTCTGCACTGTTAAAAATTCCATGATTTTATGGGTGATTGGGTCTGGAATGCACTGCCTGGAAATGCGAGGCATTCAAGAGGGCATTAGATAGTTATCTGAATAGAAACAATGTGCAAGGGAACAGGGAAAGGCTAAAGAATAGCACTATGTCATAATCATTTGGAGATCTGGTACAGACAAAATGGGCCAGTGGTGGTCTTCTGCCCCATAATAATATGATTGTGATTCATGTGCCGGCATAGCTTTGTCACCCAAGATGCTGCAAATTCATTCGCAGGGTAGGCATACTCATTGTCTTGATGAGGTCAACTTTCCCAGCATCAAAGCATTGACCATGCTACAGCAGCTCTTCTGGACATGCCATAATCAATTGCACACCTGATACAAGACTCCTGAAGTAAGTGCTCTGCCCAGAGCTTTGAAATGGTGTGCAAGCCCCAAAAGGGCAGAGGAAATGCTTCAAAGCATGGTGGTACAGTGGTTAGCACTGCTGCCTTTAGCACCAGATACGCAGGTTTAATTCCCATATTGGGTCTGCATGGGATTCTTCTGTGTACTCCAGCTTCCTCCCACAGTCCAAAAGACATGCTGGTTAAGTATATTGGCCACGTTAAGTTCTCCCTTAGTGTTACCCAAACAGACACCAGAGTGTGGCGACTAGAGAATATTCACAATAACTTCACTGCGGGGTTTATGCAAGTCAACTTGAGACAACAAATAAACTTTAAACACAGCTTCCTTGAAAAAGTGCAACATCCTCACTGACATCTGAGAATTCCTAGCCCAACATTCCCAAAAGTAGAGAAAAAGCATCAGATAAGCAGTTTAACACAGTCATATGGATGAAAAGGGAATGGTTTAGGTTAGAGAGTCATTGCTTTTTCTTAATTGGTTGGCACAACATCGAACGCCGAAGGGCCTGTTCTGCGCTGTAATGTTCTATGTTCTATATCATTGAGGGCAAGTTGAAGTCAAGCAATAATAGCAAAAAAAGAGTGCCCAGCAACCAGGGCACCCCACCCACTGACTCCAATTACCTGCCTTATTTGTAACAGACTAAGTCCACATTGGACTCCACAGTCACCCAAGAGCTAATTTTTAAAACAGAGAAACAAGTCATCCCTGACTCAAGAAGGACTGCCCGAGAAGATTACTAGTATTCAACTATTTAATGAAATTGCTGATGCAAAATGTTGTTTCAAAAATGTACAAAAGCATATTTGTTTTCTTCAAATGCAAAACATTCCAAAGCCATTCCCACCCCAATTTTTCATTCAATTAGGAAGATAGTATACAAATATTTTTTCTGCTTCAACGTTTTTTTTGAGTGATCAGGAATAGATTTAAAGTTGTGATTAATAAAGTATGTCAATAATTGGCATGATAACTAAGCTTCGTCATATTTCCAACAGCTGTAGGATATTATAGCACCTACCTTTCCAGCAAGTTGTGAATGGCCTTAAAAAGCAGTGTTCGGCATTCGTATGACAGTCCCTGTTCCCACAATCCCTCCTCTTCAACTGAAAAATGAAACAGCAATTTAAAACATTAACACCACTTAAAACAAAAAATCCACAAATGGAAGACAACTTTGCAATTACTTAATAATTGGGGATCATTCTGACTACTGCTCTTCCCATTACCAGGGGTTTCTGAACTATGGCCCATGGTCACAGGTAACTTGCTGCTATTTCCATTTGTATTTCTTGCTTAGTATTCTGTCCTACTGCTATTTTCTGCACTTGGATTAACAGCTGACGCATTAATGGTATTAACTCAAATGAAAATCAATGGAATGGTGGAATTTAAACTCCAATGTTCTATGTAGCTATGCAGGGAGTTGAAGTGGCTCAGTGGATAATTCTCCTGCTCAGAAGGCCCCAGCTTCAAGTTCACTCCAGGACTTGTTGGTTATGACAGAGCCCGTCAGTGGTACAAACAAGCCAATATACATCAGTGTCAGTTCTCAACTAGGATAAGTGGAGAGGGTGAGCATAGGTGAAGTTATGCAGTTCTCCAGTAAAAGATCAACTTAAACAATACTGAAATCTATAATTGCTAAATACAACAATTACATACCAATGCAATCAACATCAAGTTATAAAATTCAGTGATCTTTAAGAATTCTTTTTCAGAGCTTTCTTAATTTTAGATAACCAATGAATCATTATAGACATTCCAAGGATGGCTCCATAATTGTAACTAAATACCTGAGCTGCTCATATGGGTCTTCAAAATTAGTATCCTAGAGAACTCCAAGCTCTGTGCAACGTTTACTTGTCTTCATGTCTCCCATTCTCCTATTTCAACTGAAAATCCATAAAGTAGAATTGTACGCACTGCCTCAGCGTCAGAGACCCACATTCAATTCTGGCCTTGTTTGCTCAGTGTCTGCATGGGTTCCCTCCAGGTGCTCCAAAGATGTGCAGGTTAGGTTAAGGAACAATTTATTATGGCCATTGTCAAGGGATTTTACCAGGGTAAATATGTTGGGTAAATAAAGGGATAGGGCTTGACTGGGATTGTTGTCAGTTTGATTTTTATATGCCTAATCGTGGTCAAGTGCTTCTGCCATGACTATGCAGGGATTGCTTCTCCCCTGGTTCTTTGGTCTGCTGAGAGGATGAACCAGAGGGACTAGTCTTCAAATCCTGCCAATCAAATGACACTCCACTAGAAAGTTTTCAGAAGAGGAATTGTAAACATTATTCTTGAAAAGAAATATTAGAAAATAAAACTGGTTAGCACCTGGAAATAAAAAGCTGACAAAGCAAAAAATATCTACAGAATTATATTATAGATGGATTATAAGACAGTTCAACCGCAAATGTCCAGCTCATTGCTAGAAGATCAGACTTTCAGGCTGATGGATTAAGCAAGGTATCCCTTCTCAACTGAGAAAATTATTTCCTAAAAGAAATACTTGCCTATTTTAATACCATTCACTCATTCAATGCACAAGCTACATCTGATTGACTGTTCCACAAGTTTTAAAAAACCAAGATTTCTACAATTTGGCAGGAGCACAGAAGAACAGATTCAAGAAAGACATTGATACAACGCAAGTGTGAAGAAAATTTATAAGATCTCCACTACAATGAAAAGTACACATTACCAAGCTGATTAATCTTTTGCAGAAGTCACATCATTGCTTTTACAGAACTCATTTCAATTGCGTAACTGTTGGAAAATATGAACATGTGCGAAATAATCACTGCATAAATAAAGGTTTGGCATTAAACTTCTAAAAGGGTGATTTTGTAGGTAGAGTTCACAAACTCAATTCGATGAAGTTATATCAACTGAACTGCCTTGTAGCTAATTATCAGTTACCTATCAAATAAAGTTTTAAATTTAAAATCCAGAAAGATGTTTGTGTTAAACAAGGTAATTGATTTGTAGTGCATTAGAGGATTCAGTTTGATGCCTTTGTGTCAAGTGGCCCTGTGTACCATAATAAAGACCATCTACTGTCAAGGAGAACACTTTGCAAGCAATTCTTAAACTAGCCAATGCTGGTGCTCATACTATCACTGCGAACGTGATAATGTCGACACAAGGTACCCGCAGTTGCATGCTACAGAAAATTTCAACAGCAAGAAAAAAAGGTGTGGTCTCCATGTAGACACCTGATAAAAAGTGCTGCATTGAGAATTCTAGCATTAGCAAGGGTGAGATCAGTTAGTAATGAGTTTTGACACTCTTGGCAGACATTGAAGCTGAGCACTGTAGAACAGAAAACTGCAACTGCTGCCAAAAGCAGGCAGCAGAAGCTGAGTAAATATTAACTTGACAGGATTTACCAATGGACTTTAACCATGCAATAAACCCCTCAACAATCCAAGTGGGGCTCAATCTTAATAAACTGGATTTACATTATACTTATTTTTATACGTGGATTTCAAGTTATATCTGAATGTGTGTCAGCAGTCAAGTATCTTACAACCTTATGACTCATGCAAGAAAAACTGGTAGTTCACCAATCTGGCACATTTGGCAGGCTCAAGAAAGTGCCTTGGTTAAATTGCACAATTTAAAATTTACGCAATTTTAATTTCCCTTACTGGAAGAGAAAATTTCCTAGTGACAAAGTTAATCAATCTGGGGTAGGTCAGTGGTACGAAACCAGTGAATAACTATTTTACTGACATTTATGTTAAGATCTTTTAGAAACCACCACACCTTGTCTTCCTTTCATGGAACTGCACAATCTGTGTATTATGAAAAAAACAATCTATTCTAAAAGACTTTATCGCACATTGGACAATTCCATAATTGGAAAACACCACACACTGTACAACTCAAGGTTATCCTGAGTCAATTAAGGAGTTAAGATATTCATTGCAAACTCACTAGTATTTACCTTTAAGTGCTGCTCGGGTGAATGCAATTTAATAATGAATGGCTTTCTGAATAAGCAGCAGCAAAAGAAAAATCACATCCCATTCAATTTTGAGATCAAGTTTTCCTCTACAAGTTCAGGTACAGTCTGGAAACAAATCCTCCAGAAATTGTAATTAGAGTGTTGAAGCAAATTTGTATATTTAAGCCTCTGCTCAAGTACATTGCCAATGCTTTAAAGCAGTATTTTGTAACACACCAAGTGCCGCAAATATAGGAACACAAATGCCAAAGACCCCTTGGGGTCAATCAGAAACTTGGCACCCAAAAAACTGAAAGCTAAAATCCAGCTGGCCTGAACAAAATGCCAGATTTGTGCTGTTACAGTCCCGCACATAATACACATTTAATCACCCATACAGTGTTGCAGTTTCAGCATTGCAACAGTTTTCCTGATGCCTTTTGGCATGATGCGAACACAAGAGAACAAAGAGCTCATGAAATAGAACAGATAGAGGTTCATAAAAACAAAAAGTTATAAAGTAACAAAACACCTGGTCAGAGTTCAAGGTTGTAATACAATATTACTGTTTACTGTTTAGGCATTTTCACAAACAGTACAGTAGCTTTTTCACTGGGATACAACCTTTTAACATTTCAGCAGTACTGTCACTAGTGACAAAAAACCAGGAGGGGTAAAAGCTATTCCTATTATGCTCAAAGCAGGTTACCATCAAGTCTTGGACCTTGTAAGGTATTTAATGCAATTACTTCAGACTGGTTCCATTACAAACTTATAATCCAGTACTCAAACACACTGATCTACAATTCTGTCTCCAGATATGTTTGGAAAAAAACAGCCTAGAACCAGGACATCTACTGGTGGAGCATCAAGATATTCTGTGCTCAATGCCCAATACGTAGATTTGTTGACCACATTTGCTTGTCAATTCCAAGACTACTTGAAAGCATTGACAATATAATTTACTTATATTGCTTATCTTTACTACATTCATTTCAAACAGCACTTTGCCATATTTGTCTTTTATGCACCACTGTTATCTGTCAAGGATACTGGGTGCATAAAAGACAAAGATGGTAGAATATTATTCGAAAGGGTTGTAGTAGAAAAACAAGTCAATTGTTCACAAGGAAGTCCTCAAGATGGAGGCAAAAGATGGACTAAACATGATTAAAAAAATGCTCTGTAATCAATGAGTGCAGGAAAAGCTCCAGGCAGAGATAAAGTAACAAAAGATTAAAAAGCCCTTGGAGAAACAGAATTAGATGCGATAACAGAAATTGAAATAAAATACATTCTAAATGACTGGAGACAATCATTGTCAAGTTACCCAAGGAATCTAAAACTATTAATTTAGAGTCATCTCATTAAAGTGCTCTGAAATAAATATCAGAAGCAGAAATTAGTGAAACAGTCTGGATTCTGACCTGGAGTAGAACTATTTAACCCCAGAATAATCTTCAATAAATATCAAAAAAGTAAACAAGAGTGTATACATATGCTTCATAGACTGAACAAAATTGAAAGTTAATAGATGTATTGCTGAAACATGACATGACAGTAACGCTAGTTAGGAAATTTACCTAGAGCATTTACTGTGATCAAATAGCATCAGGTTAGGAGAAATAATCACATGCATAGAGGAGGAATGATCATATATATATTAAGAGAATAGAGTATAAGGCTGTGTATGGCTGCCAAAACTATTCAATCTGCAAAAAGGATATGTATTCAGAGAATTAGATACATTTCCAGGAGTGAAAATTAGAACATAAACAATGGTACACAGATGACAGTGTCAAAGCAGAATCAAAGAAGCCCTACAAAATATTGTAGATCAAATAAAAATCTAGAAGCGTAGAACACCAAAAAACAGTGCAAAAGAAGTGAGGATGAAAATGAATTGTATCACACTGGAACAAATAGCAAGATTGTCCATTTGGGATAAATGAAAACAGGAGATGGCTGATTGAAGAATGATAGAGATAGCCGAAAACAGTTTTGTTAGAAGAGGTGTCAACAAGAAAACACAAAGCTTGTAACATGAAATGCTCATGTTATTCACTTTCATGTATGTCTCAGAAACTTAAGCAATAAACATGTGGAAGAAAATAGAGGCCTTTCAAAATGTGAAAGTCAAGGTGTATACTAAAACAAAAAAAAAGCCAAGTAAAATGACATGTCCCATCTAAAAATCACAGAATTACTTCCTTACGAAAGGCTCTCCTCAATCAGAAATCATTGCTACAGAAAGTACAAATGTTGCACATGCCTTCCTCCAGTGCAGCCAAAATGCACATTTATATTACTGGCAGTTGAATGCATACCTATATTCTCTTGCCACAGAATTTTCTTTGGTTTGCTGCAGAATGAGAGCGCTTGGTTTATAGTTTTAGAAATGTTCCTCTTTTTTCACCTATCACCAACCTCCCGTGCCCCCCCTCCAAAAAAAATTGTTCAAGGGGATACATGAAGTAAATTTTGTTCTTGAATCTACATTACACACTACAGATATCCTAACAAGATGTCAATATTCTCCATTTGCTACAATAAAGGTTACATTCAATTGCTGAACTATGAATAAAATAGAATTCAGGAAGTGTTTACAAGAGACAAATATTTCCTTTGCAAAGATGCAAAAATGAAGTTACAATTCTCAATATCAGATGGTACAACACAGAAAAAGATCCTTCAGCTCATCAAGTCTGCACTAAAAATGACCATCACTAAAGTCACAGTAATCCTATTTCCAGCACCTGTCATACATCCTTGAATGTTATGGTGGTTCAAGTACTCACCCAAATACTCAAGATTTCTGGCCTCCATTATCTTCTTAGGCAGTGCATTCCAGATTGCCCACCACCCTGAGTGAAAAAGTATTTTCTCAAATCCTCAGTTTCTGATGCCTCACCCTAAAACTGTGCTGCCTCAACAACAGGCAGCAGCTGCTTTCTATTCAACTTGTCCATCCATCTCAATCACATTCTCCATCTCAGCTTTCTTTGCAAACAATTCAAGCCTATCGAGTCTTTTCTTATAGCCCAAATACTTCATCCAAGCAATATCCTGGTGAATTCCCTCTGTACCCCTTCTACTGCAGTCACATTCTTCCTATAGTAAGGTGATCAGAACTGCAATCAGTACTCCAGCTGTGACCTAACCAATGTTCTGCGCAGCTCAACATTTCTTCTTTGCTTTTGTACTCTGCCATGACTGACAAAAGCCTGTGTCCCACATATGTCGTCTTAAATATCCTATTCACCTGCTCTACCACCTCTGGGATCTGTGAATAACTACCCAAGATCCCACTGTTCCTCTAAACTTTCTAGTTTCCTACTATTCATTAAATACTGCCTTACTTTTTTGTTATTTCTATTATCAGGTTAAATACCCACTGACACTGTTCTGTCCATCTGACCATTCGATCTTTCTGTAACCTACAACCTGCTTCACTATTAACCACCCTACCAATCTTGGCATCATCTGCAAACTTTTCATCATTTCTCATCTCTCTCGTTTCCCCCACCACCTACATCAGTTATATATATTACAAACAATAAGGGTCCCAGCACTGAGCCGTGTGTTATGTCACAGGACACCAGCTTCCAGTTACTTAAACAACCTCCTTCCACTACTCTGCCCTATTACTAAGCTAGTTTCAGATCCATTTTGCAAGTTGCATCAAATTCCATGCATTTCAACTTTCAGTTTCTCACAGGAGATCTTGTCAAAGGTTTTGCCAAAATTCAGAAACTAATCAACAACTGCACTTCCTCATCACATCATATACAATCACATTTTCAAAAAACTCTATCAAATTTGTTAGGCATGACCCCTCCCTCTGATAAAACCATGCTGCTGTTCCGAATTAATCCATGCCTTTCCAAGTAAAAATTAATTCTCTTCTTCAGAATTTTCTCCAATAGTTTCTCTACCACTGACACGAAACTCACTGGTCTGCCATCCTTCTTCAAAAGTGGAACCATATCAGATTTTCTGGTGCTCTGGCCCTCCCCCACTGCCAGAGAGGAATTACAACTTGTGTCAGAGCACCTGCAATTTCCTGCCTCACCTCTACAGCATCCTAGGATACAGTTCACTCAGGCCTGGCAATTTGTCCCGCTTTAAGTCCAAAGCCTCCAATATCTTCATTTTTTAATGTCAAACTGTGCAATTTGCTCAGTCTCTCTTCCTGAATTCTGTATCTATGACTTCACTCAAGAAAAGGAAACTAATGGGGAATATTCATTTAACACCCTTACAAAGTCCTGTAACTTCACACACACTGTCCCCTTGAGTAGGCCCTACTCTTTTCCTGGTTAACCTCTTGCTCTTATTTATTTAAAGACCATAGGATTCTCCCTAATCTTCTTTAGAAATTCTTTTGCCATGCCCCCATTTTGTTCTAATTGCTTTCTAAAGTTCCCTCTACCAATATTCCTCCAGGGCTGCTGAATTGCTCCCTTAGGGCATTCTAAAAGCTTCTCTTTTCTTCCTTATCCAATCCCGAATTGTCCTAGACATCCTGGGATCCCTGAACCTTTGAGTGCGAACAGCTTTCTGAAAATGATTGGAAGTTTTTGAATATGACTTGGTATTCCCTTTATAAAATTATTGCTTAAAACATGGCACATTGTGCTATTAGACAATTAAAAATTATAACTGGATGCTAATCTGCCAAAAGGTAGTAGATTTTACTTTTAGGAAGTATAGATAAATATCTATTGGTGGATTGAATCAAGTCATGAGATTCAAGCAGGTGGCTGCAAGGAATTTCAGATATAAATCAGCAACTATTTTCAAACAAGGCCAGTGCTTAACTGCAGGATCTGTAGATTGTACATATGAGAGCACACAGCTGGGCGTTAAAATACGCTGGCAAGAAATTCCATAAAGACTCAACCCAAAACAGACTCAAAAGACAAAATGAAAAATACAGGAGCAACATCACTCATTAAAAAAAATGGAGTGAAATGAATGCACTAACTTCATATTATTTGTGAATCAAGTAATCTATACATAGTTGCATGCAGTGATTATGCACATTAGGCAGATTTGTGATATTAACAGAAAGTGTTTAAATAAACCAAGGGAACAGTAGTAACGAGCTGAAGAGAGAGAGAGAGAGCTTTATAAGTATTGCTTGTGTGACTCATTCTGCTTCCTCGCACAAAAATTTGAGATTGTGTAGCAACCGATCATTCATACTTTATTCGTGTCTTCCTTTACGAAGACAGAAGAAATGTACCAGAATTTTGGTGAAACAAGTTTTAGTGAGGAGCTGAAGGAAATCAGTATTAGTAGAGAAATGGTTTTCTCTATTAATTAGTAGAGAAATCTCCAGGGTCTGATAATCATCATCCCAGAATACTTAAGGAAACGGAACTAGAAACAGTAGATCTATTGGTGGTTGTTTTCCAAAATTTTTTGGACTTTGGAACAATTCGTTCAGAATAGTTCCTATGGATTGGAGAGTAGTTAACAAATCTGCTATTAAAAAGGGGAAGCAAGAGGGAACTGACCAATGAGCCCAACCTCCCTAGTAAAGAAGCTGATAAGTGCATTATCAAGGATTTCAAAGCACAGCATCACCTTGATCCCTTCAAATATTCTCCTGCACCTCAAAATACAATTATGGTGTACTGCACTAAGTACTGCAAAGGATCCAAGTTAGCAGTTGCTCTTCCTTCACTCTATCCCAACTGTTCAAAGAAAGAAATATAGATTGTGTAATCACATAAAATCAGCATGGATTTACATACTCCACAAATTTATTGGAATTTTTTTGAGAATGTAACTAGTAGAGTTGACCAGAGAGAACCAGTGGATGTGGTTCATTTAAACTTTCAGAAGGCTTCTCAACAAGGTCATACATAACGGATTACCATGAAAAGTTAAAATGTATGGATTATGGGTAGCATCTTGAGAGGGATAGAAAATTGCTTAGCAGACAAGCAGCAAAAAATTGGAACAAATGGGACTAAAATTTTCCTAATGAGTGGGATGGGGAACACCAAGGATGTTGCAGAGATGATTTGGATAGGCTGAGTGGCACAGTGGATGTAATATAATGTGGACAAATGTGAGGCCATCCACTCCAGTAGCAAAAATAGGAAAACATTATTTGAATGGATGTAAATTGAGAGAGGTGGATACTCAACAAGATCTTTGCATCCTTGTGCATCAGCTGATGAAAGTAAGCACACAGGCACAGCAGATAGTAAAGGCAGTAAATGATATTTGGCCTTCATAGCAAGAGGATGAGTGTATAGGAAGAGGTATGTTGGTGAGGTCATTAAAAATGTGCAATTTTGATGTCCTTACCCAAGGAGGGACATTTTGCTATAGGAGGAAGGGCCGTGAAGGTTTATTGGGCTGATTCCTGGGTTGACAGGGCTGTCATGAGGACAGATTAACTTGGTTAGAATTATATGCATTGGAGTTTCGGACAGTGAGAGGGGAACTCACCGTAAGACCCTCTTACAAAACCTAAAATTCTAACAGGATGACACAGTAGGATCAGAATGTTCCCAATGGTGGGGGAGTCCAGAACTAGGGGTCATAGGAGAATAATGAGTAAATCTTTGGGGCTGAGGGAAAATGTGGGATCAGGATATTGAATTAAATGATCATAATGAATGGCAGAGCACACTTTAAGGGCCTACTCCTGCTTCTATTTTGTATGTATATAATGCATCTCAATTGTCAAACGGCAAAATTAAAAATGGTGACGTAAAAGTGAAATTAAATCAACTACACCTTCCCTTTCACATGTTTCATAACCATCAATAGACCAATGGAAATTAAGTAGCTCTGCATTTAAAGCCAGAACAATTTAAACTTACATCAATCTGGTACAGCTTCATAATGAACTTGCTAAATATTGTCATGCCAATGTCAAACGTTTAAAATACTGGGAATAGGATAATCTCCGTGCACAATTCCACCAGCCTGCCAAAATAAACTTCCATTTAAACTTCTTAGATGCTGCATTTTTAATTAAAATTTTTTGTACTTCATAACTACTGACAAATTGCAACTTGGTACATATTTTTGTGTGGGCAAACAGGACAATTTCCTGCATCAGTACTTCTTCACCCACCCTATTCCATGTGGAAGAGAGAAAAGAATCCTTATTCCTACATCTCAGCCAAGGCTACTCTGTACTGGTTGCCAAGAGATCCATAGATTAATCCAGGGTTATTCAGATGCTTATAAGAAACGATTGATCACTTTCTCCACAAGCTAGCTAGAATGTGTCATGAGAGAAAGCACCAGGTGCAAGATTTTGTTCTTCTATAATACATTACTCCTTCCTTAAATTTAATACACAAGTTTGCATATTAACTCATTTCTGAAATATAATTCTAAGGATGAATTACAGTAACATTTGGTAATCAGGCTTGCTTTGTGATTAATTTTCATTTATCAAAAATAATTGATCCTCAACGTATTGATTAAACCTGAAATCTTAACTACTTCAAAAACCAAAACAAAGTGTGGCTGCAAAATTTCACAAGGGAAAATACTATATTTTACACAATATTGTCCTTTTCCAACTTGATCCCTTCAACTGTTCTCCTGCACCTCAAGTAATCTACGCAAAACATTTAATGATGGTGTATTGCACTAACCAATGCAAAGGAACCAAGTTGGGATTTGCTCTTCCTTCACTCTATTCCAATTGGGATAATAATGTTTAAAGAAAGAAATATAGATTGTGTAATGGATATGCCAGAGAAACATCAAATTAAGACCAAATGTTTTCTCCAATGAAAAAGAGGGAGAATCATCCAGAAATCCATTCATCTTTGTTGAGATGAAGCATAATTGCAAAAAAAAAAGTCTTTCAGTCAAGAGTGGCAAAGAGCAAATTTACAAGTTAAAGTTAGAATTAAAAATAGGGTACAAACAGCATTGATGCAGAGTGCAATATGTTGGTTGCTTTGCTTTTATTATTCCAGTTAGGATACAGTGAAGGAAGAGCAACTCCAACTTGGGTCCCTTGCATTGGCTTGTGTAATACACTGTCATTTATATTTTGCAGATTACTTCAGGTGTAGGGGAGTACTTGAAAAGAGCAAGGTGAATAAGAAAAATATTGTCCAAATACAGTATTTTCTCTGCCTTGTTGGGGTACAGTTCCATAAGTGCCTGCTGTGAGGAGAGCGCAAATAGGGTGGAGTTTAGATCTCATTTGAAACATTTCAGCATCAACTATGTCAAGTATTCTAAGAATTTGCCTCCCCTGTCTGGATAGCCCAGGATAAGGGGTATTTGGCCTTAGAACAGAAGTCCTTGTCATTGGGTTATCTATATCTTTTTGTGGGCTGTTTAGTTTCGTTTCTATCAATCAGCAGACTCAAATGTAATGAATAGTCAAGCATACCCAGACACGTGGATACCTTTCAACAAATTTGTTTCCAAACGACACTTCAGACATGAGCATATGCACAACTTTTCTCCCTTTGAACGTACACAAATGCTTCCATTAGAGATATAGGTTTAGCTACCCAAGCTCAAAATTAAGTAGTTGTTCAAGCCCCAAATACTGCAACAGTTAAAAATCATACCACACAAGACACTGATAAGCTCGCCATTGCTTGTATATCTAGAATCATCCTGTTAGTATATGGGAGGGAATGAATACCTGCTCTTGAATAACCAAAAACAGCACCGTCACTGAAAAACTGACCTCCTCCTAATTGTTGTGCTAGTTGCTTTCTTTTTAAAAATCAATGTAGTACAAGTGGCAAGTAGTGCTACACTTGTACAAAGCCATATTAGACCAAAATCAATGCAAGTGAAAGCATATTTTCCACAAATAGTTTTTTCTATTTAGATATTTACAGAACTCATGTCCTTTGAGGTTTTGCAGATGTATTTGGCAAGAAGGAGAGCCACATACCCCAGGAAAGTCTCTCATACAATTCCCAGTCAGCAAATCTCAGTCGGGATGATGCAATTAGTCTTTGCACTCCAGAGAATCAGGTTCTATCAAATCATGAGAAACATCCACAGTGTTCTATCTGGAGGCAATAATTAGCATTGAAAAAAGACACCCAGCCAGCAGTTAAACTGTCACTGTAGCCAACACTGGGAATCAAAGTTCAAACTTTTCAGTCAACTATTCAACAATCCAACTACACAAATTGCCAATAAAAAAATTAAATCCGAAAACAGCTCAGTGAATTTCTAAAGTGAATTTTTTTTATATGCAGCAATTACAATAATACACTCATTAAATCCAATTAATGTATTTTGACCAGCATATTGTTTCTAATGCACAGAAGGGTGCTTACAGCAAAGTAAAATCATCCCTCTACTCCCCAAAGTAATAGTCTTTCAACATTATCCAACTGCACATTACTAATTGAGTATTTCCGATATGGTTTTGGTAAGTAGTACCTTTCACACATTGTACACAGAAAAATGCGGTCGACCAACCCCACCCCCTGCCCATCAAACATATTCAAACCTACATCTTACATAAACCTAAAATGAAAACAATTGATTCACTGTATAAGATTACACATGTTCTTAACTAAAACTGGAGATCTGGCAACATGAAGGAAAGTACTTGTTTAAATGTTGTTACATACAAGCTTTGCAGCTAAGGCTCAAAAAAAATAAGAGATTCTTTCAATCACAAAAAATTGGCACCTAGAAGCACATTTTTAAAACCTCTCGCAAGTTGACATATGTCTTTTGTTCTCAAAGACTACTAAGTTAAAAACAAGCGAGTGTGTTTTTACAAGTCACAATGCTTAGAATTCGAATCGACTGGCAACCTAAAGTGGTAACAGTTATTCTAGTCGCAATATATGCTAGTAAACAGCAAGTTTAAAAGGCATTCATATAGCCAGCAAGAGGATCAGTGTCAGCAGCAAAGTAATAAAACCACTGACTTTGGTTTTATAATATAAAATGTAAAGCAAGTCAAATGTTACACCTACCATCAATATACGAGGCTCATTTAGAATATGAAGGCTGCAGTTGGAAAGTTTTCCACTAGCCAACAGGAACTGGCATCACACAGATGCAGTAAAACGAGCAACACTAACAGGTTGCAGGTCTTTATTTAAACACCTCTTGCCTGCATCCTGGTAGTAAATTTGTTATTCAAGTTAAAGACCTAATATACCAGATGATCCTTTCACAGTTACAAACTACTCTCTCTCCAATCCCCCCCATATTCCTCCCCAAGTTGATTTGTTTTTACATGACAAAAAAATTGAAAACAAAAAGCACAGTCCAAGCCCCAAACCAATTCCTTTCACATCATAATAGGGAGAGAAGTAAAGTTGGGCTCAAAAGATTCCATCCTCCCTTCCAGGTTATTGAAATCACATTAATTGCCCAGTGTGGAGACAGCTCACCATCTGCAAGTTCTCCTCAATATTAACTACAGCCAAGGTCCCATCTGTCTGATGGTCCTTTTAAAGCCTCAGTCTGTACTCTCTTCTCCCACCCCAGCTTGTGATCGCATTGGAGAAGTTGTATGTTTAAAAAGTCATTGCAAAGGTAACAATCAGGAAGATTGAGGGAGAAGTTGCTGCATATGGCCCTCTCCCTTTCACACATTTTCTTGTTTACATGCAAGATAAGATGCCATGACAAAAGGGACAGTCACTGGTTGCAAAGTCCAAAGAGACAAGCTGTAGCAACTGGGAGAAATAGCAAATCTCTTGAGAACATAAGAAATAGGAGGGAGTAGCCATCTAGTCCTTCGAGCCCATCCTGCCATTCAGCAAGATCATGGCTGATCTTAAGTGGATCAGTTCCACTTACCCACCTGCTCCCCATAACCCTTAATTCCTTATCAATCAGAAATCTACCTGTGACTTAAATATATTCAACGAGATAGCCTCCACCACTTCAATGGGCAGAGAATTCCAGAGATTCACCACCCGCAGAGAAGTTCCTCCCCAATTCTGTTCTAAACTACCCTCTTCTCCCCCCCCCCCCTTATTTTAAGGCTGTGTCCTCTGGTTTTGGTTTCCTTTCTAAGTGGAAAGAATCTCTCTACCTCTACCAGTATGAATTCATAAGTATGTACAGCTAATCTTGTGACAATACTGTGCCTTTAAGTAATGTATTTTAATTATGTTTTTCTGCAGAATGTTTTAATAGCTCCTGGGATTTTTGTGTTGCCTGCAGCTGGTGTCCTTTACTGTTGTTGAAGCAGTATTATTGATATCATGTTTGTTTTGATCTGAACTAATGCAGTGTTTTCCTGTGTGATTAGGGGTGATTGACAGGGGACAGTCATGTTTCAGAGAAGTTCAGTTTGTTTTCTTTTACAGAAGCTGCTTGGAGCCAAGAGAAAGTGAGTGTGTTTTCCTCTCTGAAGCCTGGTAGCTGCCAGAGACTGGGTTTACCTCTGAGGGGTTGCTGTTTTGTGGACATATCCTGCTCTGAAAACTGCTGGCTTGAATTTCTTTCCATAGGTGTTACAAAGATGAAAATCCAACATTGAGAGCATACTTGCTTTTGTGCTAATTAAGTCTGAAGAGTTTGTCTCTGTGGGATGGTGTTTAACATGGAACATAGATAGAAAGCTCTAAGGAGTTTTACTGTGTCATGTTTAAGCTCTTGTAATTGGTAAAATCCATGCTAATTCTTTTATATGTTAAGTGTGTTCTTAAATAAACTTTGTTTGATAAAGGCTTCCTCGTGGGTCACTTCAATCATACCTGGAGCGATACTTGGATGCTCAACAATGTAAAAAAATCAAAGTAAAATTTAAGGTTTAGATTAATTGCAGAAAACATCGTGGAGTTTCTGACCTGCATCTTAACCTACATTGCTGTTCTCTCATCATTCCTTCCGCCCACATTCATCTCTCCATCTTTGCCATTCACACCACAGAAAGAACTGGAGGGTTAGAAGAATTCTTGCTTTTAGCTTTAAAAAAAAGAGGATTTGGGGCCCACAATGGGCAGTCATTGAGATGCCTATAGGCAATCATAAAATCACGAAAGTTGTCACAATTGCCTCAAGTGTATCAGTAATTGACATATTTGCAACATATAATTTGATTAAAGCCACACCAATACAGAAAAGTCTCCATTTTAACACATACCTCAATTCATTATTACTTCAAAACAACTTTCACCACTACTTTCCATTAGCACTTTCCATTCAAAGTAGTCTCGCCAAACAAAAAGCTTGAGCTGCAAGATCTGTAGCTGCAATGCATAGATGTCTCAGTTTAAGTTGGCAAAATATGAAAGTAAAAATCACATTACATGGTGTCAGTGACAATGTTGCAGAAAAACCACCAATCTTGGTGGTTCATACAGCTTTCCTCAAATGTTTAAATCTTCTATACATTTAATTGGAACTTTACTCATAGCTAAGCATTGTTTGATTAAGTGAATGCATGTCTGAACAGGAAGCAGACATGGCCACACAAGACCTTCTTCCATATTATCTCCATGAATGCATCATTTACACTGGTAAAAATATTAATTAGTGCAGGAACAAGGAAATGCAAATCATGTATAAATAAGCTGCAAAAACAAATCAGTTCACTTAAAAATGTCAACTTACAAAGTAGATTAATACTTCTTTGTTTTTACAATCATTGTTTCAATATTAGTAATTCTCACAAAGAATAGAAGATTCAAGGTTACCTCAAAATGCAGCATTAAAAAGCTATAAAAATACAGGTACCATCCCAAAGGCAATGACTTCCAATCCAACTCACCTTCATAGCAGTTTGAGCATGAACAGGGAGTATAGTATCTCAAAGCAGTCCCATAAATCTCAAGAACCAGATACTGTTATCCCAGTACAGAAGTCAACCCCACAATTTTAGGAAAGTGGACAGCATGCATAATATTAAGGATAAATATAGTAATCCGTCTGCTTTATTAGATAGCAACCACTCCCGTGGGCAAGCAGATCAAAAA
Organism: Sphyrna mokarran; assembly: GCA_024679065.1. Taxonomy (NCBI): domain Eukaryota; kingdom Metazoa; phylum Chordata; class Chondrichthyes; order Carcharhiniformes; family Carcharhinidae; genus Sphyrna; species Sphyrna mokarran. Next base: position 6,926,205 of record JAGIQG010000022.1, read on the forward strand.
ATACAATTAGAATGCAGAAGGTTAGAATTCTCTTTGAAAATTACACTTACAAGCTCTTTCTCAGCTCCAAAAGCCCAATCTAAATGGAGTTTGTTTGCATGAAGTTCATGCTCAAGACAAGGGACAGTTAAGATAAAGAATGAGAATGGTGCAGCACAAAGGTCAGTTAGCTCTTCTTGCCTGGGCCAGCTTTCGAAACTATCCAGTTAGTCCCATTCCACTGTCTTTTCCCTACAGCCCTACATGCATTTCCTTCAAGCATTTATCTGATTCACATTTTAAAATCAATTAGTCTTTTGTCACCCTTTCAGGCATCACATTCTATAAAATCTCTGCTTCAGTTTTTTTCTTTCCATGTTGCCTCTGGCTTTTTTTTTTAAAAACAAATTACCTTAAATGAATTTCCTCTAGACATTGACTCTATCACTGGAAACACTTCCTTATTTGCTCTTAACATCCTTGATGCTTTTGAGCACCTCAATTAAATCTCCCTCTTAGCCTTCTCTGCTCCAAGGAAAACAATAAAAGCTCATCTAAACTGGAAACATTGGCTCTACTGTCTCGCTGATGTGGAGATGCCAGTGTTGGACTGGGGTAAACACAGCAAGTCTCATAACACCAGGTTAAAGTCCAACAAGTTTATTTGATAGTAAATCCACAAGCTTTCAGAACACTTGCTTCGTCAGGTGCATGGCAAGTTCTCATCAGAAACAGGGCATATAAAGGCACACAGTTTACAGAATATGATTTTAAGCATGTCTTTACAGCTAATCTGCTATTCAAGTCTTAAAAAAGGTACAGACAACGTGAGTGGATACAGCATTAAGCATAGGTTAAAGAGATGTTTATTGTCTCCAGACTTGAGGGTCATGTCACACTCTGTAATCCTCATGACTTGCCTGAACTTGCAACATCTCATTTACTGTCCTGTCGAGAGACAATACACATCTCTTTAACCTATGCTTAATGCTATCTCCACTCATACTGTCTGCACCTTTAAGGTAAGGCAGTCCTTTTGGGAGCTATGTTTGTCAAGAGTACAATGTTCACTTATGTAGGCAGGTAAGGGGACATGATTGACGAGAGCCAACAGTATTTTGAAACATTGTGAAACAAAGAGACCTACTCCGCTGTGCAACATCAAACATCCCATTTTGTAAACAAATCTTATACTTCCATCCTACTTACATCAACTATTAACAAGACAAATCGACAAGTAATCTACAGCCAAATTACTAATGCCAGTTACCCATACAGATGTTTCTAGTGACCCAAGCAGTTCTCACTTGCAGATTTTCCATTCTTTTAAATAGGGCCTCGTTTCATCTCCCACAACAGAGCTACCCATGAAATTAGCACAATGACCATGGCTTATAACACCATGCTGTAAGACCCCACTGAAAACATGATTAAGGAAGCAGGACTATTAATTATAACAAGAAATGCAAAATAATGGCAGTTTTTAGTATTGCACCTGGAGAAATATTTAAGCCTCATTTCCTTAACAATGGCTCTGAACACAGGACAGTTTAAAACTTCATTTCTCATAGCACCATATACAAAATTAAAGAGATCAAGATTAATTTCAGTGAACTCATAACAAGCAACCCTGACATGTCTCATCACAAATACACTTGCATACTGCAACTTAATTAATTAGTTCTAAATCAATGTAATAAAAACGTAGATTACAACAGACCAAATTTAAAATGCTGTAATCTCAAAGAGATCACCACCAGCATCCTGTTTGAACACAATTTACATCCTTTATTTTAACTTACAATTTTCTTAAGATAAGCTCTGATGTCATTGTACTGGCTTAGAGTGCACTGTAACAATCTTAACTTGGATCTTTCACACTGTTGAAGTCGATCTCTGAACAGATAAAATAATTAACATAATGCTTCAGCTGTCTGAGCTAATTCAACTCTGTCTCAGCAATTCCTGCAAGCAAATATATTGAGCCCAATGAGATCACCATTTAAAAACAGAGTTAGAAGCTGACAAATTATTTTAACTATACTTAAAAGATGCTGATGGGTGCAAATTTTGTATCAAAAGATATGGGAAGATCTTAACCAGGTCAGTAGTGGAGCTCATATTTCAAACACAATTACGGAGGAGCTCCTGTTCTCCTAACTGCCCTAGAATCGTTTTCAATGTGTTAGTCATTTTATGAAATTGAAATAAGTACAAAGTGTTGAAAATACACAGCAGGTCTAACAGCATCTGTGGAGAAAGAAAGAGTCCAGTCCATACGACACAGACTCAAAACATTAACGCTGTTTCTCCCTCAGATGCTGCAAAATCTGCTGAGATTTTCCTGCATTTTGTTTTTATTTTCACATTAAGTAGTAAATATGAAATAAAAAAACTTGGAGTTTCTACAGTTACCACATGGTAACAGAGTTGAAACAGGAATTAATCTACATCATGTTAACTTTGGCAACTATGGGCAAAACTACAAAAAAAAGCAGAAAAATACAGTAGGCCATTTCACATCTTTAAAAGATAAATAACTGAAATTAGGAGCATTTACTCTTCAACAGAACCCTTCTCAGGCTGAAAAGACCAAACATGTCTTGTACTAACGGATCTGCTATTAAATTTCCTGAATCAAGTCTAGTTTCAGATTCAAAAAAATTCAAACAATTGGAAATCTTATTCAGTAAGCATCAGCTATCAGGGAAAGCAGCAAATGTTACTGGAAGCACGTTCATTAGATGTTGCTAAAATCTAGGACTGGATTAAGAATGTAGAGGTGTGGGGATAGGGCCTGGGTGGGATTTGGTTGCTGCAGACTCGATGGACCAAATGGCCCCTTTCTGCACTGTAGGATTCTATGATTCTAACATGACCAACAAGATATCTGCAAAATTAAAATGCTAACCAATCTCTCGGCACATTATCCCAGTAAATCAGATATTCCAAACCCAGAACAATTAGCTATAGCTATTTGCATCACAGGTAATTTGAATGATTCCATGAGATAACAGAGATTAATATCTCAATCATTTGTAATCTTATTGAAAATGGAGTGAGCCTCAAATTCTGTCTCAAAAAAATCTGAGCAGGTTACACCACTCCAAAAGGTTGCGCAGAGTGCGCCAGCTCTGAATTCTGAGTAGACAGAATGCAGCAGAATATTCACAGCTGGTGAGTGCCCACCCACAAAGCAATTATGTACAAGTTCTCAGAATACGGAAATCGAATATCTCATTGTAAATATCCCACCACACTATTGGATCTAAAGGTTTAAAACAGTCAGCTTTCTGAATGCTAATTAGAGACAAAACCTTCCTCTGCAGCAAGCTCCTCCCTTCGAAAACCAAAAAGCACTAAAGATATTTCTTGTTCACAGACCACTGCTATGGAACCAAAGTTAAGACAGGCATTTCCTTCCATACAGTGAAGATCATAAAACCCAGCAACTTATTAACCTCTTCTTTGCATGGTGTGATGAAATCAGTTTTGTTGCAATAAGCAATATGACTCAATTTGTGAAAATAATTCTACACCTTGCAATATAAAAATATATCTAAAAGTCTCCCCCAAGAGGTATAATTTAAAATAACAAGGTAGCAATGTTAAGAGGGAGTACCAAATGCACTTAGAAAGGCCATTAAAAGGTGCAGGCAGCATTGTGGTATCAGTGGACTGGTAATCCAGAGACCAAAAATGATCAGATGGTGAAACTTTAATTCAATAAAAAAATCTGGAAAATCCAATGAAACAATTGTCCAATGTCCTTGACAGCCTATAATTGACTCCAGATCCACAGCAAACGTGGTTGACTTTTAAATGCCCAGAAATAGCCTAGCAAGCCACTGTATCAAACCATCAAAAGTTCAAAAGGAATGTGGCCAAACTAACCACCCAGCACTGACCTAGGCAGCACCAGAACAATAATGACAAATTCAGCCATCAACCTTGACAAGTCTTTCTTTACAAACACCAGGGGGCCATGCCAAAATTGAGAGCTGTTTACAGACGAGTGAAGTCTGACAATCATACTCTCAGAATCATACTTACAATGTACCAGATACCATCTTGTTTCGTCCAGGATAGACACAGCAGAGGTAGTAGCACAAGGTGTACACAGTAAAGGAGTTGCTCTAGAAGTCCTCGGCATCATTGCCAGACCCACGTCAAACATGGGCTGATTAACACGTACTGCCTGCCACACCCAAACAGATCTAGCAACTCAAGGCTGCACAATCAAGATGTTCTGGGTCATCAGCAAAACTGTACTCAATTACAAACTAGAACCTCAACCTGGCATAGTACCTTCTACCACTGTCAATGAAGAGTACAAAAGGGAATGCCAGGAGCACTATGCATATGTAAAAAAGGTGTCAACCTAGAGAAACTACAACACAGGACTATGTGCATGCCAAACAACAGGTGACAAACAGTTAATCAGTTTCACACACAGGTCTAACAACAGATCATTGCCATGAATGGTGAAGGAAACAACTCACTGGAGGACAACGCTCCACAAAATATCCCCATCCACAAATGATAGGGGAGCTTAACACTTCAATGTGAAAAGTTGAAGCATTTACAGTTTTCAGCCAGGAGTGCCAAATAGTTTTTTTTTTAGAGCAACACAGCACTGGAAACAGGCCCTTCGGCCCAACGAGCCCACGCCGCCATCATAACTTTATAGTAACAATTCCATTTTCCTATTCTAATTTTAGGTTATTCCTAATATGGAAGAATCTCAATATAGGGACAATTTGTTTCCCAATCAGCCTAAGAGCGAATTTTTGGGACGTGGGAGGAAACCGGAGCGCCCGGAGAAAACCCACAACCACAGGGAGAACGCGCAAACTCCCGCAGACACCTGCCCAATCCCAAGTATCTGCACAGCTACAGCGATAGTCACTGAGCTGTCATGGTGCCCTTCAGATGGTCCAGATAAAGCACTCATTTACGACATGAAGCACCAGGCAACCCATAAATCAACATCCAAGAGCTGTACTTGCACCACCTGCCGAATGCATGCTCCTTGTTGGTCAAGTTGGACCGAATTACCTGTGGGGAAAAAAAGCCATAGTTAAACAGTCCTACTATATCCCTCTATCTGCATAACGCTCATGTGGCTGTCCAAGAGACCCTTAAACAGCCCTAGCGTGCCTGCTCCCACCACCTTGCTCGGCAGTGCATTCCACACCCCCACTACCCTGTGTGTGAAAAACTGCCCTCTAATATTCGTCTTATATATAGCCCCCCTCACCCTAAGGCCGTGACCCCTCGTCCTATCCATTTCTGAAGGTGGAAAAAGTTTAACACCATTTACTCTTTCTATACCCCTTATAATCTTATACACCTCTATTAGATCCCCTCTAAGCCGACGTCTTTCAAGGGAAAACAACCCCAGTCTATTCAATCGTTCCTCATAAGACAGTCCTTCCATACTAGGCAGCATCCTGGTAAACCCCCTCTGCACTCCCTCCAAGGACTCCACATCCTTCCGATAGTACGGTGACCAGAACTGGACGCAGTATTCCAAGTGAGGCCTAACCAACGTTCTATACAATTGCAACATCAAACTCCTACTCTTGTATTCTATACCCTTTTCTATGAAAGCTAACATACTATACGCTTTATCACCTTCTCCACCTGTAAAGACACCTTCAGAGACTTGTGAACCTGTACCCCCAAGTCTCTCTGCATCTCTATACTCCGAATAGTTTTACCTTTTATCCTATAACTCTGATCCACTGCAACTTCCTTCATAGGCCCACACATGCCAATTTGATTCATTTCATGTAACCTAAAGACACTAGATATTGTAAAAGCTATGGGACTCAACAATATTCCAACAACGGTACAGACTGGTGCTCCAGAACTGCAGCACTCTGAGCCAAGACAGAGACAAGGAATCCTGTGGTGCATATTTTACCTCCTTACTACCCAAAGTTTGAACAGCATCCACAAAGCTCAAGGTGGTGTCTGATAGAATAAGGGCAGTCTCAAGAAGAAACTTGGCACCATTTAGGAGAAAGTATCCCATCTGATTGGCACCCTTCAAACATTCACCCCCTCCACTATTAGAATCCTTACAGTGCAGAAGAGGGCAGCAATCAACCCACTGAGTCTGTACCAATTATTACTGATACCAAGGCCCTCTCCCCCAACCAACCTCAGAACCCAACCATCTTCATGGTTAGCTATTTAATTTGCATATTTTGGGACATTAAGGGATATTAGCATGGCCAATCCACCTAACCTGCACATCTCTGTACTGTGGGAGGAAATCAAAGCACCCAGAGGAAACTCACACAGACTTAGAACATAGAACAATACAGCACAAACAGGCCCTTCAGCCCACAAGTTGCGCAGATCACATCTATCAATCCACAGACCTATCTATAACCCCCTATCCTATTCTTTTCCATATACTCATCCAGAAGTCTCTTAAAAGACTCCAGTGAGTTTGCCTCAACAACCTCCGACGGCAGTCGGTTCCATTCACTCACCACCCTCTGAGTGAAAAACCTACCCCTGACGTCTCCTTTGTATTTGCTTCCCTGCATCTCAAATCCGTGCCCTCTCACAGCGACCACCCCAGTCCGGGGAAACAGTCCCCGAGAGTCCACCCCATCCATCCCTCCCAACATTCTACAAACCTCCATCAGGTCGCCTCCCAACCCACGTCTCTCCAGTGAGAAGAGTCCCAGCTCCCCCAACCCATCCCCACAAGGCCCGCCTCCCAATCCAGGCAGCATCCCCACAAATCTCCTCCCAACCCTCTCAATAGCCTCCACATCCCTCCCACAATGAGGCGACCAGAACCGCGCACAACACTCCAACTGGGCCCCGACAAGAGTCCCACAGAGCCGCATCACTACCTCCCGACTCCCGAACGCCATCCCTCGACCAACGAAGGCCAGCACACCGCACGCCCTCCCGACCACCTCCCCCACCCGCGAGGCCGACCCAAGAGTCCCACGGACCCGGACCCCGAGATCCCTTCGCTCCACAACACGGCCAAGACTCCTACCCCCCATATCGTACTCCTTCATCCCATTATTCCTGCCAAAATGGACCACTACGCATTTATCTGCGTTGAAGTCCATCTGCCACTTCTCCGCCCAGTCTTGCATCCTGTTTATGTCCCGCTGCAACTTTTGGCATCGAGAATGCCAAACTTGGGGAGAATGTGCAAACAGACAGTAACCAAAGACACCAGTGAAGTGCAGATTAGGTTACATGGCCATGCTAAATTCCCCCTTAGTGTCAGGAGGATTAGCAGGATAAATAAGTGGGATTGCGAGGATAGGGTACTGTGGTTGTCTCTGGTGCAGGTTCAATAGTGTAACATCATCTACAAGATGCACTGCAGGAACTCACCCATTTGGTACACTTTCCAAATCCAGGACTGTACCCAACACCTGGAATTTCTCTCCAAGCTACTCACTATCCTGACCTGAATTGAATCACTGTTCCATCACTGCCAATGAATCAAAACCTCCCTAAACATCACTGCAGGTACATCTACACAACACAGACCGAAGTGGCTTGAGACAGCAGCTTACCAACACCTTCTCAGGGGCAATTAGTGATGGACAATAAATATTGGCCTAACCAAAGCACACGTCCCATGAATGAGAGAAAACATGAAAGAGCAATTATGTCAATTTGCCATTAGAATTCCTTCCCTTAAATCACAACTAAATGTCAAAGAGATTGAGAATGAATGCCAAGCCAAAGTCAAGGCGTGCAGATCTCATGTATCATAGGAATAGATAAGCATTAAAATAGAATTGAGAGATTGAGGGGACAAATCTATGAAAGGATTTAACAGGAGTATCAAAAATTTTAAATTAGATGTGGATGGTGCTAGTTCATTTGCCAATTATCTGCTTTCTTTAGGGCAAGTCCTTTAAAGGAGGCTCCACTATTTCTGCAAAACAAAACAAAATTACCTCATTTATCCTATTAAAATCCTATTACTTAAACCAACTGTGCATTCTGGGAAGCCAGCTATAATCAAATTGACACTGACCATTTGCCACGACAACAGTAGTCAATAACCTAAAAACAAAAGTGACAGTGAGTAACTTTTATTTTTGACCCACATTGCATCTTACACTCAGTATCCCTTACCAATTTTTTAGGAGTCAGCACCAGTCACTCTATAGATCTCACACAAGTGGCCATTTTTGTCAAATAAGTTTTAATGAAGACGATTGTCAGACATTTTAATCAGGGTGTTGACAGGTCATTGTAAACAGACTGAACTTTCAAATCCATTCTTCATTCTCACCTTTGAGTTCATGGTGGATGAGATCAGCAAAATTTGGCACTTCACCCCACCAGAAAATCCAAAGTTCTCGGTGGCCAGGTGTCATACCCCTTCGCCACACACAAAGTACATTTGCCTTCAAGCAGCGGCTAAAACTGCAGAGGATGGCATCATCTTCAGCCACCGGAATGACGAGCGGCGTCCCTACAGGACCTTGCCATGAATAACGTCGCCATTTAATTCCAGGCAGGTCAGCCTACAGGGAAATAGAAAACAAAAACGTTAAAGAATCTAACGCCCAGATGCATTTTGTCTCACAACAGGAAATAACTATACAATATAAAGATGGTCTTCAAAGTTGCAACATTTGATTTGCAGTCAAGAGGGCACAAGCCCATGCCTATCAGTCACTGAAATCTCAAATTTCAGCAACTTAGTCAGGTCACCAGCTCGACGGGAGAAAAACCATGAGAGATTTTTGAAACAACCATTAGGCCACAAAGGACATCAAGAAAGCACAGTCATGGGAATAGTAATCCAAGAAACCACGGAAAGAGCATACAAAAAAGTTGAGATAACACAGGATTAAAGATCGCAAGATAACAAAATTCCTGTTCTACATTGCACATGTAAAAAACATAACCACAGACAAAGGTACTTTCTTATTCAATTCCTTCCATGCCAGTTGATATTTATTTTTCCAAATATTGCAATCTCCACAAATGTTATATTGTGACATTGGAGGATGGAGGGAGGGTTAAGGCAGAAGGGAAAAGAGAATAGCTTTAGGATGTACACAAAAAAAACAATGCTACCTCAGGTGCATAGCTCAGGGTAATGCAGAGCTATATTCAAAAGTACAATTTGCTCCTTGCAAATTTAGTTAGGAGTTGCACAGCTCACAGGCTTAAAATTGGGCACTGGGCAACTTAACAGAGACCAGTCAGCTCAATCGTGAACCAGTGACAATAGTATATCAATGGACACAACGTTGACACATGCTACACTGCAAACTCTCATTAACAAGAAATTCCTTGTACTTACTATCAAGTGTTTAAAAATGCATTCCATGTGTATACACATTTCAAAACTAAAAGCCCAGCAACAGCAAACGGTTGCAGAGATGACAATGTTTTGATCTTAAATTAAAAATCCATTTTTACAGGGCATTCAAAAAGTTTCATTTGGGACTGCATACATACACAGATAATTATAGTCAGTGCAAAATTAATTTCTAGGGATTCAGTTATAGGCCAAAGTTGAATACAAGCTACTCCTTGTTTCCTTCTTCAGGCTTGTTCAAGGCCAAAAACAAATTTCACCCCCCACTCCCTCACAAAAGGCCTCCGATGTTCTGTTGATACATGATAAAAAGGCTCAAGAAGCACAATCTCATTCCACCCCTAATTTTCAAAGTTTGGGCTTTTTTGTCAAAAAATTGAGTATTTAAAACATCCTCAGGATTTCTTCAGAGTGACAAGCATCTATGGAGTTAGGCATCTTAGTAAGGAAATCAGTGCTTCTGGATGGGATTGGGAAAAAATTAAAACAATTTAAAAATTATTCCCATGCTACAATCTCAAACAGCTTATTTCAATTAAACTTTTGAAGTAATAGAAATCCAGTACTCTGGCCCAGCTTCCTTGCTGCTGTAATACTTTACTACAAATATTTATGGCAAGTAAACAGCAGTTTAATACTAACTTTTCTAACTGCTTTGGAATGTATTTGTACAGCCAAAAATCTGCAGAGAACTCAATGTCTGTGTACAACTATGCTGGTATGCTGTGATGATGTTCAACTACAGAGTGCTGCGCCAGACTAGATTATGAATGATTCTATACGCTGGTTGAAATCCAGCGAGTGTACAAATATAGATGGTTAAGTATGCTTTCTTCTATGTAACACTGATAAAATTTGAAAACAGGAAGTCACTGTTATTTTGCAAGTCAACACATTAAAAAACTGCTGCATCTTAGTCACAATTTCCCATTTGACGGCTGCTTACTCGAAGCACTGTTTTGTATTGGGTGGAAATAAATTTCTAAAGTAAACTAAATGTTTTCTCAACCATTACAGATTTGAGCAGAATGCTGAAAACAAACTGTTTCAACTCCTGTTAGAGATTTATAAGAAAAGGCACATGTTCAGATAAATATGCTGTTTCTAAAAAGTTAGCTCACTAAAAAAAACCATTTACTAGAGTTTGTTTTCTTTACTCAGTTGCAGAGTGTAACAAATGCATGGTCATCTACTTCGCCCATGTAATAACCATCCTGATTACAGGTACACATTCACTTATTCCAAATTCCACAGAGTGGCCATACAAAAATATTTGACCTCCAGGCTAGCACAAAATAAATTGCAGATGATTTTGAAGAGGAGCTGGGTTCATCATATAAAACATCTTTCACATCAGCACTTTACAACCAGTAAGTATTTCTGAATTGTAACCACTGGTGAAATAAGGAAATACTGCAATTTGCACACAAAACTCATAAATAGGAGCGTGATAAAATTCCAGGTTATCCATTTTGACGTTAGTTGAGCAGAAAATGCATTAGTTTTACTCCCCTGCTTAAACAGTGCCATGAGATCATTTTAATTTGACAAGATGATTTTGGGTAACAGTTTGATGGCTCATTCCAAGGATGGCACTCTAACAGCAACATTCAATTCCAAGAAATCTGAGCCAAAATTACATCTTCAGATCTCTGGAAACTTGAAACTATGACCTTCTGACTTAGGGACAAGAGAGCAAACACTGATCCAATATGAATATCTACAGTTAAAAAATGTCCATTATCATGAAACAAAGATTAAAATTTTAGTCAGTAGATTTAGTATCCTCAATACCATTGAGTTGATGACTGTTTCCCATCCAATGAAAAAGTCATACTCAATTTTCACCAGCTACTGAAGCTCAAAACCTCAAACATCATTTTTATGGAAAAATATCTTCATAAGCTTGTTTGTAAATAGGGACTTTTCAATTTTCTTTAACTAAGAGTACCCATTGAATGCCTGTTATGACTATGGGTAGTAATCCCTTTGAACACATTTGTTTATAATACAGGTCTCACCATCCATCATCTCAATCAGATGAATGTTTTATTATGATTATTTCACACCAAATTCAGTCCAGACTACAAACTTCAAACCTCACGTTACAAAGCACATTCACAGAAGGTGCTCTCACCTTTCAGTGCTCATCCCCACCAACTGTCACTCTATCATACTTGCTCTCACCCTGGTCCAAAAGGTCACCTTAGTCCCACCTATAACGATTTTAACTAGGAACCAGAAGCCTCAGTCAGATCAGTCTCCCTATTTCAAATGAAATATGATGTGGAGATGCTGGCGTTGGATTGGGGTGGACATGGTAAGAAGTCTCTCAACACCAGGTTAAAGTCTTTATTTGATGAAGGAGCAGCACTCTGCAAGCTTGTGATTCCAAATAAACCTGCTGGATTTTAAGCTGTTGAGATTTCCAACTGAAATTAGAAAATGGATAACTATAGTATACAGCCAATTAATATGGACCACAGGATTCAATGACAAAAATGATAGAAATTACCTTTAAAAAAAAATCTGCAAAACCAAATTATGCAATTTAGCTTATATGGCCTATAGCAAATAGGAGTTTGCCACAAACTTGGACTTCCTCCCAGAAACTATTCACGTGACTTGGACATCGGGTAGCTTTAGCTTTCAAAGTCTTCCACAATGACGTTTCAACTACACAAAAGCAACTTAAATTGAATAGAAATACCTACAACAAAAGTTCTGGAATTCGATTGAGAAAAAAATGTCAAGAAATGTATCTACAAAGTTTCATTTTCATCTGCCCCATCTAATCTATACAAAGCTATTCTCATTTCATGGATATGGCATTTCAATCACTTTCCTCTCATCCAATCACAGCAAGTCCCAAGAACAGACCAGATATCTCATACACAATCCAGTGCCAACATTCTCTCCCCCTTCATGTACCATGCCCCAAGATGGCACTGGCAATCAGCCTTGCTCTAGAAGTAGCTAATCTTTCCAGTTATGATGCTCTTAAAGTCATTCTTTGTCCACTCCAATCTTTCCCACAATCATGTGCCCAAGGAATTCCAAACAAATCTTCCTAATCGTGCTCAGAGTTCTTTTGGTCTTGGGTGTTACTAGCTTCTCTTCATTAATAGTGCGACTTGTTCAAAATATCTGTATTATTTGCTTCAAAAACCACAAACAGGCAAAGCATCAACTCAAAAATCACACTAGTCCTCTCAGGAAAGGGCTGTTGTGCTCACAGTTCCTGAAGTAACATTTTACACAAATTTGGAAAGAATTTTCTGTCACTAAGCTATTCAATGCCTGAAAGACTTCATAGCACAAGTTCAAGATCTCAGCCTTTTATAATCAACATTCAACTGAGAGGCAAAATAAATACAAGGATGCAGCATACCATACTCATCTTCTATTAGCCACCTTAATGCAGGTCATTTATCTGCATCTTTGGCTAGCGAATAACAAGTTTTTTTCTAAAATCTAGCTTAATGAAAAACTTGCTTCTCAGACTTTTCACAAAGATCAAGCCCAAAATCAAGTGCAATGTCTTTCCTTGCTAGCTTGAACTTATGTTTTACTCCATCCTTAAAGATATAAAGCCAATGCGCACAGTGGATAGGGCAAGTTCTTAATCCATTTCCTTGCTTGATTTAATGGTCCCCATATGAGATCCACTTGCATTACTTGTAACTTTAAGACTTGATTACTTGTAAAATTCTGCATTCCAAACATTATTTTGTAAATTGAGTTTGTCTTTACACGTCCTGTTTGTGAACAGAGCTCCCACTTACCTGACAAAGGAGCAGCGCTCCAAAAGCTAGTGGCTTTTGCTACCAAATAAACTTGGATTTTAACCTGGTGTTGAGACGACTTCTTGTTTATCCCATGAGAGACACATACAAGATCCAAGCCAAGAAAAAAAGACATCACACTCAAAATCTTGAAATTTTGGCTAGGATCAAGTTCAAGAAATGCATGTCTTCATGGAATCACTATAGTGCAGGAAGCCATTTGGGCTACTAAGTCTGCACTGACCACTATCACACCCAGGTTCCATCCTCCCCACCCCACGCATTTACCTCAGCTAGTCTTCAACACTAAGGGGCAATGTACCATGGCCAATTAACCTAACTCGCACATTTGTGGACTATGGGAGAAAATCCACAGACACGAGAACGTGCAAACACCAGAATGGCCAGAGGCTGGGAATCTAACCTGGATTCCTGGTGCTAAGAGGCAGCAGCACTAACCACTGTGCTGCCCTCAAAAAAGTCAAAAGCCATGAATTGGATTCAATCCCAATTGCTTTTTGCAGCAAGCAAAGAGATGGATTATGGCACCCAATCAGTCTGCACAGTGGCTGTGTAACTCTGAATCACGGAATCTCTACACTGTTAGTTATTTGAATAAAAATCTTATTCAAACTATCAAGAAAAATTGCAAAAGGCAACCACAACTGCAAGGCCTTTCAGAATATACAAATTATAAATTTTTTGAAAAAATTAAATTTAAAACAAATTAACCAATCCAAAATCCTTTCCCACTTTGGCAACAAAAACACTTTTGGCCATGCAATTCCATATCTCCTCCCTGTAACTCAGCATTCCTTCCTTCCTGATCAAGGCTCAGTGCAACACTTCAGAAATTTTCAAGTGAAAGGTATTATTGGGAGGTAATGTGTGTTTAAAAGGACAATAGGTTCAATAGCTCAAACTTAGGAGCCTCAGGACTGTGGCAATTTCAGATTGGAAGGTTCAGGTGAAGCAGGGTTGGGTCAAGGATCACAGAGCACAGGATATGAAAGCCAGCTACTAGTCTGGAGCCAATGCAGTGCCTAGTCAAATAAGTCAGGTAATTAAGATTGACGCAAGATTTTATATATATATATAAAAAACATTTCCAAACAAACATTGCTGGTTTCTGGGTAAACAGATTTGAGGTACTCTACCTGTACATAAGCTTCTATTTTACCATTCCAAACAAACCGGCATTTTGCATTATTTGTTCATTTGATAAATATTACTTGCATGAAGGACAGAAAGAAAGTATTTTCAGTATAAGAGTATTTTATTATACAAGCAGCAACCTCTGCAGATGAGCAACTAATATTTAAGGTCACAAATATGCAAGCTGTCCAGTGGAACCAGGAACAAAGGCAAGTGAAAATTACAAGGAAGCTTTAGGGCTTAAGGAAAATAAGTGGCGCTGGCATGATAACATGTCATGACATGGAGATGCCAGCATTGGACTGGGGTAAACACAATAAGCAGTCTCACAACACCAGGTTAAAGTCCAACACTTTTGCTACCAAATAAACCTATTGGACTTTAACCTAGTATTGAGAGACTTCTTATTATGATAGCATATCCCAGAAATCTCATTCCTACCCCTTTCAAATGGTGTTATTTAGTTATTACCATAGGAAGTACAGTGCAGATTAAACCATATACTGAACCAAGAGATGTTTTAAGTTTGATTTTTGTAGAAAATGAAGAGTTAAATCGTAGAAAAAGAACAGGAGACATGCAACACAAAAAATACAACTTGTTTCAAAATAATGTTCTTTTCTGGTGCCAAATTCGTGCCATTTATCCCAAGTTCCAACATGCAGTCTTTGCACCTACAAGTGATAGCAGAGATTGCCCCAAAGAATATAACACTGTAGCTGTATTAAAAGAAAGAAAATTGATTAGCTAATTTGATTAGGCAACATCCACTGTTGTACTTTTAGCATTATGGCATCAGGAAAATAAGTGATAATGCAGAGGAATCATGTCACTTCACTCTACAAGAATCTCATTCCTACCCCATTCAAAAAAAATGTTACTCAGCTATTCCCACAGGGATGTACAGCATAAATTAAACTAGAACAACACATTGAAGGAAATGGTCACAATGAAGGGAGTTTCCTATCTCTTGCTATTCTTTTCCTTAACGAATCATTGTGCTTCCACAAAAATATTTACATGTCCAGTATTTGGCTTAATCTGTGCCATACTTGTTATGGGAATAGTTGAGTAACAAGAATTGGAACAAGAAAGATTCTTCATCAGGAACAAAATGCCATCATTGATTCAGTGATGATCTGTTAATCACCTTATATTGTTCAAAACTGTTTGATCCTACAAAAATTCCATCAGAAGCCATTAAGAAGTTGGGTGTTCTCATTATTAAAGAAGAAACAAACTGCATCCATCTTGCATTCAAATGACAATCTGGAGCCAATTCACCTCAAAACATTTCATTATATAATGGTATCACAGAACTATTGGATTACCAGGGACTCACATTAAATCAATCTGTTCTCATGATGGTAAACAGATAAATCTACATACAAGTTGTCCTACAAAACAGGATTAGAATACATCTGCCATTGCTGGATTTAATCCATTGCGTAAATGTCACAGACTAAAAAGAAACAAATCCCAACTGCCTTGAAGTTAGGTTCAGGTCCCACTCCATGATTTGAGCACATAATCATAGCTGACACTCATGCTGAGCAAATGCTGCGTTGTTGGAATTGTTTTGCCACACGAGGCATTAAACAGAATATGCCCATTTAGGTATATGCAAAATATCCTGTTGCACTACTGGAAAGCAGATGAAGAGGCCAACATTTACCTTTCAAACAGCATCAACAAAAATTGACCAACTGTTCATTCACTGCAATGCCAATCACAGAATCTACTGCTACATTTGCCAAAAGAATTCAGTGGCCATATTGTGGTTTTGGAGATAATTGTGCAAGTTTGCTCTTTAACCTCATGTTAAGATTGCCAATTTCAGTAAACAGGGCCCTCCTCCTCTCCCCCCCAACAACTGCAAAATCATTTCAAGTTCAAAGTAAAAAGCATTTATATACAGACCAGATTAGATCCTTGCCCTGTGCCAAGTAAACATAGCAGAGGTGTTAAAATTGGTTTTAGTGCCTCAACTAAAAAAGGAACAAATAAAATAACAATACCACCAACCAGCAACCATTAAAAGAAGTGCTTATGTTAATGAGGTCTGTCAATGTTACTGTTTATTGTTCACTCATGAATTATTTTGGCAATGGATAATACACAGGAGCTGCTAACAACTGCAAGCCCAAATCCCAACAAGTGTCAGCAAATTCAACAAGGGAGCAAAGGATGAAATTAAAATCAAGGCACACCACATTGAAAGCGTTCTGTTGGAATTCTATTGCCCCACACGCCACAGAATCAGAAAGGGCAAGGAAAGGACAACAGGAATATTTATTGCTCTCAGGTAGGAAGTTCCAGTCTCACTCAAGCGATACTGCAAAATCCACCCCATATCCATCAAGTAGTCTTGAATAAAGAGCACTAAAATTGGCCTTGGGTTTCAGAACTTGAGGGGAACAAAAAAGGAAAAGAGACATAGCAAGGGTTCCCATTCTAGATTACTATACAATGACCTTGAAGCCTACTCAAGCAAGCCAGTGAAGGATAAATTAGAAATAGCTTGTACTAAGAGGCCAAGCTGCAAGATCAAGGAAAGAATCATATGCAATTAGTCTCAGAGCAACAGAGCTGGTCTCAAGCATAAGGCATCTGTTCGCCATCTTCCAAATTTCGTATTTCATCAGTGTCAATTTTTTTTTACAAAGGAAATGTTATGGAGGCGATGCATTTTTTAAACCAGAATAGAGACATGCGTATGGAATCTTTTCACTATTAAAAAGGTGCTGTGGTGACATCACTATTGGGTAGCAATCTTCAAGATAATAGGAAAAGATTGTAGACAAAGATAAATCATTTCTACTGGTTACAGATTCTAGAAGTAGAGGGCATAATATAAAAATCAGGGCAAGACTTTTTAGGAGAGATGTTGGGAAGCATTTCTACACACAAAAGGATGGTACAAGTTTGGAACACTTCCAAAAACAGCAGTTGATGCTAGATGAATTGTTAATTTTAAATCCAATTTGTTTAACAAAAGTTTATGTTAAAATATTAAGGGATATGGGCCAAATGCAGGTATACAAGAGTTAGGCAAAATTTCAGCCATGATCTCATTGAATGGAAGCACAACAGACTTGAGGGGGCAAAAGGACAGCAGAACAGGGAGTAGGTCAATGCTGTAGTCCCAGAGATGGGAAAGGGGCAGTTTAAGCTTGGGCTGGCTAATGAGTAAAAACAGTACTGCCAACCCCAGAAACATAAGTCACTGGTTGGATATGCTCCCCAGTCAGTAGTTAGGTTTCCTGGACTTGCAAATCCAGATCAACTCCCAGGTCTTGAAATCAATTGTTTTCAATGGAGCCGCTCCAGGATATTTTATTAGTGACATCACAGAGCAATATAACCGCAAAATCAGATCTGGCAAGCCTCTGGCGAGAAAGTATGTGTACGTACAGATTTATTTATAGCAAGCTGTATTTGCAGTCTTTCCTCCTCCTCCTCCCCAGAACCATCCCCCCCCCCACTCCCCCATTTTATGAACAGCACAGCAATGTAGTGAAGCATGATGTTCTTGACAGTTTTCATTCCACAATTCAGCTGCTAGTACTAAAAGAGATCAATTACTGACAGATTACTCTTCAGCTACCAACAGTACAATATTGAACAGCTTGATAGAATGGCATATAAGCGCTAATTTCTGCTAAAGCAACTTTCTTATGGAAGCAAAGTTATTGTCACAAATGTACTAAACAATGCAGATCAAAACATTCAATTTTTAAATGTGTTATTAGATCCAAAAAACACTTAAAAATTAGCTGGACTTGGAAAGGAAAAGGAAACGAAAACACGAGATGTAGTTCACACAATTGTAAGCTATCTACCCTTACTTTGACAGCTATGGCTTAGTTACTCTCACAGAAGATAGAGAAATTAAGTCACACTCAAACTTGAGCTGAAGTATTAAGGTGACACTCCATTGAGAGTACAGCCATCTAGGTGTCATCTTTCAGGTGTGATGTTAAACGGAGCCCAGTAACCCCCAGGTGGACAGAAAAATCCCACTACCAATATAGAACAACAAAAGGGGGAGGGGGTGGGGTGAAAAAAAATCCCAGGTGTCCTGCCCAATACGTATTCCTCAATTAACATTACACAAGCAGGCTAACCAGTAGTTATCACACTACTGATTGTAACAGCCTGCCAAGTGCAAACTGGCTGCCATGTTTCTTGCACTACAACAGTGAAACACTTCAAAAGCACTTGGGTTGAAAAGTGCTTTGAAATGTCAAATTGACAGGAAAGGCATTGAATAAATGCAAGTCTCCTTTTCTTACTGGAAAGCATACATGCTAATATTAAGCTGAGCTTGGCAGTGATGCCAAGCCTTCCACTGGCTGACTGACCAGATGAATCAGCTGCCAGTATTCACTGTCTACACTGGTACAGTGGCTAGCACTGCTGCTTCACAGTGCCAGGGACACAGGTTCACTTCCTGGCTTGGGAAACTGCCTTGTGGTGTTTGCGCAGGTTTTCTCCAGGTACTCCAGTTTTCTTCCACTGTCCAAAAGACACACTGGTTAGGTGAATTGGCCATGCTAAATTTTCTTTGTCTACCCGAACAGGTGCCAGAATATGGCAACTGGGGGATTTTCACAGTAACTTCATTGTTAATGTAAGCCTACTTCTGAAAAATAAGTTACATGCAAAAAGAATGCTGGCTTGGGCAAATGAAGCCAAATTCCAGCAAAAGTCAGAACAGTATAGGTCAGAAGCTTGCCATTTGGCCCATAGAGTCTGTGCTGACAGTGCAATTAGGAAAAGGAAATTAACAAACAGGAGGAAGATTACATAATATCTCATTTTTAAAAAAAGGTACAACTTATACTGCTTACAAGAAAACTATAAATCTTGAGCACAAGCCTGTTCTAGACATCTATTCTTAGAATATATAAACACTTAAATTATATCACTTTGTGCAAACAGTCTTCAAAAATATTACTGACCAATTCCAAAGCAGGAACTAAACCCAAAAACACTGATATCTCAAATCAGAGAAAAACAAAAGCACCCACATCTCAAACAGGTTCAAGAGTCATTTTAACAGTTTACTTAAAACCTCAGCGTTTAATCATTTTTCAAGCAAACCAATACTGATCTCCAAACTGACACTAAACTGACAAAATATTCATTTTTTTTAGGGGACAGGAAGGACCAAACACAAGGAAGAACTCATTTTATTTTTCACTCCATTTGCTCAGCTCTCCTACCAGACACCAACTAACTCTACAACAGTCATGAAGTCTGCAACTCGGATTATTCATGTTATCTCAACTAGCAGAGCAGTCAGAGCAACGAGTTCAAGGATTTAAGTTGGAAGGGAGAGAGAAGAGGAGCAGAAGGAAGAATTAAAACCAACCAAAGTAAAAGCCCAATTTCTACTTTTATGAGTCATAAACTATATTTGGTCAGTTTCCACCCCAGCACTTGCTCCTTGAAATCCAAAACAGAGTGAAGTTCATTTCATGCTCCATATTCTATTTACACTTTTTCCCCAAAAAGCTCATCCGCTTTTTCCACCAACAAGACACTTGACACCGGCACCACATTTAACTGTAATCATTTTTTGGAAGACAGCTGGACAGCCATATTAAGAATCTGCAGGTTTAAAAAAAACTTTTAAAAAAATGATGTCCCAAATCATTTTTAAAGATTCCCAGATGACCAAAAAGGAAACACTGGCTCTGAAACTTTCCATTTCGCCACTCCTTCCCATATATCCAATGTTAATAAAATCAAACACGATATATGAGCAGGATTTGTCAACTCGGAGGAATGCACTGGCTAAATTTGTTCCGGTAGCAAGCAACTAGCTTGTGTTTGAAATAACGCCGAAATGGGTGTTTATTTCACATTTACAGCACTTCTGTTGCTTTGCTCAAGACAAAAGGGCCTGAAACACATACCACCCACCCAATATATTTAGAAATACAATCCATGTAAAGTGACCTCTGACAACTTCCCCTCACTTTGTAAATTAAGATTTTCCATTCCAGAAGGGGGAGAAAGTTACACACCCAAAGAAAAAACACTGACATTACATTAAAACTAGAGCCACTCAAATTTCTTTCTCAGCCGATTGGAGTTCACATTCTGAAACGGGTTGCATTTTTTTTGCTTTTGCTCAGAAGTTTAAAAACACTTCCCTTTTACGACGCAGCAACTCTTTTAGTCTCTGAACGAAGGGGGGCGGCGAAGCAACAAAAAAAAACTACATTCTATATGCAACCATTAATTATACTTAAAATTAAAACGTCGGAGTTAAAATGATAGCCTTGGAGCCCATCGTAATTTTAATGTTGTTTTAAAACAACACTTAACTACCCGCCTCCCTCCCCCGTTTCGTTTGTTAAAATGCCGTTTCGGCTTTGACTGGAAAATGGCAACTAAAATGACCAGTTTAAAAATGTTATTTGTACAAATCAAACATATATTCATAAAAGGCTACCATCTGAACAAATTACATGCCAAGAAAAAAAAAGGGCAAAGTAGTTTTTTGGGGCAAGTTAAGGAGTTCACACATTTGGCCTATTGAACAGGTTTTCTGACAATCTTATTTTTCTCCACCTCAAGACGTTTAGAAAATGTGTGGAAGTTAATGAAACACTGGCATTTTAAAAAGTGGATATTTTTAAGAGTGGACTTTGAGGGCAAGTTAAGGAGCTCACACATGTTGGCCTATTAAACAGATTTTTTGGGCACAATACCATCTCACGTTTAGAAAATATGTGCAAGTTGTACATTTAATGAAACATTAGTATTCTTTTTAAAAGTGGCTGTTTTTTTAAAAAGTGGACTTTTGAGAAGTTTTTTTGAAGAAGAAAAATTGAAGATGTTGTGATCTAGGCTGTTTGAGACATAAATACATGACTAAAATTAGAGATTAATGGGATATTTTTTAAACACCCCCCCCCCCACCTCTCTCTCTCTCTCCACTACGCCTGAGTAAAGGCCGCGGTTTGAAAATGGCTGCGCGACGGCCGCTTCAATCACTCACCAGAGAGAAGAGATTGGAATAGCAATCCTCCAAACTCGCCCCGTTCGCCACCCAGCAGCCGGACGAACTCATCATCACGATCCCTGCATCATCGACGGAGATTTAACACGCACTTCAAAAAGGAAAATATATATGTATATGCGCACACAAACACACAGAAAGAAAAATAAAAGTCCTCCCCTCAGGAAAATTTCCTCAAATATCTTTTCCACATGAAGGCTGAGGTGTTTTTTTTTTATTTAATTGTCCTTTGGTTGCTTTTTGTTTATTTTTCCTCCCCTTCTCTCAGAGAGAGAGAGAAGAACGAGATGAAGGTATCTGTCGACTCGCTTCCCTTCCTTTCCCCTCCCTCCCCCCCCCTCCCGCTTACTCGCCTCCCTCTCGGCGACTCCAGTTTGTGTTCAGTCCCTGTCCTTTAATGGGAGCCTCAGTCCCAGACTTAATGGCGGAGGCACCGTCACGTGACGCGGCCGGCCGCAGCTTTACAGCCCCCCTCATCAACAAAACCTGCCGCGGCCACCAGGGGCGCGGTGGAGCACAGGCTCCCCCGACACAACACAGACATGTGTACTTCCCACCGCGGCCGCCAGGGGAGCGGTGAAACAGAATACATGCAATTTCTAGCCGCGGCCACCAGGAGTGCAGTGGAGCACAAGACCACACATGCACCTCCTAGCCATGGCCACCAGGGGTGCGGTGGAGCATAAGACCACACATGCACTTTCCGGCCGTGGCCACCAGGGGCGCTGACGGAAATCATCCCAAATACTAACTTTCTAACTATGTTTAACTTACTGCCTTCTATTTCAGCATAAACTAATGTCTACATTTGCAAACTTCCTCCTTTCCATCTTCAAATCTTCCATCTTTACATCTGAAGAACTCAGAATTTAGCCACAGAACCTTCTCACACTTCAGATAAATCCGGTGTGAAGTACTTTGAAATGTCTCCAGGAGTGATAACGCCTTACATAAACACAGAAATCGTTCTAACTGGAGAGCTGCCAACATTAGGCATACGTCCAAAGAGAAACAAAATTTACACAAATTGCAGAACTATTAAATATGATCATGCTACATTTAAACCAAAATATACATCACAGAATAGGAGTTAATCAGATCTGCAATTACTAATACCCAAACGTTTTAAGCAGCAATTTTTTGAGTTACTCCAAAAAAAGTTACATTTTACCCTGCCACCTTGAGAAAATATTGGCAAATTACCAAAACAGTGACAATACAATTTTTTAACTTCTATTTGCAATTCATGCCATAATTCTTACCTTTTAAAAATGTACTTAAAATCCTTTAGGAAACAATCCCAAATCCTTCCATTTAAAAAATGTTCCACTGTAGAAAGAAAAAAAGAGAAGAGCATCGTTTGTCACAATGACATATTGTCTGTGACATGTAAACATAGTATGCATTTAATGACACTGCTCCAAAGTATTTGTAAATAATGAGGAAAAGGTTGTGGGGCAAAGATCTCATGCAAACATTGACACACTGCATGGAACCCCTTGCAATTTCTTAAAAGCCTAACGGAACTTCTATTCCAAAAATCAATGGGCAACAGTGACATAGCAGAGAATACTTTTTGTTATAGAAATAATATTGCAAGTTAACCAATATAGAAAAATACATGGAATGTAGAAGTATTGAGATATTGCAATCTTCATGGACCATAAAATGCTTGGCCTCAACCCAAGAGAAATCTGATGAGTTTACATCCCCTAGGGTCCACAGACCTAGTCAAAAAGTCTACAATTTTAAAATTAGTTAAGTTTTTGCTGTTTATAATTTACAAAGAATTATACCAAAAATAAATCACTACCTGCCAGCTGAACATCAGTCAAGATAATGATCTAGATGAAAACTAATTAACTTTATAAGACATAAGGCAGCTATGTTTACCATTTTATACAGTAGATGTATAATATAAAATCAGTGGGAAACTTAGTGTAAAATGAAAAAGATTGCAACAAATTGCAATTCTTCCAGCCTTTGTCCCATCATAAACAAAAGGGAACTGAACACAAAAAGAAGGGAGTCAAATTTAGTTTGAGGGGAGAGAAAGGGAAAAACTTCTACTTAGTGTTAAAATTGCACTGAAAATTAAGTGGCTAATGAAGACAAAGTAGTACAATCGGGGATTCATTTTAAACAATTTTTTTTCAAATCACAACAGAAATTCCCATTACAAGCAGCACTGATATAGCAACAGTTTCACTGATTAGTTTATAGCACAAGCTAATTGGTTTCTTTCTATTTACAATCACAAGGGTATTACACTAAATTGGAAGGACAAAGAGCATTCCAAGAGAAGTTGGCTAATTATTGTATGGACTTTTAAATACAACCTGCATCATCAAGCAAATTTATGTTTGAAATATACATTAAATAATCTCAGCTGGGATGCCAGCAGTAAAGTTACAATTGGTTTCAGGATCCCTGGGGCTAGGGAGAAGAATAAATGTAATTCCTGCTCTTTATTATCCAGTAATTGCTACTGAGCATCAAAGAAAATAGGATCAGCTATGGTGTTCTCCCAATAAAATAATCCAATGACAATCGTTGCCCACATTCAGATGTAATATCTAAATTTGAAAGAGGGGGAAAGGAGATATAAATGAATTAAAAAAAATGTAAAAATTACAATTTGCTTTCAGGGTTTCCTGTTTGAGTCTTGTCCTACTTTAAGTAACAGAAAGAGTATAGACCATTCAATGTCAAAGATGTGCTTAAATTTTAAAAAAATTAAGCAAACAATACTACTCTCCCCACCCTTGAGCCAGGAACAATGAAAACTCTGCTTGTCCACAATCCCCAACATTTAGAAAGTCCTCTACTGCCGCATTGAAAGACATCTAACATAAAAGGAATGACAAAATTATAAGCCTTTGGAGCGAAATCCAGATGTCCTGGCTAATGCTTTTAGGATTTGGGCTCAAATTCCACCACAGCAGTTGGGGAAATTTAAGTATATTAATAAATTTGGAATTGAAAGTTAGTCTCAATAATGCTCACCATGCCAACTAGCCTCAACTGTCATTAAAAAAATTAATCTGGCTCACTAATGTCCCTTAGAGAAAGAAATCTGCCAGCTTTACCTGGTTTGGCCTGCATGATTTCAAATCCACATCAATGTAGTTGACTGTCAACTGCTTTCTGAGATAGCAGAGCAAGCCACTCAGTTAAAAGACAATTAAGCGTGGGCTACAAATGCTGACCATGCCTGGGATTCCCATATCCCATGAAAGGGATGTTAACTTATGCTTTGCCAATGTATCCACCATGAGCTTGCACTTTTAAATTCGGAAAGAAAATAATGCACGTACTGGTGGAGCAGTTTCACTTCACATTGAAGTATTGAACTCCTGTCAACATGACATAAATATTAAGGGTATAGCCAAGGTTGCTCAGGAAAGAAATGTTTGTTTTTATTCCTATCAAAAAAACTAAAGCCATAATTTGGTTTCAATATATATCTGAGTGTGGCTTGTAGGATTATTCATTTTAAACTGGACAACCTGTGGCATCCAAATTTCTTAATTGAAAGAAAATGAACAGTCAGTTTTATGTCCCAAATAACAATAATCTCCTCCATTTGTAAGTTGTATGGAAGCAGTATGGTTTAAGGTTTCTTTAAAAAAAAAATCAGTAGGAAATTACCTTGACCATCCCTCATATGCCATCATCACATGCAACAATTAAAACCAAAAGATTTAGAATCCATGGCACTTCCAACAATTTGGGCTCTTAGGACATGCATGCATGTTAGAAGCAGCAGTGGCATAAATATTATTATTTTAAATGGGTATTAATTTAATACATTTCAAATATCTATCAGGAATTGCGGTTGGATACATGAATGCAGCTGGCATTTAGAAGAGACAGTTGGAATATTTACTGGGTTGTCTCCAGTTTTGTTTGGCAGAGTCAAAAATGGCACTTGTCTGAAGCTTTGCAGTGCAAAAGTCTAAAACTGACACCAATTTGGCACATACAATCAGGCTCACTGATTGCAAAGCAGAGATCAGATATTAACCAACACAGCATCTGCTGACACCACAGATAAGACATATTTCTGAATGTTTGCCCATATGTTATCAGCTTCTGTTCTTTTGGCTTTTCCCAAATTTTATGTATCCTCTAATTTCAGTTCATATCCAGTAAATATTACAAAGATGACAGGTATAAGAAGGTAATTCTTTGCATTTTACTGTATAAAGAACAACTGTTCATCTTAATCAAAATTTACAGCTGTAATAACTTTTATCTATGCTTTATCCACCACACCCACATTGCCCCTCTCTCCCTGCTCCCCCCTCCCCAACCCCACCAATGTAGGCATACACCTATAACATTTCCATATACAACTGAAACATTCCAGTACCAAAAATAGCCGGCCCTTGCTAGTGAGCAAGTGTCAACAGCCACTTCTCAGTTTCTTAGTGATCTAAATTCAAACTTCACCTGATCACACCTTCATGCAGGCGTTGCCAGGTGGCAACCAGAAATAGGTTTCCTTCGCCCTCGAACAAGGGTTCTCACTTATACTCACTCACTTGCCTTTTGGAAAGTAATTAACTTTTGCTATTTTTCTCCAAGTTTAACCTCCCAGTTATTTTCTCTTTTTAAATTCTGACTACATACACCTACTACCTCATTGACTGACAGTCAACCTGTCCTAATGTCATTCCATAAACATTGTGTTCCCCTTTATACCAATAAACTCATGTGAAACTTCTTAGCTCTAGGTTCTTCTTTTGTAAGTCATTAGCACGTTTGTACCAGACTTCTTGTTGTCACGTGTTTTGTCATTGCTGTTAAATGTCCATCCTACATCAGTTTGAATGAAGGATACTCACCTGAAGCCTTAACATCTCTTTCAAATATTATATCAATTTAGAACATATACTAATAGGCCATTTTTGAATCTGCTCATTCAATTAAACTGATTTGTACCTCAGCTTCATTCCATTACTTAAAAATTAACCTCAGTTTTGAAAATTCCAATTAGAGTCATAGAGGTTTACAGCATGGAAACAGGCCCTTTGGCCAAACTTGTCCATCCTGCACTTATTTTTTTAAACGCCTAAGCTTGTCCGCATTTGGCCCGTAGCCCTCTACAGCCATCTTATCCATCCAAGTGTTTAAATGCTTTTTAAAAAGACAAAATTGTACCTACCTCTACTACTACCTCAGGCAGCTTGTTCCAGACACTCACTACTGTGTGTGAGAAAAAATTGCCCCTGTGGACATTTTTATATCTCTCCTCTCTCACCTTAAGCCTATGCCCTCTAGTATCAGACTTCTCTACCTTTGGGAAAAGATATTAACTTTCTAGCTGATCTATGCCCCTCATTATTTTATAGACTTCTATTATATCACCTTTAAGCCTCCTGTTCACCAGGGAAAAATGTCCCAGTCTTTCCAGCCTCTCCTTATAACTCAAACCATCAAGTCCCAGTAGCATCCTAGTAAATCCCTTCTGCACTCTTTCTAGTTTAAGAATATCCTTTCTATAATAGTAACCAGAACTGTACACAGGTGTTCCAAGTATGGTCTTACCAATGTCTTGTACAATTTCAATAAGACATCCCAATTCCTGTATTCAATGTTCTGACCAATGAAATGAAGCATGCTGAATGCCTTCTTCACCATTCTGTCTACTTGTGATTCCACTTTCAAAGAGGTATGAACCTGCACCATTAGATCTCTTTGTTTTGTTTGGTAAAACTCTTTTGTAACTTTCCCCAACACTCTGCAATTAACTGAAGTCCTGCCCCGGTTCAGTCTACCAAAAAGCATCACCTCACATTTATCTAAATTAAACTCCACCTGCCATTCATCAGCCCACTGGTCCAATTGATCAAGATCCCATTGCAATCTGAATAACATGGGGGAAGAAAGTTCAGACTTATATTATCCTTCACTTGCAAGTAATTCTCTTTCTAAATGGCTAATTTTAAGTTGTCTTCTTCTTGATCTTCCTGTATCTACCCTTTCAAATCATTTTAACAATCATCCTTCAATTTTCTAAACTGAAGGAAATACAAAAGTTGCTCTGATTTGATATTTTCAGTTTCTATCAATCACCCTCAAATAAACACAGATGGCTGAAGGACAATAGAAATCCACTGAGCTGTCTTTTTCAAGGTACTACACATTGAATTTGTCAGAGATCAAAGGTTTCCATTGGAATGGAAAAGGTTTTAAAGAATTCAATTTGCTGTGTAGATTCAAACTTCAAATCAGAGCTCTGTGCATACATTGAAACCAAGTGCACAACTGTACAGGCTGGAACCTTCCCCCCCCCTCCCCAAAATCCATATCTCTTTTCTGTCAGAGGATTTCACAGGAGTATGCTCACACCTGCAGCTTCAGATAGATAGAAATGAAAATCTTGCAGCAGAATGATGAAGTGCTGTAATGATTTCAAAACTTGCCAGGTTTCAAGAGTTGAGGAGAAATGGAGATTAAAGTGACCAGGCCACTTCAGAACTTTCACGGATGTTGATCATAGAGCTGCTTGAAATTCCCATGCCAGAGGTGATCTTCAAGTCTGCCAGGGATAGAAGGAGCAGTCCAGTCATGACACTCACATCCTGAAGGGGAGTGGAGGAAGAGAAAGAGCGAGGAGGAAGAGTGATGAAGTCATTTCCTTCTCCTCAGCTCAAGCCCACCCAATTCCTAGGACATGAGGGATCCTTCCTTCACTGCCTAGCAGCAGCAGAATGGCAAATGGCCACTGGGTCTACCTTGTTGAACCTCTTCAGGGCTCAAGGCACCAGGCCAGGGTGCCAGTGCACAGTTGGTACTACAAAGGCACAAGGTCTAAAAAGGGGGCTGTATGCAAAGTTGAAGTTTGGGGCGGGGCGGGGGGAGGAGAAGAGAGAGAGAGAGAAGAGTTGGACCAGCCTCATGCCAGCATGGTGTGCTGGTGTGACCCATGATTTGTGCCTTGAGGGGTGGGAAGATGATGCCCCTCTTTGGTGATGGGTTGATGGTGCTCCGCTGGTTAATGGGGGAGTGGGTGTGTACAGAGTCTCCAAGCATAGATATTGTGCTGCCCTGGCCTGAGAATAGCGGGGTTGGCTGAAATGAGCCACTGCAAGCACCGATGGAAGACGCTCCTTCATCCGCCACCATGGGCGCAGCCTCAAAATGGAAGCATTCAACCCAGTGCCTTATCAGTGTTTGATCTTCTCTATTTTAACCTGCCAAACATACAACAGATACTCCTATCGCTTCATCAGATTGTCACAAGTGTGATGAGAGGCCAAGACTCAATCTGCAAAACCATTGCAAACGTTGTCTATGAAGTCAGTGTTGGAGGAACAGGTGGAGCAATTGGCTTTGCCTCACAGTCACTTATCTGAAGGCACTTGACTCTGTTCCTCTCAAACATCAAAATTGCTGGATGACAGATTTCTCCATTTGGGACTGGCCAAGGTTGTTTTTTGTTCTCCCTTGGGTTGGGATCCAGCTTACAAGCCAAAGTAGGCTTTCAGATATGCCTTCTGAAGTTTGACACGTCCCGAGTGTGCAGGTTACCACGTGCAGCTGGCTGTTGAAGATTGCCTTTGGTATGTGGGAATCTTCCATGTGTGAAACACATGACCAACCTGGCAAAAGAAGCTCTGATGAATATGCTTTCGATGCCAAACAAATAAACATTAGTCTTAAAGAGTAAAGTACTCACCCATAGGAGCGACAAGTCTATAAGAAAACATTTCAAAACAAAAAATTTTTAAGCTCAATTTTGGCAAACAGGCCCAGTAAAATATCATCTATTAACCCATAAACAAATCTACATAATTATATTTTTCTTTTTAGAAACAGGATTAATGCACTTGCATGTGCTTCAATAGCTGGATACAATTATTCCTAATATTAAAGAACAAAGAACAAAACAGCATGGGAAACAGGCCCTTCGGCCCAACAAGCCCGCACCGCCACCCCGATGTTCCCACCTCTACCCATGATCCCTGTCTATGTTTATAGATCTATGAATTGAAACCAAATTTGAGAATTTAGGGAGAATTTGTTCTGGCAATTAGCTTAAGAGCACATCTTTTGGATGTGGGAGGAATGTATGTGGGAAAAAGAGTATTGAAAATAAAATTTCTTTGCATTTGTTTAGAGAATGGTTCATCGACTATTAAAGATGACGTTTCCCATTCATTTTTCAGATTTTGCACCTACTGTATTGTTGCTTTATTGGGCACCATTTAATTCAGACCTCAATAAGACCTCTTTCCATCAGCCAAATCCTTACATTATTTACTCAGATTCATCCAAAAAAAAAAACAGGTCCCTGAGACTGTTAAGGTAACCAAATTCAGGGAAGGCAGTGGCGTACTGGTATTGTTGCTACACTAGTAATCCAGAGACCCAGAGTAATGCACTGGGGACCTGGGTTCAAATCCCACTACAGCAAATGATGAAATTTGAATTTTATAAATCTGGAATTAAGTCTAATGATGACCATAGTATTGTCGATTGTCATTAAAAACCTATCTGGTTCACTAATGTCCTTTAGAGAAGGGAATCTATCTTTCTTACCCAGTCTGGCCTACATGTGACTCCAGATTCACAGCAGTAGTTGACTTTCAAGGATGGGCAATAAATGCTGGCCTAGATATTGATGCCCATATCCCATGAACAAATAATCTAAATTTAAAAAAAAGCACTACTTTATCTTAAATCAAGCATCAGGTTAATCCAAGATCAGATGGGACCCATGAATTGGTTTGAATTTGAATTGGTTTTGGAGCAAGCAAGGAGTTGGATTAAGGGTTTCCCTTATCCACTCTGTGTAACTTTAGAACTTTCAGGAGCTAGTTTCAGTCCTAGTTAAATGGTACTGTTATGAAAGTAGTTTATAGCTGTTTAGAGACCAGCTTCCAAAATGGCAATCCTGATAATCTTGAAAGATTGGATCAATGAAGCTGACATTTTGAAAAGAACCATACATTGAGCATTCACACAAGTCTGAATTTCAAATTATTTGAAGAATTCTCCCCTCCCATCCCTGCAGTTACCCATTTCTTAAAAAAGGTAGCAACTCTCATTAGTTCCACCTACTTTCCAGTGGGACATGCAATAACATTTAGCAGTAGTTTTACTTGTGATGTGGAGCTCCTTCAAAGAGAAGATAAAAATAAATAAAAAGTAGAAGTTCTTTGAGGGCTAACTTGTTGAGCTGCATGGATATGAGTATTGCAGAGCAGAGAAACTCCAGATTGATTTCTTTGTCTATATACAGTTATGGCAGCTTAGTTGGTATAGCAATAACAGGTTATTTTAGGGTTGAGGAGAGATTGGTGAGGGAGAAGCTTCCCACACCTGATTACTATGGAAATGATTTGCATTTATTTACAGCCTCTCATCACAAGTGCTGTACAGCCAGTTAAGTATTTTGTTTGAAACATTAGTTGTGTAATGTAAGAAATGTGGCAGCCAATTTTCTCAATGAGCTCCCACAAATAGCAATCAGATTTTTCTTTCTTTTTAATAAAAGGGATGTTGGTCGAGGGACCAATATGGACTTGATTTATTATTGCCACGTGTATTAATATAATAAAAAGTATTATTTCTTGTGGGCTATACAGACAAAACATACCATTCATAGAGAAGGAAACAAGAGAAAGCAGAATGTACTGTTACAGTCATAGCTAGGGTGTAGAGAAAGACCAACACTGAGGTACATGGTAGCAAATTGGAAGGTATCGAAGTAGATAGGGAGGATGTGCTGGATATTCTCGAGGGTTTGAAGTTAGATAAGTCCCCTGGGCCGGACGGGATTTACCCTAGGATTCTCTGGGAGGCAAGAGAGGAGATTGCAGAGCCTCTGGCTCTGATCATCAGGTCGTCGTTGGTTACGGGTGTGGTTCCGGAGGACTGGAGGATAGCGAATGTGGTCCCATTGTTCAAGAAGGGGAAGAGAGACCTTCCAGGGAATTATAGGCCAGTGAGTCTTACTTCTGTTGTGGGCAAAGTATTGGAGAGAATAATTAGGGATAGGATTTATAGTTATTTAGAGAGTAATGAATTGATTGGAGATAGTCAGCATGGTTTTGTGAAGGGTAGGTCGTGCCTTACTAACCTCATTGAGTTTTTTGAAAAAGTGACCAAAGAGGTGGATGGGGGTAAGGCGGTTGATGTGGTATATATGGACTTTAGTAAGGCGTTTGATAAGGTGGCCCATGGAAGACTTCTGCAGAAAATGCAGATGTATGGGATAGAGGGTGATTTAGCTAATTGGGTTAGGAATTGGCTAGCAGATAGAAGACAGAGGGTGGTGGTTGATGGGAGATATTCATCGTGGAGTTCGGTGACAAGTGGTGTACCTCAGGGGTCTGTTTTGGGGCCCCTGCTGTTTGTAATTTTTATAAATGATCTGGATGAGGGTATTGAAGGATGGATTAGTAAATTTGCAGATGACACTAAAGTCGGTGGAGTGGTAGATAGTGAAGAGGGGTGTTATAGTTTGCAGAGGGACTTGGACAAGTTGCAGAGCTGGGCCGAGAGGTGGCAAATGGAGTTTAATGTGGAAAAGTGTGAGGTAATGCACTATGGCAGAAATAATAAATGTGTAGAGTATAGGGCAAATGGTAGGATTCTTAGTAGTCTAGATGAACAGAGGGATCTTGGTGTGTATGTGCATAGATCCCTGAAAGTAGGCAGTCAGGTCGAGAAGGTTGTTAGGAAGGCATATGGAGTCTTGGCTTTTATTGGTAGAGGGATTGAATTTCGGAGCCGCAACGTCATGTTGCAACTGTACAAAACTCTAGTGCGGCCGCACTTGGAGTATTGTGTGCAGTTCTGGTCCCCACATTATAAGAAAGATGTGGAGGCATTGGAGAGGGTACAGAGGAGGTTTACCAGGATGTTGCCTGGTATGGAGGGCAGGTCTTATGAAGAGAGGCTGAGGGATTTGAGGTTGTTTTCGTTAGAAAGGAGGCGGCTAAGAGGGGACCTTATCGAAACATATAAGATGATTAGAGGTTTAGATAGGGTGGACAGTGATAGCCTTTTTCCTAGGATGGAAAAAGCTAGCACGAGGGGACACAGCTTTAAATTAAGGGGTGATAGTTATAGGACGGATATCAGAGGTAGGTTCTTTACCCAAAGGGTGGTTCGGGAGTGGAATGCCCTGCCTGCAGCAGTTGTAGATGCGCCAAGTTTGGTGGCGTTTAAGAGGTTAGTTGATAAGTATATGGAAGAGAAGGGAATGGTTTAGTTTGGAGGGGCATTGCTTTTTATATTGGTCGGCGCAACATCGAAGGCCGAAGGGCCTGTTCTGTGCTGTAATGTTCTATGTTCTATTAACTTAATGCAAAGTAAGTCCACAAAAAGTTTGACAGCAGCAGGGAAGAAGCTGTTCTCAAGTTGTTGCTACGTGACTTCAGACTTCAAACTATTGGCCAGGAAATCAGCTAAAACTTTGCTGCTCCCTAGGGATAAGCCATGGAATCTTTCACATCCACAAGACAAGACAAACTGTTCCTTTACTGTCACCATGTCAAAATCTAGAATACTTTCCCTCTCAGTACCGTGGGTATACCTGCACCAATGGATTGCAGCAGTTCAAGAAAGCAGCTTATCAGCACCTTTATGAGAAATAAATGTTCACAACCTACAAACATTAAAACACTGGAGTTGAATCAGTTGTAGCCCGATACAAAATTGTTTTCAATGTCTAGACAAGACAGCCTTCAAAAATAGTAACTCCAGTTACATTAAAATTAGATATTGAAGTACACAAACAGGCCTTTCACCATTATTTCTTCCAAATGAGCTTCCTCCCACCTTTTCATCTAATCCCCATCAGCATAGTCTATTATTTTCAACCTTTGTATTCATCTAGCTCCCACTTAAACACATGATATTTGTCTCAGCTACTGGAGTTGCTAGTGCCTATCTTATTTTTATGATTCCACGTTTTGGTATCCCCCATACAAAAGGACATTTTCAGAAACATATTCCCTATCTAGAGACAAAAGGCCTCAACTTATTCAGTCTTTCCTGATGATTATTATCTTAGCTCTGAAATCATCCTTGTGTATGGTATTGTCCTGCACGGAGTTCACAATTGTATTAATTGCTCTAAGTGCTGTCTGATGTAGGTTCTGTGCAAGTTTAATATAATGTCTCAGTTTTTCAATTATAATCTCCTAGAAATTAACCCCAGCAATTTGTTTGCATTTTATAGCTTTAATACTTCCAATGTGTGCAATAATTAAATCTGAAGATTCCAGTTATTACTAACTATTTATCATGTGCCAATAAAGACATTTTATCAGTTACAAGCTTTAAAAACAGTTGTTGCATCTGACTTACTGAAAACAAACAAACGTAGCAATACACATCCTGCCACGAGAAAAGTAAGTGGTTCGTAGGATTGAAATGCAGTTGAGAGTTCAATAGTCATATAATTCTAATCGTGAATAGATAGAAAATGTAGACCATATTATTCAATCCAAATCGGAGTATAGAGAGGACATCAATTCAGATGACACATGCAATGGTTACTGGCAATGAAGATAACACAACTTAAGTGTCAGATATTACACTAGTGAACCCAGTGTGGTTTTGAGTCATGTTGTCAGAAGTTGAATAGAACTCTGCTGACAAGTAAACTCAGGCCTCCTTGTTTTTTTTAATGGAATTACAGAACTAATAGTTTTGTGGCTTTATCAAAACGGCAACAGCTGCCATTAGCCTGATTACAGCCTCGCACTAACAAGTTTCATTTGCGACATGCCCTTGAAATGAACTTCATTAACACAAAGGCAAAGGAAAAAATAGAAGATAACAGTACCTGTCCACAAAGTTTTTTTATTAGCTGTTTCCTTTAGCACTGTTGTTTAAAGATAAGGATAACTTTGCGCAACTGGTGCAAAGAAGAAATCATTTTCAGTTATTTTTAAATTTATTGGAATATTAATCTAGTTAGGTACACCATTGTGGAAAACTAACTATTGCTACAAAACAACTTGCCATGATCTGGAACTCACTGTCTGAAAGGATGATGGCAGCAGATTCAAAAGTACTTTCAAGAATGGTATTGTTAAAAAATTTGTTTACTCCATTCTTAGAAGTTACAAAGCCAATGTTCAGAATGGACCGGACAGACCCAAAGCCATTTAACTGCTCTAAAAACCAAATTCAAATTCCAATTCAAAATCCCCATAGAGACAAACAAAATCCACGCTGACAAGATAAGACACTGTACCTCATCTTGGGCTTGATCTTAACCAAAACGCCGAGAAACGAATAGTGATATCAAAACACTTGGTCAATGAACAATTTGGAGCTTGGGAAAAGAGAGGAAATAACCGGATAGCACTTTCAAAAGGCCAAATGGCCTTGTGTTCTATGTCTAAGGTCTAAACCACTGTACTTCCATCTTTCCTTCCTTACCCCTTAATTCTGTGTGGGCAGAAGATAATTAGAACTTGTTAACAGATACTGTGTTACACTCCCAAAACATTTAAAAAAAAACAAGAGATAGTGGGCTTGGATTTTCTGAAAGTTTTTTTTGCATTTCTTTAAATGATTATTTATATAGATAGTCAATACCATAAAAGTCTCTGGCCACGCTGATTTTGAGTAATAGCAAAGGATTTTTAATTTAGTGCAAAAAGAGTTTAATGGGGGAACAAAATTAAAATACAGCAGAAAGAAAATTTTAAAAAGTAGAAAAGGCAAAGTGAGAACACAAATTAGGAAAAGGCCCTTGAGCCTGCACTGCCATCAAGATCATGGCTCATCAGATTATGGACTCAACTCCACTTTCCTTCCTACCCCAGATACCTTGGACTCCCATGTCAATCAAAAATCTATGATGTGGAAATGCCAGTGTTGGACTGGGATAAACACAATAAGAAGTCTCACAACACCAGGTTAAAGCCCAACAGGTTTATTTGGTCGCAAATGCCACCAGCTTTCGGAACGCTGCTCCCCTTCGTCAGGCTGACGAAGGAGCAGCATTCCGAAAGTTAGTAGCGTTTGCTACCAAAAAAAACCTGTTGGACTTTAACCTGATGTTGAGACTTCTTACTGTAATCAAGAATCTATATCAGCCTTAAAAATATTTAATTACCCCACCTGCGCCACTCTGTGGGGAAGAGAGCTCCAGACTCTCAACACACAAAAAATAAATTATTTCCAACTTTAAATCGGAGACCCCTTTTTTTTTTAAATTAGTAGAGCAATGTGTTACCCAACCTTCATTCAGTAAACCAACAGCAAAATAAGACAAGGTTTAATCTTGTACAGAATGAAAATCTGAGGACACAAACAAGAGCAACAAGAAAACAAATATTGGAGAAGGCTGGCTGTTGAATTGGGTCTTTGACTCCACAGAACAGGTGCCTGGTCAGGGCACTGCCAGGTTGGGGCGGTCAGAGTGGGGCAAATGTCCAAAAGTTGGCATTAGGAGGCCAAATATCACCTGGGAAATTGATTATCAAAGCTCTGGTGTTGGCTGTGCCTATATTAGAATGAGCCAACCTCAGACCACAAGCTAATTTATGATATCACAATTACTGCTCTCCACGTATCAACTCAGGAGCAGGATGGCATCCAAAGCTATGCAGCTTAGGAGGACTGGCCGTGCTAAATTGTCCCTTAGTTTTGCGGGATTAGCAAATTAATACTTGGGTTTACGGGGATTGGGTCTGGGTTGGATTGTTGTGGTTTTTAGGCCATTCTGCACGTAGGGATTCTATTCTAACATCTGGGCAAAATAAGGAACATTGGTTTCAAGTATCAGAAGCAATTCTGCTCAAATCAAAATAAAGTGTATGGCAGCATTAATGGTTCAAAAGATGATTGAGAGTTGGCTGTTGCATCTGCCCTATAATATACATGGCTCAGGAAACAAAAGATGGTCAATATCAAACTCCTAAGTGTGTAGATTGGAAAGAATGAGACATACAAAAAACAATGACAGCTTATGTCTCATTTGCCAAGTTACATAAAGTTGGATCCTACAGATTATGGTTTTATCGAATGCAGGTTGGCAAGGAACAATAATGTTATAGCCATTTGATTTTTAAAAGGCTGTAATATAGTCAAGTAACGATTTAACTATTTTTCCACACCCCCTCACAAACCAAACTCCTATTACACTGCACTTCGAAAATCAGCCTTTGAACATTAAACACAGATGGTTAAGCAGATAAATATATAACCGAGTGAGAACTCTTGTTTTAAAGATATTTGGTGCCAACAATTATTTACTGACAATGCTTTTGAAAAAAATAATTTGACAACTTGCCATCTTGGTGCCCAGGCAAAGAATATAATCTCCAAGTTCTTTGACCACAGTATTTTCTAATTGTGCTTTCACTATTTAGAATGTTTGAAAGCACTCTACTGCAGAATTAATTTTCCATATTTGTACACACCAAATACGATTAGACTCTTATTGCAAAACCTACCCACATTCTTCCTGCATTTGTGTCCTTTTTAAGAGTGCACACTTCATTAAGAATCAAAAGTGAAACATAATGGATTATAACGTTCAACTAAATGGTGAATACCAGCATACGGTGTGAATGGCACTTGGATTACATGAGGGTATTGATAATGTTCACAGACATCAACTTGGCACTGATTACTCAACAACTTTCTAACAGCTCTGCTTCACAAACTGTGTTGTCCCATTTATTTTTACAATCACACTTACATCGGGTCATATTCACTGTCTTTTCATCCACTGTTAAAAGAATTCAAAACAAAAGTTGAAACCTGTTAATAAGGAATTCTTACTTGTAAAAGGATGGGGGAAAGAGAAAGACAAAGACACACTCAGCAACTACCTGTTCAATTCAAAAGATCAAGACCTCTACAACATAAGTGAGAGCAATTCAAATGTAGGCAAGAATAAACCAGTAATTATAGGCTGTGGGCCTTATGTCAGCGATAGGGAAATTATTGGAGAGGATTCTTTGAGATAGATTTACTCCTACTTCGAAGTAAGTGGACATTTTAACAAAAGTCAACATAGTTTTGTGAAGGACAGGTCACATCTCGTTAACTTGATCAAGTTTTTTGAGGCAGTGACAAAAATGATTGATGAGGATAGGGCAATGGATATTGTCTACATGGACTTCAGTAAGGCCTTTGACAAGGTCCCTCGTTTCAGACTGGTACAGAAAGTGAAGTGGCACGGGATCAGAGGTAAGTTAGCAAGGTGGATCTAGAACTGCTCAGTCCTAGAAGAAAGAGGAAAGCAATGGAAGGTACGTTTCTGAATGGAGGATTCTGTGAAAGTGGCATTCCAGAGAGATCAGTGCTGGGATCTTTGCTGTAACTGGATTGATTAGCAAGTTTGTGGACGACACAAAGTTAGTGGATTTGCAGATAGCGATGAGGACCATCAGAGGATATAGCAGGATTTAAATCAGTTGGAGACTTGGGCAGACAGATGGCCGTTTAATCTGGACAATGTGAAATAATGCATTTTGGAAGATCTAACACAAATAGGAAATATACAGAAAATGGTAGAATTCTTAAGAGTATTGATAGGCAGAGGGATCTGGGTGTATAGGTACACAGGTCACTGAAAGTGATAACACAGATGAAGATAGTCGAGAAGGCATATGGTATGCTTGCCTTCATTGGCCAGGGCATTGAGTTTAAAAATTGGCAAGTCACATTCAAGCTTTAAAGAAACTTAGTTAAGCCACACTTGGAATATAGTGTTCAATTCTGGTAACCACACTACCGGAAAGTGATGGAGGCTTTGGAGAGAGTACAGAAAAGATTTACCAGGGTGTTGCGTGGTATGGAGGGCATTAGTTATGAGGTTGGAAAAACTTGATTTGTTCTCTCTGGAACAACAAAGATTGAGGGGCAACCTTATAGAAGTCTACAGGATTATGAGAGGATGGACAGATTGAATAGTCAGAAGCTTTTTTCCCCCCATGGTGGAGGAGTCAATTACCAAGGGGCATAGGTTTAAAGGAGGCAAGTTTTTTAAAAAACACAGACAACGATAAGTGCCTGAAACTCACTGCCAGGGGAGATAGTGGAAGTAGATACGATAGTGAGTTTTAAGGTGTGTCTGGACAAATACATGAATATGATGGAAATAGAAAGAGATACAGCTCCCAGAAAGGTAGAAAGTTTTATTTCAGTCAAGCAGCATTATCAATACAGGCTTGAAGGGTCCAAAGGGCCTTTCTGTGCTGTAGGTTTCTTTGTTCCAGCACTAGAATTTTACCACTCTACCCACCTTGGGAATCAGAGCAAGTGAGGGGGTGGATATAATGGGAAGGTCAGGTGGGATTTTACAGTTTCAGGACATCCTTATCTCTGCCCAACATTTACTCTCATCCTCCAATAAAGTAATGAATTCTTGCATAGCCACCATGCTTTTGGCACTACTCCCCCAAAACATAACTTATTTTACTGCTATGCTCACAAATCTCCACTAACTTCTCACCCTGCAGCAAGTACTACTCAAGACAAATTCCCTTATGGCCTTGATATATTCTGCTTCAGCAACCTGTTACATCCATTCATCTCTACACACAACCTATACCACCATACCCCACTTGTACTGCTCTATTTTGAGGCTTTTTCAGCAGCTTTTGCCTACCTATCTTCTTCCCTACTGTCAAATGTTTCCAACTGTGATCAAGTATCCCTTATGTCAGGAAGACCAACACTTGTACCAACGTACAGCACAATTCAACCAAGTTAGGTCTAGACAGTTCAGCAATTCTACACATTTCATTAGGTTCACAAAGACAACAAAAAAAATACACACATCACAAAGCTCTACCATCCCCTCCCTAAAGGTCTCCTCATGATCAAATCCCTTGTAAGTAAATTTAAATCAGAGACACCTGTGATCACTTATTGGGATCCCAATTAACTTCATCCACTCTTCATGGTCCTAGTGCCCCTTTAGACTTACAGCAGATTTACACTTCATCAGATGACAAAATTTCTTTTCAACTGACTTCAGGGGTTGTTTGGGGAAATTAGTCATTATGTGGGTGCTGTGCTAATAAGACAAGTAGTACAAAATGGGAATAATCTGGTTGTTCAAAATGGGAGAAAGGTAAGTAGCTAGTTTTAGGTTGCAACTCTGGGACTAATTGGAGATGACATGATTTAAATGTGCTTCATACAATCATCATACAACCCCTACAGTGCAGAAAGAGACCATTCAGCCCATTAAGTCTGTACTGACCACAATCCCATTCAGGCTCTACCCCATATCCCTACATATTTACCTGCTAGTCCCTCTAACCTACACATCTCAGGACCTTAAGGGGCAATTTTTCAGCATGGTCAATTGACCTAACCCGCACATCTTTGGACTGTGGGAGGAAACCGAAGCACCCGGA
Organism: Sphyrna mokarran; assembly: GCA_024679065.1. Taxonomy (NCBI): domain Eukaryota; kingdom Metazoa; phylum Chordata; class Chondrichthyes; order Carcharhiniformes; family Carcharhinidae; genus Sphyrna; species Sphyrna mokarran. The sequence goes on from JAGIQG010000022.1 coordinate 6,965,856, forward strand.
GAAAATCCATGCAGACACAAGGAGAATGTGCAAACACCAAGCCAGGGGTATTAAAACAGACATCAGCAGGTTTAGCACTTAAGTGATGACTCAGAGTAATTTCCATGGAACAATACATAGACCATCTGTACTTCCACTGTCAATTCCACATAAATACTGAAAATCTCAGAACGTCCAGAGGAGGAGGACTTGGGTCACTGTCCGTGCAGAGTCTGCACTTTCTCCTCATGTGCTCTGGTTTCCTCCCACAGTCCAAAGATGTGCAGATTAGGTCGATTGGCCATGTTAAATTGACACTACTATCAGGTGGATTAGCACGGTAAATAAGGGTTACGGGAATAGGGCTTGGGTGGGATTGCGGTTGGTACAGACTCCATGGACCAAATAGCCTTCTCTATACCTAGTGATTCTATGATTCTATTTCTAGAATCAGCAATATTTTCCTCTTGCATATTTATTGTATAATCTCCAACTCTGATTTATTTGAACCTCCCAGCAGATGCAAAAACTATGCTGATATTTTCACTCAATGTGAGCCATGCTAAGCCCTGCGGAGGATTTCATTTTGAACTCAATCCAATTTGATAATGACATGAGGCTGGTATCTAGTCTTATACAGATCACAGATAATATGTCACATTCTAATGTACACCTCTTTTCAGAACGAAAATATGTTTTCATATCAAAGATTGGATTTTTCACACAGTTTCCATAATAAAATACAACAATCCTCCACCTTTTAAAAATGGTTATGATAGATCAGGCACGAGACTTTAATTTCAAGGAGCTTCAGTCAAATTAGCTCAGACTGATGGTACTATCCTGTCTGCTGGCTCTTAGGATTCCATGTATATTGAACTGGGGCAGATTCTTTCTCCCCATTCCCATTGGGCACTATCCAGTAAAATCACCTTTTGAGAAAATCATAAGAAAACATAAGATAAGAAAAGGCCATTCAGTCCATCAAGCCTATTCTTTTTACTAATCAAATACAATCTGCTTTATTGCTTTTTATTCATTCATGGGACATGGGTGTCATCCTTACCTAGTTGCACAAAGGCAGTTAAGAATCAATCACATATCTGTGACTCCAGAACCATAGCAAAGGACAGCAGATTTCCTTCCCTAAAGGGCATTAGTCAACCAGATGGATTTTTCCAACAATCAGCAATGGTTTTATGGTCATCAGTAGATTCTCAGATTTTTTTATTGAATTCAAATTCCACCAACTGCCGTGGTGGGATTTGTACCCAGGGCCCCTGATCATTAGCTGAGTTTCTGGATTAGTAATAATACCGCTAGGCCATCACCTCCCTCTAAAAAAGTTGAAGTGATTTCACCAGCTCACCTCTCCATTCATTCACCATTTAATTAACCCTGCCTTAAAGGTAGTCAACAAGTAGTACGATTCGAATCCCACTCGGGAGATTTGTGATCCAGGCTCATTGTCAATACTGAGGGATTGCTGCACTGTCAGAAGTGCTGTCTTTGGAATAAGGTATCTGCTCTCTCAGGTGGATGTATAAACTCTGTGGCACTATTTTAATCATGGACTTTACTCAGATTTTCATTACTTGCATATTTATTGCCTAATCTCCAACTCTAATTCATTTGAACCTCAGGCAGGGGCTCTCAATGCGTTTCACAACTCCCTCAGGGTCTACAAGAAGGTCTCAAGGATGTCTTCCAAACTTGCAAGAATAAAGCACTTTTAAAATTTCCATTTCATTCCACCAACTATTCCTGGCATGCAGTTAGAATCATAGAATCCTACAGTGCAAAGCGAGGCCATTCGTCCCATTGGTCTGCACCAACCACAATTCCACACAGGCCTTGTTCCCTTAACCCTATGCATTTACCCTAGCTAATCTCCCTGATACTAAGAGGCAATTTAGCATGTTAATCCACTTAACCCGCATATCTTTGGACGGTGGGATGAAACCGGAGCACCTGGAGGAAACCCAGACAGACATGAGGAGAATGTGCAAACTCCACACAGTTACCCAAGCCAAGAATTGATCCCAGGTCCCTAGCACTATGAGGCAGCAGTGCTAACTATTGTGCCACTGTGCTACCCTAAAAGCACAGTTCATCAAGTTGCACACTGCCAGCATGGGGAGAAGCGTAAGATGACAGAGAGTACTTAAAAGAAAAGATGAGCTGTGGATACCACTATTGCCACTTAAGTTGGAGCAGATGAGTCCCCAATTCTAATTCTCCTCCTGGTTTATTATCGACTGTTGGTACCAGAATATTTCCTGTCAGGCCACATAGTTCACGTTCTCCCAGTTAAACCAGCTCAATGGACCTATAGACCAGTTGGATTTGATGTTTGTTTTATGGAGAAATGGGCTGATATTAACCAAAATGCATGCAAATATTTTAGCTGATGTATTTATTTATTAATTATTGTCAAAAATATGCTTACATAAATATTGCAATAAAGTTACTGTGAATATCCCTTAATCGCCATACTCTGGCACCGGCTTGGATACACTGAGGGAGAATTACAGAGAGAGACAGAGAGAGACACAGACCAACAGAGAGAGACAGAGACAGAGAGACAGTGAAAGAGACTTAACTCTTTATTATTGCTGACCACTGCTTGTTCAGCTGTTTACAAAGCATGACCCAGGCGAGTGATCAAACAGCCCCCTGTCACTGAGTGCTTGTGTTCCTGGGTCTGAGTCCCAGAAGTGTCATAAGCAAGATGCAAATGGTCATGAAAATTGACTGGTTTTGTTCTTTGACATACCATTTTACCCTAGGAAGAGCACCTGCAGCTCATTGTATATGGTGAGCCATCTGAATTTCTGTTGTAAGGTCAGCTGGATGTGACAGGGGCCATTCAGTACCAGCAACAAGTTTATCAAATAATTCAAAAATATTAATATATCTGCTTAACTGTATAACAAATCTTTAAACAGAAAGAGTACCTTGTTACACAGGGCATCTGTGGAACATTTATAACATAGGAAAAGGCCACAAGGCAAAATCGTTGAGAACCTTGCTCTATAATATATAATTTTACATTCTATATTGTACATTCCAGACAATGCATAGGACTTGCATCAGATGTCTCACCATTTACAATGTCCAGGTGCTCTTCCCAGGACAAAAGAACAAAACCAGTCAACTTTCACAGCCACAATCATATTGCAACATTGCATTAATTATAATTGTAAATATCTTTATGACTTGCAATTCATTTCCTTTTTAAAGCTGTTATTTGACACACATCATTTGCTATTTCAGGGGATCAGGGGTTACGGGGAAAAGGAAGTAGAACAGGGATAAGAAATAATATCAGCCATGATTGAATGTTGGTGCAGACTCGATGAGCCGAATGGCCTAATTCTGCTCCTATGCCTTATGGTCTTATTTCATTCAGAAATATATTTCACACATTTGAAAAATGGAAAAATAATTCTTCTGATATCATGTTTGACTTAAAGCTTTATATAATCATGATCTGTGGCATGATAATACTATTTATTATCTAAGTTTGATTTTGAAGCAGTACCTCTAATTCAGTCACACTAAGTAATTTTAAAAAACACCCATAGTCAGCATAACATTCACAAGGATAATTTGATATAAATGTTGTGACTTTGTTTGGTTATCACTCAATGAATTTGCTTGCAGCCCTACTTTAAATATAAACATGCTGTGTGACTGGCAGATCCTTTAGAATTATATTGGCAGTTACATAAATCCAATAAGTCCCAGCAATTGTTTGAGAGGCATTTTAAGTAAATTAAGCTGTTCAAATCATTAGGTTGATTTGACATTTTCAAAGGAAAATATCAGGCCAGTAGAAAGTATAATGGAATACTTGTGTTTGGAAATGGGTGATTTTCTAAAAATTCATTCTAGGGGAGTGGGATGGGGGAGTGTCATAGGCAAGCTCAACATTCATTATCCATTCCTGGCTGGTAATGATGATTGATTCAGTAGCTATGAAGGAAAGGTAGTATATCAAAGTGCAGATGGTGTGTGACTTGGAGGAGAACCTGGAAGTGATGGAGTGGAATTCTCCCAAAAAAAATTCAAAGTGCTTAATTTGTGTAAAAACTGGAGTAAATCTGCTGCTTTTTTTTAAGTGGGATTCTCAAAATGAATCTCCCACACTCTGTTCACCACAGAGTATCCGAGTGTGAATGTCATTAAGAGTTTGTGGGTGGGGCCTATTTCCATAGGCAAGGCCGACAGCATAGCCCTGAGTGGCCTCTGCACACACTTCGATTGTCAGCACTGAGATCGGCACACGAGTAGAAGCCCACGTTGCTGGCCTCCAATTGCGAGCTAGCTCAATCGCTGGCCAGCACAGCAACGCCCCATTGATAGTCATCCAAACCACAACGTCCCAATCACTGGCCTCCTGGACGTTCTAGGCTAGCTGCGACCTCTCTCCTTCCACCCCCACCCCCCCAACAACCTGCCTTGATTCCATCCCCCCCCCCCTCCCCCACCCCCCACCCCACCGTACACAACCCTGGCAGTCCCTTTCTCCCCGACATCCCCTCCCTGGCAAGCTGACCCCTTCAACACTGATAACCAGCCATGATCACCCCTTTCCTCTCTTTGCCTCCAATTCCCTATGCAGAGTGACAGCGGTAATTTCCATCCTCAGGGGCCCAATGCCTACAGGCCCCACTCTCCTCTGGCCCTGCCATAATGTGCAGTGCCAAGGCACCAGGGTGTAGACTGGCAATGCCAAGGGGCACCCCCCCCCCCCCAACCTCCTTAGGAGCCTCCATGGTCTCCTTTTTGTCCAGCGGGGTTGGGTCACTAGTTTCCCATTAGTAGGGAGCTGTTATCAAAACTGTCCCAGGCCTGTGAATAGGATTTAAATTAGAACTTAAATATTTTAATCAGTTCCATGGTGATTTCTGGGTGCCATGGTCAGAGACAAATGGAAATGCCAAACATAAAGAAGGCTGAAACCCAACCACACCACAATTAGCTTTCTATTTATCTTTTCTATTTATCCTTTGCTTCTTAACTGTTCATTCCCATGGCAACTCCAGACCACATGGACATTTTCTGGAACCTTTTTTCAAACTATTCCCCTGTACTCTTTGTTCTTAATGGGATAGCATGCAAAAGAAGATAGGCTTTTACCAACACACGGGTCATCACAATTGAGAGAAAGTCATTTACAACTGCTCCTCTCAAATTCTTTCTCAGAACCACTTTCCATTTCTACCTTTCTCCCTGCTTCTAAAGCCTTCACCACACCTTTCAGAACCCCCCCCCGCCCCGACCCGAAAACACTTCTCTTACTGATTGTTATCCACCTCTTCCATTGCACAGTTCTTTGAACAAGTGTCTATGTGAGAATCGCCATAGAGTGCACACTTGTAGTCATGGGCAGTCAAACATTTTGCATCTTTCTTTTATGGAAACTGGTGGATGAGAAGCTGATGTCAGCAAAACTTAAAGGCCCTTCCAAAAAGTGGTATGCCTAGTTTTAAGTAATCTAGAGACGAAAAGCAACAGGGCAAAGCAAATGTAATTAGCTTCATTCACTTGTGTGGATTCCTCAGAAATCACCTCTCACTCCTTTTCTGATATGGTTACCAGCAATAGAAATTCTGATTCTTTTTGAAGACTCGCACTGAGAGATCTAGCAGTACGAAAAAATCATTCTGTTCAGAGGATTTTTCTTAGCAGGGATTTTTCCCTTTGAAGATAGTCATTTCACTACACTACAAAGTCAGAGAACAGATGAGTTCTGGGTTAGAAAGTTAAACGTCTGATTCCCAACACTTCTGTAGTTCTCCAACAGCAGGAGATTATTGACCCATTCAGACTTCAGCCTTTTGAATGTTGAAAGAACAAGCTGAAGCTACAGCGAAAAGAAAATCTGTTAGGAAGGTATTGTACAGTTGTTACCGTGCACCTCCTGGCACAGAAATTCTGGAAAGAGACTACCCACCCAGCTCCCTCAGCAGCAGATTTATAGGACTGTGGGAATTAACTGAGGATGCAGATTGCTTACAGCACAACAAATGCTGTAATTTTATTTTAATTTTAAATAAATAAAAACACCACCATAAAAATCATATTATACAAAACAGGAAGACCAAGGAGATTTTATTTACCAACTTAAGCATTTTTGCATTGACTCTTGCTCCACTGGATTTACAGTAACCAGCCTTTTATTGAATAGTTGTAAGAGGAATGAAAAAGATCAATTGTAGAATCAGCATAAACTACATTTAGCAGCAAACCTGCACCAGGAATGATTATTACGTGTAGCTCAAGTAAGAAAAAGAGCAGTGTCCTGAGGTAGTATAGTGAGGCACTGCTTTAAAGCACAATCCACACTTGTCACTAAATGGACAAGGCCATTCTCCATTCAGTTACCAATCTCAGATATGTAACTGAAAGGAAACACTAAACAAAGTGCTGAGTTTATCTAACATAGAAGGGAATGTGGGAAGAGGGACATTTGAGCTTTTAATGTGCAATACTAATTTTGTACAGTACATTGGAATACAGAATACTGTGCACAATTCTGGTCAACACGGTAAGTCTCACAACACCAGGTTTAAGTCCAATCATTTTGGATGCAAGGCAAAGGTTAAAAAAGTTCAATCTCCACAATTAGTCCTCTGTAGTAAATAAAATGCTAAAAGATTTAGATAAGATAAATCAGCAATAATACTTTAAGATAACGTACGCAGCAGGACAAGATGTTATAAATATAAACTGGAGAAAAGTCAATTTGGCGCAGATACTAAAAAGATCTTCTCGCAAAGGGTGATGAATGTCTCAAATAATCTATCAAGTAGGATATTTGACAAGACAAGGTCACTCAAAAAAATGCCTGGATGCCAAGCTGAGAGTTAAAATACTACAGGGGCTCCAGTGGGTTAGAATTACTTTTGTATCTTTTTCATGATGGAAGAAGGTGGAAGACAGAATATCCGGGGTGCATGAGGTTCTTAATTATGCTGGCTGCTTTTCCAATGCAGCGGGAAGTGTAAACAGAGTCAACAACTGGAAGGCTGGTGTGCATGATGGACTGGGCTCCGTTCATGATCCTTTGTAGTTTCTTGTGGTCTTGGACAGAGCGGGAACCATACCAAGTGATATAGCCAGAAAGAATGCTTTCTGTGGTGCATTTATAAATGTTGATGAGAGTCATAGTGGACATGTCAAATTTCCTTAGTCTCCTGAGAAAGTAGAGGCATTGGTGGGCTTTCTTAACTATAGCATCAACATGGAGGACCACAACAGGCTGCAGGAGATCTGGACACCTAGAAACTTGAAGTTCTCAACCAAAGGGTGGTTCAGGAGTGGAATGCCCTGCCTGCAGCAGTTGTAGATGCGCCAAGTTTGGTGGCGTTTAAGAGGTTAGTTGATAAGTATATGGAAGAGAAGGGAATGGTTTAGTTTGGAGGGGCATTGCTTTTTATATTGGTCGGCGCAACATCGAAGGCCGAAGGGCCTGTTCTGTGCTGTAATGTTCTATGTTCTATGTTCTATTTCCATTTTATCCCTATTGATGTAGAAAATGGCATATCCTCCATTTCACTTCCTGAAGTCGATGACTACCTTCTTCATTTTCTTGATATTGAGGGTCTCATTATAACGACAATTCTCTAACCAACCCATCTACCGCATCCAAGACTCACCCAATTATCACCAATATGGGGATGTCTGCGGACAATTGAACTGAATCATATGTGTGTTCACTGGGTGTTGAACTGGTGGGCTGGTTTGGAGAACAAATTTGTAATGGAATCTACCTGACTTTCCTTTGTTTAATTTGTTTAAACAGAAAGAACAATGGAGAATTGTTTTGCAGCATTCTGACCTCCAAACATTCCCCTTATCTGAGACATCCAGGCTTACAGGTGGAGAGCCAGGAAAATGTGGTCAACTTTGTTTTATCAAATGTAATAAAGACATCTTTGAAACATTTAAAAACAACTTCTTGCAATAACCCACCTTCTGGTTACAATTTGAAATTCAGTTCTTCAGGAACTTTTTGTGGATTAATTTTAATTCCACTCTTCACTCAAGAATTCCAAAGTATCAGGTAGAATCGCAGTTCCACACTCATCCAAAATTACTCAATAGACAATGAAATCACATGTTGTGTAAAAGCGATATTACACATAGACACCTCAGTTTCTAGCATGCATATAGAATTACATAGGATGCACAATCCCAAAACAGGCCAATTGGTCCAATCAATTCATGATGGTGTTTATGCTTCACTTGCAGCTTAGGATAAAATTACCCTCTATCAAACACTGGTAGTTCACTCCATGGAAGCAGCAAGTCTTCTTTTGTTTGGTTTGTCATCTTCTCATTGAAACTTCTGTTCATGGAGAAAAAAATACATTATCAAAAAAGTTTTATGAAGAGGTAAAAAGATAGACTGTCAGGAGAGAAATTGTGCATACAAGACTTTTAAGTTGCAGGTTTTAAAAAAAAAGTTTCCAGAGAGATTACAGATCCTTGTAGCCATGAAATTTACATATGTAAATGTGCTGTCTCTTCCGCTTACATCATTTGACTATCATTCAGAGAGGTCCATATCCTGCATTCATTAGTGCTGATTCCTGTTTTAGACAACAGAAATAAAAATTAGAACTTTTGAATTCCAATTTGCTTACACAAACATTGGTTGGAATTTTCTAGCCATTGATGCCTTGCGGCTGCTGGAAGCGAGGATAGAGAGTTTGGTGCTCTGCCAAATCTTCATTTACTGTAGTGGGACCAGAGAATCCTGCCAGTATGAATGGGTGGAAAATTCCAGCCATCATATTTCACCCAAAAGAAATACTTGCTTTTATAAGCCTTAATGGAGTACTCTTTACATGTAGCCACTGGTATAATGAAGGAATGCAGCATGTGATAATAACCAGATAATCTGTTTTTAAGTGTTGATTAAAGAGTGACTATTAATCAGAACGTAGAGAGAATTCCGCTTCTCTATTTGAAATGATACCATGGAATCTTTCACGAGAACATGTCATTATATAAATGTGACCTTGGTGTAACGTCTCATCTGAAAGATGGCACATTTGAAATGATTTTGGAACTCAAGTTCCTGGGGAGTGACAACTTTCTGACTCAAAGGTGAAAATAATGCCAATGAGTTATGGCTGACATCTATGTATCCAGGTCCAAAAGTCTGCTAGCAACAAGAGCATGTCCACAAGAGCATGAAAAGTGGTTACATAAGGGCAATAGAAACAGTTCTGCATTTAATATCATGAACAAAGTTTCTAGATGGCTCAAGTGGTAAAGGCAATGTTTAACTAGCCTTGTTCAGTTCTATCTATGCTGAGTTGATAGAGTCTAGTAAGGAGGCTCCAATTGGCCTCAGTTTTTTGGTTTAGAGAATAGAAAAGCAGTCAGGACATATGCTTTGTATTGTTATCCAGCCCTGTTAGGAAATAGGTATACAGGCATTGGATGCCCTTCTACTATCCCCTGGATTTTTTTTGACAGGGAGTCTAAAATTATGATGGGGTAAGCCGGCAGTGCAGCTGATGGGCTATCCTCCGCTTTTCCCACTAGGGATGACACTTTGCTAAAAAACTGTCAAAATTCTGCCCAAGATCTTGACTTCGGACACATAAATATTTATGTTTATTTCATGCTTTGAGATTGAGATAAATATTAGGAGGTACAGATTTATTTCTGCAGAAAATGCTGGAAAATCTCAGCAGGTCTGACAGCATTTGTGGAGAGGGAATAGAGCCAATGTTTCTAGTCAGAATGACCCATCATCAAAGTATAATTGGGTTGCCAAATGTAACTCCCTTTACCAGCGCACATCCTGGTATCTTAATTCATTAGCCCAAGGTGAACCCAAGTTAAGACTTCTGACAAAGGGTCATCCAGTCTCTCTCCACAGATGCTGTCAGACTTGCTGAGATTTTCCAGCATTTTCTGTTTTGATTTCAGATCTGCAGTATTTCGCTTTTATCTTCGATTTATTTCTACTCTCCAGGATAACATTGGAGCAAGGCATTTTGGTCACTGAAAAGGAGCAATAATATAACTTGAGGTGCCAGAGATAAGTCTTGCAGTGAACAGCCAATCTGGTCACTCACCATATGTCCAAGCATATTGGAGGTTGCAAAAGTGGCTGCTGTGTTAAGGCAAAGGCATTGAAGGTTATAGAACCAAGATGTTTATTGTTGTTAAGATACAAATCTTAAGTTGTGGCGTACATCGACGGAGACACAGATATCAATGTGGGTGACCAAACAGATAGCAAGGAGTTTGGAATTAGTGAGCAAATTTAAGAATGATTTGAGGGGTAGTTTTTTAGAGGAAAATATTACTGCATTTTTTCCTTGCTTTCCAGAATTGAGGCTAACTTTAGAATCCCTAATAAATATAGTTCATAGAGTAAAATTTCCAAATTTGTCAGAAGTGCCTCAGTGAAAGAAAAGGCCGTTAAATATAGACCTTGTGTCTAGGGTCCGATGTGGCCAGTTCCTTTGAGGTATTGTACGAAGTTCAAACAGAAATAGGTCATGAGGCAGAAAGTAAATTTATGCCTATTGCAACAGAACTGTTATTATGTAATTTCCTTTACCAGTGCACATCCTGGTATCTCAGTTCATTAACCAAGCTGAACACAAATTAAAACTTCTTGGATGTCTCTAAACAACACACCGGAGTCACTCTGAAAATAAGTCAAATATCATTCTATGTAATGGGTTGGAAAAGAAACTTATGAACAGAGATAATTTTTGTAAAGCATGGAATGAATACCTACATTGGATGTGTATCCAGTTTTTAAGAACTTGTTTTATTTATAGTCATTGGATAACTTATGCCACCCCTGGAGAGCCATAACAGATTACACATTGATTACAGGAATATAAATTACCCAGCCACATATGGTCAGTGGAATCGAATGTCATTGAGCAGAGAGGTTTGACGTCTTTAACTTCAAGCACTGAAGGCAACTTGAAGGCACTGTCTCACTGCAACACATTTTCAGGGGTGCAATTAATATAAAAAAAATCATCTGCACACAGTTTATCCAAACTTCAAATTTTGACAATTCTTTTGTCTGAAGCAGGGGATGGAATGTACCTTAAAGAGCCTTATTCAGCTGCCACTAAAATTATTGGGTGGTGTATTAGTGTGCATGAATAGGAGGGAGGGAAAAACTAAGCAGGCATCCGTTAACATGTCTGGCTCAGATCTTGTTACTTTTTTTACTTTGATGCGGAGATCAAATCAGAATATGTAGCATTACTGTAAAATATGTTGAACATTTTCATTCACTTTAAATTGTGAGCTCAAAGGATTTCCATAATAGAAAACAGCCTTGATAGTTGCCTTGGCAGAAGCTTGGCAGAAGTGTTGAGGGACGCTCCACTGAAGCAAGATGATTGGGGGTGTGGAAGAAATGTACAGGGACAGGTGTTGAAATGTCCCATCTGAGTGCCTCAGGTTTGCATTGGCAGAAATACCTTGGCACCGATATAACTGCATGTTACGAATTTTGCTTTAACGTCCACAGTCTGATGGGGAACTGTGCTGCGGCTGGCACAAACCATGTCACAAGTCTACAACTTCAGTCATGCTGTCATGAAAAGTTGGCAGGCATTCCCGCATAGGAAGAAAACATTCAGAAAAACTGTCACACAGGACCGCTAGTGCACCTTCTTAAAACCCCTCAACAGGAAAGCACTGATGGGAGATCCCAGAAGCAGGTTTCTAGGTAACTCATTTAATCAGGTAATGTTAGATTGCAGAAGGGAAAACGGGGCATAAAAGTTACAAGGAAAAAATGATTTTTTTGCATATTGTTATTTTAATAATTATGCTTTGAGACTGTTATGGAAATTCAGGAATAAGCTCATTGTTCAGCTGTAATTCTTCAAGTATTGCTCTTCAACATGGGTTTAATTATAATTAGGAATTAATTGGGACACCAGAGAATATTCACAGTAAAGGAGCTTTCTCATTAACCATACCAGGATTACATTGATTATAGCACAGACAGGTCAATAGCAGAGAACCCACTGATATAAAACTCAAGTGTTGCTCCACGTCAGATTTCACACAAAGTGGATAATTATACCAACCACAAGTGTGTAGAATGTCTCTGCCATTGCTTCTTCATAGAACTGTTCCTCACGTTTGTATTCAGGGTGGTTTCTTCCAGCTTTCTGGATTCTCCAATCCAGACTCTGCAACACAAGTTGCGTCATGTCTTTGCCCTTCTTGTTAGATTGTACTTTCATAAATTTGTTCATTTTATCTATTAGAAGAAGATCATTAATAACCTGAAGAAGATGAAATGAGAAACAGGCCAGTCAGACAACAGATATATCGGGAATCAACATTTTTAATTTTGAAAATTAACATTAATTTTCAAAACCATTCAAAGACTTTATTCCTACTAGACTTCATTTCTTCAATACTCACTATGCTATAGGGCTGTACCTTTCATAAACTCTAGTTTGTTCAGCCCTCTGCAGTTTGCATCCTATTCCACATTCCTGTCTGCACAATATTCCATTGGCTCCTCAATTCTCAACACACTGGTTTTTAAATTCTTAACTTTGTTTCTAACCTTATGTTACAAAATGCACCCTACACTCTTCTGAGTAGGATTTATGTTGCAAACTTCCAAAGGATAGGTTGTGGCATAGCATATTGTCACTGGACTAATAATTCAGAGACTCAAGATAATATTTTGGGGACCTCAGTTCAAATCCTACCATGGAGAAGAAATCTGGAATTAAAAGTCTAATGATGACCATGAAATTATTGTAAGTCATAGAAATATACAGTACAGATTAGGCCTTTCGGCCCATTAAGTCTGCACTAATACCTCCCCTCCTCTAAAGAAAACAACCCAAACCTCTCTTCATAGCTGAAATGCTCCGTCCCATGCATCCTGTTGAATCTCCTCTGCACCCTCTCCAGTGCAATCACGTCCTTCCTACAGTGAGCCAACCAAAACTGCACACAATATTCTTACGGCGACTAACTCACCTCCTGACTCACTTACCAAAGCCTGTCCACCATCTGCAAGGCAGAAGCCAGGAGTATGATAGAATACTCTCCACTTGTCTGGCTGAGTGCTGTTCTAATAATATTCAACAAGCTCGACACCATCCAGGAGAAAGCAGCCTGCTTAGTTGGCACCTCATCCACAAACATTCACTGCCTACTCCACCAACACACAGCGGTAGCAATGTGTACTCTCTACAAGATATACTGCACTAAGTCTCCTTAAACAATTGCTATCATCTAAAAAGGCAAGAGAACATTACACATGGGAACATCATCATCTCCATGTCACTCACCATCCTGACTTGGAAGTATATCACCGTTGCCTTGATGGGTCAAAATCCTGGAACTGCCTCCTTAACAGCACTGTATGTGTACCTACACCATATGGACTGCACTTCATGAAGGCAGCTCACTACCATCTTCTTAAGGGCAATTAGGGATGGGAAATAAATGCTGGTCTAGTCAGTGATGCCTACATTTTATGAATAATAAAACATCAATAGTAGAATTTTCAGCAAACATGTCCCCGCACGTTAGAATTCTCTTTTTAAATTATTCCACTTCCTACTTCTTATAACACACCTCGGAATCTACTCCTTTGCCTCCACCCACCACATGTGACCACACTTTCAACACTCTCCTCCTAGTTGGGAAGTACAGTAAAAGTCAGTTAGTTTAATGTATCCACTGCAACCAAGAACAAAATAGTAGAATTTTATTTTTGTGCATAGAGAAGAAACAATTTTTCCTGGTATTTAATAATTTAAAAACAACCAAGACATTTGGTGGCATTTTAAAATTGAAATCTAGAAGCTCAGAGCAAAACCTCATCCAAAATTAACCCTGTTAAATAATCCAGCAGAATCAGCCATAAAATGCTTGCCGTAACAACCTGTCGGCTTAAAACGCGTCTGCAATTCTTGTGAAGTGTTTTGATGAAATAGTGTAGCACGCGCAAGCGTATAATCACTGCAACAATTCTCAGGAGTAAATCAGAATATATAACATTGTATATTTTTGAAATAAAAAAGCCATTTAAATAGCATTTCACATTTCTCAAGATGCCCCAAAATAGTTCACATTCAATAAATTACTTACGAAGTGCAGTGATTATTGCTATGTAAGCAAACTGAGATGCCTTTACAAGATTCCACAAACAGCAATAAATGAACCTTGGTGTTCGTTGAAGGAAGAATATTGGCCAGGGCAGCATTTTGGGTGTGTTTTCAGTCCCTGCCAAGACTAGAAGTGTCACCGTTGAAGAACAGTAAGAAATCTCACAACATATTCACATTTCGATCTGTAATTATCTTGCAATTGTGTCTTTGTCTATGTATGCCACATTTGTTTCCACTCACCTGATAAAAGAGCAACACTCTGAAAGCTCAAGATTCCAAATAAACCTTGTGTTGTGAGACTTCCTACTGTGCCCACCCAAATCCAATGCCTGCATCTCCACCTCACCATTGAAGAATGAAAACATTAGCATTTTTGGCATAATTGTCAGTACCAGACTCTCCTGGATCAAGTAAAGTCAGGTTAAGCAAATAGTGTAAGGTGCCAGCTCTATTTCTCAACAATGTTTTGTTAAACTTCAGTGAGATGTGCCTGAATTTTGGTTCCTATTTCCACAACAGATATTCTAAGTGATTCTGCCAAATAAGCATGCCAAAATATTGGGCAATTTGTATTGTGACTCACATTAGCAGGAAACTGTTATTCCTGTTAAGTGTATTTCTTGTAAAACCTTTAGCTAACTTAGAAAATAAACTTTCAATCCATTGTTCTAATTTGGTTTAAATTTAGGTCTGAAGAGCACTTCAGAACATTCTCTCCTGCTGCTTCTACTTTACCAATGGTGGGGAGTTATGGGCGGCACAATGGCACAATGGTTAGCACTGCTGTCTCACAGCACCAGGAATCCAGCTTCAATTCCTGGCTTGGATCACTGTCTCTGTGGAGTCTGCACATTCTCTCCATGTCTACATAGCTTTCCTCCAGGTGCTCTGGTTTCCTCGCACAGGTGGATTGGTCATGTTAAATTGCCATTAGTATCAGGGGGTCTATCTAGGGTAAATGCATAGGGTTATGGGGATAAGGCCTGGAGGGGATTGTGGTTGGTGCAGACTTGATGTTCTGAAGGAGGCCATTCAGTCCTGTAGAATTCCAAGCATGCCACATTGCTGAGGCTGTGGGTTCAAGTGGCAGGGGCCCCTGCTCAAGTTCTCTGCTGAACAGAGGGCTTCTCCAGTGTCAAGGGTATCCCTGCTTGTCCACCTCTCTGGCCAATTTGCTACATCTTCTTCTCCTGCCTGACTAACCCTGCCAAAGCCACCCCACTTACCTCATTATTAAACTCCAATGCTGTTCCTCATTGGGGTCTGGCTGCAGCTCTAGTGGTTTCTGCGACTTGAAAGCTGCTGGCCATATCATTGGCTGGCAGCTCTTTGAGGCAGGGTCTCATTGGGGCCCAAAGCTGTTACCTCAGGCAGTTAATTGTGTGATGACCATAAAATCTTTGAGGTTTCCCAATCTAGGTGGGCATGCCCTTACTATTTATCCGTCCTCATATAAAATTCTGACCAATATTTCCAAACTCACCGGTAAATCACAACATTCATCATCAAAGTAATGTCCATCCCACACTTGTATTGCAATGCTGCTGTATTCTTTTGTAAGTTTCAGCGTCTTTTCATTCAGACACTTTCCCATGACGTACTTCACAGGATGGGAAAGCGTGTAATTCAGAAACTCCTAAACAGGGAAAAAAATATTGATGTATATATTTGTTTTTTCTCACAATATTAGCCTGAATCTAACTGCTATGATTAGTAAGATAATTTTATTCAAAAGGTACAAGAGGTGGCATCTTAAGTGCTGTGTTTTAGAGAAGGTGTTAAAGTGGATCCAACAAGAGGCTTTGATCCTATAACCCTATATTACTATATGGCCCAAAGAACTCTCTGTGGCCAGTTGATGGATATAACTTTTTGAAATGAGGATTGACATCATTATGCAGTCAATCCATTGCAGGCAGGCAGATCTTATGGTACGCTCTATTTACTCAGCAAACAGAGTGGACTGCAGCAAACAACTATGAAGTTTGTGAACAGGAGTCTACTTAAGCAGAGTTTCTATGAATACAGCAAACAATAGTCAAGATCAAAACTATAACAAAGTCTCCTAAAGGCAGATTATTTCTCCAGATAAATGCAGTGTGGATGACAGTTACATAATACAGATTGATTATTTCTCCAGTAAAGGCAATGAATGGAGTGTAGTTACAAAGTATGTGCGTGAAATTAATCCCAGTTATTGACAGCAATGTTTGACAGGGGAATTATCCAATCATTTTCATTCTGGCTAGAAGTTAATCTGTCACAATATGCAGACTTAAATTCTTTCCAGTATATAAGATGGCACAATTGTGATGGACTTCAGAAACTCACAGAGAAACTACAGATTCACCCTACAGGAAGAAGCTTGCAATTAAAAAATGTCATTAAATCAAATGAGAAATATTGACATAAAAATTTGCAATATTTCCTGAGGAAAATGTGACTTGACATTGTGACAACAGGAAACAATATATTTAGCTGGACAAATGCTTAACTTTTATCCAATAACATAACATTTACATTTATTTCTTGCCATTTCTCCACTGAGTTTGTGCCATCTTGACAGTTTGTGGAGCAGCAGGTGTCACCCAAGTCATCTCAGTTTGTCACACATTTATTGGACTAAAGGTCTTTTCAGTGTTAACAAAATGAAACTATTGGCAAACTTTCAGTACTTAAAAGAAACCTTTCCTATCAATTTTGAACCAATTATTGAATTATTTTGGCATGCATGGATGGAATTTTAAGACTGCATCACAGCAGACCAGGGCTGTAAAACGTGGTGAGCCATACACAAGTTCATTGACTTTGGTGGGACTGGAAGAACCTGCAGGGGGGAGGGGCCATAAAATTCCACCTTATAAACTTGATTCATTCATTTTGATTTGATTTGATTTATTATTGTCACATGTATTAATCTACAGTGAAAAGTATTATTTCTTATGCACTATACAGACAAATCATACTGTTCATAGAGAAGGAAACAAGAGAGTGCAGAATTAGTGTTATAGTCATAGCTAGGGTGTAAAAAAAATCAACTTAGTGCGAGGTAAATCCATTCAAAAGTCTGACAGCAGCAAGGAAGAAGCTGTTCTTGAGTTGGTTTGTATGTGACCTCAGACTTTTATATCCTTTTCCTGATGGAAGAAGGTGGAAGAAAGAATGTCCGGGGTGCATGGGGTCCTTAATTCTGCTGGCTGCTTTGCCAAGGCAATGGAAAATGTAGACAGAGTCAATAGGCGGGAGACTGATTTGCATGATGGATTGAGCTACATTCACGACCTTTTGTAGTTCCTTGCAGTCTTGGGCAATGCAGGAGCCATACCAAGCTGTGATACAACTGGAAAGAATGCTTTCTATGGTGCATCTGTAAATGGTGGTGAGAGTCGTAGCTGACATATCAAATTTCCTTAGTCTTCTGAGAAAGTAGAGTCTTGGTGGACTTTCTTAAATATAGTGTCAGCATAGGAGGGACCAGGTTGTTAGTGATCTCGACATCTAAAAAGTTGAAGCTGTCGACCCTTCCTACTTCATACCCATTGAAGTAGACAGGGATATATTTTTTACGCTTCCTGAAGTTGATGACAATCTCCTTCATTTAGTTGAATTTAGAGGTGGTGGTATTGTTCTTTAACAAAATTTTCCCCTTTGTTGTTGAAGCTGCTGATTCTGTGGAAGCTAAACACTCACCAATACCTTGCTCAAAAAATCACTATTAATTTGTAACATTTGACACTGATTGCTGACCACAATGCAGTCCCCAACCCTTCTCATCTGGTATCAACATATGTTTATCACTAGCAGGCGTCACTGAAAGTTTAATCTATTTCACATTCATAAACCCATCAGCAGAGTCATCATTTGTAACAAAAACAGGTGCATCTAGAATTTGATTAATCATAATAATCCATCTGAGTGCATGCAGGTTATGGTAGCCGTATGCAACATGAATAATTTACTCATTCAAACAACATATGAATTTGTTTTTCAACTTTCTCAAAATACACTGTGGCATTATGCCTAAAACTGGGGGAAAATTAGCTCAAGCTCTGAAAAGGATTGTACAAATGGAATAGAAACCAGTGGGAATTATTGATTAATGAAAAACTAAATTCATATTCTAATTGTTTAAGGAAGGGTCACAGCAGTGATAGAAATGTAACTAAAACAACAGAGCACAAACTGTTTTATGTAACTGTCAACATCCTGCTATTGGTAAAAGGTTCAAGCTCTCTGAATACTTACAGCATCTGGAGAATCTTGAAAGAGCGGAGCATTATGGACCCCAGTTTTTACGTATGGGCTAGAAGAAAAAGATAAAAGGCAGGACAGTTCAGCTGAAGTAAGCGGATGAGTCTCGAGCACTCTGCAACATTGGAGACAGAAGCTGCAGATGTACTATTGCAAACCACAATCTACTTTCCTGTTTCCTGCAGAGTGCAGTTTATGCAGTTGAACGAATGCTATAATGTATGAAGCTTTGTTGCAAAATGAAGATTTGTTTCTCATTTTCCTTAAGCTTGTTATTTTGAAATGAGAAGTTAAACATGTTCAAATGAACATAGAAGATCCCATGATGCTTTCCTAAAGAACAGTAGGCCAGATCTCCCAATATTCTCATTAACAGTTTTCTCACACCAATATCACTAGATTATCTGGTCATTATCTAATTACCATTTGTGGTACTTGCTGTGCACAAATTGACTGCTGTACTTCCTACAATTCAACAATGCCTATGGTTCAAACATATTCAATTAGGAATAAAGAATGTTGGAAGCTCGAGTGCAATTTTACAAGCTATTCACATCTTGGTGCCACTGTAAGTGAACATGGAGAACTAGGCACTCAGCTAAATCTCTGTTCACTGCAGTGGGATCAGAAAATCCCACCGGTGTGAATGGCCAGAAAATTCCACCCCCATTAAAGGAACTATAGGGGAATGAAAGTACTTTCTTTCTTTTCAATACATTGTACAATAAAACTTTATATATTTGTAAATGTGGGAGATGGCAGTAAGCCCCAGAGAGAAACTGAAAGGGGGGCTCCTGGCCTCCTTCCTCAGTCAACCCAAAACACTTTGATCTTTGGGGAACTCTGCCTCATTAAGATTCTGCACCTTCTGTGGATATTACAGCACCACCAGCATTCCCTGGAGTTAATGGTGAGCTCCTTCCCATTGGTGGAAATCACTCCAGGATCTCCCCATGTATAAGGAAGAAACTCCAACTCAGAAGTGAAGTGGGTTGGGACTGTTTTGCAATGCAGGGCAGTTATACCAAAAAAAGATAGAATGATGCTACAGTGCGTGGAAGAAGATGAAAGTTATAAACAATGAAGATTATAGCTTTTTAAAATTTTAGAGACCGAATAAATAAATTAATCAATGTGCAGTTACCCACAAAAAAGAGGGATTGCCGACCACCCCAACTGTAACAGCGCATCCAATTCCGGCTGCTCTCCTGTGTGTGATGTGACTTTGCCTGGTTGTTGACCATTGTGATCAGGTGTGTAGATAACATTGATCCCAAATATCTGGACCAGTAGCACACTGTGAATATCCCAGTACGGATGTAACACCTGAGGAATAAAAAGTTTAAAATCAAACACAATAGGGGTTGGGCTTTGCTTCTGGCATGCAGTGTTGGTGATGGACATGTGGTTTGAACAGCAGAACAATTCCAGTTTGCTTTGCTTCTTTTTTTGAGGTTATTCACTATATTATGAGCAACATAATTGACATACTGACTTCCATAACTGAGCCTGAATTTTCACAAAGATGGAAGGACATTGCACTTTAACCAAAATGTGCAGAACCCCCAGCCACCATTGTGAGGAGACATGTTTCACGCATCCACAGTTCACAAAAGCAACAGCACATTTAAAACTGCAGCTGCCATAAATCAGAAGAAATTTTTGTCATCAAAATTTTGAAACATGGCTCATGAAATGCCCAAATTTGAGGAAAGTGTCTAAACCTGCTGGAATTCTTTGGAGGAGTCACATACCCTTTTGGAGCAGTTCAGGTACCCCTTTGGGATTTTTAAGAATGGTAATGAATGTGTGTAAAAAGTGGATAAAGTCTGTGGAATTATTAAGCTGTCAAGTTACTTAAATTGCCTGCTCTTGTAATATTAAAAGAACACAGCCTACAGTTGAAAAAAAATCAATTTCAGCGTACGTTTATTTACAAAAGCCTGAAAATTATTATGGACAGTATACTATTAGTGCTGTCTGATTGCTTCCATAGCCTGTCAATATCACAGCAGATACCTTTATGTTCAGAGTTTGATTGACAGTCCAAGTCGTTATAAAGGCATTATCCAAATCTGCTGCCAGGGATATGAATACAAATGTTTGACTTTTTATAATGGATGGGGTTTAAATGTATTGAATAGACTTTTTTATCAATTGAAGTGTTTTTTTTAGTACAATGAATTCTATAATAGATAATTAGTAATTTATTTCATCTCAGCATGGCTCCTGAGGTCTACCCATAGTGGGTATTGGGTGACATGGTATGGAGGGTGTAAAGGCAAAGAGTAGTGGGTGGCGAGGGTGGGGGCATGGTTTAATACTAAATTGGAATGGAGTTATAAAAAGTCACTGGGATGAGTGAGGACTTATAGGCTGGCACGGGGGACATGAGGGGCTATGAAGGATAATTGGAAGGTCCTGTTTTCCATAGAGGATATGAAACGCAATGGGGTGGGTAGAGGGGCACATGGTGGCAAGGTCAGTATTAGGTACCATGAGGTAGGTAGAGGGGCTTTAGTTAGCATGGAAAGTATGAGGGGCTATAGGGAGTGGGCGGGGGGGCACGGTGGGGAATGTAAGGGGAGTGAGGGGAGATGAGGGTTAGAGGGCAGTATTTTGTTTCATTGTTTTTATTACAACTAGGACATGGAGCACTCAATTAGCCCATCTTGTCATTTGACAGCCCCTGTAGCTGTGTCCCGAATTTCCAGAGGCAGCAAACCCAACTCCTTTCAGTACCTGTACACACACCACCGCAACCGCCAACCCTCAGAATGAAAATCTAAAATTTCAGGGAAATTTCTGTCAAGTCAGGAATTTTACTGACTCTGCACACCTGACTTGGGAGTGAAACTTTGGCCCCTGTGCTCCATTCCTCTTGAGGAAGACTTAGTAACAGAAGTTTGTGTAGCCTTGCAAAATTTAGTTCACTGGTTAAGAACTGAATTAAACATCACAGTCAGTAAAATGTTTGCATCAGTCCTACATCATTTTCTCTGTTATACTATGAACAAACATTTAATATGGAATTGGAAGTTGCCACAAATTATTTTTGAAGCATATTTCTGTTGGGAAAAAATAGCCAATTTGTCACAATGTTTCAAAACCAGTAATTAAAATAATGAACAGCTACTCTATGCTTTGTTGTATTGTTGGCCAGAACACAAGAAAAAACCTTTTGCTTTCTTTCAATTGGTATTATGGGATTTTGTTTTATCTGAGTGCTGCTGCATAGAACAGAGAGAATGGCACATGCATAACAGCGCCCTCTGCTGCAAACTGCTGCCTTTCAGGCGAGCTTAGGCCCTGGTCCCTTATTCTGCTGGCCGCAAATCTGAATCTTTTTCCTCAGGAGTATGGGAAGATTGGATTTTTATCTCTCCCAAAAAAATCAGCACAATCCCTGTTTTCACGTTCATTCGGCACTTAAAATTTTTTTTGGTAAGATCATCCCCTTTGATTTTCCTTCATTGAAACAGAGTGCACTTCAAAAGGATTTCATTAGCTACAAAATGCTTTGTGACAACCAGTGGTCATAAAAAGCAGCACACAGATGCAAGTCTTTCTTTATGATTTAATAAAGCATGATATGACTGCAAGTAATTGAAACATACATTATTCCATCCACATTCCCTGCTCCCTACCCAAGTTGGATCTTTCCAGCAAGGTGATCTCTGAAGGCTAGCAAAGTCATGAAGACGGGTCAAGAATTTTTCATCTCTGCCCCCTGTATCAGAAAGTCGCAATGCACTATCACCTTTCAGAACTCTGGCAAAAGCATTCACGTAAAGGCCATTTTCTGCAGAAGAGAAAAATTAACTTAAAAAAAACTAATTAAATGAAAAAAGTGATTGCTTAACAGTGCAGATATAATTTATTAGCTAATGCAAGAATGTAATACATCAGCTCAGATTTGGAGGGCCGGTTGGCTGTTCCTGTGTTGTACACTGTTCTTTGACTCTTTCATATCACTATTGTGACAAAGCATCTAAATATTTTCATGCATTTTTTCTTGGAATATGGGCAATACTGGCAAACTGGCATTTACCATGCACTTCTTGTCCTGAAGAATTAACTGCAATGTAGGATAGATATTGCAAATGTTGTGGGCTCTGATAATATTCTGACAGTAGTACTAAAACCTATGCTTCCAAACTTGCTGCGCCACTAACCAGGACAACTATAACACTGGCATCTACCCAGCAGCATGGGAAATTTTCCTGTTTTGTTAATATTAACTGTATGATAATACAGCAGCTTGTCTTTTATCTTTAGCAAGTTTATTGTGCATCCAACTCAACAGAGACTCAAACTCCATATAAAATCCACCTCCATAACTGTTCCAGCTGTGTCTATTTATACCATTTGGAAGTTGAGCTAATAGTCTTCACTTATCTCTAACAAGGCAATCAGCCGAACAATACAATGTGCCAAAGCATGCACTTGCTGATACACTGACACATTGACTTGTATGTTGGTACACAAAAAAACAGATCAGATTCAACTCAACCAATCATCATTGCCCCATCAGTCCACTCTTGATCACTGGAAAGAGATGGAAGGAGCATCAACTATGTTTTCACATTGCACATGCTCACGCACGCTCAGTTTGAGTTCCACTAGAGCCTCTTATTTCAGACATGGTTCAAACATCGGACAAAAGAGCTGAACTCCAGAGGTGAAGTGAGACAGACTACCCTTGACATCAAGACAGCACTTGACTGAGTGTGACATCAAGGTGCCATAACAAAACTAGACTCAATAGGTATCAAGGTATCTGCTGGTTGGACTTATACCTAGCACAAAGGAAGATGGTTGTGATGGGTAGAAGTCAATCATCTCACTGCAGGAATTCCTCAGGATAAATGTTTGCTGATGGTACATTTTGCAACTCCTTAGATACTGAAACAGTCAAGTCAGGAATTTTACTGACTCTGCACAGTAAATGCAGTTAGACCCGGACAATATCCAGATTCAGGCTGACAAGTGACAAGAAATAGCTGTGCCACACAAGTGCCAGGCAATGACCATCTCCAGCAAGAGAGAATCATACCTGTCTCTTGACATTCATTGGCATTACTGTCATTGAATTCCCCATTATCAACACCCAGAGTGTTACCATTGACCACAGACTGAACTGGACTAGCCATATAAATATTTTAGCTGCAACAGCAGATCATAGGCTAGGAATTTTGTGGAGAATAACTAACCATCTCCAAGGCACAAGTCAGGAATGTGATGGAATACTCACCACTTGCTTGGATGAGTGCAATTCCAACAACACTCAAGACATCACCCAAGACATGCCACCCCATCTGCAAACATTTACTTTCTCAACTACCAATGCACAGTGGCAGCACTGTGTACCATTTACATTGAGGTGCCTGACAGCACAAGGCTTACAGGTTTGATTCCAGGGTCACTATCTGAATGGAGTTTGCACTTTTGCCCCATGTCCATGTAGGTTTCAGCCAGGGGCTCTGGTTTCCTCTCACAAGTCCAAAAATGTGCATATTAGGTAGATTGGCCATGCTAAATTGACCTGAGTGTCAAGGGGATTAGAATCATAGAACCCTACAGTGCAGAAAGAGACCCTTCGGCCCATCAGGTCTGCACTGAATACAAACCCACCCAGGCCTACCCCCATATCCCTGGATATTATACCCACTAATCCCTCTAACCTACGCATTCCTGGACACTAAAGGGCAATTTCTTAGCCTGGCCAATCAACCTAATTGGCACATCTTTGGACTGTGGGAAGAAACCCACGCAGACACAAGGAGAACATGCAAACTCCACACAGGCAGTGATCCAAGCCAGGAATCAAACCCAGGACGTTGCAGCTGTGAAGCAGCAGTGCTAACCACTGTGCTACTGTGCTGCCCAAAGGTAGCAGGGCAAATGCATGGGATTACAGGAATAGATCTGGGTGGGATTGTGATCAGTACTATAGGGATTCTATGCTTCTACAAGATGCAATGCAGGAATTCACTAAATCTCCTTTGTCAGCACCTTCACAACCAATACCATCCAGAAAGACAAAGGCAGTAGACGCATGGAAACACCACTACCTGGAAGTTTCCCACCAATACAAATTCGATCCTGGTTTGGAAATATACCCACTAATCCCTCTAACCTACGCATTCCTTTACTATCTTTGGATCAAAATCTTGGAACTCCCTCTCTAACAGTGCTGTGGGCATACTGATAGTTCAAACACTGAGCTGTTCACTGAGCTGGCATGCCAAGCATCCACACCAATCTCAACTGAATTGGCCTGGTCATGTAGTCAAAATACCTTATACTTATTTGCAAAGTGAATGTTCCATGGAGGATTAAGTCTGGGCTGCCCTCTTATGGTAGTCAAAGGACACACTGAAGGTTTCATTTGGGAATTTTAATATTGATTTCAAGTCCTGGAAGAAGATTGTCCAGGATTACTACACAGGTACAATCAAAACAGTGCAACTTCCTTTGAAAGCAAGTGCATATCAGAGGCATAAAATAAAATGCCAGGAGAAGAAATCCTGAGCCAGCAATGCATCCAAAATTCAACTGTCCATGATATCCATTTCATTTGCTGCAGAGCTGCCCAAGTGCAGATCAGTCTTAGCAATCACCTCTGTAAATACCAGAACCTGACCAAATGCTGCAGTTGATGAAAACGAACATCTTCAGCTCAAAGGATAAATAAGAAGTGAAACAAAAGACTACAGTACATTTGGCAATTATGAGTCATGGAAACATAGAATCCTGACAATGCAGAAGGAGTCTGCACCGACCACAAACCCATCCAGCCCCTAATGTTATAGCCCCAGATATTTACCCTGACACTAAATGGCAATTTAGCATGGCCAATCAGCCTGACTTGTACACCTTTGGATTGTTGTAGAAAACTGGAGCACCTAGAGGAAACCCACACAGACATGGGGAGAATGTACAAATTCCACATAGACAGTGACCCAAGCCAGGTATCAAACCCAGGTTCCTGGCACTGTGAGGCACCAATGCTAACTACTGTACCATTGCCCTATGTAGCAAGTCCACAGCCAATTTTTGAAAATATTATTTGATGCTTGCCACACAATGAAGAAAACATCATTTAACCCAATTAGCATCTTACAATTGCTATTGTGCTTTGCATAATACTTTATACATTGTGAAACCAACCACAATCGGTGCATCTAAATTCTGACTTCTTGCATTTTCATTTGAGAAATAATTTTGTATGAGTAACTTTGAATTTTAACCCCTCACATGTTGTTTTCAACCACAGACAAGAATTCTTATCAAATTTGTATTATATTTGTGATATGGGAGAGAAGCACACAACAATACCTTTCAACCCATAGACTTGGGAAATTCGAAGACGTATTCCAGCTCGTTGATGATATCGAACCATACGGACTACACTTAGATATGCTGATGGCTGCTGTGGTGAGAGGTGTTTCTTGCCATCTAGTCTTTGTTTGTACCAGGCCATCCACTGTTCAGGAGGAACTATAAAGGCAGCAAAGATTTTATAGAACACACACTGCACTCCAAACATACTTATTGTATTGACATTTAGATTAAGTTTCCAAAGGATCTAAGAACATAAGAGCATAAGAAATAGGAGCAGGAGTAGGCCATCCTGCCCCTCGAGCCTGCCCCGCCATTCAATAAGATCATGGCTGATCTGCAATGGTTCAGTTCCACTTTCCCGCTTTCTCCCATTAATCCTCAATTCCCTTGTAAATCAAAAACCTATCTACCCTTGACTTAAATATATTCAGCGAGGAACCTCCACCATTTCAACAGGCAGAGAATTCCAAAGATTGACCACCCTTTGAGTGAAGGAATTCCTCCTCAACTCTGACCTGAACCCCCCCTCCCCCCTTATTTTGAGGCTGTGCTCTCTAGTCCTGCTATCTTTGCTAAGCGGGAAGAGTCTCTCAACCTCTAGCCTACCCATCCCCTTCATTATCTTATACGTCTCTATAAGATCTCCTCTCAGCCTTCTAAACTGCAACGAGTACAAACCTAGCCTATTCAGTGTCTCCTCATAATCCAACGCCCTCATCTCCAATATCAGCCTAGTAAACCTAGGCTGTGAACCTAGGCCACAATGGTAAAGGACCTAGTGAATCTAGGTCACATGGTAAAGATCGGGCAAGATATATTTCTATTTTAATATATAACAGATTGCAACAACATAGTCAGCCACATGGATGCAAAGGAATCCAGATTAGAACATAGAACATAGAACATTACAGCGCAGAACAGGCCCTTCGGCCCTCGATGTTGCACCGACCAATTAAGAAAAAGCAATGACCCTCTAACCTAAACCATTCCCTTTTCATCCATAAACCTATCCACAGACCTCTTAAACGCCCCCAAACTTGGCACATCTACAACTGCAGCAGGCAGGGCATTCCATACCCTTACCACCCTCTGGGTAAAGAACCTACCTCTGACATCCGTCCTATAACTGCCACCCCTTAATTTAAAGCTATGTCCCCTCGTGCTAGCTTTCTCCATCCTAGGAAAAAGGCTATCACTGTCCACCCTATCTAAACCTCTAATCATCTTATATGTTTCGATAAGGTGTCCTCTTAGCCGCCTCCTTTCTAATGAAAACAACCTCAAATCCCTCAGCCTCTCCACATAAGACCTGCCCTCCATACCAGGCAACATCCTGGTAAACCTCCTCTGTACCCTCTCCAATGCCTCAACATCTTTCTTATAATGTGGAGACCAGAACTGCACACAATACTCCAAGTGCGGCCGCACTAGAGTTTTGTACAGTTGCAACATGACGTTGCGGCTCCGAAATTCAATCCCCTACCAATAAAAGCTAAGACTCCATATGCCTTCTTAACAACCTTATCGACTTGACTGCCTACTTTCAGGGATCTATGCACATATACACCAAGATCCCTCTGTGCATCAACACTATTAAGAATCCTACCATTAGCCCTATACGCTACACATTTATTATTCCTGCCAAAGTGCATTACCTCACACTTTTCCACATTAAACTCCATTTGCCACCTCTTGGCCCAGCTCTGCAATTTGTCCAAGTCTCTCTGCAAACTATAACACCCCTCTTCACTATCTAACACTCCTCCGACTTTGGTGTCATCCGCAAATTTACTAATCCATCCTTCAATACCCTCATCCAGATCATTTATAAAAATTACAAACAGCAGGGGCCCCAAAACAGATCACTGAGGTACACCACTTGTAACCGAACTCCACGATGAATAATTTCCATCAACCACCACCCTCTGTCTTCTATCAGCTAGCCAATTCCTAATCCAATTAGCTAAATCACCCTCAATCCCATACATCTGCATTTTCTGCAGAAGCCTTCCATGGGCACTTTTACTAAAGTCCATATATACCAGAAAACTGCCTTACTCCCATCCACCTCTTTGGTCATTTTTTCAAAAAACTCAATAAGGTTAGTAAGGCACGACCTACCCTTCACAAAACAATGCTGACTATCCCCAATCAATTCATTTCTCTCTAAATAACTATAAATCCTATCCCTAATAATTCTTTCCAATACTTTGCCCACAACAGAAGTAAGACTCACCGGTCTATAATTCCCAGGAAAGTCTCTATTCCCCTTCTTGAACAATGGGACAACATTCGCTATCTTCCAGTCTTCTGGCACTATATCTGTAACCAACGACGACCTGAAGGTCAGAGCCAGAGGCTCTGCAATCGCCTCTCTTGCCTCCCAGAGAATCCTAGGGTAAATCCCATCTGGCCCAGCGGACTTATCTATTTTCAAACCCCCAAGAATATCTAGCACCTCCTCCTTATCTACTTCAATACTTTCCAGTTTACAACCCGTATCCCAGTGTTCAGTGTCCAGTGTCCCAATATCCAGCGTCCAGTATCCAGTATCCCAGTGTCCCAGTGGACAAATTGCAGAGCTGGGCCGAGAGGTAGCAAATGGAGTTAAATGTGGAAAAGTGTGAGGTAATTCACTTTGGCAGGAATAACAAATGTGTAGAGTATAGGGCTAATGGTAGGACTCTTAATAGTGTTGATGAACAGAGGGATCTTGGTGTATGCGTGCATAGATCCCTGAAAGTTAGCAATCAAGTCGATAAGGTTGTTAAGAAGGCATACGGAGTCTTACTTTTATTGGTAGGGGGATTGAATTTCGGAGCCGCAATGTCATGTTGCAACTGTACAAAACTCTAGTGCAGC
The DNA here is from genome assembly GCA_024679065.1 of Sphyrna mokarran. NCBI lineage: Eukaryota > Metazoa > Chordata > Chondrichthyes > Carcharhiniformes > Carcharhinidae > Sphyrna > Sphyrna mokarran. The sequence goes on from JAGIQG010000022.1 coordinate 6,994,454, forward strand.
CGCACTTGGAGTATTGTGACAGTTCTGGTCCCCGCATTATAAGAAAAGATTGGAGGCATTGGAAGGGTACAGAGGAGGTTACCAGGATGTTGCCTGGTATGGAAGGCAGGTCTTATGAGGAGAGGCTGAGGGATTTGAGGTTGTTTTCGTTAGAAAGAAGGCGGCTAAGAGGAGACCTTATTGAAACATATAAGATGATTAAGGTTTAGATAGGGTGGACAGTGATAGCCTTTTTCCTAGGATGGAGAAAGCTAGCACGAGGGGACATAGCTTTAAATTAAGGGGTGCTGGTTTTAGGACAGATGTCAGAGGTAGGTTCTTTACCCAGAGGGTGGTAAGGGTATGGAATGCCTTGCCTGCGTCAGTTGTAGATGCGCCAAGTTTGGGGACGTTTAAGAGGTCCGTGGATAGGTTTATGGATGAAAAGGGAATGGTTTAGGTTAGAGGGTCACTGCTTGTTCCTAATTGATCGGCGCAACATCGAGGGCCGAAGGGCCTGTTCTGCACTGTAATGTTCTATGTTTTATGTTCTCCACAACTACATTTACATCTCCCTGTGTGAATACCGAAGAGAAATATTTATTCAGTGCCTCTCCAATCTCTTCAGGCTCCACGCATAACTTCCCACTGCTGTCTCTGACTGGCCCTAATCTTGCCCTAACCAATCTTCTATTCTTAACATATCTAAAGAAAGCTTTAGGATTCTCCTTGATCCTATCAGCCAAAGTCTTCTCGTCTCTTCTTAACTCACTCTTTAGCTCCCTCTTGGCTAATCTATAGCTTTCCAGTGCACTTACTGAGCCTTCAAGCCTCATCCTGACATAAGCCTCCTTTTCCTTTTAACCAGAAAATTAACTTTTTTAGTACACCATGGTTCCCTTAACTCGACCATTTCCTCCTTGCCTGACAGGGACATACTTATCAAGGACTCGCAGTAGCTGCTCCTTGAATAAGGTCCACATTTCAGATGTTCCCAGCCCCTGTAGTTTCTTAGTCCAACCTATGCACCCTAATTCTCTCCTAAAAGCCTCATAATTACCATTCCCCCAGCTATAACTACTGCCCCCAGGTTTATGCCTGTCCCTTTCCATCACTAAGGTGAACGTCATCGAATTGTGGTCACTATCACCAAAATGCTCACCTACTTCCAAGTCTAATACCTGGTCTGGCTCATTGCCCAGCACCAAATCCAATGTAGCCTCACCCCTAGTTGGCCTATCTACATACTGAGTCAAAAAACCTTCCTGCACACTTTGTATAAAAACTGACCCCTCTAACGAGCTAGAGCTATAGCTATTCCAATCAATATTAGTAAAGTTAAAGTCTCCCATAACAATTACCCTATTAGACTCAGTATGGAAAACCATTGAGGGAATTGTAAGCATGAGTAATCAAGAGGCACTGCAAATTTATTGGAAATAGAATCATAACATTGAAATGAGAAAAAGAAGTTAATGTTTTGGGTCTGAACAGATACCACAATTAATTTTAAATCCAAGTCCTTTCTGATAATTACCTCTCTGGACCCACTATACCCAACCTTAGCAATTCATAGAATCCCGACAGTATAGAAGGAGGTAATTTGGCCCATTGAGTCTATACTGACCACATCCCACCTAGGTCCTATTCCCGTAACCCCACACATTTGCCCTACTAATCCCCCTGATATTTGGTCAATTTAGCATGACAATCAACCTAACCCACACATCTTTAGACTGTGGGAAAAAACCGGAGCACTCGGAGGAAACCCACAGAGATGCTGGGTAAAAGTGCAAACTCCACATAGACAATGGCTGTTTCAAAATGCCATTTTAAGTGAATTTCTAGTCAAACAACGTGGTTTTATGTGAATGGTGCAGGGTTATTTTGTGCAGTTGTACATAATCAGTAGTACAAAATCCCACCTCTTAACCTTAGAATTGGGTTGAAGTTATGAATTGGATGATAAAAACTTCCTGCCTTTTTCTTACAAGTACAGTAAACAGTATATTCATTGAGAAGATAATTCAATATCATATTGGGAACAGTGTGTACAATGTTTGGTAAATTAACAAATGAAACTGAAACTGATCTTAAAAGGGGCTACTCTAATTCTTCTAATCTTCCTCCTTTCCCTCTCCTGAGCAACTATATTTGCCAATCTCTGATACACAACAGCTAATCATCATTCATGAACCCAAGCCTTGACAACTAGCAGGCTAAACCATTATAATTTATTCAATGCCATTCCAAATGATGTGCTCTTCCAGCAACAGTGAGGCATACTCTGAGTTACTGAGATCCATTGTAGAATCACAACTACTAGCCCAGCTGAAATCAACCAATTTAACATAGACTGGAACTGAGATGTTCTGACTCCTTCTATTCAATACATCTCCACCGATGCATGCAAGGCTGAGCATATATTCTGAAGATCCATTTGATGTAACTTAATCAGAAGAAGTGATCTAGAGTATTTCCTCAGAAGATTAGATCGGTAAAATTGGGTGAGGTAGAGTCCATTTTAGAGTAGCTTATATATAAATTTGTGGCTGCAACAGGATCAGCAGAGTACGGGGCTTTTTAGTTTGCACTTCTGTCATTATAATATTGATATATAACATTATTATGTCATATAATGATGATAATAAACACATACAGCATAATAATGTACTTTGTATAAATTCATTTCTTCATGTATTCACAGGTGATGATCCTTTAACAAATAAGGAAGAATTGGTTTATGAGATGCTTGAAGGAGAGGATAATAAAAGGATTACAAAATGAGCTTACGTAAGAGATAGCACATTGGTTGCATGGAGGATAAACACTAACAAGGATTGGTTTGGGCTGTTAAAGATGAAAAGTTGAGATGAAGCCTTCAGGAATATATCCATCCATAGCTGACGACCCTTTTCTGTGCTGAATTGGCAAATCCAAGCTAGTCTGGCTGTGTTGGTGCCATGTTTGGTCTCAGTGTTGCCAGGTTAGGTGGAGGAAAATTAGTCAAAGTACCCTCTCCTGATCAGTAGCTAGAAATGCACATGTTTGAAAGTAAGGACTTGATACAGCTGTGATGGTGCTCACCATGAGTTTATTGATTTGCATTACATAGGTTCACACTTGAACAACTGTCACTTGATTGAGGTACCAGCTAACAGTGGCTTTGAACTGCATTCCACGAAGAAGTAAATGTTCAAGAGAAGAGAAAACAAGAGAGGGAGAGGCAATGGTAGAAAAAATAATTGAAACTAGGAATGTGTGCTACATCGGTAGCATTCCACCTATCTTGGAGGTGTGCTTCGCTGCAGTGCCTCATTTGAAGGCCAAGAAATGTACTCCAATTTTTTTTTAAGTTTTCTATCTTGTCTCCTGGACACTTTGATTTCTTGCTTCAGTATGATTCCGTCACAGTCAGGCAGGATCAGCTAATTCAGCATCAAATGGTGTGCCTCAGGAATCAGTGTTGGGACTGCAATTGTTTTCAATTCACATAGATGATTTGGAATTGGGGATCAAAATTCTCAAATGACACTAAGATGAGTGGCAGAGCAAAGTGTGCAGAGGATGCTGAAAGTCTGCAAAGGGATATAGATAGACTAAGTGAGTGGGCAAGAGACTGGCAGATGGAATACAATGTTGGTAAATGTGAGGTCATTCATTTTGATAGGAATAACAGCAAAATGGACTATTATTTAAATGGTTAAAAAATTGCAGCATGCTATTGTGCTCTGGTGGAAAAAAAGGCTTAGCTGTCATCTTTATGTTAAGAGATTAAAAGCTCTGCCATGATGAAATTGAATGATGGAGCAAGCTTGAAGTGCTGAATTGCCGACTCCCACTCCTAATTCCTATGTTTTATGATTTCTTATCATCCACCTTCGAACCATACACTGGGATACCTCACTGAATGTTTTTAAGGCAAGGATAGATAAATTTTTGAACAGTAAAGGAATTAAGGGTTATGGTGGGTGGGTGGATAAGTGAAGCTGAGTCCACAAAAAGATCAGGCATGATCTTATTGAATGGTGGAGCAGGCTTGAGGAGTCTGGTGGCCTACTCCTGCTCCTTGTTCTTATGTTCTTAGTAATAGGGAATGCATGCTAAAGGAACACCTTACCCTGTGTCTGCTCCTTGGTCATTAACCGTGCTGCTGCATCACCCACGCAATTTGGGAAATCCTTGTCCTGCTGGAAGGATGAAATTATCTCCAGCTCAGATTGATTTGGTTTTGAGTCGCCAGTGAAGTAAAATCCACTCAGATAGTTCGGGGGAGGCACAGGATCCTGGCAAAGCAAAAAGAAAATTAGGACATTTGGAGAAGGATTTCATTGTTTTATTTAATTGTTGATGGTGATTCTGAGCGATTAGGTGAAAAGGGTGACTGAGAAATCAATTACAAAAGGAAACTTAACTACACCAAGTAAATGGCAATTTTTAATTTTGCCTTCACTACTCTCAGCCATACGCAGACAACTCATATGGTAGAATAGAATTGTTAAATTTCCTCAGTGGCACGGTGGTAAAGGTATCTCCTTGCTGTAACATTAGATTAGAAAGATGAGAATATCCCAAGGTCAACCGAAGCAAGTTTTTTTGCATTAAACTCAGAACTGTCTACTCGTTTAGCAGTATTCTTTGGTTGTGAGACCTGCTCTATCCAATCCCGAAATAATTTGGAGAACACAGCATTTCCTAGTGAATGTAAGGCCAATGCTCCCAAACATGATCACCTATGTATTTTCAGTACGGAATGTGGGTGTTGCTGGCTAGGCCAGCATTTATTGCCCATCCCTAATTGCTTTTCAGAAGATGGTGGTGAGCTGGTTTCTAAAATGCTGCAGCCCTTAAGATGTAGATAAATCCACAATGCTGTTAGGGATGGAATTCCAGAATTTTGAGCCAAATATATTGAAATGTAAGCTATATTTAAATTAGTTTTCAAAATTTAAAGTTTTTTTTTTAATTAGTCACAAGTAAGGCTTAAGTTAATACTGCAATTAAGTTATTGTGAAATTCTCCGAGTTGCCGTAGTCTGGTGCCTGTTCGGATCAATGCATCTAACCAGCACGTCTTTTGGATCGTGGGAGGAAACCGAAGCCCCTGCAGGAAACCCATGCAGACGCGGGGAGAATATGCAAACTCCACACAGATAGTGACCTAAGCCAGGAATTGAACCTGGGTTCCTGATGCTGTAAAGCAGCAGTGCTAACCACTGTGCTATCGTGCTACACTGTAGGTGGTATTACCTTTTCCATTATTACCATCATAGCAATACAGGATAGGATATAGCAGACACACAGCAATGTTCAGAAAGGCAGAATTCTTCTTAAAATTTAAACGTCCATATTGAACAGTGCAGATGCACAAATAGGCACACAAAAATATTTGAAACTTCAAACAATTGGCTACAAAAAAAACACCTTATTTTCTGCAACAGCCTTTCACCTTCAATTTTTAAACAGGATAGCACAAGGGTCACAACAGATACATTGATATTCTTCCTCTTTTCTCCATTATGTGAGTGAATTTTCTCAACTAATTTGCCTGTATGATGTTCTCTGTGTTATTAAGGATTTGAAAATCTGCAAAGTGAGTCTGCAAAAGAGCATAAAACCCGGGATGTGCTTATCTAGCACCTCAGCAAACTTTCTGAGATGGATTCTCTGTTTTCCACAGGTTTAGCAAGTGCCTGTGATACCAGGGGCAAATCTAGGGTGTAGGCCATGTTTTGCGAGACTGACAAAGATGCCTCCCACAGCTCACTTATCAAAAATGTTCATAAGAAATTCACATTTTTTTTCATGGATCCAGCAATGATCGTGGCTGGAAGCCTAAGGTAACTTCCACCAAACCATGTCTTACTTGCATAGAAACTCTTTATGTAAAATCTTAAAAAATAGGCCCATCAAGCCATGAGATACATTGATGGCTAATCTGATTGTGGAATAACTTCACTTTCCTGCCTGCCCCTCGTAACCATGGCTCAAGACTGTGCTAGATAGATTTTGAAGATCTTAATGCCTGATAATGTCCACTTTTTCTAATGGCCTGAATTTGGACCCGTCATCCTGGAAATTGCAATGCAATTCTAAGACCCAACATATCCTTATCTTGGTCCAGAGCTCTGGCCTTCCAGCACACAATGTTACAATAGGACCAAAGGCTTTTTTAATTCATTCATGGGACACGGGATTCGTTGGCTGACTAGCATTTATTGTCTATCCCTAGCTGCCCAAAAGCAGTTGAGAATCAATCACATTGCTGTGGATTTGGAGTCACATGTAGGTCAAACCAGGTAAGGATGGCACATTTCCTTTCCTAAAGGACATTAGTGGGACAAATGAACAATGGTTTTGTGGTCATCAGTAGATTCTTATTTCTGGATTTCTTTTATTGAATTCTAATTCCAATTCCACCATCTACTGTGATGGGATTCAGACCTGGATCTCTAGAACATTAGCTGAGCTTCTGGATTAGTAGTCCAGCAATAATACCACTAAGCCATTTCCTGACTTTTAGCACTAAAGTTTATTGACTAATATTTTCTTTTTAATTGACACCATCTTAGACAGATTCATTTGTGAAATCTTGTCATATGCAAAATAGACAGTGCGTAAATTGTGACTGTCCACAAAACATCATAGCCTTTCTTTCTGTTTGAAAGAGAAAGAGAGAGAGAGAGTGACAGACAATTGGTTGCACATGACTTAAGGGGCACCACTCCACAAGCATAGGCATGGTTAGGAGACAAATCTTCACGAACTACCACAGTCTATAGCAGGACTGAACCATTGGTGTCATTCTGCATTACACGATAGGCATCTAAATAACTGAGTTAATTAAATTCTACACTGTGTGTATTCATACAAGCACAGTTGTTGCACTTCAAACTAAGTCAATGTGAAGCACTTTGTGACATGTCTGATAGATATCATAAATCCATGTTGCTTCTTATAAGAATCACTTCTTACAAAATGACTTGTGAATCATGAATCATCACTATAGATACACAAAAACTGAATGCATCTAACATGACTAAACTGAATTACCTGTGTGTGTGGTAAAAGTCGAATTAATAGACTGCAGCAGGGAACTGTAGGTTGATGATTGAGTGATGATGCAGTAAGAGGAATCTGTTCTTTTGATGGCATCCCTTGACTCAATCTGAGCTGGAATCCTCCAACATTTAACTCACCATTTTCATTGAACAAGGAAACCATGGTGCAGCCTGAAAAAAAAACCAAACAGTAAACAGATAAATACACAAATAGGAGAGAGAAAAATGTTGGCAATAATTCTTCAGTATCCAGTTATCAGAGACTTGCAGGTGGTGTATTGTCCTCACAGTTACAGCATATACTCATTTAAATTTTATAATCTGTTTTAAAATAAGCTCCATCTAGTGGCTGTTCTATTATGAGTGAGGTTACCTTATTCTATGGTGACATATTATACTGATAGTGGTGAAAGAACACTTAACCTTAAACAAATAGGACACATTACAGAGTTTCAATAAACAATGAGACACTTTATAAGCTTCAGTAGAAATTATATATATTATGATTTTGCAAGATTGAAATATTCTTGTAATTCCACTTGGGTGCAATTCTTCAAATCTCTAATAGAGCAATATAAATGCATTTATGAAGATTCACGCCGGTCAGTATTTATAGTTAAATTGCATTTGGGAAACAAAATGAACATGTTCCATGAGATTAAAGGAAACCTTTATGGATGGTTTTACAATGTGACTACAATTGTGACTACAATTGTGACTACAATCAGCTTTAAACTGATTCGGGGGGTGGGATCCTAAGTAGTTGGGGTGCTAAGAGGGATGAGAGTAAGGGGGTCATAGAGGAAAGCTGTAAAACACAGCAGCGTACAGGTGGGGTAGGGCATAGTTTGAAATGCGTATACTTTAATGCAAGGAGTATTCGCAATAAGGGGGAGGAACTTGCAGCTTGGACCAGTACCTGGAACTTCGATGTTATGGCCATTTCAGAGACTTGGGTAGAGCAGGGACAAGAATGGATGTTGCAGGTTCCGGGGTTCAAATGCTTTAGTCGGAGTAGAGAAGGAGGTAGAAGGGGGGGGAGGAGTGGCATTATTAGTCAAAGACTGTATCACAGTGACAGAAAAGAAGTTTGATGAGGACTTGTCTGTTGAGGTGGTATGGGCTGAGATTAGAAACAGGAGAGGAGAGGTCACCCTGTTGGGAGTCTTTTATAGACCTCCTAAAAGTTCTAGAGAGATTGAGGAAAGGATTGCAAAGTCAATTCTGGTCAGGAGTGAAAATAATAGGGTAATTGTTATGGGGGACTTTAACTTTACTAATATTGATTGGAATAGCTATAGCTCTAGCTCGTTAGAGGGGTCAGTTTTCGTACAAAGTGTGCAGGAAGATTTTTTGACTCAGTATGTAGATAGGCCAACTAGAGGTGAGGCTACATTGGATTTGGTGCTGGGCAATGAGCCAGACCAGGTGTTCGGCTTGGAAGTTAGTGAACATTTTGGTGATAGTGACCACAATTCGGTTACGTTCACCTTAGTGATGGACAGGGATAGGCATGAAGCTGGGGGCTGTAGTTATAGCTGGGGGAAGGGTAATTATGAGGCCATCAGGAGAGAATTAGGGTGCATAGATTGGGCTAGGAAACTACAGGGACTGGGAACATCTGGAATGTGGAGCTTATTCAAGGAGCAGCTGCTGCGAGTCCTTGATAAGTATGTCCCTGTCAGGCAAGGAGGAAATGGTCAAGTAAGGGAACCTTGGTGTACGAAAAAAGTTGATTCGCTGGTTAAAAGGAAAAGGGAGGCTTATGTCAGGATGAGGCTTGAAGGCTCAGTTAGTGCAATGGATAGCTATAGATTAGCCAGGAGGGAGCTAAAGAGTGAATTGAGGAGAGCTAAGAAGGGACACGAGAAGACTTTGGCTGATAGGATTAAGGAGAATCCTAAAGCTTTCTTTAGATATGTTAAGAATAGAAGATTGGTTCGGACAAGATTAGGGCCAGTCATAGACAGCAGTGGGAAGTTGTGCGTGGAGCCTGAAGAGATTGGAGAGGCACTGAATAAATATTTCTCTTCGGTATTCACGCAGGGTGATGTAAATGTAGTTATGGAGAACACTGAGGTACAGGGTTGCAAACTGGAAAGTATTGAAGTAGATAGGGAGGATGTGCTCGATATTCTCGAGGGTTTGAAGTTGGATAAGTCCCCTGGGCCGGACGGGATTTACCCTATGATTCTCTGGGAGGCAAGAGAGGCGATTGCAGAGCCTCTGGCTCTGATCTTCAGGTCGTCGTTGGTTACGGGTGTGGTTCCGGAGGACTGGAGGATAGCGAATGTGGTCCCGTTGTTCAATAAGGGGAAGAGAGACCTTCCAGGGAATTATAGGCCAGTGAGTCTTACTTCTGTTGTGGGCAAAGTATTGGAGAGAATTATTAGGGATAGGATTTATAGTTATTTAGAGAGAAATGAATTGATTGGGGATAGTCAGCATGGTTTTGTGAAGGGTATGTCGTGCCTTACTAACCTCATTGAGTTTTTTGAAAAAGTGACTAAGGAGGTGGATGGGGGTAAGGCGGTTGATGTGGTATATATGGACTTTAGTAAGGCGTTTGATAAGGTGGCCCATGGAAGACTTCTGCAGAAAATGCAGATTTATGGGATAGAGGGTGATTTAGCTAATTGGGTTAGGAATTGGCTAGCAGATAGAAGACAGAGGGTGGTTGTTGATGGGAGATATTCATCGTGGAGTTCGGTGACAAGTGGTGTACCTCAGGGGTCTGTTTTGGGGCCCCTGCTGTTTGTAATTTTTTATAAATGATCTGGATGAGGGTATTGAAGGATGGATTAGTAAATTTGCAGATGACACTAAAGTCGGTGGAGTGGTAGATAGTGAAGAGGGGTGTTATAGTTCGCAGAGAGACTTGGACAAGTTGCAGAGCTGGGCTGAGAGGTGGCGAATGGAGTTTAATGCGGAAAAGTGTGAGGTAATTCACTTTGGCAGGAATAACAAATGTGTAGAGTATAGGGCTAATGGTAGGACTCTCAATAGTGTTGATGAACAGAGGGATCTAGGTGTATATGTGCATAGATCCCTGAAAGTTGGCAATCAGGTCGATAAGGTTGTTAAGAAGGCATACGGAGTCTTAGCTTTTAGTGGTAGGGGGATTGAATTTCGGAGCCGCAACGTCATGTTGCAACTGTACAAAACTCTAGTGCGGCCGCATTTGGAGTATTGTGTGCAGTTCTGGTCCCCACATTATAAGAAAGATGTGGAGGCATTGGAGAGGGTACAGAGGAGGTTTACCAGGATGTTGCCTGGTATGGAGGGCAGGTCTTATGAAGACAGGCTGAGGAATTTGAGGTTGTTTTCGTTAGAAAGGAGGCGGCTAAGAGGGGACCTAATCGAAACATATAAGATGATTAGAGGTTTAGATAGGGTGGACAGTGATAGCCTTTTTCCTAGGATGGAGAAGCTAGCACGAGGGGACACAGCTTTAAATTAAGGGGTGATAGTTATAGGACGGATATCAGAGGTAGGTTCTTTACCCAAAGGGTGGGTCGGGAGTGGAATGCCCTGCCTGCAGCAGTTGTAGATGCGTCAAGTTTGGTGGCGTTTAAGAGGTTAGTTGATAAGTATATGGAAGAGAAGGGAATGGTTTAGTTTGGAGGGTCATCGCTTTTTATATTGGTTGGCGCAACATCGAAGGCTGAAGGGTCTGTTCTGTGCTGTAATGTTCTATGTTCTAATTCCAATCAAAAATAAATTTATCTCTTTATGCATACACAAGGGATGGAATTCTCCCAAAAAATTTCTAAGTGTCATAACGACAAGGATAATTGATATGTGCTGGTCTCTCAGGTGTGTACTACACTGCAACCTTCCCACACAATCAAGGACTGGGAGGTGCACAGGACCTAGAAACACCAGTGAACCCAACTTCTGAGCATTTGGTCGCTGTTTCACAACAGCACCCTGATCTCCACCACAGAGACTCTCCATCACTGCACAGAAATCAGGTCCCAGCCTCCCATTGGCAGTATGTCAGCATCAGGGCTCTCCCAATGCATTCCACTTCCTGATCCGCAGCATGCCCCCTACCATCAGGAACCCCGATGGTAATTCCTACCACCAAGACCGCCTTCACAATCTACCCTTGCACGATTCCCTCCACCTCAGATCCTCACCCACATAGCTCTTAGTCATGACCATCCACACAGGTTCCCCTCCCTCGTCACTGTCCCAGCACACTGGTAATACCCAACAGGCACTGGCAGCATCAAACTGGCACACTGGTGGTACTCAATTGGCACCAACGGGTTGTCCAGTGGCCGATAGGCACTGGCTGGTCATGCTTCCAACCACCTGGAGGCTTTCAGTGTCCTCAGAGATCCCAGGCATGACCATTGAGCTAGGTTTCCTCTAGTGGAGACCAGTAATGATTCCTGGGTTCTGTGCCCCAAGGCCAGGGAATTCTGTGCACAGGAATTTGAACATATTTAAATCCTACTCCAAATATACGAATCAGACTCACAAACTGTTTGGCATTGGGTGCAAAGCAGATTTTTAAGTCTGCACGGTATTCTCCAGGGGCAACAATATCTACTAATGACATGGCAAGATCAGAGAATCATCTCCATGATTTTTTTAAATGTACAGTTTTTAAAACTTCAGTTCTTTTGTAAGTCTCCCTGCAACAAACACTGCCCCAGTCAAGAGGGCAATGAGTGGGTTCTCTGATCTGCCACATCCAACGTTTCCTCCTTTCTCTAACGGTGAAGCACTTGGTTTATGCAAAGTACTTTCCTCAAAATGTTCTCATTGCAGAATAACATAGTTGAATTAGGGAATTTGTCTTTTGATGAATCCCTGACATGAACTTGAGTTATATCGCTTGTGGCACAGAAAACTGTTGCTGAAAATATTGTTTGTCCATGTCACTGAGCTGAATTTTTAGCTATGGAGAGTTTGGGGTTGGGGGGGTGGGGGCAGAGTTTGCACTGCCAGCTAGTATGCTAATTCTCTGACTGCATCTGATGTCTGATAATAGCCAGAGGCCAATTGGAATTTTCCAATCAGCATTCAAGACCCCAGGGGTGTTAGGAATCTTGCATGGCAGGTGATGGAATTTGAGTTCAATAAAAAAAATCTGGAATTAAACATCACCTGATGACCATGAAACTATTGTCAATTATAGCTACCTGTAACAGAGTGGGATTTTTTTTCATTCATAGGACATGGGTGTCTCTGTCTGGCCAGTATATATTGCCCATTCCTGGATGCCCAAGGGCAGTTGAGAGTCGACCACATTGGTATGGTTCTGGTGTCGCATGTAGGCCAGACCAGGTAAGGACGGCAAATTTCCTTCCTTAAAGGACATTGGTGCATCAGATGGGTTTTTCCAATAATTGACAATGGTTTCATGGTCATCAGTTGATGTTTAATTCCAGATATTTTTTATTGATCTCAAATTCTACCATCAGCCATGGCAGGATTCGAACCCAGGTCCCCAGCACATTAACTGATGTGGGTTTGAAATTGGATAGGTTTCCCTCTGGGATCCTGCCCAGTTTGATCTTACTTTCTAACAGAGTAAAAGATTCACCTAATTTACAAGTTTATTATCACTCACCTATAATAACTAGCTTGCCTGTATCACAATCAATTGTGTACACCCTAAGCAAAATCGACACATTGGGATCCAAAGTTTCTCTGCCTTTCACATTTACAGTCATGCAGTAATGGAACTCTGGGGATCTTGCTGGGCTGTTGAGTCCAGGAAAAGCCAAGATATCAGGGAGGTCGTCCTGGCCTGAATGCAGTATTCGTCCAGTCACCTTAAGAGTGTCAGTAAAAAGAAGTAAATTTTAAAACTCTATAGGATCACACCAACTAAGCCAAACTTTTTTCTATCACCTCTCCCTTCACAAAGATGCTAACTCCTTCCTGAACCAAGGTTCTAGAAAGACTGTTTCCCCTCCAGTAATTTACTTTCATGTTAAATGTCATATTACAATCAGAGGTGGGAGTATACTACAATTAGATCCAATCCTGCTTTCAGCAAACATCTTCACACTTGTATTTGCAGCTTTGGAAACATTTATACTCATGATCATGATTTCTGATAGAGAAACCACTCTCTCATTCAGAGAATGGAGGTCAATTGTAGAACCCCAATGGAGATAAACTAAATTACCTTATACTGAGGAGCAAACATCCCTGAAAACTGGCAGGGGGATCATTACTCAATGCAAATCAGAGTTTATGACATTGATTGGAGGTCAGTCATTACTGCTGAGTGCTGGAACTGGTTACTACACAGAGTGAGAATCAGTCAGAACAATATCACTTGATGAAATCACTGAAGCAGCTCTGGAAATGATAATCTATAATTCATTTGGTTCTTTTTGCGTAATAACATGAGTATAATTGCTCTTCCCAAGCTAGCTGCTAATGTTCTGCATTTCAATAATGCTCTCATGTCCTCCACAACTGACCTATCTTTCACTTTAATCTCTTGTTTCAAGCCTGTAATCTGTGGATTCTCCTCTACATTTCCTGCTCCCCTTCCAGAATAGTAGGATCCTGCATAACCAACATGCTAGAATATCACTGCTTGAATGCAAATGAGGTCCCAACATCAGAATGCATGGGGCCTTCCATAATGATATTGTTGCAGTTGCTCCCCCAACTGCTCACCAATAGTGAAAATTAACCCTGAGATTTTGCAATATATCCCATTCCCTCATTACAACAATACTCAATGTGCTTTATCCACATCTTACCTTGGTGATGGTTGCATTGTCTGGGATGTAACGTACTGCATCAATGTACAGATCAAAAGGATCATGTAACATTGTTGGGTGCGGCAATGCAACAGCTGGATTATGAGCAACCCACGGTGCAGTAAGAAAGCGTTCATCAGATGAAAAATGCCTGGTAAAATCAAAGCAGAGAAAAAATGTACAAGAAAATAAGAGTCCATTTGTTTTTTCAAAGATTTTGCAAGAAGGAAAGACTAAGATCTTGCCTATCAAATTTCCTACCTTATCCGGCTATAAAGCACTTTGGAATGTCCTGAGAACACGAGAGATGCCATATCAATGCAAGCTCTTTTTTTCCACAATTTAGGCATGCTTCGTAATGCTTTATTGTAGAGGTCAGTGTATAAGAGCAGCACGATGGCACAGGATTAGCACTGCTGCCTCACATGCCAGGGACCCAGGTTCAATTCCCAGTTTGAGTCACTGCGTGTGTGAAGTCTGCACGTATCTGCTTGGGTTTCCTCCGCACGCTCCAGTTTCATCCCAGTGTCGAAAGACATGCTGGTTAGGTGCATTGGTTGTGCTAACTTCTCCCTCACTATACCTGAATAGGCACTGGTGCGTGGCTACTAGGGGATTTTCACAGTAACTTCATTGCAGCGTTACAGTAAGCTTACTTGTGACACTAATAAATAAACTTTACTTTTTAAAATTTCCTTATATACTCAGTTATTTCATGGCTAATATATATGATGATGTTCATATGAAACAGATGATTCGTAGTTTCTCCTCATCTCCCTCCTGCCCCTCAGGATAGCCTGACTTCCTTCCACATGACCCAGATTCAAGTTCTCGCCTGAATTTCATACAGCTTCTCCAGCAACTGTTGCTGAATGGTAAACAGGAATGGGAACACTGAACCAGTATTTCCTGCTTAATAATTCAGAGACAACATGTCCCCACATAACCTTTATCACCACCAACTAATTTTAAATAACTCAGCACAGACTGGGGGTCAAACCTGGTGCTTTTCCAGTCTGTCCGATATAACTACTTATAGTCAACTAAGACACAAGGTGAGTCATAGAAGCAGACATGTGTCAAGAAAGATCAGTGTATCCTCAGCTCCACACTCTGCTAAGAAGCCCAGGCTTTTTTATTTCTAGTGGCAGAGATTAGGTTTTGTTTAATCTAAAGGCCACCAGGTGTTACAGACTCTTCCTTACAGAGCCCATAGCAGTTAGCAAAGGCAGGCCAAGCCGTCTATCAGTCACAGATCCAAAGATATTTGCATTGTTATTATTACAAATCACTTTGGGAGATATCAAAGTATAATTTGATTTTATGATGGTTGGTCAGAAACATTTAGTTGCTGCTTTCAAAAATATATTTGCAAGTCTTAAAGTTAGAAATTAGGGGTGGAATTAAATCCATGGTGTGTCATTCCCAATACTGGAATCAGAAATTGGTGACATTTCAGGTTTTGTGTCAGGAGCTGGTCCCCATGTGAATCAGAGGAAAATTTAAAGAATTGGCTCCAGATATATAATTAACCTGTAATTATGCGGTGGAGGGGTGAGTTATTTGAGGATCCTTTCATCAAATGAAAGTTCAGAAGTCTCACTGAGTATAAAAGATGTGGTGTTGCCAGCGTTGGATGGGATAAGCATAGTAAGTAGTCTCATAACACCAAGTTAAAGTCCAACGGTTAGTAGCCTCACAACAGCAGGTTAAGGGCCAACAGGTTTATTTGGTAGCAAGAGCCACCAGCTTTTGGAGCGTTCACTGCTTCTTCGTCAGGAGTGTGGGATTTCAGTTCACAAACAGGGCATATAAAGACATGAACTCAATTTGAAAAATAATGGTTGGAATGTGAATCTTTACAGATAATCAAGTCAAGATATAGACAATGTGAGTGGAGAGAGGGTTAAGTACACGTTAAAGAGCTGTATACTGACCTCAGGAGGCACAGTTAGTAACATTTTGCAAGCCCCGGCAAGTTGTGGAGGTTACAGACAGTGTGACATGAACCCAAGATCTCAGTTGAGGCCATCCTCATGTGTGCAGAACTTGGCTATCAATCTCTGCTCAGCCACTCTGCGCTGTAAAGTGTCGTGAAGGCCACTTTGGAGAATGCTTACTCAAAGGTCAGAGGCCAAATGCCCGTGACTGCTGAAGTGTTCCCCAAGAGAACACACTTGCCTGGTGATTGTCGAGCAGTGTTCATTCATCTGTTGTCGTAGCATCTGCATGGTCTCCCTAGTGTACCATGACTCAGGACATCCTGTATCAGATAGGCAACGTTGGCCGAGTTGCAAGTAAATGTACTGTGTACCTGACGGATGGTGTTCACACATGAGATGATGACATCGTATGGATGATCCAGCACATCTTGCAGAGGTTGCTGTGGCAGGACTGTGTCGTGTCATAGTCACTGTTCTCCTGAAGGCTGGGTAGTATCCTGAGGTCTGTTTGAGGTTGTGCAGTTGTTTGAAGGCAAGGGTTGTGGGGCTGGAAGAGTCACCAGGACAAGCAAGGAGTGTCTGCATCAAGGCCTCAATGTTCTTGTCCATCACTTTTCTGTTAAAATTCAGAACTACCTATTCTGTGCACCCCTTCATCCCCCTCAAAATCCTCCCTTCATCAGAGGATGCAGGGATGCTTCAGTGCAATTTGGTCAAGCTGAGTGAGCGGGCAAATGCATAACAGAATGCAGTATATTGTTGATAAATATGAGGTCATCCACTTTGATGGCTAAAACAGGAAGACAGATTATTATCTAAATAGCTCTAAATTAAGTGTGCAATGAGAATGTGATGTCCTCGTACATCAGTTGCTGAAGGTAAGCATGAAAATGCAGCAGAGGGTAAAGACAACAAACGGTATGTTGGCCTCATAGGAATAGGACTTGATTATAGAAGGAGGGATATCTTACTGCAACTATGATGTGGAGACACCGGCATTGGACTGGGATAAACACAGTAAGAAGTCTTATAACAACAGGTTAAAGTCCATCAAGTTTATTTGATAGTAAACCCACCAGATTTTGGGGTTTGCTCCTTCGTCAGGTGAGTGGAGAGTTCCATTCTCAAACAGGGCTTATAAAGGCACACACAGTTTACAGAATACTGATTAGAATGCGAGTCTTTACAGCTAATCAATTCTTAAAGGTGCAGACAATATGAGTGGAGATAGCATTAAGCATAGGTTAAAGAGAGGTGTATTGCCTCCAGACAGGACAGTAAGTGACTTACAATGAATGGCAGGACACTAGGAAGCTCAGAGGAACAGACAGATCTTGGAATAATTATTCGCAGATCCCTGAAGATGGCAGAGCAGGTGAACTGGCTAGTTAAGAAGGCACGTGGGTCACTTGCCATTATCAGTCATGACAGAGTACAAGATTATGCTGGAGCTGCACAGAACATTGGTTAAGCCACAGATGGAGTGCTGTGTATAGTTCTGGTTGCCTCACTATAGGAAAGATGTGATTGCACTAGAGGGGTACAGAGGAGGTTCAGCAGGATGTTCCCTGGGATGGAGCATTTGAGCTATAAGGAGAAATTGGACAGGTTTGGATTGTTTTCTTCAGCACAGAGAAGGCTGAGGGGCAACATGATTGAGGTGTATAAGATTAAGTGGAATTTATATAGAAACATTGAAACACAGAAAATAGAAGCTGGAGTAAGCCATTTGGCTCTTTGACCCTGCTCTATCATTCATTTTGATCATGGCTGACTGTCAAATTCAATATCCTGATTCCGTCTTCCCCCCATACCCCTTTTCAACAGAGTGAATAAGAAGTAGTTGCTCCCCTTGATTGAAGGGTCAATCACAAGGGAGCAGAGTTTTAGGGTGAGAGGCAGGAGATTCAAAGAGGATTTGAGAAAAAAAAATCACTGATGAGAATCTGGAATGCACTGTCTGGGAAGATAGTGGAGGATAGAAACTACATAATCGTTATAGTGCTTGGATGAGCACTTGAAATATCATAACATTCAAGGATATGGGACAAATACTGAAAATAGACTGTAATGTTCTCTAAACATTCAAGTATCCCAATTCCTCACATACAAATAGTAACGCCTTCGCCTGTTGTGTGGATGGATTCCTAGTCATGGGAAGCTTGTTCATCAAAGGATTTTGGTGGCACTTGCAGTCACTTCTTGTGAAAGAAATTGTTAATGGTAATTCACCAAAATTCATAAAGATTTTGGAACAATAATTTGGAAAGCCATGCACATTCATTATCAAAATACTTTCTCCATGCATTATTAGAATCGTAGATAACCTACAATGCAGAAGGAGGCCATTTGGCCTATCGAGTCTGCATTGACCACAATCTTTCCCAGGATTTCCGTAGCCCCACATATTTACCCCGCTAATTCCCCCGATACTAGGGTCTATTAGCATGGTCAATCAACCTAACCTGTACATCTCTGGACTGTGGGTGGAAACTGGAGCACCTGGAGGAAACCCCCATAGCCGATATGAAAAACATCATACAGACAGTGATCGAAGGCTGCAATTGAACCCAAGGCCATGGTGCTGTGAGGCAGCAGTGCCACCATGCTGCCTACCTTTAATGATCACATATGTTATCCTTCACACAGTTCTCAAGACTAAATGGCATGTTTTTATTAATCAAAATGTTCCTTTCAGCTACTAGTTGTACATGAGGCAGAAATCACTCATCCAGCCAAGTTCCTTGTTCAAATGTTTCTTATCTTGTGAATCAGTTTCCTTCATCAAATCTACATCAACTTTCTTTTTGAGAAAAGACAGAGGACCCGCTCTTGCCAGCTTATCGTGCTGGTCAGTCAGGCATACTGGCAAGCAGGGGAAGATATGGGTGGGAGACTAAAAATCTGATTTGTACCTCGCCATTCTCCTGGACCATTTTTACTGGTGAGAGTGGCTTCATGCCCAAAAAGGGCAGAAAACTTATTAACGTAAAAATGATAATAAAAAAGAACTTGCCTAGCTTGTTACGGCTGTTTCCATTCTCTGTTGCTTCCGCTCTCACTGACATGGTATCACAGTGGCAAGAATTACTACTGCTCTGCAGTAATGGAGACCAGGTGCCAAGGCCACATCAGGAAATCAATGAACCTTCTGGGTGATAGGGGGCATGGATGGGCAGTACCCACTTGGCACCTTGGCAGTGCCCAGTTGGACACCATTAGTATGCCAGAGACAGTGCCAAGGGGATGGCTCCTGAGCGGGGTTAGCGCTATAACAGAATGGAGAGGTAATCACAGTGATGGAGGCCTCATGCAGGGGGAGCTCAGCAAGTGGAGTGGTCGGCCGGGTAAGAGCTCTGCGCAGGGGTAGTGGTCAACAGTAAGTAGTTCTGCAAGAGGGGTGGGACATCTGGCCTGCCTCTCACCCTATGCTCCCTCGTGACTGGGGCAAGCAGGGGGAGGGATCTGCAGGAGTTCAATAGGAGATTGGGATGCCTGCGCCATGGCGCCCAAGCGCTCTCAAGCCAACTTCACTGGTGGAAGTAGGCTCCGCAGCCTCACTGGCGCAAAGCTCCCAGCTGTCAGAAAAACTGACAAGAATGTCAGAAGATTATAGCATTGAACTTGCCCAAAACACACTATTTCCACACTGTAATGACACTTCGAATTTTGGGGGGGAAAATACTGCCCAGAATCTTTTTTCTGTAAATAGGATGGTGTATCCAACACACTCCATAAGCAGAGTTTCAGTGTAGCTGGAAATATTTAACATTTCACTAAAAGGGAATGTTGGACACCAACATGAAGAAGTTTGCATTTTAACTGACACTGATTTTCCCAACCCACTCAGGTGTGCACTAAAACCCACCTCCCACATCCCCAGCTGTGCAAGAAGAACTAGCAACATATTCCATGGTCATCTTCTAGTAAATTAGACTTGTATATACATTTATAGAAATATCAGTTACCAACTAACTATTCTTTGAATCCAAAATAAAAAGAACACATGAGAACAATTCCAAATCTCAAAATAGACAATCATGAACCGTTACCTCTCAAAGGATTTCCTGACCAAATGTAAGGGCTTGTTGGGCTATGCCAACAAACTTTCCATAACGAAACCTAGAAGCCTTTTTCTTCAAAAAAAAAGCAACACAATATAATACAAAGAGGAAGAGAATGAGACATCATTTCTGCAATCTAATCTCGCCTATTGAGACTGATGTCACACACCACATTCCAACAGTGGCATCACTCATATTCATCATGATAAGAATGGAGGAGACCATAAGATATACTTTATTTAAAATTCATTTGTGGGACATGGGTGTCGCTGGCTGCCCAGCATTTATTGTCCATCTCTAGTTGCCAGAGGATAGATGAGAGTCAACCACATTGCTGTGGCTCTGGAGTCGCGTGTAGGTCAGACCAGGTAAGGATGGCAGATTTCCTTTCCTAAAGGATGTTGGTGAACCAGATGGTTTTTCTGAAAACTGACAATGGATTTGAAGATTCTTAATTCCAGAATTTTTTTAAAATTCAAATTCCATCATCTGCCATGGTGGGATTTGAACCTGAGTTCCCAGAACATTAGTGATAGATTAATAGTCTAATGATAATATCACTTGGCTATCGCCTTCCCCACACAGTTATCATAGGTATATATATGTGTATATATAGAGAGAGAGAGAGAGAAAGGTGAAGGACATTTTTTTATGTAGCCTCAGTATTGTACTATCTGTAAAGCATATTCCTTAATTAGAAAAAACATGCTGAAGAATATTATTAATTAAAGACGTGTATGAGTCCCTGCCATTAGTACAATATTTGCTGTAGTGCTCAGTTACTAGACCATCCCTGTCAGAATGATAAGTACCAGCACAGAATAAAAGGAAATTATAATGAAAAGGGACAAAGTCCAGACTTTACATTCAACAGCAGTCCGTTACTAATGACATTCAGCTCAGGGATCTGAATTGTTGCCTTTTTCAGAGTGATTTTGTAGAGTTTTTCAATGTTACCCTCAGTATGGCAGAATGCTGTTGGGCACATTGTGCTCTAATGGCATCTTCTAACTTCATCAAAACCTTTGCACCTTTGTTATTATCGCCGCTAAAAAATCTTTAGCAAGAAAGAGACCTTTCACTCCATCATAGAGCAATATCCCACTACGTCCAGCTGCCTCCATCATGTTTTGGCAATCTTTGAAGTTATGAAAATGCATAATTATAGGCCGGGGTTGTTAGTTGTCTCTAAACCTCAAAGCAAGTAAACAGTGTGCCCTTTCTAATCTAATGCATCCAGCTTTTGTTTCCATATTGAAAAAACATGGCAGCCAGCTTTCAAAAAATTTAACTGGGAGCTTACCCTCAGCTCCCTCTGAAAAAACAATAATCTGAATATTTGTCGTCTAGATGTTTCGACATATTGCGCAATTATTTTTCCATAGATTGTAAGCGGGCCTCTACTGAAGATTTTACACAGTAAAAATTCTCTCCTCAGCTTCTTCAAGCCTTTTACTAGTATCCTGCAGATCTATAGCATGAGCACTGACATTTTGTGCGAATACACAGTTTCTTTCAATGACCTTGATAATACATACCAGCAGTCATCAGCTGTAACACCTTTGAACTGCTGGGTCAAAACGTGGTTCATTCACCACGTCGCCATGTTGAAGAGTCAACTCCACCCTGTTATCTCTGATTATTCGCTCTTATCCTTGATTTTCCTAATATTTTGCATCATTTTGTCAGCAGTTAGACCAAAAATCTACCAGGGATTAGTATGGAGTTTTCACTCCTGAATTAGCTGAGTATCAGCTATATCAGCACAACAAGTGAAAGGATTTTGCTGAGAAACGCCAAAGCTCACAGGAAACAATTATTCCCATGTTCGCATCACTAACCCCCTATTTGGCACTTTTTAATTGTCATTTTTAATTCTGTAAAATGTAAAATTCAGTTTATTGCTTTGACAATATTTTTTGCTCAGCAAATTGTTTATGTTTTCTTCATATTGTACAACTACTTCTTGTTTTAAAATGCATGTTGTGACTCAGGCACGTTCTGAGACAAAAACAGAAAATGCTGGATAATCTTCGCAACATTTGTGGAGACAGAATGGAACCCATGTTGACTCTAAGCTCTCTCTATAGATGCTGTTAGACCTGCTGAGATTTTATAGCATTTTCTGATTTTGTTTCAGATTCCAGCACCCGCAGTATTTTACTTTTATCTCAGACAGGTTCTCTGGGTTTCTTGTTGGAGGGGAATGAGTTGCTCACAAGAAGTCTGATCGCTTTTGGGGAGGTGGGGGGTGGGGATAGAAATGGGAAGTGTTGGAAATGCTCAGCATCTGGCAACAACTGTGCAAAGAAAAACAGAGGTTAGCGACCCTTTGTCAGAACTCAGGCAGATCATGGATCTGAAGCATTGACTTTGTTTCTCCTCTACAGAAGCTGTCTGGTCTGCTGAGTTTTCCCAGCATTTTCTGTTTATATTTCAAATTTCCAATAATACCTTGCTCTCCAAGTATATGCTCTATGCTGGGCATTTGATACTGTGATTAGTTTCTAGCTCAGTGACTCATTTTTACAATAAATGTTACCAAAAATAAACATTTTAAACAGTACTTCATAGTTCCTGCAGATAGTTCTGTTGCTATATCACTGTCCAGTGTATTATAGCATAGTAGAGACCAAATGCAATGAATGCTCTGTGCTGAGTCAGCTAATTACAGGGTAATGACAGAAGTGCAAATCGTCTTCAGCAACCATGGAATAAGGAAGGGAAACAATTCAACCAGAACACCTGCTCTTGATCACTATCTGATGATTCTGTTATTTGTGCAGGTATATGGAGATAGGATTAGGCTTTGTCATATTGAATACCTACTAGCACACACTGCCTAGGCGTGTGAATCAAGAACTGCCATTTGGGCAAGATAGTGGGGACTGCCTCTGTCTGTATTCCACAATCAGGACCTTCAAGAAAGGCAGATGAAATATGGGGTTGGTTGGTCCTGGAGAGTGAAACGTGGAGAAAATGTTTCCGTTAGTAGGAGAGACAATGATCCAAGGGCACAGCCTCAGAGTAAAGAAACAACCCTTTAGAACCGAGATGAAAAGGAATTTCTTCAACCAGAGAGTAGTGAATTTGTGGAATTCACTGCCTCAGAAGGCTGCGGAGGCCAAGTCATTGAATGTCTTTAAGACAGAGATAGATAGGTTCTTGATTGATAAGGCGATCAAAGGTTACAGGGAAAAGGCTGGAGAATGGAGTTGAGAACGTATCAGCCATGATTGATGGGCCAGAAGGCCTAATTCTGCTCCTATATCTTATGGTCTAATGGTGACCATAGTCTGATGGTGTTATTGTGGATAGGGTTAGGAACGTTTTTAAAAAGCATTACTAAAGTTGAATACTAAATTCTGCACTGAATTCCCAACTCCCAAACTCCCAGCAGAGAATCATCTTTCAAGGGAGTGTGCATAGAAGACACAGATGCAGTGATATACCATTGCTTCTTCTTTCAGCTCCCTTGTTGAATTTGTCTCCCTTTTGGGAGCACAGAACCAATGAACTTACCTTTATGTCCCCCAGTGAAAGACTGTCTTCCTATTTGATTTCCTTCCATTTGTTAAATGGGGAATTGAAGCAGAGAGCGAGCTATTAATTGCACTATGAAAACATAGTTATCTTTTTGTAACATTTATAAAGGCAACATTATACCAACTAAAGTAGCCATTTTACAGAATAGATTTTTAAGGGTAGTCCAAGAAAAGTAGCATTCAAAACCGTAAATAGCATGCAAGTAAAATATCTCTCACCCCACAGGCATTCATAAATACTCAAATACATGCATTCAAGCATGAATCTGAAACACTAATTAATTTGGAAAGTATCTTTTAGATTTTCACATGAGAGTGGGATCGCTTAGTAGGCTTGTATCTTAGAAGCAGTTAAAAAAATTTTTGATAGAATCATTTCCGATCTAGGCTCAACATTGTTAATTCAACACAAGATCTTCCCAGGTAAGGAAGTGTTTCAGTATTATTGTGCATGCAGAGTTAATGAACCACAGGTCTCTGATGTCTAATTGACAGCAATGCTTTCACAGTGGCAATGTGAAGTGAGTGCTTTAAATTGACACAATCTTTTAAGTTAGGCAGTCAACCAAGTTGATAAACAGGTATGAATTAAGGACTGCACGTTTTGCACATTTGACTGCTGTGTATTTGTTGTCATGCTGTCTAGCAAGACAACAATAAGATGTCAGGAACAGCAGAAGTGATGACAGATGCTGTCTCCAGGTGGGAAACCAGCTTACTAATTAAAATCGAGATTGGGAATTTTATCACTACAATTGAATTAGCATATATATGAAATATATTTTTAAATGCCCTTGATTCTGGCAATGAAAGCAGAGTCTTTGAACATTTTTAAGATAGAGTTAGGTAGATTCTTGATTAATATGGAGGTGAATAGGCAATTTGCAATTGGATCAGCCATGATCTTATTGAATGGTGGAGCAGGCTTCAAGGGCCAAATGGCTTATTCCTGCTTCTAATTTGCATATTCATATGCAACAGGGAAGTGATTTGTTTTAAGGACATTCTGAAATAAATCCTTTGATGTTCACTAAACGCTGCAATTTCTCCAGTCAGTCCTGCTTCTCATTGGCATGTTACTTTTAATCAGCAGTACATTTTGAAGTGCCAGTGTTCTGCATTGCTTTGCTTGCTAAATACTACAAAAGTTTTCTAGCTGGAGCAGAAACTCAGAAGATCTGTGCACCAGCAGAGTTTAAAGTTAAAGTTGGAGTTAAATCATAGGGAAGCAATACAAACCTGAATGTTTTCCAATCATAAAGGCAACTGTTTATTTAACAACAAATACTTCAATTTACTCACCAACTGTTTAATTTGTATCTATGACTAAAGGGAAAAACATCTCTTCCAATTCTTTTCACCAGTTTCCCCACAGCTGCCTATGATTTGCAATGATTTTTCCCACTGCTTAATCATTTCCACAATTCAGGCATACTGCCATGGACAGCAAGCAGTATGGTGGCTTGGTACTTTCTCATTAGAATGTAGGGAAAGAATTAAAGCAAAAGCACTGTATACTGTTCATCTACACCAAGTGGCAAGTTGTGTGAGTGCATTAGCACCAGCTCTAGGCTACCTTCCAACTGAAGAAATATAAAAAGAATGTTTTTGAAATACAAGTTATGTTATTGGTCCACATTTAATGTTAGCAATGACTATCTTGAGATGCTAGTCATGATGTGGAAATGCCAGTGTTGGACTAGGGTAAACACAGTAAGAAGTCTCACAACACCAGATTAAAGTCCAACAAGTTTATTTGATAGTAAACCCACAAGCTTTCATAATGCTATGCCTTTGTCAAGTGAGTGGAAAATTCTGATCAGGAACAGGGCATATAAAAGGCACACACAGTTTACAGAATACTGATTAGAATGTGAATCTTTACAACTAATCTGCTATTCAAACCTTAAAGGTGCAGACAATGTGAGTAGCGATGGCATTAAGTATGGGTTAAAGAGATGTGTATTGTTCCAGACATGACAGTAAGTGAGATGTTGCAAGTTCAGGCAAGTCATGGGGGTTACAAATAGTGTGACATAAACCCAAGATCCCGGTTGAGGCCATCCTCATGTGTGCAGAACTTGGCTATTAGTCTCTGCTCAGTAACTCTGCATTGTCGTGTGTCATGAAGGTCGCCTTGGAGAACACTTACCTGAAGATCAGAGGCCAAATGCTGTGACCGCTGAAATGTTCACCAACTGGAAGGGCACAGTCTTGCCTGGTGATTGTCCATTGTCATGGTGTCTGCATGGTCTCTCTGTAGAAAAGGATGTCCCGAAGCATGTTACACTGGGGAGACCATGAAGACACCATGACAATGGACAATCACCAGGCAAGACTGTGCCCTTCCAGTTGGTGAACATTTCAGTGGACACAGCATTTAGCCTCTGATCTTCAGGTAAGTGTTCTCCCAAGGCGGCCTTCACGACACACGACAATGCAGAGTTACTGAGCAGAGACTAATAGCCAAGTTCTGCACACATGAGGACGGCCTCAACCGGGATCTTGGGTTTATGTCACACTATTTGTAACCCCCATGACTTGCCTGAACTTGCAACATGCTGGCAGAGTTGCAAGAGTATGCGCTGTGTATCTGGTGGATGGTGTTTTCACATGAGATGATGTCATCCATGTTGATGATCCGGCACATCCTGCAGAGATTGCAGTGGCAGCGTTGTGTGGTGTTGTCACTGTTCTCCTGAAGGCTGGATAGTTTGCTGTGTTGAAGACAAGAAGTACGACATCTTCTCTGGAGTCTTCAAACAACCACACAACTCAAATAGACCATTGTTCGCAGCAAACCATCCAGCCTTAAGAAGAACAGTGACCACAACACCACACAAACCTGCCACAGCAAAACTGACATGCAAAACATGTCAGATCATCAACATGAATGACATCATCTCACATGAGAACATCATCCACCAGGTACACAACGTATACTCTTGCAATTCGGCCAACATTGTCTACCTAATACGCTGCAAGAAAGGATGTCCTGAAGCATGGTACACTGGGGAGACCATGCAGACGCTACGACAATGGATGAATGAACACCACTTGACAATCACCAGGCAAGACTGTTCCCTTCCAATTGGCGAACACTTCAGCGGTCATGGGCAATCGGCGTCTAAAGTTCAGGTAAGTGTTCTCCAAAGCGGCCTTCATGACACACGACAGCGCAGAGTCGCTGAGCAGACTGATAGCCAAGTTCCGCACACATGAGGATGGCCTCAACTGGGATCTTGGGTTCATGTCACACTATCTATAATCCCCATGATTTGCTTGAACTTGCAACATCTTACTGTCCCATCTGGAGACAGTACATATCTCTTTAACCTATGCTTAATGCTAACTCCACTCACATTGTCTGCACCTTTAAGACTTGAATAGCAGATAAGTGGTAAAGACTCACATTCTAGTCAGTATTCTGTAAACTGTGTGTGCCTTTATATGCCCTGTTTCTGATCAGAACTTTCCACTCACCTGATGAAGGAACAGCAGTCCAAAAGCTTGTGGGTTTACTATCAAATAAACTTGTTGTCTTTAACCTGGTGTTGTGAGACTTCTTACTCTCCTGAGATGCACCATAGAAAGTGCATCTTACTGTATCACAACTTGGTTTGGCTCCTGCTTTGCCTAAGACCACAAGGAATTACAAAAGATCATGAATGTAGCCCAGTCCATCACACAAACCAACCTCCCATCTACTGACTCGGTCTACACTTCCCGCTGCCTCAGCAAAGCAGCCAGTTTGATTAACGATCCCACGCATCCTGGACGTTCTCCCTTCTACCTTCTTCCATTGGGAAAACGATATAAAAGTCTGAGGTCACATACAAACTGACTCTGAAGAACAGCTTCTTCCCTGCTGCTGTCAGACTTTTGAATGGACTTAACTTGCATTAAGTTGATTTTTCTCTACATTCTAGCTATGACTGTAACATGACATTCTGCTCTGTCTCGTTTCCTTCTCTATGAAGAGTATGTTTTGTTTATACAGCACACAGGAAACAATTCTTTTCACTTTATGTTAATACATTGACAATAATAAATAAAATCAAATCAAACGATGTAGCTAATTTGGTGAAATTTAAGTTAAATAATGCGCAATATTGGCAATTTACCTCTCCCCCTCCGTTTCCTGGTCTCTCTGCCTCTGCTTTTCTGAGGATGGGTCATAAGCATCCAATGTGATCTCCGAGCCTTGCTGGACAAGTTCTGCAGAAATATCACACACCCAAAATTAGATTCAGTCAAATTCTTCCTGTTTCCCCCACATCTGACTGAAACTGTATAAATCCACACATTTAATTATGAGATATGAGCAAGTAATTGGTCGGCAAATAGGGAAGTAGGGAAAAAGGGAACATTTACTCACTGGCAGAATGTGACAACTAGTATTTTTTGTGGATCTGGAGTGGGGCCACAGCTTTTATACTATGTATTTTCATTGCTTGGATAACAGGGTAGAAAATAAATCCAAGTCTGCAGATGACAATTAGATATGTAGATGGCAGCAGGAAGTTACTAAAAAGACTTGAACAGACTGATTAGGTAAATCTATGACAGATGAAGTTCAATATGAGGAAATGTGAAGTTCTCCATCTTGAATCTGAGAAAGAAAATCCAGAATGTTTTCTTAATGGTTACAGACAAGGGATATGGAGAACAAAGATAGTTCAGTGTCATCATAGGCAAATCACTAAAACATAATCCCTAGATACAAAATTTAATCAAAAAGGAGTATTGGCTTTTACTTCAAATTTAAAACTGAGGAAGTGATGTTGAGTTGTACAGAATCTTGATCAGACCCTATCTGAATACTGTGTTCAGTTTTGGACGCACCCAGGAAAGATAAAATGGCATCCATGGGGTATAGTGTAGATTTATCAGAATGGTATCAAGGCTTAAAGGATTAAATTGAGGGTAGGTTGCATAATCTGGGTTTGTATTCCCTTGAGTTTAGGAACTTCAGTATTTGTCTAATCAAGGGATTAAATATGGTAAAATGATTCCCTCTGTTGGGGAAGTCTTGGAAAGGGGCATATCTAAAAGTTTGAGACAACCATTTAAGCTGCTTTTCACACAAAGGATAATGAAATCTTAAGATTTCTTCCATCAAGTATTGTAAATGCTGGGGAACAAATGTCACTTTCAAGACTGAGATTGATTGATTCTTGTTCAGCAAGAATATCTGTGGATATGAAGTTGAAACAGTTAAACAGAGATGAACACATTTTTGGATTGACAGCAGAATCAAAGATTATGTGGGATAGCTGTGAAATTAGCATCAAGGCCACAATCTGATCAGCCATGTTCTCACTGAAAGGTGGAGCAGGCTCAATGAGCCAAATGGATCTTATGTTCAGAAGAATAAGAGGCAACTTTAATGAAACTTTCAAGATCCTGAGAGATATTTACAGAGTGGATGTGGAGAGGATGTTTCCTCTTGTGGGAGAATCTAGAACTAGGGGTCACTGTACAAAAATAGAGGGTCCTTCATTTAAGACAGAGATGAGAAGAATGTTTTTCTCTCGGAGGGTTACGTGTCTTTGGAACTCTCTTCCTCAAACGGCAGTGAAAGCAGACTTGGAATTTTTTTTAAAGGTAAAGCTACATAGCTCCTTGATTAAAAAGGGGGTGCAAGATCATTGGGGGAGGCAGGGATGTGGATTGAGGTTATAATCAGATCAGCTATGGTGTTACTGAATGGCAGAACAAGCTTAAAGTGTTGAGTGGTCTAAACACCTGTTCCTAATTCACATGTTCATGTGTACATATGTTTGCATGAAATATAGAACATCCATGATCCATAAATAGTATAGGCTTGATGAGCTTAATGGCTCTCTCTGGTTCAGAGATTGCTATCACTTGCAATATGAATATATATGGCATTTCTCTATCTACTATTTTAATAGTATTCAGATTAAATTCCCTTATGTCTCAGTTAAATTAATAGCCAGAGGGACATCATACTACACATTAAAATTAATTTCATAATATACAAAGTAATTTCTAGACTATAATCTTCAGAATAATTAAAATACTCACCAACTTTTCTAGGTTTATTATCACAAAGAAACCCAATAATTGTGTAATAGGCCCAGCACTAAACAAGTGTGTCAACACAGAAAACATTGATCTGTTTTTACATTAAAATTTTAAAAACCCATGATAGTTATGATGAAATTATGTCTGCTACAGAACTCTGCCAAAGTTCACAGGGTCAGGGAGACAGACCTCCTCCGAAGCAACCTTTTGACAGTGAGTGACTCAAAGTTAGTTCACAATCGGGCTGGAGCGTGGTGATTCTTTGAGGGCTGTCCCCAGCCTACCTTCTAATTCTATCTTTTACTCTTGTTCTATGCTTTTAAAATTGTACTCTAACTCTTATAAACTCTCTACGACTCTAACACTGAATTCTGAAATCTCTCCTTTTCTTCTTCCCTCTGTACTCTATGAACAGTATGCTTCATATATAGCACACAAGAAATAATACTTTTCACTTTATCCCAATATATGTGATATAATAGATCAAATCAAATCAGACTTGAAGACCCTGGAGACACTGCCAGCTGCTGGAAGTAGACAGGGAAGGTTTCAGGATTGCTCATCACACCCTTCATAAATGCAATCTATAGCCCTAGCAACTCCTTTATGTTTGGTTTTGGTTTTCAATTCAAATTTAAATTCTCTTTTCCTCAGTCTTTTACAACTTAGGCCTGACTCCAACCTCAGTAGAGCCTACTTCCACTCTTCTGAAGGTCTGTATCACACACCTCAATCAATGTACCTGCCTCCAAATATGTGGCAGGTCCCTTTGATACCAAATGAAGTGGGAACTCCGGCACAGCCTTCCTTGGCCCTGTCTCCTCCTCATTAATTACCTGGTTTTTGGATAGATGGATGCACTGCCCCCAAGCATGGGCGCAGGGAACTCCTGTATGGCTGGGATCTGTTTACTTCCTGGTCCCAGTGGAATGTGTGATTCTTTTGCCAGACTCCCACTGGAGTATAGTAGCAATCTGCATGAATGGTTGAACAATTTCAACACCACTGTACATTCAAACACAATCTCACAGGAACTGAAACAATTGGAATTTGAGTTTTTTTTCTTAAGTTCTAGATGTTGATGCTGGAAAACAATTAAAAAAGGCCTAGTTTCTCTGGTTCATCAAACATTTTACCTGATTAGGGTACTATTTGTTTTGTTACTGTTGTGAATTACCTGTGCTGCTGTATGCTGGAGCTCCATCAGTAATATTGTCAGGGACCTTCCCAGGGTACAATATAGTGACCAGGGACTGTGGATGGGTTGCCCAGTATAACCTGTTTGCTATAGTTCCCTGGTGAAATAGGTCAATCTTAGTCCAGCCCAGAGGCACTGGTCCTGAAAGAGATGAGTGCACAAGAAAAGAAATCTCAAAATGAAATACAGAGGAGACTTGAGATTTCACCTACAACAAGCAGAATTCAATGTGATATTCTTCATGGAATTCAGGAAAAATGTCAAACAATTTCACGGCACTGGCTGAGGCATAGACACACATGATCTGTTTGACAAAGTACTGCAGATACTGAGATCTGAAATATAAATAGAAAACACTGGAAAAACTTAGCAGGTCTGGCAGCATTTGTGAAGGGAGTAGTAGAGGGTCCAAATGACTCTTCTTCAGAACTAGAGAGAGATAGAAATGTGATGGGTTTTATGCTGTTGAATAAAGAGGGGAATGGCAGATGGAGCAGAATAGAAGAAAGGGATACGTTGGAATGCGGAAAAGATGAAGTGACATGGAAGTCATGTAGCATAAGAGAAAGGAGTAGTAAAACTAATATTAAAGACTAAAGGGACAATTTTACTAAAAAATTCTAACTGCTGGATGAAGGTGAAATTGGGAGAGAATTGCGCCCTTTTGTTGGGTAAGTTCCCAGATGCAATTGTACTGTATTTAAAGAAGAAAAAGTGCCCAGATGTGATTCTCAGTAGCAGGGTGAGGGGGCGAAGCCTATTCTCACCAGGAAGCCAGCTGCTAAGCTCTAGGGTGCCATTGTGCAGGCACTCCGATCTCCTAGTGCACTGTGTACATAACGTAGGCTGTGCACTGAGAGATATTGCTCCCTCCCCCTGCCAATTGTTATCCCGGGTGGGTGCCAAGATGGCAATACATTTGTGGAAGCCCCATGGACATTGCCTGATCCTGCCCTCTGATGAGGATCACGTCAGCCTACGTTTAATGCAAAGGAGACTGCATCTTGAGAGATGAATACAATCTTTTCTATTCTTTATGAATCAAGCTGAGTTAATGAGCATGTCAACACTGGTCTTGAATTCCACAAATGCAAAATCAGATCGAATCCTTAGCAAACAAAAGAAATTTAAAACAATGATGCAAGAAGGAGATTCTACTTGCTGTATTGTCTTTGTGATTGTATTTTATCCACATCCTTAACGGTCTGACAGTACATTGAATCAGGTACTCAATTCAAATCACCATTTTCATAGGTTAAATGTCCAAAACATACAGATTTAATCAGTTATCAGCTATACTTTTTCAAGTAATGTGGAAAGTCAATTAAAAGAAAAATAAAACATTGGGAATTATATTGAGGAAAGAAAGATTAATTTTCATTTACATAAGACATCCCCGAGTGTTTTATAGTCAATTATGTATTTTTGAAGTGTAGTCACTCTTGTAATGGAAGCACATTGAAAAACAATAGTGTCAGTCTTCAGAGATTATGCCAAAGCTTTAGATTTCACTAGCCAAACTATACTTGGAATTATTGTGCTCAGTCTGTTAGTCATGCTGCAAATTTGATATACACTCATTAGAGGGTCTGTGCACAGTAGGAAATAACATAACATTCTGAGAAAAGTTCAGAGAAATTCAAGGAACAATCTAGAATAAATTAAAGACGGATCTCATTGAAATCAATGAGGTATGTAAGAGTGGCAGTCAATGGATGTGAGGCTGGTTTGCATAATGGACTGGGCTATGATAGTGGGTCATCAACAACGTATCCTCTAATTTGTTTTGTAGCATGTGACTGACTCATTCAAGTACACCAGTCCTTAAAGTTTTTTGAGCGGCTTAAAAGGGTCGACTTGTGCACTGCCTGTGCAGGAATTTTTGGATTTATGCAGCTAAGAAATAACATTGGTACCAACATAAATCATTAACTCTATTCTTCTCTCCAAGTATTTCCATCATTTTTTGTTTATATTTCTAATTTCCAGCTTTCTCTTTTGCTCTTGTATATAAATATACACCATTTAAAATTCAGTTTCATTTTATAATTCTTTGAAAAACATTTAGAAAATGGACCAACAGACAAAGATTATATCAATAAACTAACAGATCATCAATGCTGTAGATTAGATGGCATAAGCTTTGCACCATGTGGGATGTAGCTGTGTTTAACTTAGCCTGCATCACTAAAGAACCAATACTGTAAGTAAACATAATAAAGGTCAGTCTGAGTTTAATTACTATTTTGTGATGTGAGAAAGTTTTGCAAATTTGAAAATGCTTGCAAGTTTCTAACCCTCGGACAAAAAAAAAGAATGAAATGCTTGCCCTTCTTTTTTTGTCTATAATTCCTGATACATATCAAATATGACATCTAAAGTATGATAGAGTCATAGAGGTTTACAACGTGGAAACAGGTCCTTCAACCTAACTTGTCCATGCTGCCCAATTTTTACCACTAAGCAAGTCCAATTGCCCGCATTTGGCTCATATCCCTTTATAGCCATCTTACCCTTGTAGCTGTCTAAATGCTTTTTAAAAGACAAAATTGCATCTGCCTGTTCTACTACTTCTGGCAGCTTGTTCCAGACACTCACCACTCAGTGAAAAAAATTGCCCCACGGACCCTTTTGTATCTCTCTCCTCTCATCTTAAACCTATACCCTCAAGTTTTAGACTCACTTATCTTTGGGAAAAGATGTTGACTATCAACGTTATCTACGGCCCTCATTATTTTATAGACTTCTATAAGATCACCCCTTAAGCCTCCTATGCACCAGGGGAAGAAGTCCCAGCCCATACAGCCTCTCCTTATAACTCAAACCATCGAGTTATTTCAGCATCCTAGTAAATCTTTTCTGCATTCTTTCTAGTTTAATAATAGCCTTTCTATAATAGGGTGACCAGAACTGTACACAGTATTCCAAGTGTGGCCTTATTAAGGTCTTGCACAACTTCAAGACATCCCAACTCTTGTATTCAATGTTCTGACCAATCAAACCAAGCATGCCAAATTCCTTTTTCGCCACACTGTCCACCTGTAACTCCACTTTCAAGGAGCTTTGAACCTGTACACTTGTACGTTTATTCTATAACTCTCCCCAATGTCCGATCATTCACTGAGTAAGTCCTGTCCCGATTTGATCTACCAAAATGCACCCTCTCTCATTTATCTAAATTAAACTCCATCTGCCATTCATCAGCCCACTGGCCCAATTGATCAAGATCCTATTGCATTCCTAGATAACATTTTTCACTGTCCACTATGCCACCAATCTTGGTGTTATCTTATTAACTTACTAGCTATGCTCCATAAATTCTCATCCAAATCATTGATATAAATAACAGTGGACCCAGCACCGATCCCTGAGGTACACTACTGATCACAGGCCTCCAGTTTGAAAGAAGTCCTCTATAGCCACAGTGTCTTTGGTCATCAAGCCAATTTTGTATCCAATTAGCTACACCTCACTCTGTGAGATTTAACTTTATGCAACAACCTACCATGCAATACCTTGTCAAAAGCCTGCTAAAGTCCATTTAGACAACATCAACTGCATTGCCCTCATCTACCTTCTTAGTTACCCCTTCAAAAAACTCAAATTGTTTGAATTGACATGATTTTCCACTCACAAAGCCATGCTGGCTGTCCCTAATCAGTCTGTGCCTCTCTAAATGCCTGTCGATCCTATCTCTTAGAATACCTTCTGACAACTTACCCACTACAGATGTTAGGCTCACTGGTCTGTAATTCTCAGGCTTTTCCCTGCAGCCCTTCTTAAACAAAGGCACAACATAATGCATTGACTGTAAATTCCCTTTCAGAAGGATCACTGCATTGCATTTATGTTCTTAGTAATATGCTCTTAACACAGTTACCTTTCATATTGGGAGAATACAGCAGTCTGATCATGACGTATGGTCGTTCCTCAGTTGGATTCACAATATTGAATTTGGATGTATCAAGTGACTCAAACTCAAAATTTTCTAACACAAAAAACACCACAAAATAAGTGACTAATTCTTATTTATTTTGTTGCAAAAAGAAATAGTTATGACATTAATCAGCTTTAAAATTCATTTGAAATATTCTTTGAATGTTTAAAGAATTAACTTGCATTATATAACAGTTTCACCATATCTATTCGGGAAATGTAAAGAAGTTGATATGGTAGATAGAAAGAAATGATTCCTCCCCTGCCCAAAACAAGAGGGTATAACCTGAAAATTACAGCACGGCCATTTAGGAATGATATCATGAAGCACCTCTTCACACAAAGAGTAGTGGAAATCTGAAACTTTCTCCCCAAAAGGCTGTGGATGCTAGCAGTCATTGAAACTTTCAAAACTGCCATTGATAGATTTTTGTTAAGGAAGATGTATCAAGGGATATGGAATCAACGTGTGATTGGAGTTAAGCTACAGATCAGCCATAATCTAACTGAACAGCAAAACAAGCTTCTGCTGCTGAATCTTTTGCTCCTGTTCTTTTTCCTCCAATGTTCTTCCCAGAAATGTCACAAAGCATTTCACACACAGGAGTCAGTAACATGCTTACTTTACAGCACGTAATGATAGTGCTGCCCAAACATTCCCCATGTATGCACAAATAAAAGCTCACATTCTTTTATCTCATGGATGTGCTGTAAAATATAAGGTATTAGTCAGATGTAGCATTTTGAAGCAATTTTCATTTTGTTGGATTTTTAAAGAAATGCACCAATATGGAAAGGGAATTAGTCAAGGCCTGATGGATGGCACAGTGGTACATTGGTTAACACTGCTGCCTCATAGTGCAAGGGACCTGGGTTCAATTCTGGTCTTGGGTCACTGTGTGGAATTTGCATGTTCAGTCCATGTCTGTGTGGGATTTCTCTGGGTGTTCTGGTTTCCTCTCAAAAGTGTGCAGGTTAGGTTGATTCGCCATACTAAATTTCTCCTTAGAGTCAGAGGATGGCACGGTAAATACGTGAGGTTACGGGGATAGGATCTGGGTGGGATTGTTGTTAGTGCAGACTTGATGGGCTGAATGGCCTCCTCCTGCACTTAGGGATTCTATGATTCTATGGCCATTTTAAAAAGTCTTTCATAAAATGTGGGTTTCACTGGCCAGGCCAGCATTTATTGCCTATCTCTAATTGCCCTTGAGAAAGTGGTGGTCAACTGCTATTCCGTTAATGTTGCTGCCTCTAAATCCAAGAAGACCCATCTAACAGCATTCTGGGATAATTGTGTCCTCATTACAATGGACAGCAACAGTTCATCATCTATTCTAAGAGGGACAATAAATGCTAGCCTTGTCATTGATGCCAATATCCAAAATAATAATTAAAAAAAAGTGAGAAGTCACCAACAAATAACAAGTGTTTTTGTCATCAGAGGGCCCTTTATATTTAGCTCTTACCATAAAACTTAAGAGTAAATTCAGTTACAGCTGTCTCCTTGGATGTTTCTTCCGTACTCCCATTCAAAAGTGTTAGCTTAGAAAGAGACGACTTTGAGCATAACATCAAATCGCCATAGAATATAGAAACAGTCAACTTTATATCAAGGGGATTCAACCACTCCTAAAGAGAAACACAAGAACCGCATCAGGAAGAAACTACTGCATCTATACTGTATACAATATATAGGCATAAAAAAATTCTTGCATAATTTATAAGTGCCTAAAAACCCATTGAGAGAAGATAAGTTAAACAATTAGATGGAGGAAATTCCTGAGTAGTCTTCTAGACAGCTGTGCAGATCAGAAGACCCAGACATGTCCACAATTACAGTGAACAGATGGAAAACTCTGGCTGACATGCCTGTCAGTTCCCAAGCCTGGGAGTAAGACTTGTCTCTGTTGGAAGAACTCAAGAAATTAGCAATAACTTTAGGATGATATATGGAGTTAGCTGTTTGAAGATTCATGAGTACATTAAGCAATTTCAATTTTATATCCCATCCCATTCATTGCTGTATTATACTTTTCACAATAACTCCAATCTAGTACGAGAATAAATATAGACACACATTTAATTTTCAAGTTAGAAAAGAGGAACAGGCTGCAAATGAACAAATGGCCAAATTAATCTTTTGATTTATATAACTCTAATTTTGCTCAGTTCCTCCTGATGAAAGCCAGATCACTCATACTGTCAGCGAGCATGACAACAATGCAAAGTTACAATGATATTGAATTCGATGATCAACCATGATCAAAATGAATGGCGGAGGAACTCGAAGAGCCAAACAGCCTGCTTCTAGTTTCAATGAACTATATTAGTCATCTTTTTTTCTTTATTCAACCATTGGGATATATATTAATCTTCTATCTTCAAATAAATATAATTACCTCTGATGTAGATTTTAGCAAAATTAGTTTCACTGAAATATTCTTTATTCCAATTGGTAAGATCTCACCAAGTGTGTTGTTAAGAATTGTGTCATTGCTGATACCTAAATACAAGCAAAGCAAAGAGTAATTGAGGTAATTTATCTTTCTGAAAGGAGGTCAGCTTCAATAGCAGCATTGAAATGTAAACTATCGAACTGAAGAGAACACCATGATACACACAGGATTGGATTTGTCTGCATTCTTCTGTTCTAATGTATATTTGAGTAAACAAACTCAGTCGCTGAGTTCCTTCTGCAGCCAGCTCCACTGAAGCAGCAATTTCTATGGCTATTTTCAAAGTAAGTCAACTCTTGATTGGCAAACCTTTCTCTATAATTTCACTTCCCAGACCACAGACAACTCTGTCCTGAATTATGTCATTCTGCACATCACCAAACTCACAATATTTTGCAAGTCTTTTTTATGCAGTCATGATTTGCGCAATCAATTCCCCCTGTTCTTGATTTCTTCTGTGGAATCTGAAGCATTCTGCAATCACCAAAGACTTCTGCAAAAACTGTGCTTGCAAAATTTATGATTTGTTTATATGCTTTAGTGCCTGGCCTCTCCAGTTGCACTATATTTCTGAGGGGATAAAACATGTCTCCCAACCCCACCCCCAGTCATGCTCAGGGACATGGGCACCCTAATATTTTTTGTTATTTAGGTGCATTGACTATGCTAAATTCTCCCTCACTGTACCTGAACAGGCTCCAGAATGTGGCAACCAGGGGATTTCACAGTGGCTTCATTGCAATGTTAATGTAAGCCTACTTATGACTAATAAATAAAAGCTATTTAGTTTGTCTGTGCAAAATAGTCTAATTGCTCGGTATAGGAGTTCCATTGGTCCACATTTTCATCAAAGAATCCCACATTGCTGAAAACTCCTGCCATTTTCTTACTAATAGAGCTTCCAGCAGCTACCTGTTTTTTTTAATGAAGTTCAGCCTCTTTTTAAACACACCCAGCTCTATAATTGTTCTCCAGAGGATAGTTATTCACATCCATCTTGCCCAACTTTTTCAATAATTTTACTCCTCCTGGGTGGCTGGCATGTGCCATTCGAAGTCCTTGTTGCCAGTTTTTACATTGTATATTGGAGAATTGACTCTAGGAAGCATGGACAATTAAAAATAATGGAGTTTTATTTATAGAGTGGTGTTCATTACATGGCTGCTTCTTCACTCTGGGAGTTTCCCATACTAGTGACCTGGAGGCTGGAATTTTACTGGGGGTGGGCAAAGCTGGTAGAACAGCATTCCCCGTTGGCCTTGGCCAGGATCGTACAATCCTCAGGCAGACATTCCACCCGGAATTCTTTACTGCAGAGGCTGAATCGTTAACTAGCTGAGATAGGTAGATTTTTAATAAATAAGGGAATTAAGGGTTCTGGGGATAAGTGTGAAAGTGGACTGAAGATTATCATCTCAGATCAAACATGATCCCATTGAATGAGGAGCAGATTTGATGGGCTGAATGGCCTACTTCTGCTCCTATGTCTTACGGTCTTATGTTAGTGAACCAGATGGATTTTTACAACAATGATACTTTCATGGTCACCATTACTGACGCTAGCTTTTAATTTCAGATTTTATTAATTACATGCATTAATTGAATTTAAATTTCACCATTGTCATGGTGGGATTTGAACACATGTCCCCAGAGCATTTGCCTGGGTTTCTGTATTATTAATCAGTGGCATCACCATTTCCCCTTACAAAAATTTAAACTGTTTAAGAATTTGAGAAGTAGCAGCTGAACTTGGCAAAACATTCCCTTAAGCCTGCTTCTTAATTCAGCAAGAAAATAGCTGATCTTCGATCTCAACTTTATTTTCCTTAATCTTCCTAGTGTGCAAAACTTTATTGATGTCAGTCTTGAATACACAGCTGATAAAGCACCAATGACCTCTTAGGTACAGAATTATGAAGATTCATAACCCTCTGACTGAAGAAATTCTCACCTCATCCCTAAACAGCCGACCCTCTGTAAGAAATAGACTGGATATTAAGCAATTCTTGGTGTAGTGAATGCTGACTCACCATGTGCCTTGCAGGGGCAGCCTAGATCAAAGGTTTCATATATAGAAGGCACATGTTTTTGTAAGTAACACATACGTGTGTGCTTTTGCATGATATTCCCAGCATCATGGTGTAGAACATGTTGATGGACCACGTGGGCTTCTTCTATCCATCAATCTCACATACTTATAAGAGCCAAACAAACTTGGCACTTCAACATAAGTGGAAGTGGAGTCAACAGCAAATGACTCAGAGCCTGTCTGTATTAATAATCCCCTAGTCGCTGGCATAGACAGAGGTCAGGACAGTTCAATCTATCTTGCCTGTAAATAGTGTCTAACATGAGAGAGATATCAACAATTAAGAAAATAACTTAGAGAAAGAGAAATATAAATGAGTATTGAAAACCATTTCTAAATCACATTTATCTTAGGATGTTCATCATAGTATAATTGTGAAAACTGGTGACAATACCTTTCACTGTCCTTTTGTTCTTTGGGAATGGTCCATACAGATTCCTGTGGGTCAAATGTTTCAATAATCGTAATTAAGATTTATCATCAAAATCGGTATTTCACTCCAACTAAAAGGTCGTAATAATTTCACAGCTGACTGAGTACTTAATCTTTTGGGGTTCAGAGATCCTAGTGTGCTTAAAGACAAATGAGTATGAGGAAATTATCCAATGGATGAAATGCTATGTAGAACTATAACTTAATTACATCACCCAAAAGGAGATTTGAAAAATATAGTTAAAATTTTGTAAGTGGACATCGCCCACCCACTGTTATGTGAAGACAATCAGTTTCACACAATTAACTCCATACAGCTTCAACCAATCTTGTGAGAAAAAACTAATGTGCAGTTGTTTTGATCACAGTTTCCACAACAGTTCAACATGAAACTGAACCATATAGATCTGGAAATTCAGTTGGTGTTGGTGCCTCTAATTTCCAGGAAGAAGGAAATTAAATATCAGTCTTTGTTAATCCTCTGACTATTATCTGACAACCATGCTGGAAACACAATGGCAGAATCATCCCAAAAGTCAGCAAAGTCCCATTTTGGGCAGATAAAGTGGTGTTTGATCCACCAACAGCAATGGCAGATTTTTATGCCGTATTGTGCAATTCATATAAAAATGCAGAAGCATGGGTTTCATGTCAGATCCTGGAAGGTGGTCTCTGAGTCACCCGACCCATCATTGCCTCAGTGTTTCAATAATCGAATACCATTTACACAACTAGCATGCTTCATGTCAGAGGAAGCCGATATGAAATCATGGCTGCCACATCTAGGAAACATACTGTCCTGCAGTTCCCTTCAGCCCTTCATTGAAGCCCCCATCTGGTAATAAAAGATAGCTATGAAGAAGCTGCTGTATAGACCTGCCTGTAGCATCTACTATCCCTAAAGACAAGAGTTGCTCCATGAATGATGTGCTAGCTTGAGTGCGCTCATCTCCAAGCTCCCCTCAGGCTTCTGCTGCCAGGTGCACACCTTTTGAGTCGAGTGGTACTTCACACCAATCCCTGTTCTTGGGGTGTGGGATCAATAATATACAACCAGCATTCCAGAGTCTTCAAGCAATAAAAAGGGGAATATCAGGATACTGCCATCAGTACAAGATGTGACATGGCAGCATATGCTCTCATGTATAGAAACCAGTAAGCCAAGGATTCTTCATATGCCTCCCTAAGCTCACAAAACAACAAACCTCCCTCCTCTCCAACCATATTAAAGGCACCAATCAGGGTCCCCAAAACCAAAACATTTAAATCATATTCCACCAATGAAACCTTACTGAAAAGGGCACATGGATACTCCTTCTCTGGCCCCATCTCCTCGAGTCAGTCAGAATGTTCAACACATCATGCAGCAGGATTTCTGAGGAAATAACGTTCAAGTGAAGCCCAATGCAAAATGGAGGAACAGCACCTTGTCTTCCAGCTGGGCACTTTACAGTCTTCTGGATTGAGCACTGAGTTCAACGACTTCAGACCATGAACTCTCTCCTCCACTTCACCCCATTTCCAATTATTTCATTTCATTTCTTCTTTTCATCATATTCATCCATTTTTATTACTTTTCATTCTTATTTCTATTTTTCTACTTCTGAAATCTTGCTCTCCTTCTTGCCACTCACACATTCTGATAACTTAGTGGACGCTTTTAGCACCTTTCTCAGCTTCATCATCATCATCATTTACATTTTCTTTGTCCAATTACAGCACCCCCCTCCAACCTTATCGTATAAATCTTGTCTATTTTCTTTACTTTCAATTCTGACAAACGGTCATTCAGAGTTTCTCCAGCATTTTCTGTTTTTGCTCTAGAACTAGGGGGTACTGTTTTAAAATTAGGGCTGACTCTTAAAACAAGAATTTTTTTTCTCTCAGAGGGTTTTGCAACTTTGGAACTCTGTCTCAGAAAGTAGTGGCAATGGGGGTCATTGAATATTTTTAAGGAAGAGATAGATAGATTCTTGTTACACAAGAGAATCAAAGGTTACCGATGACAGATTGGATTGTGGAATTCCACAACAGATCGGCCACGATTGTACTGAATGGTAGCGTAAGCTCAAGGTGCCGAATGACCTGCTTCTGCTCCTAATTCGTTCATTTATATGTTTGTATGTTTCCTCTTCTTTGAAAGGTAGCCCTAAAATACATAGTATTTAATCATGTGGAGACTAACAGT
Source organism: Sphyrna mokarran (assembly GCA_024679065.1). NCBI lineage: Eukaryota > Metazoa > Chordata > Chondrichthyes > Carcharhiniformes > Carcharhinidae > Sphyrna > Sphyrna mokarran. The sequence goes on from JAGIQG010000022.1 coordinate 7,036,138, forward strand.
TTACACCACTGCTCCTCTGTTGTGACAAAGACTATGAGGCAGCGTGTGCGCATTTCCATCAACTTTAATACATTGTAGTGAATCTGGAACTTAGCCTTGGTGCTCTTGATCTGGAGCCCTGTAATCCCTGAAATGAAATAATGTTGCTTGGATGTTATCCAAATCCTGTAAATTCTTACCTCAACTTAAGTTGGTTCAATCTAGGAATATCAGCTGGTAGGCCACCTTGTTGTAAATGGATCCAAGACCTTTGAATATCTATTGTGCATAGGTGGCTGGCATGAACAAGGAATACCTTCGGAAAAAAATATGTTATTAACAACCAACTCCATACCAGTTCTGGCACAGAGGCCTCTTTCCTACTGTACATTTAAAATAAAAGTTTATTTATTAGTCACAAATAAATCTTACATTAACAATACAAGGTTGCTGTGAAATTCCCCTAGTTGTCACACTCTGGCATCTGTTTGGGTCAATGCACCTAATCAGCATGTCTTTCAGACTGAGAGAGGAAACCAGAGCATCCAGAGGAAATCTATGCAAACATCCAAGCCAAGAATCAAACCTGGGTCCCTGGCACTTTAGCCCCAGTGCTAACCATTGTGCCACCTTTGTGGTAAGTTTTTTACTGCCATTGGTTGAGAATATGGATGCTCACTTTTTGCAAAATCTAAAGTCAAAAACAAAGTCAAATCTTCCAATGCATAGATTAAAAGCAGATATTCTCACTTCTGAACAATTAGGTTTATTTCATTGATACCATGCTCATTATTGGGCTGTGGTTGTTAGAAGTTGTGGATTAGCGTTCCTCCTGGGAGGAATTCAATGTCCTCCTGGTAATATCTTTAGGTGGGCAGATGGTGGATGGAACACCATCACCTTCCTGCCTCCACTGATTAATTCTATGGCAGAATGGCCCATGGTCAGTCTCTTTATGGAGCCTAATTCTAGTCTCAGCACATGCATTAGAAAAGGGAGTTGTTTTCCTGTTGTCATTGCTTAGTACCACAATCATTGTTTATGCGCAGTTGCATATACAGAATGATTATCAAGTTCATATCTGTAGCAACAGTCATTATTGTCAAAACCATCCATCATATAAAGTACTTGGCGATGCTTTCTTTAGGTACTATAAAAGTTCAATCTTTCTTTCTTTCAATCAATCATTACCACTACCTTGTAGCGAAAGTGCACTTCTCAATTTTTTAATTTATCAATTAAGTTGCAAGGATTCCTCTGGGACTCTTCAATAGCAGATGCAATTGTCCCAAAAAATTTTTAAGTGTTGCCCCAGGTAGGAAAAATGGCATATTACCCACTGGGGGATTCAACATAATCCACTACACTTAAGATTTTTTTTAGTTAAACAGATATGGCCTGGGTGGGATTGTGGTCAGTGCAGACTCGATGACCAAATGGCCTGTTCTGTAGGGTTTCTTGTAGGGAAAGAGATGTGTGGGACTAAAGACACTGGCACGGCCAGCTCCTCATTTTTAAAGGGCACCCCAATCTCAAGGCAACCCAATACCCAACTTGCTGGTATCAGTCGTCCACCCCACCCCACCCCCAAAAACCGAGGATCAGGTGAATCCAGCTAAAATTTAGAAATGCATATGAATGAAAATTTATAGATGCTAATCTGGTTCACACCTTGGCGACTGAGGCCAGGGAGAATCTCAGAATGTGTTCTCCTCTGTGCAAATTACATTCAGCCCCTCTGGAGATTTTCCAGCCATTATGTGATTTGTGCTTTCACGCATGGGGCCAGAGAATCGCTTCCAGCTTCTTAATTCCAACTAAATCTAGTTACACCTAACAATGTTGCTGAGGTAAACCCTTGTAAACGTCAGGGATGGGTTCTCTTGCCTGATTGTAAAGGGGCATCTTAGACATGTGAAGAAAAATTGCTGTTGCCCAGTACTTCTCGTGAAATAATGAACATTTTCATAAACAACAGGACAAATTTACCAGTATCCAAATAACCAGATTATCTCATCATGCACTTAAGGATGTTATAGAAAAATACAAATAGGAAGTGGTCATTTGGTCTACAAGGTCCACTTTTCAAATAGCACGAGGGGTCAGGGACTTAAGGTGAGGGGGTTAAGGTATAATTTGGATGCTAGAGGGAGTTTTTTCACACAGAGGGTGGTGGAGGTATGGAATGCACTGCCAAGTAAAGTGGTGGAGGCAGGCACTCTGGAGTTATTTAAGAAATACTTAGATGTGCACATGAACAGAATGGGAATGGAGGGATTTGGAAAACTGATTTAAAATAGGGATCATGAGCCTTGGGAGTCCCTGGGAAGTGTGTAATTAGTCGATATTGATGTATTTGTTTTTATCCTACAGGTACTTTGGTCCGCCTTGTTGTCTAACAAGGGGCATACATGCAATGGGTCGTGAGAGGGCTGCTCTTGATTTTTTGAGAGTATCCTAGTGCTTCACGTTGTTAGTGAACGCTTGACCTGGACCATTTGATGGGCAACACAACAGCTCAGTGACTGTCGCTGTGCTGTGCGGATACATGGATTTGGGCCTGTGTCTGTGGGAGTTTGCGCATTCTCCCCGTGCTTGCATGGGTTTTCTCCGGGTGCTCTGGTTTTCTCCCACATCCCAAAGATATGCTCTTAGGCTGATTTGCAGAACAAGTTCTCCCTAAATTGTCTCAGATTTGGTTTCAATCCATAGATCTATAAACGTAGATAGGGATCACAGGTAGAAGTGGAAACATCCAGGTAGCAGCACGGGCCTGTTGGGCCGAAGGGCCTGTTTCCCGTGCTGTTTTGTTCTTTGTTCTTTCCTCATAGATTTGTCCCATAATAAGAACATAAGGAATAGAACTAGGATTAGGTTTGTGGATCTTTGAAACTTCTCTACTATTCATTGAGATAACAGATGCTACCAAATCATTTCACGTCCTGGCAAAGGGTTCCGCAAAATTTACCGACATTAAAACATAGAAAAGCACTGCAATAATTTGTAATGAAATAAATCATGTTATATAAAGTTGCTAAAGACAAAAAAGACAAAAGGCTAGTCTTTCCAATTGTGCCATGGGTGTAAGAACCTTCACTGAAGTAGAATAAAAGTGTACAGCTCTTTATTTTCAATTTGTAAACAAAAAATCAACCTGATAGATTACAAATGTTTCAATTGGCAAAATTCTCAAATAACACTTAATCTAGAAAAGGAGTTGAGGATTCTGGGAGAAATTGGAGTTAAGACCACATTCAGATCAGTCATTATCTTACTGAATGGCGCAGCAGGCTAGGTGGCCTGGAAAGACTCTTTCTGCTCCTTTTTCTGGTGACCTTATGATCTATCGTGTGTCAAGAATTGTTTAAGTTGCAGGTGCAGCAAACTGAATCAGGAGTGAATTAAGCAGTTGCCTCAATTTAGCAACTTCTCATTACATTTTCATAGTAAGTAAGCTTCGAGTTGCAGAGATTTCCAGGAATCATTGCAAGTTTGGTGAGGGTTTTTTTTGTATGTTGAAAATATTGTTCTTCATTTACCTGTTTCAAACTGTAATGATCATCAGCTGCCATCAGGCACTCCTTCAGTAAAAACAGGATGGCCAGGCAGAAATCCTCCATCACCTGAAGCTTCCAGTCTTGCATAAAGAGCTGGTCCCAGATCAACAACACTGCTGGCAGGTCCAGGATGCTTACAAAACCCTGTGACATATATAATTTAGTGACACCCAAAATAAATTACAGTGTCCAACTCATCCAATATTATAGTGAATAAACTAACTAAGGTGTGTAGATTGGACAGATTTGAACCTTGCGTCGTGCTGAGTTTATTTGCATAGGAGCAAAGAAATAGAAGGCCATTTAGTCCTTAAATTCTACTATTCAATATGATCATGGATTATCTGCAACTAACTGAATGTATCCTCCCTAGCTCTCAATCCCTTTATCCTTGGATAACAGAAGTCTCTTAGTGTTAAGTTTAAAATTAGCAACTGACTAGCATCAATTTGTGGAAGAAAGAACTTTCCAAATTTTGACTGCCCTTTGCATGAACAAATGTTTCCTTCCCAGGCCACCTAGCCTGATGTGCCATTCATAAGATCATAGCTGATTTGAATGTGGCCTTAATTCCAATTTCTCCCAGAATCCTCAACTTCTTTTCTAGATAAAATTATATGAGAATTTTGCCAATTGAAACACTTGTAATCTATCAGGTTTATTCTTTGTTTACAAATAGCAAATAAAAGGTGGACAAAATTTGGAAAGTTCTGGTTCTAAATTTTAGACAATGCTCTCAAGTCCTAGATTCCCCAACCAAGAAAATAGTTTCTTCCTATTTGCCCTATCTATTATCCATAATATCTGAAAATTTTGATCAAGCCACCCCTTTGACATCAAAATCCCAGGGAATACAACACCCGGGCAGAATTTTCCGTTCTTTGCACTAAATGCTGGTTGGGGCAGAAACCTGGTGTGCAACTTGCAAGCTGTATGTCTGGTTTTTCTCACCACATCTTGCAGCACTCTGCAGAGAAGAAATCTCCTGGCATGGCCCACACTGTCAGGCTTAGTAGAGCTGACAACATGATTCCACAAAGATTGGGGTGCCCTTTTGCACACCCTCTCTCCTCAATGAGGAAGGGAAATACCCCTAAAAATTCACAAGGGCAAACCCTCTCCCCCCATGAATAAGGGGAATCCCCTCCCCCAATGAGGGGCCTCCGGTACTGCTCTTGCCAGAGAGCAGTGCCAGAGGGAAATGCCAAGGTACAGCCCAGTTATGCCCTGCTCCCTCCGGGGGCTATACTTACTTTGTGCTCTTGATGGATTCCTTTCATCTGGTTTTGTTTTGAAAAGCAGATGTAAACTTCACTGACGTGACATCACATCGGCAAGGTGGGAATTTCAAATGTTGAGGTATGTGGGAAGGCGAAAATGTGGGAAAGTCCACGAATTATGTTAAAAGTTATTGAAATTAGGAACTCTGTTATGTCACTGATGAGACGTAGGATTAGTCAAAAAACAAGATATTCTAAGTCACGCAAGACTTTGTGCCCACCTCACCATTTGCACTCGCAGTTAATTCAGGAAATTAAAACAAATCTGGTTTTGTGTCCCTGATTGCTATCCTGAGAGCTATATACATATGCGACAATGCTGAAAGAGAAAGATGGCTAGCAATGATGCTTCTGCAGTTGAGAAGTTTATTGACCCTACTGTTTAAACTTGAAGGATGGCCAGCAGCTATCAAAGCATATGGTAGACATTGGCTTCAGGAAGAAGGGCAAAAAAAAAGAAAAATAAAAAGACTTGCTTCAGGATTGTGCCTCAGAACATCCCAAATATTGTGGAATTCTCTCCACTGCTCTTACCTCTCCCATCCATTTCCTGAGGACTATTATTGGATTTTTCATTAATTTTTTACTGCTATGATGTAATTCTTCAGAGCCAAGCCTGGTGTTGTGAGGTTTCTCAGTCTGTGCCATCTCCAGGGCAATCCCCTCAAGCAAGAATTCCTGAATATGAAAAAAGAATAAAATATGTCACACTCTACACCTCCTCCCATACCCCCTCAAACATTTACAGCCCCCACATATCTTCACATCTCTCCACCAACCCCATGCTCTTTTACAACTCTATATTCCCTATGCCACTTCACATCTGCACAACCCAAACCTCCACCAACCCTCACCACCCAACAGTATCCAATGCCGCTTGAAGACCCAAACCTATAAGAGGTCGCTAGTCAAAGACTCGAACCCTAGAAAAGGTTGCTGATCAAAGACCTGAACACTGGAAGAGCTAATTGGTTGAAAATCTGAACCCTGGGAGAAGTCACTGTTCAAAGACTAATCCTTGGATGAATTTGCTGGCCCAAGAACAGCCAGCTCCTGGATGCTGCTGCACAAAGGAGGTCCCCCTAGTTGATGCTCCACCCACCCAGTTATTCAGGTGGTGTTCCAGGGTCTGGCTGCTAACAGCCTCCATCTTCTCCTTGTTTAATAGAGCTGCCTTAAGCAAAATGATAGTTATACATGTTGATTCAGATGTATTCTGGACTGGTGTGATTATCTGCTGGGCAGGAGGAGGATTGTTTATTTATTAGTGTCACAAGTAGACTTACATGAAGTTACTGTGAAAATCCACTAGTTGCCACGCTCTGACGCCTGGTCAGGTACACTGAGGGAGAACTTAGCATAGCCAATGCACCTGACCAGCACATCTTTTGGACTGTGGAGCGCCTGGAGGAAACCCACGCAGACACAGGGAGAACATGCAAACTGCGCACAGATAGTGACTCAAACCAGGAATCAAACCAGGGTCCTTGGCAGTGACAACCACTGTGTCAGCCTGCCACCCTTTGGTAGTTAGCGGGTGGGAGGGTTTGTAGATTCTCTTCAACGGGTCAGAATTGTCACCTCTCGTGTCAGGTGGTTGTGGAAAACCCTGCTGTCATTTTACAGCAACCCAAAATCAATTTGGAAGCTCCCACTGGCAACGCCTCCCCCCCCCCCCCCCCCCCCCCCCCCCCCCCCCCCACCCCAACCCTGAGCATCTGCAAAAGCAAAACAGTTAATGTTTCAGATGTATGACCTTCCATGAGAACTGGGGAGAGTTAGAAATGTAATTGGACGTGAGCAAGTAAAAAGGAGGGAAGATCTGTGATTGAGTGTGAGTGCAGGAGAGACAGAATGACAAAAGATTTCATGGTGGAAGATCAAAGGATATATAATGAGACAAGTTAAGAAATAAAAATGTGTCCAGACAAGATGTGAATGGCAGGACTCCAAATAGCTGGCCTGGAAAGGAAATTAAAGATAAACAGGAGAGACCAAAAAAAGCAAAGAAAAATGAAACAAAATGGACAGAGAGATTCTGAGAGGATCTAAAATTGTTGAACTCAATGCTGAGTCCAGAAACATTTCTATTTTTTCCCAGTTCTGATGAAAATCACACTCTTTCTTTTTCCACAGATGCTGTCAGACCTGAGTATTGCCAGAATTTTCTGTTTTTATTTTTACATCTGATTTAGATCACAAAGCAACACAACTACTCTGAATTCTCAGCTGGGATTATGTGCTCAAATTCTGCTAGAGCAGAACTGGAATTCACAGCCTTCGAAATTGAAGGTTCTAGCAGCTATAAATGCAAATTATTATTGTTGTTGTTGAATCAATTATTATAAGTTTTAATGGCTAAAGCCATTTCTTTGCAGTAGTTCAGCCAATAAAAATTGAACTACAGTCCTTGAACATGACTTACTTTCCATCACATGCAAATAACTGAATGAAAAATGACCCGACTAAGTAACTCAGGTATTTAAGATTTGAACAATAATTGTTAAATTCAATACAAACAAATTGTAATCAATAACAGACATTCAGTGACTAAATCTCAGCCACTGACACAGCCATTGGATAGAATTTATTTATTGCAAGTTGTTTGTATTGAATTTTCCATTTTCTTTTGAAGGCTGCCAAATATCTGAGTAGAGAGGTGAATTTTCATTTGTTGCTTACACGTTGCAAAAGCAGCACTTTTTTTCATGTTGTCACTGGCTGGCCATCATTAGTTGCCCAAGGACAGTTGAGAGTCAACCATATCGCTGTAGCCCTAGAATCACATATAGGCCAGACCAGGTAAGGATGGCAGATTTCCTTCCCTAAAGAACATTAGTGAACCCAGACAATCAACAACGGTTTCATGGTTATCAGTAGATTCTAAATTCCAGATATTTTTCATTGAATTCAAATTCCATCATCTGCTATGGTGGGATTCAAACCCGGGACCCCAGAATGTTAGTTGAGTTTCTGGATTAATAGCCTTGCAATAATACCACTTTGCCATTGCCTCCTCAAAGAGCACTTGCTTTTTTGCATTTTTAAAATCAAACTTGCAATAGTTTATCAAAAAAATCATTTTTATAATAGACTGCCATGACCTGAACATTTAGTCAATGTATTAACAAATTAACTACTATCCATCTTTCCTGAAAGTTCAGTTGGTAAAGCCTATGTGAAACCAAAATATAATGACCCATGGCTAATTTGTGGTTTGTGCTGAATTAGCTGATCTCAGTGAGAATGGAGGTAGCCGTGGTACACAGGAGGGGCAGGAAATAAAATCAACCAAATATCCTGATGGATATCCAGTAATCCTTCCAGAAAAGAGTATGTGTGGACATTACATGATATTCTTCCTCGGAATAAAGGAATATTGGTTCATGGAAACAATAATTCCAGCCTTTCTGCCATTCAGTTCAATGATGGCTTATCTTAACTTATCTACTCACATTGGTCTTGTATCTTTATGTAACAACATCTAGCAATTTCAATTTTGAAATTTTCAAGTGATTTTCAGCTCAACACCTTTTTGAGGAGAGATCTGGAGATTTCCACTCTCCTTTGTTTGAAGAAGTGATTCCTGACATTACCCCTGAATAGTTGAGCTCCAATTTTAAAGTTAGTCTCCTTTCCTGGACTCCCCAACCAGAGGAAATAGTTTTTCCCTGACTAACCTATCAACTCCTTTAATCATCTATATGCCCCAACTACAATTCCTGTAAGTTTTCTATACTCACAGGAATACAAACACAAACAATGCAACATAATTTAACTCTTTTGTAAGTTTGTTCTTTAGAATATGCCTTAAAGAATGGTATTACATACAGATGTCACTATATCTTGCTGAAAACACTTCTGGCTAATAGACAGAGAATGTGAAGAATCACAAATTGAGTGTGCTGACTTCCAAATATCTAATTCAGCTCTGTTTCAGTGAGGAATCATTTTCGGGAACAGAACCTCACATAATTTACACTTGTAAGTCTATGTGGTAGTCTTTCTCATATAACTCCAACAATATTTTAAAATGTAAACACGTATTTTGATATTGCCGGTTTATTACATTAAAAGAAATGAAATGGCAATTGCAAAAACAATTTGAGCAATAATGTGAGTTGCAGCTCATCAGAATTGATCTGCGATATTTCAGATTTTCTGACAATTAATTGAAAATGTATTTAATAGATCAGCATATCTCTGTTTGATTCCACCCAATGAGGCTCCATCTGGGAACATTATTTTATTCGGTGGAAAGTTAATAGTTTTCAATCCTATTGTCTGGCAGAGAAGCATTTGTTTCCAAGGTCTTTGACTTCAATGATCTCTCACCTTGGGGTCAATTGAAGCATTGTTAATGAAACAGGAATGAAGGTGCATGAAGAATTCTGGGTCTTCTTTTTCCACACGATTCATGACTTGTTTTGCCATTTCAAAAACGTCTGGCCCAGTTGGGCACAAATTGCGAATAAGCAGGTGCAGGTACATTGCCAGTTCATATGGATGTTCAGCTTTTATAATGAAAACAGAAGAATATATAATATAAAAGAAAGACTTTAACATGGGATAAGTTTCAAAGAATTCAACCTCTCCTCAATTGCAACCTTTTGTTTGTCCCTGAGAGAGAAACACAGTTAACATTGTAAGTCTATATGTCTCTTCTTCATAGTCCTATGGATTCAAAATGTTTGGTTTCTCTCTCTACAGACGCTGCCAAATCTGAGTTTTTCGAGCACTTTCTGTTTTTATTTCAGATTTCCAGCATCCATGTATTTTGCCTTTATTAATCCCAAAATGTTTATCTCTATTTTAATTCTAGAGGGTCAATACTGGTCTGCCCTTCCTTTTCTTAGTTCTCCCCATGCTATATGATCTTTCTACTTCCTGTAGTTACAGTGTGCTGAAAATCACAATATTCTGCTCCAACTCAATCTATGTTGGGACTTCAAAACTGGATCGTGGAATAGTTTATTTTCCTTTGTCTTGCCTTCCCCCTACATCCTGTAAGCTTTTAAAACACAATGCTTGGTATAAACTAATCATTACTTCCTTCAACCTTGGTCCTTCTTTGCATAATGCGCACTGTCCCTTGATTGATTACAAGGAGTCTGTGTTGAGTGGTTTCTAGCTGCTTTGTAATAAAATGTATTAACATTGGAATAATGCATTTAAAGTGGAATCTTGCAAAGCAATGTCTGGCATTATTTCATGTAGCTTGTGCAGAACAAGTCAGCAGAACACTACAGATGCAAAAAAGTGCAAAAAAACAGGTTTAGACCATTCAACCCATTGAAACTACTCCACCATGTAATACCATCATGGCTGATCATATTAAATTCTTTCTTAGCATGTCAGCCAATCCTCATAAGTAAATTATAAAAATATATGGAATTACATATGAAAATTGCTGTCCATCACACTCTGCGCATGAACACTTTGGTATATCACCGATCATCATCTCAGTTGTATTTAAAACCTGCAGCAGTTCTGGTAACATATTCATCTAAACAATCATATGGCCTTCCACCAAAGCTATGTGCATGGCTATCCGGTTTCTTTTCAGGTTACTTTAATCTGTGTTGTAGTTGATATTTTATCATCTGACCTTTTTCCATTGTAATAATTCAGGAATGCAATGTGGTTCTGTTCTCTCCTTCCTATTTCTGTGCCTACTTGCTATCAATGAGCTTTCCAAATCATCATTCAAACCTATGTATTCTTCTGCTAATTATCTCACTCCACATCTATTAAACTGCTTCTGCTGCACACTTACCTTGCTTACACCCACCTACCTCTCTCAATGCAATGGATGAGTCATTATATCCAGATCTCCTTTATACCCATCAATGGGACAACAAATATTTTGTTTCTTTCAATTCTGGGAGACAATTTCTTCATATGACTCATGTCTAACCAATTATTTACAATCTCTTATCTTTAATAGCGTCACCTTTAGTCTTTTGACATGATTATTGGAAAAAGATTCAGTCATTTAGCCTGCAAACTTGTTTTGGCATTTAGTTAGATCAAGGAGAATCAATACCTCAGCTCAATTTACATGTCTTTCCCCCTTATCCCTTGAAACTTTTACCTAATGAATTCAGCAACATACTACTTTTCTGCCCCCTCCTCACTATCTCCTCTGACCTGAAATGAAATTCCCAAGTTTTTTCCATTACTAAAGCTGACTCAAAAAAGTGGTTTCCTTTTTCAAGCCACATATTTCTTTCTGCCTAAACAATTCTTAATTTTCTACAAACCCGAGTCCTGAATATTGTTCCAGTATCTGAAGAGGCTTTGAAATACATTGTCTACACACGGTCTAAATTTAATGGCTGCAGCTGTGGTCTCATCTGCTTAATCCTGTCCAGCATGCCAGTGGGGTTTGTGTGTCTTTAATGGCAAAATTCCATCTTCAAGGACTGGTGGGTCTTCAGTTCCAGTAATACTACTGGAAGTGGTAGCTAATCTGAGACTGCAGCAGACCTGGCCCCCAAACACAAGTTAGTGGGGCATGCCTAACTGGTGACGGAGGGGATGGATATTGTAGAGACTCTTTCAGCAGGGGTGGTTCTTCCTAGTACCACAAGTGGCCCTTCCTAGCACCACAGGATTTCAACTGTCTCCAGGTAAAAAGGCTGACCTTGACCTTCCTCATCCTTGTCTTTACCAGGGAAGTCAAGCTTTCCATCCCATGCCTCCACCCCCATCACGAAGTTCTGCCATTTTCAAGCCTGCTCCCAAATGGGAGGATACATTCTGCCCCACATCTGCTGCCAATTAATCTACCTTGCCTTTATCTTCTTACCTTCCTGTCATCTTCTTGTCTATATCTATCTTATTGATATTCGGCAAGGTCAACACCTTTCTGAACTTCCTTCTAAGCCGCAAAAACTCTCCTTCTATATGTCTTTCTCTTCCTGTCTTGAAATAAAGATTTTAAAATCAATACAGTAATTTATTCAATCTTTGGACAAGCAACGAAATTTTAAAATACTTTGTAGGTTAATTACTTTTGCCAATTTTTACCATTCTATCAGTATCTGATCCTTCCATAATCATCCTTTGCCCTCTAATATCTCACCTAAATTGCCACTGTTCATGGATTTGCCTAAACAGTGAATCATTAATGGGAGGCATCACAATCAAGCCTGACTTACACCAGTCAAAGTCTATACATGGGCACTTTTCAACAAGAATTACTGCATATCAACGAGTAGCTGTAATGTTAGCTGATACTGCTCACCCTAACCCGGGGATGAGAGTCCAATTGCAAAATGCTTTCTGGCACACAAACTGAGAGCAGCACAAAGCCAGAATCAAACCTGGGGCTGTATTCTGTTTGACTAAGTTACACACTGTAATTATCAACTGAACTATGGTGGAGCTTTGCCAATCTAACTTTAAATGTCTTCCCACTGTCTTACAACTTTTCAGTTACTTACCCTTAGCCGATGAATGTTTGAAAGCAATCTGGAGAGGAAAAAGCCAGTAGATTAGGTATGGTTCATACATTCCATCATAAACGTATAATACGTTGAGTGTTTTGCTAGCCTCCAGAATCATCTGCTCATTTGTGGCAAATGGTTGCATGCATGGTGTCTTCTCAAATTTCTGTTTGGATAAAAAGATGTCCATATTATTCACTGAGGATAAATTTACAATCTAAGATTGTTTTTCAGAAGCTTGCGTATAAGATAGTTTCTATTTGTTCTATGTAAGATCAAATCCTAATTATCATGAATATGAACAGTTCAAAGGCCCATGGTTCAACAATGAGCATTTTTGTGGCATGGAGCTTTGTCCACTGGAAGCTGAATTGAGACTGATCCAACATTTCACACCTTCACACAGATACAAGATTTTCAACCAACCTGTTAAAGGATACTGAAATAATTAAGGTGTAAAAATTAAAAGTACATAACTCACCTCAATTACAGCATTTTCCACCAGTCCGGAAACAGGTGACCGTGTTGCACTTCTCAGTTTCAGTTCGGTCACTCTGTGTGCAATTATCTGCCCAAAGTGCTTCCTGATAGTTTTCTCAACACTTTGAAGAAAAGAAAAATCATTCAAAAGCACAGCAAATTTCACTAGATAGTTAGCCCACTGATCATTGGTCCCTTTTTTTTTCAATGCTCTCCAGCTATGAATGGTCACAAGATAATTGCAGATAAGGCACATCCACAATCACATTTTCTAAGTCTCCTTACTAAGATGAATATGTTCAGATTTCTACAGTCTCTGCTCATGACTCAGATGCCTTACATGAGATATCAGTCTTATAGCTCTTCTCTGCATTGGAACCAGCTCTTTAGTGTTTCCCTTGGTTCTTGATGAACAGAACCAGATAAAATATTCAAAATAAATTCTGACCAGAGTACTATAAGACTTGCTTGTCCTCTTCTTTTTATATTCAACTTGTTTAGCCATTTTATTAAACTCTTGTTTTGGCTTAGTTAGTTGCTGCTCTGCATTTCTGAACAAGTAAAGACCGCTCAATTTCTTTCAATTTCATCCTTAGTTATTTCAACACCAATCATTTTTCCTTTCCTAAATGTGGCATTATATTGTGACAACATTGTGCTATTAATATATTTTATATTTTAGGGGGCCTGTTTTAAGATTTAGTGTTTTTCTGCTAGGGAGTCTGTTTGTCTGGGAGGAATATAGCAGATGTTGAGAAGGCAGGATACTAACTCATTTTAGCTAGGAATGTGTTACTTTGTAGTGTTAATGCAACTTTGTTTACTTAAGTTCTCCGGAGGTTTCAGACTAAGTTGACTGAATCATGTGATGTAAGTTAATGGAAGGAGCTTGGTTTGTAGCTGAGAAAAACAGCTTTCAGAGTTCAGTGATTGGAGAGAATGGTTTAAAGATAGCAGCCTCCAAGCAACTTTCTCTCTATCTCTGCAAAATGTTTCAGGAAGCTCCAAAGCTGTTAACAAAAGGTTAAAACAAGTATGCCTCAATTTGCTCACTATGTTAAAAGTAGGGTTTAAGTCTATAAGAGAATTAATGCTTAATTGGAACTAAATAATAATAAGTTAGAAGTTAAGAGTTGTTTCTTTTCATGTTTAAAGATTATTCAATGGTTATGAGTTAAACTGTTTCATTTTGTTAGCTGGTATATTTAGACTGTATTATGAATAAAGCTTGTTTTGATAAAAAGATCCCTAATTTTTCAGTGGAATTACTCTTGAAGCAAAGCACCCTTTTCTCATATTTGTGCCAAAACTGCTAAGATCTAGTCTGGTTTCATAATATATCTTGGTTTCTGATTTGGCACCCAATCAATATATCCATGATAACCACTATTGCTCATATTTTTCAAGTCATATTTTTCCAGTTCATATTTTTCAAGTCAACCTTATTGACTTGAAATGTTAACTTTGTTTCTCTCTCCACAGATGATTCCAGACCCACTGAGTATTTCCAGCATATTGTTTTCATTTCCTATTTCCAGCATCCAACTTATTTTGTTTTTGCTTTATTGTTGCTTGATTTGTCTAATCCTAGACCCTGTTGAAGTTAAATAATCTGACTGGATTTTCTTTCTTCTTTAAGTAAGAGCTCCAAAGATTTTGCAAATATGCAATGATAAAGAGAGTTTTCTAACCAGTGAAGCAAAAGTATTGAAATACCGAAATGGGAGAAATTACTGTTTGTGGTATTAGTGCATGAATGCTTAATGCATTGGTATTGCATCCGTGACTTTGTCAGTTTAATAGAGCATTAATGTATTTAAAATGAAAATGTCAACACCTCTCAAAGCTGACAAATTAATGTGCTATAAACATATTAAGCTAAAGTTTATACATAGTGAATTATCAAATTAAAGTATTACACAGTAATAAGTGAATCGTTCTTACTCTACTGAAGTAATGGTGTGATTTTGTGTTTCAATTCTCAGTAGCTTCTCCAGCCAAGTAAATCTTCTCAATGAATTTGGAAGCAACTTTCCCCTTAACCGTTCACAAATGACAGGCATCTGTTCATGATCTGATCTAAGGATTGCACAGACTGAGCCTCCAAGTACCTCACTCTGCATGCTGCTCAGTGGTGGAGGATTCAGCTTGGATTCCAGATTGTCCCCATCTAAAAATATACTTAAATCAGTAAATACGAGAAATTGCTTTTCTTACAGAGTATAATCCATCACAATGCAAAATTAAATGTTTTACTTTAAGTATATATTTAAGAAAGCAGCAAAGAAAATCATTTTAGAATCTACACTGTAGTTTAAATATCATTGATCATACACTTAACTTCCACTCTGTTTTCTTTATTCAACGGATGTAAACATCATAGGCCATTTCAGTTCAACATTTATTACCTATCCTTAACTGCCCTGAGAAGGTGGTGGTGAGCAGCCTTCTTGAACTGCTGGAGTTGTTGTGGTGTAGGTATACCCAGTGGTGTTAGACTGGGAGTTCCAGAATTTTGACACATTGACACTGGAAAGAACAGCAATATATTTCCAAACCAGGATGGTCTGTAGCCTTTGAGATCATTTGAAAAGAGACAGCCCTGCTGGATCAAATTGCTCTTCCCATTTCTACAAAATCTTATCTTTTAACGATTGATTTTTCTGCATTGTGAATAGAGAGGTGAGACAGCTCGATCACATTTTTTTAGGGGAAGTGATAGTCTGGGGTAGGGAAGGAAATCTGCCATCTTTACCTGGTCTGACCTACATGTGACTCCAGAGCCACAGCAATGTCGTTGATTTTCAACTGCCCTCAGGCAACTAGGAATGGGCAATAAATGATGGTTAATCAGCAATGCCAATGCCCCACAAACAAATAAAAATAAAGTAATATTTGAAAGATATGCCTTATTCGATGGGGTTCTCATTTTTTGTAATTTTCATTGCTCCATTGAGACATATAAGATGATCAGAGAGTTAGATAGGGTGGATAGTGAGAGCCTTTTTCTTCGGATGGAGATGGATAACACGAGAGGACATAGCTTTAAATTAAGGGGTGGTAGTTATAGGACAGATGCTACAGGTGAGTTCTTTACTCAGAGGGTAGTAAGGGCATGGAATGCCCTGCCTGCAGCAGTTGTGGACTCGTCAAGTTTAAGGGCGTTCAAATGGGCAATGGATAGGCATATGGATAGCATTGGAATAGTTTAGGATAGAAGGTCATAAAATTGGTTACATTGGTTGGTGCAACATCAAGGGTCAAAGGGCCTGTACTGCGCTGTAATGTTCTATTCTTTATATTCTACCATCCAAATTCAAACATATGAAATGGGAACAGAGATAAGCCATTTAGTTACTCAAGCTTGCTCCATCTTTTAATAAGATCACAGCTAATATGTCTGCGTTTGGAATTTCACAATCTCATCTACCTCTGATTCCCTTTTACCTAATAAAATTCTATCTCTGCCTTAAAAATACTAACTCACCACATTAACTTCACCATATTCTGTGGCATAGAATTCCAAAATTGCACAACTCTTGGAGAAAGAATTACTCCTTATCTCGATCATTAAAGGATAGCCCTAATTTTAAAAAAGCTTCCTCTAGTTCTTGACTCATCCACAAGAAGAAACATTCTTTTCACATCTGCCTTGTCAAAACTGTTTAGGATCTTATTCAATCAAGTTACATTCATGCTTCTAAACTCCAGTGGAAACAAGCTTAGTCTGTCCAACCCTTCCGCATGAGACAACTTATTCATTGTACATATGAATTTAGTAATCAGGGGAGGTGCTGGCCAAGTGATATTATCACTAAATGTTAAGCCAGGAACTCAGCTCATGTTCTGGGGACACAGATTCGAATCCCACTGCGGCAGATGGTGGAATTTGAAAATAATGAAAAAAAACCTGGAATTAAGGATCTGCTGATGACCATTGTCGATTGTTGGAAAAGCCCATCTGGTTCGCTAATGTCCTTTACCTGGTCTGGCTTACATGCGACTTCAGAGTCACAGCAATGTGGTTGACTCAACTGCCCTCCAAGGACAAGTAGGGATGGCAATAAATACTGGCCAGCAAGGGATGCCCATGCCCCATGAATTAATGTAAAAAAACCTTAATCAACCAAAATAGGCTGAAGAATATTTGTTCCCAAATCTCTGTCAATGATATACAAACCAGATGCTTGAAGTATGGAATGTGCACAGGTGAATTGTTTCCAGTAGAAATGATCTTACTGCCATTTATGCCATACTCCTGCTCTATCTACTAGCTGATCCACCAATCAAAACCTCCCCTATCCTTTCATGCTTACAGATTCACCAATGACAGTTTCCCCTTTCTCTTCTTTGCACCCACCCAGAGACTCAATTATATCCCAATTTCCCTCAGTGCACTTACTGACCATCAATAATAGCTTTTCCTTTCCTTGCTCCCTGTTCACATCCTCTAAACATGGTTTCTTCCTTTCCCATTATCTTACCATTGTTTCTACCAGTTACTTAAAAGTTCCATGTTTTCAACCAATCAGAAAGTTCCTGGATGATCTCATGATGATGCAAGTGCGAAGATCTTGTGAGAGGTGAAGTAGTATGTGATTCTAGCAAGTAGTGCTGAGGAAACATAGTATTGTAGAACAACGGCAGATTGAGGCTGAAGCAAGCACAAGCCGCAAATAACAAGAACCCATGAATTTGACAATTTTTAGTATTGTGTGAGAGTTGGACTGATGTGGAGCACATATTTTACTGTATTAATTTTCAAAATGTGTGTAAAGCTGCAGGTTTTCTCTGGCTGGGGGTTCTAGGGTATGGGTACAGTCTCAGGTTAATTATTTAAGGCTGAGTTGAGAGAAATTCCTTCACTCAAGGGGTCGTGAAGGTTTTGAATTCTCTGCTTTAGAGAGCTGTGGATGCTCTTTCACTAAATTTCTCTAAGACTGAGACAGACAGATCTTTGGTCTCTAATACAATTAAGGGATATGGGAAGTGGGCAGGAAGGTGCAGTTAGGGCTAATGATCAGCTGTGATCAAACTGAATACTGGAGCAGGCGAGGGCATATCTTGTATTCTGCTCCAATTTCCTATATTCTTATATTCTTATGGACTGGGTTTCATTTATTGATGATCAATGGGCAGAAAATAAATAGGATATCAATGAACTAGTTGAGTTCTTACAGCAATCTGACATTTTCATGATTGATTTCCAGTGCTCGCCCAAAAATGAATAGGTTTATTTAATTCAGTTTCACAACGTACTTTGATGGAAGCTGAACTGTTGACCTTGGGATTGCTAGTACAAGGAAACAACCACAAGGTTATGATACCCTATTAAGACAGGGCCAAGAACAGGGAGCCAAACAAGATGCCATGCACAATTGGACTGTATGATATGAATTTGTACCAAAGATTTACAAATAAGGATGAAAACAGTTAGAATCAGGAGTTTTTACTCAAATGGTTAAGACAAAGCAAAGTATTTAAGTGCATTCCACTCTCTTGCGCCTTCGTGGTAGCAAAAAAAAAGCTAGACTATCAACTTAATTGAGTGGGGTAAAGTGAACATATTACCTTATTTTCTGAACTGTATTGTGTCAAGCAGAAGGATTCTGGACAGAAACTCATATCAGTTAGGGGAGTAATTCCCCCAACTCACCAATTATGATTAAATCAAGAGCTATAGCAATAAGCTAATGCTACAATTGCTTTAATACCATTGGTTTTCAACTGGAAGGCTGATCCTCGCCGCATCGCCAGGTGCAAGTCTTCACTCTGCACTGATTTAGGGCGTCTCCTAGTCAAGTCTGTCTGTGCTGACTTCCATGTGACTGAGTTTTGTGCCAAATCAGAGTCAGGATCCTGGAGGAATGAATCATAGCATTTCAAGCTTTGTGAAAACTGAGACAATATAAACCAATCACTCCAACAAGCTAAAAGGAGTAAAGTCAATGCAATGCAAATTCTTCTCCTCTGTGTAGAATTTTCAACTAGTTTGTATTTTTTCATACTGAAGTGAATGTAAAATACCTATCATATCAAGTTGATGACCTTTTACAGATAGAGGATTCTCTAGCATCCTCTCAGTGTTTTCTCGGTGGGGGAAGGTGGCATGTTGTTCATTGGTGATAGGATCCTTTGGCCCCTCCACTATCAATGAGAATTCTGGTCAATGTTAATGGTTTCTTCCTCTACAGATGCTGACGGATCTGCCGAGTTCTTCTAGCACTTTCTGCTTAATTTCAGATTTCCAGCAACAATGTTTTTGTAAAATATACACATATTTCTCAAATTCAACTTTCAAACAACTGAAAATGCAGATTTGTTTCTAATAAGGGTATTCTTTGGGTGTGGGGGAGGTTTTCCCCTTTAACTGCAATATTAATTCCTTCTTTCATCATCCTGGTCTGACATCTATGCTCAAACAAAACATAGAAACATAGAACACTACAGCACAAACAGGTCCTTCAGCCCACAAGTTGCACCAATCACATCTATACCTACCAAGCCATAGACCTATCTATAACCCCCAATCCCATTAGATCCCATATACTCATCCAGAAGTCTTTTAAAAGACCCCAGCGAGTTCACCTCTACCACCACCGATGGCAGCCGATTCCATTCACTCACGACCCTCTGAGTGAAAAACTTACCTCTAACATCTCCTCTGTACTTGCTTCCCTGCACCTTAAATCTGTGTCCTCTCGTAGTGACCATTTCAGCCTGGGGAAATAGCCTCTGAGAATCCACCCTTTCTATTCCTCTCAACATTTTATAAACCTCTATCAGGTCGCCTCTCAACCTTCATCTCTCCAGGGAGAAGAGTCCCAGCTCCCTCAACCTATCTTCATACAGCATGCCTCCCAATCTAGGCAACATCCTTGTAAATCTCCTCTGCACCATTTCAGTAGCTTCCACATCCTTCCTATAGTGAGGTGACCAGAACTGCGCACAGTACTCCAAGTGGGGTCTGACAAGGGTCTTATAAAGTTGCAGCATTACCTCCTGACTCCCAAACTCAATCCCTCTATTAATGAAGGCCAGTACACCATAAGCGTACCTGACCACCTCCTCCACCTGCGAGGCCGATTTAAGAGTCCTATGAACCCGGACCCCAAGATCCTTCTGCTCTTCAACACAGCTAAGACTCCTACCCTTGATAGTGTACTCCTTCATCCCATTGGTCCTGCCAAAATGGACCACTACACATTTATCTGTGTTGAAGTCCATCTGCCACTTCACTGCCCAGTCTTGCATCCTGTCTATGTCCCGCTGCAACTTTTGACATCCCTCCAGACCATCCACAACACCACTGACCTTCATATTGTCGGCGAACTTACTAATCCATCCCTCCACTTCCTCATCCAGGTCATTTATGAAAATGACAAACAGCTAGGGTCCCAGAACAGACCCCTGGGGCACTTCACTGGTGACCGACCTCCATGCAGAACAAGACCCATCCACAACCACTCTCTGCCTTCTGCAGGCAAGCCAGTTCTGGATCCACAAAACCAAAGCCCCTTGGATCCCAGGCCCTATCGCCTTCTCAAGAAGTCTTGCACGGGGGCCCTTATCAAACGCCTTGCTAAAGTCCATGTACACCACGTCCACGGCTCTTCCTTCGTCAATGTGTTCAGTCACATTTTCGAAGAACTCAACTAGGCTCGTAAGGCACGACCTGCCCTTGACAAAACCATGCTGACTACTTCTGATCATTCTAAACTTCTCCAAATGCTCATAAATCTTGTCCCTCAGAAGCCTCTCCATCAGCTTACCAACCACTGAGGTCAGACTCACCGATTGGTAATTTCCCGACTATCCCTGTTCCCTTTCTTGAAAATAGGAACCACACTCTATAGAATGAGCACATAGATTTGTCCCGTATTGCTGCCAAATGTTGGATACAAGGCAGCATCAGGAACAGCCCAGCATGATTTTCCTCAATAATGTTTCCATCCTTTCCTTGTTTGCAGGCATAGTAGCTTTTGTCCAGCATTCCCCTGCGTGACACTTTACAGTTCAGGAAATAAGAGTAGTGTGTTCACTTCACCCTCTCAATTCAAAATATTCATAAATACTAAATATGTTTCTGAATTCAGAATGGTAAATTAGAACATCAACTAATTGATTGCAAACTTTGCCTGCAAGATAAATGTACACTCAGAGCCTTCAAACTTGGCATTTATTAGGATTATTGGTTTGGTTAAGGCTTGCCAGAACAGGTTGTATTTTTAAACCAAAATGAATTGCTCTTGATTCAACTGATTTTCAATCACCTTTCCCCATTACAATAAACTATGTGCGCTGCAGAAGTGTTTATCAACACTACACCTTAGTGAGGGGATCTTTCACCCAAAGTTAATGTTTTGATTAAAAGAAAATGCTGCAAAAATTAATTGCTTAAAAGCTGAGTCCTTGGAAGAATAGACTTATTCTCCACGAGTGGAATGTCTGAATATCTCATACAACAATGGATTGCGGTCTGATACACACAAGGGGATATCAGAGCTATGCTGCTCACATAATGTAGCCAGGTACTTTATTGAAGAAACATTATGTTTTGCTACAGTTATGTGATTGTTGCTGGTGGTTTTGGAATGCAGAGTTATTCCAAGCTTCAGGTTTTCAAACTGGGGTTTGCAAATTCCTATGAATCTTAAGGTCACCAACTTTCAGTCTTCCTGAGACCAGACATAGCGCATGCAGAGTGTTTTGACAACTCTATTATACTTTTTTTTCTGTATTTGCTGACTAATTAGCATGCTATTTTATATCATTGTATTCTAATAATAAATGCTTTCTACTCTATTTTCTTTTAGATAGCTGATATAGGCCGGGATTTCCAATGTTGTATCCCCATGCTAGCAAGAATGGAGAATCTGGTGCTCAGCCAAATCTCCATTCATAGCATCAGGACCACAGAATCCCAGCACTGAGATTGGAAAATCCTAGCCATAGTCATTTCTGAAGTTGAGACAGTGAAGTGAGCCAGGAATGTGTCAATATTCGCAGCTTCCCAGGCATAAATTATAATTCAGTATCCATCTACAAAAAAAAATTTCTGGCAATCATTTTATACAACTAGTAATTAATGCTAAGAGTTTCTTAAACTTAGTAAATCATAAATTCTTAAGGTGAGGTTTTTCTCATTTTATTCACATTTTTAATATTATTTTGCTCTTTCTCTTAAGTCTCCCAAACTATATTGTGTCCTATTCCCATCCTATATAGAGTAAGAAGTCAACCTCCTCTCAGGTGTTGTCAAAGGCAATATTTGACTAATTGCTATTAATTATCCCTCTCAACTTGACATTCAAGTTTGATTGACAACTTAGTGTGACAAATGAAATGCTCTGGGTGCTATAACAACAAATACCACAAAATGCACATAAAAAAGTGATTTACAATTTCACTGTAGGTGCTAAGGTTCAGACTCTTATACCTTCAGAGGGTAGGATTTTATAGCTTTGCTTGTTCTGAAAATGTGTAATTCCGCCTGTGGTCAATATTGTTCGTCCCTCTGATTCCCATGATAGGCAGGGTGGTAAAATTCCAGCCAGTGGAACAGTATTCCAATGCAGCATGGCAGCTGTAGATTTGCACTTCATATAATGCATACATTTTGAAAGTGTTGTTAAATCATAGAAACCACAGAATGCATTCTTTCTGGTGGTATCACTGCTATGGCTCATGCGCTACCCAAGACTGCAAGAAACTACAAAGGATCATGAATGTAGCCCAATCCATCACACAAACCAGCCTCCCATCCATTGACTGTCTGCATTCCTGCTGCCTCTGCAAAGCAGCCAGCATAATTAAGGACCACACGCACCCCGTACATTCTCTCTTCCATCTCCTTCCATTGCGGAAAAAAATATAGAAGTCTGAGGTCATGCACCAACCAACTCAAGAACAGCTTTTGAATGGACTTAGCTTGCATTAAGTTGATCTTTCTTTACACTCTAGCTATGACTGTAACACTACACTTTCTCCTTTCGTTCTCTATGAATGATATGCTGTCTATATAGCAGGCAAGAAACAGTACTTTTCACTGTACACTAATGCATGTGACAATAATAAATCAAATCAAAATCATTAAATGAAATTCATTTTACGTTTTGTTTTGTCTCATGTCCAGCCAGCAACCGTTCCATCTTCGTGAAAACCAGATTGTTGGTGTCATCAATGAAGTTAATCATCTCGGATGACAGGCCAGAATAATCACCAGCTGTGGGTATTAACAAAACAATGAACTGAGTGATTTCCAAATCTTTCTATAGATACTAAAAAACCTAGAAGCAAATGGAAAAGCAATTGCGAATCGTGGAGTGTAACTCACATTGCAAAGCTTCCAAGAAACTGTAAAAATTATTTAATTAGCATCTATGGTAATTTGGTACATAAAAATGAAGATTTATAACCAGATTAAGTATGCACCTTATGTACATGTTCCTAATTATCACATTGAAATTATAAGCAGCTAAACAATATTGAAGAAACTTTGGGAGCAGCAATAGCAGGCCAATCGAATCTATGCCTTGATCTAAACCCACCTGCCCATCTCAATTCCTCTCCTTCCAAATATATCCAAGTGTTCTTGAACCCATTTATATGTCAGTTTTTTTGGCCTTACCTGGTAATTTATTCCAGAATTCTATTACCACACTTAGAGGACAAAACTTTTATTTCACTTATAGTCCTTTTTAATTTCTTTCCTGCTATGATTTGTCCCTCAACTAAATCCAAATCTCCTTTCCATTTGCAATAATGTGTTAATTATCTTTTATGATTGAAGAGAGAGGTTAAAAAGGTTTTTAAAAAAAAGCAGATTACTGCATTTTACAATTATACCATGCTCGTAAAATTGGTTTTGGATCTAAATTTATTTAGGAGTCCATTTATTACAAATCAGTACATGGATCAATGCAAGTGTAGGATCCATACGCCTGAAAAATCTGAGATTAATGGGTAATAAAAAGTCGGCATTCATAAAATCAATGTGCAGGAATTGATAATGGCAATTGTTGAAGGATGAATTTTCATGCAATTTGTCTCTTAATGTTTATACTGAATGCAGTTTTTTAATCATTGTTTTCTCCCATGTCTAACATTCAAACATTGCTGATAAACACCATAGAACATAGAACATAGAACATTACAGCACAGAACAGGCCCTTCGGCCTTCGATGTTGCGCCGACCAATTAGGAAAAAGCAATGACCCTCTAACCTAAACCATTCCCTTTTCTTCCATAAACTTATCGACTAACCTCTTAAACGCCACCAAACTTGGCGCATCTACAACTGACGCAGGCAGGGCATTCCATACCCTTACCACCCTCTGGGTAAAGAACCTACCTCTGACATCCGTCCTATAACTGCCACCCCTTAATTTAAAGCTATGTCCCCTCGTGCGAGCTTTCTCCATCCTAGGAAAAAGGCTATCACTGTCCACCCTATCTAAACCTCTAATCATCTTATATGTTTCAATAAGGTCTCCTCTTAGCCGCCTCCTTTCTAACGAAAACAACCTCAAATCCCTCAGCCTCTCTTCATAAGACCTGCCCTCCATACCAGGCAACATCCTGGTAAACCTCCTCTGTACCCTCTCCAATGCCTCCACATCTTTCTTATAATGTGGGGACCAGAACTGTACACAACACTCCAAGTGCAGCCGCACTAATTAAATATACCTGATTTTTTTACCTTTATTTTTGATGCATATTGTGATTAAAACATAAGGGCTGGAATTCTCCCAAAGAAATTCTAGGTGGGGAATTCGCATGAAAACTAGATTAATTCAGTGGGAGTTCAAAGAAAAATCGCACATACTCTGTTGATTTGCAGAGACCACCAGCATGAATATCATTAAAAACTAGGGGCAGGGCCTAACCCCACTGGAGACGCTGAAATCAGCACGCTGAGTGGGCCATTGCTAGTGACAATCTGTTAGTGCCGAGATCCATGCATGCGTACTGACCCCTCACTGACAACCTCCTGACTGCTGGCAAGCTCAACTGCCAATCAACTCCACAACCTCCGCAACTCCACTCCTCTGATCACTGGCCTCCCAGCCCAAAATCCACATCCCCCAGCCACAGTTCTAACAACAACCACCGCTCCCCCCCCCCCCCCCCCCCGCCCCACACAGTATCAATCCCTCTCTTCCCATTGACCGCTACCCACCTCTCCACCTCCAGCCCACTCCGATCACTGGCTTCCCTCCCACACTGATCTGACTGCAGAGTGGCAGCAGGGATCCTCACCTCCACTGATAGCTCCCAGGCCCCGCCCTATCAGGTCACCCCAAATGCCATTCCCAATGAGCAGTGCCATATTGTCCCCTGGGCATTAGCACTTTGCCACTTGGACAGCCAGGGGCACAGGCTGGCACTGCCAGGGTGCCAATGCTTAGGGTACACCCACCCACTCTCTGGCACCCAACTCTCTTATCCTTCCCTTCACTCCAGCAAGGCTGGGCCACTAATTCTCCAAAAGTGAGGAGCTACTGTAAACCCTGTTGGAGTGAAATGGTGGGTGCAAGGGTGGGAGTAGGGGTGGGGATGGGGCGAGGACAGCATGTGGGAGGTGCGGAGTTTTGTGAGCCCGGAGACATTAATCTCTGAATATTGTTAAGACAGAGGTAGATAGATTCTTCTCAGGTAAGGAAATCAAATGTTACTGGGGATAATAGGAATGTAGAACTCAAAACAAAAACAGATCAAACATAGCAGGCCCAAGGAGCTGAATGGCCTACTTGGGCTCCTAATTCATTTATTCATATTTTTTATGTTTGTATGTAAAGATTACTATAGCAGTACATGGAAGTGATTATCTTTCTTTGACGTTGAAGTGTTCGTAGCTATATGAATGATAGTGTTGAAAATTTAATAGAATGATAATATAATTATTAATAATGACACTTAAGACAGGAGCAAGTATTCATATTTTCCTGTGGCTAACCACTACCTTTTTACTTTCCTCAACACAGTAAAGTTCCATAAAGAGTAATAAATTAACAATTCAGCTTTTTTAGTAATGTTGTTTCTCGATAAATACTGATGACAGTATCAAGAAAATTCATCTGTCCTTCTTAGACTAGTGCCATGGAATATTTTACATAGTCCTGTGAGAACAGCTAAGGCATAGGTTTAAAGTTGCATCCAAAATATAGTAACTTTGAAAGTGCAGTCAATCCTCAATATTGTATTTGATTGTCAGCCAAGATTATATACTCAAGGCCCAGAGTGGCACTTAAATCACTTTGGACTCAGAGCCAGAAGTCCCAAGGTTGTCACAGTTAAATAAGTACAAGATAATGAGACTGCACTGAGAATGAAAAGAAACAGTTGCCTTGTCAATGATACTGTAAATGTGGCTGCTAGGACAACAACAAGAAATGTCTATGGCAGTATCTTGTGATTTTCCTCGCTAGCTATAGAAAATGCCTGCAAAATCTACTCAGTGCCTTCATTGGACTTCATATTGCAAAAGCAAATTCATCCATTGACACATTTAAAGATAGAAAGAGTTGCGATGTAATTTGCACCATTCATGATCTTAGAACAGTGTTTTCAATTTTTTTTCTGGCTACCCATTTTTAAAAAAATGGCCACTCCTCGTGATCCATTGACCAGACAAGCTGTAACAGTGAATGCAAGGAAAATCTTAATCTCTGCCAGAACAACTTTAAAATTTGTTTATTAAGAGGTGTTTTCTCATTGGGAAGAAAATAGCTCATAAACACAACAAACGATTTACAAAATTAACAGGAATTTTCAAACATTTCCTGGAAGCTTCTAGCTCAAGTAAACTGAGAACTAAACTCCCTTTTGAAGGTAACAGTCCTCATATATTTTTACTCTATAGCAAAGGGGATAGAGTGGAGAAGTGGGCCTAAATAAGATGCTCTGATGGACAGTCAGTGCAGATTCAATAGCCCAAAAGGCGTCCTTCTACACTGTATGAATTCTATGATTCTATAATCTAAACGGGAGTTATTGTGCAGTTAAAAATACACCCTCTTACCTTTTCCTTTCATAAAATGTACATAACTTGAATTGTATCAGGCAATTCTTAGCTTTTCTTTCTCAAGCTGGCTATGTTATCATCTGAGTCGAGAGATCCTCGTTGTCATACTGCCTTATACAAAATGTGTGCTATAAACAGAACATCCCAGTTTTCTTTTGAACAGGATCACAGAATATCTCACTAAGTTTTGAAAAGGATCATGGAACATCCTTTTTTTTGAACAGGATAACCAGCTACCCACAGAACATCCCAAAATATTTTACAACTTGTTAAAATACAGATGGAGTATTCTTTGTCTGTAAATTCAAAAACTGAACATATTCAAAAATTGCACTTATTTTTGAACCTCATTGACCATTATCCCAAACATCTGAGTCAAGTCATCACTCCTAAGTCATGATCCTCGCTGATTGTATCCCATTTTTATTATTCAGTGGCACAACTTATTGAGTCATTTAATTTATTTTAGACTACAGCTAGCCTAGGCTTTGGTTATTATAATGTAGGGCGAGGCCTATTTGCATATCAGAAATCCAAAATGCATCAATCCCACGGGTTTCAGATAAAGGATATTCAACCTGTCCTTTTGAAGTATTGTAGGAAACGAGGCAGCCAATATGAACATGAAAGTAAGGTCCTGCAAACAGCAATGCAATAACAGTCAGATTATCCATTTTATTGATTTTAGTTAAGTGATAAATACTGGGGAGAATGTCTCTGCTTTGCTTTAAATAGTACCACGGGATCTTTTACAGCCATCCAAGGTAATGAATGTTTAAATATCTCCACAATAACACAGATGTTATGAATTTTTAGTTACAGGACTTTGCATTCTACCACTTTATGCAGTGACACAGAACCTCATAACAGTCGATACAGCAAGCTTGGCAGAAATTCTGGAATCCTAATAACAGAATTAACTATTATGATACTAGTTACGTTACTATTGTAGGAGACTACAATCTCACCTGGCCTTCTCTGGCAACCACATTGTTCAGCTGCCCTCATCACCAGGCCTTGTAACCAGACTCGTGTGTCCTGCAACAGAAGCTCACGGTGACTGGCTGTCATGTTGGGTGGGTGCTGTTTCACAGGAAGACACAGAGACAGAGTTAAAAAATTATTCATGTGCAGTCCAGATCAATGGGAAATTAGAAGTTACAAAGAATTTTGAATAATATTAAGATTTTTTGTTTTTGGGATTTATCTAACTTGTGAATGCTACTGATTCTAGAAAATGGGAACCGAGCAGGAAGTACTCGAAATGAAAATGAGGTTCTTTGAAATAATAGCTTTAAACATTTAACGCATTTGTATGAAATTTCTTTACTATTTCACAAGGCATTTGTTAATTGATATTCAATAATTTTAAAGCATCTGGGTTCAACAATATAATAGCAACAGTTAAAATGAGGTGAACACTAAAGCATCTATTGTTAATTGCTTTATATACTGCACTAATTTAGAATGAAATACTGAATTATTCTTCTCCCAGGTTCACTACTTCAGTTTTGTTTTAGCCCTTTCGTTATTGGGTCTGCATATAAGGTTTCATTAATTTTTGAAAGGTAACACTGCATATTAATCATAAAAATGTGGTTCTCACTAAATTTTAGGGCACTCATTATGTCAACAAATTAGCCAATCCACAATCCCTTACTTTGTACATTCTAGAAATTAATAAAAGCAATTAGGACCTCGACAAATTCACATTTTTATTACTCTCCAATATTGCATAAATCAAGTGCACTCTAAAACTCCTTTAAACACTATTGACATTGGCACCCCCTCTAAACAAATGGTTTCTTCTGGTTATTTGAAAAAAATATATAATAGTATATAAATATATAATAGTTAGAAGTAGTATGATGATCCTGCTATTTTGATATATTTCATGTGTAAGATGGGGTTGCTTTAAGAAATAGTGATTTGTTACAAGAGTCAATTTGTCTGGTAAACATATAGCAGATGTTAAAAATGTTGGTTAATGACTAACCTAAGCTAGGAATAGAACATAGAACATAGAACAATACAGCACAGAACAGGCCCTTCGGCCTTCGATGTTGTGCCGACCAAAAATAAAAAGCAATGCCCCTCCTAACTAAACCATTCCCTTCTCATCCGTATACTTATCAACTAACCTCTTAAACGCCACCAAACTTGGCGCATCTACAACAGCTGCAGGCAGGGCATTACACTCCCTAATCACTCTTTGAGTAAAGAACCTACCTCTGATATCCGTCCTATAACTCATACCCCTTAATTTAAAGCTGTGCCCCTCGTGCTAGCTTTCTCCATCCTAGGAAAAAGGCTATCACTGTCCACCCTATCTAAACCTCTAATCATCTTATATGCTTCAATAAGATCCCCTCTTAGCCGCCTCCTTTCTAACGAAAACAACCTCAAATCCTTCAACCTCTCTTCATAGGACCTGCCCTACATACCAGGCAACATCCTAGTAAACCTCCTCTGTACCCTCTCCAATGCCTCCACATCTTTCTTATAATGTGGCGACCAGAACTGCACACAATACTCCCAAGTGCGGCCGCACTAGAGTTTTGTACAGTTGCAACATGATGCTGCGGCTCCTAAATTCAATCCCCCGACCAATAAAAGCTAAGACTCCATATGCCTTCTTAACAACTTTATCCACTTGACTGCCTACTTTCAGGGATCTATTGACACATACACCAAGATCCTTCTGTTCCTCAACACTATTAAGAGCCCTACATTAGCCCTATACTCTACACATTTATTGTTCCTGCCAAAGTGCATTACCTCACACTTTTCCACATTAAACTCCATTTGCCACCTCTCGGCCCAGCTCTGCAACTTGTCCAAGTCACTCTGTAAACTATAACACCCCTCTTCACTATCTACCACTCCAACAACTTTAGTGTCATCTGCAAATTTACTGATCCATCCCTCAATACCCTCATCCAGATCATTTATAAAAATTACAAACAGCAGGGGCCCCAAAACAGACCCCTGAGGCACACCACTCGTCACCGAACTCCACGATGAAAATATCCCATCAACCACCACCCTCTGTCTTCTATCTGCCAGCCAATTCCTAATCCAATTAGCTAAATCACCCTCTATTCCACACATCTGCATTTTCTGTAGAAGCCTTCCATGGGCCACCTTATCAAACGCCTTACTAAAGTCCATATATACTACATCAACCGCCTTACCCCCATCCACCTCTCTGGTCACTTTCTCAAAAAAAAAATGTATTACTTTGAATGTATTACTTTGTAGAATAAATGAACATTTTGTTTATTTAGGTTATAGATTAAATATGCAATCATGTGAGGTTTTGATTAATTGATTGACAGAAGTAAGTCTTGTGGTTAATATGGGAGCTAAACTTGCAAGACAGAAACAGTTTCATTTTTAATATTAAAATACCAGCAGTTGCTGCCTGGGCTGCCAGAAGAAAGCAACTCTCTCTCTCCCCAAAAGTTTTCTGAAAGCTCCAAGCTTGGTAACCTAAGTCAAAGCAAATATACCTGTATTTTGCTAACTAATTTTAAAGAGAAGTTTAAGTCTATGAGGGAAATTTTGCTTGATTTGAATTCATGATAGGTTGGTAATTAAGAATTGCGTTTAAGTATCATTCAATTATTAAAAGTTTTGTTATAGTTAAACTCTGTTGCTAAATAAAGCTTGTTTTGATAAAAGCTTCCCAAAATAAAAAATTGTCTGACTTAATAACATACTTTGGAGTTTCTGATTTATACCCTCAGAGAAGGTTCGCTTGATCCATTCCTGGGATGAGGGGTTTATCTTATAAAGAAAGGTTCGGCCCATATTCATTAGAATTTAGAAGAATGAGAGGTGATTTATTGAAACGCAAGATCCTGAGGGGATTTGATAAGGTAGATAGAAAATTAATGTTCACATTTGTGAGAGTTCAAAACAGGAACACAGTTTAAGAATAAGAAGTCTACTGTTTAAGACAGAGATTAGGAAACATTTTTCTCTCAAGAGGAGATTGGGATCTGCAATTTTCTTCCCTAGAAAGCAGTGGAGGTTAAGTCATTAAATTTATTTAAGGCAGAGTTAAATTTTTGATAGACAAGTGAGGCAAACAGGAAAATGGAGTGGAGACCAAAACCTGATCAACCACGATCTTTCTAAATGGCAGAGCAGGCTCAAAGGGCTCAATGGCCTACTCCAGCTCTTAAATTCAATGTTCTATGTAAATTCCTATGAGTTTAGATAGTGCACATTGATAAACTTTTGACATGGGAACATCACAGCTGAATTTGGTTCTTTTCTACTTAAAATACAGACATGTTTGCAGCAATCACCACTGTATAAAGTGGAATGCCAGGCTGTTCTCTCCACATTAATTAAGGATTGCCAGAACTAATCACAGCATCCCAACCATCATCAGCGAACTCATACGGATTGCAAATAACACCTGTAATCTTATCATTCATAACTGCAGAATAGTAATTCAGAGATAAGACTAATGATCCAGAGACATAAGTTCAAATCTCAACATGTCAGTTCAGGAATGTTAATTAATTAATTAAGTAAATTCCTCGTGGCAGGAATGGGGACCGTGCAACTATCTCATTCAGCAATGTCCTTTGGAGAGTGAAATCTGCTGCCATTACCTCTCTACTCCACATGTAACTCAGACTCAGATGACTGTTTTAAGGAACTTAGTCCAGCATCTTTTCAATATAAGACAACAGAGGAGAACTGCCACAAGGATGGAATGGGTGGATGTTATTGAACGTTTGAGCAAAACCAGCAGCAAAGACATGTGGATGATGCTTTATCACCCTCTGAAATAGCCAGTTAGTTGTATTCAAGAAGAAGAGCTCATCGCCAAATTCTCAAGGGCAATAAAAGATATGGGCAACAAATCAACATCTATGACTGGTTTGAACTGGTCCCAGGTGCCAAGGTAAATCATGGCAAGAGCAAGGCCATTTATTTTTGGGAACTGGACTGACCAATCCCTTGTCCCCCTCATTGTCAGACCAGACAATGATAGGGGTAAGGTTTGAACATAGAACAAAGAACATAGAACAATACAGCACAAACAGGCCCTTCGGCCCACGAGTTGCACCGATCACATCTACCAATCCACAGACCTATCTATAACCCCCGATCCTATTCTTTTCCATATACTCATCCAGAAGTCTTTTAAAAGACCCCAGTGAGTTTGCCTCAACAACCTCCGATGGCAGTCGGTTCCATTCACTCATCACTCTCTGAGTGAACAACCTACCCCTGACATCTCCTTTGTATTTGCTTCCCTGCACCTTAAATCTGTGTCCTCTCGTATTGACCATTTCCGCTCGGGGAAATATTCTCTGAGAGTCCACCCTATCTATTCCTCTCAACATTTTATAAACCTCTATCAGGTCGCCTCTCAACCTACGTCTCTCCAGTGAGAAGAGTCCCAGCTCCCTCAACCTATCTTCATAAGGCCTGCCTCCCAATCCAGGCAGCATCCTTATAAATCTCCTCTGAACTCTCTCAATAGCCTCCACATCCTTCCTATAATGAGGCAACCAGAACTGCGCACAATACTCCAAGTGGGGTCTGACAAGAATCTTATAGAGCTGCATCATTACCTCCTGACTCCTAAAATCTATTCCTCGATTAATGAAGGCTAGTACACCGTATGCCTTCTTGACCACTTCCTCCACCTGCGAGGCCGATTTAAGAGTCCTATGGACCTGGACCCCGAGATCCTTCTGCTCTTCAACACAGCTAAGACTCCTACCCCTTATATTGTACACCTTCATCCCATTAGTAAGGCGTTTGACAAGGTTCCTCATGGTAGACTGATAGAGAAGGTGGAGGCGCATGGGATACAGGGCCGGGTATGTAGATGGGTCGAGAACTGGCTTGGGAGGAGGAGACAGAGGGTAGTAGTAGAAGGCTCTTTTTCCGACTGGAAGCCTGTCACTAGTGGAGTGCCATAAGGCTCAGTCCTCTTCTATTTGTGGTCTACATCAACGACTTGGAAGTTGGGGTAGGTGGTGAGATCAGCAAATTTGCTGATGACACTAAGATGCTTGGATTGGCGGGTACAGAGGAGCAGTGCCAGGCAATACAACAGGACATAGATAGGTTGGTAAACTGGGCAGATAGATAGCAAATGGAATTTAATCCAGATAAATGCGAGGTGATGCATTTTGGCCGGAAAAATGTAGAAGAAAGTTATAGGATAAAAGGTAAAATTATTCGAAGTATAGAGACGCAGAGAGACTTGGGGGTGCATGTTCACAAGTCTCTGAAGGTGTCTTCACAGGTGGAGAAGGTGATAAAGAAAGTGTATAGTATGTTAGCTTTCATTGAAAAGGGTATAGAATACAAGAGTAGGAGTTTGATGTTGCAATTGTATAGAACATTGGTTAGGCCTCATTTGGAATACTGCGTCCAGTTCTGGTCGCCATACTATCGGAAGGATGTGGAGTCCTTGGAGAGAGTGCAGAGGAGGTTTACCAGGATGATGCCTGGTATGGAAGGACTGTCTTATGAGGAACGATTAAATAGACTGGGGTTGTTTTCCCTTGAAAGACGTCGGCTTAGAGGGGATCTCATAGAGGTGTATAAGATTATAAGGGTTATAGATAGAGTAAATGGAGGTAAACTTTTTCCACCTTTAGAAATGGATAGGACGAGGGGTCACGGCCATAGGGTGAGGGGGGCTATGTATAAGACGAATATTAGAGGGCAGTTTTTCACACAAAGGGTAGTGGGGTGTGGAATGCACTGCCGAGTAAGGTGGTGGGAGCAGGCACGCTAGGGCTGTTTAAGGGTCTCTTGGACAGCCACATGAGCGGTATGCATATAGAGGGATATAGTAGGACTGTTTAACTATGGCTTTTTTTCCCACAGGTAATTCGGTCCATACTTGACCATCAAGGAGCATGCATTCGGCAGGTGGTGCGAGGACAGCTCTTGGATGTTGATTCATGGGTTGCCTGGTGCTTCATGTCGTAAATGAGTGCTTTATCTGGACCATCTGAGGGGCACCATGACAGCTCAGTGACTATCGCTGTAGCTGTGCAGACACTTGGAATTGGGCCGGTGTCTGCGGGAGTTTGCGCGTTCTCCCCGTGGTTGCGTGGGTTTTCTCCGGGCGCTCCGGTTTCCTCCCACATCCAAAAAATTCGCTCTTAGGCTGATTGGGAAACAAATTGTCCCTACATTGAGACTCTTCCATATTAGGAATAACCTAAAATTAGGATAGGATAATGGAATTGTTACTATATAGTTATGACGGCGGCACGGGCTCGTTGGGCCGAAGGGCCTGTTTCCTGTGCTGTGTTGCTCTAAAAAAAATTATTCCTGCCAAAATGGACCACTACACGTTTATCCGCGTTGAAGTCCATCTGCCACTTCTCTGCCCAGTCTTGCATCCTGTCTATGTCCTGCTGCAACTTTTGGCATCCCTCCAGACCATCCACAACACCACCAACCTTTGTATCGTCGGCGAACTTACTAACCCATCCCTCCACTTCCTCATCCAGGTCATTTATGAAAATGACAAACAGCAGGGGTCCCAGAACAGATCCCTGGGGCACTCCACTGGTCACCAACCTCCATGCAGAACAAGACCCATCCACAACCACTCTCTGCCTTCTCCCGGCAAGCCAGTTCTGGATCCACGAGGCCAAAGCCCCTTGGATCCCATGCCCTCTCACCTTCTCCAGAAGCCTTGCATGGGGACCTTATCAAACGCCTTACTAAAGTCCATGTACACTACGTCCACCGCCCTTCCTTCGTCAATGTGTTCAGTCACATTTTCGAAGAACTCAACTAGGCTCGTAAGGCATGACTTGCCCTTGACAAAACCATGCTGACTATTTCTAATCAGTCCAAACTTCTCCAAATGTTCATATATCTTATCCCTCAGAAGCCTCTCCATCAGCTTACCAACCACTTAAGTCAGACTCACCAGTCGATAATTTCCTGGACTATCCTTGTTCCCTTTCTTAAAGATAGGAACCACATCCGCAATCCTCCAATCCTCCGGAACCTCTCCCGTTTCCATGGACGACGCAAATATCATCACCAGGGGCTCTGCAACCATTTCCCTCACCTCCCACAATAACCTGGGGTCCATCCCATCTGGTCCCGGCGACTTGTCTATCTTGATAGAATTTAACAGGGCTAACACATCCTCTTTCCTAACATCCACATACTCAATCTTTTCCGTATGCCTCAAACCTGCAGTGCAATCTCCCAGTTTACTTTCCACCGTGAATATCAAGGCAAAGTACTCGTTTAGCACCTCTGCCATTTCTTCCGGATTCACACAGACTTTTCCCCCTTCACTTTTTATAGGCCCTATCCCTTCTCTTCTCATCCTTTTACTTTTCACATATTTGTAGAAGGCCTTGGGATTCTCCTTAATCTTACCTGCCAAGGCCTTCTCATGACCCCTTCTGGCTCTCCTAATTTCTTTTTAAGTTCCCTTCTACACACCTTATACTCCTCTAGATCCCTAACATCCCCTAGCTCTCTGAATCTTTTATATACCATTTTTTCTTCCTAACTAGGTTCACCACTACCTTCGTGCACCACGGTTCCCGCGTCCTACCAGAACCTCCTTGACTCCTCGGAACGTTGTCTTGCAGAGCCCCAGACAAACATTCCTTGAAAATCCGCCACTTTCCTTCTGTACTCTTCCCCAAGAATGCCTCCTTCCAGTTTATACGTCCAATTTCCTGCCTAATGTTTTCACGTTTCCCCTTACTCCAGACATACACCTTCCTAGCCTGCCTGATGTTATCTCTTCCCATCGCTATCGTGAAAGAGACAGAATTATGATCTCCATTTTTAGCTTTTATTGGTAGGGGGATTGAATTTCGGAGCTGCAACGTCATGTTGCAACTGTACAAAATTCTAGTGCGGCCGCACTTGGAGTATTGTGTGCAGTTCTGGTCCCCGCATTATAAGAAAGATGTGGAGGCATTGGAGAGGGTACAGAGGAGGTTTACCAGGATGTTGCCAGGTATGGAGGGCAGGTCTTATGAGGAGAGGCTGAGAGATTTGAGGTTGTTTTCATTAGAAAGAAGGCGGCTAAGAGGAGACCTTATTGAAACATAGATGATTAGAGGTTTAGATAGGGTGGACAGTGATAGCCTTTTTCCTAGGATGGAGAAAGCTAGCACGAGGGGACATAGCTTTAAATTAAGGGGTGGTAGTTATAGGACGGATATCAGAGGTAGGTTCTTTACCCAGAGGGTGGTTAGGGTAGGATGCCCTGCCTGCGCAGTTGTAGATGCGCCAAGTTTGGTGGCGTTTAAGAGGTTAGTTGATAAGTTTATGGAAGAGAAGGGAATGGTTTAGTTTGGAGGGTCATTGCTTTTTTCATAATTGGTCGGCGCAACATCGAAGGCCGAAGGGCCTGTTCTGCGCTGTATTGTTCTATGTTCTATTCCCAAGATGCTCACCTACCGTGAGATCCGACACCTGCCCTGGCTCATTAGCAAGCACCAGGTCAAGTACAGCCTCTCCTCTTGTAGGCTTTTCCACATAGTGTGTCAGGAAACCTTCCTGAACACACCTAACAAACTCCACACCATCCAAACCCCTTACCCTTGGGATATTCCAGTCGATGTTTGGGAAATTGAAATCTCCCATCATGACAACCCTGTTATTTCTACATCTGTCTAGGATCTGTTTCCCTATCTGCACCTCAAGTTCCCTGTTGCTATTGGGCGGCCTATAGAATACACCCAGCAAAGTTATCGAGCCTTTGCTGTTCCTAACTTCCACCCACAGAGACTCCGTAGACATTTCCTCCACATCTTCCAGCTTCTCTACTGTCCCTGATCAACAGTGCCACACCACCTCCTCTTTTGCCCCTAACCCTGTCCCTCCTGAAGCATCGGAATCCCGGCACCTGAAGTACCCAGTTCTGTCCCTGAGACAACCAAGTCTCTGTAATGGCCACCACATCACACTCTCAAGTAGCAATCCACACCCTAAGCTCATCTACCATATTTGCTACACTCCTGGCATTAAAATAGACACACCTCAGCCCCTCAGTCAGGATATTTCCCTTTTCCACCACCTGCCTAACCCCCCTCTCAGAGTGCCTACAGTCCTTCCCTACCTGGGAACTAACCTCCTTATTCACAGTCCCATCGATATTCCCACCCCCCAGCTTTTCTAGTTTAAAGACTCCCCAGTAGCCCTAGCTAGCCTACCTGCCAAGATATTAGTCCCCCTAGGGTTCAAGTGCCACCCGTCCTTACTGTACAGGTCACACCTGCCCCTAAAGAGGTCCCAGTGATCTATGAACCTGAATCCCTGCCCCCTGCTCCAGTCCCTCAGCCATGCATTCATCCTCCACCTCATTTGATTCCTGCTTTGAAGGGACAGGTGCATGGGTTAGAAAATAGAAGGAGCGAGTAGGTATAATGAAACAAAAACTTGATGTATGGGAGCAATGTTTCTTCTTTATTGCAGGTAAGAACCTGGACATCAGGTGTGTGGTAATCTCAGTGCATAGATCCTCAGTATGCAAACACCGAATATCACTACATTCTGAGGTTCTTCCCTATCAGTGGTGTTGCAAAAGATGGGTACAGCATGCTGCCACAGAACACTCCAAGTAGTTCATAGAATCCCTATAGTGTAGAAGAGCCATTCAGCTCATTGAGTTTGCACAAACTCTGACACAGTATCTTATCCCGATCCACTGCCCTACCCTATCTCTGTAACCTATACAATTGAAGGGTCTGTTTCCCGTGCTGTTTTGTTCTTTGTTCTTAATTCCGATGGCTAGCGAGACTCTAAGGGCCAATTTAGATAAAGCAAAATATTGCGGATGCTGGAATCTGAAACAAAAACAGGAAATGCTGGAGATTCTCAAGAGGTCTTGTAGCATCTGTGGAGACAGCTTCAAGTCTGGATGACCCTTCGTCAGAGCTAAGAGCAAAGAAAATCAGACTGAGAGTATAAATCTCATCTGGTGATGGTGGAGCTGGTTGAGGGCGGGGGAGGGAGGTGTTGGAGTCCTCAGCCGCCATCATAACTATCTACATTTCCTTTGTCTCATTACAGATTCCCCCCCACTAAAAATCGGCACGGAGCTGAATGAATTATTCAAATCACCATTAGCAGGCTTGGGACTGAAGTCTCCAGACTTGCTAGCATCTCTCCTCCCCTCCCCTTTCCCTGCCACTAGCAATGTTTCACTCCAACAGTTTACATTAGCTCCCCACTAGTAGGGAGCTGGCAGCCCAATCCTCCTGGAGTGAAGGGGAGCTATGGAGGCACCCCAGCAGGTCAGGGTAAAGAGGGGGTTGCCCCCTTGGAATTACCAGCTTGGCAGTGCCAGCCTGGCCCCTGGTAGTGTTCAAGGTGGCAAAGTGGCAATGCCCAGAGGGCAGCTTTAACAGGACAGGCATTGGTAGAGGTCAGGGATCCCGCTGCCACTCTGCAGTCGGGATTATAAGCAAAGAGATGGAAGGACTCATCAGGGTGATATGGGGGGAGGTACAGTGAGCACATGTGCAGTGCCCGCTCGGCACTGTGCTGTTAGCTTCTCCGATGGGAATAGGCCTGCCTCTAGCTTTTCAGCGTAATTCACAATAGAGCACTCCATGATGTACAGATTGTACAAGCTTCATTTTAAAAATCCTGCTGAAAAGAACCATGGCATTTAGTCCAGTTTTACACAAATTCAGCACTTAGAACTTTTTTGGGAGAATCCCACCTTGGTTGATGAAATTGATGAAATAATCAATTGATGAAATAATCAACGTAAGAAGATAACATATTTGGTTCCTTCCTCAACAATATACTTGTCCGATAATAATAAGTGGTTTCAATGATCAGTGCAAACCTTTGTGAAGGCAAAGGATGACATTTAATGGAGGAGACAAGGGGCCAGATGGGGAGCAGAAGAAAGATATATTGCTTATATTAGGGGAGTACCACAAAATTAAACATCTCTCAGGTGGTGATCAAGGAGGGCATTAAATTCCATCTGTAGTCTCTTCTTCAAAATGACGACTCCCTCCATTACATAGCAGAGCATTACCAATGCATTATGTGGTTCAGACTAAGGATAATCATATGGACAACCCAAAACTGAACATCATCAACAACAGAATTAATACCACTAATAACTGTAGACTCTTGATCCTGCACTTCTTTCATTTCTTCTGTCATCATGAAGCCAGGAAACTAATCTTAGTTTCATGAAGAGTATAGAGGCAGGTGCTAGAAGCAGTACCAAACATGCTTTACAACAATTTATCAATCAAGAAAAGTTTCCTGCACACTTTTAAGCCTCTTTCTTGGATCAGTGGCAGCACTCTCACATTAATTCAAGGTCCCTCTGCATTTCTATACTTTTAATAGATCTACTCTTTATCATATTCCTTCCACCTACATTGTTTCTCCCGAAATGCATCACCTCGCATTTATCAGGATTGAATTCCATCTGCCATCTATCTGCCCAAGCTACCAGCCTATCTATGTCCTGCTGCACCACCTGACAATGCTCCTTACTATCCACAAGTCCAGCCATCTTTGTATCATCTGCAAACTTGCTGATCACTCCACTTACTCCCTCTTCCAAGTCATTTATATATATTAGAAATAGAAGAGGTCCCAGTACCGAGCCCTGCGGCACACCACTAGTGACCGACCTCCAGCCAGAAAAACACCCTTCCACTATTACTCTCTGTCTCCTATTACCAAGCCAATTACTTATCCATCTAGCTACCTGTCCTTGTATCTCATTATCACATGGTGAGTCATCACCTCCCAGTCAATTGCTGCTTGGGAAGGTGATAGAAAGCCTATGCATCAGACTCAGCTGAACGAATGGAGACTCTGGAGAGAGTGCAGAGGAGGTTTACCAGGATGCTGCCTGGTATGGAAGGTCTGAGTTACGAGGAGAGGTT
The DNA here is from genome assembly GCA_024679065.1 of Sphyrna mokarran. Classification (NCBI taxonomy): domain Eukaryota; kingdom Metazoa; phylum Chordata; class Chondrichthyes; order Carcharhiniformes; family Carcharhinidae; genus Sphyrna; species Sphyrna mokarran. The sequence goes on from JAGIQG010000022.1 coordinate 7,075,819, forward strand.
AGGCAAATTGGGGCTGTTTTCCTTAGAAAGACGTAGACTTAGAGGAGATCTAATAGAGGTGTACAAGATTATGAGGGGTAAACATAGAGCAAACAGGATTAAGCTTTTTCCTAGGATGGACTCAAATAGCATGAGGGGTCACGGGCTCAGGGTGAAGGGGTAAGGTATAATTTGGATGTGCTCTTAGGCTAATTGGCAGAACAAATTCTCCCTAAATTGTCTCAAATTTGGTTTCAATCCATAGATCTATAAACATAGACAGGGATCACGGGTAGAGGTGGGAACATCGGGGTGGCGGCGTGGGTTCGTTGGGCTGAAGGGCCTATTTCCCGTGCTGTTTTGTTCTTTGTTCTTATTACACTCTGTTGAAGCCACACTTGAGATTTCAATCTGAAATTTAGGGAATTACGTAGGGACAGGAGACGATGCATTGTAATCATAGAGTCATAGAGGTTTACAGCATGGAAACAGCCCCTTCAGCCCAACTTGTCCGTGCCTTTTTTTTTGAAACCCCTAAACTAAACTAATCCCAATTGCCCACATTTGGCCCATATCCCTCTGTACCCATTGTACCCATGTAACTATCTAAATGCTTTTTAAAAGATAAAATTGTACTTGCTTCTACTACTATCTCTGGCAGCTATTTCCAGACACTCACCACCCTGTGTGTGAAAAAGTTGTCCCTCTGGGCACTTTTGTGTCTCTCCCCTCTCATCTTAAGTATGCCCTCTAGTTTCTCCTATCTTTGGAGAAAGATATTGATTATCAATCTTGTTTATGCCCCTCATTATTTTATAGACCTCTAGAAGGTTACCCCTTAGCTTCCTACGCACCAGACAAAAAAGCTCCAGTCTACCTAGCCTCTCTTTATAACTCAATCTATCAACTCCCGGTAGCATCCTAGTAAATCTTTTCTGCACTCTTTCTAGTTTAATAATGTCTTTTCTATAATAGGGTGACCAAAATTGCACACAATATTTCAAGTATAGCCTTACCAATGTCTTGTACAATATTAACAAGAAGTCCCAACTTCTCTATTTAATGTTCTGACTGATGAAACCTAGCATGTTGAATGCCTTCTTCACCATTCTGTCCACCCCACCTGTGACTCCAATTTCAAGGAGCTATGAACACGTACCCCTAGATCTCTGTTCTATAACTCTCCCCAACACGCTACCATTAACTGAGTAAGTCCTGCTCTGGTTCAATCTACCAAAATGCATCACCTCACATTTGTCTACATTAAACTCCATCTGCTATTCGTCAGCTCATTGTCCAATTGATTAAGATCCCATTGCAATTGGGGATAACTTTCTTCACTGTCCACTCTGCCACCAATCTTGGTGCCATCTGCAAACTTACTAACCATGCCCCCTATGATCTCATCCAAATCATTAATATAAACGACAAATAACAGTGGGCCCACCACTGAGCCCTGAGGCATGCCGCTAGTCACAGGCCTCCAGTTTGAAAAACAACCACCGTTTGGAATCATTTAGAAGCAACAAAGGAAAGTGGCTACAGTAGCTAGAGATTGTTTATCACAATCCCAGGATAATATTGCAAAAGCACTCAGAAAATGTCATTGGGCTAATCATCTTCACTGATTTCGTTTTTTGTAATAATCATCCAAGGGTGTGGGAATTGCTGGTTAGACCAACATTTAATGCTAATAACTAATTGTCCTTGAGAAAGTAATAGTGCACCACCTTCTTGAACCACTGCAGTCCATGTAGTCTAGGTGCACTCACAGTACTCTTTGGAAGGAAGTTCCAGGATTTTGACCCAATTACAGTGAAGGAATAATGATACAGTTCTAATTTAGAATGGCATGTGGTTTGAAAGGGAATGTAGCAGGTTTGGTGTTCCTATGTATCTTCTGCTCTTATCCTTCTAAGTAGGTCACACATTTCGAAGATGGTTTTGAAGGCATTTTCATGAGTGCATCTTGTAGATGATACACACTGTTGACATTGTGTGTTGGTTGCAGATGTACTGAATTTTAAGGTGGTGAGTGGGGTGTCAAATGAGTGGGATGCTTTGTCTTGCACAGTGTCAATATTCTTCAATGGTGGAGCTGCAGCCATCCAGGTAAATGGACAGTATTCCAACATAGTCAAGATTTGTGCCTTGGGCAGGCTTTGGGAAGTCAGGAGGTGAATTACAAATTTTCGAATTACCAGCCTCTGTTCTACTCTTGCAGGTACAGTATTTATATGTTTGGTGTAGTTCAGTTTCTAGTCAATGTTAAACCGCAGAATATTGCTAGTGGGAATTTCAACCACAGAAATGCCACTGAACGTTAAGAGAGAAAATGGTGAGATTCTCTCTTGTGGAGATGGTCATTGCCTGATGCTTGTGTGTTATGAATATCATTTGCCACATATCAACCTAAGTCTGAATATGGTCCAGGTCATGCTGCCTATGCACAATGAGTGCTTCACTATCTGACGAGTTGTGAATAGTGCTGAATATTGTGCAACCATCAGCAAACACATGCACTTCTGAACTTATGATGGAGAAAAGATCATTGATAAAGCAGCTGAAGATGGCTGTCCAGGACTAATATTTCTAAACTTCCCATGAACAATCCACTGGAGCTAGTAGAAATATAAAACTGAAACTTTCCTTGGATGACCAATACTTATTATAAGTAGTAATCACTAATATTCACCAGTAAACTGGGCTCATCCAGATAGTTGTTGAAGTGTTTCTGTACAAAAGTAATCCCCAGAAGTTGGAAAATGATCTGTCTTTGTTCAGGATTCTTCAACTGACTTTCAACCTCATGAGCAAGAGCATACTCTAATTTCTCATATACCTGAGTAGAGAACACATAAAGCACAGCAATATTAACCATAGACACAACTTTACACAAAAGTATTAGCTTTGAAATCAATTTTGACTTTTCTCCCTCTTCCAATTTCTCTTGATGCTTATCAATGTTCTTCTTTAAACTACAATTTGTAGAAGCTATTGTTTCTTGCACTGTGAAAAACTGTCTAAATGTCGTTCAATGAGAAATCTAACTGATTTGATGTTTAAGAAAACAGAATATTTGCTATTGTATATACATTTCTTAATTGAACTCAAGGTAAAGTAAAGTAAAGTTTATTAGTCATAAGCATTACATTTACACTGCAATGAAGTTACTATGAAATTCCCCTAGTCAGCACACTCTGGCACCTGTTCGGGAATCCAGAGAGAATTTAGCATGGCCAATGTACCTAACCCGCACATCTTTGGACTGTGGGAGGAAACCAGAGCACTTGGAGGAAACTCATGCAGATACAGGGAGAATGTGCAAACTCCACACTGACCCAAGCAGGGAATCAACCAGATCCCTGGTGCTGTGAGATACAAAACAGTCTTTAAAATTGAGAAAGGAAGCCAGTCACTTGATATTGCTTGCTTCAGGATACACAGGTGACCAGCCTGAAATTTGCAAGCATTTTGTAACTTGTACAATTCGCTCACCAATTCTGGTTAACCCAATGTTTTGTTTACTTAGAAAAAAATTAAACACATTAGCAACAGAGTAATATGTTGCTTATTATATGCTACAATATTCCCGTTATTATGAAATTACACACCATCCAAGTTAGCATGAACAATGCCAGGGGGGATCCACTGTGAAAATTATACCATTGTTTAATTGAGTACCAGGCATGACAGTGAAGTTAGGGTAGCAAGGACTAAGTCATAGTTTGACACTGCTAAACCATTCTGCATTATCCTAAGAAGAACAATTCAAAAAATCAGGACAGAATGATTCTGATGGCAAAAATGTTTAAGATACACAGTACATAGTTTAGTAGATAAACACACTACCTAATGCAGCACCAACTCTTGGTTGAGGTATAGTTCATAGAATCCATACAATACAGAAGGAGGCTATTCAGCTCATCATCAAGTCTGTACCAACCATAATCTCACTGAGGCCCTAGTCCCATAACCCCACACATTCCTGTTATTCCCCCCTGACACTAGGGTCAATTTAGCATGGCTAATCAACCTAATCCTCCTATCTTTGGACTATGGGAGGAAACCGTAGCACCTAGAGAAAACCCAAACAGACACAGGGAGAATGTGCAAACTCCACACAGACAGTGACCCGAGGCCGGAATTGAACTTGGATCCTGGTACTATGAGGCAGCAGTGCTAACCATTGTGCCAGTGTTGTAGAAATATGTTTGCTATCCAACAAACTGGAGCAATGATAAGGATGCTATAATTGGCTTTACTGCATCTGGATTAGAGAAAATTATAGAAGTCATGTTTCCTGCTACTCATTCAGAGTCCCTTACTGGATATGTGCATGTGAGCTTGGAAATAATGTTCAGCCTCTCCCTCCCTCAGTTATCTAAACTCATACATGATGAAAACCTGTAAGATGAAGTGCTGGTAGGCTCTTACCATTATGGAGCAATAACCAGCAACAAATTGACTGTGAAAAAAGAGGAAAGAAGGAAAGAAAGAAAATGGGCAGAAAGATGAGAGAAAAAATTACCCAAAAATTAAAGTTCCAATGACTCTTTTATTCAAATTCTCAGTTTTTGTCTCCTCAATTATTTCCAATTGCTCTGATTTATTTTTATCTCTAGAAGACTAATTACTGTTTCAGTGGAATCTGAATTAAAGTAAAATAAAATACTCACATAAAATGAGAAATTTAAATGTCAAGAGAGATCTGCAGAAACTGGATTAAATGGTAATCTAATCTCTGCTCAAGTGAGTTGTAAATTGATTTACAATCACTTCCAAGTATACACTTATCCAGTAATTCTTTTGATATTTAAACTAATTCGGGAGCCATAAAATTGTAAACAGTGAGGGAAGGCAGAGTTACATAAAAAAAACTACAGAAAAGTTCTGCCTTATAATCTGAAACTTGTAGAGCATCTTTAAAATAAACCATGCCCAACATTCACCAGTTTTAAAGCTTAATATCTTGCTTTATCTATGCCCACCTACTAAAGCTGCTTTTCCATCTACCTCTTCAACCACATCTTTGGTAAACGCTCCACAATGTAATGCTTTTTCCTCCTGATGTTTTCCAACTTCAAAGTCCAAGTTGTTGAAAACTTGCATTTAGATTATAACTTTCAAATTGTTAGGAACAATTTTTAAAAAAATGTAAGCACTGTTGCTACAGCGACAGTGGCTACTTTTCACTCAAGATCCCAAAATTGGCAATGGGATTAATTGGCTTTAATGGTGTTAGTTCAGGAAAGAATATTGGCCAGGAGGCTGGGAGAGCATGTTTATGAAACTATACCATGGGATCTTCTTGACAACAGAAAGAGGCATGCACAAACCTAGTAAAATATCTAACTGAATCTTAGATCAGAAAGAATTTCATTTAAAAGGTGGTCTTCTGATAGGATATTGAAATTAAATTCTAGAGTCAGATTTAATTGTGCTTTTTCCCCCTCTCAGTTAAGGTGCCTCTCTCATTTGTATTTACTTTGCAAATTACAGCTACAGTTAGTCACTGATGGCATTCCTCACATTGCGTTGAAGAAGAAGCAGTGGTAGCAGTGGTACTCTTGGTGGTGGGAAAAGGTAGTGTCATGAGCTGCATGTCCATTCAAGATATTTGCAGAATTATATAGCCCAGGAGGCCATTCAGCACATCATGTCTGTGTAGCTCTTTAAAAGAGGTATCAAATAAGTTCAACTTCACTGCTCGTTCCCATAGCATTGCAAATTATTCCTGTTGAAATATATATTGAATCTGCTTTTGAAATCCATCTGATATCCATCATTATGAAGTGCTTTGAAAAGCTTGTCATGGCATGAATCAATTCTAGCCTCCTGGACTACCTGGGTCCACAATAGTTTGCCTTTCGCTGCAACAGGTCCACAGCAGATGCCATCTCCCTGGCCCTACACTCAACTCTGGAACACCTAGATAACAAGGACACTTGTGTCATACTCCTATTTATTGACTACAGCTCAGCCTTCAATATCATTATTCCCACAAAACTCATCTCCAAACTCCATGGCCTGGACTTTGGCATCTTCCTCTGCAACTAGATCCTGAACTTCCTAACTCACAGATCACAATCAGTAAGGATAGGCAACAACACTTCCTCCACAATCATCCTCAATACTGGTACCCCACAAGGTTGTGTTCACAGCCCCTACTATATTCCTAGCACACCTATATTCCTACGCACACCAGCCAAATTCCCCTCCAATTCGATTTTCAAGTTTGCTGACAACACCACGTAGTGGGTCAGATCTCAAACAATGACAAGACAGAGTACAGGAATTAATTAGAGCATCTGGTGAACTGGTACGGCAACAATAATCTCTCCCTCAATGCCAACAAAATAAAGGAGATTGTCATCAACTTCAGGAAGTGTAAAGGAGAATATGCCCCTGTCTACATCAAAGGAGGTGAAATAGAAAGGATCAAGGGCTTCAAGCTTTTAGGTATCCAGATCACTAAAAATCTGTCCCAGTCCCCCCCATGCTGACACTATAGTTAAGAAAGCCCACCAACGCCTCTATCTTCTCAGAAGACTTTGGCATGTCAGCTATGACTCTCACCAACAAATAGTATATGAGAATGCATTCCTTGGTATGGCAACTTGGTATGGTTCCTGCTTTGCCTAAGGAACTACAAAAGGTCATGAATGTAGCCCATTCCATCATGCAAACTAACCTCTCATCCATTGACTCTGTCTACACTTCCTGCTGCCTCGCAAAGCAACCAGTATAATTAATGACCCACGCACTCTGGACATTCTCTCTTTCACCTTCTTCTGTTGGGAAAAAGATACAAAAGTCTGAGGTCCCATACCAACTGACTCAAGAACAGCATCTTCCCTACTGCTATCAGACTTTTGAATGGACTTACCTCACATTAAGTTGACCTTTCTTTACACCCTAACTATGACTATAACACTACATTCTGCGCTTTCTTGTTTCCTTCTCTATGAACAGTATGCTTTGTCTGTATAGCACGCAAGAAACAATACTTTTCATTGTTTGTTAATACATATGACAATAATAAATCAAATCAAGAAAGTTAATATTGAATTCACCACTCTCCCAGATATGCACTCCAGATCATAACAACTCACTGAATACAAGGGTTTCTCCTCATCTCCCTTCTGATTTATTTGCTAATTACAGTATCTAAAACTAATGTTTTCTGATTATTGACTCTCCTGGCAGTGAAACCAGTTTCACATTTGTTACTTTATTAGGACCTCTTGTAACTCTGAACACCTTGATTAGAACCAGAGATCTCCTGAGTTAACATCAGCAGAAATCATAAAGAAATAGTGTAAACTGTTTTTCCAACATCTCCTTCAGTTTGTGACAACAGGAAATTGGGAAAATTGCCATGAATTTCCAGGTTAAATTTATGCAAATACTTTTTAATACTTAAAAAGTAATACTGTTTTAGAGTAAAGCTTTAAATTTAGGATTTTAAAATTAATTTGTTTTACTGGGATGTGGTCATTATGGGTGGAGGTAGATTGATTCCATTGCCTAACAAGGATCTAAGGTTATCTGGGGGTAACTGAGAAGTGGATTTTGAAAACAAAACAGATCACCCATGATCTTATTGAATGGTGTACAGGCACAAGGGGCCAACAGTCTACTTCTGTACCTAATTCATATGTTTTTATGTGAGTGTGGAAGAGAGAGAGAGAATGAGTGAGTGAGTGTTTATGTGAGAGACAGCGTGAGAAACTGAGTGCCTTAGAGAAACAGCACATGTGAGAGAAGAGTTTGTGTGTGTCAGAGGGAAATAAAATGAGGGAGAATGTACATGAGAGGGAGAAAGTGTGAGTGAATAGGAATAAGTAAGTATGACCTGATAGCCATTAGAGACATAACTGCTGTATGTCATAGCTGGGCCCCAAATATTGAAGGGCACTTGACTTTTAGGAAGAACAGAAAAGGTGGAGGAGTGGTTTTGCTGATTAACGATAGTATTGGCACAGTAGAGAGCGATAATGTAAGTTCAATAAATCAAGTGGGTCAAGATGAGAAATGATAATAATTATGAGTCATTTGTAGGAGTGGTGTACAAGCCTACTAATTATAACTACATGGTTTTGAAGAGTCAGGAGGTGAGTTACTCACCACAAAATTCTCAGTTTCTGAAGTGCTCCTGTAGCCACATTTTGGTCATAGTAACCCTCAGGATATTGTCAATGTGGGATTCAGTAAAAGTAAAGCCATTGAATGTCAAAGTAAGATGGTTAAATTCTTTCATATTAGAATATGGTCATTGCTGGCAATTGTCTGGTGCCAAAATTATGAAAAACAGAATGCACAGACAGACATTCTGCAACTTTGTTCATGAGAAGTTGGATCACATACTGGTTTATAAAAGCACTATAGCCAATAGTGCACAATCTATTACTACTCTGCAACTGAAGTGGTGCTGTGTTTATCTTTGGTCCGTCTCTTTAAAGTCACATCTAAGGGCTATCTATTAAGAAAGATTTTCAGGGCAGAAGATGTAAACATCTGCCTGCATTTTAGAAAGAAACATCTGGAAATGACTATACTTCAACATTTTCCTTAACATTCCAAAATATTTGATGAATGCATTCAACCTTTACATAGACAGATTATCAATACATGAGGGGAGATGTTCCTGAACATACTGCCAAATGCACCAGATTGCCCAGTTGTGGCAAATTTCCGGGAAATCAGTTGTAGAGCACCACTGAAAAAGAGCCCACCTAATTTCCCTTAATTTAAATTATATTCTTTTACATGTAGATATTCCAAATGACAGGGTTTTCCAGCTTTTGCCATGCACCCAGATATGAACTCAGCATATTCATCTGAATGTTTTTTGCCGTGCTTTAGAGATTTCCGAGAAATGAAATCCAGTTATGTTCTCACCCTGTGCCATGGTTTCCCCGGTAATAGAGTTTCCTGGAGACTGGAGTCCAGCCAATCCATCTTGAAGGGACAGTAATTCATTGTAATACCCAGATGATATTCAGAACTTCTTGAGATATATTTCTGCCATCAATAATTGTTGAAGTCTAATGTCAGCTGCAATATAAAGAATAACCCACTGACAAGTTATTTCATTTTTAAGAAGTATTATACAGTAAATCATCAAAATAAATTTCACCTCTGAAAGAAAGGTTGTCTTTAGAAATAATACAGAAATTATGAAAAGTCACTTGAAACAATTTTATTTCTGCAAAACAATATATTTTTAGATATCGCTAATTCTTGGTTCAGGTACAGAGTTGTATATTACCTCAATTTAATGGCAATCTAGTACAGAAACTGAGTACTGATGAAAACAGACATTTTGTCTAAGCTTTTCATCTTACAGTCATAAAGTAGCCATATTCAGCTCTTTGAGCCTGTTCCACCATTCAATCAGACACTGGCTGATCTCTGCCTGGTCTCAAATCCACTTCCCCACTTGTTCCCCAGATCCTTCTTTCCCTTTTTATTAGAAACATGTACATTTCTCTCTTGAAACCATTCAACAATTCAGATTCCAGGGGCAGAATTTTATGAGTTTATTTGCTCAATATCCAGAATTGCAAGAATGCCAATGTCAGGTGAAACAACCACTTTATTCTACTTGAGGAGAGGGTGATGTTTGGTTGGCAAATAAGCTCTGATTAGTGGAGATGTTGTGATGGAGATTGCATCAGGTGATGGTGACTGACACTTAACTACCAAGCAATGTTTGGAAATGTAAATGAGGCAGTTTGACTGTGATTGGTTAAGGCACTGCCTTGAGGAATGAACCAATAAATGGTTATCACTTATTTTATTTAACTGAACCAAATTGAATGTGTGGACATGTTCTTTCTATCTGAAAAGAACAGAGTCTATGTATTTACATATGAAGCTTCCAGTACACATAAATGTGCCACAATGCAAGTCTGACTGACATATTTAAATTGATAGTCACTGTACTTTATTAGGGTTATTTAACAAATATTATCCAATTGCAGAAACACATCTAATATTAAACATTATGCTTTGAATTTTGCAGGCATGGATTGGCTGGGTATAGTCTGTACCTTGTCTATCGTGAACAACAGAAGGAACGTTAAATGATCCAACAATCTTTGGGAAGTATAGCTTCGTACTAGCATTACCTTGGCACTGAAATTCATATACCACATTACACACTTGTGTGATTGGCAGAATATCTTTCTGGCTTGATGGCATCATCTGGTTAGTGATATGATTTTCTTGTCACATGTATTAGTATTTGTTTTGTTTTGTTTCTTGAAAGTTCTTGAAAGTTTTGTTTCTTGCGAGCATTACAGATGAAGCAAATAATTCATTGAGAAGGAAATGAGAGAGTGCAGAATATAGCGTTACAATCATAGCTAGGGTGTAGAGGAAGATCAACTTCATATGAGGTAGGCCCATTCAAAAAACTGATGGCAGCAGCGAAGGAGCTATTCTTGAGTTGGTTGGTGCATAACTTCAGACTTTTGTATCTTTCCTGATGGAAGAAGGCAGGTTCCTTGATTATGCTGGCTGCTGGTGAATACCACTTGAGTTGCTACTGCATAGTAGGAGCATGAAATAGCTTCAGCTATTGCTCAAATTTTTCAGATGCCCTTGAGTTTCCAGGATAATTTGAGGTAAACTTGGTACTTTATAGGAGTGAAAAATTGGCGAATTGTATCACAGTGTTTTCTCACAGTGTCCAGTTCCAGACTGTTTCACACATAGCTATATTATTAAAATCATTGCATGATGTACTTAGTAAGAAACAAATCTACCATAATAATTTACTAATCCTAGAAAAGATCTCAATTGTGTCACATTTGTCAGGTATAATGCTTCCAAAATAACATCTGTCTTTTTAGGTATTTTATCCAGGCCTTTATTATCAACAACGTGACCCAAATACTGGACTGATGACTGGAAAATATTATACTTTTCTTTTTTGATATGCAGACCACATGCTTGAAGATTTTCCAATGTCACTTCTAAATTATTCAAATGCTTTTCTTCTCTGGACTCTGTAATTAGAATATCGTCCAGGTAACACTGTGTATCAGCACGTCCACTTAAAATTGGATCCATTGATTTTTGGAATAGGTCTGGTGTACGTTATTCCAAAAGACACTCTTTTATAATGTAAAAGACCTTTACAAGCAACAATGATAAACAACAGTTGAGATTCATTGAACTACATTCATCTGCTTGTGAAAGATCAATCTTGTTGAATTTTTGCCCACCTGATAATCCAGCAAATAAGTCTTAAAGGAAGCAGATATTAATCAGCAAACAACACTGGATTTATGATTGTTTTTAAATGACTTCAGAGACGAACCAAACCAGCTAATTTCAGATATGACAGGAATATCTCAGTGACTCATTGTAATTGGCTCCAACACACCAGTGTTAATAAGTCATACTGATTCTCTTTTGACCTTGGGGCGAATTGCATATGGTACATATGCATATTGCATGCCAGCACAGTGGTTAGCACTGCTATCTCACAGCATCAGAGACCTGGGTTTGATTCCCGGCTTGGATCACTGTCTGTGTGGAGTCTGCACACTCTCCCCATGTCTGCATGGATTTCCTCCGGGTGCTCTGGTTTCCTCCCACAGTCTGAACAATGTGCTGGTTAGGTGCATTGGCCTGCTAATTCTCCTTCCATGTACCCAAACAGGCACCAGAGTGTGGCGACCAGGAGATTTTCAAAGTAACTTCACTGCAGTGTTAATGTAAGTCTCCTTATGACACGAAGAAAAACTTTTTTGTTGACCTTTGAGTTTGGCTTAACTTTGGCTTTTAAGTTTGGCTTAACTTTGAGTTTCACTTGAACTTCCTTCATTGAGCCAAGTGTGTCTTCGAATGCCCTCTTGAATTTATCCAGAAATTGCTGTAAATCTGGTTTGGCATCAACCAGCATGAAGACAGCAATCCAGTTAAGCTTTATCTTCTCTAACCATAATCTTTCAATAGAGCTGGAAAATTAGCACAGACTACACAGAGTGACAACTCCACTGTTTGTCCACTCATTCTTTGTTGACCATGATGTAACCTTTTCTGTGTATGTCCTTAAAATCACATTAGCTGGTTTTAAATGAAGTTGTTGGAATGTAGTCTCAGGAATTAAGGATACAACAGCACCAGTATCAACCTGGGTAGTAGTGGAGTAGTGGCATTATCACTGGCTTAGTAATCCAGAGACCTGGTATAATTCCCTGAAGACCAGGTTCCAATGCCATCACAGCGGATTGTGAAATTTGAATTCAATAAATCTAGAATTAAAAGTTTAATGATGGCCATGAAACCTCTATCGATTGTCATAAAAACCCATCTGGTTCACTAATGCCCTTTGGGTAAGGAAATCTCCCATCCTTACCTGGCCTAGTCTGGCCAACATGTGACTCCAGATCCACAGCAATGTGGTTGACATTGCCCTCAGGGATGGGTAATAAATACTGGCCCATCCAGCGACATCCACATCCCATGGATGAATAAAAAAAACCTCCATCTTAATAAATTGTCTATTTAATTTCAGAATCATATTCATGTCATATGGATAAGACGTTCTCAAGTTTCCTCCCACAGTCTGAAAGATGTCCTGATTAGGTGCACTGAGTATGCTAAATTTTTCCTCAGTGTACCAGAACAGTGTGCCTACTTGTGGCACTAATAAATAGACTTTAAACTAAGGGTCCTAGTTTGAGGATAAAAGATAGGATTGAGGTGAGAAGAAATTCCTTCATCAAATGGTGAATGTGTGGAATTCACTACCACAGAAAGTAATTGAGGCCAAAACATTTTGTGATTTCATTAACATTGTAATGTACATTAACATTGTAACGAAGTTACTGTGAAATTCACCTAGTCGCCACAGTCTGGTGGCTGTTTGGGTCAATGATCCTAACCTAACTAGCACACCAGAATGTTGGAGGAAACTAGAGCTCTAAGAGCTAAAGGGGTCAAGGGATGTGAGAACATTATTGACCCTGTTACTCCCCCTGACACTAAGGTCAATTTAGCATAGCCAATCAACATAACTCATACCTCTTTGGACTGAGGGAGGAAACTTGAGCACCTGGAGGAAACCCACTCAGACATGAAGAGAACGTGCAGACTCCATGCAGACAGTGCCTGAGACCGGGAATCGAACCCAGATCCCTGGCGCTGTGAGGCAGCAGTGCTAATCACTGTGCCACTGTGCCAGGATGTGGAGATGCCAGCGTTGGACTGAGATAAGCACAGTAAGAAGTCTCACAATACCAGGTTAAAGTCCAACAGGTCCAACACCTTGCCACCCCAGGATCGGGATACTGAATTCGATGATCAACCGTGATCATAATGAATGGTAAAGCAGACTGGAAGGCTGAATGGCCTGCTCCTGTTTATAGTTTCTATGACATTAGGGAGGGTGACAATACTCCTAGAGAAAGGCTTTTAATTCCCCCTCCCTTTTGAAACCCTTTCCCCCAGACTGAGAGTCTGAAACAAACGCTGCACTTAGACAAAAACTGGAGGGAAGGGGGTGGGGGGCAAGACAGACAACGATGTGCTAATTTAATAGTGAAATCTTAGAGCGGAAAGTCCATGAATTAAATATTTACCTGCCCACAGCGCCTTGTTAAACCCATTGCCACGGCAACAAAGCGACTGCAAACGTCACTGCGTAAGAGGAACCGTTGGCTTTTCATTTTTGAAAGAAAGTCAAATATTTTTCCAAATTGAACAGGGATTTAGCTCCTACACTAAACTCACTTTCTTCACGCCGCGTCTGGTCGGGTGTATTTTATTTTTTTTAAAATATAAAAACGTGGGGCAAGCAAAGGTGACCTCTCCCCTCTGACCTCTCGCCTCCCGGGTTGGTTTGTGACTCGGGCCGGGGAAATGGCTGTTGCGGGTTGAGGCAGGGCTGGCGGCTGGACTCGTCCCAGTATGAAACACCGGCCTCAGAATGACAGGTAAATGGCCGAGGAACTCCTGAAAAAGGAAACCCGCGGGATTTCTTCCCTCAGCTGAGGTGAATGTAGTCGAAGAGAGTGAGTGCCTTGACGGAGCGGCCTGAGCTGTTTCCCTTTTCGCTAACGCCGGCCTTCGGGATGCACAGTTCCCACTCTGCTCTCATTTCACCATCCCCATCCCCAGATTTTTGTATATTACCCGCAGAGAAAGAACCTGCATTTAAAACCAGGTCCGCAGACTGCTCCAAACTCCTGCAGCAGCCCGTTAACTACTTTTGGAGGGGCTCGGTGATTAGCACTGCTGCCTCACAGCTCCAGGAACCCGGATTCGATTCCCGGCTCGGGTTACTGTCTGTGCGGAGTATGCACGTTTTCGCCGTGTCTGCGTGGGTTTCCTCCCATGGACGTGCAGGTTAGGTCGATTGGCCAGCCTAAACTGTCCCTTAGTGTTCCGGGATGCATAGGTTAAAGGGATTAACAGAGGTTATAGGGATTTGGTTTGAGTGGGATTGTTGATGGGCTGAATGGCTTCCATTTGCACTGTGGTGGTTCTGTGAATCTGGCAACCGATTTCATAGACTCATCACAGAATCTCTACAGTGTAGAAGGACACCTATCAAGTCTTCACTGACTCTCCATGTATTTACCCTGCTGATTTCCCCCTGCCTCTCAACTATGGGGCAGTAAGGAGCAATTTAGCATAGCCAGTCAACCTTACCTGCATGTTCTTGGAATGTGGGAGAAAACCGGAACACTGAGAAAACCCATGGGGAGAATGTGCAAACTCCACGTAATCACCCAAGGCCAAAATTGAACTACTATGTCACTGTGCCACCCTTAAAGTTAACTGAGTTTGCACTCAGTAAGTCTCCTCCTTCCCCCACCAACCCCCCAACTTCTCTCTTCCTCTGTCCCCCTGCCAATTTCTCTTTTCCTCCATCCCCTCAATTTCTCTCTTCCTCTGTTCTCCCCCCTCCAAACTTTCTTCCTCTGTTCTCCCAACTTCACTCTTCCTCCATTCCCCCCCCCCCCCCAATTCTTCCCTTGTATCTCCCAACAACAAATGAAAAGTTATTTTTGCTGGTATTGGTTAAAGCAATTAATTTTAGACAGGACTTGGGATATTTTCCAGTCCAATTAAACCAACAAGAGCTACATTTTTTGCTTTAATGTCCCAACAGAATGACAGCACATAACAATGCTGTACTTCCTCAGCATTGAACTAAAGTCTCAGTTTAGGCTGTGAGATCTGGAGTGGGTTCTCAGTTGTTCCAGAATTTGAGCACAAATATCTGAATTGACAATACGATGCTGAGGGAATGTTGGACTGTCAGTCTTTTGCAGCTAATTAAACCAAGGAGCCATCTGCCCTTTGGACAAATATAAAAGATCCCATGGCATGATTTGAAAGAGTGACAGGGATGTTATCTCAGGTGTTGTGGCCAATTTCTATCCCTCTTTCAACATTACAGAATAGGTTATCTGGTCATTTACCATACTGCCGTTTGGGGGATCTTACTGTCTGAAAACTGGCTGCCACGTTTCCAATATTACACTGTGTTTCCAAAGTACTTAATTTGCTTAGCTTTAAATGACCTCTGGTTGTGAAAGGTGCTATTATAATACCTTTCCTCTAAGTCAGATGAAAGTGCTGTCCGCTGAGCCAAAATTGCCAATGCCATCATGATGTTCCAAAAGAATGTGTTTACAGTACTAAGAAGAGAAATCCTTGAATGGAAAATTATGATCTTACACTTACCAAGTAGAACCCAAATTATTGCTGGGAACTGGATGCCCATCACTGGAGCACAGATCGCCAACATAAAAAGATAGCTACATTTGTATAAATTTTTACGAAGTCAATGTGCAACATTTAACCAGTGCCAAATTGCATGGACTGATGCAACATGGATTCCTATTCTTCTCTGAATATCATCAGGACAAACAATGCTTGCATTGTCTCCGGTGCTGGCAGCCTTGGGGGGAAGACACCTTCCTCTGAGCAGCAGAAACTAAGCAGATGAAAGGGAGCAGCATATCAAAAGTAAATAAACATGATCAATGTAAAGTGCTGGATCTAATATTTTTGTTTTGATTTTTCATGGTATAGGAGACATTCGGGTCAAAGCTCTGGAACACTGCATGGATCAGGGATCCTAAATAACCAGGCAGGAAGGGAATCTGAAATGCAGAAGGAATTTGTCATCGTGCACACAGATATTGGCCATCACCACACGCAACCTTTAAATGGAACTGTAGAGGAAAGTATGGATTCACATCCTGCTTTATTTGTTAGGACTCCAGAGAACGTGTCACATCCTTTCAAAGAAGGAGAGGTTCAAATCCAGGTGGATACAACCGAAGACCGGAGCAGCAGACTTGGAGCAGGTGCCCAGCACTCAAATTCTTCTCATTCACATTCGCACTCACGTTCTTATGCCAGGGCAGAGGGCCCTGCTGGAGAAAGGTCCGAACAAGATGACAGAGAACCTACCAGCTCAATTTCAGAACTTCGATACATCTTTCTATGGCTTCAGAAGAGTCTCCCATACATTCTTATTGTTTGTGCCAAACTGGTTTTCCAGCATGCATTAGGTATGAGAAACATTTCAGAAGAATGGTTTACATGTGGGTGTTTATGAATTGCATATTAATATTTATTCATCTGAGATTCCATTGTCATTCCTTGGTCCCCTGCAATGGGAGACCAGGTAACTAGACCTTTGAGGGTTTTTGGGGGTCATATCTTTTCTAAGACTTAAAAAAAAAAGTTTTGAAAGCAGTTTAATGCACATCCTCAAGCTATTCTTGAGTAGCATTTTGGTTAATAAAGGAACTGCACAGTGTGGACTTGAGTTGTGCAGACAGTTGTTCCAATTGCCAAATCATACTAAATTTGCTTATCTCACCAGTAGGAGTGGAAGAATTTATTTTCATTCCCTAAGCTTGGGAAGCAATAGTTCCCATTCTGATGCTTCCCCATATCAACAAACAAATTTTCTAGTCAGTGTGGTTCTTTAACAGTGATACTCCATGGTGAAATAGCTCCCCAACATTCACTGTTTAGTCTCATACCTAAAGAATGCCTACTTGAAAGATATGGGAGTTTAGCAAGCATCAATGGAGCTGAATCTCAGGATAAGTTGATGCCTTCAGGAGAAGAGGAGAGCAAACTGAGGGGGTGAGGCTCAAAAACAGCTGTAAAACTCAGTCCTTTGCAACATATGCTTTGGAGTTGCGCAGTCAGCTAGTACCAGTGCCCTTCTTTTGGCGAAGGCTGCTCTGTTTTTCTTCCCCTAATTGAATTGAAATGATGTGACTGTTCCCTCCAAAATGTTTTAAATAAACCCAAGACTACTTGAGCATTCATGTTACAGTAGTAAGTGCACAGCTACAAAATCACTAAGTATTAGCACTGTCTGCATATAGAATAACAACTGTTGTCACTGAAACCACTGAAGTTCACCTTTAGAAAATAAGTATATTTGATTCTTATCACTCATTTTACCCTCTGCTAAGGTATTGGACACTTTCTGGTATCTTTGCAAGTGGCTTTTCTTTATGTACAAGTCTGGGCAGTGCTTCTGCCCTTGCTCAGCATTCATTTTTGAGCAAGGGATCTTCCAGCAAGAGTCACTAAATAGAGAATAAGGGGCAAGACCCTCTCTTTTTCCAATAGAAGGCATGAATAAGAAGCAGAACCCTCTGGTTTTTTTCTCCCTCTACAGAATGACTTTCTGGTCTGCATGGATATATTTCTGTACTAACAGAAACTTTCAATGAGTCTGATTTTAGTTGTTGGTACTGATGGTGAGTTTAGCTGGCTGCCTAAGTGGGGTGGTTCAATGACGGATGAAGCTGTTGGAATTTCAGCAAAAGATTTTCTATAAACTTGCAACAATCAATGGAGTGGTATTTCCAAAATGCATGGAGCCACAAATTCCCATCTGCAAATAAACAAGTTGTTATTCACAAATTCATTAAACCAGCTTTCCTACTGGACAGTCAAGAAAAAACTTGCAGAATTCCAGAATGTTACAGTGAAGTGATCACAACTGTCTGGGATGGGGTTTTTAAGAATTTGTTTATTCATAATATCACTGACTAGGCCAGCATTTATTGCCCCTCGTAATTTGCCCTTGAGAAGGTGGTGATGAACCACTTTTGAAACTGCTGCAGTCCATGAGGTGTAGGTACATCCAAGGCATTGTTGGGGAGTTTCAGGATTTTGACTTGATGACAGTGAAGGAACAGTGATCTATTTCCAAGTCAGGATGGTATGTGGCCTAGAGGGTAACTTATAGGTGATGTGTTCCCATGCATCTGCTGCCCTTCTAGATGGTAGAGGTCATGGGTTTGGAAGGTGCTGTCAGATAGGACCATGGTGAGTTGCTACAGTGCACCTTGTGGATGGTACACGCTGCTGCCGCTACATGGAGGGAATGAATGTCTAAGTCAGTGGATGGTGTCCCAATCAAGCAGCTGCTTTAATTAGATTTCTTATCGTCTCGTGTATTACTATACAGTAAAAAAAAAGTTTCTTGTATTCTACAGACAAAGCATACCATTCATAAGGAAGGGAGAAGTTGCAAGATCTGATGTTACAGTAATAGCTAGGGTGTAGAGAAAAATCAACTTACTGTAAGGTAGGTCAGTTCAAAAGTCTGAAGGCAGCAGGGAAGAAGTTGTTCTCGAGTTGTTTTGTACGTGACCTCGAGCTTCTGTATCTTTTTCTGATGGAAGAAGGTAGAAGAGAGAATGTCCAAGATGTGTGACTTTGTTCTGAGTGTTGTTGAATTTATTGAGCATTGTTGGAGCAGTGCTCATCCAGGCAAGTGGACAGTATTCCATCACACTCCTGACATGTGCTTTTAGATAGTGGATAGGCTTTAGAAGGTGAGTTACCTCCTAGAAGGTAGGCTTTAGGAGGTGAGTTACTCCCGACAGAAATCCAAACCTCTGTCCTTTTTTTTTGCAGTCCAAGTATTTGTAGGATCAATGGTAACACCCTAAGATGTTGATTAGGAAAGATTCAGCAATGATAATCCCAATAAATATTATAGGGAAATAGTAGGACGCTCCCTTATTGGAGATGGCCTCGTACTTATGTGGTGCAAATGTTATATGCCACTTAGCAGCCCATGGTTAAATCGGCAATGACTTGCTAGATGTGGATACAGACGGTATATGAAGAGTCACAAATGGTGTTGAACATTTGTAATCATCAGCAAATATCCCCACTTTTGACCTTATGATGGAGGAAAGGTCATTGATCAAATAGCTTTAAGATGGTTGGACTGAGGACACTATATCATGAAGAGCTCCTGTATCATTATCCTGGCTCTGAGATGATTGATCTCCAATAACCACAACCATCTTCCTTTTGTATTAGGTATGATTCCACCCAATGGAGAGTTTTCCTCCTGATTCCCATTTCCTTTAGTTTTGTTAGGGCACCTTGATGCCATGCTTGGTCAAACATTGTTCTGACCTCAAGAGTGTCCTTCACTAAAGGATATTTGTGAACCAAATGGATTTCTTTTGGTGGCATTTGTTGAAAGATAAATATTGACCAGGACACCAGGTAGAATTGATCTTCAAAATAAAGCTGTTTGCATTCACCTGAGAAGGCCTTGGTTTAACATCTTAATTAGTATGCCATATAAACACTGTAACTAGGAACAACTGACGTGGCCAAGTCCTTTTGTGGCATATTTAAGTTCACGTCACAGTTAAATATTTGCCCTTCTCCACTTGAGTGAAGTTGTTTTTTTTTATTAACAAAATTCCACTCCGGTCAATCACAAATATTTTTTGTTCTGTTAGGTATTGCAGTCGGTGTTGGACTGTGCATAACTTTCCTTTATGCAAACAAGATAATTATAAATCAGGTCTTCCTGCAGGTAGGTTTCTTTTATTTAAAAAGCATTTTGCCAGTTTTCCTCTCTCTGCTCCTGAAGTCATTGCCTCCTAACTGGGAAGAGCCTCCAACATATCCCTTGCATAAATGGTCAATATTCATGTAGTTTACTCCAAAGCTGTTGACTCAGTTGGTAAATAAATTGAGATAGGTAACATCTAACAAATCAATAGTTTGAATAAAAATTCCTTTCATTCTGGATTCCAGATGGTTCGTCCACTTGCTACTGGCACAGAATCAAATGAATGTTATTGTACAGTCATCCTGTGGATTGAGATATTTACTGTGATGAAAGTAATGCATAATAATTTTCTTTAACTATGCAAATTCAGACTGAAAGTAACTCTTCTTATTTTTCTAGGAGCGCCGCTCAGTGGTACAGTGTGCATGGCTGCTTGTGTTTCTAACAGCCTCCACTCTTCTTCTCTATGACACCTTTCATTCCCAGTCGCTTTTCTACAGGTACCTTTTGTCCAGTATAAAATAAGCTTCAAGCGAAGTTAAAGATGTTTCTTTAACAGGTAACAAGTTCAAGGATAAATGTAGAAAATAGAACCAGGAGGAAGACATTTGGCCTTTCGAGCCTACTCCACCATTCATTTTGATCATGGCTGATCATCAAATTCAGTATCATTTCCCCACCCCCCCCCTCCCCAATCTCTTGATCCCTTTAGCCCTAAGAACTATATCTAATTTAAAAGTTGTGTTGGTGCATTTCTTTTTATAATTAAGAATGCTCTCATGAAAACAGAGGCAAATTAAGTAGGTTGCAAAATAAAATAGATATGTTGGGGATTTAATCATAAAATCATAGAATGGATACAACAACATACACAAAGCCCACAAGGTGAGGTGGTGAGATATGACATTAAACCAGTCCAGGATGCTTTTGCAATCCCTGTTCGCAGAGTGCCCATCGTGAGAACAATATTGATGGCGGCCTGGACTTCAAGTCGTAACTGCTGCCTTAGCTTGGGATCATTTTGTGAGGTTTATCTAGACAGCTGAGGGGGGGAAAGGAACAATGTATGCTTTAATTGAATTTGTGCTACTTAAATCACAGCTTCTTGTTGTTAACTATGAGACATCTTGAAATATGGATCAGTCATGGCTCAGATTGCTTAGCTCCTATAAGCAGGTGATTAGTAAAGGTTTGTGGGAGAAGGAAAATGCAAAAGGGGTCTTCAAAGAAAAAATGGAAACCAGGTTTATATTTGTTTATATTAATTTTATAATTAATTTCAGTAGACTAATCCTGGTGTTGATATACTTGATAACATTAAAACATCTCCATTTTGAATTGGCTTTTGTGTAGGTTAAAGTGGTAACCATTAAGAGTGGCAACAGTAGTTAGCAATGCTGCCTCTCAGTGCCAGGGACCTAGGTTCAATTCCTGGCTTGGGTCATGTGTGGTGGAGTTTGCATATTGTCTCCACGTGAGTTTCCTTCGGGTGCTCCGGTTTCCTCCCATAGTCCAAAGATATGGAGGTTAGGTGGATTGGCTATGTAAATTATCCCCTTAGTGTCAGAGGTACCTGCTAGAGTAAATGCGTGGAGTTATGGGGAATAGGGAGCTGGGTGGGATTGTGGTCAGTGCAGATGCTTTGGGCTGAATGGTCTCCTTCTACTTTGTCAGATTCTAACTAATCTGTACCCAGTAGTTTAAAGAATGATTAATCAGCTTGTTTTATGTCAACTTGCATTTATGAAGTGTGGAAAAATGTCCAGAGTGCTAGAGGTGTCATCAGACAGAAAATGGATGATGGGTTTAATTGTTTGAGGGATGTTAGCCAAGATTCCTATTGGTAGCCTCTCCTTGCTTAGAGAGTAGTACGACATTTGAATTCTGTTTTTTTTTAAATAACTCTGAAATATAAATTTAAGATCTTGTGAATGGATCATAGATCCTCATTTTACCTTGCTATGCTAAATGATATTTGCGTTGCAGTGAAGCGAAATTAGTTCAGACTAGATGTGACTTGAGTGTGTGAAGATGAGCCAGTTGGAATTAAATTTCTTAATTCTTTCTGGAGGTTAGTTTAGCTCAGTTTGCTGGACAGTTAGTGAATGATGCAGTGCAAGTTTAATTCCTGTACTGGCTGAGATTATTCATTTAATGTGTCCCCCCACCTGAGATGTGGTGATCCTAGGGTTGAAATCACCTCTAGCCTATAGTTATCCAGGACGATGGTGATTTTATCTTTATTCTTTGCAACAGGCCCAGTTGTGTTTTAAAAAAAAAAAATCGAAACCAAGACACAGAGCTTTATTCAGAGGTGCCTCACACTTGCTAACATTATCTCGCCCCCTCACTCAACCTATCCAGATCTCTCTGCAGGCTTTCCACACCCTCTACGCAATTTGCTTTTCCACTCATCTTCGTGTCATCAGCAAATTTCGTCACCCTGCACTCAGCCCTTCCTCCAGTTCATCTATGTAAATGGTAAATAGTTGAGGCCCCAGCACCGATCACGAGGGCACTCCACTAGTCACCAGCTGCCAATCAGAATAGCATCCATTAATACCTACTCTCTGCTTCCTATTAGAAAACCAATTCTCTATCCAGTCTAATACCCTACCCTCAACTCCATGCATCCTAACCTTCTGCAGCAATCTTTTGAGAGGCACCTTATCAAACGCCTTTTGGAAATCAAAAAACACCACATCCACCGGTTCCCCTTCATCTATTGCACTAATTACTTCCTCATAGAACTCCAATAAATTCTTCAAGCACGACATCCGTGCTGCGTCTGCTTGATCAAACAGTTCGTATCCAGGTGCCTCGTTATTTCTGCTTTGATGACAGATGACAGATTCAAGCATTAACTTATGTTTGCAATGCACTGCTGCGTGCAACACCCTGCGTACCAGATCCCCCATGTAAAACAGGAGAATGCACATGCAGAGAGCACCCCCAATGTCAGAGGGTAGAACAAGGTGTGTTTAGACAGGAGGAAAGTGGAGGGTGTGCAGCAGCAGGCCATACAGGAAACCCTTCCATGTTGAGTAGAAAGGCACATAAGAATCAGTTATTCAATCTCCATTTTTTTCCCTAAAAAGAAAACAATCAGTTAACAAACATAAATGACAGGGGTGGCAGCCCCGCTGAGATACTGTAACCAAAATAAAACGTCAAAAGGAGACTTGACTAATTAAGTCAAAATGTCATTTCCGGGGCATGATGCACCATGGCCTCTGAGACACCATCAGTTGCGGAAGGTCTGAAGCGTGCCAGTGGACATATGTGCTCTCTCTCCAAGACCATCCAATTGTCAAAGTAGCTGTACGAGAGAGGCACACAGTCAAGTTAAATAGCCCCCTTGATGTTTGGATCTGCTAATAGCCAATTGTCCACACCCAGAAGTTGTCGTTCGAAGAGGTCCTCTTCCCTCCTCCCTCCTCACAGTCCCCGAATGCCTAAGGATAGGCAACAATGCAACCACCGTGATCATCCTTAATGCCGGTGCCCCACAAGACTGTGTCCTCAGCCCTTTACTATAGTACTTGAACACATACGGCTGTGCAGCCAAATTACCCTCCAACTTGATTTTTATAAATCAGATCTCAGACAGAGTCAGGTGAGACAGACAATCTAGTGAACTGGTGCAACGACAATAATCTCTCCCTCAATGTCAACAAAATGAAGGAGATAGTCATCAACTTCAGGAAGCGCAGTGGAGGACAGGCTGCAGTCTATATCAATGGGGACGAAATAGAAATAGTCGAGAGCTTCAAGTTTGTAAGTGTCCAGATCACCAACAACCTGTTCTGGTCCTGGTCTCGCTCTTCAACAGAGGACTAGAATTAAGGATCCCATACACCCAGACATATTCTCTTGCACCTTCTTCCATCGGGGGAAAAGATACAAAGTCTGAGGACACATACCAACTGATTCAAGAACAGTTTCTTCCCTGCTGCCAACAGAGTTTTGAGTGGACCTATCTTGCATTAAGTTGATCTTTCTCTATACCTTAGCTTTGACTAACACTATAGTCTGCACTCTCTTGTTTCCTTCTCTATGTATGGTACACGTTATATAGCATGCAAGAAACAGTACTTTTCACTATATTAATACATGTGACGATAAATCAAATTCAAATGGCTAAAAAAGATCTGCAATTTTAGGCAACGTGGAACACAAACTCACATTGACTGTAGAGATGACATGTGACTGGGAGTCTGTAACTAGTTTAATCTATGATTGTTTGGCATGCTGCATGCAACATCCTCCAAGTCAGATCTTCCACTGTGGGGAGAAAAGGAAGATTTCTGCTCTCCACTGGGGACTTTCCCACTGTCAGGCAGTAAAACAGACTGCCAAGGCATGTCCTGATGATAGAGGAAGATGAGGAGGTGAGCAGCAGCAGATCAAACAGGAAACACCTTTGTACTGAATCGAAGGCACACAGGGAATTTCCACGAAATGGTTCAAATTGTGAGATTGTGGCTCCCAAGGATGTATCAGGGTGCAGGATCAATGTGGAATTCTATCTGAACAAGGGTGAGTCCAGACTGTAGTCCACCACCTGCCTGAGCCGCCTTGATATCACAAATGCTGTTGGGTCAGAGGAGCACGTTTTTCAACCTGTGTATGGCTTTGACTGTGAGCTGGACATTAATGGATGCATATCGAGCTCATTCTAGTGGCACCATCCAGCACGCATCCCCGACTCTGGTCACCCTAACGACCCAAGCCCTTTCTTCTGCTAGCCATCTGAATCCATAGTGATGGAGACGTGGATTCTTGAGCAATGGCTGTCTGACGATAGCTGCTATTCTTGATGGGAGAGACATTGGCATGTGGCAACCATGTTCCAGACTGTAATAGGGTCCCTATAGAAGATAGGCATTTCCTGCAAGGCAGTGTGGTGATCTCTTGAGTCTAGAAACAGGAGCTGCAGGTTATAGTTAAGATTGTGTACTTGGCAGAAGAAGTACGTCACCAGGACACACCATCGGGAAGGAGTCTCCAAGTAAAAGTATCGCTGCAGGATCCGGAAGTGACAAGTTGCCATGTGGGTGCAAAGGCACACCAGCATCTGACCACCTTCCCTAAACAGAAGATACAGAGCCTCAGCAGTGATCCAGTGTGTTCTTCTATCCCAGAAAAAGTTATTAAGCCTCTTCTGTATTTTCATGACAAAGTTTGGGGAGGAATCTAAGTGACCAGACTGTCTCCATGCTGTGGCACTATCAGCAGTTCATGACCAACATTTGACCCCTGTAGGACAACATTCAGAACAGTCCTTTCCCATGCTCTAGGTGGGTGGTGATTTCAGTCTCCAGCTCTTGACTGTTTGCTGGCCTGGATTCTTCAGCAGAACCAAGATGGACTCCCAGGTAGAGGAGATTGGTGATACTCCCAAGTGAAAGGCCTGAGTCTTCTGATAGGGGGTTCATCTTGCCACTAACCAACTAAGAGTCCAGAACATTTACTCCAACTGATCCTGGTGGAGAAAGTTATAGAGCAGATTTTTTTGACACTAGCACATTCTCCATAGGTCAGCTTGAGGAACAAGTCATCAGTGTAAGCCAAAAGGATTATCCTCATGCCCAGACCACACAGAACCAATCCTGACTCCTCTTCCATCAGAGGCACAGAAAGGGCTGCATGCAGGTAGAATATAACTGGCTAGTCATGGGGCAGCCCTGACTCACTTCTCTCTCCAAGGAAGGGATGCCTTGAGTGACTTGTTAACCTTAATTAGACACTCTGCAATGGCTTACAGAAGTCGGATTTAGGTGACGAAATGTATCCTGAACTGGAGAGCTTAGAGTCCCGAGTAGATATTTGTGATCCATTTTTTTAAAAACAATTAATACTCATCACCTGCTTTTATTAACCATAACAGTATAATTGACGGTAGGTCAGAATTTTACTGGCACATTTGCCTAAGGCATTTGGAGAATGCTGTTCTGCAAGTAGGGCAGCTGTGCCGGTAAAATTAGGACCCATCAATCTGAACTGTGATTTTTTTTTTTAAAAAGAAAATTCAGTGTGAATAATATTTGATTAGTTTTAAGTTTACTGCATTCTTTTCTTTGTAGCTTAATCTTTCTGCAACCCAATGTCGATCCTGTCAAATTCTGGGATGTACTGTGGATCGTAGGAACTGCAGACTTCATATTGAAGTTCGTCTGTATGGGGTTCAAGTGCCTTATCCTATTGGTGCCTTCGTCATTGATGTCATTCAAGTCGAGGGTAAGCTTAGTGAAGATGATCCAAGCTTGTAATTGTTTACATCTTAAGTTAGCAAACAGTTCTGGGACAAAGGTCCATATTTTAAAGTATAAATGAACCTTCGATTTTTCTTTTGTATTTCCACCTTCAACCCTACAATCAAAGTACATCTCTAAATAACTATACATTTTTAATACTTACTTGGGGATCTCTTGTATGTAGCTAAACTGTGACAAACTCAACTAGTGCTGTTCTGGTGGGGAAAACAACAACTACTTTTGAATTAACTGGAAAGGCAGACTTTTGTTTATGTAGCTCTTCACAACCTCCAGATGTTCAAAATATTTTATAGACAATTAAGTATCTTTGAAGTGCATCAGTATAGAGCCAATTATGTACAGCAAGCTTGCAAAAACATTGATATGATAATGATCAGATCATTTGTTTTAGTGATGTTGGTTGAGCAATTAAATATTAGCTGGAACATCAAGAAGAACCCCCTTGCTCTTTATTGAAATATTATCAATGACTCTTGGGCTTACTGAATCTTGGTTCAGCATCTTTTTCCAAAGGTTGACACCTCCTGTAATGTACATTCCCTCAATACCAGTAATCAAGCTAATTTTGTTCAAGTTTCTACTTAAATGTTGTTGCTCAGGCCATGAAGCAATGCAGTTTATGTATAGTTTTAGGAAGGCTGGTTCTAAGCACATAGCAGTGAGGTAACTAGTGTACCTGCAGTCTCTCGAGCAGTATGGATTGAATTAAGTAGGTTTTATCTCTTTAGGTGTTACGGGGGTAGTGGGTGGTGGTTGGGTGGAAGAATGCAAAGTGTGCACTTTCTGTGGAGCAAGTATAGTTATTTCAGTAGCCTGGAGTAGTCTGAGTGATCCATTTCAGCATTTGCCTGGCCACATGGAATTGTAATCCAGAGGCCTGGATTACAGCAACATTTCACTACAGCAGCAATTTAAATCAATTAAATGATTCTGGAATAAAAAGAGCCAGTATGTTAAAACTAGGGGATTATTGTAAAATCCCATCTGATTTACTAATGTCCTTTAGGGAAGAAATTGCTATCTTTGTCTGGTAGGGCCTATGTGCAACTGCAGATCCAAACAAGGTGGCTGACTTTTAATTGCTCTCTGAAATGGCCAAACAATTCACTCAGTTGTATTCAAGAAAGCAGCTCCACTCTCTGTTCTTGAGGATAGTTGGGAATGGCAATAAATGTTGGTCTTTTTAGCAACCCCCACATTCTGTAAGTGAACATTAAAAACTGTATACAACTCCCTTGGAAAAAAAAACTGCTTGAAAGTGCTTGCACACTGCAGACATCAGGTGATGTCAGAATTACATAGGATATTTAGCAGAGAAACGGGCCATTTTGTTCAATGAATATGTGCTGGCAAATATTCTCCACTCAAGCCACTGCTGTTCTCTCCTCATAAATTTAATATCATAAAACACTATTCCTTTGTTCGTATACTTGTCTATATGCCCTTAAATGCATCTATCTGTATCATTCTATATTCTATTAATAGCTGCTTGTACATGTCTGATAACATGTCAGCACACACACTGGGCTTAAATGTGGAGAATGACAAATCCATTTACTCTTGAGAATGGGTGGGAATTGGCTGGTTCTACATGGAGGAAGTGTGGACATGAGTAGATATGTTAAGTTTCCACCTGTGGATCTTTGTTGCTATAAAGAACTTGATTATTGCTTTAAAGAATTTGGTGATTTCACAATGTAAGCTATCAAACCCAGATCTATTTGGGATTATGAGGTCATGGCTGATCATGTAGAAGAGAAGTATATATTGAGCCTGAAATGTGCATATTGGTAGTGCAGTGATGCTTCCCAAAGACTTTGTCAGTCTATTTTTCACATTATTTATGCTGCAGCTGAGTCTAATATTCATGTTTCACTGTATAGCTATAATCTTCAAAAGTGAGAGATTCACTTGGCAGCCTTCGACTTGTAGTAATTTAGAGAACAATTGGTTGTTAAATGTTTCCAACTATATACAGGTAATTTTACTTTCAAAAGATAGGCTTATTGAAGAAGAAATCATGTTTACTACAGTTTTAAAAATCCTCGGGTATTTCCTCCTCGATTGTGTCTTTTATTGTCAAACCTGCAGTGCACGCATTAGAGAGAAACCCTTAAAGATAGCCTTTGCTTGTGGTTGCCATGATGTTCTTAGTAGTGCTTTCAAACTAGAAAGATTGTTCCAGTTTCACTTTTAGCTCATAATGTTGTGTGATCTATGTTAAGGATGTGTCAGCAGGAGTGATTTATTTTTGAGCTAGATAGAGGGAGCAAAAACCAGTATGTGTTATCTTTGCTTGAAAATGTGCCTGAATTGAATGTCAGGATGGGCCAACACTAGCTACTGAATTTTGGATAGGCATGTGGAAAGTTTTGAGATTTTTAGAAGGATAAACCACTTTTGGGGGTGTGAGGGGTAGGTGAAAGATAAGTTCATGTAACTTTATCAGAAGTCACCAATAAATTCATATGTTTTAAATAATTCCTTTACTGCTCTGATTATTCCTGTTGGTTACATTATTAGATTGAGGACTTGGAGATTGTTGTCAGGGATACGCTTCACATTCTGAAACTGGTATTTTTCAGAATGCTCTTGATTTCTAATGCAAGGTTTATATAGATCATGGGTAAGTGAGTTGCTGTAGAGCTGTCAGTTACTCTTCATGCTATGTATTTTGTGGATTACATGTTAAGGAAGCTTTATTTTGTCTGTATGTGATTTAGCTAAGAAGGTTTGTAGAATTTGTGCTGCAGTTATTTAATACACTTACCATTTGCAAATTTGCTTGTTTCATGTGGAGGTTGTTACTACTTTTTTCAGCAGCTTGTGCAAATTGTGCTCCTTATTCTTTTATAGAAGAATACTTTCTATATATCTTGATGCACCACATAACTTACTGCTAAAGCCTGTTGTACCTCGGAGCCACATGGGACAAGAAAATCTAGGCCCAGACTGGCCTTTCCAGAGTTAGCTGAATTCTGAGCTTCTCTATAGTTGATTACTGCATTCTGGGAAATCAGCCAATATCCCTTTTTTTCATTATCCACCAATCCCATGTGACTCTGCAGTTGAGTCAACATTCACGTCTAAAGCCTAATGTAAATTCTAAAAGGTTGCCAGCATCTATATGAAATTACAGAGGGGCATTTTTGAAGGGGTAGTATAATGCAGTCTGATTTTAAAAATGTGTATCCGGTCTCTCTTCTTGACAGCACATTGTTTTAAATGTTTAAAAGTAGTTCCCAGATCCGAAATTCATTAATTCTAGGCAATATGCTCAAATATGTCCCACAGACCCATTCACAGTTCTAGGACATGAAGTGTTTCCATAGTGACTGGCTGTTAGTGACCTGCCACTCATTCTGTAAAATGCTGATGTGGCAGAGTGATGGCATTGGGCAAATTTAATGGAAAGTTGTAGATCTCTTAATCCAGCAACTTCAGTTTCTATTAGTACAAATTCTGCTGATTTTCCCACAATTATGGTAGCCTAAGAACGCAACATCAGAAATCATGTCCATCCTTTCAACATTTGTGGTATAATACTTTCAGTCTCAATATAAAAGTGATATCTGGATTTGGAGGATAGGCAAATTCTGGTCTGACATTTACTGTATCCTGCCATCAATATCACAAAAACAATTTAATTGGTCAATTCATAGGATTGTAGAATTGACCACAGCGCAGATGACAGTGAGAAGGATTTCTTCACATTTGCGATGACCGTATAGGACACTGTATTGATAACAGTGCTGGGCCCACTTGCTCATTTGACATTGTTAGCCTATTCACTAATGAACTGCTCAAGGAAGCAAAATTCTTTGCACTGAAGCAATATATTGTGGACGTCTAGATCTGATGCAGTTGTGTGTATTTGTATTCATTGAATTTATGAACTCAGCAACTCACACAGTTGAGCTCAGTTTTAACAGCAACATGTATGCCCAGATAGATAGTGTTGCCATGGGATCCCCTTTGTGCCCAGCTTTCGTAAACATCTTTGGGTTCCACGAGGTATGTGTCTTTGATGGAATGACAGCTGACCTCTTAA
Organism: Sphyrna mokarran; assembly: GCA_024679065.1. Taxonomy (NCBI): domain Eukaryota; kingdom Metazoa; phylum Chordata; class Chondrichthyes; order Carcharhiniformes; family Carcharhinidae; genus Sphyrna; species Sphyrna mokarran. The sequence goes on from JAGIQG010000022.1 coordinate 7,105,964, forward strand.
CCATTGCGTATTTTTGACATGTAGATGAAAGATGATATATTTGAATCCACAGCTGAATGTAAGAATTTCCTTGCATACCCTACTCCATCCTGCACTCAAATTCAGTTTTGAAATGGAATATTCAAATGAGCTACTTTTGCTTGACTTGCTGGTTGAGAAATTGTGCTTTTTTTTTTAGCTAAACAAAATAGATGGCTGCCATTTATCTGGTTTGTTCCCCTGAGCAATCTCTTGACCAATCAAGAGTCAACCTGCTTAGTTTGGATTTAAATAAAGCTTAACTCATTACTGATTTTTTTTTTTATCCATTCCTGGGATATGGATGTCGCTGGCTGGCCAGCTTTTATTGCCCATCGCTGGTTGAGAGTCAACCACGTTGCTGTGGCTGTGGAGTCACGTGTTGGCCAGACCAGGCAAGGATGGCAGACTTCCTTCTCTAAAGGACATTAGTGCACCAGATAGGTTTTTCCAACAATCGATGATGGTTGTCGGTCGATTCCTAATTCCAGATATTTTTTATTGAATTCAAATTCCACCATCTGCCATGGTGAGATTTAAACCTGGGTCCCCAGAACTTTGGTTGAGTTTCTGGATTAATATTGAGCGATAATACTGCTAGGCTATAGTCTATCTGAAAGACTTGCTGGTTTGGTGCATTGACCTGAACAGGCACCACAGTGTCGCGACCGTGTGAATTTCACAATAACTTTATTGTAGTATTAATGTAAGCTTTGTTGTGACAATAATAATGAAAAAAATTTCAACTTTAAAGAAAGTGGTGGTGAACTGGAGCACCCAGAGGAAACCCACGTAGAACATGCAGTGACCCAAGCCAGGGATCAAACCTGAGGGTGCCACATACCACCCAGGGCAATTAGCAATGCACAATAAATGCTGGCCTGGCCAGCATAATACAGCTGTAAAAGAATAAATAAAAGTAACTGAGTTTCAGAGAAAAAAGTTCACTTACTTAATACCCATCATGGTCTACTGTTCAGAATTGGTTGCATTCTTGGACACACACATTTCCATCAAGGATTGTTACCTCAGCACTTCACTGTACCGCAAGACCACGGATAACTTCACGATGCTCCACTTCTCCAGCTTCCACCCTAAACATGTTAAAGAAGCCATCCCCTAAGGACAAGCCCTCTGCATGCACAGGTTCTGCTCAGATGAGAAGAATCACAACAGACACCTCCAGATGCTGAAAGATGCCCTCCATAAGAACAGGATATGGTGCTCAATTCATAATTGACAGTTTTGATGCACTTCAGCAAAAAAAATGCACCTAGAAGACAAAGACAAACATGCGACATGACGGACAAAGTATTCTTCGTCATCCAGTACTTCGTGGAATGGAGAAGTTACAACATCTTCTCCCAGAGCCTTCAAGACATGAAGACTAACATCTCACCAAGGCTATCCCCATGTCCCCACTTCTTCCTTCAAATAACCACACAACCTCAAACAGATCACTGTCTATAGCAAACTACCCAGCCTTCAGGAGAACAGTGACCATGACATTACACAACCCTGCCACAGCAACCTTTGCAAGACATACCGGATCATCGACACGGATGTCATCATCTCACATGAAAACATCATCCGTTGGGTACGTGGTACATACCTTTGCAACTCGACCAGTGTTGTCTACTTGATACGTCTCGGGAAAGGATGTCCCGAGACGTGGTACACTGGGGAGACCATGATGATCCTATGATAATGGATGAATGAATCACCAGGCAAGGATGTTCACTTCCTGTTGAGGAACACTTCAGTGGTCATGGATGTTTGCCTTCGAGTAAGTGTTCTCCAAGGCGGCCTTCACGACACAACAATGCAGAGTTGCTGAGCAGAGATTGATAGCCAAGTTCCTTACACATGAAGACAGTCTCAACCAGATCTTGGGTTCACGTCACACTATCTGTAACCCCCACAACTTGCCTGGGCTTGCAAAATCTCTCTAACTGTCCTGGCTGGAGAAATACTCATCTCTTTTAACCTGTGCTTAACACGCTTTCTACTCACCATTGTTTGTACCTTTTAAGACTTGATTATCTGTAAAGACTTGCATTCCAACCATTATTTCGTAAGTTGAGTTTGTGTCTTTATATGCCCTGTTTGTGAATTGAAATCCCGTTCACCTAATGAGGGAGTAACACTCTGAAAGCTAGTGGCTTGTGCTACCAAATAAATCTCTTGGACTTTAACCTAGTGTTGTGAGACTTCTTACTGTGTTTACCCCAGCCAGTCCAATGCTGGCATCTTCACATCATGACATTACATTGCACAGTGCTGCTATGTTTAAAATTATGTGGAGATACCAGCATTGGACTGGGTAAACAAAATAGGGAGTCTTGATTAAGTGAGATTAAAGTCCAACAGGTTTATTTGATAGCACAAGCCACTAGCTTTTGGAGCACTGCCCCTTCATCAGGTGAGTGTACATCAGGGTGAGCTGCATTTAAAAAGCAACTTTTCATCCAGCTTATAAATATAAGTGAGCAAAAGATTGGGTGATTTGTTAGTATGTGTATATAAATGTAGTTTTGTCAGATCTGTTGCAGGAGAATGTTTTCAAGACGTAGAACAATACAGCACAATACAGGCCTTTCAGCCCTCGATGTTGTGCCGAGCTATGTCTGAATCCAACATCAAGCTATCCCGCTCCCTATCATTTTGGTGTGCTCCATGTGCCTATCCAATAACTGCTTGAAAATGCAGCTTGAAAGTCCAACTCCACAATCATAGCGGGCAGTGCATTGCATATCCCAACCACTGAGTAAAGAATCTATCTCAGACATCCCTCCTATATTTCCCACCATGAACCTTATAGTTATGCCCCCTAGTAAAAGCTACATCAACCTGAGGAAATATTCTCTACACAAGCATTCTATTTATCCCCTTCGTTATCTTATAAACCACTAGTAAGTCGTCTCTCATCCTCCTCCGCTCAGAGAAAAGCCCCAGCTCCCTCAATCTTTCTTCATAAGACCTACCCTGCAAACCAGGCAGCATCCTGGTAAATCTCCTCTGCACTCTCTCCAATGCTTCCACATCCTCCTTCATAGTAAGGTGACCAGAACTGCACACAATATTCTAAGTGTGGTCTCATCAAGATCCTGTATAGTTGCAGCATAACCCCACGGCTCTTAAACTCACCCCCTGTTAATAAACGCTAACGGACTATAAGTCTTCATTACCCTATCCACTTGAGTGGCAACCTTCAGAGATCTGTGGATATGAACTCCAAGATCTCTCTGTTCCTCCACGTTCTTCTGAACCCTGGCATTGACCCTGTAATCTGCATTCAAGTTTGTCCTACCAAAATGAATCACCTCGCACTTGTCAATGTTAAACTCCATCTGCTATTTTTCTGCCTAGCTCTGCATTATATACCTCTTGTCTTACTGATTTCAGTACTAATATTGTATTTGATTTAATTTTAAATGCTCAAGGTGATTCAGAAGTGTGAACAAATAAGGAAGCTAGATAGATAGATACATAAGTGTTACGATGGGAAAGGATGCTGATTGTGGTATAGCTTGACAAAGTCTTGTAATTTGATTAAGGCTTTTACTAATTGTATTTTTCTTCAAAGGGTCAATGGTATATGGTTATCGAAGAAGTGAGTCAGTTTCACCGTTCGCTTGTACCCTTGCCAGTTTGGTCTTGGTACCTGATTGGTAACAAAGAATCAGATGGTTTCGCAATTTGGACTTTTGGTATTCTGCTAGGTTTGTTCTACCTCATACTCAAGGTAAGAGGAAAATATTAGCTTTGTTATAATATGGCAGGCGATAATTACCGGGTTAACCAAATCTCAAAGGGAAATTAGTCATAAGAACATAAGAAATAGGAGCAGGAGTAAGCCATACAGCCCCTCGAGCCTGCCCCGCCATTCAATAAGATCATGGCTGATCTGTAGTGGTTCAGTACCACTTTCCCGCTTTCTCCCCGTCACCCTTAACTCCCTTGTCAATTAAAAACCTATCCACTATTCAGTGAGGAAGCCTCCACCACCTCATCAGGCAGAGAATTCCAAAGATTCACCACCTTTGCATGAAGAAACCCCTTCGCAATCCTGATCTGAACTGCCTCCCCTTAATCGTGCCCTCTAATCCTGCTATCTTTGTTAAGCAGAAAGAGTTTCTCAACCTCTACCCTATGCATCCCCTTCATTATCTTGTACGTCTCTATAAGATCCCCTCTCAGCCTTCTAAACTCCAAAGAGTACAAACCTAGCCTATTCAGTCTGTCCTCGTAATTCAATGCCCTCATCTCCAGTATCAGCCTAGTAAACCTTCTCTGCACAGCCTCTAAGGCCAGTATATCCTTCCTCGAATGCGGCAACCAAAACTGCACACAGTACTCCAGCTGCGGCCTCACCAGCCCCCTATACAGCTGCAACAGAACCTCCCTACTTTTATATTCTATCCCCCTATAAAGCTATAAAGGCCAATATTGCATTCGCCTTCTTAGTCACCTGCTGCACCTGCACACTGTGTTTTTGCGATTCATGCACAAGGACCCTCCAGGTCCCTCTGCATTGTCACATGCTGCAGCTTTTCTCCATTTAAATAGTAATCCTTCCTACTATTATTCTTCCCAAAGTGGATAACCTCACAGTTGCTAACATTATACTCCATCTGCCAGGTCCTCGCACCCTCACTCAACCTATCCAGATCCCTCTTCAAGCTTTCCGCACCTTCCATGCAATTTGCTTTTCCATTCACCTTCGTGTCATCAGCAAATTTCATCACCCTGCACTCAGCCCCTTCCTCCAGATCATCTATGTAAATGGTAAATAGTTGAGGCTCCAGCACCAAACCTTGGGGCAGTCCACTAGTCACCAGCTGCCAATCAGAATAGCACCCATTAATACCTACCCTCTGCTTCCTATTAGACAACCAATCCTCTATCCAGTCTAACACCCTACCCCCGACTCCCTGGACCGTCTGCAAGCCGTCGCAACTATTTCTAATTGTATCTTTATTCTGAGGTTTGTTTTGTAGGAGCACAAATGAATCCTCAGTTAATGTCCACAGTTTTCATACAATCAATATGCAGTTAACAAAAACATGTATTTCTATAGCGTCTTTCACATCTTCAAAGTCTTTTATAACTCATGAAGTACAATTGTAATTTAGCCATTGTTTGTTATGTAGGGCCACAGCAAGCACAGCAGTATCTCCCAATAAAAGCAGGGCAATTTTACCAGCAATAATAATAAAAGCAAATTACTATGGCTGCTGGAATCTGAAACCAAAAGAGAAAATTCTGGAAAATTTCAGCTGGTCTGGCAGCATCTGTAAGAAGAGAAAAGAGCTGACATTGACAAAGGGTCATCTGGACTCAATGTCAGCTCTTTTCTCCTCTTACAGATGCTGCCGGACCTGCTGAGATATTCCAGCATTTTCTGTTTTGATTTCTCCAGCAATATATATGGAGTGGAAGATAGTTACAAAATACAACTGCGCACAAAATTAATATTGATCATTAACAGAGCTCAGTCTCCAGATGTGATTGATTGGGTAAATCTCCTTTCTGCTGAAGAATGCAGCACAACTACAGATTTAACCCCATCTGTCAACGCCCTACGCAAAGCAACTTTCTGAAATACACTGCAAATAGTGCTGGGGAATTTGGAGAAACATGTTGGGGTTTGAGCATTGCTGGCAAGGCCAGTGTTATTTGCCCATGTCACCCTTGCCCTTGGCCAAGTGGTGGTGAACCATCTGCAATTTTGTTGGCTGCCAGACCGTTTTGGAACGCAGTTAAGAATCAACTATATTGTTGTGGATCTGGAGTCAGACTGGGAAAGGGTGAAAGGTAAGCAGAATCATATAGGGCTTTTTTTTTTTTTGAAACAACAATTTGGTAGTTTGTTTAATTTATCCATTAATTGAATTTAAATTCTTCCAACTCTGGCCTCTGGATTATTAGTCCAGTTCCTAATCCACTGGACAGCTGGTTAGCTCATTTGGCTAGACAACCAACATGTGGGCTAGATTAATCCCAACAGCACGGTTTGATCCCCATTCTCACTCAAGCTGTAGTAAAATAAATTGTGGCTCTCTGCTGTGGTTTGCCACGTAGTTGCCAAGGATCTGCCTCTGGGTTTAAAAAAAAGTGAAAAATATTATCACTCTGCTGCGTGCATTCATAACTCCAATTCCAGTCATTGTTCTTGATGCCTTGTTTTTGATTCTCAGCTCCTTGGAATTTATGGTCGGTGGAGCAATTTCAGGAGAGTTCTGAAGAGTTTGATCCACAAACAGGTGAATAGTACAATATTGTTACATTCTGGTACAATAATTCCCAACCTGTTTTTTTTGGTCATAACACACCTTTATACAATGTAAAAATTGAGGCAGATCTTCTTACTTTCTCCAACATTACTGCCTTCTAGCAAAAGCTTTTTATCTCTAAAACCTCCTAAAAACATGTCAAGGCACCATTTAATGCAAGTTCCATTAACTTAAGAAATTTACAATGAAAGCCTTATCACTTTATTGCATGTAAAATACAATTTTTTATTGAAAATTTACACAACTTAGAAATATTTCCCATTAAGGATTCCTATTGTTTTTTTTCACATCTGCATTTCTCAACATGAAATGAAGGGGCGGTACAGCAGTCAGCACTGCTGCCTCACAGTGCCAAGGAGCCGGATTCAATTCCAGCCTTGGGTCAGTGTATGTGTGGAGTTTGCATGTTCTTCCTGTGTCTACATCTACGGGTGCTCCAGTTTCCTCCCATAGTCCAAAGACGTGCGGGTTAGGTTGATTGGCCATGCTAAATTGAACCTAGTGTCAGGGGGATTAGCAGGATAAATATGTGGGGTTATGGGAATAGGGAGTAGGGCCTGGGTGGGATTGTTGTTGGAGACTCAATGGGCCAAATGACCACCTTCACTGTATGGATTCTATGAAGGAAATACTGAGAGCAGCATATAGCAACAATGCTAGTGTGACACTTGGGTCTACCTCTGTGAGCAGACTTTTGAACTGGAGTGGAACTGATGATGGCAGCTTGCAGGTCTTGCTGCACTGAAAGATGCTCCCTCTTTTTTTTCCCACAGTTTTGAGAACGTCCATTTGCCCAGGTGAGTTGTAAGGAACTGCTGTAACACAATTTGAAATAGATGGATATTCTTGTCCCACAAGCAACCAAACGATATCCAGAGGTATATCTGCAAACTTAAATTTTAGTGTACAACTCCTCATGAGCTCTAAATTCCTCTTGTCCTTTTAAGGACAATTTCTTTGATTCAAGAGAAAGTGAATTAAATGGATCACGTACTCAGTCAAAGTCTTTGCGGAGGGGAGGTAGCATTCAACCATCTCTTGTGGTGCTTTAAGATGTGTGGAGATGAGGTTGTGTATGGTTTTCCCAGCAGGATTTGCTGCTGCCAACTTGAACAGCTCAATCAACTCACTTGCCATGTTTTTCCTGCTAAAGGGCCAGTTTTGAGCTGAAGCCTTGAAGTTTATCTCTGGCAGTCAGCATGTTCTGGCTTCCCCCCAACTGCTTTTTAACCTTCAACTCATTCAAACAGCTGAACATAACTGAAAGATACACAAGCGTAGCACATCGAGTCCTCACACCTTAAATCTTTTTGAATGGCACTTCATGCAGAGCCTAAAACCCTTTGTGTGTCATGAAGCTTATTAATATAAGGCAGGACCTTTCCCTGAGATAGCCCTGGCAAATCTGTGTGCAGGAGTAAACCCTGATACTTGGCTATCATCTCATCACACAAAACAGTAAAATTCAAAGAATGCGACTTCACATAATTCACGATCTTCCCTGTTTGGTCTAACGCTTCAATTAACTCAAGTGGCATCATTTTGACAACAAGGGCTTCACATTGTCCATAGCTAACCTGGGTGTCAGGATTCTGTTCTTTCACCTAACTTGCACATTCTTTAACTTTTCCCAACAGGGACACTGCTGTCTCAGTGTAGTATCACTGCACTTGGTCCAGTTTGTATTGTTTTCCTCCAGAGAACTGTTTGTGACGTGAATTGTTGGTTGTGTGGTCAAGTAATTCTTTGCAAAAGAGGAAATTATTTTTATTGGATTCTTGCCTATTTGTGCCACTGGTTAAGAGATGGTAGAGTGTGCTAATATCTCCAGCCACAGGGCACAATTTTGACATGTCTCTAATTTTTCCTGAAGCACCTGTTCAGTATCAGATATTTAATCAAAATGTCTTTTGATTGCACTGTCAGAAAGAGGAATTGTCAATTTCTTTGGCAGCATTAGCCATGATTGCTTTCACGATTTACGTGCTGACAGAATTAGGGTTTTGGCAATGGTTCTTGGATTTCACTATTAGTTTGGCTGCCAGGTAGCAGTCTCCTGTGCATTACCTGAAACCAGCACACACTCCATCATGCTATTTTTTCAGTTGCTTGAATTGCTGTATATCCTTGCAGGAGAGCAAAATTTGTATTCAAATGGTGCTTCTGCTTACTTGGTGCCATTGCAGCATTTGAGAGCATCTGCCTGCAGATTATAGACATTCTGAGACAGAGCGAAAGGCACTACAAGTCCACCAAAAACCAATTGTTACCTCTGCGTTGTGTGTACAAATGTTGCTTTTTTTTTCTCTCCTGCGGTTCCATTCTTTCAGCCACATCTGAATCTGAGCAGGATTCTTGACTTCTCTTCAAGAACTTATCCTTAGCAAACTTGGTCAAACACTCTCCACTGTACACTCTTTGGCTGCGCTGAAAACTCCGCCAAGCATGTATTCTTGCATAGCATGGAGTTACAGCCTTCAGTTGCCTTCTCAGATCTTCAGGGGTTTTTTTTTTCAGGTCTCTTTGATTTCCCATATCAATTTAGAATCTGTGCCTCCCAGCCCTTCCTCTCTGGAGCCTGTCTCTTTTCTTAGCTTCCTTGATTCCTATTTGTTAGCTCCATCTTTTTCCCTTATTGGGCATTATGTGAAGATGTTGGAATTGGACTGGGGTGGGCACAGGAAAAAGTCTCTCAACACCAGGTTAAGAGTTTATTTGGAATCACGAGCTTTTAGAGCGCTGCTCCTTCATCAGGTGAGTGGAGATTAGTTCACAAACACAAGCCTGCTACGAAACCTTCCATTCCTGTTTAGCCTATCCTTGTCTCCTTCGCTTCTACTAGGATTTTCACCCTCTTTTTGCACAGGACTGTAGTTTTCAGCTCCAAGTCCTGAAGAACTTTGTGTTTCCCGTGTGCATGCTGGCAGGGGAAGGGTTGCAGTTGCACAGTTTGAATCATTCTACGTTGGTAATCCAAAGTGTGCACGCAGCTCTTTCTGGGCCATCGCATGTGTGGGAGCCTGAGATTTGTTGGGACTTGGGGATTACTGATCATGGAGCTGAAAACAAAGGTTAAGTTTATTTTAATTCTGAATCATTTATTTCATAGCACCTTTGACTTCACTGAACCTGTATTCTAGTAAACTAATTGCTTCCTTTTCACATTCCCACAAGTGATCATTTTTCAGATAGTGACAGCGGTGCTAATAAAATATTAATTGCTGCCATCTCTTGGCCACCTTGTGACACTGCAGCTGGTATTTGTTAGTCTGTCATTTGGAAATACAGAAGCGCAAAATAAAAACTCCCCTCGTTTAACGGTATTTGCCCCATCAGCCTTCAGATTTTTCCCTGAATTATCTGTAAAACCACAAAACAAAGTTTGCAGCATTTATTTTTATAAAACAGCATTCAAATTCCTCCTTGGCCTCCTATGGTAATAGGAGTATTCACCATTGCGCTATAGAATTCCTACGGAGAGACCATGTGGCCTCAGTATTAGCATTTTGTACAACAATTGACCAGAGTTGATCTCTGTGCAGACTTTTTAATCTATGCATAAATATATATTTATGAAGGCACAGTGGTTAGTGCTGCTGCCTCACTGCGCCAGGGACCTGGGTTCAATTCCTGCCTCAAGTGACTGGATGGAGTTTCCACTTTTTTTAAAGTTTATTTATTAGTGTCACAAATAGGCTTACATTAATAGTGCAATGAAGTTACTGTGAAAATCTTTAGTCGCCACTACCCAGTGCCTGTTTGGATACACAGAGAATTTAGCCTGCCTAATATTCGGTCCATCGAGCCTGTGCTGACAACAATCCCACCTAGGCCCCACGTATTTACCCTGTTCATCCTCCTGACACTAATGGTCAATTTATCATAGCCAATCAATCTAACCCACACATCTGTGGCATGTGGGAGGAAACAGGAGCACCTGGAGGACATGGGGAGAATGTGCAGACTCCACACAGACAGTGACCCAAGCTGGGAATTGAACCTGGATACCTGGCACTGAGGCAGCAGTGCTTGCCACTGTACTACCCACATTCTCCCATGTATGCATGGGTTTCCTTTGGGTGCTCCAGTTTTCACCCACACTCCGTGATGTGTGGGTTAGGTTGTTTGGCTAGTGTCAGAAGGATTAACAGGATAAATATATGGATCTGCGTGGGATTGTTGTCAGTGCAGGCCCAATAGACAAAATGTAGAGATTCAACTAATAAAACCAGTAACCAATATCACTTTGCTCTGTTGAAGCACTATGGAACTGCAGCCAGCAAGCTTCAGTGCAGTGATGCAGGAGATATTTGTCCCATCTGCCAGACTGAATTCAGAGAGCCTATTCTCCTCATCTGTCAGGTAAATGTCTTAATGAGAGGTGGAAAAATAAAATTGAGAGATACGTTACCTTTTAGCTCTCTGAATTCCTTTCTTTTCTGTCCTGCAGCACATATTCTGTGAGGAATGTATTTCACTCTGGTTTAACCGAGAAAAAACTTGCCCCTTGTGTCGGACTGTCATTTTGGACCACATTCAGGCTTGGCGAGATGGTGCAACATCTACCCATCTACAAATTTATTAACCAGCCGATCGAGTCCCTTTGGCCAACAACAACATTGAAATAAGACCGTATGCGCAACTAAGATTTTCTAACAGTTAAATACAAAGGAGAGCTTTTTTTAAAAGAAAGAAACTTTTAGTAATAAAAAGACTTAAAGATAAATGCTTTATTTTGTTAAGACATCATTTGACTTGAGTCAGAATATTTTGATTTACACTTGCTGAAACATGTATATTAAATGTATTATTCACTTATTGCAGTTCTTATTAAGCCTCTCCATGCTGTTTTCAATTCCAAATTGGAAATACTGTTTAAAACCCATTATTTGAATTTTGGCTCAATGTTATCTTTAATGCCAAAAAAAAATCAGACTTTGGGTTTAGACCTTTTACTGTATTATTCTAAATTGGGGAGGTTAAATTGCTGGAAATCATACTCCATCAAACCCAGGTAGTTACTGAAGGTTTCCATGTCCTTTTTATATAAATTTCAATGCCCAAAATAGCTCAGTATCTTCTCTTCAAGAATTTCTAAGGAAGTCTTGTTTAAAATTGCAGGCCACTGGACGGGCAAGGCTAGGCAATTGGTCTTAGAGCAGTTGATGCACCATTATAGAAGGTCTTTCAAGTCACAAAAATGAGTTTGATTTTGGGAGAAAATTTCCACTCCAGTAGTCTGCCATCCAGATCTACTGAATGTGAATTATAATGAACTTGTATAAATATAGAAACAAACCATCTTAAGCTATTCTTTATGCAGTAAGATGAAGCAATTTTAGAAGAAATTAGGTTGGGTCAAAGTTATTAAAAATGTAACAATCCACTGTCTGATGTTTAAAGAAAGGTCCTAATTGGAAAGAGGGAAGGAGCAATATGAGAAAATAAACAAGTTGTATGGAAAGATTGTACTCTGGAAGGCTAAGTGAGAACATGAGTAGCTTTCATAAAATCATGAAAATGATAGTATTCAACCCATCACAGTCATGTCCTGTTTGTTACTTGGCTTAAGAGTTACAATGCCAGACATCCATAACTGGGTAAGTCCCATCCCACCATTCCCCCCTTTTCTTCCACCAAAAAAGAAACACTTCTACCTCTGTGGTGTCAATCAATCCAATTGAAGGCAAATAAGTTGAGGGAGTAGAGGAAAATGGCAAAGTACAAGTCAAATCATTGAACCCTCAAGGCTTGCCTTCAGATATATTTGCAGAACTATTTTAAGGCAGTTGAATTATGTGCATCATTGAAAGCAGTTTTATTTTGTATTAATTGAGAAACTGAAATTTATCATTTTAGAATGTGTTAATTTGTTTTGAACAGTGAGTTTATTTCTCTAATAAAGAAGAACAGGAATGGAAGGCATGGCTAAGGTTTCCCCAATTTAATCATCATCCAGTGATTTTCCAGACCCACCTGTGGCTTGGAGTGAGGATCTTTTATCTCTCAAAGTCCTCCTAATTCTCTCATTGAAAAAAAACTCTGCCAGATTCTCCTGAACAAGTAAAGCCATGCCACTGCAGAGATATTGGCTTCATTGTAATTTCACAAAAATAGATCGCATATCCTTTACACTTCAAACCCTTTCTACCACCATTAGCCAATACCACCTTCAGAAGGGCTTGGTAGGGCAATCTGTAAGCAGTATTGCTATCTGTCTAAAACTTGTAGCATGAAATTGTGGAGGCTGGACTATTTATTCTTCGCCTGTCCCAGTTTTTAAATCCTGTGCTTCAGGGAATTACATTTCTCCAGAGCTGGGGAAAGTGTGGGAAAAAAATCTAGGCAGTGTTAAAGTTTTAAAACACTCCACTGCCTTAGAATTTATAATGAGTCAGGAATTTACATGGTCATGTTTTGCATATTACTGATTCTTAAATTTTCAATCAATTCTACAAAGGCTTCATTTTAAGTAACACATGCAATTCTCAATTGTGTTTTTTTGAAAAAGTATAAAACCTATTATCATTATAAAAGATTTTAAAATAAAGATGTTGGCTAAAAAAAAATGGAATCATGAATAAACTCTGATACCAAATATGTCATTGTATTAAAGTGAAATCTCCTCTCCCTCAGGGATCTCAACTACTGTTGGTGGATCTGCTTTTGTAGATTTATTTTTTAAAAAGTGCATTAAAGTATTTACTCCCACCTGTGTACCCAAAAGATGCAGTGCCTGTGAGGGAGATTCCTTGAGTAAGCAAACAGGCAAAGAGGGCTTAATCTTTGTCACAGGATGGCTGTTCCAAGCAAACCAGGTGAATCGGACACTGCTGTCTGTAACCAGCTCTGCAGCTCCTGTGTCTCAGCACTTGCATCCCTACCAGGTTGTAGGTCAAAACCAGGAATCTAGTCTGTATTCCTTCTAGATCTGCTCATGGGCTGTGATTAAAATTTCAATGAAATCAAATTAAATCACCAGCCAGTAAATTGTTAATTGCTTTAGATGAGTCTGTTTTCTTTGATTTTTTTTTTGTTCTGGATTTAAGTAATTTCTTTTAATGTTTGTGGTTTTGAAATTTGGTTTACTTGGTAGAATGCATGCTGTAAGGGGAATATGAAATTAATATTCTTTCCCTTTCCCAGTTTCATCTAGATTTGAAGAACTATAAATAAAATGATTTATTTGGCAATGACTTAATGTTTACTTGTCTTCTAACAACATCTAAAATCTCTAATGAGGAGGCAGCCATTTAACTTATTGAATCATAGAAACTCTACAATGCAGCAAGAGGCCATTTGGCCCATTGAGTCTGCACTGACGACAATCCCACTCAGGCCCTACCCCCATATCTCTACATATTTACCCAGTAATCTTTCTAACCTACGCATTTCAGAACACTAAGGGACAACTTTTTTAGCATGGCCAATCCACCTAACCTGCACAACTTTGAACTGTGGGAGGAAACTGGAGCATTTGAAGGAAACTCCACACACACACACACACCAAGGCTGTAATTGAACCCAGATCCCTGGCACTGAGACAACAGTGCTAACCACTGCTGCTGTGAAGATAGTTGGTCACAATTTACAGATGGCAACGACTGGCTGGATATTGCTAAGAATGTGAAGTAATAAAGTAAAGAGAGAGACCTAGCTGATTGGAATAATAAATGGAATCTGCAAACTGGAACTGGCAGAATGAGAGGTTATATAGTCAAACACTCAGCAATCTACAACTCACCTTCATTGTATTGAAGTGTATTAATCTACAATGCACCTCCATTACTGGAAAGGAATAGGCATGAACCTGGGGGCAGTAGTTATAGCTGGGGGAATGGTAATTATGAGGCTATTAGGAGAGAATTAGGGTGCATAGGTTGGACTAGGAAACTACAGGGGCTGGGAACATCTGAAATGTGGAGCTTATTCAAGGAACAGCTACTGCGAGTCCTTGATAAGCATGTCCCTGTCAGGCAAGGAGGAAATGGTTGAGTAAGGGAACGGTGGTGTACTAAAAAAGTTAATTCGCTAGTTAAAAGGAAACTTATGTCAGGATGAGGCTTGAAGGCTCAGTTAGTGCACTGGAAAGTTATAGATTAGCCAGGAGGGAGCTAAAGAGTGAGTTAAGAAAAGCTAAAAGAGGACACGAGAAGACTTTGGCTGATAGGATTCTCCTTGATCCTAAAGCTTTCTTTAGATATGTTAAGAATAGAAGATTGGTTAGGGCAAGATTAGGGCCAGTCAGAGACAGCAGTGGGAAGTTGTGCGTGGAGCCTGAAGAGATCGGAGAGGCACTGAACAAATATTTCTCTTCGGTATTCACGCAGGGAGACATAAATGTAGTTGTGGAGAACACTGGGATACAGGGTTGTAAACTGGATAGTATTGAAGTAGATAAGGAGGAGGTGCTAGATATTCTTGAGGGTTTGAAAATAGATAAGTCCCCTGGGCCAGACAGGATTTACCCTACGATTCTCTGGGAGGCAAGAGAGGCAATTGATCTTCAGGTCGTTGTTGGTTACAGGTATAGTGCCAGATGACTGGAGGACAGCGAATGTCCCACTGTTCAAGAAGGGGAATAGAGACTTTCCTGGGAATTATAGACCCGTGAGTCTTACTTCTGTTGTGGGCAAAGTATTGGAAAGAATTATTAGGGATAGGATTTATAGTTATTTAGAGAGAAATGAATTGATTGGGGATAGTCAGCATGGTTTTGTGAAGGGTAGGTCGTGCCTTACTAACCTTATTGAGTTTTTTGAAAAAGTGACCAAAGAGGTGGATGGGGGTAAGGCAGTTGATGTGGTATATATGGACTTTAGTAAGGCGTTCGATAAGGTGGCCCATGGAAGGCTTCTGCAGAAAATGCAGATCTATGGGATTGAGGGTGATTTAGCTAATTGGATTAGGAATTGGCTAGCAGATAGAAGACAGAGGGTGGTGGTTGATGGGAGATATTCATCGTGGAGTTCGGTTACAAGTGGTGTACCTCAGGGGTCTGTTTTGGGGCCCCTGCTGTTTGTAATTTTTATAAATGATCTGGATGAGGGTATTGAAGGATGGATTAGTAAATTTGCAGATGACACCAAAGTCGGTGGAGTGGTAGATAGTGAAGAGGGGTGTTATAGTTTGCAGAGAGACTTGGACAAGTTGCAGAGCTGGGCCGAGAGGTGGCAAATGGAGTTTAATGCGGAAAAGTGTGAGGTAATTCACTTTGGCAGGAATAACAAATGTATAGAGTATAGGGCTAATGGTAGGACTCTTAATAGTGTTGATGAACAGAGGGATCTAGGTGTATATGTGCATAGATCCCTGAAAGTTGGCACTCAAGTCGATAAGGTTGTTAAGAAGGCATACGGAGTCTTGGCTTTTATTGGTAGGAGGATTGAATTTCGGAGCCGCAACGTCATGTTGCAACTGTACAAAACTCTTGTGCGGCCGCACTTGGAGTATTGTGTACAGTTCTGGTCCCCACATTATAAGAAAGATGTGGAGGCATTGGAGAGGGTACAGAGGAGGTTTACCAGGATGTTGCCTGGTATGGAGGGCAGGTCTTATGAGGAGAGGCTGAGGGATTTGAGGTTGTTTTCGTTAGAAAGGAGGCGGCTAAGAGGAGACCTTATCGAAACATATAAGATGATTAGAGGTTTAGATAGGGTGGACAGTGATAGCCTTTTTCCTAGGATGGAGAAAGCTAGCACGAGGGGACATAGCTTTAAATTAAGGGGTGGTAGTTATAGGACGGATGTCAGAGGTAGGTTCTTTACCCAGAGGGTGGTAAGGGTATGGAATGCCCTGCCTGCTGCAGTTGTAGCTGCACCAAGTTTGGGGGCGTTTAAGAGGTCCGTGGATAGGTTTACGGACGAAAAGAGAATGGTTTAGGTTAGAGGGTCATTGCTTTTTCTTAATTGGTCGGCGCAACATCGAAGGCCGAAGGGCCTGTTCTGCACTGTAATGTTCTATGTTCTATGTTTTATTACTGAGACAGAGATTACAAACACTATTTATTCTGCCTTTAAAGAATACCTAAATGTACCAAAACAACTAATACAGGGACCAATGGCTTCATGAAGAAGTATAAGCATTTGAAAAACCAGAGAACATTTGGGTGGTGGGGAATTACAAAAAACTACCAGGCCAGTAAACGGAAATGGAGGAACTTCCCTCCAGTCGACAGGGTCCAAATTTTAATTTTAGGGGGAACTTGTACAAAAATTATTTTAATCTACTAAATGAATTTAAACACATCTATCAGTAACAACTCACAGGCAACAAGGAATCATCTTGTAAGAAGTGTTTTTTATATACACATCTCAATCTTTTGTTCACACTTGCTTTCAATTGAGAAATCCCCATTCAGCAGGGTTCAAGCTCATCTTTTTACACCACATCCTGAAAATTAAATGTTCTGTCACAGTATTCTAGTTTAATGTGGTAGTTTAAATTTAAGTTGAACTACCCACTGCTTTTTTTTGAACTTTGAACACATTAATGAAGGCTGTTCAATGCAAGTATCAAATTTTTTTTTTTTTAAATAGAACAGTTTAGCATGATAGTATCAAAATTTGGCTCACAATCCAAGTATAAAGCCTGTGGAACAATTTTTATTTCTGTTTATATGTCATATTCTATATTTGAATGTAAAGCTTGGGAAGTTCTATTCTGACCACTTAATTATTGTACCAATCTCAAACTTATGAATCAACTTGGTAGAAGTACTCTTATGAATTTAATCGAACAAAACTTATTATTCTTTATCTGGGGCCTTTGAGGTTCTTAAATATAAAGAAATGACCCATTAATAGCAAACATTTAGACCATATGAACAGAAACCTGGTTGCCTATTTTCAGCTGATTGACTAATTGGTGGTGCAGCATATTCTAAGTGGAATCATAGAATCCCTACCACGCAAAAGGAGGCCTTTCAGCACATTGAGCCTGCAGCAAAAACAATCCCATCCATTTTATTATTGTCACGTGTACTAGCATAGTGAAAAAATATTGTTTCTTGCGCAATATGCAGACAAAGCATAGAGAAGGAAGAGTGCAGAATGTAGTGTTAGTCATTGTTAGGGTGTAGAAAAAGATCAACTTAATGCATGGTAAGTGTATTCAAAAGTCTGACACTAATAGGGAAGAAGCTGTTCTCGAGTTGGTTGGTAAGTGACCTCAGACTTTTGTATCTTTTTCTCAACTGAAGTGGGCAGAGAGAATGTCTGGGGTACATGGGGTCCTTAATTATACTGGCTGCTTTTCTGAAGCAGCAGGAAGCGTAGACAGTGTCAATGGGTAGGAGGCTGGTTTGAGTGATGGATTGGGCTTCTTTCATTATTCTTTGTAGTTTATTTGCAGTCTTGGACAGAGCAGGAGCTCTACCAAGCTGTGTTACAACAAGAATGCTTTCTATGGCTCAGACCCAACCCCTGCAACCCCAGTTATTTACTAATCAACTTAATCCACACATTTTTGGAGCATGGGAGAAAACTGGAGCTCCTGAAGGAAACCCATGCAGACACAGAATGTGCAACTCCACACAGACAGTCGCTCAAGGTCGGAATTGAACCTGGATTCCTGGCATGCAAGGCAGCTTTGCTAACCACTGTGCCACCGCGTGTGTAATAAGTAGTTATTTGCTTCTCTGCAATCCAATACTGGATAAAAGCTCCCATGCATTTGTATTTTATTTTCAAGTTATTTCTTCCAATAGCTGCTTCTGGCCTAGTCAAAATCAACATCTCAAGATTATCTAAATGTTGTTGTTGGAGCACTTGCTGAGTACATGCAGATAATGCTACACTTCAGAAGTACTTAATTGGTGGCTTTTCTACAGCATGGCTGTGAAGGGTGCTATATAAACGTGAACATTATTCAACTGGTATGGATGACTCTGAAATGGTCCAACAACTCACTCAGTTGTATCGAACAACTTGAGAACAGCTTCTTCCCTACTTTTGGATACTTGGATCAAAAGTCAGACTTTTGAATACACTTACCATGCATTAAGTTGATCTTTTTCTACACCCTAACAATGACTAACACTACATTCTGCACTCTTCCTTCTCTATGCTTTGTCAGTATATTGCGCAAGAAATATACAAAAGGGATGAAACTGCATGGGTCACCCAGCATCGACTCAGGACTCAGGCGACTCAGGCACCAGAAATGACAGTGACACATCCAGCACTTCTTATTAACATCTAAAAACTTGTGTCAAGATTACAACCTTGGCCCAAACTTGGACAAAAGAACTGAACTCCAGTGGTGAAATGAGAATGACTGCCTTTGATCCACAGTGACATCAAAAGCCTTAGCAAATCTGAAGGCAACAGGAAAATGCTAGAAAATCCCAGCAGGTCTGGCAGCATCTGTAAGGAGAGAACTGACATTTCAAGTCCAGATAATCCTTTGACAAAACTTTGTGTCTGGGACCCACTCAGCTTTGACAAAAGGTCATCTGGACTCAAAACTCTTTTCTGTCCTTACAGATGTCAGACCTGCTGAGATTTTCCAACATTTTCTCTTTTGGTTTCAGATTCCAACATCCGCAGTAATTTTCTTTTATGAAGGCAATGGGAATCAGGATTGATTGGAATCATACTTGGCACAAAGGAAGGTGGTTCCTTTGGGTCAATCCTTTCAATTCCAGTACATCAGATTAGAGACCTAGCCCAACCATGTTCACGATTGTAAAATCAATTTCAGCACCATTCAGGACTTCTCAGGTACTGTAGTTCATCTCCATATGCAGCAAGACCTGGACAACATTCAGGTTTGGGCTGATAAGTGGCAAGGAACATAATGCCCATTTCCAACAAGATATAATTTAACTATTCCCCTTCAACATGGTGGCATTACCATCATGGAATCTCCCACTTGGGATTAAAATTGATTAGAAACTGAACTGGACTAGCATTGTGGCTACAACAACAGATCAGAGGCTGGAAATTCTGCAGAGAAGGCTCATTTCCTGACTCCCCAAAGTCTATTCACATGGCACAAATCAGGATTGTGATGGAATACTCTCATTTGTCTGGATAAGTGCAGTTCCAACAACACAAGCAGCTCAACACCATCTAGGACCAGGCATTCCTCTTGGTCAGCATCCCACATTCAACATCCACTCCATCACATTATTAACGCATAGTATTAGCGGCATCTATAAGATGCACTACAACAAATCACTAAGGCTGTTTCAACAGCACTTTCCAAACATGTAATCTCTATCACTTTCAAGGGGCAGCAGATGTGTGGGAACATTGTTTGGAAATAGAGGTAGCTTTAAGTTCTGTTCGTATTGCATGTTAGAAGTGAATATGGCTTTTAAATTACATTTTTGTACTTGTAACTTAAAAAAAGAGGAATTGAGTTTCAATTACACTTTAAAAGATGCTTGTAATTTAATAAGGATTTATAACTCAAAGTAGGAAGAACTGTGCTGTTGCCTAGCAACAGGTACCCCATAGACACAGGGAGAAACCAAACAGCAGTTTTTAGTTTAAGAAGATTGCGACACACATTAAAAAAAAAAACAGCATTTTCTCAGAATCTACCACAGCAGACAGGGAAGGGGACAGTGTAGAACAGGTCCCAATCTAAAGGACAGAAAAGTCCCAGAACTGGGGAGATACAGAAGGAAGTTCCAAGAGAATATTAAAGGGAATAAGCAGCAATCTGGAAAATTTCCTGCTAAGTGAGGAGTAGAAGCTTCAGGTTAAGTTATGGCTGTAGGGTACAAAAAAACAGAAGACCTGTGGAGACAGCCAAAGTTTTGGTGACTTGTTAGTACATGAGAGATTCTAGCCAATCTCTCATACCAAACTGTGCCAACTGTGTTTTGTTGGCACAGTTTGGTATGAGAGATTGGCTGGAAAGCAAAGCTTGAGCGCACATGGCAATCCACGGGAGGAGAACATCAGGAGGAGAGGTTGCAATCCTGGAGGTGGATCCCTGAAGATATTCTAGAGAAAGCTTTGTTTGGGAGGAGGTTCCAAGGGGCATTCCTGGAGAGTGGAAATGGGAAACCCTTGTGTGGAAGGCAGAGTTCCAGCAAAACCAGTCAGCTGGGAATTAACGAATAATCCATATTAGCTGTTTTGGGTGGCATTTGTCACTTGGTTTTAGAGTATGGTGTGTGTGTCTGACCGCAAGTCAAATGATTGAATTGCACAGTCCATACTTACTTTGAATGTAAGATACAAGTATATGAATACAAGATAGATTATTTGTGTTATCCTTACAAATCTGCAAAGGCATAGTTGTGGGTGAAGGAGTATCTTTTCCTAAAATAAATGCTTTTTTTTGTTAAAAGTACATCAGCGGTCTCTAACTATTCAGTAGCTGCCCTCCACATTTCTATACCAAAAATAAAAATTAGTATCTATCAGGCCAAGTTTCACTCTGGGATATGACTTGTTGAGTACATCAGCTAGGATTGTGACACCACCAGCTCCCCCTCCAAGTCGCTCATCATCCTGACTTGCAAATATGTCACTGTTACTTCACTGTCACTGTGTCAAAATCCTATAACTCCCTTCCCAACAGCACTGTGGATGTAACTACATCACATGGACTTCAGCAATTCAATTCAGCAACTCACCACTATCTTCTCAAGGGCAATAAATATCAGCCCAGCCAGTGAAACCCACATCTCATGAACAAATAAAGATACAGGAGTTGACAGCTTACATCAGGCAAACCATTTTAGTATTCATTTATAACTTATTGCTTAATCTAGGTCTTCATGTGAGGGACTTTACAGAGGTGTAATTACCAGTGCTATTCCTGCTCTAACATAATCAGTGTAAGGCAGTGGTCTCTCCCAGCAACTATCCCATTTTCCCACAAATCTATCTTGGTCCTGGATCTTACAAATGAACGTAAGGATGTAATCTCCATCATACATCCAGCAGTTCCAAACCAGAAAGAACTTGCTTACTTAACCAGCAATGGGCTTGTGTTGCCACGTATAAAGTACAGAGCAACATTTTGCCCCATTTCATGTGCCCTGGAGGTCCACATTTTACTCAAATTCCACCCATCAACAATGCAAAAGGAATGTTGAACTGTAACACAGTAGAGAACAATTCAAAGGTATAATTCCTGAATGCTCCCGTGCGCATTGGGCATTGCCCAGTTTCAATCATATGATTATGAAAGTAATTAAGCACCAAAGAGGATGCAGTGAAGACTCATCCTTGCCTCAAAGCACAATGTGGGAGGAACAAACTTGAGAAACCAGAGGATTTTAGCCTCAAAAGGAAGCTGGATTCCAAACAGCAAGGCCTCGACCTTCAACACATTTAAAGTGGCTCTATTCAATGAGAGCTTTTTATCACAATTAATAACTGCTGTACCACATATCTACCATCCTCATCAATATGTCTATGCTGCCAATGCTCAAATTGGAACTCAAAATCACAACCATAGAATGGTTACAGAACAGGAGGCCATTTGGCCCATTTGTTTGTGTTGGCTCTCTTATTGCCACACCCATACCTCTGTATGTTGTTCTTTTTCAGATAATCCAATTCCCTTGTATCAAGCACACTGCATTCCAGATCCTAGCCACTCAGTGTAAGATTTTCATGTCTTCATTGCTTCTTTTGTCAATTACCCTAAATCTATGTCCTCTTGCTCTGAATCCTTCCAATGAGAAATCTTTTCCCATCTATCCTCTCCAAGCCCCTTATGGTTTTGAATACTTCTCCCAACTTTCTCTTTTTCCAAAGAAAACAATTCCAACTTTCTAACTGAAGTTTCTCATTTCCAGAACCATTCTAGTGAATCTTGTCTGCACTCTACAATGATCAGAACCAGACATAATACTTCAAACGGAGGCTGAACCTCTTCATGGTGAGTGTCTGCCTTCCCACTAATGCTACTCAGTCACTTACACAGTAGCTGTCAATCATGAAGGTCTTGCCTTCTCAACCTTGCCCCCTCAACCAAAGAGTGGTGATCCTCAGGTTAAACCACCACCAGTCAGCTCTTCCTCTCAGAGAGGGAGATTAAGTTGTGGTCAGCTGGGGTTGTGGCAACTTAGCTTGTCCTGCATGCTGCCACCTATAATCAAGGTGTGCAGTCTGAAGCTGGTACTTCTAGGACAAAGCTTATTGAAGTCATGACTTATAACATTAAGTAGCAAGCCTTGGATTGCTGCTGGGTTACTGACCACTTGAAATTCTGATTTTAATTAAGACTTTTCATACAACATTGATATAGATACTCTCGATTTCATGAGGTGCTTACTTTCATTAGCCTGATTATGACTGCTGTTGACTGATTAAGAAAGTTAGAATCATAGAGGTTTACAACATGGAAATAGGCTCTTTGGCCCCACTTGTTCATGCCACCCTTTTTTAATCACTAAGCTAGTCCTAATTGCCCACATTGGGCTCATGTCTCTCCATACTCAGCTAACCCATGAACTGTCTAAATGCTTTTCAAAAAGACAAGATTGTACCTGCCCCTACTAATCACCTCTGGCAGCTTGTTCTAGACACTCACCACCCTGTTTGAAAATATTGCCCCTCTGGACCCTTTTGTATGTCTTCCTTCTCACTTTAAGTTGATTCACCATGCTAAATTGGCATTTAATGTAATGGAATGTGTAGGTTAGAGGGATTAGCAGTGTAAATTTGTGGGAATAGAGCCTATGGGATTGTTGGCGGTGCACTTGATGGGCCAAATCGCCTCCTTCTGCACTGTAGGGATTCTATGACTTACTTACACAGAAGGTGCCTCCAGCAGGATGATCCATTCTGGTTCTAAACCTATGCCCTCTAGTTTTAAATTCCCCTACCTTTGGGAAAAAATGATTATCTACCTTACCTATGCTCTCATTATTTTATCACCCAAGTTGTATTAGTGTTTACAATTCTATTTATGTTTTCAGCAATATACATTATTTTCACATTATCCTCTGCACTGTTATTTTGTTCCCTTCATGCTGTAGTTCTTCCTTTTATTGGATACTCTGCTGGTAAATTTGTCCTAGACTCCTGCCAAAGCAATTTTAAAACCAGCTGTTGATTGGAGTGTAGGCCTAACCAATTTTCTATCCATCAGGGATAATCCCTAATCCCTCCCTGGTGTCATCATCAGGTCGTTCTATTAAGGGAGGTAGTTGTAAATTGTTGTACTTCCCATACTGCAACAGATGAGATCAGCAACATGTGGACATTGTTCATTTTCAACTAAAGTTACAAATGTGCACACATTTTGTTCCTCCTGGCTTTGCATTGAGTAGGCTTCCTGTGCAGCGTGGTGGCACACTGGTTAGCATTAATGCTAACAGTTGTGGCACGTCGGAACTGTCGATCGATGAGTCGAGCGCCATATCCTGTTCTCACGAGGGCATCCTCGTGAGAACAGGATATGGCGCTCGACTCATCGATCAACAGTTCCGACATGCCACAACGATAAACCGCACTGACCTCCTCAGAAGACGAACACGGGACACGGTGGACAGAGTACCCTTTGTTGTCCAGTACTTCCCCGGAGCGGAGAAGCTACGACATCTTCTCCGGAATCTTCAACATATCATTGATGACGATGAACATCTCGCTAGGGCCATCCCCACCCCCCCACTTCTTGCTTTCAGACAACCGCACAACCTCAAACAGATCATTGTTTGCAGCAAACTACCCAACCTTCAGGAGAACAGTGACCACAATACCACACAACCCTGCCACAGCAACCTCTGCAAGACATGCCGGATCATAGATCTGGACGACATCATCAAACGTGAGGATACCATTCACCAGGTACACGGTACAAACACTTGCAACTCGGCCAACGTTGTCTACCTAATACGTTGCAAGAAAGGATGTCCCGAAGCATGGTATATTGGGGAGACCATGCAGACACTACGACAGCGGATGAATGAGCATCGCTCAGCAATCACCAGGCAAAACAGTTCCCTTCCTGTGGGCGAACACTTCAGCAGTCATGGGCATTCGGCCTCCGACCTGTGGGTAAATGTTCTTCAAGGGGGCTTTCGTGATACACGACAGCGCAGAGTCGCTGAACAGAGACTGATAGCCAAGCTCTGCACACGAGGACGGTCTTAACAGGGATCTTGGCTTCATGACACACTATCTGTAACCCCCGTAACTTGCCTGGGTTAGCAAAAAACCTCACTTACTGTGCTGTCTGGAGAAAATACACAATTCTCTAACAATGCTCAGGATCCCCTTCACACACATTGTTAGCCACTTTAACACTTGAATAGCAGGTTAGATGTAAGGATTCGCATTCTAATCAGCAATCTCTGACTGTCTGTGCTGATGTGTGCTATTGCAGACCAGAACACTGCATTTGCCTGAAGAAGACACAAGAGTCGAAAGCTCGCTTTTTTACTATCAAATAAATCGGTTGGATTATAAATTGGTGTTGCTAAATTCTTACTGAGTAGCATTACTGCCTCAGTTCCAGGGGCCTGGGTTCAATTCCCAGCTTGGGTGGCTGTGTTGAGTTTGTATGTTCTCTCCGTGTCTGCGAGGTGTTCCGGTTTCCTCCCACAGTCTGAAAGACATACTGATTAGGTGTATTAACCTGAATTGGATGCCAGTGTGTGGGGATTTTCACAGTAACTTCATTAATGTTGGTGTTAATGCAGTGTTAACGTAAGCCTTATTTGTGACTAATAAACTTTACTTTTACTTCCTCTAATCTCACAACCCTCAACTCAAAGTAAAACAAATTAAAAGCATAAAGGAGTGAAAAGTAAAGATGATTCATGATTCCAGATAAACCTGTTGGACTTTAGCCTGGTTTTGAGACTTCTTACTGTGCCCTCTCCAGTCCAATACTGGCACCTCCACCTTGTGAAGAAACAGAGCACTGCACATGCATTACAGTAGGGATCCAAATCCAGGTCTATCAAAATAAGCACTTCTATAAAACAATTACTTTGCCCCAAGTACTTTTAAATGTTCATTATTCCCTGGACATGATGCATACTGTAATTACAAGAGGGATACAAATAAAAAAATGCATTCAAGTTCATTTTAACATTTGAGATGACATGACTGTCATGCACATTGCCAAATCTAGCAACTATCATTATTATTTCATTTGCAACCTACCACCTAAATCTCAAACAAAACTACATTCATTCAACTTTACCTTTAATGGGGTTTTACAGCTGTTCATTAACCAAGATTTATTTCATAATACAGCTGATTAGCTACAAGATGATTAGCGAGAAGAAAAAAATAGCTTCACATCATTTTTACTTAGGCAACTAAATAATCTAGTCCTATCAGCATAATGAGGCAAGAAGCCTAATTCTCCAACAGTAAAGCACTGTGCCAACCTACTGATCTTTGGAATAGGGGGAAATGTCATCCAAGATCAGGTATAATGTCCTACATATAAAAGAAGTGTTAGGGTGAGATATTTGTGCTTTTTTTTCAGGATTGGAATCTTGCGTTGGGACAAAGATTGCTTAACTCCAGTTTTGTGTTCACTTTTGCAGAATTGAATTTTCTTACTCTTTCTGCCTGGCCAACTGTAACTAACAGGATTCTCCATGCAACTAAAGTCAGATCTCCCTATTGTCAAACGAATGCTCATAAGTCCAAATGAACACTACAGAAAACTTCAAAAGATGTCCTATTGAGACATTCTGTCAAGCTTGGCATAACAATATTAAAGCAGTGATATCCTGCCACTCTCAAATTCCAAATTATATTTAGACACTAAAACCACCAACTTTCTTCAGTTGAATTCCATTAATCTAATTGAAATGCAGCATCCGAACATATTCTCAATGAGTACTTTAATACAAAGGTGCTTGTGGATGCATTAAATTCAAATCGGAAAAGCTGTTGAATAACTCTGAAGGCTTAATTTAACAAATATTTCGCCTATTGTTCTATCACACTTTTTAAGAGAAATACCATTTTTACTTGCTTTGCTTTTATAATTTGTATTTTTTATGCCATTAACGTTTATCAATATTTAGCATGTGCAACTGTCTGCATGACAACATGCTACACAGAGGCCTCTCTGGAATTCAGAAGAATGAGGGGAGATCAAATTGAGGTATGAAAGATGATGAGGTACAGATAAAGTATATATAGAACATAGAACAATACAGCACAAACAGGCCCTTCGGCCCACGAGTTGCGCTGATCACATCTACCAATCCACAGACCTACCTATAACCCCCTATCCTATTCTTTTCCATATACTCATCCAGAAGTCTCTTAAAAGACCCCAGTGAGTTTGCTCAACAACGTCCGACGGCAGTCAGTTCCATTCACTCACCACCCTCTGAGTGAAAAACCTACCCCTGACATCTCCTTTGTATTTGCTTCCCTGCACCTTAAATCTGTGTCCTCTCGTAGTGACCATTTTAGCTCGGAGAAATAGTCTCTGAGAGTCCACCCTATCTATTCCTCTCAACATTTTATAAACCTCTATCAGGTCACCTCTCAACCTACGTCTCTCCAGTGAGAAGAGTCCCAGCTCCCTCAACTTATCTTCATAAGGCCTGCCTCCCAATCCAGGCAGCATCCTTGTAAATCTCCTCTGAACCCTCTCAATAGCCTCTACATCTTTCCTATAATGAGGCGACCAGAACTGCACACAATACTCCAACTGGGTCTGACAAGAGTCTTATAGAGCTGCATCATTACCTCCTGACTCCTAAACTCTATTCCTCGATTAATGAAGGCCAGTACACCGTACGCCTTCTTGACCACTTCCTCCACCTGCGAGGCCGATTTAAGAGTCCTATGGACCTGGACCCCGAGATCCTTCTGCTCTACAACACAGCTAAGACTCCTACCCCTTATATTGCACTCCTTCATCCCATTATTCCTGCCAAAATGGACCACTACACATTTATCCACGTTGAAGTCCATCTGCCACTTCTCCGCCCAGTCTTGCATCCTGTCTATGTCCCGCTGCAACTTTTGGCATCCCTCCAGACCATCCCCAACACCACCGATCTTTGTATCGTCGGCGAACTTGCTAACCCATCCCTCCACTTCCTCATCCAGGTCATTTATGAAAATGACAAACAGCAGGGGTCCCAGAACAGATCCCTGGGGCACTCTACTGGTTACCAACCTCCATGCAGAACAAGACCCATCCACAACCACTCTGCCTTCTGTCGGCAAGCCAGTTTTGGATCCACGAGGCCAAAGCCCCTTGGATCCCATGCCCTCTCACCTTCTCCAGAAGCCTTGCATGTGGGACCTTATCAAACGCCTTACTAAAGTCCATGTACACTACGTCCATCGCCCTTCCTTCGTCAATGTGTTCAGTCACATTCTCGAAGAACTCAACTAGGCTCGTAAGGCATGGCTTGCCCTTGACAAAACCATGCTGACTATTTCTAATCAGTCCAAACTTCTCCAAATGTTCATATATCTTATCCCTCAGAAGCCTCTCCATCAGCCTACCAACCACTGAAGTCAAACTCACCGATCGGTAATTTCCTGGACTATCCCTGTTCCCTTTCTTAAAGATAGGGACCACATCCGCAATCCTCCAGAACATCTCCCATTTCCATGGGCGATGCAAAGATCATCGCCAGGGGCTCTGCAAGCACTTCCCTCACCTCCCACAATAACCTGGGGTACATCCCATCCTGTCCCAGCGACTTGTCTATCTTGATAGAATTTAACAGGTCTAACACATCCTCTTTCCTAACATCCACATACTCAATCTTTTCCGTATGCCTCAAACCTGCAGTGCAATCTCCCAGTTCACTTTCCACTGTGAATACCGAGGCAAAGTACTCGTTAAGCACCTCTGCCATTTCTTCCGGATTCACACAGACTTTTCCCTCTTCACCTTTTATAGGCTCTATCCCTTCTCTTCTCATCCTTTTGTATGATAGTGCCATGGAGTAGATGCTTCCTCTTGTGGGACATTCTAGGACAAGCGGACATAGTCTTAGGGTAAGGGGTAGCAAATTTAAAACAGAGTTGAGGAAAAACTACTACTCCCAAAGGGTTGTGAATCTGTGGAATTCACTACCCAAAAGTGTAGTGGATGCTGGGATAGTGTGTTACACAGATTTTTAATTAGTAATGGGTTGAAGGGTTATGGGGAGAAGGCAGGAAAATGGAAATGAGTACACTCACCCAGCCATGATCGAACGGTCGAGCAGACTTGATGGTCCGAATTGCCTAATTCTGATCGAAATCGGGTCCATGACGCTGAGGCAATGGTGCTAACCACCGTGTCACCCATCCTGGCATGGATGATCAATGAAACTGTAACACGCAAGGATGTTGGCTATAGAGTGAACATAACACAAATATGAAGCTCCCTTGATAATCTTAGGAGTTTCTTGATGTTTGTCTGTAAGCTTTTAAAATTCATATTCAACCGAAACTGTGCTGTTAATTCTCATCCAGTCCCTTATAACCAAGGGCAAGATATTCTCTTTTGGTTGGGAGAGTATGAAAAGACAGGTTTCAAATGAGGGCATTGCAAAAAAAAATAAAGGAGTCTTCCCTTCTGTTGAAGGAGTCTTAAAATTTTCAACGTCAAGGGCCAAATATAATTGCAAGAGACTGATTAACACTGGTTGGGATCCTTAATCATAACCTGAGGTCATATTCTAAATGTCAAGCCCCAACAGACTGATCTGCTGTGCTTTTCAAGTGTTTATTTCCGGTTTCCAACATTTGCAGTCTTTTTGCATAGTTCTGTAACGAGAACATGGTGTTATTATTAAATTACACGAGGTTTATGCAAACAAAATTTCTAGAGATGTAACGTATGGAAAAATTATATCTATGCTGCTCAGACAGATTATGGCTACACCATGAATTCATCCAAAAAGAAAGAGGTTGGACATAAGGGAACATCTCAACTGTTTAATCTTGTTGAACATGCTGGACTATGCTGCAACTTTTTAAACTTAGCACATTTTTTTAAGAAAAAAGTCACTTTTTTATCTAAGCAAAAAGTTGACTAATTCCTCTTTTTGTGCCCTACCTTTTTATAGCAGCAAGCAAACTGGTCATAGGTCATCTGTGTAAGAGTAGCAGCATAGAATGACTGGTGTCCCAATCTTCCTTCTGTTGGAGAGCAGTAAGCTTCCACATGGCAATTCGGACCATCAAGTCTGCTCGACCGTTCGATCATGGCTGGATGAGTGTACTCATTTCCATTTTCCTGCCTTCTCCCCATAACCCTTCAACCCATTACTAATTAAAAATCTGTGTAACACACTATCCCAGCATCCACTACACTTTTGGGTAGTGAATTCCACAGATTCACAACCCTTTGGGAGTAGTAGTTTTTCCTCAACTCTGTTTTAAATTTGCTATCCCTTACCCTAAGACTATGTCCGCTTGTCCTAGAATGTCCCACAAGAGGAAGCATCTGCTCCATGGCACTATCATACAAAAGGATGAGAAGAGAAGGGATAGAGCCTATAAAAGGTGAAGAGGGAAAAGTCTGTGTGAATCCGGAAGAAATGGCAGAGGTGCTTAACGAGTACTTTGCCTCGGTATTCACAGTGGAAAGTGACCTGGGAGATTGCACTGCAGGTTTGAGGCATACGGAAAAGATTGAGTATGTGGATGTTAGGAAAGAGGATGTGTTAGACCTGTTAAATTCTATCAAGATAGACAAGGCTTCAGGACCTTCCAAGTGAGAACATGATTGAACCTATCTTCTGGCTCTATCATACATCAGAGACAATCCATCATACCACCACATATGTAGAAAACTGGAGCACCTGGAGGAAACCTACACAGACACAGGGACAATGTGCAAACTCACACAGTGACCCAAGCCAGGAATTGAACCCAGGTCCTTGGAGTTGTGATGGAACAATGCTAACCATTGTGCTGCCCAGAAATAGAACATGACTCAAATAAATCTGGAAAGATTTTGCTGCATGTCTCCTTCACGAGAAGATTCAGGCAATATAACTGCTTTCAAATTAACGATCAGGTTAACAGATGATTAAAGAACCAGTGAGATTGTCCAATGTGAGAAAAGCGTATTGCATAATATGATACTGAGCCATAACATGGCAGCAGTGTCAAAACTGCAATCCCTTATTTGGATTATTAAGTTACAATCGACCTCACTGTCCACAAAGATGTGGGGTTGGTATGCTGAACAGGAGGGCGTTGTGAGCCTGTGACCATTACATGCAACTGGACAGCATAGAACTCAACTCTGATGCCCTTTGGGACCAAAAGGCAACCAAAGCTCATTTTTAAGAATGGTCAGTCAATACAGTTATTAGAAGGCTAAAGGCACTTACCAGCAACATAAATAAGAAAGGTGAGGGATACAAAAAAAAAGAGTCTGCATCACTATTTTGAGTGTTACATGATGCATTCACTGGTTTTAATGCTTTGGAGCTATCCTCTTTGGCTTCACTTGAAAGGAACTGCCAATTGGTGCTCTCTGGCCAGGGACAAGATGAAACTCACGGCTTCACGTCCTTTGATTTCTTATTTCTGAGGAAGTCTGTGACTATTCTGCATTACTATCTGACAGCAGGGCTGAGTTAAAAAATTCATCAGTGTTGAATCCATGAGTGCACATTCTAAAATTCAGGAATCTTTCTTTAAAAATAAAGTAGGTTAAACAATATGATGCGTGTGCATATTAACAGAAGTCAATAATACCATGAAATGTGAACTAATCTAGTGCCATGGCAGCTATCAGTTGGTGAAAAATGATGCACCTGCTTGCCTGGTTTTGGTTTCTAGTGCCGATGATGCGTAGCCATGATGTGGAGTTGCCAACGTTGGACTTGGGTACGCACAGTAAGTAGTCTCTCAACACCAGATTAAAGGCAAAGAGATCTGGTAGCACAAGCCTTTACAGCACCATCCCTTCATCAGATGAGTGGAGAGGTAGGTTTCACAAACACAGCATATATAGACAACTGAGTGGCTTGCTAAGCTTCTCAATAATCCCTTAGGGAAGGAAATCTGCAGTCCTTACCTGGTTTTAACTGCTGCCTAGCAAGCCACTCAGTTGTATCAATCGCTACAAAGTCTCTGTCTACATATGCTGTGTTTGTGAAAGCTACCTCTCCACTCACTCAATGAAGGAGCAGCACTCCAAAAGCTCATGATTCCAAATAAACCTGTTGGACTTTAACCTGGTGTTGGGAGATTATTTACTGAAGACAGTGTGTGAAGATGAACTGGATATGAATGCATTGCTAACTCACTAACTCATTAGTACAGAAAATTTTCAGAAGACTAATTTCATCGCATGCTGGACAATATTCCTAGAGAAAGCGAGCATACTTGGAGCTTGACCACAATGATAATTTAAACATTGTAGTTAGCTCATGCTAAAACATCAGGAATAAAAACAAACATGTTCATGCTTTACTGTTCTTTGCAACATAGATTCACAAACTTTATTCAAGGATCTGTTGTTAAGTGTTTTAAAATAGTTATTCTTCCTAAACGGTCTAAAGACCCCAAACAATTTATTTAGATTCCAATAGAGTCCCTACAGTAAGAGGAGGCTTTTCAGCCCATTAAATCTGCAGGCCCTATTCCTATAAGCCCCCATATTTACCCTGCTAATCCCCTGACACTAGGGTCATTTTAGCATGGTCAATCCACCTAACCCACACATCTTTGGACTGTGGGAGGAAACCACAGCACCCAGAGGAATCTCATGCAGACATGGGGAGAATGTGCAAACTCCATACAGTGACCTGAGGCCGGAATTGAACCCTGGTCCCTTGCACTGTGAGGCAGCAGTGCTAACCATTGTGCCATGTGTTACACTTCAACATTGATACCAATTTTGAAGCTATGATGCAAATCTCGATAGAGGATTTTGCTTAACTTCAGTGTAAGACTCCATCCTACAAGCCCTGTGCTCTAGATTTATCCATCAGCAAAAAACAATACAGCTTAAGTGTGGACACAGCTGCAGACTACTCAATCTAGTCAGTGGTTGGGCTTTCCTGTAACAGATTGGGGTGGGGGTGGGGGGAGTTAACAGCTTTATTGCAATCCAGCCAACACTAAACTCCAGTTCTCACACACGAGCTGTGGCAACAACTTGATAGCAGTAGATAGCAAGCTGTCCAAGAATTAGGAATTTGTCTATTTCAATTTCTACCTCTTCACCTAATGAACAAACTCAAACGTCATGGCATCATCCATTTCCAAACAAAAACAAAATTTAATAGCCTATGATTATAAATTCATAAAAGGTTTAATAAAAATAAATTGATATTTCTCCCCACAAATCAATTAAAAATATAAAGAAACCAATAATTCTACAAAATAAATTCCCAGGGGAGGGAATGAAGGAAGCACTTTACAAAATGTTTCTTCTAATCTATCATTCAAATCAAACATCCATTTGCACCACAATTAAATTTCAAATCTATTGTACAAAAATAAGGATCAACCCAAATGCTTATAAATCTGTTGAAATACAAAGCCTAATTGTGAAACCATTACTAAGTCACTAGGCAAATCTATAGAGTGAGCCTATTCATTACTAACAAAGTAGAATGCATTGGGAGGGCAATTTGCATAGTTTGAACCTGACAGGAACCCCAGGCCCCAACATGACCATAATCGTCAGTACTGAAATGTTATTTTCAGCCTTCCATCCTCCCAAATATCAGGTGGTCCCCCTCCCCCCAGTCAGAGGAAAGGCCACCACTTGTTAGGGTTTAGGGGGAGGGAGTGTGGGGGCAGAAATTCCTTGTTTTTTTTTACCCCAAACACATTCAAATACTATCTCATTTAAGAAGTTCAGACCAAGATAAGAGTTCTATGAAACTACTTGCTGCATTTCTCTTAAAAGAATCCCATACATCATTGTACTGATAATCATGTTTATGTACATGAATCATGCATTATGATCAGTGAATACATAGGTTAAAATAAAAGTTAAACTCAAATGGTAGAAGACTACATGGTCTTATGAATTATTAGAGTAGGTGTTTTAGCAATTTTATCAAGGATGCTCTCTCTGATGCTACAGTGCCACATCAGAAGATCAGACGGCAATTTAAGTCATTCAACAAAAGCTCAGTGCATTTGTAAACTCTCTATAGCCCTTTAGAAATCCAACCAGTACAATAAATTAAGGTAACAAAATTCCCTCACTCTTGCAGCCTTTTTCAAAAATATTTGGTTTAAAAGGGAGATTGCAGTGGTGATTTTTGGGGGGTGGGGAAAGAATAGGGGGTAATGGTAGAGGGAGATATATCAAAGTTAGGATGTGAAACAGTTGAATTAAAGCCTTTAATTAAGCCTTCTGAGACTAAGGCATTCAATACTTTTAAGATGGTTTCCTAGACATTACAAAAAGCTCATTATACAAAAATCTTACTCAGATAACGTTCAGCAGAATTATTTGAAAGTGTTGGATTTTATTTAATAAAAGACACCAAAACGCATTCCAACATGTGTTTTAGTGCTCTGTAATTACAATCTTGAAAAACATATTGGCCTTTACATGATTGCTGATTGCTACATAAAGAATCATAGAAGGAAAGAGACTGACTTCAGAACTAAGTGATTCTTTGCTTAATTGCTATTTTCTGTGGTCAGTCTACAGTGGCTGTGAAGCAGTACTGAAGTATGACAAAATGTCAACTTGCACGATCCACACAGCAAATTTATTCCCCCTCACACCTTCCCAAATAGTCCAGTGGGTAAATGCATCTTTTGTTAATCTGGTAGATCATAGTTGTAAGCCACTAAAAGATTCACTCCATCATGCAGTGCCTACGAAACACAATTAGACACAAGTGATAGTGAACATGCAGCCACTGTTCTCTCAGCCCTCCTACATCCGGCATGGCAGCTCCAGTGGCCCCAGAATGTAGAGCAGCCAAGGGCACTGCAACCTATTTCCTAGCTCCTAGCAAGTGCATGATCCATTGCCATTAAGTACAATTTTTTTTGGATACAATATTAATGATTCAGCAAAATCAACCAAGGCATGGCGCTCATTCAAGAGCCTTTCTAATCTAAGAGGCTCAATTTCCAGTACTTGCAAAAGAAATGTTTCAGAATTACATGGAACTAGACATTTATAAAAATGCTATTTTTGGATGCTTTTATAGGTTAAATGGACATTTCCCAAACATAATGCAGGTAACTGACTTCATTTTTATGCTGAAATATAGAAATAAACAAGACTTATTTAGGCAATGGGAATTTCAAATGGATAATTGCATTTATGCATGGCCTTTGACTTTGATTAATTCAAAAATGAATGGAATCGTGGAATATAATCCAATAATCTTTGTAAAATCTCTGAACCCATCAATGCATAATGTAATTGGATATACTCTGAAACAATAGATCCAATTATAGAGAATAGCTCTTTCATTATTATTAATAGCAGAAGATTTGAAGGGAGGTGTATACACTGGTTTTCAGCCTCTGTTGATTATTTTTATAGAGTTGAATAGAAATTTACAAGTTTCAGCACTAAAATACAAAAAAGCTTTTGAAGTCATTGAAAAAAAAGTTGTATAACTAAGGCGAGAGGTAGTTATGCCTTTGTAAACTTAAAATGTTAAGCTTAAAACTTTTAAAATAAAAAAAATCATGACTTCAACTGAGTTTTTAAATTAAGAGCACTACTGCCCTCTTCCTGGAGGATGTTTGCTGGTAAATATGGTTCGTTTTGTGAGTTTAGTTTCACAGTAGATCACACACGAGGCTTGTTAAAATTGCTCCAACTAACTCTCACATGACATTGCATTAAGTGCATTACTTGCAAGCTGACCATATCAAGGTATTCAATCTCAGTCTGGTACACAACTTATCAGCAGCCATTGGGCTGCAGCAGTGATGGGACACAAGTTCATAACATAAACCTTTCTAATTTTAAAATAAAATCCCAACCTCAAGTTACATCACCAAGAGAAGCTGATGTGTGAATTGAAGACCAAAGGGGACGATGCCACTTGCACTTTGGTGGCTGCGCCCCCCTCACCCCCACCAGGGAAAACATTGACATTTCCAGGGCCGAAGATTTCAGATCAGTCCGAAGGAAAATTAACGAAGGCGACCACAGCAACTTTCAGAATAATTAAAACTGGATTATATCATGGATAATAAACTTTGAAATGACTGTTATGGCAAACTGATATATGGTCAGCAGCACAGATCAGGAGCAAGACCAATTTCAAACATTTGAGGAAGGCAGTTTTGGTAGGACAAATACGAGAAGTTAATTAAAAACGAAGATAACGTTTAGCATTTTTTGATAACTGAAAGGGTAAATGTGCACTCAAATCAAGGCTGTCATTGAGTAGGCATGCTAGCTTGGGCATACAAGTCAAGTGGACAGATCCAAGGTGAGAGATTGATTGGGTGATGATGCACTCAGCCTCACAACATCAAGCACATAATATGTCAGCAAGTTTGAATATCCCGTACTGAAGCTCAAGCTGTTTTGCAGTAAATTATAATAATTACTGTTACCGATTATCAGCACAAGTTCAGTGCTGGCACATAAATCTCTCCAATTCTACAATGCAGGGAATTAAATATAGTGCTCCTTTTGTAATGCAAGATCCAAACATATCTGCATGTTTTTCCACATTAGGTGTGGAATTCTTAGCTAAGATTTCATTGAAAAATTGGACAGGATAATATGATGATGTCATTTGAAACATCTATAAAACACAATGGAATTATGGGGAGAAGAGAAGAAGAAGAAGAAGAAGAAATAAAAGATGGAGTTAGCAATTAACCCCTGAAATAAATCTGAACTTCAGAGTTGAACATAATGAAGAAGCCATTTCTTCTCTCCAATTTATGATCTCTTGCTACCATTTCTTATGCCTCAGGCTGGTGTACTCTGCCCAGATTAAGGTAATTTAACTTGCCATGATTTTCTACTTGAGAAATGTGGGAAAAGCATCCAAATGAGGTTTTTAATCCATTACCAAAAGCAAACATCAGTAATCATCCTGAAATGGGGTTAGGAGAAAGGTAAGAAAAAATCCTTTAAATAAGGAACAAGTCCTGGAATTTCTTTAGCCAAAACAAATGAAAAATTCAAGTAGCCTAAATTAATGAGAACACAATGCTTTGACCCAAAGGACAAGAAATGGGATTAAATATTTATAAATTTGACAAGAGAATAAAAATCACTCAAATGAATGGCTTCTGAACTGCATTTTCATGTCTCTCTATGAAAGTCTGTATACATAACAGCTGCTTTTAAAGCTTGGATTTAAGCTGTCACATAGGTTCGTACTCAGAAAAGGGCCTATGGCATGCCAGATTGCCTTTCCGTGCATAAAGACATTTATGGCTTGTATCCTATGGCTCAACTGATTTCAATAGCAGAGACAGGTAGAGAAAAAAAAGCAGCTTATAAAAAAAATTTCAGCACACTCTAACTTCACACATTCAGACCTGAAAGTCCAGAACATAGCATGACAGAATCAGAACACATTAGTCAAGTACCACAACTGTGGAAAATGTGTCTTTTAGAGTGGTCAATGCAGCATCCTGCTCAGAACCACAGATTATCAGTGTCAGATGCCTACACTCAATTTCAGACTCTTTGGAGTTTGGCTGAATGTAGGAAGGAAAGATTTGGTTCGAGACTAAACATTTAGTTTCTTCACTTCTCATCTCCTCCTTATACTTACCACATCTAGCTGATTGGACAAATACCAGTTTTGGGGCCTACTGCTAGAAATATGCAGCATGGGCACCAGCATGTCAGCATATTTCTAAATAGAAGTAGACAATGAAATTTAAAGAGTCTGAAGGGAAGATTAAATTTAAACTCGAGCTTCATATCGAGCCAGAAATGCAAGTGGGCCAGATTTTAAAGTGCTGATTGCACATCATCACCTATTTGGTGGCACAATCTTGGGAGATATGTATCTCTTTTTTAAAAGGACAGATCTATTGCAGTAGACAGCTCTAAGTATAGTTGCAGTAGGCAAAAAAGGCAGATAATGTGGTAAACTTCAAACCTCTTCAAACATTAAGTCTATGTAAAGCAAACTTAAGCTTTTAAGACTTATGTACCAAAGAGTTAATACAACTGTATCACCACTTTACGCATTACAGCGTAGCATATAGACATTTTTTAATCCATGATCTCTCTCCATAAACTGTATTTATGCGGGCTCCAACATTACAGGATTGAGTATCTGAGGCTTTGGGCTCTGATAACATTATAACAGTGTGCAATCTTTCCTATCCCGGATGCAGACACACCCAGCATTCTGTGCACTCTTTCCCCACCCTCTGGACACAAGCGGCAGTTTGACTGAGATTCAGGCAAAGCCGTGCAACAACTCTGCCTTTGGCAATACTGTGTTCATCAGGCACCTAAGCAGAAAGATTTCTTCAACACCATTAACGATGATGAGCCATGGGACTTTTCTGTAACGTCTAGTGCAGAACCTCAAGAGGTGAAATGCTGCGTGGGACGTTAATGCCCCCACACTGATGCAGTACATGCGTCTTACAAAGATGTTCATCACCCTGTCAATTATTTTAATCTCCCTTTTTTTCCCATCAGTGATGCATATGTTTCTATTTAAGTAATTGTCCTGAACCAAGACTTCCATGGTTGTTTTTGAAAGGATGTTGGAGGGAGAGAAAGCAGAGAGGCTTGGTATCCTCCTAAAAATACTCTCACATTTGTACTTGATTAGCGCTTGCACAAGCGCAGTCTTGCATTGATGATGTTTTTCCCCCTTCTTTCCACATTCACTTTTCGTCATAGATTCATTCGCAGGTGTGCTGGTCTGTTTGGGGGCACTGGGTACGTTTGCTTTTTGAAAGGCACAGAGCTCACGCCCATGGGGTGTCGGATTGGCAGTGGAGCAGAAGCCTCTCCACTAACTGTCACGTCCATCTGTTCCATTCCGACGTCCATTGGGTAGTCTGATGACCCACGTTCTCTAGGTGGTTCCATGTTGGCTCCCCGACTCCAACATTCAGCAGATGAGAACTTCACTGGGCTGCAAAATAAAGTGGCATTAGGTGGACTGCTCACAGACACTAATCTGCTTAACCTGGCCAAACGTAATCTAATAACATATAAAACATGTGCAGTAGGAAATTAAGCTAGGTTCTTCTAACGTTCTGTACAAACCCATCTACAAGACCACCTACATTTGAGGCAACTCAAGGTTAATCTTGAAGGTAGCACATGTTCAGTACAACTTCGTGGGCCAAAGGGCTTGTATTGTGCTGTAGTTTTTCTATATTCTAACTCTTGCACAAGGTGACCTCTTGTTACAGCCAAGTAAACCTAAAAAGAAAGCCGCAAACAATGTAAAATACATTGTCACATAAAAGGGGAAGAAAGGCTTATCCTCAAAGGCCACAAGACATAGGAGCAGAATTAGCCCACTCTGTCCATCAAGTCTGCTTCGCCATTCAATCATGGCTAATATTTTTACCATTCCCATTCTCCTGCTTTTTCCCCATAATCCCAGACCCCTTTATTAATCAAGGGCCTAACTATCTTAAAGACACAATGACCTGGCCTCCACAGCATTCTGCGTCACAGATTTTCAGATTCACCATTCTCTAGCTGAAGAAATTCATCTGTTTTTAAAATTATCGTCTCTTTAGTCTGAGTTTGTGCTCTCTGGTTCTAGTTTTTCCTACTGGTGGAAACATCCTCTCCACGTTCACTCTATCCAGGCTCTGCAGTATCCTGTAAGTTTCAATAAAATCCCCCCTCATCCTTCTAAACTTCAACGAGTTTATTCCCAAAGTCCCTTACACAACAAGCTCTTCATTCCAGGATCATTCTTGTAAACCCCCTCTGGATCCATTCCAAGGCCAGCACATCCTTCCTTAAATATGGGGCCCAATACTCCAAATGGGGTCTGACCAGAGACTTGCTGCTCTTATATTCTGGCCCTCTCAACATGAATGCTAACATTGCATTTGCCTTTCTAACTGCCTGCTGAACCTGCACAATAACCTTAAGAGAATCTTGAACAATGATTCCCAAGTCGTTCTGTGTTTCTGATTTCCTAAGCGTTTTCCCACTTAGAAAATAATCTATGCCTCCATTTCCCCTTCCAAAGTGCATAACCTCACACTTTTTCACATTGTATTCCATCTGTCACTTCTTTGCCCACTCTCCTAACCTGCCAAGTCCTTTTGCAGTCCTCCTGCTTCCTCAATACTACCTGTCCCTCTACATATCTTTGTTTCATCTGCAAACTTAGCAACAGTGCCTTCAGTTCCTTTCTCCAAATCGTTCATGTATGTTATGAAAAGTTGTGATCCCAGTACTAACCCCTGAGGCACACTAGTCACCAGCTGCCATCCTATGATATAATGCTACATCCAATCCACAATAAAGTCAATTTTTCTTTTGAAGGTATACATTGTATAACTCAGCTACATATTATTTCTGCCAGAATGATGACGACCGGTTAATTATTCCATCAATCACACCTGGAGGTACAACTAAGCATCTGGGCTTCATTGTCTGTATATATTGTGTGACTCTACTCCACTCACTGTAATTTGCTGAAAAAATAATCAGTTCATGTTACTTAACTTTCCTCCATTTATTCCAAGTTGCTACTTTCAGCAGGGATACTGATGTAGCTTCTGTCATGAATACTTTTGCCGAAGTTCCTGGCTGGATATAATGGCACCATTGGTTTACATCTGCTGTAGTATGAGATTTAAACAAACTGTTTTGGTTTGTTGTCAATTTCATTATCGAGTGTTCTGCAGTAGTCCCAACCTGCCTCCAACACAATGGTGTCAACAGATACACTGTGGTTTTCCTTTTAACTTAGCCAGGAGCTGTTACAGACAATACAACACATCTCTGCTGTCTTGAATGAAATCAGTGAACTAGGAACCAAACCTGGGATCTTCTGTCTGCATGGTTTAGTACTATACTGAAGGTTTTATGACGCATATGTTGGACTTCCTCAACCTGAAATAGTTGCCTCATAAATTAGTTTTTGGAAATAACATTACTTTCATATTTATGCCCATAGAAAAAAAGAGCTTGTTAGAATTTGCTGGACAGTTTAAGCCAGCACAAAATACAAGTTAAGAGTTGCTTATGATTTATTCAGTCAGGGGCAGCTGTTGCAAAATGAATAATAACAGTTCGCCAACCGACATCTTTCATGCGCGACACTTTCACAATGAAGATAAAAATTATATTTCCACAGGAATTATACCACAAAGTACTTTATATTGATTTACTTCTGCCACAAAATAAATCATTCAAATTAATTTTGTCCTGTGTGTTAGGAGGTAGAGTGGGCTCCTGCCAACTGTGTAATATGAAATGTTTCCTGAGTTGGAGATAATCATTTATTGTTAATGTCAGCCTTGCTTGTAAAAGCTTGATCAGTGATGTTTCAGAGTAATCTTTATACGGCACCACTCCCTTTGTCGAAAAGGCCATGGGTCAGGGGTAGGGCTAAAGCATCAAATCATCACTTCCACCAGATAATTTTTAAATGTTTTACAGAAAAACCAGAGCTGGCATGAGGATTTCTTTTAAAAACAACAGGTAGTTAAAGGATGAAAGGGATGGTGAAAACAGATTCAACTGTAGCTGTCAAAAGGGAATTGGATAAATATTCAAGGATGAAAATTAACTATAGAATAGGGAAGAACTCGCACAGACTCAATGGGCTGAATGTACTATGATTCTATCTGATCCCAGTTAACAAGCGAGTCTAAAACAGTTAGCCAATCTAAAACATTATCGTTTGATTATCTTTCTCTCCACCCTAGCTATGACTGTAACACTATATTCTGCACTCTCTCATTTCCTTCTTTATGAAAGGTATGCTTTGTGCGACAAGAAACAATAATTTTCACCATATGTTAATACATGCGGCAATAAATCAAATCAAATGATTACTGAGCACATTAACTACGCAATTCTTTCCAAATTCTATAATCACTTCTGATCCATCTTTGTTTCTACATATAATTTGCATCGAACATTCTTTCAAAAAATCAAGCTTACCTAACACTTTCACCAAATAAAGTTGTCTGGGCTAAAGATTTTAAATTATGAGGTCAGGTTGCATAGACTAGGTTCGCATTGCCTTGTGAATAAAAGTCAAAAAAAGTGATCAAATTAAGGTTTTGAAGCCGACTAAAGGATTTGATCAGGTAAATAAGACAGAAACTATCCTCTCCAGTGAATAGTCCTGAATAAGAAACTCAAATCTTCACACAAAGGGCTGTGGCAATCTGGAACTTTCACTCCCTCAGAAAGCCTTTACAAACTGGGAGATAGATTGGAAATGTCAGAATGTAAATTGATAATTTTAGATAAAGAAGGGGATTATAATGGCAAAATAGGATTGAGGCTGAATCTGGCTCTCCCAGTTTTGCCTATAAGTAACTCCAGTTCCACACCAGTTTAGTTGACTTTAATTGGCTGAGCAGATCGTTTACCTATATCAATTAAAGACAGCTCAGGATAGATGACAAATGCTAGCTTTCCCAGCTGCACACTCTCCAAGAATAAAATAAAACTTACATCTCATGAGAAGTAGGGAATTCACTAACTTTAACATAACCAATGAAATTCCAAACATCAGAAGTTCACATCCAAAATGCTAGGAATACAAAGCGAGCGAGTTTGTATCTGAATTAGAACAATAGTTTGGATCTTCAGCCAAACAAATGTGGAAGATAAATATTAATAGAGTGGTTGGATCAAAGGGTTTGTTTCTGTTAGC
Organism: Sphyrna mokarran; assembly: GCA_024679065.1. Classification (NCBI taxonomy): domain Eukaryota; kingdom Metazoa; phylum Chordata; class Chondrichthyes; order Carcharhiniformes; family Carcharhinidae; genus Sphyrna; species Sphyrna mokarran. The sequence continues at coordinate 7,147,955 of JAGIQG010000022.1, forward strand.
ATTCTAGGGAGGGATTGACCCAAAACATACTTTCCTATTGATCAACATGCATATTGCCAGTGTTTTGACTTTTGTTCCTGACTTCGTCTCTTTTGTGTAACAATATCTCTTAAATTGATATAATGCTATTATCATTAATGATTTATGTCATTATCTGAGTGAAGCATATTATTAATACAAGAGATTGGTGCTACCAGTGAACAGTGTATTGGTGATACCGAACATACTGAGGAACACAATTACCTGACTGGTGTTCTAGGGCTGCCAATAAATCTGCGAGGTGAACGGATTTTTGGCTCAAATGAGAATTTTTCTTTAACGCTTTCCAGTACTGATGGAGCCACATAAGTGAATCCCTGAAAATGGAGTAAAGAAGTGGTGATTTATTTTCATTCTCTCATGAAGATGCAATTCCACGTGATAAGCTAGGCAGCAATCACAAAGGCACTTAATCTTGTTCTTGCCAACCATCCCTCAACTGCACTTTCCATATGATGTAATTAGATAGAAACAAGAATCCTGGTTCATCTTTTGCCTAATTAGTCTCATGTCCCACAATTCATTTCTCTGCTGTGATGAATTTCCAAGGAAAATATCTTATTGCAGTCATTTGCTGTAAATTTGTCTGGCCCTCATAGCTTTTGGTGATGTTGATTAAGGGATAAATATTGACTAGCTGCTTTAACCCCTAACCTTCAGATTCAGAGATGAGCATGCAAAGCCAAGGCTGACTATGCATATGGTATGCCATTTACATCTTTCACCACAACTCTGACGCTGAATTTTTTCAATTAAGCTGGAACATCTAAAATCAATGGGAATAATGAAAGATCCTCCAGTGTATCTGATTAAAAATGTCTATGAGAAGTAAGACTTGTGCTGGGGAATATGGTATATACCAGAGGACAATAAATTAGTGAAAAATAAACTTAAGATAGCATGTTTGGGGAAGCAGTGGCATAGTGGTGCTGTCACTGATCCAAAGGTAAATAAACTTAAAACAGACTGGGGTGGCATGGTGGCACAGTGGTTAGCACTGCTGCCTCACAGCGTCAGTGACCCAGGTTTGATTCCTGGCTTGGGTCAGTCTGTTTGGAATTTGCATGTTCTGTGTCTAGGTTTCCTCCGGGTGCTCTGGTCTCCTCCCACAGTCCAAAAGACATGCCAGTTAGGTGTACTGGCTATGCAAAGTTTTCCCTCAGCAAACAGGTGCCAGAGCATGGCGACTAGGGAATTTTCACAATAATTGCATTGCAGTGTTAATGCATGCCTACTTGTGACTAATAAATAACCTTAACTTAATAGAAGCAAAATACTGTGGATGCTGGAATCAAACAAAACAGGGGGAGAAAAAGAAAAATCCAGAGACCCAGGGTAATGCTCTGGGTTCCAGCTTCATATCCAGTCACTGAAGATGGTGAAATTTGAATTCACTGAAGATCTGGAATTGAAAGTCCATGAAACCAGTGTTAATTATTGTAAAAACTGATTTGGTTCACTAATGTCCTTCCATCTTTATCTGGTCTGGACCATGTGATTCCAGGCCCACAGCAATAAGGTTAACTTGTAACTGCCTCCAAAGGCAATTAAGGATGGGCAATAAATGCTGGTTCAGCAAGTAATACTCATGTCCCATGAACTAATTTAAAAAAACATTCTTTTCATTCAACTAATAGTAAACTTGAATATATGCATCTTTGTCACATTGCAGCCAATCATTTCTGGGATGGAGCAATGAGCAGGGCCTCCAGGGTGACAATCTCAGGGCTGCTACCAGGGCCAGGAGAAATGAGATCCTACAGCTGAATGCGTGGCTGAAGGATTGGTGTAAAGCAGAGGGTTTCATATTTGTGGATAACTGGGAAGTATTTGTGAAAGAAGGGCACCTGTATAGAAGGGACGGGGAACACTTAAATGGGAAGAGGGTGAATATCTTAGCTGGGAGGTTAGCTGGAGTGTTTCAGCAGGGTTTAAACTAATATGGAAGGGGGGAGGGGCTGAAACCAACAGCTCGGTAGGGAGTGAGATGGGAGATAGAGTAAGCTTGGATGAGAAGAAATACACCAGGGAGGAGGAGGTTCCGAGTGGGCTTGGAGATCTGGAGTGTGTCTGTTTCAATGCGAGGAGCGTAACAGGAAAAACGGATGAACTTAGGGCCTTAACGTTCGCAAGGAACTTGGATGTGATTGCAGTGACAGAAACATGGTTAAAGGAAGGGGAGCAGTGGCAGCTGAATATTCCTGGGTATAAGTGTGTTTCAGGCATGACAGAGGAGGGTCCAGAAGAGGTGGGGGAGTGGCATTGTTAATTAGGGAGAGCGGCATTGTTAATTAGGGAGAGCATCACGGTGGTGCAGAGGGAATTCAATACAGAGGAGTTAGGAGTGGAGTCACTGTGGGTAGAGTTGAGGAAAGGAAGGGGGCGATTACTATGCTAAGGGTGTATTATAGGCCACCCAACAGCCTGCAGGTAGTTAAAGAAAGCATATGTAAAGACATTTTGGATAGGTGCAGAAAGAACAGAGTTGTTATAGTGGAAGATTTTAATCTCCCTAGGGTGGATTCGAAGGTACCTAGAGCTGGAGGTTTGGACGGGGAGGAATTTGTAAAATGTGTACTGGAAGGATCAACGGAGCAGTATGTGGCTAGCCCGACTAGAGAGGGGGCTATACTGGATTTAGTTCTGAGGAATGAGCCAGGGCAGGCGGTTGATGTTGTAGTAGGGGAACATGTGGCTAACAGTGACCACAATTCTGTCTACTTTAGGATATAGCTGGAAAAGGATACTTGTTGCCCTAGGGGGAGGGTGCTGAATTGGGGGAAGGCTAACTACAGTCAGACTAGGCAGGAATTTATGGAAACTGATTGGGAAAGGTTGTTCAAGGGTAAGTCCAAGCTAGGCACATGGGAGTCTTTCAAGGGAATACTGAAAATGTTGCAAGAAAGATATGTGCTGGCTAAGAGGAAAGATGAGAAAGGTAGGATTAGAGAGCTGCAGATTACTAGGGATATTGAGGACTTGGTTAGAAAGAAAAGAGAGGCATATGTTAGGTCAAAGCAGCTGGGAATGGAGTGTGTGTGTGTGTGTGTGTGTGTGTGTGTGTAGGAATGCAGAGGGAGCTCAAAGGGGGAATCAGAAGGGCAAAAAGGAGGCATGAAATGGTTTTGGCAGATAGGATAAAGAAAATCCAAAGGCTTTTTACTCCTATGTTAGGAATAAAAGGGTGGTTAGAGGAAAAATTGAACCTCTTAGGGACAGGAGGCGAACTGTGCTTACAGCCCAAGGGAATGGGGGAGATCCTGAATGAATACTTTGCGTCGGTATTCACAAAGGAGAGGGACTTGTTGACCGGTCCTGTGTCTCAGGGAGCTGTGGACCAGTTGAGGGAAATATCCATTCCGAGGGAGGAAGTGTTAGAGCTTCTAGGTAGCATTAAAATTGATAAACCTCCGGGGCCTGATGGCATTTATCCCAGGCTGCTTCGGGAAGTCAAGGTGAAATTGCTGGGCCTCTGACACAAATCTTTCTCTTCTTTGGACACAAGTGCTGTCCCAGAGAACTGGAGAATAGCTAATGTTGTACTGTTGTTTAAAAAGGGTAGTCGGGATAACCCTGGAAATTATAGGCCAGTGAGTTTGATGTCAGCGGTAGGGAAGCTGTTGGAGAGGATTCTTAGAGATAGGACGTATAAGCACTTAGAGTGTTGCGATCTGATTAGGGATACGCAGCACGGCTTTGTTAAAGGGTGGTTGTGCCTTACGAATCTGGTAGAATTTTTTGAGTACATGACGAAAACGGTCGGTGAAGGGCGAGCCATTGATGTTGTCTATATGGATTTCAGTAAGGCGTTTGACTAAGTCCCTCATGGGAGGTTAGTTGAGAAGGTCATGGCTAATGGGATACAAGGACAGGTAGCTAGCTGGATAAGTAACTGGCTTGGTAATAGGAGACAGAGTTTCATAGTGGAAGGGTGTTTTTCTAGCTGGAGGTCGGTCACTAGTGGTGTACCGCAGGGCTCTGTTCTGGGATCTCTTCTATTTCTAATATATATAAATGACTTGGAAGAGAGAGTAAGTGGAGAGATCAGCAAGTTTGCAGATGATACAAAGATGGCTGGACTTGCGGATAGTGAGGAGCATGGTCAGGCAATGCAGCAGGACATAGATAGGCTGGTAGCTTGGGCAGATAGATGGCAGATGGAATTCAATCCCGATAAATGCAAGCTGATGCATTTTGGGAGAAACAATGTAGGGGGGAGGTATATGGTAAAGGGTAGACCTATTAAGAGCATAGAAATACAGAGGGACCTGGGGGTGCAGGTGCACAAATCTCTGAAGGTGGAGAAGGTTGTGAAGAAAGTATATGGTATGTTAGCCTTTATAGGAAGGGGTATAGAGTACAAGAGCTGGCCTTTAATGTTGCAGTTGTATAAAACGTTGGTTAGACCTCATTTGGTATACTGCGTCCAGTTCTGGTCACCTTACTACCGGAAGGACGTGGAGACTCTGGAGAGAGTGCAGAGGAGGTTTATCAGGATGCTGCCTGGTATGGAAGGTTTGAGTTACGAGGAGAGGTTAGGCAAATTGAGACTGTTTTTCTTAGAAAGACGTAGACTTAGAGAAAATCTAATAGAGGTGTACAAGATTATGAGGGGTATAGATAGAATAAACAGGGTTAAGCTTTTTCCTACGATGAACTCAAATAGCACGAGGGGTCATGGGTTTAGGGTGGGGGGGGGTAAGGTATAATTTGGATGCTAAGGAGTTTTTTTCACACAGAGGGTGGTGAGGGTACGAAATGCGCTGCCAAGTGAAGTGGTGGAGGCAGGCACTCTGGAGTTATTTAAGAGATACTTAGATGGGCACATGAACAGAATGGGAATGGAGGGATATATAAAACTGATTTAAAATAGGGATCATGAGCCTTGGGAGTCCCTGGGAAGTGTGCAAATAGTAGATGATATTGATGTATTTGTTTTTATCCTACAGGTACTTTGGTCTACCTTGTTGTCTAACAACGAGCATACACGCGATGGGTCGTGAGAAGGCTGCTCTTGGATTTTTTTTTTGAGAGTATCCTAGTGCTTCACGTCGTTAACGTACGCTTGACCTGGACATTTGATGGGCAACACGACAGCTCAGTGACTATCGCTGTGCTGTGCTGATATATGAATTTGGACCTGTATCTGTGGGAGTTTGTGCATTCTCTCCATGCTTGCGTGGGTTTTCTCCAGGTGCTCCAATTTTCTCCCACATCTCAAAGATGTGCTCTTAGGCTGATTGGCAGAACAAATTCTCCCTAAATTGTCTCAAATTTGGTTTCAGTCTACAGACCTATAAACATAGACAGGGATCACGGGTATTAGTGGGAACATCGAGGTGGTGGCGTGGGCTCGTTGGGCCGAAGGGCCCTGTTACCTGTGCTGTTTTCTTTGTTCAGCGAATTGAATAGTCTTAAACTAGCTCCTAGGTGGCACAGTAGACTTACAGAACAAAACTATTCCCTGTTTAGCACTAACTGGTGTGAATGGTAAAATTGTCACATCATCAGATGCTTGAGGTCAATGCTGAAACACATTAATAAAACAAAGGCGGGAGTCATAGAATCACCAGTTCAGAAGGAGGCTATATGGCCCGTCAAGTATATACTGATGACAATCCTACCCAGGCCCTATTAGTGTAACCCCATGCACTTACCCTACTAATCCCTCTGAAACTAGGGTCAATATAGCACCACCAATCAAACCAATCTGCACATCTTTTGGAGTGTGGAAGGAACCCAGAGCACCCAGAGGAAACCCACACAGACACGGGGAGAATGTGCAGTCTACAAAAACAGCGACTCAAGCCGAGAGTCGAACCCAGAACCTGTGCTAACCATTGTGCCACCCATGTGTTTGACATGATTTCGATAAGGTGCTTCACAAAAGATTGCTGCAGAACGTTAAGGTGCAGGGAGTCAGAGATAGAATGTTAGACTGGATAGAGAATTGGCTGTCTAATAGGAAGCAGAGGGAGGTATTAATGGGTGCTATTCTGATTGGCAGCTGGTGACTAGTGGAGTGCCCCAAGGTTCGGTACTGGGACCTCAACTATTTACCATTTACATAGATGATCTGGAGGAAGGGGTAGAGTGCAGGATGACAAAATTTGCTAATGACACGAAGATGAGTGGAAAAGCAAATTGCGTGGGTGTGGAGAGCCTGCAGAGGGATCTGGATAGGTTCAGTGAGTGGGTGAGGACCTGGCAGATGGAGTATAATGTTAGCAAGTGTGAGGTTATCCACTTTGGGAAGAATAATAGTAGGAAGAACTACTACTTAAATGGAGAAAAGCTGCAGCATGCGATGATGCAGAGGGACCTGGGGTCCTTGTGCACGAATCGCAAAAACACAGTATGCAAGTGCAGCAGGTGATTAAGAAGGCGAATGCTATGTTGGCCTTTATAGCTAGGGGGATAGAATATCAAAGTAGGGGGGCTGTGTGTGCAGTTTTGGTCTCCGCATTTGAGGAAGGATACATTGGAGGAGATGCAGAGAAGGTTTATTAGGCTGATACCAGAGATGAGGGCATTGGATTATGAGGAGAGACTGAATAGGCTAGGTTTGTACTCTTTGGAGTTTAGAAGGCTGAGAGGGGATCTTATAGAAACGTATAAGCTAATAAAGGGGATGGATAAGGGAGAGGTTGAGAGACTCTTCCCACTTAACACAAGATTAGAGGGCGGTTGAGACAGGAGTTGTGGAGGGATTTCTTCATGCAGAGGGCGGTGAACCTTTGGAATTCTCTGCCTGATGAGGTGGTGGAGGCTTCCTCACTGAATATGTTCAAGTCAAGAGTGGATAGGTTTTTAATTGACAAGTAAATTAAGGGTTATGGGGAGAAAGCAGGAAAGTGGTACTGAACCACTACAGATCAGCCATGATCTTACTGAATGGTGGGGCAGGCTCGAGGGGCTGTATGGCCTACTCCTGCTCCTATTTCTTATGTTCTTATTTACTTCTGCAGTACCTACTCGTGACACTGATGGGATATTACATTTAGATACAGCACAGAAAAGGACCATCCAACCTAACTGGTCTATGCCTGCATTTATACACCACATCTCCCTTATACCCTGCTTCAGGACACCCTTTCATTCCTTTGTTCCTCACATACTTAAGTGCTTTCCCTTAAATGAATCTGTCCTCTTCCCCAAATACTCGTGTACCATTTTATGTTCCATTCTCCAATGTCGACATCAGTCAATTGGATGAAAACTTAAAAAAAGGTCACATTAAATCACCATACAGGCGCATGCTATATTCAACAGGCTTACCAGGAAGACTTGATTGGCACTTTCACTAAGAGTCGAGTCATCAGGGCTGTCAACAGGTGTCTGTCGTGTGAACTTTGAATCAAACTGACTGACATCATCATCTGATTGCTAGCGAGAAAAAGAAAACATGATTAATCTAGAATTGGATGACTAATCCTTTGGATCTTCTCACCCTTTGTCTCCCATTCACGTTTTTTGGACACTCAGCACAATTCTGAACAAAAACGTCCCTTGTTTATTTCGAGCTTGGGTTAACACGAGGCAGAACAATTACCTTGGTGTAAAAAATTCAGCACATTTCAAACATTAGTTTGGGATTTGCAAAAAAATAGTTAACTTCTTTTTACACGCAAGTTTCTTTTACCAGAATTTTTGCCATTTACTGATGTTGCTTTCAGGAGCAAAGCATGACACAAATGAAATGAAACATGCTCTTTTTATACTGGTGTAACCAATACAGGAAAAACAACCTTTGTCAACATTAATTCTGCCACACTTCTCTATTTTTTTCTATCAGCCGACGATACTCCCAATCAAGCAAAGCACTTTAATAATTTGTTTTATTCTCTTTCCTTCCAAACTTTACTACTAAGGCAGCAGATGAATGGGGACGCCACCACAATGTGCAAGCTCCCTTCCAAGCCACATGCCAGCCAAGTAGGCTTACATTAACAGTGCTATGAAGTTACTTTAAAAATCTCCTGGTCGCCACATTCCAGCACCTATTCAGGTATTCCGAGAGAGAATTTAGCACGGTCGATGCACCTAACCCGCACGTCTTTCGGACCATGGAAGAAAACCAAAGCACCTGGAGGAAACCCACACAGATGGGGAGAACGTGCAGACTCCACACAGACAGTGACCCAAGCTGGGAATAGCACCCGGTCCCTGGCGCTATGAGGCAGCAGTGCTAACCACTGTGCTGCCATGCCACCTGGAACTATATCGCCAGTCTTTCACTGTTTCTGGGTCAAAATTCTGGAACTCTTTTCTTAACAGCACTTGGTGTACCTACATCAAGGACTGCAGCAGTTCAGGATGGTTTACCATCCATCTTCTCAAGGGCAATTCAAAATCTACAATAAATGCTGGCCTAGCCATTGACAGGCATGTCCAATAAAAAGAAAAATTATTAGTCTGTAGATGGTTGATTGCAGCCAGAACAATAGTTAAATAACTCCAGAAATCCAAATATAATCTATAAAATTACTCGAACCTACATTCACTTCTATCTACTCATCTGTGCGTTATTTAGTATTTAAAACAAACAAGAACAAAAACAACATTTACGCGCCACGCAGTTGTGCTGAGTTGTCACAGCACAGGGTTAGAGTCTATTCAAGTTTCTGTGCACAAGTTCATGTTCCCTCAGTTACAATTCTAAGTAAATAATTTAGGCAGCACTTCCATAGTTCAAGTTAAACACATCCTTAAATGTTTGGTCTAACATTTCTTAGGAATTTTATTTTGTTTGTTCACGAGGTATGGTCAATATGGGCATGGCTGTAGGCATTGCCCATCCCTAATTTCAAGTGACTGTGATTTGCTAGCTAGTTCAGATAACATTAAAAGTGACCCTCGCAGTGCAAACTAGACAAGTCTTTGCCAGATCAGGTAAACAAATTAGATTTTTATAATAGTTTGGCAAACTTTCATGTTCCATTATCAAATTTATCAGATTTACTGAATCCTATTGCATAACCTGCCATTGTGGAATTTGAACTTTAGACTTCTGGTTGCTATGTCAGTCTCATAACTATTATACCACCAGTCTCAAGTGTTTAAAATGGCCACAAGTGTTGCGTATAGCAGTTAATTAAACAGTTCCTTGAACCTGTTCCTTTGGTTTGGAAACAAAGCTGTAAACAATTTGAATCCTACCTCCAATGTCAGTCCGTGGGCCCTTCAGAACAATAAAAGCAGCCCTACAAATTATTCGTGTGTATTTGAGTGCCAGAACTATCTGGACTGACACCAACGTGGTACTATTTTTCAGATGACTTAGCTTACTTATTTTATTATTTATTTGTCACAAGTAATTTTTATATTAATACAGCAATGAAGTTATTGTGAAATTGCTCTAGTTGCCAAAGTTTGGCACCTGTTTGAGTCAATGCACCTAACCAGCATGTCTTTTAGAATGTGGGAGTAAACCCATGCAAAACATGGGGAAAACGTGCAAATTTCACACAGACAGTGACCCAAGCCAGGAATCGAACCCAAGTCCCTGGTGCTGTGAAGCAGCAGTGCTGACCACTGTGCCATCATACTGCCCATAGCTTCATCAGGTGAAAGATTTCATGGTACCATTTCAAAAAGCAGCAGTGCTCTCAGTGCCCTGTGCAACATTTATCCCTTAACCATATTCATTAAAACAGATTCTTCGATCATTAGCTCATCACTTGGTGGAATTATGTAGTGTGAAAATCGGCTACTCTTTTTCCCATATCATCACAGTAACCGTATTTCAAAAGTACATCGATTGCAAGGGCTTTAGGACACTCCAAGGTCACGAAATGTGCCATCATAAGTACAAGTCTTTTTTCTCTAGGGAGTGCTACACAGTTCTATTTTTTGGATGAGATTTTTGACATCTTGGCTATTTGCTCTGGTGGACAAGAAAAAAATCTCCAAAGAACAGGGCAGTTTTCTCATTGTCCACGTCAATATTGGTTGTTCAACCAATTAGACAGATCGTTTGGTCATTTATTACAATGATGTTTGCGAGTGTATTCTTTTTCCTGCCAGGTTTTCCCTAATTTACAACAGTGACTACATTTCAAAGATATTTCATTGGCTCTGAAATGTCAGTGACATGTTGAGCTCATGAATTAACAACGGACACATGGGAACATCATCTGCAAATACCCTTCCAAGTCACCTACCATCTGGACTTGGAAATATATCACCATTCCTTCACCGTCTGATTCAAAATCCTGAAACTTCCTTTCTAATAGCACTGTGAGCAAACCTACTCCACGTTGTTGTAGCAAGCAGTTCAAGAAAGGAGCTCACCATCACTTTCTCGAGGGAAATTAGGAATGAACAGTAAATGCTGGCCTAGCCACAAATGTCCACATTCCATGAAATTAACAAAAACAAATGACCATACAGTTGTAAATTATTTAATATTCCACCAAGAAACACCATGAAAACAAATTTTACGTCAAATAATGACTTTTAATCCACTGACTGGAAATCCAAGCTGAATTTTTAAGTAATTAAGTGTGACTTGAGCTCATAGAAGATGATGATACCCAGTTTGCATCACTGTACCATCCATACCCCAATTCACAGAGATGGAGACACCATGTCTGCAAAGAAAATCAAGGATAATGACCTTAAGAACATAGAACATTACAGGTCCTTCAGCCCTCGATGTTACACTGACCAGTGGAACCAATCTAAGGATCCTGAAACTTAAACTATTCCAATATTATCCATATGCCCTTAAAGTTGCCGAGTCCACAACTACTGCAGGCAGGGCATTCCACACCCTTACTACCCTCTGAGTAAAGAACCTACCTCTGACATCCGTCCTTCATCTATCACCTCTCAATTTAAAGCTACGTCTCCTCCTGTTAGCCACCACCATTTGAGGAAAAAGGCTCTCACTGTCCACCCTACCTAATCCTCTGATCGTCTTGTATGCCTCAATTAGATCAACCTTCTTCTAACAAAAACAACCTCAAGTCCTTCAGCCTTTCCTCATAAGACTTTCCCACTGTATCAGGCAACATCCTGGTAAACCTCCTCTGCACCCTTTCCGATGCTTCCACATCTTTCTTATAATGAATGACCAGAACTATACGCAATACTCCAAGTGCAGCCGCGCCAGAGTTTTGTACAGCTGCAATATGAATGAATGAATGAGTAAAAGAATGAATGTGCCACATATCCTGCCCCACATTAGCAGGCGTAAAAGCCAATCACCTGGGAATTCAACAGTAGGTTCCCAGACATGAACTTGTCTAGCTAAAATGGGAATATGCTTTAAACACAATCACTGAAAAAAACGAACTAAGTTACAAAGAGGAATATACTAATAACTACCAATATTGAATCACTGAGTGACAGTCATGTGAGAACTCACCTTTTGTGTGTTTAAGCTATAGCATTCGTTACAGGAAGAGAATAAATAGCTGAGGCACTGATGAGAAAATACCTGGTGGGGACCCCCTTTCCTCCCTCAATCACCATCCCACCTGATAAGCTTTTGAGCCGTACCTGCTGACCTGGACCATCCAAGGAAACCCTGTTGCAGACAGAAACCGTAAAGGAAATCCATCCTACAATGCTCTTGCTAAGAGCCAGCTAATCAGCTAGCTAAATGCTTAAATTGCATGAAGGGAGAACAAACAACCACTGAGATCAACCTGAGCCAACCAAGTCACCAAATCGCAGGAGCCGATAACCATTTTTATTTCTCTAGATTCTAATTCAATTAATTGATTCTTTTCCATTCTGTAATCTATTTGTAGGAGCGCTCGGGAGTCCAAGTATAATAAAGCTAACCTCTGAATTGGGTAGGAGCAGAGGAGTAGTGAGAACAAGTGTGTCCATTCGAGACTGCATGCATGTCCAAGTGTAATAAGGCTAACCTCTGATAAAACACAAGAAAACCTGTCTGATTACCATGCAATTAAATACTGAACTCATTCTTTTCAAAACAAAAAAACTGTTGTAGTCAAACAACAAGGGCTAAAAGAGGGGAATCATTTGACTCGTCCATACCCAATCATAACAGCACAATTTAATTTTTAGCAAGTTATTCCCCTCTTGGTTAAAAAATAGATTTGTTAAAATCCTCCAAGAAACCCAGAGGTAGCTTAATCTATACAGAGTTAGAAGATCCCATGTTCCATGCAATGTCTATGCTGAAGTGGTTGATCTCAGCCACAGCAACATAGATATTATAATTAGCCCCATTAATGTGATTTAGGAAGTGGAAAATAGAAGATCCTCTGCTCCCAACACTCAATAGCAACTTCTGATTGAAGTAAGCACATGTGAATATGGTTAGGCTCAACTGCATTGGCCAAATGGTTAACTGACATTCACTATGCAGGCTCACACAAGAAAAATGATATGCAAAACCAGCAGGGAGTTGTTGTTCAGTGTTGGTTTATGGAAGCACTCCCATGAATCAACACTGAGAAACAGAATAAGGGAAGGGGTAAGATTACACTTACCAGAAATGGCTTGAAAGGTGGTTCAACTTTCCGAGCCAAAAGATCCTCCCAGTTTGTGTGTCTGAAGAAAGGATGAGCCTGAATTAAAATTAATTGAGTGAATTAATAAAAAACAAAATTTCAAATTAAAACACATCATATTAGTACATATAACAGTCTGCATTCAAAGACAGAATTCCATATATAGAAAATATATTAATTAGTCGTTGGTCCCATCTGCTGTTTGCGGGAACCTGCTTAGCACTAATAGACTTTTATTTGTCTATCCAACAGTGGAAAACTCTTAAATGTAATTAGTTGGCTGTGAAATACCTTGGGGTATCCTGAGAACATAATATGATGCTTACATAAATTCACATGGTTATATTTTTGCTGGGAACCAGTAAGGTTTATTTTTTAAAAAGAATCCTAAAACCAGATATTTATTAAAAGAATGAAGTTCATGGTTTAAAAAGCAACAGAATTATACAGAACAAAAATCAAAAAGGACATAACTACATTAACATAACTTACAATTTAAGATAAAGATATTAAAAGTACAGTGAACAAAGTTACTCATTTTCTAAACTGATATAACTTCAATTTCCTTCAACAGTCACTTGGCCTATATCCCCAGAACTCAAGTCAGACTTTTGAGACTGCTTAGAGGATTCATATAAAGGTCAAGATTTCATGGGCCGTGCATTTATTTCTAGCAAGGTTTTTCCCTTCAAATTTTCTACAGCTGTTCCACAGTTACAGAACCCCATTCAACAAAGGCATCAGCAGCACCTTAAACCTCTGATCAGAACTCTGGGGTTGAATATTTTAACTCTGCAGTCTTGCACTGAAAACTCTCTTGCACTTCTCAGCTTGATTATCCTTAGAAGTTCAGCTTACTGTTAGGAGTCCTTCAGTCAAGAAGAGATTTATACTCTTTTAGCCAGCACATGGAATTTCAAATCAACATTGCCAGGGAGAGATAGCCCCTGCTCTGCAGCCAGATTACTCTACAATAATACTGCTGCAACAGAACCATACCTAAAAACCCCTATAATTAACTCTTCTGGTGATTTTTTTTCCCTACTGTTTTATCTCCCAAACGAGTAAGTTCACAGAATCCTACATTGCAAAAGGATGATGTTTGGCCCATCGAGTCTATACTGACCCGATCCTCATAAATCCACATATTTAACACCCTATCCTCATAAATCCACATACTTACCCTGCTAATCCCCCTGACACTAACGGCCAATTTAATATAGCCATTCCACTTAACATGCATATTTTTGAACTGTTTGTATATTATCAGATATCTTTCAGAGAAACCTAGTTCTTAAAAGTACGATCACCACCAACATAAAACACGGGTAGTACCATACCAATCTCAGCTGTATCATCATGCAGCAGGGAACAAGCAACTCTCAAAAAATAAATTTAATGTTCAGCTTGGGACACAGCCTTTACTCATTAACGACTAATTACAAAAATATCATGCTAGGAGATTTAACTTCTCTAACTTTTTGACAGCTATATATTGCCTGGTTAGCCCAAAAAGTGGAGAGAAGGGGGTGCACATTTTATTCCTAGACTGGAGTGGGGATACATACTACAACAAACACCAAAACCCTTAAGCTACAGGGGAGGGAAGAGAGAAAAATTAACATGGCTTTTCACACCAGGCAACTGGAAAAATTAGTTTCATCCCCAAGCTCCTTCCCTGTCAGATTCAAAATACCCCCCCACCGCAAAAACAACTACTGCCTCAAAACAACTATCCATTAGTCCTCTCACCAACACGATTCAACAACTCACTTATTTATCCACCTCTCTTTTACAAACTGTTAAGGACTCTGCTGGCATCATTAAGTGCAATGGAATGTTTGAAGTGTTTTAAAGTTTGCGTACAAATATTCGCACAACCTGTCATTATCAAACCTCTGCACACAGTATACCAACCTTGCTCAAGACACCATTCTTCAGATATGAACTAGTGAACATTATAAGCTGATTGCTCACAGGTGCAGCACAGCCCAGCACGATCCCTTCCTTCCCCTCAAGCGTCTCCCAATTTCTACCACGTGACTAGACAGCAATCATGAGTGGGATATTGATTTAAGTTTTGTCCTGCCCAGCTGACAACAAGCATATCACCCGTTACGTAACATCTAACATTTCACAGACAATGGTTTGTAATTGGGACATTTTCTTCTGATGAATTAATTATACTAAGCAATACAGGAGGAGCTTCCAAATAACTATTCTTGAAGATTAAAATAAAAATTTTTAAAAATTGACAGAGCCCTCTTCTTTCTTCATTTTTTGATGCATGCTGAAATATTTGTTTAAACATTTTGAGAGGAATTAGCTGTAAACAGGCACTATGCCAGAAAACAGGAGAGAAATTGAATTAACAGGGTAAAATTGATTTGTATACCAAGTTTAAAATTTGATGAGAGTATAAACTGGTGGCCTTTGTGCCAATCATAGTCAAAGGAGTAATTTTAACTCAACCCTGATGTTTCCGCAATCTTATTTCAGATGTGTTAAAGATGGCACTTCTGCAATTAATTCATCTGACTGATGAAGCTCACCAATTATTTTAAATCAGTTCAGTCAAACCATTATTTCGAAAACTAAGGGATGTCAGGATACAAGGGCTCTTTAAAATTTATTCATCAGTGTCACAAGTAGGCTTACATTAACACTGCAATGAGGTTACTGTGAAAATCTCCTGGCTGCCACACTCCAGTGCCTGTTCGGGTACATGGAGGGAGAATTTAGCACAGCAATGCACCTCACCAGCAGGTCTTTCATACTGAGGGAGGAAACCAAAGCACCCAGAGGAAACTCATGCAGACATGGGTAGAACATACACACTCTGCACAGACAGTGACCCAAGTCAGGAATTGAACCCTGGCTTTGGGGTCCCTGGTCCTGGCACTGTGAGGCACTGTGTCATGACCCCCCACAATCTGAATTTTAGCGTCTCTGCTGAAAACATACCTGGACATCTGCTGCATCCCCAACTCCAGCCCCAAGGCGTGACGAAGCATTCCTTTTTAGCAGCTAAAAATAAAAAATGCAAACTTTTACCTCATTTGAAAGCTAGGGAGCAACTTTAGACTCTTTAAATTTTTAAACGTGTTCAAAAAAATGATCAATTTCATGAAAGTGATGCTGTCCCAATTACAAAGTTCCAGGTTCAATTTTTGACCAATCATTTCAAGTTTTCTAACACTTCATTGAGCCCAATGCTTTAACAGGGGCTGCGAACATAATATATCCATTTTAACTGGGCTCCCTCCATGAAACAGAAGTCAGCTTACTCGGTCTGGGCAGTTCAAATATTTACATCGTTGACTTAATTTGTGAAGGTGCCATTCTCCCTCAATTTGGTGAAATGCCATTCAGACCACCATTTCAATTCTATCATCTGGCCACACTCAAAAAGAATCATTAACATAATTTTAAAAAATGAATTGACTCTGACTATTGTAATTTCAACTGGGTCATATGTAGAAGGGTTAGTGGTTAAAGGGGGATGGGGAGAAGAAAACAAAATAATATTCAAAAACTCTTGTGATCCTTAGAGAAAGGGAACTAAGATGGGCAACTGGAATTAAGGTACAGATCAGCTATGATCCAAATGAACAACAGGATAGGCTGAATGATCCTCAGAATAACAAAAGGAGGACTGAGGAAGGCACAGAATTCTCAGCTTTGAAACCCTATACCAACAGAAAAAAACAGTGGAAAAATTCAGCAAATCTGATAGCAACTGTGGAGAGAAGATAAAACTAACATTTCAAGTATGGATGACCCTTTGTCAGAGTTGCTCAGCAAGCAGAGAAGTACTATTTAATGCTATTTAAGACATGGTGATAAACAGTTCCAAACAAAGTGTGGTGTGGCATTTGGAACATTTAGCTCTGGTCTTAAGTCATTTGATCTAATTAATTACATATGCCTGTGCTCAAATTCAGGTAATATGGAGCTCTCAATACAATTCAACAGATCAAAAAAACTAGCCTCCAGCAACTATAGATACTCCATGGCCCACTTTTCCATCCAACATTATACAGCACAGGATTGGAGAAGACGATATTAGCTGATCAAAATCTAAGGCCAGATCACAGTGCCTACTTTATTCATCACACCCGTCAGTAACCATTTTTGCCAAGGATTTCTCGTCATAAGCCAGCTTACACAAGGAGGAAAATTGGACAGGATACCTTTTTAAGAAGATCTCTGGCTTCCTGCGTGAGGTAGGGTGGCAGATTCAGTTTACACTTCAGGATCTTATCAATTGTCTTCTTCCTGTTTTCTCCAGTGAATGGAGGCTAAACAAAAATGGGAAAAAAAAATCAACTCATACCAAAGAAAAAAACTGAAATTTTAAGTGTCAAGGAAGAATCTCAAGAATTTCTGATCAACCACTGGAAGTTACTAACTAATAGTCAAGATAAAAGCTTTAAATATAAAAGGTGAAAATTATCTGGTATCTAACTGGTTGTCAAAGCTACCAGTTTATTTTTGTTCCCTTTCCTTTCTCATCTTGCAATTTTGCACTTCAAAGGAAGGGGGAAGCAATTTATACCTCAGTTCACCCTGTTTTTCAGGAAGTTACCAAGAGCCATTCAAATGTATGAGATAACTAAATTACTTAGAGTCACTCTGCTTACTCAGCTCAGCCCCCTACCCTCCACTCATTCAACAAGCTGGTGTAGGCTTGACAATAAAACAGTGGAAACTGCAGAAGATAATTCGATTATTTTACAGCACAGATGCGACACAGAAGTAGACTAGAATTCGCCCAAACTTTAAATGTTTCTAATTCTGGAATGCTAGTCAAACCCATTATATTTCTTTCAGGTATTTCCTTAGGATATTGCAAAATTCTTCATGTTGATAATTTTTACTCAAATAAAATAGTTGAAATCTGAACAAAAATTATTTTATATTTTATGATTTTAGGTTTTACCCACAAGCTTTTTTTGAGCATAAACTTCATAACTGCTCTGTTCGTAGATTCTTTGCATATGATCACAACTTAATGGTTAGCAACAAAAATAATTAAAATATTTGCAACTATTGCGCATATTTCAGTAGAGACGCATACTTTAAAGTAATTCATTCTGTGAAGTAGCTTGACATTTTTGAAGCACCATAGAGTTTAGTTTAGAGATATATCTTTTATCTCCAAAAGTTCTTAATATATAAAAAAAAAGGGAGGATTTTAGAAAGTGAGGAAAATATCAATGCCACTGTGTGCCAAAGGATCAAATCTATTTGTTTCCCAACCAGAAACCATAGACGAAGCAGGGATATCTGCTTGCTGAAGTCCAGGCCTGAGGCATTCAAGTTAGGCGATTCTGACCTATAAGAAATCCAACAAAATACCAAAAGACAGTGCCAGACTAAGCTCAAGTCCGAGGTCAGCCATATGGGCTCCCACCAACTATGGCATGGTCTCCAAGAAATAACAAGCTATAAGATAAAGGCACGTAGAATTGCGAGCACAAATGCACCCCTCCCCAGTCAGCTCAACATAATCAATATCCATTTTGAGCAAGACGTCAGCGGCAGCACGACTTCTGCCCCGGAAGTCTCAACTGAACTGGTATCCGAGGTCACCAAAGTCTGATCAGCCTTTTTGAAAGATAGCCTCCAGTAAATCACTGGCCTGGATGAAGTACATGGATGAGCACTCAGATCTTTCACAGACCAGCTTTTAGGGATATTCGCAAACATCTTTAAGCTCTCTTTACACCAATTTGAGATCTCCATCTGCATCAAAATGATAACCATCATCTCTGTACCAAAGGAAGACCAGGCAGTGTGCTTTAACAACTATGGTGGCTCTGACATCTACCATCATGAAGTGCTTTGAAAGTTTAGTCATGACAAATCAATTCCATCTTTCCAGATTATGCAGATCCATTACAGTTTGCCTATCATTGCAACAGGTCCACAGCAAACTCCATCTCCCTGGCCTTGCACTCAACCCTGGAACATCTGGATAACAAAGACGTCCAAGTCAGGCTCCTATTTATTGACCACAGCTCAATCTTGAATAGTGTGATTCCGACAAATCTCTTCTTCAAACTCTATGGTCTGGAGCTTGGCTCTTCCCTCTGCAACTGGATCCTAAACTTCCTAACTCACAGATTGCAATCAGTAAGGATAGGCAACATTTCCTCCATGATCATCCTCAACACCAGTGCCCCACAAGTCTGTGGCCTCAGCCACTTACTATACTCCTTTTATACCTACGACAATGGGGCCAAATTCCTATTCAACTCAATTTTCAAGTTTGCTGATGATAGCACCGTAGTGGGTCGGATCTCAAACAATGAGACACAGTACAGGAAAGAGAGAATCTGGTGAATTAATGCAATGACAATAATTCAAGTGTTGCCTAATTGAAGAGGGAATTAGTGTGGGTATGAGATGATCACTTGTCTCTGGATTAAATAATATCAAGGCTACCTGATGATGATTTACAAACAAAAAAAAAGACAAAACAGATCAATTAATCCTGCAATCCAAAGAATTTAAATGTGCACTTTAAGGAGATTAGGGGGACAAAAGATTGATATTGTAAATCTAGCTACAGCAATGGGAGTCAGACTACTTTAACACTTGTTGAACAGCTATCACACCAACACAAAAGGTAAAGCACAGGAGGGAGAAGAACAGGTCCTAGAAAAAATAAAAACCTCTGCATTTCTACAATATCTCAAAAACAATGCAATGTCCGTTAAATACTGATGTGCCATTCTTTTCTTCAAATACAAATACCACAGCCAAACCTTGGAACATCAGCCTTGTAAACAAATAGGATTTACGACTAGCACCAATCGACATCAACCATTAATCAGGCAGGGCAACGAGGTTAAAACGATATGCTGCAAGTCATTTGTGACTCACGAAGCTCAGGGCGACTATTTCTGCTTATGTTGCTCACTTACTTGTTTTTCTTGTTTGCTTCATTGTTACCTAAATCCGAAGTCATAACACCAAGCTCAGATATCAGCAGTCTGAGATAAGTACGAATAAATGGGCAAGAGATTCAAATTCTACTGAGTCTCCATGGTAAGATTTACTGAAGTCTCTCAACACCAGATTAAAATCTAACAGGTTTATTTGGTAGCACAAGCTTTTATAATCTTGTTCCTTCTCCAGGTAAGTGAAGAGTTTACTCACCTGAAGAAAGAGTGACATTCCGAAAGCATGTGCTACCAAATAAACCTGTTGGACTTTAACCTGGTGTTGAGAAACTTCTCAACATGCTTACCTCAGTCAACACGGGCATCTCCACATCAAGATTTACTGAGCCACTCACTCCCTACTCGCTTCCTCACCATGTTTTACAACATGTTAGTAATATCTAATATCTACACAGTGAAAAGATCAAAAGCATGCAGTTTTTATATTGTGCACCTACAGCTCCAGTCAGCATGTCATACATTAGGGCTCCTAAACTCCACCAGTCCACAGCACGATTGTGTCCGCTTCTCATCAAAATTTCAGGTGCCCTGTGAGAAAAAGGAAAGGCACAGGGGGATTTCATTTCTCTTTAATTTTGTTCCATATGTAACAGCATTACATTGAAATGGGGAAGCAGGATGCAAATCTTTGTACGTTTTCCTGTCAGAAGCATGCAAGTTGTATAATTTTGAGGAAACCTGAGAACTGCTACAATACTGGATCTTATTTTGAGTTGCATCTCAGTTTGACATAAAGGAAGGGCTTCTCCAAAGTAGCAAGAGAGTGATACACTGTCCAGGATCAGAGTGGTAGGGTCATTTACAGCACAGACGGTGTCAAGTTGACCACCAACTGGTGTTGGCCTTGCCAATATACACGTTGCAACTGGGGTAATCCCAAACTTTCAGCAAAAGATAAAAGATGGGAAAGTACCAAAAAAGACACGTTTCAATAGACAAGGTATCAAAATATTGAAATGCAAGTTACCCATGGCATTAAAATCAGTTTAAACTAGTTCTCAAGATCAGGAAAAATGTAAAATAAATGTAAATTTGATGTGTATCAAATTCCCTAAGTACTTCATATTTAATGAATTATTCCAAACTGAAATCACATTTATATGAACAGTAGCTACTTTACATTGAACTGTGAGATAAATGATCAGTTAAAGTCCTAATGGTATTGGTGAGGGAAGTGAGTCAGTCAAGTTAACTTGATGCTATGCCATGGGATTTTTTTTTTGCCTGGCAGGGGAGACAAACAGGCATTGGTTTGAAGTCTCACAGTGTGTAAAAGAATGACTGAGTTATACCAAGATCTTCACGAGACACGTTCATTTTTAAAAGCTGTAAGACCTGAATTTCACTGGAATTCTAACAGGCTGCACTGTGGTGTGATTAAGACGTGTGACACCTTGACTACAGCTGACAAATATTTTCCAATCTTGACCTTGCAACTGGGAAAAACTAACAAGTGACTGCTCTCTCTTGCAAAGATTTCGAATAGAAGGGTTGATCATCAAAGCAGAGGTCTGGGGAGAACGATATTAAGATCTCCAGCCAGTCATCACAGCCAACAAGTAAAGGTAAGTGGAAAAACAATGAAAATTCAAGTTACTAAGCAAGCTCATCTAATTAACTTGAGCTCTTTATAATCCAGTTACAGGTATGATTATTAGGAAGGTTAAAAAAATCCTCAAGGTTTATGGCATTCTCGTAGTCACCATAGTTCCAAACCATACCTTCAAAAAATATATACTCACATGTACTCAATTGTGCCACAAAAGGTGTGGGTCACTGCACCATCATGGATAGATTCTTTACATAATCCAAAATCTGTCAGTTTAACATGCCCTGAAATAAGAAGTAAACATAATTGCAGTAGTGACTGCAATGCATATAGGAGAGTGTTCCTTGAGGGATTACAAGGCAGCAATCTGGTTACAGGGTTCAAACAATTCAAAAAATATTGGACATCCAGCTTACCTCAAGCCGTCGATTAACGCTTAATTCTAAGCAGTAGGGTACTGCTGGCCAATAACCAGTGTCACCTGAACCTATATACTGAAGTATAATTTTGTAATCTCACCCAATATTGGCTATTTGTATTTTTTGCTTACTGTTTAACCTGAAAATACTGATTTTTGTTGTGCTACAATTCCCATGGAAGACATGATCCAATTGGCCATTATTCACATAACTGTATCCAGCAAATCCTATCAGGCTCCTCAGAGGACATCAGAATGGAGTCCAATAATGTCCTTATTTGACAAGCATGCATCCACCCACCCAGCTGTTCTAGAATACGCCACGGATATTTAACAGACGCAAAACACCTAGCTAATTCTTTCCTGTGACTAGACATAGCACTTCACATCTGATCAGCTAACTTAGAATAACAGTAAGGACTTTGTTCTGACTTGCTTATTATTCTAAGTTGTGTAGTTGCCCATTACAGCAAATTAGATTTAGATTTAGTTTAAATTTTAAATTTTTAAATTTTAACATTTTATGCTGTAGTTGGTCAGTTTTGGCACCTGCCAAAAGGTTTCTCCAAGAAGATTAACAATTATGTTTTCAACAATTTAAGTTTTAAAAAGTATCATGCAGTTAAACTGGGACATTTGAGAGGATCTGAAATATAGGTTTAAAAAAAAAGGCAAAACTTCAGCAACACAACAATGTATATTAAACTGGATGTTAAATCAACTCAAAACAAAAGAGATTATAAAGTTAAGAAATGGACTTCCTAGTAACAATCCTTCCAGTGAATAAAATGATACGCAAAAGCGATCAGAGATGGAAATGCACTATTTAACTTCAGACTTTAAATCGAAAGGAAATCAACATGTTAATAACTGATTTGCATCTAACAAAACATGACATACAGGCAAATTCATTTTTCTATTGTTTAAAGGATCTACAGTAGTGTGGCTCAAAGCGAGTCACAGGATATACTATCAACTTTATGCTGCTGTCTCTCTTCTAACTCTGTTATTGTGCATTTCTACCCAATTCTTTTCTCCTTTCCTTTATTTAATAATTTCTCTACCCAAAGTTACCTCGTGTTTTTTTCATTCCCAGTGAGATGTACACAGCTTATTCATAGGTCGGGCTACTTAACAACACATTCTTTTCAAGCCAGGGCAGTGGTTAAAGGCAGGAAGAGAGGCCCCATTTTAGGAGTGATGACTGAGGGAGAAATCCAGCCAACCAAAAGATGCCTTTGAGTTTACAGGTGGCAGGAGATACATTGTTCACATGGGTAGATGTGGTATGCCAGTTTGAAGGTATAATACAAAGGAGTCAACTGCACCAGGGGAAGAAAATCAACCAAAAAGAGGTAGCACTGCAGAGAATTGTGTTAGTGTCCCCTATAGTGGAGATGCAAAGCATGGGCTGGGAGTACAAGAAGTTTAAGTAAATGGAAAACTTAACTTCTGCCTACACAGATACAGAAAGCATGATACAACCTATCACAGAAAGTGCACACCATAGTAAAACCATAGAAATTTACAATAATAAGTTGTAGTCCATCACTGTACTTGCTATTTGCTAAAACAATCCAAAACTCATATTAGCCCAGTCCCCCTCTGTGACCATGCATCTCAATTTGATTCAAACATTCACCCCATTTTTCCTTGAAAGCTACAATGGTCACTGTCTTAACTATTTCTGCTGCAACACATTTCATGTTCTAACAATCTACTATAAATAATTGCCCCAACTTCTCTCACTCTTAAACTGGTATCGCTCCTCACTAATTCCAACAGCAAGTAAACAGTCTTCCCCAGCTCACCATCATAATTCATAATTTTTTCAATCTCCAAAAAATCTCCACAGCCTTTTTTACTACAAAGGAAATAGCCCCAGTACCTCAGGTCTCTCCTCTGTTTCACCTCCTGGTATCACCAAGTGAGTCTAACATATAATAAATAAAGCGTGCATGCACACTTGGGGTAAAGTGAGGTGGTCAGTAAGCAAACATCAACACTCAATATTACTGTTTTACTACATTCACCTGCAGAACAAACTGCAACTCTTTTAGGGTCATTTGGAATGGGACTTTCACATTAATACTAAAGTATAGCGCATACCAAAACCTAACCTTTTAACACACCACCAAGTAAAAAAATCAACCCAAAAAGAATCAAATATGGGCTTCATAGGGTAACCAGTTTGAGTTGAGTATACTCAGTTGGTGCTCTACGATCTTTTATCAATGTCCATGCAAACTTGTGCTGGTAGCAAGTATCGATCTTCATATCAAAACACTCCATTGTAAATCTCCTATGTGTCGGCACAACCTTGTACATGGGCCATGCATGCCAACAGGTGTACATCAGAGACGCAACTCAGAAGACTAGAGGTGGGGCTGCCGCAATCAATCTACTTATTATTATGCTACCATACAAGCATGAGGCTGTGGTTACTTCTTATTTGCATCATTTTGAATTAAAAAGTCAGTCGAGCTCCATGCCTATATGTACATACATTTCTACCAATTGTCCAGTCAGCCTTCTTCAACTGAAGCTATTTAAACCAAGGCATTCAAGTCAGGCGTTCTTAATTGCAAAGTTTTTTGTAAAAGTTTAATAAGGAAGGCAGACTTTGTATTGACAGTAGATGTGAAATAAAATAAATTCTGGGAAGTCTTACTTTTATTAAGTCCAATGACAGTTTTCTTTATATGCTTTATATTCAATTTCAGGCACTGGGACAATGAGAATAACATAACTGTATAAACGCACACAAATGAATACAAAAAGTCAATTACCTCTTTAGGCCAACTATCAAGGTCAACTTCTGCAATTATGTATTGCATTGAGCAGTACATGGCAAGAGTGGTTAGCACTGCTGTTTCACAGATTCAGAGATCTGGGTTCAATTCCAGTGTGCAGTTTGCACACTCACCCTATGTCTGTGTGGACTTCAAGGTGCTCAGATTTCCTTTCACAGTCCAAAAATGTGCAGATTGGGTGGATTGGCCATGCTAAATTACCCCTTTGTGTCCCAGGATATGCAGGTTAGGGAGATTAACTATGGTAGATATACCGGATTAGAGGGATAGGCCAGGAGAGCACGCCTGGGTAAGATGCTCTGTCAGAGAATTGGTGCAGACTTGATGGATCAAAATGGCCCCTTCTGCATTGTAGAGATTCAATGATTAACTATTTGATGCAACATGATCCTCATTGGAGGCTGGCACCGTTGAAGAAACATCAAACTATGCACTCGGTGTTAGCACATGAGGTTGTCACTAAAAGCCTTTGCAACAGCACAGAACATATCCGGATAAGGGTAATCAAATGACCTGCACTCAAGATGTTGCTGACTTCAAAAAGAGTAGTTTGGAAAGGTATGCTTGCAATTTTTTTTCAACTTTCAGGGAAACTGACAATGCAGGCAGATACAGAAACGAATCTGTATCCTGTTTGCTTTGTGCTACGCTGTTACTGGAATTTCAGTAAACATTATGCAAATTATTTCTATGAAATTTCCAGAACAGTGAGAAAATCTCAGTTTACGATCAACCTGTGGTTCAGCAGGTGAAGCTTGGTGGAGTAACTTAAGCTGTAGAGAAGATTCAGCAGTAGCCTTAACATCTCTGTATTTGATTAGGATAAAAGGAATTAAATATAACTTCCTGGTTCTTAATCCTGATTGCTATTCAGGAACATAAATGATTGCCAAGAATAGGATAGGGTAGCACTATGAAATGATGCACTTAGTGTTTGGGTGGGCAGCAAATTCTAATACAGTTCACACATTGAGAAACCACATGGGCGAAGTACCAGAGAACTACTTTTGCAAGACCAAGAGGGGGATTACAGATTTTGACTTGTTCAAGTAAGTCTGATGACAAACTGGTGTGATATTGTGCAGATTCAAATGTCTAACATGACTAGATTTTCTACTATACAACATTTATGTAGTTTTTGTAACACTTATTACAAGAGCAGAGGTGTACCGAAGCCGAGAAAATACATTTTTCACAGGAATGCCTGAGATTTTAGGAATTAAAATATTATTGCAAAGCTCTAAGAATTAGAACAATTAGACTAAAATGTTAACTACGCTAGAATTATTTTATAATGCAAGCAGTTGGGAAAGAACCAAAGTAACAGCTTTTCACATCAACTTTAATTGCAACAACCGATATTAAATTAATAAATGGGGAATAGGTAGTTCTGGTCATTCACACTAATGGCGCATGTTTGCCACAGGTTTCCTGGAAGCAAGGGTACATTCAACGGGAAATCGCTTTGACAGTGGGGGGAACCAGAAGATCCTGCCAATGGCAGACCTGCCCATGATTTTTGCAATTTGTCTATCAAACTTACACAGAAACTCGTTTAATCAATTCCTATAAAATTCCCAAGCACAATTTCATTAAGATAAGAAAATACCAAAAATTTGACTCAAAATGCAGCTTACAAAAAAATAATAAAATTCCTTCAGCAGCAACGGCAACACTCAGCTTATTGTGCCCAAATTGCTGAGATTCTATTTACCTTGATGATTCAGCATGATGTTTTCTGGCTTCAAATCTCGGTAGATAATACCCTTCTGATGCAAGTGCCCCAAAGCCATTGAGATTTCCGCTAAATAAAAACTTGATTTGTAGGAAGGAGGTGGAAAATAAAAGCATTAGTATTTTTAATTTTGAGAGGAAGAAAGTTACACAACAGCTTTTTCTTGGAAATGGTATGCCAGTAATCATGTCTTTTATTGTCTTAACCTAGAACAGTAAGAAGTCTCAACACCAGGTTAAAGTTCAACAGATTATTTGGGAGCACAAATTTGGTGCTACCAAATAAACCTGTTGGGTTTAATGTGGTGTTGGCAGACTTCTAACTGCACCTACCCCAGTGTAATGCCGGCATCTTCACATCTTAACCTACCAATACAGAATATCTTCCAAATTCAGATTAGCTGCAAGTTGTAACAAAATGAATAGATAATTTTCAATCCCAGTAAAATGACAAGATTTTCACACACCTATCCATCTTAAGTCAAAAGAGTTCACAATTTTAATGATCTTCACTCCATGACATCTGATCTACTGTTGCAGCAGCAGCTGCCGCCACCCTCCTGTTGTCACATGCGTTCATCTCAATTAAATGTACATCACTCAGAAATAAGAACCACATCTGGCTATTTTTATTTCATGATACACTCGAGATATTTTGGATCTCTGATCTTCCCTTTCCAAAAAGCTCATTAGGGATAATTTTAACATCTAAATTATGTGCTGACAAATTAAACCCTTGCCTTTCTGCTCTGTCAGCTATGATCAATGAATTGCAGGCGATTGGGTACATTCCTTGCATTTTTAAATTCTATTTCCTCATTCCTCCTCAAAACCACAATTTGCAGCCAATGCTATTCTATGACAAATCCTAATAGGAAGCAAACACAAATGGTCCAGGATGGCTTTTCCCTTCCTGACTGGCTGCAGTATCCAAGATCCTGCTGGTATTAACCACTCTGGGCACATAGATGATTTCAACAATCACTTCTTCTCAGATTTTTGATCTGTTTTCTGTTTAAATTTAGGAGATTTTTCTTTCTGTATACTTCTAATTGTTTATTGAATAAATTCCAATCGGGAAGTAGTAGGGAAGTTATGTTCTTGAATGAACAGCCATTTGTCTCATTGTAAAGTGTTACTATTCAAATTTGTAGCTAATGCCTTTAGAATAATTTATATTATGAAGGCTGCCAGTTTCCCAATTTAAGATTTCTTCAGTTCTTAAGTGTTTCAAATGGTTTGCTCAAGAGCAACTTTCTCAGCTTTGCAACTTAGTGCACCAGAGTACTAAATGGTTAAATGGAAATTTACTTCCCCAACACTACACAAGGGCTTTCTCTCAGCTAAGAGGGGTGGTGGTCAGAGGCAAGGAAACATAACATACACTAAGCAGAAGGTGATCAACATTTTACAAGAATTAACTGCATCCACATTAATAGCTGGAGGTATGGAATGGAGGTGGCCATCAGCCAATACATTTTGACTCATGAGAAAAATGGCACCCTGGAGTGCAGTCTTAAAGGAAAACTAGTCTCAAACCTAGTTTGGAAATTGAGCCAGGTTAGTATTCACCCCTCAACTCTGATTCCAAGTTTTGCGCTGCTCAATTGCACATGTCTGGGAACACTTTCTTTCCAACATCCCCTATTCTGCATTCCGATAAAAATATAGAGTAATTATGGATTGAGGGCCAAGCCCAGTTGATTTTCATCATTTCCTAATCAGAGCCCAGCAAATGAGACAGCAGCAGCAAAGGAAGTGGAAGGCAGAAAACGAATGGAGTAAATGAAACAAGATCGCCAGGTCTGCTAATAAGCTACTGCAGACACTCAGAGCAGCTTTGAATTAAGATGGAACTACTGTTTTGGTTACAGAAATAAAACTGGGCAAAGAAGATTACAATACAAGAATTCAGGAAACTTACTCAAATAGTCAAAACTTCCTTATAAAAAATAAGGGTAAATAAAGATCCAACCCTTCATATAACAGAATTTCTAATCTAATGAAGTCCTACTTGAGTTATCTACCCAGTGAATTAGCCAAGAGTTTTTTAAACAAGTATTATCTGAGCACAAAGCCTGTTCATCATCATCTTTTACGTAGAATTGGAGGGTTTTATTAAGTATCAGGTATCTTTGGAGCTACAGTGGGTAAACAGAGTTGAGATGCAGATCAGCCACAAAGGAAAAGAACAGAAATAGATCACACCAACCAATTGGTCCATGCTAATGTTTGCCCTTCACACAAGCTTATTCTCTCCCCTCCTAGGCCCCATCTTCTTTTCTCTTGTTAACGCATGCATCAAGCTTCCACTTAAATGCAAAGTTATTCATTTCAAATATTCATATGGCAGCAAGTTTTTTAAATTTTTGATACAAGAATTTTCAAAAATTGAAATATGCAATAATAAAAGTAGAAATGTAATTGTAAAACTTTATAAACATTAAACTGTCTCAAAGCATTTCATTTTTTTTTAATGAGCAAGATGAGTTCATTCACTGGAGACAACACCATAATCCAACCCTTACTTTGGACGTGTTTTGTTCTAGTGACATTTCCACCTGGTGGATTTATTTAACCTAGAATTCAATCTCTTCAAACCATGTAGTCCAATGTTAATTTCAAAACCGCCAGAATTGTGACTTTACAGGACAAGTCTATCCTCATGCAGAACTGACTCATGATGACTTCCACTTCCTACAGGCAACAACACTGCTAACGCAAGAACTTTTCAAATAGCCTGATCTGAATCATCAGGCAGGCCACAATGAGGAAACAACCAATCTAGTATTCCCACAGATTCAAACTGAAAAAGATTCTAGGCTCCCATCCAATTGATACCTCAGTAAATGCTTTATTTCAGATGTGTTTTGATTGGAAATCAGATGAATTGCAGACCACATCCTTCAAGAGTTTATCATCAGTAAAGGAAACAGTTATGGCAGATGCCCAAATTGAATCCAAATGCAGACAGTTCAATCATATTTGGATTCCTTCACAGGATGTTTTCACTTTTGGGGCATTCAAAATATGGTGCCATAAATACAAGGTAGTCAATAATAAATCCACCAGGGATTCATGAGAAACTTATTTATCCAAAAAATATTTAGAATCTGGAGCTTCCTATCACATGGCATGGTTAAAGCAAATAGTTTAGATAGTTTAAGGTGAAGCTAAGTAAATGACTGTTCAGAAGACTGAGGGCTGAAGTTCCATTGCATAAATTGAGCAAAAAAGTCAGTGCTGACACTCAAGTACAATGCTGAAAGTGCCTCACTACTGTTTTTGAATAGGACATTTAACCCTCTTGGGTGAGTGCAAAAGATCCCATGGCACTAATTTGAAAAGGAGTTAGGTCCAGTGTCTTGGCGAATGTTTATCCGTCAGTCAACATCACAAGAGATTATCTGACCATATCATACTGCTTTGAGAACTATTTGTGCAAACTGGCTGTGGTTGTTTCTACATTACTAATAATGACTACACTCTAAAAAGGTATTCATTGGTTATAAAGCACTTTGGGATAGCCAGTGATCATGAAAGGTGCTACATAAATGCAAGTCTGTCTTTTTCAGATTAACGAGCCTCCAGTTTAAGATGGAGAGGAGAAGGAATTTCTTCTCTTAGGGGGTCGTTAATTTTTAAAACTGTTTACCTCACAGAGCAGTGGAAGCTAAGTCAGCGAATATATTCAAGACTGAGTTAGGCAATTACTTGATTTACAAGGAAATCAAGGATTATGGAGGCAGGCAGGAAAGTGGAGTGAGGCCACGATCAGATCAGCCGTGATCTTAGTCAATGGCCTGACAGGCTCAAAGGGCCAAATGACTTACACTTGCTCCTGTTTCTTATCTAATGAATAGGATATGGCAAAAGTGTTTGTTGCAGTAGAATAAAAGGGGCTTGTGATATATAACAGACCAAATGACCCATTTCTACATTGTGCTTCCAATATCAGTAATGCTCTACTCACCAAGCAGTGTCTTCCATAAAGATTCCTTCCCTTTCCAGCTGCATAAAGAGCTCTCCACCTGCAAAGACATAACCAACGAATGAAGGAGCAAGTAACGAAATGAGCACAGTGCCAAAAAGGGACTGAGATAATATTTTACAGTTTGTCAGTTGTAAAGAAAACCATAATAACAATGGGAAACTTTCAAATTTATTTAGAACCAAAATACCTTTAGCCAACAAAGCAAATGCACAACTCACATTTTCCCATCAACATGTATGCGTGCGCAGTCAATCGGGGCAAAACAATTTAATTTAATTAATTACCACCCTTTTAATGCACTAACATTAGGAAAAAAATCAGGTGGAAATATTTTCATTCGATCATACGAGGGTTAAGGACAGGGTCATTAGATCACGACTGCTACTTTCAATACATTAACTTTTTCACTCCAATTGTCTTTTTTAATGTCAGATTCAATATGCTGAGATAGGTTCATTCCACTCTAAATCTAAACAGGAACTTTACAATAATATGACTGGATGTAAAACAAACTACACATGCAAAATATCCGAGTCTCCATATAAATCAATTTATTACAACATGTCTTCCAATAACACTAAATATATTATCTGGTCATTATCACATTTCTGGTTTTGAAAGCTTGCTGCACACAAACTAGCTGCCACATTTCCTACACTATAATGGTGACTACGCTTTAAAAGTGCTTCATTGGCTATAAAATGCTTTGGGGCAACTGGAAAACAAGGCTGCACTAGATAAATACAAGCTTTTTCCTTCTATAAAACAATCCCTATAACAATCTATGATTGAAAAACTTTGAGACAGAGTGATTGGTATATTGTAGCATATATTCGTCAACCAAACACCAATACTCAACAATAGCACTTGATCAATGATTAAGCAGACACAGCATGGGTTCACAAATTTATTGGATTTTTATGAGGATGTGACTACTGCGGTAGATAGAGGGGAACTGGTGAATGTGGTGTTTTTGGATTTCCAGAAGTCATTCGATAAGGTGCCCCACAAAAGACTGCTGCAGAAAGTTAGGGTACACGGAATTGGGGGTAAAGTGTTAGCGTGATTGAGGATTGGTTATCTAACAGGAAGCAGAGAGTTGGAATCAATGGGTGCTTTTCTGGCTGGCAGTTGGTGACTAGTGGAGTGCCGCAGGAATCGGTGCTAGGGCCTCAACTGTTTATCATTTACATAGAAAATCTGGAGGAGGTGGTGAGTGTAGGGTAACAAAATTTGCTGATGACACGAAGATGAGTGGAAAAGCTAATTGCATGGAGGGTGCGGAAAGCCTGCAGAGAGATCTGGATAGGCTGAGTGAGTAGTGAGGACCTGGCAGATGGAGTATAACATTAGCAAATGTGAGATTATTCGCTTCGGTAGAAATAATAGTAGGAGGAATTATCATTTAAAGAGAGAAAACTGCAGCATGCCACAGTGCAGAGGGACCTAGGGGTCCCTGTGCATGAATCGCAAAAACCCAGTCTGCAGATGCAGCAGGTGATCAAGAAGGCGAATGGAATGTTGGCCTTTACAGCAAGGGGGATGGAATATAAAAGCAGGGAGGTCTTGCTGCAACTGTACAGGACATTGGTGAGGCCACGATGGAGGCAGTTTTGGGCCTCGTATTTGCAAAAGGATACAGTGACCTTAGAAAGAGTACAATGAAGCTTCACCAGGCTGATACCAGAGATGAGGCGGTTAGCTTATCAAGAGAGATTGAATAGGCTGGGCCTGTACTCGTTAAGAGTTTAGAAGGCTGAGGGGGGGAGGATCTTATAGAGACTTACAAAATAATGAAAGAGCTAGACAGGGTAGAGGTAGAGAGATTCTTCCTGCTTAGAAAAGATAGCAGAACGAGAGGGTACAGTCTCAAAATGGGGGGGGGTTTAGAATGGAGTCGAAGAGGAACTTCTTCACTCAAAGGATGGTGAACCTCTGGAATTCTCTGCCCATTAAAGTGGTGAAGGCTACCTCTTTCAATATATTTAAGTCACAGTTAGATAGATTTCTGATATACAAGGGAATTAAGGGTTATGGGGAGAAAGCGGGAAAGTGGAACTGATTCACTTCAGATCAGCCATGATCTTACTGAATGGCGGGGCAGGCTCGAGGGACTAGATGACCTACTCTTGCTCCTATTTCTTATGTTCTTATTATTACCAAAGCAGGAGTTGAACATTAAAAGCTGTACTTAAACATAAAATAGTGCAGCATATGTGGGAAAAAAAAGGAAGATATTGTTGTTTAATGTATACTCAAAATTTCACCCAGAATTAGATTATACATTGAAATATAGAAACTTCAATCTGGAAACAGGCCAGTTTGCCCAACCAATCCTTGCTGGGACTTTTCCTCTGAAATTAAACAGTTTGAATCACATTACCCCGCTCTACTGCCATATCCGTTCAACCTCTGCCTTCATCCACCTACCCAATCAGATCTTAAATGCTGACCAAGTTTCTCCCACAATCATTAACTTGAGAAGTAAATTTTACAGCCTCAATTGTGCAATTTTTTTTTGCTTTCACTTCTAAGTAAGATTTAATCTTGTATCCACAGTCTTTTGTCTTT
Source organism: Sphyrna mokarran (assembly GCA_024679065.1). Lineage (NCBI taxonomy): Eukaryota > Metazoa > Chordata > Chondrichthyes > Carcharhiniformes > Carcharhinidae > Sphyrna > Sphyrna mokarran. Next base: position 7,180,535 of record JAGIQG010000022.1, read on the forward strand.
CACTCCTTTACTACAACAGTTTCCTTATATTTACCCTATCCCCATTGTTTTGTTATTGTTCAAGAAAAAAGTCCTATATAGATTTTAGGAATTTCATTTCTTTTTCTCCATTTATTCACTCTGCATCACAATTAATCAGTGGGTAATTAAAAGACCCTAAAGCAATAATTTTATTATAAAATAGAATATGCTAGAAAAAATAATAGAGAACAGTGCAATTAGTTCTGTTTACACTGAGGAAGAGACAAATAACTTCCCAGAAATGCTAAAGGATCGAGAGTTCAGTGAGCAGGGAGAATTATTACTACGAAAATAGTGTTAGGACTAAAAGCTGATAAAAACCTCAAGGCCTGATCATCTACATTCCAGGGCACTAAAGGAGGTAGCCATGGAAATAGTGGATACACTGGTTGTCATCTTCTAAAATTTTGTAGATTCTGGAATTGTCCTGGCAGATTGCAGAGTGGTATCTGTAACACACTATTTAAAAAAGGGAGGGAGAAAATAGAATTACAAACTAACATTGCAGGGAAAATGCTAGTCTATGATAAATGATGCAAAAACAGGATACTTGGGAAAAAACTCAATATACTCAACGTGAGCTTATAAAAGAGAAATCATGCCTGACAAATCTACTGGAGTCTTTTGAGGATGCATCTAGTAGAATAGATAAGTTTGAACAAGTGGATGTGGTGTATTTGGATTTTCAGAAAACTTTTGATAAAGTTCCACGTAAGAGGTTAATGTGTAAAATTAAAGCACGAGATGGGGGGTAATATTGGTATGGATACGCAATTGGTTAGCAGACAGTCAACAAGAATAGAAATAAATGGGTCTTTTTTGAAATGGCAGACAGTGATTAGTGAGATCCGACAGAGATCAGTGCTTGGTACCAGCTATTTACAATATTTGGATGGGGAAACAAAAGTGATATTTCCAAGTTTGCTAATGACATGAAACTTTGTGGGAAGGTGAGTGGTGAGGAGGATATTAAGAGGTTTCAAGGTGATTTAGGTGCATTGAGTGCACAGGCAAATAAGTGGCAGACATAGTATAATGTGGATAAAAGTAAAATTATCCACTTCAGATGGAGAAACAGAGCGCAGAGTATTACTTAAATGGTGATAGATTCGGAAATGTTGATGTACGAAGGGACCTGGGTGCTCTAGCACAGAAAGCATATCTATGGAATGTTGGCCTTCATTGCAAGAGGACCGAAGTACACAGCAAGGGTGTCTTAGTGCAGTTGTACAGGACCTTGGTGAGTCCAAACCTAGAGTATTATGGCAATTATATCTAATGTTTGCCATTAGATATGGCAAGTATTAGCCATATCTAATGGCTAATACTTTGATATTAGTGCAATAGATTTACCAGACCGATTCCTGGAATGGCAGGATTGTCGTATAAGGAAAGATTAGGTTGATTGGGCCAGTATTCACTGGAATTGAGAAGAATGAGGGGGGATCTAATTGAAACATATGAAGTTCTGACAGGGCTGGACAGAGTAGGTGCAAGGATGTTATTTCCTCTGACTGGAAGATCCAGAACAAGGGCTCACAATCTCAGGATGTGAGGTAGGCCACTTAGGACTGAGATTGGGAGAGATTTCTTCAGAGTGGTGAACCTATGGAATTTTCTACCTCAGAAGACTGTGGAGCTCAAATTGCTGAATAAGTTTGAGGAAATAGATAGATTTCTAGACAATAAGATGTCAAGGGGTATGGGGAGAACACTGGAGCACAGCACTAGAGGATCAGCCATGAAAATAAGCAACAGCAGAGTAGGCTCTAAGGAGGAACTGGCCTGCCCCTATTTCCAATGTTTCTTAGCAGATCAGACAGCATCTTGGAAAGAAACAGATATGTCAAGCCAATGATAACTCTTCATCAGACCATTAATTCTGTTTTCCTCTGCACAAAAGTTGCCTGACCAGCTTAGTATTCCTGCATATTTTTTATTTCAAATTTACAGCACCTGTGTTTTGCATTTTATTAATTGCTGTTCCTATTCAACGTCCTTATGCAACTGCAGATTTTCTCTTCCATATTGTTCTCACAATTTGAGGTCTACGATACATCCATACAAACATAGGAAAGCCTTTTCCCTCCTGCAGTCCCGATCATATTTATTATCTCCTTTCTCATCTACCTCATTCTGCACATCATGTAGCCTTTCTTAATAATAATGCCACCTCCTTTTTTTTTCTATCCTTCTTGAATAAACTATAGATATATTCTAATTGATTTATTTTATAACCTCATTTAAAGATCTAACGGCCACTGAAAGCAGCCTAAATTTAAAATAGATATCTATTTTTCCAAAAGCAAACAGTTGCAACTTCAAAAACGTTGCTAAACATCTCTGGTGACCAATGCAGTGATCATACATCAGATTCACCAATAAGTGCTGCGGAAAAGGAAAGGTTGCAGATGTGATCCATCAAGCTAAAAGCTTGCTAATTTCTCACAAGGAGAAAAGCCTCAAAGGAGGCTTTTGCCAGTATTTGCTTTGAACTTGCACATTATTACGGTTTTGGGAGCAAGCCATCCATCTGTCTCCACGTGTGATAGGACAAGATAGAGATTTACACACTAAAAACTTTAATGGGACTGACCACTGAGATACTCCAGGATGAGGTAGAGTTTGCCTCCAGTCTGGAAAGCATACATCAAGTCCACGATGAACGGATGCTTCACATCCTCCAAGATACTGCGCTCTGCTTTAGTATGTGCAGTGTCCTTTGCATTTCGAACAATCATTGCCTGCCAAAACAAAATAAAAATTACTTGCTGCCACAGTTTGTATGACTACTTAAGACTGTCCTATTCAAATCATTGCACTAGAAATGGGACTGGATGCATATCTGATTAGAACACACATCATCAGATTAGGGTTTAAATCCAGACAAGATTAAAGTCTTCCCCTCTGTCAACTGTAAAGTTTTAAATTAAACAAATGTCAACAGTCTCAATTTAGTTGCTAGTAAGCCGACTGCAGAACGTGGTCTACAAATTGCACTGCCAATCAGGGGGGGTCATAATGTAACTATCAGGGCAAATGACAACAAATCACTAGAACAGGGATACATTTTTAAGGTTGGGATTAGTCAACAACATTTCAGCATACCACACATCCTGAGTTTTTTGGTAGCGTTTTATTATGTATACACAGAATGTGAGCATTTATTGACCACCTCTAATTTCTCTTGAGATGGTGAGCTAGTTCTTAAACTGTTATAGTACCCATGATATAGGTATAACCCACAAAGCGAAAAAATGAATTCCAGGATTTTGGCCCAGTGACAGTGTAAATCAAGAGAAAGGACATAAAAACAAATTAATGGTATCAAGTTCAATGCTGCAATGAGTGTGGAATCCAGTTATTTACATTCTTCTCAACATGACTAGTCAATTCTAGCACTTTCCATAAACGTTGCCAATGTGCACCATAATTGACAGGCAACAGCACTGGGTTTAAAGAAAGGCAATACAACAGTGTTTCCTCTTGTAAAGGAGGATGCTCTGGCACCTTTAACAACAGTGGTTAAGTGTATCATTCAATTTACTGAACCAAACAGATCAGTAAAAAATACATCACTTGATCAATGATCTGTATTAAATTAACCAATCACAAACAAATGATATACAAAACCTTGAATACAAAAGGGGCTAACAAACTGACCAAGGTTTGTGCTCGTCTGCTGTTAACTGGCTTGGACCATGACAAGGACAGGATCAGGCTTAGGAGTGATTGATCCCACAATATAAAGCTTTCTGTCAAAGCTCACAAAAAATGAACAATTATTTAGATGAGGCATTGAAATACAATCAGCAACTGTGGAACATCAATTCAGTTTGTCAGCAACTTTAAGATGAAAAGGGAGAAAATAAGAAGCAACAGATTTTATTTTTGCTTCATTTACAAAAAGGACAGTTACTTCTCTTCCCACACCATATTTTAAACTCCAGTTGCTTTAATAGGAACAACAGCCAATTCCACCATGCCTGATTGATACCTCAGCTCCATTTAGAGTCAGAGATTTACAGTATGAAAACAAGTTCTTCAGCCCAACTTGTCCATGTGCCTTTATTTAAAAACCCCTCAGCTAATCCCAATTGCCCATATTTGACCCATACCCCTCTACCCATCGTACCTATGTAACTATCTAAATGTTTTTTAAAAGACAAAATTGTACCTGCCTCTACTACTACCTCAGGCTGCTTGTAGACACTCACCAACTATTGTGAAAAATCTGTCCCTGTGGACACTTTTGTATCTCTCCCCTCTCACCTTAAACCTACGGCCTCTAGTTTTAGACTCCTCTACATTTGGGAAGAAAAGATATTGGCTATCTAGCTAATCTATGCCCCTAATTATTTTATAGACCTCTATAAGATCACACCTAAGCCTTCTATGCTCCAGAGAAAAAAGTCCAAATCTATCCACCCTCTCCATATAATTCAATCCATCAAGTCCCAGTAGCATTCTAACAAATCTTTTTTGTACTCTTTCTAGTTTAATAATATCCTTTCTATATCAAGGTAACTAGAATTGCACACACTATTCCAAGTGTGATCTTACCAATGTTTTGTACAACTTCAAGAAGACATTCCAACTCCTGTGTTCATTGTTCTGACCGATGAAACCAAGCATGCTGAATGCCTTTTTCACCATTCTGTCCACTTATGACTCTACTTCCAAGGAGTTATGAACATGTACCCCTAGGTCTCTTTGTTCTGTAACTCTCCCAACGCACTACCATTAACTGAGCAAGTCTTGTGCTGGTTCAATCAAAATGCATCTCCTGGCACTTGTCTAAATTAAACTCCATCCCCCATTCATCAGCCCACTGGTCCAATTGATCAGGATCCCGTGGCAATTGCAGATAACTTTCTTCACTGTCCACTATGCCACCAATCTTAGTGTCACCTGCAAATTTACTAACCATGCCTCCCAAATTCTCATCCAAATCATTAACATAAATGACAAATAACAGTGGGCCCAGCAGTGATCCCGAGGCACACTACTGGTTACAGGCCTCCAGTCTGAAAAACAACACTCAACCTCCTGCCTTCTGTCAAGAAGCTAATTTTGTATCCATTTATATACCTCATCTTGGATCCCGTGAGATTTAACCTTCTGTAACAACTTATTATGTGATGCCTTGTCAAAGGCCTTGTCAATGTAGACAATATCAACTGTACTGCCCTCATCTACCTTCCTCCTGGTTACCCCTTCAAAAAACTCTATTAAATTTGACAGACATGATTTTCCACTCTCAAAGCCACGCTATCCATAATCAGACCTTGCGTCTCTAAATGCCTGTAGATCCTGTCTCTCAAAATCCCTTACCCACCTCTGATGTGAGGCTCACTGGCCTGTAATTCCTAGGCTTTCCCCTGCAGTCCTTTTTAAAATTTAGTTACCATTGCTCCACGTTTCTTGATAATCTTACCGATAATTTCAGTCTTGGAAAATGGAAATACATTCTCAGCTTTCTTGGTTGTGTCCAGTCAAAATTTAGTCAATCATATTTCAGTGCAAGGAAGTGCTTCTTGACTTTATTCTTGAATAGTTTAGTTTAATATTATTATTTTGTATGGCCACTCCAGAGAAAATCATTTCTATATCAAATCCATCGTAATGTTTTAAACTTGACAGGCAGATCACACTTTCAGTTTCTAAACTCTCAGGAATACAAATCAAATTTAGAACATACAGTACAGGCCCTCCAGCCCTCAATGTTGTGCCGAATTACGTCCAAAGCCAAGATCAAGCTATCATTCTGGCGTGCTCAATATGCTATCCAATAACCTCTTGAAAATTCCTAAAGTATCCGATTCCACTACCGCAGCAGGCAGTGTATTCTACACCCCAACAACTCGCTGAGTGAAGAATCTACCTCAGACATCCCTCCAATATCTCCCACCATGAACCTTATAGTTATGCCCCCAAGTAAAAGCTACATCAATCCGAGGAAATAGTCCACTCTACCTATCCCCTTCATCATCTTGTAAATTCTATTGAGTTGCCTCTCATCCTCCTCTGCTCTAAAGAGAAAAGCCCCAGCTCCCTCAACCTTTCTTCAGAAGACCTTCCCTCCAAACCAGACAGCAGTCTGGTAAACCTCCTCTGCACTCTCTCCAATACTTCCACATCCTTCTTATAGTGAGGTGACCAGAATTGAACACAATATTCCAAATGTAGTCTCAAATTTACGCAACCTGTCTTCATAACTCTAAGACTTGGTATCATTCTGGTGCACATCTCCACTGTTTCCCTTCGAAGATCAATTTATCATCCCTAAGATCCGATGCCCAAAACTAAATACAGCCTGATTCCAAAATATCTGAATCCTTTCTAAAAAAAAGAAAATATCCTATTAGGCCTTTTTGATTATTTTTATATCTGAACAACAGCTTTTAGTGATGCGTATATTTTGACCACAAAGCGCTCTGCTCCTCCAAAGCTCCCAGTCTTTCGCCATTTGGAAAATAAGACAATCTTTCACTTCCCCAGATTCCCCTTGGTCGACCAAGGATTGAGTCAGTCACCCTAGTCTGCCTATACCATTTTAGAACCTCCTGCTCCTAGCCCGCGCCTATCAATAGAGCTATTTAAACTGACTGATTTTAATGTTGGGATCAAAAAAATCACATGCACCTAAAAAACAGGAGCAGCTAGTGCTGCAGATTCTCCTTTTTCAGTATTAGTTACAAGTAACATCAACAAGCACTCAAGAGTGCTTCCTGCACATTTTTGACATCATGTTGTAGGAAGCCACTGTGGCTATTTGTGGCAACTTTATTTTTAGCTAACCTTTATAACAGATTAGTGCACGACAGTACTGACACTCAAGGCGGGATTACAGTGCAGATTTAATTTAATAACTGACATTTTTAAAATTAAAATTAAATATCCCTTTTAAAAGGAGATAAGTTTGGATTGGTCACAGAAATTGTGAAAATAAATTGATATCAGGGAAGGAAGTAAAATTGCAATGATTCTCAGTTTAAGGTATGAGAGCTGGATATAGTTTGAAGATTGTACACACTACCTTCTTTAGCACTTTCATGGCAAATATCTTTCCAGTATATGCTCCTGATACTTTTCTTACTTGGAAAACCTGCAAACAAGTCAAACGTTTCATATTTTACTTTTGAAAAGCACATCTAATCCAGAATGCCAAAGTATCAAATCAATTCCCATTACGTAGACTCTTCATTTTAGCAGACATGAAAGACAGCAAGTATGAGAGAGAGAAAAGGGCTACTTTTCATTTTCAAGTACTTTTATCTCAATGAAGTATTTTAAAAAAATCCAGCTGGAAACATTTGAGCTGAAATTACTTCAGATCTCCAAACTCACCAGAATGCAGCCCAACTGATGTTGGTGCACAGCTCTAGGCGATCCAGATATTTTTTACTTTATTCATTCATTCATGAGATGTGGGTGTCACAGGCAAGGCCAGCATTTATGCCCCATCCCAATCTTTCCAAGTATTACAGCCTGTTTGAATCAACACAGTCTCATGTGGTGAAGACATTCACACAACGCTATCATTAAAGAATTCCAAGATTTTGACCCAATGATGAAGAAGAAACAGCGATATATTTCCAAGATAAGGTGTAGTATGAATCAGAAATGAACTGGGATATAATGATGTTCCCTTGTGCCTGCGGTCCTTGTCTTTCCAGGTGGTAAAGTTCACAGGTTTAGAAGATGATGTCTGAGAAATTTTGTCAGTTGCTGCAGTGAATCTTGTAGATAATACACAATGCAGCCATCCTGTTAGTAGCGGAGGGAATGCACTTTTAAGGTGATGGATGGGGTACTGATTAAGTGGGTTCAGTTATCTGGATCCTAATATTGTTGGAGCTGCACTAAGCCAGGCAAGTGGAAATTATTCCGTCACAACCTGACACGTAGATAGTGTATGGAAAGAGTCAGTCAATGCAGAATACCCAACCTCTGAACAGCTCTTACAGCCACAGTAATTATGTGATTGATTTGGTTAAGTTTCTGGTTAATCGTAACCCACAAGACAGGGATGAACTGCTCATTGGCAGAAAGGTTAAATACTAGAGGACACCAATTTAAGGTGATTGCAAAAGAACCAGCAAGCAAAATCTTGTAATGAAGCAAATGTGAAGACCTGGAATGGCTAACACTGTGATGAACGTATAATCCATTGTGACTTTCAAAAAGAAATTTGATAATTATCTGAACAGGAATAAACTGTAGGGCTACAGGGAAAAGGACAACAAACGGCATCTATTGAACAGCTCTTACAACTGGCATAAACATGACAGGGAAAATGACTTCCTCTATACTGGTTATCATTCTATGATTCTGCATTAATGATTTATGTTCCAATAATTGTAATACTATTGGATGTAAAATGAATGTGGTTAAACTTCCACCTGCTACAGATGGTTATGGCCTGATACTTGGGTGCCACAAGCCTTTTAAAATTCTTTCATGGGTTGTGGGCGCCATTGGCAAGAACATTTGATACCCACCACTGCTAATTGCTGTTGAACTGAATGTCATGCTTGGCCATTTCAGAGAGCAGTTAGGAGTCAACCATATTTTTTGGTCTGGAGTCACATGTAGGCTAGGCCAAATAACGACAGCAGATTCCCTTTTCTTAAGGACATTAATGAACTAGAAGGGTTTTTAAAGAACATTCCAGAGATATGCAGGTTAAGTTGATTGGCTATGCTAAATTGCCCCTTAGTATCCCAAGATGTATAGATTACGAGAATTAGCAGGGTAAATAAATGGGTTACAGAGATAGAGTCTGGATAAAATGCTCTGTTGGAGAGTTGGTGCAAAACTGATGGGCCAAACTGTTTTCTGCATAGCACGCATGTGAAAACAATCGATGATAGTTTAATGCTAACATTACTGAGTTAAGCTTTCAATTCTGCATCGTTTTATTAAACTGGGTTTGAATTGCACCAGATGTCATGGTGGGACTTTTTCATTTTATGCTAATTATAATGCCATCAGTGGAAAGTTTTCCTCTCAGTTCCTATTGACTTAATTTTACTAGGGCTTCTTAGTGTCACTCAGTCAAAGGTTGGTTGATAATACTCTCCCCTCATCTCTTGAGCTTAATTCCTCTGTTTAGGTAAAAGCATTAATGTCACCTGGAGCCACGTGGTTCAGGCAGAAAACAAAATGAACATCGGCAAACAGGTTAAGTGCCACTTGATGGCACTGCCGATGACATCTTCCATCACTTTGTTGATGATTGACAGCAGACTGATGACAGGCTATCAAGCCCGAAAACCTCTGCACTGGCAAAGTGATTTTGCACACTCACCTGGTGCTGAAGTTGCATGCTCAGATGTTTCCTGCTTATCAACTGGCACCGCAAAATTATCTGTGCTTGGCCCCAAGGTCCTCTCTGACCAGATCTGCAACTGATGCAAGGGTAACACAGCTCTTAACAAGTTTGAACACAATAATGGTTCCATGCAGAATACATGTTCCTGATTCCTGGTTAGTCTTGAATAAGTTGATTGCAACTGGGCTGCTGCAATGATTACAGTGCCCTGGGCTGGGGGAATGGAGGGCAAATAGCCAGAGCTCTGGATCCTGATCACTATCCACAACTTGCTGGGAAACATGAATTCACATCAGGTAAAGAGGGGAATGAATTCAGCTATAATGTTCCTCAAAGAGATAAAAGTTCAATACACTCTATAGTACACATACTTCCTCAAAGTATAATCCATTTTTTTCCCAATTGTTCAGGCATAAGTCAATAGGTACACAATTTATTGTTTGACCTCACTAAAAGTGAAGACTTCAAATATAAATCTCTATAGATATATTTCATGTTTGACTGTTTCAAAAAAAAAGTAACTAATTCGCAGAGTGTTAATATCTTTAATATCTATTTCATACTTGAAATTAAATCTAGACTTTAATTTTTGCAGCACAAAGAGGTGCATTTACTTTTCTGACAAAGGGGTTCATATATTGCATTTGTTCAGGATGTGTCCAGCAGCAATAAAACACCAAAACGAAAACCCAAACATTGTTTAGATGGTGCATTTTCCATCCTCAAACATGCCCAACTGTCTAAATTGACTAGATACCCCTCATGTGCAAGCTTAGATGAGAGCTTGCAGGCCTTTGAACTTAAAAGCACATTCTCATCCACCACCTCCGTATTTCATAGAATTCCTACAGTGCAGGAGACAGCCATATGGCCCATCAAAAATAACCCCATCAAGACCCCATCCCTGTAACCCTATGCATTCATTTTGCTAGTCCCCCTGACAATAAGGAATAATTCAGTATGGCTATTCAATCTAACCTGCATATCTTTACAGCATGGAAGGAAACCGGAGCACCCAAAGGAAACTCACGCAAAGATATGAAGGACGTGCAAATTCCACAGTCACTCAGGACCGGAATTAAACCCGGGTCCCTGGTGCTGTGCGACAGCAGTGCAAACCACTGTGCTGCTATGTAAAATATACATTAGTGATTAGGGGGGAGAGACACCCTGCTGATTTCATCTATGCCCCTTTCCACCATCAGATCAGAAACTATCAACTATAGGGCCTCCCACATACAAGGCTCAGTGCTGCACTGCATATTTATTCAATAAGCCACCAGGGAAACTCTCAATGCTTTTTCCTTCACCAAAATACAGTACAATCATTATCACAAAAATGTTACTTAAAAAAAAACTGTTTTTCTAAGCTCTTCCAATTAAAATAAAACCATGCTGGAGTTCACAATTCGACTTTTATTTTAGCCAACACTGAGACACCATGTAATGATTCAAGACTAACAATCAAGGTCAGTGGAAATTCTGCATTTTGAGCTTTCTACAACTTCCACTGAAATCTATGGTATCAGAATTTTGGAGTCCTAGCTAATTATATCTCAGTCTGCAGCATTAGAAATTCACCTGGCAACTTCAAAAGGATGAGAAAGGGCATTTACAATTGCCACATCTCTGCAGTGGGAACTCAAATCCAATCCAGACTCTTACAAAAGAGTCTCTGTTTGATATTGGACAAAATCAGTCAAGCTCAGGTTGTAGACAAATCTGCAGCAGAGAAATCACTTATGACACAAAAAGAGACACTCCGAGTAAAGGACTTTGAAGAACATATTTTCCAGTTTTGATGGGTCCATGGAAATTCAACTGTGAAACACAATTGCACAACAAAACTGTAGGCATGTATCATGGATCCAATTACTTACTACCCCAATGACAACCCTCTCTCTTGCTCTCAGGGTAAAGCCATAGATAAATAAAAGAGCATCATGAATGAAAACCACTCACCTCTGGAAAATCAAACCACAGATTTATTGAATCTGATCTGTCGAGTGGGAATAAAATTAATAGATCAAAAGAACCAATATGCTTTCTAAACATACATGGCTCATGGATGAAGGAATTCTTTTAGCCTCTGATTATGCAGAATTCATGTAATCACTATAGAAATAATACTTCTCGCTCTGAATCTAAACATACGTAACTCTGGTTTAATCTCCCATATCACCTTCCAGAGCAAAACAAACCTCTCAGATGCTGTGACTATGATAGTTCTTTAATCTAAAATGTGGCAAGGGAGAGGAAGAGAACGAGAGAAAAAGGATGAATGAGTTCAACAAAGCTAAATAGAGAAAAGATGACGGATTAAGCTGCAAGACAGTAAGGGTCAGGGAGAAATACCAGTTTAGTTCAATCAGTAAGGCACAAAATTGAGTTTAAACTTTTTGAAAAAATTGATGCAACGCTTACCTTCCCATAACCTCCTTTTCCCAATACACGAAGAAGCTCAAAGCACTCCGGCCGGATCTTTTCTGGACCTCGATTCACATTATTTTCAGAGATTTCAAATTTTTCACAGTGTTCCATATCCCTGCAAACCAGGAGAAAATATCCTTTGGAACTAAAATGTCAATATTCCTAATAAAGAATAACTCAATAGTAAAACAGCTTTATGGTCTTGTAAGAGGAGGCAAATAAATAGGAGGGAAAAAGAGTACTTCCAAAGTAAAAGTAATTTTTAATTTGACTATCCTTTTCAATTTTTCCTCTCTATCAGGTAATTACTGCTGTACAATTTCTCTGGAGTCTTCAGCTCCTTGGTACCTGAAGTAAATTCTTATGAGTTCTGTGAATGTTGGCAGTTTAATCTAGCTGAGCCCAACCTGCCCAGTTTACAGTGTCAACATAATGCAATTTTTTTTAAAATCAGGAACCAAAACAAATAGTAAGAATTTTTGTTGCTCCCCCATTCCTGGTCCTAATGCCAACTGTTGCCACATCTTAAGTTTACTCTTCACTGGGGAGATTAGTGAGCAAAGCTGCAGTGCCTAAATAAATTACACTACCCCTTTTCATGCACTCCATTTTATAAAATATTTTTAAAACAAAAAGCTTACAGTTCAAAGGGAACGCCATGCTCCATGCAGTCACTGTATTGCACCTGGAAAACAATTGATTCATTAGTATAATTAATACAGTAGTACAACATAGATAATCCTCCATATTGTTTTACAGTTTCTGCCATTTACCAATATCTAATGTATTAAACTGACGCATGATTAGTTTATTTCCACAGATCCCAAGAGATTTGTGCAAAATAGAAGTAATCTTTCAGCGTTACATAGCTATTGCATTCCCCTCCCAAATCTTGAGCTTGGACCCTTTCACGATTTTCTGTTGGATGTCCCTGCCTGATCATTTCTACACTGTTCAGTTTTATGCAATCTTTACCCTACAGAGGGACCTGGGCATTTAGAAGCACAAATTGTTGAAGGAGGCAGGGCAGGTTGTGAAGGTTGTTAATGAGACATACTGGAGACTGGGTTTTCCTAAGAAAGACATAGGAGTACAAAAGCAAGAAAGTTATGGGGAATTGTTAGAAAATACTGATTCAACTTCAACCAGAGTATGAGGTCCAATTCTGAGCACCACATTTTAGGAAGGAAATGAAAGTATTACAGAGGGTGCAGGAAAGATTCAGGAGGATGATTCCAGCCATGGAGGAATTGACCTCCTTAATGAGATAGTCAAGAAGTGATATTGTACAAGTATTCAAAACGAGGTGTCTGTTTAGGACACACAAGGAGAAACCATTTGAACTAGAGAACACTAAGGTCAGCAGCAGAAGCCCCAACACTGACAAGGAAAACTTTCCCTCCCATTCTGTGATTTCCAAAAAATTCAGATTATTCTTATAGGTTAACCGTTACCTCAGTTAATTCTCAACAAACCCAGGAAATTAATGAACTCAGTACAATTTATATAGTTTTAATACAACATGCTTTGCGCTTCAAAAGACAGAATTGTGTTATACTATAATTTAACTCCCAAACAACTACATTTATAAAGTAAACTTAGCTATTATCTTATGTAAATAATAAACTGTTATAATAAGTTACAAGTAAGGATCTTATACCTACTTAGTAAAGCAAACTACCCAATCCTTTTGGGAGGCTATGGACTTATGCGATCAATATAAAATATCTTCAAAGAAAGACTAAAGGCTGAGGAAATTCAACTAAATTCAAATAAAAGCTGATGGTCAAATGCGTATCTGAACAAATTCTACATACTTTTCTGTTTGGCACAACGCTTTGCCATGTCAAAAGCAAACAACTTTAACGCAGAAAAAACATCACGTTGCAATGAAAAATAGGTGAGGAAATAGCTATAGGATGACACAGGTTTGGTCAAATAGTTGTTCCAAAGAAGTTAATAAAGAAGGAAGAACTGAAAGGAATTTAAGCACAACGTGCTGCCTAGATAACTGCAAGCAAACAGCCAGCAATGATAAGAGTCGGGGATGATGAGCAAGGTGCATCAGAGAAGATTTTAGGTAGAGCTGGAATTTGGAGATAAGTATCTTTACAATTTGAGATGGATACAGGCAATGTCATGAAGATATTTAAAAACAAGACTGTCAGGAGAATGAGAAGCAATGCAGGGCAGTAAGGACAGGAGTGATGGAGACAAACAACTTGTACCAGATCACATACAGGCTGTAGAGGTTTGGATGAACTGATACTTTGAAGGTGCAGCTGATCACAATGCTTCACTAGAATTCCCCTAAACATTCTCTCATACTCTTCTGATACAAAGAACAAAACAGCACGGGAAACAAGCCCTTTGGCCCAACGAGCCCGCGCCGCCACCCCGATGTTCCCACCTCTACCCGTGATCCCTGTCTATGTTTATAGATCTATGGATTTAAAAACCAAATTTGAGACAATTTAGGGAGAATTTCTTTTGCCAATTAGCCTAAGAGCACATCTTTGGGGTGCGGGAGGAAACCGGAGTACCCGAAGAAAACCCACACAAGCACGGGGAGAACGCGCAAACTCCCATAGACACAGGCCCAAATCCATGTATCTGCACAGCACAGCAATAGTCACTGAGCTGTCATATTGCCCATCAAATGGTCCAGGTCAAGAGTACACTAATGATGTGAAGTACTAGAATACTCCCGAAAAAATCCAAGAGCAGCCCTCTCACAACCCATTGCGTGTATGCCCCTTGTTAGACAACAAAGTGGACCAAAGCACCTGTAGGATAAAAACAAGTACATCAATATCATCTATTTAGACACTTCCCAGGGACTGTCAAGGCTCATGATCCCTATTTTAAATCAGTTTTCTATACCCCTCCATTCCCATTCTGTTCGTGTGCCCATCTAAGTATCTCTTAAATAACTCCAGAGCGCTTGCCTCCACCACTTCGTAGCATGTTCCATACCCCCACCACCCTCTGTGTGAAAAAACTCCCCCTAGCATCCAAATTATATCTTACCCCCCTCACCCTAAGCCCATGACCCCTCGTGCTATTCAAGTCCATCCTAGGAAAAAGCTTAATCCTGTTTACTCTATCTATACCCCTCATAATCTTGTACACCTCTATTAGATCTCGTATGTCTTTCTAAGGAGAACAGCCCCAATTTGCCTAACCTCTCCTCATAACTCAGACCTTCCATACCAGGCAGCATCCTGATAAACCTCCTCTGCACTCTCTCCAGAGTCTCCACGTCCTTCTGGTAGTAAGGCGACCAGAACTGGACGCAGCATTCCAAATGAGGTCTAACCAACGTTTTATACAACTGCAACATTAAAGGCCAGTTCTTGTACTCTATACCCCGTCCTATAAAGGCTAGCATACCATATGCTTTCTTCACAACCTTCTCCACCTGCTCTGCCATCTTCAGAGACTTGTGCACCTGTACCCCCAGGTCCCTCTGCATTTTTATACTTTTAATAGGTCTACCCTTTATCATATACCTCCCCACTACATTCTTTCTCCCAAAATGCATTACATCACATTTATCAGGATTGAATTCCATCTGTCATCTATCAGCCCAAGCTACCAGCCTATGTCCTGCTGCATCGCCTGACAATGCTCCTCATTATCAAGTCCAGCCATCTTTGTATCGTCTGCAAACTTGACCACTCCACTTACTCCCTCTTCCAAGTCATTTATATATATTGGAAATAGAAGAGGTCCCAGTACTGAGCCCTGCGGCACACTACTAGTGACCGACCTCCAGCTAGAAAAACACCCTTCCACTATTACTCTCTGTCTTCTATTACCAAACCAGTTACTTATCCATCTAGCTAACTGTCCTTGTATCCCATGAGCCTTGACCTTCCCAACTAACCTCCCATGAGGGACTTTGTCAAACACCTTACTGAAATCCATATAGACAACATCAACGGCTCGCCCTTCGTCGACTGTTTTCGTCACCTCCTCAAAAAATTCTACTAGATTCATAAGGCACAACCTCCCCTTAACAAAGCCATGCTGCGTGTCCCTAATCAGATCACATCGCTCTAGGTGCCTATATATCCTGTCTCTAAGAATCCCCTCCAACATCTTCCCTACCACTGATGTTTGTTCTTGCTGGAATGCAACTCGAGACAATCCATGTTCCTCTATTTCAACGAAGTGACTATTCTTCCTCCATCATTAACTAGGGACTGAGACAGCGCTGGAAGCTTATAGAGAGTGTAGACGGGATCTTAAAAGGGGTATTAGAAAGGCAAAAAGGGGCCATGAGGTGGCTCTGGCAGGTAGGATAAAGGAAAATCCAAAGGCATTTTACACCTATGTAAGGAGCAAAAGGATGGTTAGAGGCAAGATTGGACCTCTTAGGGACAGAGGAGGGGATCTATGCTTAGAGCCTGAGGGAATGGGGGAGATCCTGAATGAATACTTTGCGTCGGTATTCACGCAGGAGACTGGACAGATGTCTGTGCCTGATGTTGACAAAGTTGAGGATCGGTTGAGAGAAATAAGGATTACGAGGAAAGAGGTGTTGGGGCTGTTAGGCAGCTTAGAGACATATAAAGCTCCGGGGCCTGATGGCATTTACCCCAGGCTGCTAAGGGAGTTGAGGGAAGACTTGGCTGGGCCTCTGACGCAAATCTTTGTCTCTTCCTTGGACACAGGTGAGGTCCCAGAGGACGGGAGGATAGCAAACGTAGTACCGTTGTTTAAAAAAGGTCAGAGGGATCACCCAGGGAACTATAGGCCGGTGAGCTTGACTTCAGTTAGAGGTAAGCTAATGGAGAGGATCCTTAGGGACAGGATGTATGAGCATCTGGAGCGCTGCGATCTGATCAGGGACACGCAGCATGGCTTCGTCAAGGGGAAGTCTTGTCTTACGAATCTAGTGGAATTTTTTGAAGAAGTGACAAAAACAGTTGATGAAGGACATGCTGTTGATGTCGTCTACATGGATTTCAGTAAGGCGTTTGACAAGGTTCCTCATGGTAGACTGATAGAGAATGTGAAGGCGCATGGGATACAGGGTCGGGTATGTAGATGGGTCGAGAACTGGCTCAGGAGGAGGAGACAGAGGGTAGTAGTGGAAGTTTCTTTTTCCGGCTGGAAGCCTGTCACTAGTGGAGTGCCACAAGGCTCAGTACTAGGTCCTCTTCTATTTGTGGTCTACATAAACGACTTGGAAGTTGGGGTAGGTGGTGAGATCAGCAAATTTGCTGATGACACCAAGATGATTGGATTGGCGGGTACAGAAGAGCAGTGTCAGGCAATACAACAGGACATAGACAGGTTGGTAGATTGGGCAGATAGACGGCAAATGGAATTTAATCCAGAAAAATGCGAGGTGATGCATTTTGGCCGGAAAAATGTAGAAGAGAATTATAGGATAAAAGGTAAAACTATACGGAGCATAGAGACGCAGAGAGACTTGGGGGTGCAGGTTCACAAGTCTCTGAAGGTGTCCTCACAGGTGGAGCAGGTGATAAAGAAGGCGTATAGTATGTTAGCTTTCATAGAAAAGGGTATAGAATACAAGAGTAGGGGTTTGATGTTGCAGTTGTATAGAACTTTGGTTAGGCCTCACTTGGAATACTGCGCCCAGTTCTGGTCGCCGTACTATCGGAAGGATGTGGAGTCCTTGGAGAGAGTGCAGAGGAGGTTTACCAGGATGCTGCCTGGTATGGAAGGACTGTCTTATGAGGAACGATTAGATAGACGGGGGTTGTTTTCCCTTGAAAGACGTCGGCTTAGAGGGGATCTCATAGAGGTGTATAAGATTATAAGGGGTATAGATAGAGTAAATGGAGGTAAACTTTTTCCACCTTTAGAAATAGATAGGACGAGAGGTCATGGCCATAGGGTGAGGGGGGCTATGTATAGGACGAATATTAGAGGGCAGTTTTTCACACAAAGGGTAGTGGGGGTGTGGAATGCAATGCCGAGTAAGGTGGTGGGAGCAGGCACGCTGGGGCTGTTTAAGGGTCTCTTGGACAGCCACATGAGCGGTATGCAGATAGAGGGATATATTAGGACTGTTTAACTACGGCTTTTTTCCACAGGTAATTCGGTCCATACTTGACCAACATTGAGCATGCATTCGGCAGGTGGTGCGGGTACAGCTCTTGGATGTTGATTCATGGGTTGCCTGGTACCTCATGTCGTAAATGAGTGCTTTATGTGGACCATCTGAAGGGCACCATGACAGCTCAGAGACTATCGATGTGGCTGTGCAGACACTTGGAATTGGGCCGGTGTCTGCGGGAGTTTGCGCGTTCTCCCCGTGGTTGCGTGGGTTTTCTCCGGGCACTCCGGTTTCCTCCCACAACCCAAAAATTCGCTCTTAGGCTGATTGGGAAACAAATTGTCCCTATGGTGAAAATTTTCCATATTAGGAATAATATATATATTATTATATAGGAATATTAAAATAGGATAATGTATTTGCTACTATATAGTATGACGGCGGCGCGGGCTCGTTGGGCCGAAGGGCCTGTTTCCCGTGCTGTGTTGCTTAAAAAAAAAATCAGTTTAGTGAGTACAGGGTAGCCTATTCCATGTGCAAGTCTAATACCTCAAAATCTGGTTTTCATTTGGTTGAGACACTCATTGTATGGCTAAGCAGTTATTGCTACAATAAAAATTCACACTGTGTATTGAACAGTTATGTACACTCATGGAAATGATTAGTGCCTTAGTTACAGCTCCAAACACAAAGTTCTGCAGCAATAGCGGCAAATGTTTTAACAGCGAGAGCATTAAATCAGAGTCCCATAAGAGTTCTTTTCTCATTGTGCCATTAATTATGAAATAACAAGCCTATTAATTATTTTGCAGCTAACAGATTTTCAATCATCCCACAGCCCATAAATTTCTGATTTTATAAACAATTTATAATATCAAACAAGCTAAATCTACTTGACTATCTAGAAATACACAAATTCAAACACAGAGACAAGAGACGTCACCCAGAAACTATGTAAAAGCTGTTGCACTATTTTGCTCTTCCTTTAATTGCCATTTTCCCTCATTACAGGATTATTCTTCTCACAACATATTAATTGGGACCATTCTTAATTTGAGGAAGCTACTTAAACTAGCTTTGGTTCACTAAAAGTCTTGTATAAGTTACAATTTTTCTACCCATTCATTTTGGCTCAGTCCAACTGGTTATGTAGAAGATTTTCTGATTAAGGCCTCACCTCCAGTTTTGGTAGAACTTTTTCATCCAAGTTGATGTAGCAGGATATTTATAATTTTTACTGCCATCTCCATGCACTATTCTACTTGATTTGTCTAAACTGGGCCCTCACAATATTCTGGCAATACTTCTGAAGATTTGGGCTCCAAATCTTGCTGCAAGCCTGACCAAGCCGTTCAATACAGCTACAACACTGGCATCTATCCTGGCAATGTGAAAAATCACCCAAGCATATTTTGTACTCAAATAACCAGGACAAATCCAACCTGGCCAATCACTACCCCAATCATCTGTAAAGTGATGGAAGAACTCATCAACTGGGCTGCCAAGGAGGACTTGCTAAACAATGACCTGCTCATTGACACTAAATTAAGGTTTCAACAGGGCCACTCAGCTCTTGACCCCATTACATAGACAAAAGAACTGAACTCTAGAGACAAGGTCAGAGGGACTTATTTTTGACATCAAGCCAGGATTTGGCCAAGTATAATATCAAGCCCCAGTAAACCTGGAGTCAATGGAAATCAGGGTGGAAACCCCTCTGCTGGTTGGAATCATATCCAGCAAAAAGGAAGATGGTTGTGAACTTGTTTTAATTCATTTATGGGGCACGCGCATTGCCGGCTAGACAAGCATTTATTGCCTGTCCCTAGTTGCTCAAGAAGGTAGTGGTGAGCTGCCTTCTTGAACCACTGCATAGCTACACCAATAGTGCTACTGGGAAGAGTGTTCCAGAATTTTGACCCAGTGACAATGAAGGAATGGCGTGTGGGTGTCTGTGTCTGTGTGTCTAAGTGCGTGCACATGCATGGTTGGGGGAGTGGTGTTTGCCACTGACCAGAAACTGAACTCGCCTGGTCATATAAATGCAGTGGCTACAAAAGCAGTTCAGAGACAAAGAATCCTGCAACAAGAAACTCCCCTCCAGACTTCCCAAAACTTGTTCACTATCTACAAATCACAAGTCAGAAATGCAATGGAATACTCTCCCCTTGCCTCCAATAACACTCAATAAGCTCAATATCATCCAGGACAAAAGAGCTCACTTGCTTGGCATCCCATCCACAAATGTTCACTTTCTCTACCATTGACGCACAGTAACAGCAGCACGTATCTAGAGTCTTTAGGGAGCAACTTCCAAACTTACAACATATAGAAGTGCAGAAGGTGGATGGAAACACCATCAACTACAAGCCCCCCTCCAAGCCACATACCATCTCGACTGGGAAATAAATCATCATCCCTTCAACGTCATGGGGTCAAAACCTGCAACTTCCTCCCTAACAGTACCATAGGCACATATGCCAGATGAACTGCAGCAGTTCAAGAAGGCAGCCTATCACCATCTTCTTAAGGGCAATTAGGGACAGGCAATAGGTGCTGGCCTGGTCAGCAACACAGTCATCCCACAAATGATTTTTTTTTAAAAATCCTTGTGTATTGCTGTCTTGTTTAAAAAACTCAAGCAGCAAATAATACAGGAAAAAATTGTTTCAATAATACGACAGTCATATGTATAAACATACATGTACAACATAGGATTTGCTGATGTTACCTATGGATGTCAAATGCATGATGACACTGCCAGGATTTTTCTGATCTCTCTGTTGCGTTTAACTCCAAGATTGGTTGATGGTGCTTGTTTGCTCTGTTATTGTTCTCAGGTCACAATATTTATGATAACTGGTTAATTTAAATTCCACTTTGTATGGATTTCTGGGACTTTTGCCATTGTTATATGGATTGCACACACCCTTTTAAGATAAGTCAGTGGCCTCGGTCACAGGAAATAACACAACTGAATGGCAAAGAGATTTTCTTCCTGAGAGACACCTAAAGGTAGAATAGAGTAAGCATTTAAAGTTCTCTTTAATCCCCTCATGATAGAACATAGAACATAGAACAATACAGCACAGAACAGGCCCTTCGGCCTTCGATGTTGTGCCGACCAAAATAAAAAGCAATGCCCCTCCTAACTAAACCATTCCCTTCTCATCCATATACTTATCAACTAACCTCTTAAACGCCACCAAACTTGGCGCATCTACAACAGCTGCAGGCAGGGCATTCCACTCCCTAATCACTCTTTGAGTAAAGAACCTACCTCTGATATCCGTCCTATAACTCATACCCCTTAATTTAAAGCTGTGTCCCCTCGTGCTAGCTTTCTCCATCCTAGGAAAAAGGCTATCACTGTCCACCCTATCCAAACCTCTAATCATCTTATATGCTTCAATAAGATCCCCCCTTAGCCGCCTCCTTTCTAACGAAAACAACCTCAAATCCTTCAACCTCTCTTCATAGGACCTGCCCTCCATACCAGGCAACATCCTAGTAAACCTCCTCTGTACCCTCTCCAATGCCTCCACATCTTTCTTATAATGTGGCGACCAGAACTGCACACAATACTCCAAGTGCGGCCGCACTAGAGTTTTGTACAGTTGCAACATGATGCTGCGGCTCCTAAATTCAATCCCCCTACCAATAAAAGCTAAGACTCCATATGCCTTCTTAACAACTTTATCCACTTGACTGCCTACTTTCAGGGATCTATTGACACATACACCAAGATCCTTCTGTTCCTCAACACTATTAAGAGCCCTACCATTAGCCCTATACTCTACACATTTATTGTTCCTGCCAAAGTGCATTACCTCACACTTTTCCACATTAAACTCCATTTGCCACCTCTCGGCCCAGCTCTGCAACTTGTCCAAGTCACTCTGTAAACTAAAACACCCCTCTTCACTATCTACCACACCACCAACTTTAGTATCATCTGCAAATTTACTGATCCATCCCTCAATACCCTCATCCAGATCATTTATAAAAATTACAAACAGCAGGGGCCCCAAAACAGACCCCTGAGGCACACCACTTGTCACCGAACTCCACGATGAATATCTCCCATCAACCACCACCCTCTGTCTTCTATCTGCCAGCCAATTCCTAATCCAATTAGCTAAATCACCCTCTATTCCACACATCTGCATTTTCTGTAGAAGTCTTCCATGGGCCACCTTATCAAACGCCTTACTAAAGTCCATATATACTACATCAACCGCCTTACCCCCATCCACCTCTCTGGTCACTTTCTCAAAAAACTCAATGAGGTTAGTAAGGCATGACCTACCCTTCACGAAACCATGCTGACTATCCCCAATCAATTCATTTCTCTCTAAATAACTATAAATCCTATCCCTAATAATTCTCTCCAATACCTTGCCCACCACAGAAGTAAGACTCACTGGCCTATAATTCCCAGGAAGGTCTCTCTTCCCCTTCTTAAACAATGGGACCACATTCGCCATCCTCCAGTCCTCCGGAACCACACCCGTAACCAACGATGATATAATTCCATTGATATGATGATAATTCCATTCCTCAAAGGTGCCCTCTGTGGCATCATAATTGGACATCATTTTGCATGTGAATCCAGACAGATAGTTAAACATCAGCCAGAACCCCTGTTCATTTATCCACTGATCTTTGAATGAATGGCAGATAATTACAGATGGGTTGTCAGGTGTCAGTTGTGACTCAGTTGGTAGTACACTTGTTCTGGATTCAGAATGTTGCATGTTTAAGACACACTCTAGGACTTTAGCACAAAAATCCAGGTTGACACACTCCATTGCAGTCCAATGAGTCACCATACCAAAACCTGCTCTGCCCTCTTAGATGAACATAAGCAACCTCATCAGTTAATCAACATCTCCAAAAGAATAATCTGGAGCTAATTAGTCATCCCAATTCCTACGTTAGAATAGTGACTACACTCCAAGAGCACTTCAGCATATACTGTGTTTGTGAAAGTCACTACAGTAAGTCTATTACAACTCTCACCAATTTTTACAGATAAATCATAGAAAGCATTCTTTCCAGTTGTATCACACCATGGTATGGCTCCTGCTCTGACCAAGACCATAAGAAACCACAAATGGTTGTGAATGCAGCCCAGTCCATCACGCAAACTATCCTTTCATCTACTGACTTGGGAAAGCATAATCAAGGACCCCATTCAACCCAGAAATGTTCTCTTCCACCTTCTTCCATCAGGAAAAAGATACAAGTCTGAAAACACATACTGACAGACACAAGAGTAGCTTCTTTCTTGCTGTCATCAGAATTTTGAATGGTCTTATCATATACTAAGGTGATCCTTCTCTTCAACCTATCTGTAACAGCAATATGATATTCTGCACCCTACCATTTTCCACTTTCCTTATGTACTTCATGAATAGTTTGTTTTGCCTGCATAGCACCTAATAATACTTTACTGTATCTTACCTAGTACACATGAAAAGAAATAAAAAACCCATAAATAAAACATAAGCATGTCTGACTTTTTATTAAGACTCATTGCCTTTGCACATCACCTTAAGATAGGCAAAGCACTTTGTCCCTCTTCAGTGTTCAATGCACTCAACCACACCACCTGTGGCATAGCCACAAGATTTTTTTTGACTGAAATTATATAGATGATAATGTAAGCAGAATAAGCAGCAAGCTCGTAGATAACACCAAGATTTGTAGGTTGATTAACAGTGGAAGTCATAGCTTATAGGAAGGTTTCATGGATTGGTCAGATGGCAGAGCAGTAGTAGATGATATTTAACCTTGATAAGTGAGAGATGATGCACTTTGCAAGTGACAACATAGCATTTAATAAATGGCAGGACACAAGGAAACTAAGAACAGATGGATCATGAGATACTCATTCATAGATCCCTGAAGGCTGCAGAGCAAGCAAATAGGTTAGTTAAGAAGGCATATACAACACTTGCTTTTATCAGTTGTGACACTGAGCACAAGAGCAAGGAGATAATCTTGGAGCTATACATAACATTGGTTAGGCAACAGCTGAATTACCATGTGCAGCTCTGGTCATTTCACCATAGGAAGGATTGGTCACGCTTGAGGGAGTACAGAAGATATTCACCATGATGTTGCACGCGATGAAGCATTTGAACAAAAAGGAGGGACTAGATAGGCTTTGTTTTCTTTAAAAAGAGATGGTCGAGGGAGAACATGACTGAGATGTATAGGGGTATAGACAGAATGAATAAGAAGCAGCTGTTCTCCTTGATGAGTCAATCACAAGGAGGCACAGTTTTAGAGTAAGTGGGGGGGGGGGAGATACAAGAAAAACATTTTGCATGCAGAGGTGGTGAGAATCTGGAGTGTACTGCCTGAGAAGCTAGAAATGTTACAGCCTTCAAAAAGTATTTGGATAAGTACTTGAAGCATAATATACAAGAATGCAGAAGTGTAGGAAAATGGGACTGGTGTAACTTTAGTGGTAGTTATTGTCATTGCAAACTCCATGGGCTTTTTCTGTGCTCTATGGCTCTACAGTTCTAACTACTTCACAGCCTCTCTTCAGTGATACAGGTCTCACCTGATTCAATTCCTATCTGTTGCAGCACGCAACAGCTTTTTGACAATTAGTCACAATGTTCCATTCCCTTCTTTTCTTCACCTTCATATTGAAAATACCAAGCAGCAACATATGTGCCAGTAGTTACCTTTAATACACTATCAACTATGATTTTGCAACTGACATTGTGCTGTATATCTGTCAATGTTATGCTGAGTCAGGACTTCTTGCAGTTCAACGTTGGTAGGTTTGATGTCAGTTTGTGTCTAGTTTGTGCTCGAATGTCTGCTCTATATCTTCTACTTCCTATTCTGTAACCTTTTTTGACTACCTGCTCAGATTTAACAACTTCAGTGTCCCATTTAAACCCAATGGAACATCAATGTTCCAACTGATCTATCATAACTCTTTACATCCACTTCCACCACGTACTCAATGCCAACTGGCCCTTACTATAACAAAAGAGAACGAGGCAGAAGGCGGGGGAGGAGTGGCATTATTAGTCAAAGACTGTATCACAGTGACAGAAAGGAAGTTTGATGAGGACTTGTCTGTTGAGGTAGTATGGGCTGAGATTAGAAACAGGAGAGGAGAGGTCACCCTGTTGGGAGTCTTTTATAGACCGCCTAAAAGTTCTAGAGAGGTAGAGGAAAGGATTGCAAAGTCGATCCTGGACAGGAGTGAAAGTAATAGGGTAATTGTTATGGGGGACTTTAACTTTACTAATATTGATTGGAATAGCTATAGCTCTAGCTCGTTAGAGGGGTCAGTTTTTGTACAAAGTGTGCAGGAAGGTTTTTTGACTCAGTATGTAGATAGGCCAACTAGAGGTGAGGCTACATTGGATTTGGTGCTGGGCAATGAGCCAGACCAGGTGTTAGGCTTGGAAGTTAGTGAACATTTTGGTGATAGTAACCACAATTCGGTAATGTTCACCTTAGTGATGGATAGGGATAGGCACGAACCTGGGGGCAGCAGTTGTAGCTGGGGGAATGGTAATTATGAGGCCATTAGGAGGGAATTAGGGTGCATAGGTTGGACTAGGAAACTACAGGGACTGGGAACATCTGGAATGTGGAGCTTATTCAAGGAGCAGCTGCTGCGAGTCCTTGATAAGTATGTCCCTGTCAGGCAAGGAGGAAACGGTCGAGTAAGGGAACCTTGGTGTACTAAAAAAGTTAATTCGCTGGTTAAAAGGAAAAAGGAGGCTTATGTCAGGAAGAGGCTTGAAGATTCAGTTAGTGCACTGGATAGCTATAGATTAGCCAGGAGGGAGCTAAAGAGGGAGTTGAGAAGAGCTAAAAGAGAACACGAGAAGACTTTGGAAGATAGGATCAAGGAGAATCCTAAAGCTTTCTTTAGATATGTTAAGAATAGAAGATTGGTTAGGGCAAGATTAGGGCAGGTCAGAGATAGCAGTGGGAAGTTGTGCGTGGAGCCTGAAGAGATTGGAGAGGCACTGAACAAATATTTCTCTTCGGTATTCACGCAGGGAGATGTAAATGTAGTTGTGGAGAACACTGGGATACAGGGTTGTAAACTGGAAAGTATTGAAGTAGATAAGGAGGATGTGCTAGATATTCTTGAGGGTTTGAAGTTAGATAAGTCCCCTGGGCCGGACGGGATTTACCGTAGGATTCTCTGGGAGGCGAGAGAGGCGATTGCAGAGCCTCTGGCTCTGATCTTCAGGTCGTTGTTGGTTACAGGTATAGTGCCAGAAGACTGGAGGATAGCGAACGTGGTCCCATTGTTCAAGAAGGGGAATAGAGACTTTCCTGGGAATTATAGACCCGTGAGTCTTACTTCTGTTGTGGACAAAGTATTGGAAAGAATTATTAGGGATAGGATTTATAGTTATTTAGAGAGAAACGAATTGATTGGGGATAGTCAGCATGGTTTTGTGAAGGATAGGTCATGTCTTACTAACCTTATTGAGTTTTTTGAAAAAGTGACCACAGAGGTGGATGGGGTAAGGCAGTCGATGTGGTATACATGGACTTTAGTAAGGCGTTCAATAAGGTGCCCCATGGAAGGCTTTTGCAGAAAATGCAGATGTATGGGATTGAGGGTGATTTAGCTAATTGGATTAGGAATTGGCTAGCTGATAGAAGACAGAGGGTGGTGGTTGATGGAAGTTATTCATCGTGGAGTTCGGTGACAAGTGGTGTACCTCAGGGATCTGTTTTGGAGCCCCTGCTGTTTGTAATTTTTATAAATGATCTGGATGAGGGTATTGAAGGATGGATTAGTAAATTTGCGGATGACACCAAAGTCGGAGGAGTGGTAGATAGTGAAGAGGGGTGTTATAGTTTGCAGAGAGACTTGGACAAGTTGCAGAGCTGGGCCGAGAGGTGGCAAATGGAGTTTAATGTGGAAAAGTGTGAGGTAATTCACTTTGGCAGGAATAACAAATGTGTAGAGTATAGGGCTAATGGTAGGACTCTTAATAGTGTTGATGAACAGAGGGATCTTGGTGTATGTGTGCATAGATCCCTGAAAGTTGGCAATCAAGTCGATAAGGTTGTTAAGAAGGCATATGGAGTCTTAGCTTTTATTAGTAGGGGGATTGAATTTCGGAGCCGCAACGTCATGTTGCAACTGTACAAAACTCTAGTGCGGCCGCACTTGGAGTATTGTGTGCAGTTCTGGTCCCCACATTATAAGAAAGATGTGGAGGCATTGGAGAGGGTACAGAGGAGGTTTACCAGGATGTTGCCTGGTATGGAAGGCAGGTCTTATGAAGAGAGGCTGAGGGATTTGAGGTTGTTTTCGTTAGAAAGAAGGCGGCTAAGAGGAGACCTTATTGAAACATATAAGATGATTAGAGGTTTAGATAGGGTGGACAGTGATAGCCTTTTTCCTAGGATGGAGAAAGCTAGCACGAGGGGACATAGCTTTAAATTAAGGGGTGGTAGTTATAGGACGGATGTCAGAGGTAGGTTCTTTACCCAGAGGGTGGTAAGGGTATGGAATGCCCTGCCTGCTGCAGTTGTAGATGCGCCAAGTTTGGTGGCGTTTAAGAGGTTAGTAGATAAGTTTATGGATGAAAAGGGAATGGTTTAGGTTAGAGGGTCATTGCTTTTTGTTAATTGGTCGGCGCAACATCGAAGGCCGAAGGGCCTGTTCTGCGCTGTAATGTTCTAAAATACCCATCACCTCAACCCAACTTTACTATTTTCAAGCTCCACTTTAGAGAAACTCCCTCAACCAGTACTCCACTCACTCACCTTTCATTCTATATTAATCTCACTCATTTATCAAACATATTCTTACTGGTCTGCGTTGGCCCCTTACAATTCTGATCCACTAATTTATTTTCCTTCCAT
The DNA here is from genome assembly GCA_024679065.1 of Sphyrna mokarran. Classification (NCBI taxonomy): domain Eukaryota; kingdom Metazoa; phylum Chordata; class Chondrichthyes; order Carcharhiniformes; family Carcharhinidae; genus Sphyrna; species Sphyrna mokarran. Next base: position 7,208,242 of record JAGIQG010000022.1, read on the forward strand.
CATCTGTGGCAGAGTTTTCAGCCATCTTGTTCCTCCATACAGAAATTCTCTCCCTAAACTCTTCCATTTTAATCTCTGGTCACATTCAAATACCCCCAAATCCTTTCTTGTGACATCCACTTGTAAAATAATATAGAAGGAAATTTGACTTCATTAAAGTAAATACACAACTGTAACCAGGCTAACTGCCCAAATTTCAGTTTGATATTTATAAAAAGAGACTTAATAGGTCAAAATGCTCAAAGATCTGACAGACTATTAACAGAACAAAGCAGGATACAACACTCAAACACCAATGCTGGTTTTTAAGAAATATATATTTTTCTTTTAAATATAAATTTAACATGCTTTCAACTTTAAGCTTCTCATATTTGCAACTAGGAAACTCAATGACAAAGGTCACTGATTAGACAATGATTGGGCAACTTATAATCCATTATTACATATGATTCTAGAAATTTTACCAATGTTTTCAGAATTGCAATCCTAAATCCTGTCTCTTATTTTGAAAATAAAGACATTGAGCATGAGCCAAAATCAGCTCAGACTGCAGTAATTTTCAGTATCTCTATCCCATGCTCACATGGAGGCAAATTCTCCCTGATAGATTACCAAAACACACAGCTTAAGTAGGAATATATAACTTTGCTGCACAAATATCAACCTGTACTAAGAAACTAAAATCCTTTACAACTTAAAAAAAAGTATTTAGACAGGTCAGAGACTTCGTCCCAAGTTTCCAACCTCCTCCTATATTAGCAATCTAACAAGATTAAAGTAATTAAAAACAAGTTCTTTTTTCTTACAATGTTAAATTTACCTGATTAAAGTAATCAAAAATAAACACACTCTTGGCTGCAATATGACAAGTACTTTAATGTTGCTACCATGTCTAACTTGCACTTCATAGAATGGAATCCCTATAGTGCAGAAAGAAACTATTTGGCCCACTGACTCTGATGAGTTTCTGACCCACCTCTTTAATTGCACAGATTTACCACGTTTAATCCTTTTAACCTACATCTTTAAACGTTAAGTGGCAATTTAGCATGGCCAATCCATCTAACCTGCATATTTTTGGTCTTTTCTTCACCATAGTATCAGCTCGCTTTAACCTTCCCTTTTCTCTTAGTGAATAAACGCAAGTTTAAAAAGGTTTTGCTTAATGTCACAATTTCTCGACCTATGCATTGATTCTCAGGTAGGTCAACCATCAAGGAAATCCAATACTCACCCAACTCTAGTCTAACGCTTTAGTACAAGCTCATCACCGTGTCTTTCTTCCTGACATTTTTCCCTCCAACTTAATGGATGCAAACCAGAATCATATTCCTGCATCCACTCTAGCCTTCAACTTCCCTGGCTACCTGGGTTCAAGCACTTTTGCACTAATAATTGACTTTGAGCTGAGTTGCTTGCTTTTTCAATCTTTCCAAGCAACATGTCACTGCAATTTCCCTCTGCTCCTCCTTCAATTCTTTTACTTTCCATCAATTGATCTCTCTGTACTCTATCAGTGGTAGCTGTTCCTTCAGTCTTTTTGAAATTCCATTCAAATTTCCAACTCACACCACCTTAACAGTCTCAAAAGCCATATCAAGAACTTTTTCCTTCAACCAATTTCAGGGGTCCCTTTCCCTCCCACACATTTCCAAATCTCCCTAACGTGTCACATTTGTTTCCTAACATCACACAACAGCTTTACAACATCTTTCCATGCAAGAGAACTACAAAAATACACATCACTGAATTGACCCAGTACTGCAATTGAAGGGCTATTATTGGCCCTCGCACTCTTGGTAAGTTATCATAAAAATACCGCATCAGAAAAACAGAGATTGGCTTAGATGATGATAAAATTGGAATTGACTCATAATGCCCGTCAACATTCAATCTCTAAGCTCATGAGATGAATTGGCACTTGGGAGGTGAGGTGCTAGCACGAGTAAAAATGATTTTCCAATAATAATTAGCGTCTTGTGATGGGAAGGATAACTATACAAAATGTATTGAAGCATTCCATCACAAACCCCAACCTTACACACAGACCATTCAGCAAATGGGTGACCCATACAGAGACAAGCAATGATGAGATGGAGTACAGAAAAGAGATAGAGAATCTGGTGCAATGACAATAATCTCTCTCTCAATGTCAACAAAATGAAGGAGATAGTCAACGGCTTCAGGAAGTGTCATGGAGGACATGCCCATCTACATCAACAGGGATGAGGTGGAAATGGTCGAAGGCTTCAAGTTTCTATGCACCCAGATCACTAATAACCTATCCTGGTCCCTCCAAGCCAATGCTAAGAAAGTCTATCATGCTTTTACTTTCTCAAAAGGTTAATTTCTGCTTTATCACCGTTTACTAATGCATGTGACAATAATAAATCAAATCAAAATGAAAATAGGATCACAGGTTTAGTTCCAAGCCATTCTCACCAAAGATGGCTGTCCAAGTGTTACAAATGGTCTCATGATCCTTGTTAAAAGGAGGAAAACATTTTGCAGTTCAAAGGCTACAATTGGCCTTGACATCCCAAGCAGGAAAAAATAAATCAAAGTGGTAATTCTGTGTTAAGAGACAAAGCTTGACAATTGGTTCTCGGATTTGAATATTTTATAAACTCTACCAAGATCACAAATGTATTTCTATTAAGAAGATACCAAAAGGCAAGTGGCACCAATAAATTCTTGTTTGGGTACAGTTCCAATAACTCCGGCAAAGGTGGGACAAGAAAACTGACTACAAATACTTGACATGAAAAACAAAATCAACATTACAACAATGATTAGAGACTACAGGAGCTTTAAGTCACTGATTCGATATTTTCGCAAATAACCTACATTAATTAAGTTTATGTATTAGTGTCTCAAGTAGGTTTACATTAACAATGCAATGAAGCTATTGTAAAAAATCCCTTAGTCACCATTCTCCAGTACCTGTTCAGGTACACTGAGGGAGAATTTAGCGTGGCCAATGGACTTAATCAGCACATGTTTGGGTCTGTGGGAAGAAACCACAGCACCCGGATGAAACCCATGCAGAGACGGGAAGAACATGCACACGCCACACAAACAATGACCTAAGCTGGGAATCAAACCCAGGTCTGTGCCACCCAGCATTCTTAAGCATTTAATGAAATGATGCATAATATAATATGCCCAATATTTGATGCTAAAGAGGCTTATGCAACTGATTTAAACAAAATCATAATCATTTTGTTTTTTTACATCATGGCCTTTATATATAGGCTGCAAACTGTGTCCAATGTTGTGGGGCATCTTTGAGGTAAAAACAATTTATCACACAAATAACTTCAACAGTTCAGGGAAAATTAACCACAGATTGGGTGAACCATGCTTTTATTTATACTGGATGCTGAATAAAGATGGGAGATGGTGGAGTTGATCATATTTGACACCTGAACCATTCCACAGATTATTCACCTCTCTACGTTTTGTAGTTCATTTATGATAAACGGGGAAACAGTCTTGTTTTGAACACTGAAGTTGACAATATGCACAAAGTATCATATTCCATAGTTTATCACAGTCTTTATTTATATTCAAAACTCAAGACTTTCTTGTGTTACTCACTTCAGCTCTTCCCTCCAACCTTCATTCTCCTAGTTTCAGATGTGATGCAGTATTCACTTCAAAGTTCAAACTTGCGTAAGGGAAGTCCACAAATTTGGATGATATTATGGGCTTAAAAGGCAATTAATGCTTTTTGAGAGAGAAGTGACCGAGATGCAGTAAAAAGGTAGGCAGTTTGGGTTAAGATCCATTAAAGGACATATTTGTTGAACCTAAACTAGAATAATTCTAATTGTTCAAGGGCAAAATACGACATCAGAAAATCTGAAAAAAATGGAATACATTGGAAATGCTCAACAGGTCTGGCAGCATAGATCAAGAGGCCTAAAAGGTTAACTTTCTCTCACCATAGATGCATCCAAACTCAAGTATTTCCAGCATTTTCTAATTTTTTAATTTCTAACTACCCAGGTTGCCACAGAGATAAAGCTAACACAAGACACTTACTCGAGAAAACAGTTTCAATAGAAGGCCTGCTTGATAAAGCATTCTGTCAAGTATTTGAAGAGAATGTCCTGGCACAAGATAATACTCACCAGCATCTATACACTTCCCTCATAAAAGCACGAAGAAATTATCCAACACATAAATGCACAAGAGTTAGCCACAAATCATTTCAAAACTTCAAATACTTATCCAACCCCTTGTACAATGCAGTATCTAAATCCCAAATCAGAAGTATTTCCAACTGACTATAGACATTTAGAGAATACACTTTTAGCAGTTTCTTCCCCACCATTTTGAAGATGAAATTCTTCACGCCTAAACAACTGAAGGTAATTTACTGTGCTTCGCAGTAAACTGAATTCTGCTAACAAGCCGTTTATATTGTGATGCAAAGTCACCATGTATTATGATGTTGCACATCAGTATTTTTCTAACACTTAAAGAAAACCATCCAAACGTGTGCGTAGGCAGTCTAAAAGTAGATGTGGCTCAATAGCTTGATATAAATGTACCTGATTTAGCTTGCATTATAACTCCTCTGCAAGAAAAAAAATAATTTTCAGGCAGCTTCCTATGGAATGTACTGACAAAGGAAGCAACAGTCCTATATCCAACATTACCAATAATCAGAACAGCCATTTGACTTAACAAATATCCCACAGAATTGTTACAACGCAGGAGACAGCCATTTGATCTCTGGTGTCTACACTGGCTCTCTGACAGAAATTCACATGATGCCAATCGCCCATCTTTTCCTAACTCTGTAAATTCTTTCTTTCTTTTCAAAGAACGATCTAATTCCCTTTTAAATACTTTGAAGTAGCATCTAACACTTCAGGTGGAGCATTCCAGACCCTGTAAAGTCTCATTCTCGATCCTTCCATAAGTGGAAACAGTTTTTCTCCAATTCTACTTGTCCAAGCCCTTCATGATTTTGAATACCACCATCAGATTTCCCCTGAGCCCTTTTTTCTCCAAGAGAAAACAGTCCTAGCTTCTCCATTTCATCTTCATAACTGAGGTTTCTCATCATTGGGACCATTCTCATGAATCTCAGGATAATTTTCATGGCTTTCTCTTGTATTTTGTCACATTACCACAATTCTCACCTGCTAACTTATTCTGTGAAGGGTCACAGATGTGTAATCACTATCATATCGTACTATGGATTCAAACAAATTCCATCACCAAACTGCTCTGAACAAATAATGGGGAGGTGGTGACACAATGACACTGCCACAGGACTAGTAATTCAAAAACCCAGGATCATGCTCTGGGAACCCAGGTTCATATTCACCATACCAAATGGTGAAATTTCAATTCAATATAATTGTGACCATGAAAACCCATCTGCTTCACCAGTGTCCTTTAAGGAAGGAAACCTGCCATTCTTATTTAGTCTGGCCTATGTGAACTCTAGCATCACAGCAATGTGATGAATTCTTTAAAAAAATGCCCTTTGAAATGGCCTGGAGAGAGATTCAATTCAAGGAAAATTAGGAACATGCAATAAACTTCCTCCCAGATCTCTCCTTCATTATCCAGTTCAAATAGCTGCCTTTGCTTTGCTCCATTTTTATTTATTCAATTGAAACGAGAACATCCAGCAATCTCTTCCTTTCCCAACCCCAAACTGTTACCTACAGAAACCCTCCCCACCCAACAATTTGTCCCTTGCTGTACTGATATAAAGACTTGCACCCTCGGACACAATGTCTGTAGGCAGATGTTCAGCTTTCACAGGCACATCAACAACATTTAGCTTTACTTCTCCACCACCTTTCTAATGCACTGTTGTCTGCTTGTCCAATATCAAGGCTTGCATAAGCCACAATTTCCTCCATCAAGATTCAAAGTCACTGCAGATCCTATAAGTTGTCCTCCCTAATATTGTATGCCTCCATCTAATTGTTATTAATTCTGTTGTCACCAAATTCTAATGCTTTCATAGTTGGAGTTCAATCCTCAACCCTCGAAACTCCTTGCTCACATACAACTACATCGATTGTTAGACTTCAGTCACAGTAATGTGCCCAACTCTGGGCATCATACTTCAATGATCCCATATCCTAAGACAGGGTGCAGAAAAGACTTACAAAAGGATACCAGAGTTGAAGGACTCAGTTACGTAGATATACGACAGATGCTTAAATTATTTTCCTTAGTATAAAGAAGATCAGGTTATTAGAAAAGTTTTTGATTGAGTAAATAGAGAGAATGCTTTCACTGGCATGGCACTGACAACTAGATGACCCAGGTACAAGAAAAGAACGAAAGGGGAATAAGACTTTTCTTCTCAACTGAGGTATGATCTGGAATGTGGTGCCTGAGTGATAGCAGAATGAATAGTATCTATCAAAAGGAATTTGATATAAACTTGCAAAAGGAAAAATAGCTATTTCCACTATTTGGAAAGATCAAGAATATGGATGCAAATAACTCTTAAGAGCGTGCAATTAAGCTGAAAGGCTTCCGTTTGCACTGTTTTATTCTATGGTTCTAAATACCATTCACTCCTAACCTTGCTGCACTACAAGAGCTCCCAGTCCTCAAAAGCTCCAATTTAAAATGTTCATCTTTGTATTTTAAATCATGTTGAGGCCTTGCTCTTCACTATAGAATTTACAATCCTTTCTTTTGAATTTTCCATTCCTCTACTCTGGCATTCTATGCATGCCCTTCTTCACTTTTGTTCCACGCATATACTCATCTAGGCTCCAAATTCCCTCCAAAACCCAAAAGTTTTCTGAGGAACTCTTCTGTGATAAAGCTTTAAAAAAGCTACCTGATTAATTCTTCCTATCTACCATTTTAGATACATACTTTTCCACCAACAGAACATGGCTGAGAACACTATGGGATGTACTACATCATCGTGCCAAAATAACTTTGACAATATCTCCCAAGTCCACAACATCTGGTCATCCGAACAAAGGCAGCAGGTACATAAGAACATATTACTCCCAGATGCTTACTTTGCCATCCTGACTTGGAAATACATTGCACAACCTTTATCGTTGTTCCAAAATCTTGGAACTCCTACAGAGTAGCAGACAGTATGCAGCTGTCCAAGAAGGCAGTTCATCACACAGCTTAAGGAAATTAGGGATAGACAATAAATGCAGCACTTGCCATTCTCTTTCATGAATGGACAAATAAAAACAAATCTCCTCCTTTACCTTAACATCTGATTACACCTCTGGTGAAATGCCTTGGGACAGAGTTCCCTAGGTGAGAACGAATGACACAAAGGAATAAGATGTTCCATTTTTGATTCATGGATTTTGCTCCAGCATAGGGGAGAGAGGTCACCTTCAGCACCAATGACATCAACAAGTAGTTTAAAGTATGCAACACAACGCATTTCTTCTTGACAACAATCTGGACTTGTCAGAGAGGCGTACAAAGGATGCAATTCCTTCAGAAGATAAAATAACAATTTTAAAGCTAATAGCCAAATCTGGAGTATCATATATAAATGTCCTTGATGCTAAAAAAACTCCTTTAATCTGCACTAGTCCTTTTGCTGTAATTGATGAAAGTTGAAATAGTTTATTGCAATAATGTCGCTAAGCTGAGAATAGGGTCACTCTCATACAATGATAAGAATTAAGGTTGTGTCTAGAGAACTGCACAAATCTGTACCTTTAGAAGAAATTCAGACTGTTTGCTGTTCTTGTCCACACCTTCAGAAGAGGATGCAAGATAACATACCATAACTTCAGTCATCATGCTATCTTTAACAAATAGAACTTTCTGGTGTCTCTGGCATGTGGATAGCACCAATGCACAGTGGTTAGCAATGCTGCCTCAATAGTGCCAGGGACCCAGGTTCGCTTCCAACTTGGGTCATTGTGCAGAATCTGCACAGACATTCTTCCATCTGCGTAAGTTTCCTCTGGGTGCTCCAATTTCCTTTCAGAGTCTGAAATATCTGCTGGTTAGATGCCTTGACCATGCTAAATTTTCCCTTAATGTTCCCGAACGGACAGTGGAAAATGGTGATGAGAGAATTTTTGACACTGCAATGAAGTCACTGTCAACGTAAGCCTACTTGTGACCCTAATAAACTTTAAACTATGTTGTAAAATATTCACAGTTGTTCCACAAAAGTGATTTATTGCACTTCAGCATCCAATCCCATTACAAATAAGTATTGGGTGGTTAAAAACTAACTTACCTACAAAATATTGAGGCACCATTGCTAATCACTATGCATTGGTGCTATCCATAAGATAGCGACATCTGGAAATTCTAAATCTTTAAAGATGCCATGTTGACTGAAGTAACAGCTGTTATCTTGCATCCTCTTCTGAAGGTGTGGACAAGAACAGCGAACAGCCTGAATTTCAAATGCCTGCCCTCAATAAAGTTTCATTGCCAAATCAAAATCTAGCTTGAGAAGATTTCATAATGTAACAATAACATCTTTGCACAGAAACAATCCAAAAATGAGAAGTAAAATTCCTAAGACTAAGTGAAACTGAATTATCTTATTCAGTCACTAAACCAATGGCTTCTTGTACCACGTGAACAAGAGAGGCGCAGGCAGAGTTGTTTTAAATTATGAAAGTTCTGCCTTCAGTGTCTTCTGGCAAAATCCAAAGATTATAACTTTGCCAAGATTGCGTTATAACGAACCACCAGAAGATGTGCAAGAACAGTCAAGGGCAATGGACCATTCATTCATTTCTCCTTCGAAAGCATTTATGCGCTGTACCAATTCTGAGATTTGGCACCCATTCAGTACCCTGAAACAGCGCAACTGAGATTAAGAACTCACCTTACAAGGGGGTCATAAGCACTGTTCACATCTGTCAAAGCATAAATAGCAAACTTTGCGGCTATTTTACAGCATTATTCACACACAATATATTGTGATCAGATCAGAAGGTGTAGGAAAGAAGATTCACCAGAATGGTTCTGAGGATAGATTGGCAAAGCTGAGGTTGCTCTTCTTAGAGAAGGCCGGGGTGTTCAAAATCATGAGACGCCTGGATAGAAGATTTGAAGAAACTATTCCCATTGCAGAAGGGTTGAGGACATGCAGACACTGATTTAAGAAGCAGGGCAAAAGAACCAGAGGCAACATGAAGACAATCATTTTGATGTTGTGAATGGTGAAGATCTGAAATGCACTGCCCGAGTTGTGGCGGAGGAAGATTCAAACATGGCTTTCAAAAAAGAATCTGATAATTATCCAAAGGGCAGGACTACCGCTACCAGCAAAAGGCTGGAAGAGACTAGCCAGATTGACTATACAGATTGCCAACATGGACATGAAAAGCTGAATGGCTTCCTATGAACCTATAATCGTATCAGCATGGTAGCACAATGGTTAGCACTGTTGCCTAATAGCAGACCTGAGTTTAATTCCTGGCTTTGGTCACTGTCTGTGTGGAGTTTACATGTTCTCCCCGTGTCTGCATGGGTTTCCTCTGGGTGTTCCGGTTTCCTCCCACAGCCCGAAAGTAGTTCTGGTTAGGTGCATTGACTCAAACAGGCATTGGAGCGTGGCAACTAGGGAATTTCACAGTAACTTCATTGCAGCGTTAATATAAGTCTTACTTGTGACTAATAAATAAACTTTTAAAAAAGTCACACTGGAATCACCTGCATGCTTATCTTCCTCCAACCTAAATTCTACATCATATGACAAGTCAGTAAACACGAGCATTACAAATGTTATCAACCAGATGAAATTTAGAATGAAGTTGGAAGATTTAGCACAACCATCCTGTTGAGGCAGCTAACAACTTGAGTTCAAGAAGGCAATGGATATACTTTCAAAGCACTACTCAAAATTAATTTTTGCACCACACAAAATACTTTTCTATTACCCAGTCCATGCAGTCACAGCACATAACAAATCTTAATATAGGCATAAAACGTGTTTCAGTTATTAACGTATGCATAGCGGGCAACATTCTGCAAGCTGGCTAATTAGTTGATGGCAGACTGCGGTGTAATTTTAAACTCGAGTCTAAATACTCAGTGGAGGGAGGGCTGATATCAACCCCTGTTGGCAGATTTCTCTTCCCCTCTTTCCCTCCCAAAGATAGCTTTTCTCCTGGCCTAAGCCAAAGGGGAGTCCCAACCTCAAACTTCCCGGCAGGTGCAGCCTGCCACATTGCGACTACAGGAAGATGGGATAAGTATGGGAAGGGGGGGGGGGAGCTGTCCTTAAACAAAATACTGCAAGGATTGTGAGGCGTGGGTGAGGAGCCGCATAGAAAAAGGCAAGAAGCTCATGAATAATTAAAAGTTTTCCGGACGAACCTGGACAGCTGTTGGATGGGCTGGAAAGAGAGAGAGACGGGCACGTGAATTTATTCTCACGCTGCAGATTTTAGTCCATATTGTACGTGTAGTGACTGGCATTTGACAAGGTGCAGTCTCTGCTGGTTGCAGCCGCCTGCACCTGTCTCTCCCTCTTACGTTCTGGGCTGAGTCGCCTCGAGCCGCCACGAGCGCATACACACACACACAGCGCGAGGCCCGGCAGTTGCGCCCGCGCGAGGCGGCCGCCGGGAGCTGCGGGCGCTCACTCCCCACCTGCCAGGCGGCCGGCGAAGGCATCGAATGGACCAGGCTGCCGCTCCCACTGCAACGCGGTAGGCCCACCAACAGCACCCCTCACACACCCTTTTGCCGGACCACATAACCAAGGGCAGGGAGGAAGTCGCCTCAGCTCGGCTTCATTCCCCTCCCTCCCTGGCCTATTCCGACAGGCCTTGCCTTCACCTCAGGAGGCACCCACCCACCCAGTTCTTCCCTTCTCTTTCTCTAACTCCGCCGCCGCCGCGCCAAATTTTTTTTTCTCTCTTTACCCCCTCTGGCTCCTCATCCGAAACGCCTTCTTCCTGCAGGTACTCGGAATCCAGGTCGATGTCGAATACCCCAGCCATGTCTCTCACCGCTCCGTGCGTCGCTGTTTCTCTCTCTCGCTTCCCCCCCCACCCGGCTTCGCTCCTCATGGGTTCCAGTCGCCCACCATCACTGCCACTGCTGCCGACGCCCGCCCCGCGCGCGCGTGCGTGGCCTGGCCACGGGGGCGCGCCCTCACTTGCCAGCTCCATTTCCTCCGCCCAGTTCGGCGCACGTGAGCGCGCAATGCGTGCACGACGTCATGTTGGCGGGAGGGGAGGAGCAGGTAGAGGACGTGAGCATGCGCACTTAACCATTCCACTTGGTGCAGAAGCCTTCAGAGCCCTTAGGGGGCTCAAAGGAGCAATTCAACCAATTTATTTGTTTTATCATAGACTCTGTACAGTGCAGGAGGCCATTCAGCCCATCATAATCCCACCCAGGCTCTATCCTTGTATCCCTTATTCATAAAGAAGGAAGGAAGAGGGTGCTGAATATAGTGTTACAATCATAGCTAGTATGTAGAGAAAGATCAATGTAATACTAGGTAGGTTCACTCAGAAATCTGACAGCAGCAGAGAAGAAACTGTTATTGAATCATTGGTACATGACCTCAGACTTTTGTATCTTTTTCCTGATAGAAGAAGGCAGAATAGAGTATGTCTGAGGCACATGGGGTCCTTGATTATGCTGAATGCTTTTACAAGGCAGCAGGAAGTATAGACAAAGTCAATTTAATTCCTTGATTTGATTCATTATTATCACATCTATTGGGATATAGTGAAAATATTGTTTCTTATGTGCTATACAGTCAAAACATACTGTTCATAGAGTACATAGGGGACAGGGAAATGAGAGGATGCAGTATGTGGTATTACAGTGATAGCTAGGGCATAAAGTTTATAAATTTCATTAGGTTTACATTAACACTGTCTCTCTCTCTCTGTGTTTTGGGAAGCTATTCTGACTTCAAACGTTTCATATATTTGCTGAGGTTTATACAATATCATGGGCTTTTTTTCTTGTTTGTAAGTGGTAGAAGTCACTACTAATTCACTTTCTATACATGTTAACCATATTCTGAAATAACTTTTATTTGATAAAAGATCCCTGTAGGGTCATTTGATTCATATCTGAAATGACGTTACTATGAACATTCCCTAGTTGCCACACACCAGCATCTGTTCAGGTACCCTGAGGGAGAATTTAGCATGGCCAATGTACCTTTCAGACTGCGGGAGAACAGCGGAGACCCAGAGGAAACACTTGCAGACACAGGGAGAGCATGCAGACTCCACATAGACAGTAACCCAAGCCAGGAATTGAACCTGAGTCCTTGGCACTGTAAGGTCGCAGTGCTAAGTCACAGTGCCCCCCCGTGTACAGGATGCATGGGGTCCTGGATTATGCAGGCTGCTTTTTGATGCAGGAGGAAGTGTAAGTGGGGTCAATGGATGGAAGGCTGGTTTGCATGATGGTTTGGGCTCCATTCATGACCATTTATAATGTGAAGCTAGTGTATCTTTAAGAAATGTATTTTTAAAATCATGTTTTTTGCAGTTTGTAGGCAGGCTTTTTGGTTTCATTGTCACCGAGCTGTCTACTGGAAGCAGCTTCAGTGGCTTAACTGGGATTTTGTTTATTTTTACTCTGGGCCTCAGGTACTTACTGGGATTTGTTTTATGATCCTGCATAGTTGGGTAAAAAATGGGTAGCAGGCCATCTGTTTCTTCTTCTTCATAGTGAATTCAAAGTTTCATTTTCTGTTTGGTTGTTGGCAACAGTTTTAATTTAGAAGGGGATGGTCATTAGATTGAAAATAAGTGCTTTTCTCTCTCTTTTGACATTGGAAATTCTGCTGGCCTACTGAAAGCAAGACTTCTGGAGTGAAAATTCTGCTGTTGTTGGTTTTGCTAGCTAGTACCTAGAGTTTGTCTGTCTCTCTATCTCTCTCTGTCTATCTCTCTCTCTCTCTCTGTGTTTTGGGCAGCTATTCTGACTTAAATGTTTGTGTGTATCTCAAGAGAACTGCAACATCAAACCAAAGGACAAAGTTCCAGCATCATGTGAGCATTCATATTTTCTGTGCTAAACCTGTGGCAAGGGTTTTGTTTAAGGTTTGTTTGGTTGGACGTTTCATATATTTGCTAAGGTTTATACAATATCATGGGCTTTTTTTCTTGTTTGTAATTAGTAGGAGTTACTGCTAATTCACTTTCTATACATGTTAACTATATTCTGAAATAACTTCTATTTGATAAAAGACCCCTGTTGGATCATTTGACTCATATCTGAAGTGAAACATCTCATGTTCACCCTAGCCAAATTCAAATTGCAAAATTTATGATCTGTTCAGACTTCAGGTTTCAGACCTGAATTATAACAGTAGTTTCTTGCAATCTTGGTCAGAGCAGGAGCCATACCAAGCTGTGATACATCTAGAAAGGATGCTTTTCATTGTGCATCCGTAAAAATTATTGAGACTCATAGCAGACATGCTGAAATTCCTTAACTTCTTGATAAAATAGAGGCGTTGGCAGGCTTTCTTAACCCTAGTGTCAGTGTGAAGGGACCAGGACAGGTTGTTGCCTTTTTCAGCTTCTTTGGTCAGTCTTGACCGGCATTGAACCCAAACCCCATCATAAGATTTAGGGGAAATCCTTCCTATGAAGTAGTGATCTGACAGCCCCATTTTTAAGTATGCACTCTTTTCCTACAGCAAAAACAACAGTGAGCACAATTTGTATCTATATAACACCTTTATCATTCTAAATCTTCCTTTCGTGCTTCGCAGGAGCACTATACAGTATCTCTAATTGAGTTTTACACTAAGCCACAGATGGAGATATCAGAATAAATGACCTTGGTAGCTGAAGACCCAGGGTGCAATCGTCCCAGTCATTCATGTCCCACTGCCACTGCAAGTGAAGATGGAGAATTTGGTACTCAGAAAATCTCACCAGTGTAAATTCCTAGAAGAGTCATATTGACTGTTTCATATTGGAGCTACACAAGAGGCCATACTTGAAGGTGTGCAGACAAATTGAAGAGTTGTAGGGCTGGAAGAAGTTACACAGATAAAGACACATTCACTTACAGAGAGTAAAGGCAAAAAACGGTAAATGCCAAGCAGTATCAATTCTTAAAGGTGTCATGTTGGTAGTAAGCCAGAAACCCGGACTCATGTTCTGAAGAACATGGCTTGATATCCCATAAGCAACTGGTGGGACAGTTAATGAAATCTGAAATTATAAACCTAGTCTCAGTAATGGTGACCATGAAATTATTGTTGCCTAATGACCTTCAAGGGAGGAAATCTGCCATCCTTATCAAATCTAGGCAATATGTGATTCCAAGCTCACAGGAAAGTGGTTGACAGTTAACTGCTTTCTGAAATGCCCTATCAAACCACTTAGTTTAAGTTCAATTAGAGATGGGCAATAAATGCTACCTTGCCAGTAATGCCCACATTGCATGAAAGAATAAGTTTTAAAAATGCCTGAAGCTCAGCACCTTAACATCACTAATTAATTCTCTGTTTCCTTGAGTGCCAATCTATCCATCAGGCTCTTTCATCATCATATGTACTCTTGTGCAAGGAATGTCAACATCATTGACAGATACATGTCTTCAGTCCTCTTAATCAGCATGGGATCTTTCTCAAATTATTGTCAAAAACCAATTCTTTTTCTTCCTGTTGCCACATCTATGTCACCCATGATTCCTTTGATAGTGCAGTTGCCTCTCAGTCACTCTCAATTGGAGGCATTACATAATCCAGGCTGTCACTTCAGTGCAATAGAGAGGAAGCACTACATTTTCAGAGGTATCCTTTTCAGATCTTATATTAAACTAACGCCCTATCTTTCAGGTGGATGTGAAAGATCCCATATCTCTATTCAGAAACAGCCATGAAGTTCTCCTAATGTCCTAGCCAATATTTATCCCTGGATCAACATCATTAAAAACGGGTATCTGCATTATCTCACTACAGTTTGTAGGTCCTGGCATTGGGAAAATTGGCTGACGTATTTCCTGTATTATAATGGTGATTATATACAAAAGTATTTCATTTGTTTTAAAATGTTATTTGGATAGCTTGAGGTTGAGGAAGGCAAGTCTTTCTTTTCAAGTCTTCAATTAGTAACTGCTTATGGCTTCGAGTATTATGCATCAACCTGTCTCACTATCACATTATCAAGTCTGCAAGAGAGAGTTGACTTGATTCCAATTATTTGTTGGCAAGCACATCATCCTAGAACCAGCTCAACCCCAGAGAGTCTGCCTTAACTCCCTGACTCACCCTTGAACTCCCATCCCAAGAATTATAGCTGGTCATTCATATCAACTCTACCTCAAAATTATGTAAGGCTTTGACAGAATCAATAAGAAAAACATTGATGACAGAAGGGTCAGTAACCGGAGAGTAAGATTTAAGGTGATTAGCAAAAGAAACTTGTCACGAGTACAATATTAATGTAATTATGTTTTCAAAATTACTATTAAATCTGTGCTACCACCCTTCCTGGCAGCACATTCCAGCACATTATGAGATGTCTACTCTTTATGATCTCTCATTTTATTCTTTCACAGGATATGGGAATAACTGATAAAGCCAGCATTTATTGTACATCTCTAATTACTCTTGAGAAGGGAGGTGGTGAACTGCCTTATTGAAGACAACTGAGTAGTTTGCTAAATCACCCAGAGAGAGTTAAAAGTCAACCACTGCAACCATATGTATATATGTGTATATATATATATATATATATACACACCAGATATGGTAAGAATGGCAGACTTCTTTCTCTAAAGTACATTGGAGAACCATTTGAGTTTTTACAACAATCTTGTTAATTTCATGGCCACCATTTTGAGATTAGCTTCTCATTGCAGATATATTTTATTAATTGGATTTAAACATCCCAGCTACTATAATGGGTTTGAATTCATGTCTCTGGCTCATTAGTCCAAGCCTCAGGATCACTAGTTCAGCAACACCTCCATTCCCCAGCAGGGTTGCCTCAAAGCTCTTTACTTTTTCTTTGAACAGAGATCTAAGCAAACTCTATCCACCATCACTCTCCTCCGTCTGGCCGAACTGGTTCTCTCACTCTACAGTTTCTCTGTTACCTTGACTCACTTCCTCCAGATAAAAGGTGCGACTAATAGCACCCACATGGATCCCAGTTATGCCTGTCTCTTCATGGATTATGTGGAGCATTCCCTGTTCCAACTTAAGCCTCCTCCCACAATGTCTTTATCACTACAACAATGACTATTTTGGTGCCATTTCATGCTTTCATTTCGACCTGGAAAAATGTACCAATTTTGCTTCCAATTTCCGTGCCCCTATCATCTTCACATGGTCCATCTCTGACACTTCTCTTCCCTTTCTTGACCATTCTGTTTCCATTTCTGGTGATAAGCTGTCCACTAATATCCATTACCATTCCACCGACGCCCATAACTACCTTGTGTACACCTCTTCACACCCCAGTTCCCATGAGGACTCCATCCTATTCTCTCAATTCCTTCACCTCTGCTGCATCTGTTCTGATGATGCCTCTTTCTAAAATAGGCTGCCAATATGTCTTCCTTCTTCCTCAATCATGGTTTTTCTCCCACTGTGATTGACAGAGTTCTCAACCACCAACCCTCTCCCCGGGCCACTGCTCTCACTCCCTCCTCTCCCTCCCAGAACAAGGACAGGGTCCGCTCTGTCCTCACTTTTCACCTCACCAGTCTCAGCATTCAAAGGATCATCTCTGCCATTTCCACCATCTTCTGCATGACATCACTGTTCAACACATCTTCCCCTCAATCCCTGTCAACAGTCTGCAGGGACTGTTCTCTCTGGACACCCTGGTCCACTCCTCCATCACACCATTCAGTCCCTGCCTATGGCACCTTCCCATACAACATAGAAGATGCAACACCTTTAACTCCTCCTTGCTCACCATCCCAGGTCCTAAACGTCCTTTCCATGTAAAGCAGTACTTCACATGAACCTCTTTCAATCTAATCTATTGCATTTGCTGCTCCCAATATGGTCTACTCTACATCGGAGAGACCAAACACAGATTGGGTTACCCTTTGCTGAGCACTTTCAGGCTGTCCTGTTGCCAATTCAACACACCACCCTGCTGTTCTGTCCATATGCCCGTCATTGGCCATTTGCAATATCTAGTGAACCCCAACCCAAACTGGAGAAATAGCACCTCACCTTCCTATTGGGCAAGTTACAGCCTTCTGGATTGAATATTGTGTTCAACAACTTTAGAACATGAACTGTCTCCACTTTCACCCCATTTCCATTTATTTCATTTCATTTTGTTTCATGTCATTCATCCATTTTATCATTCTTCTACTGCCATTATCCCTAGGCAATCCCTTAAGCATGTATATCTCTGTTTTGCCACTCACACATTCTGATTACTTAATGGATACTTCCAGCACCTTCTCAGTCTTCTGTATCCTCATTTACATTCCCTTTGTCCTGCTCCACCACCCCCCCCCCAATAGTGTAAATTTCTGCTGATTCTTTTTGCTCTTAGTTCTGACAAAGGATCATCTAGACTTGAAACGTTGGTTCTATTCTCTCCCCACAGATACTATCAGACCTGCTGAAATTTTCAAGCATTTTCTATTTTTGTTTCAGATTCCATCATTTGCAATATTTTGCCTTTAACATAATTATTATGCTACTCCACCCAAGAGTTGCATAATCTAAAAGCTCCTGCAATGCATCTTCACAATTGTCCACAAGGAGGCAGGAAGCACTTCAGATTTGTTGCCTTTCTTGAGTCTGTTTCTCGCTAGCTCTCTGTTGAATCATTAAAGCTTTCGAGGATAGGTGCCTCCCATCCATTGACTTTGTCTACGCTTCCCGCTGCCTTAGCAAAGCAGCCAGCAAAATTAAGGACCCTATGCACTCTGGACACTCTCTCTTCCACCTTCTTCCTTTGGAAAAAGGATACAAAAGTCTGAGATCACATATCAAATGACTCGAGCAGCTTCTTCCGTGTTGCTGTCAGACTTTTGAATGGACTTACCTTGCATTGAGTTGATCTTTCGCTATGACTGTAACATCTACATACTGCACTCTCTCTGAGCAGTATGTATTGTTTATACAGCATGCAAGAAACAATACTTTTCATATATGTGACAATAATACATCAAATCAAATCAAATCGAAAAGTAACAACACCTTCACAATTATTCTCAACACCATGCCCTGGAAGGCTGTGTCCTCAACCCTTTCTGTACACCTTATACACTTATGACTATGTAGCCAAATTCCACTCCAATTCCATTTTCAAGTTTGCTGATGACAGCACCTTAGTGAGTTAGATCTCAAACAATGGCAAGGCAGAGAATAGAAAAGAGAGAGAATCTGGTGAAATATGTGATAACAAAAATCTCTCCCACAATGTCACTAAAATGAAGGAGATTGTCATCAACTTCAGGAAATGTAGTGAAGACTATGTCCCTGTCCACTTCAATAGTGATGAAGTAGAAATAATTGAGAGCTTCAAGTTTCTAAGTATTCATATCACCAATAATCTGTCCTGGTCTCTCCATACTGATCTATGGTTAAGAAAGCTCACCAACATCTCTACTTTCTTAGAAGGCTATGGGAGTCAGCATGTCTGCTATGACTCTCACCATCACAGCTTGGTAAGGCTCCAACTCTGACCAAGAGTGCAAAAAATGTTATAAAAGTAGCCCAGTCCATCAAATCAATCTCTCATCCATTGATTCTATCTACACTTGAAACATTTAATGTTTATTTATTAGTGTCACAAGTAGGTTTGCATTAATACTGCAATGAAGTTATTGTGAAAGTCCCCTAGTCGCCACACTCCAGCACCTGTTTGGGTAGAGGGAGAAGTTAGCATGGCCAATCCACCTAACGAGTACATCTTTCAGACAGTGGGAGGAAACTGGAGCACCAGGAGGAAACCCAGGCAGAATGTGCAGTTTCTGCACAGACAGTGACTCAAGCCAGGAATTGAACTCAGGTCCCTGGTGCCATGAGGCAGTGCTAACCACCTGTGCCACCGTGCTGCTCCCACTGCCTTGGAAAAGCAGCCAGTGTAGTTAAGGATCCTGCGCACCTCAGTCAAACTGTCTTTCACCTTCTTCCGTCAGGAAAATGATATAAAAGTCTGAGAACGTGTCCAGCTGACTCAAGAACAGCTTCTTCCCTGCTGCCATTAGACTTTTGAATGGACCTATGATATATTAAGCTGACTTATCTCTTCACCATGTCAGTAACTGCAACACTATAGAAAGCATTCTTTCTTGTTGTATCATAGCTCCTGCTGGGCCCAAGATTGCAAGGAACTACAGAAGGTCGTGAATGTAGCCCAATCCATCATGCAAACCAGCCTCCCATCCATTGACTTTTCTACACTTCCCCCTGCCTCGGCAAAGCAGCCAGCATAATTAAGGATCCATGCACCTGGACATTCTTTCATCTATCTTCTTCTGTCGGGGAAAAGATACAAAAGTCTGAGGTCACGTACCAATGGACTCAACAGCTTCTCCCCTGCTGCTGTCAGATTTTTGAATGGACTTACATTAAGTTGATCTTTCTTTACACCTTAGCTATGATGGTAACAAGACATTCTGCACTCCTTTTCCATTTCTATGCTTTGTCTGCATAGCATGCAATAAACAATACTTTTCACTGTATGTTAATACATGTCACAATAATAAATCAAATCAAATCACTATATTCTGTATCTTCTCTTTTCCTTCTCCCCATGTACTCTATGAACAGTGTGTTTTGTCTGTATAGTGAACAAAAAAAATATTTTTCACTGTATCCCAATACAAATGATAATAAAAGAAAACTACTGATCTCAGATTTAAGTTATTAGTACTGCTTTTTGTGGAAAAAGCTCCAACCTGCTTCCATATTTTGCATGACATCCTGTAAAATTCCAGAATGCACTGCCAGAAAGGGTGGTGGATGTAAATTTAATAGCAGCCTCCAAAATGTACCCTACTCATGATAGTTTATTTTGCCAATTACCCTTACATCTGTGTTCTTTGGTTACTAATCTCTCTGTCATTAATTTCTGAATATCTGAATCTGATTCTTAAAGTTACGTTTTTAACATTCTTTCATGGGTTGTGGGCTTCATTGGGATGGCCAACATTTTATATTGTCGTGATTGTCTGTTTAAGAATCAATCTACAGAGTAAGGTCACAACCAGGGAACTAGTTGGGGAGCAAGGTAAGGGATCACCTGATAAGTTTCTGTTCCAGAACTTTCTCAGAAGTTATCTGGGACCATGATGATGTAAGCTTCTGTATTATAGTTATATGTAAATGAACATTGATTTGATTTGGTTTATTATTGTCACATGTATTAGTATATAGTGAAAAGTATTTTTTCTTGCGCGCTACACAGACAAAGCATACTGTACATCAAGAATGAAAGGAGAGGGTGCAGAATATAGTGTTACTGTCACATCAAGGGTATTGAGAATGATCAACTTAATGCAAGGTAGGTCCATTCAAAAGCTTGATGGCAGCAGGGAAGAAGCTGTCTTTGAGTCGGTTAGTACGTGACTTCAGACTTTTATATCTTTTTCCTGATGGAAGAAGGTGGAAGAGAGTATGTCCAGGCTATGTGGGGTCCTTGATTATGCTGGCTGCTTTTCTGAGGCAGTGGGAAGTGTAGACGGTGTCAGTGGATGGAAGGCTGGTTTCCATGATGGACTGGGCTTTGTTCACAATAATGTTATTATTTACCTAACTAGTGAATCAGAATTATTACATTGGCAATGAGAATAAAAGGAAAAACAAGCAGTCCCAAGATTGTGAGTATAAAGTCACGTTGAAGGTTAGTTTAAGCTGAGAAATAAAAGGGTGTTTCAGATGTGCCTCCATTTGGACAGATAGATCTTTTTGACACATCTGTGGCAGATTGGACACAGTGCAGTGAATGTTTGGGTTACTATTTTTGGGCCAAAAGCATAGTAGAGATGAGGAAGAGAATAGCAATCCTATTGAGCACATAAGCATACATTCTAACACGTAGCCTCACATCTCCAAGTGTGCCCAACTTCAGGTCATGCACTGAGATAGTTGAATTGGTGAAAACATACTACCACCTAACGTCATTGGTAATATTGCAGTGTTTTAAGTTTAACTCAGCTGGGTGAGCTCCTTCGGAAACTATTGCAACTTATATTACCAAGTTAACACTTTTGAGTTATTCTCAATGATGTGCTGTGGGTCCATTTAGTCTGTGGGTAAATAATGAAGCCATCTTAAGAATGGTTGTTGGATACCAAATATCCCAGTCCCAATAGAAAGAGAGAGTTTAAAAGAGCCGATCAATTACCTAAGATTGAACTAGAGTGTTATCGGTGTGGGAGTAATTACTCCTCTGAAGCCTGCAAATGTAAAGAGACTGGATGTTTTTTCTACCACAGGAAAGATCAATTAAAGTACCAATGTAAAATAAATCTAGTCTACCCACTAAAAGAATGAGTAATAAATCATGAGTGCATAATATAGAAGAGTACAGTACTAAGATTTAAATATTCACTCATTGTTCAATGTGAAGGTGAGCAAAGTAGCCTCCGTCACTGTGATGTTTTTGGCAAATCATAGGTCCTTGAAGATGGAAATTGATTGGGGAGCCTCTCCCATGATGATTGAAAATGCACATTTCAATGTTTACAAGAATGAGCCCAGCCATTTAATTTGAGGACCACCAGAGAAAAATTAGCAACTTGCACAGGACTACCATCAAGATAAAGGCTACTACTATCAGTAGAAGTCCTGTCAGCTCCCAGTAATAATAGAGCGAGGCCAAAGTCTTTTGGGCTATGATCAGCTCATATGTTATTGGCCCACTTGCATGTGCTGCTAAAGAAGCACCAGTGTTGGTTTTGCAAGACTCCCCTGAAAGAAGCTTATAAAAGGTTAAAGTTAAACGCAGATACTCATTAGAAGCAGAATAGGTCATTTGACCCCTCGAGTCTGCTCCATCATTTACTGAGATTGTGGCTAATCTGTTTGAGTTCCACATTCCCCTGGATGGAAATTTTCCAAGTACGGAAAGGATCTATCTAAGTAATGAAGAAGTATAAGAATATTTTTTGTGACAAGTTAGACAAAATGAAGGAACTCCAGGAGAAGATCTGTAGCTTCAGAGGCAACCCCTCATTTTTAGAGAAAGACCAGTACCATACGCCTTGCAAACAGAATTGGAGATAGGAAAACTGGATATTATCCAGAAAATTCAATTCATGGAGTGGGCAACTTCCAAAGACCCCGTGATAAAGCCTGACAAGACCATCCACATCTTTGGAGACTATAAATTAACAGTTAATCAAACTGCTAAGTTAGATAAATATACAGTCCTGAAGATTGAAGACCTTTTATGTGAAGCTGACCAAAAATCAATCTCATTACAAAACTGAATATGAGTGATGCAGCTTGAACAAGATGATGCTTCCTGAAATAAACACACACAAAAGTTATATGCACCTGCTCTTTGGTGTGTCGTCAGCATGTGCTAAAACCAAGCTGATTCACTAACATCCTTTAGAGAAGAAAATCTGCTATCCTTGCTTAGTCTGGCCTATATGTGGGACTTTTGAACTCCATGCTTTAGAAGGCAGTGAAAGCAGGATCACTGAATGTTTTCCAGAGTCACAACAGAATGGTTGTCAACTGCCCTCTGAAATGGCCTAGGAATGCTGGCCAGCCATCAATGCCCATGAATGAATTGAAAAAAAATTCCAGAGAACAATGGAAAGTCTACTGCAAGAACTGCCATGAATTGTAGTTTACCTGGATAATGTTTTTACAACTGGATTGACAGCAGCTGAGCAACTAGTTGACAGAGGAGTTGCTGATGGGATTTCAAGAGGCTGGAATTCACTTCCAGAAGAAGAAATGTACTTTTCAAGCCACTGAGGTAATCTATCTAAGATATTGCATAGATGAACAAGGATTACACTCCATGGAAGAAGAGGTCAGAGCAATAAATAAGCACATCTGAGTTCAAGTCATTCTTACGAATGATGAATTACTATAGACGTTTTTACCAAATTTGCTGATGTTATTGGCCCACTTGCACATGTGCTGCTAAAGAAGCACCAGTGTTGGTTTTGCAAGACTCCCCTGAAAGAAGCTTATAAAAGGTTAAAGTTAAACGCAGATACTCATTAGAAGCAGAAATAGGTCATTTGACCCCTCGAGTCTGCTCCATCATTCACTGAGATCGTGGCTAATCTGTTTGAGTTCCACATTCCCCTTCTACCCTTAATAACCTTTGATTTTCTTGCCCAACAAGAATCCTGCCTTGAAAACATTCAGTGATCCTGCTTTCACCGCCTTCTAAACATGGAGTTCAAAAGTCCCACAACCCTCTGAGAAAAAACATTTCTCTTCATCTCTGTCCTGTTGGAGAGAGTGATTGGTTAATGTGGTTTTAAAGTGTGAAGGTGTTTGATAGGAAAGGTAGAGAGAAAATGCTTCTGCTTGTGGGAAGACCAAAAATTAAGAGCCAGAAAAATAAGATAGTCACAAATAAATCCAATAGGAATTCAGGAGCAAAGCCTTTTCTCAGACAGTGGGTAGAATGTGGAACTCACAACCACAAGAAGCAGTTGAGGAGAATTGGATGGATGATTACAAAGGTAAACTATATAAATACACAAGGGAGAAAGAAATGGAAAGATATGCTGAAAGGATGAGATGAAGTAGAATGAAATGAAGTTTGTGTAGAGCATTAATAGTGGTATGGACCAAGTGGGCCAAATATTCTATGTAATTCTATGCAAAGACAACATTATTTTCAATATTCTCCTGGTTGGTTTTTCAGATTTTAGCCCCCATAAAACTGCAGCACATCCAAAGCCTTGCTGCCTGTAACATATCCTGCATCAATCCCGATCTATCTCCTATAGATAGATAGTCATCTATCTCCTGAACTTGTTAACCCTGTTGGCTCTGAATCCCCAAGATCTCACATTCAAAATTCTGATACTCATTTTTAATTCCCTTCAGGGCCTCACTTTTCCCTATCTCTATAACTTCTTCAAGCTCTACAGTGCTTCAGAAAGCACTGCACAGCTCAGATTCTACTTCTGGTTACAGAAGTAACCAGAGTAAGGGACTGAGACATCCACGGTCAAGAAATGGTAAACGAAAGTTTTACCTTTGAGATTGGCTAGAGCTGAGGGGAACTCACAAGAGGATTTATGAATGCTGCTTACAGCAATAAATATCTTCAAAATTTATGTGTATTAGATGGGAATTCTTGGAGGAAGTACAAAGTAAATTTCAATGCACTCATTTCATGAATTTCCATTCACAATAACTTTTTTTCATTTTCTCCCATTGAATAGAATTTCAATACTCTTTCTATTAATTTATATTGCTTAGAATCCCTGATTCTATGTTGACATTTAACTACAAGTTAGTTCTAGATTATCAGCTGGGTTCAGTGCATAGCACTCTCACTTCTGAGTTACAAAGTCATGGATTCAAATCCCTCTTCAGAGATGCTATTATGAATATCTAGTTCACAGTTCATGATAACATTTTAGAGATAATTGTCATTTGTGGGAAGATTATAGTTGAAAATGTAAGGTCATTAAAATGCTGGTCTTTAGAGATTGTCAGAAAACCTCAAGAAATAGCAGTTGAAAAGGTGACCATGTTTGTTTAATAAAGTCAGAAAGAGGTAGAACTGTAAAAAAGTGGGTGGGCTTACTTAGTGAAAAGCTGGAGACTTGATGTCTGCAATATTTGCAGAACAAGGACATTTCAGGAAGATGTTTCTCTCTTGTGAGATAGTGCTAAATTTGTTTAAAAGTATTCAGTAAACTCTGAAAGGTTATAAAATCCATTTACTTCATTGGGCCAAAGAAGAAATTGTAAATGAAGGATAATTAATTTAAAATTCAGTTTGTGCAAGGCCTAGAGTCATTATGGAAGTTGGGGAAGATTGTCTGATTTCAATTATGTGGGTGTTTTTTGAGAGAATTTGTTACAATTTGGACTGCCTATGGTTTACAGCTCACTGAGAAAGGATAACTGAAGTAAATTATAGTTAGATAGACCTGCACTATAAGCAGACTTAAACATTAACTTAATCATTCCTTTATGGAATATAGGTGAAGCTTAATCTCAGTTTGAATTTCATGAGTGAACAGAAGCTGGAAGATTGCCTAGTTTGAAACTAATGGCATAGTTTACAGTGGATCTCCACAGAATCTTGTGCCAAAGATAGCAACCACTAGATTAATTTAAAAGCATTGAAAAGTAACCAGAATAAAGACTGAAGCATCCATAGTTAAGAAATGGTAAATGAAAGTTTTTTATTTCTGAGATTGGCTAGAGCTGAGGGGAACTCAGAAGATTTATGAATGGTGCTTATGGCAATAAATAACTTCAAGATTTATAATTATATGGGAATTCTTGGAGGAAGTACAAAGTAAATGAGTGCATAGCACGCGTAGTTATAAACCATATCGTTAATACTGTTACGACAGGTAGGGTGGAATTTTCCCGTCCTGCCCCCATGGGGATTGTACTTGATCAGTTGACCTTGGGGCAAGCGCAGCCAGAAAATTTCACTCTTTGCTTAGTTTACTTTTTGCAAATTTGCATTAAAGTTTGATGTTTGTTTAAAGAAGTAGTTTAGTTTAAGTGGTATTCAGATTTCTGTTCAAACATTAATGGTCCCTAACAGGATCATAACAATGTGAGCATATAATCTTGGCTGACACTCCCTTTGTATCCTAGGAAATGAGTCTGGATAGGTGATTGATGTCTCAGTGGGGAACCATTTTGGGAACAGTGATCACAATTCAATAAGTTTCAAAATACTTCTAGAAAAGGATAGCAGTAATCCCAGAGTGAAAGTACTAAACTGGAGGAAAGCCAACAATGACAGTATCATTCAAGAGCTAGGGAATGTAGACTGGAAACGGCTGTTTGAGGGTAAATCCACATCCAATATGTAGGAATCTTTTAAAAGTCAGTTGTTAACAAATTATCTGAAGGTGCTGGAGATATAGTTTGGAGCGGCAGAGGCATGCGCCAAAAACTGGGACGAGCGCATTGCCAAAGCCAAGGAAAAATGGCTTGTGGGAGCAACACTCCCTCTATCACCGGAAAAAACCTGGTGATCCGATGCAAAGTGTTGTCTGTGGTGTTTTATGTGGTGCAGATGTGGCCTATCCCCAAATCCTGTGCTGCGGCAGTGACCCAGGTCACCTTTAAATTCATCTGGTGATGAAAAATAGCTTGCGTCTGGAAGGAAGCAATGCACAGATGCATGTAGATACTCTACACAGGTAGAGTATGCTACCCTCCCCCCTCCTCTAACCTAATAATAAAAGTGTGTGGGAAGTTTTTTTTTCTCTCCTAGAAATTAAAGTATCAGAGATGGCAGTGCAGGCACTACGTTGCACCTCCTGCGGTATGTACGAGGTGAGAGACACCAGTAGTGTTCCTGCTGATTATACCTGCAGGAAGTGTGCCCATTTGCAGCTCATTGAGGATCATGTTAAGGAGCTGGAGCTGGAATTAGAGGAACTCCAGATAATTCGGGAGGTTGAGGCAGATATTGACAGGAGTTACAAAGAGATAGTCACTTCTAAAAGAGATTCTTGGGTAACTATTAGGAAGAGGGGTAAGAAGCAATCGGGGAGACAATCCCCCGGGGCTGTTCCCCTCCAAAATACGTTTTCTGTCCTGGAGGCTACAGTTGAGGAAGAATCAACTGGAGATGGCCAAAGGGAGCAGGTCTCTGGGGATGAGCCTGCTGGGAATGCTCAGGTGGGTAGGGGGAATAAGAGATTGGGCCTGGTAATTGGAGACTCCATAGTTAGGGGGACAGATAGGAGAGTAAATAGTAATAAACGGGACTCAAGGCTGGTGTGTTGCCTCCCAGGGGCCGGGGTCCAGGATGTCTCAGAGCGGGTTTTTAAGATTCTTAAGGGAGAGGGGAGTCAGCCCCAAGTCATAGTTCATGTAGGGACACATGATGTAGGTAGGACAAGGGAAGGGGATATTAAACAGAAATTTATGGAGTTGGGGTGGAAGCTTAGAGCCAAAACAGACAGAGTGGTTATTTCTGGACTCTTGCCTGTGCCACAGGATGGTTTAGAGAAGAACAGAGAGAGGGAATGTTTGAATTCGTGGCTGCGGGGATGGTGCAGGAGGGAGGGGTTCAGGTTCTTGGACAATTGGGGCTCATTCTGGGGTAGGTGGGACCTCTACAAGAGAGATGGTCTACACCTGAACCAGAGGGGAACCAATATCTTGGGGGAAAATTTGCAAAGGCTATGCAGGGGGGTTTAAACTGATTCAGAGGGGGGGTGGGATCCTGAGTAGTTTGGATGTTAAGAGGGACGAGAATAGGGGGGTCATAGATGAGAACTGTAAAGCACAGCAGCGTACGGGTGGAGTAGGGCATGGTTTGAAATGCGTATACTTTAATGCAAGAAGTATTCGCAATAAGGTGGAGGAACATGCAGCTTGGATCAGTACCTGGAACTTCGATGTTGTGGCCATTTCAGAGACATGGATAGATCAGGGACAGGAATGGTTGTTGCAGGTTCCGGGGTTCAAATGCTTCAGTCGGAGTAGAGAAGGAGGTAGAAGGGGGGGAGGAGTGGCATTATTAGTCAAAGACTGTATCACAGTGACAGAAAGGAAGTTTGATGAGGACTTGTCTGTTGAGGTAGTATGGGCTGAGATTAGAAACAGGAGAGGAGAGGTCACCCTGTTGGGAGTCTTTTATAGACCTCCTAAAAGTTCTAGAGAGGTAGAGGAAAGGATTGCAAAGTCGATCCTGGAAAGGAGTGAAAGTAATAGGGTAATTGTTATGGGGGACTTTAACTTTACTAATATTGATTGGAATAGCTATAGCTCTAGCTCGTTAGAGGGGTCAGTTTTTATACAAAGTGTGCAGGAAGGTTTTTTGACTCAGTATGTAGATAGGCCAACTAGAGGTGAGGCTACATTGGATTTGGTGCTGGGCGATGAGCCAGACCAGGTGTTAGGCTTGGAAGTTAGTGAACATTTTGGTGATAGTGACCACAATTCGGTTACGTTCACCTTAGTGATGGATAGGGATAGGCATGAAGCTGGGGGCAGTAGTTATAACTGGGGGAATGGTAATTATGAGGCCATAAGGAGGGAATTAGGGTGCATAGGTTGGACTAGGAAACTACAGGGACTGGGAACATCTGAAATGTGGAGCTTATTCAAGGAGCAGCTACTGTGAGTCCTTGATAAGTATGTCCCTGTCAGGCAAGGAGGAAATGGTCAAGTAAGGGAACCATGGTGTACTAAAAAAGTTAATTTGCTGGTTAAAAGGAAAAAGGAGGCTTATGTCAGGATGAGGCTTGAAGGCTCAGTTAGTGCAATGGATAGCTATAGATTAGCCAGGAGGGAGCTAAAGAGTGAATTGAGGAGAGCTAAGAGGGGACACGAGAAGACTTTGGCTGATAGGATCAAGGAGAATCCTAAAGCTTTCTTTAGATATGTTAAGAATAGAAGATTGGTTAGGGAAAGATTAGGGCCAGTCAGAGACAGCAGTGGGAAGTTGTGCGTGGAGCCTGAAGAGATTGGAGAGGCACTGAACAAATATTTCTCTTCGGTATTCACGCAGGGAGATGTAAATGTAGTTGTGGAGAACACTGGAATACAGGGTTGCAAACTGGAAAGTATTGAAGTAGATAAGGAGGATGTGCTAGATATTCTTGAGGGTTTGAAGTTAGATAAGTCCCCTGGGCCGGACGGGATTTACCCTAGGATTCTCTGGGAGGCGAGAGAGGCGATTGCAGAGCCTCTGGCTCTGATCTTCAGATCATCGTTGGTTACGGGTATAGTGCCGGAAGACTGGAGGATAGTGAACGTGATCCCATTGTTCAAGAAGGAGAATAGAGACTTTCCAGGGAATTATAGGCCAGTGAGTGTTACTTCTGTTGTGGGCAAAGTATTGGAAAGAATTATTAAGGATAGGATTTATAGTTATTTAGAGAGAAATGAATTGATTGGGGATAGTCAGCATGGTTTTGTGAAGGGTAGGTTGTGCCTTACTAACCTTATTGAGTTTTTTGAAAAAGTGACCACAGAGGTGGATGGGGGTAAGGCAGTTGATGTGGTATATATGGACTTTAAGTAAGGCGTTCGATAAGATGCCTCATGGAAGGCTTCTGCAGAAAATGCAGATGTATGGAATTGAGGTTGATTTAGCTAATTGGATTAGGAATTGGCTAGCTGATAGAAGACAGAGGGTGGTGGTTGATGGTAATTATTCATCTTGGAGTTCGGTTACAAGTGGTGTACCTCAGGGATCTGTTTTGGGGCCCCTGCTGTTTGTAATTTTTATAAATGATCTGGATGAGGGTATAGAAGGATGGATTACTAAATTTGCTGACGACACCAAAGTTGGAGGAGTTGTAGATAGTGAAGAGGTGTGTTATAGTTTGCAGAGAGACTTGGACAAGTTGCAGAGCTGGGCCGAGAGGTGGCAAATGGAGTTTAATGCGGAAAAGTGTGAGGTAATTCACTTTGGCAGGAATAACAAATGTGTAGAGCATAGGGCTAATGGTAGAACTCTTAATAGTGTTGATGAACAGAGGGATCTTGGTGTATATGGGCATAGATCCCTGAAAGTTGGCAATCAAGTCGATAAGGTTGTTAAGAAGGCATACGGAGTCTTAGCTTTTATTGGTAGGGGGATTGAATTTCGGAGCCGCAACATCATGTTGCAACTGTGCAAAACTCTAGTGCGGCCCACTTGGAGTATTGTGTACAGTTTTGGTCCCCGCATTATAAGAAAGATGTGGAGGCATTGGAGAGGGTACAAAGGAGGTTTACCAGGATGTTGCCTGGTATGGAAGGCAGGTCTTATGAAGAGAGGCTAAGGGATTTGAGGTTGTTTTTGTTAGAAAGAAGGCGGCTAAGAGGAGACCTTATTGAAACATGTAAGATGATTAGAGGTTTAGATAGGGTGGACAGTGATAGCCTTTTTCCTAGGATGGAGAAAGCTAGCACGAGGGGACATAGCTTTAAATTAAGGGGTGGTGGTTATAGGACAGATGTCAGAGGTAGGTTTTTTACCCAGAGGGTGGTAAGGGTATGGAATGCCCTGCCTGCTGCAGTTGTAGATGCACCAAGTTTGGTGGCGTTTAAGAGGTTAGTAGATAAGTTTATGGACGAAAAGGGAATGGTTTAGGTTAGAGGGTCATTGCTTTTTCCTAATTGGCCGGCGCAACATCGAAGGCCGAAGGGCCTGTTCTGCACTGTAATGTTCTATGTTCTACAAATCTCCATAGAATGGAGGGAAAAACAAAGAACAAAGAACAAAACAGCACGGGAAACAGGCCCTTCAGCCCAACGAGCCCGCGCCGCCACCCTGATGTTCCCACCTCTACCCGTGATCCCTGTCTATGTTCATAGATCTATGGATTAAAAACCAAATTTGAGACAATTTACGGAGAATTTGTTTCACCAATTAGTCTAAGAGCACATCTCTGTGATGTGGGAGGAAACCGGAGCACCCGGAGAAAACCCATGCAAGCACGGGGAGAATGCGCAAACTCCCACAGACACAGGCCCAAATTCATGTATCTGCACAGCACAGTAATAGTCACTGAGCTGTCATGTTGCCCATCAAATGGTCCAGGTCAAGTGTACACTAATGATGTGAAGCACTAGGATACTCTCAAAAAAAATCCAAGAGCAGCCCTCTCACGACCTATCGCGTGTATGCCCCTTGTTAGACAACAAGGTTGACCAAAGCACCTGTAGGATAAAAACAAGTACATCAATATCATCACCTATTTACACACTTCCCAGGGACTCCCAAGGCTCATGATCCCTATTTTAAATCAGTTTTCTATACCCCTCCATTCCCATTCTGTTTATATGCCCATCTAAGTATTTCTTAAATAACTCCAGAGTGCCTGCCTCCACCACTTTATTTGGCAGCGCATTCCATACCCCCACCACCCTCTGTGTGAAAAAACTCCCTCTAGCATCCAAATTATACCTGACCCCCCTCACCCTAAGCCTGTGACCCCTTGTGCTATTCTTGTCCATCCTAGGAAAAAGCTTAACCTTGTTTACTCATCTATACCCCTCATAATCTTGTACACCTCTATTAGATCTCCTCTAAGTCTATGTCTTTCTAAGGAAAACAGTCCCAATTTGCTTAACCTCTCCTCGTAACTCAGACCTTCCATACCAGGCAGCATCCTGGTAAACTTCCTCTGCACTCTCTCCAGAATCTCCACGTCCTTCCGGTAGTAAGGCGACCAGAACTGGACGCAGTATTCCAAATGAGGTCTAACCAACATTTTATACAACTGCAACATTAAAGGCCAGCTCTTGTACTCTATACCCCTTCCTATAAAGGCTAACATACTATATGCTTTCTTCACAACCTTCTCCACTTGCTCTGCCAACTTCAGAGACTTGTTCACCTGCACCCCCAGGTCCCTCTGCATTTCTATACTCTTAATAGGTCTACCCTTTATCATATACCTTCCCCTTACATTCTTTCTCCCAAAATGCATCACCTCACATTTATCAGGATTGAATTCCATCTGCCATCTGTCTGCCCAAGCTACCAGCCTATCTATGTCCTGCTGCATCGCCTGACAATGCTCCTCACTATCCGCAAGTCCAGCCATCTTTGTATCGTCTGCAAACTTGCTGATCACTCCACTTACTCCCTCTTCCAAGTCATTTATATATATTACAAATAGAAGAGGTCCCAGTACCGAGCCCTGCGGCACACCACTAGTGACCGACCTCCAGCTAGAAAAACACCCTTCCACTATTACTCTCTGTCTCCTATTACTAAGCCAATTACTTATCCATCTAGCTACCTGTCCTTGTATCCCACGAGCCTTGACCTTCTCAACTAACCTCCCATGAGGGACATTGTCAAACGCCTTATTGAAATCCATATAGACGACATCAACGGCTTGCCCTTCGTCAACGATTTTCATCGCCTCCTCAAAAAATTCTACCAGATTCATAAGGCACGACCTTCCCTTAACAAAGCCATGCTGCGTATCCCTAATCAGATCGCAACGATTTAAGTGCCTATACATCCTATCTCTAAAAATCCCCTCCAACAGCTTCCCTACCACTGACATCAAATTCACCGGCCTAAAATTTCCAGGGTTATCCCTACTATCCATTTTATACAATGGCTCAACATTACCTATTCTCCAGTCCTCTGGGACCTCACCTGTATCCAAAGAAGAGACAAAGATTTGCGTCAGAGGTCCAGCAATTTCACCTCGCACCTCCCTAAGCAGCCTGGGATAAATGCCATCAGGCCCCGGAGATTTATCAGTTTTAATGCTACCTAGAAGCTCTAACACTTCCTTCGTTCCCAACACTGCCCTTATCCATCTTTGTGTGCGGCTGCATCAAGCTGTGAGTAGATCCTTGGTACATTAACAGCAAGTGCCACTACCTTTTGAGATTCTACCTGTCCCAAGTGTTGCGGAGGATGGGTCTGGCCACACTGCTGTGAAACGCTCCAAGTAGTTGGACCGTACCGCAGCATCTGTTCTTCGTGGAGAAATTTTTACGCAAACACAGCGCGTAACATTCTGGAGGTTCTGAGAGAAAGGAAGATGGTGGACCCTGTCAGATGGTTCCTTGAGTGGACTGTCAGTGTCATCTGGCAGAATGCCTCATCACCAAAACTCTCAAACAAGCACCAAAATGGCTTGGCTGGTGGTGAGAAGGGCACTCCCTGTCAGATCATTTATGCATGCTCGAGGACTCAACATCACCGCATGCTGCCCTCCTAGTGGCTGCAACAGTGATGAAACAGTTGCACACCTCCTTGAGGAATGTGCCTTTGCAAAGAAGGTCTGGAATGAGATGCAGTGGTATTTGTTGAGGTTCATCCCGAGCAGCTTGATGACGCAGCACTCTGTGCTCGAGGGCTGTTTCCGGTGATGCACACCAAGACAAATATTAACTGCTGAAGGGTCATCAACTAGGTGAAGGATACACTTTGGTCTGCCTGAAACTTGCTGATCTTCCAGTTGAAAGAACTGTCTTTGACTGAATGTTGCAGACTGGCACATTGTAAGGTCCAGGACTATGTACTGAGGGACGCACTCAAGCTTGGGGCAGCCACCACAAAGGCACAATGGGGTAAGGCCGCACAGTAAAGCCTTTCAACGGAAGTAGACCGAGGGCCCAGTAACTGTAGAATATTTACAGCCTGCGTAACTGTGTGCCAATCTGAGAAATAACAGCACACTATGAAACCTGAGGCATGTATATAGTTCTAAGTTTTGAAATGTAATGAATGTAATTTTGTGTAAATAAGATTGTACAGGACTGTAAAAATGATTTTTTTCTGCACTGTTTGTAATTTTTAGATACATCAGTTTGCAATGGTTCATTTGAGTTTTTTTATGAATAAAGTATGTTTTTGAAATTACAAAAAAAGTCAGTTGTTAACAATTCAGGACAAGTATGTCCTTTTAAAAATGAAGGATAAAGATGGCAAGATTTGGGAACCCTGGATGACAAGAGAGATTGTGAGCTTAGTGATAAAGAATATGAAGGCATACATAAATTTCAGGAAATTGAAAACAGATAAAAGTCTTGAGAAATACAAAGAGAGCAGGAAAGAGCTTAAAAGAAGCCATGAAATGTCCTTGGCAAGCAGGATTAAGGAGAATGCCAAGTTTTTTTATATGTAAAAGAAGGTAGCGAAGGAAAGGGTGGGTCCACTCAAGAGCAATGAAGGGAATTTGTGTATGGAGTCAGATGAGGTGGGTGAGGTCCTTAACGAGTTCTTTGCATCAGTATTCACAAAGGAGAAGGACGTGGTGGATGCTGAGTGTAGAAAGGTGGGTGTCAACATTCTAGGACTTTTTGAGATGGAAAAAGAGGAGGTATTGGAGGTTCTGAGAAACATTAAGATGGACAAGTCCCCAGGGCCGAACAGAGCCTATCCCAGAATACTGAGACGAGGGAAGAAATTACTGAGGCCTTGGCCAAAATTTTTTTGTCCTCTTTAGCCATGGGCAAGGTATCAGAGGATTGGAGAGTAGCTAACATTGTTTCTCTGCTTAAGAAGGACAGAAGAGATAACCTGGGAAATTACATCTCTGTGAGCGTTACATCGGTGATGGAGAAATTATTGGAGAAGGTTCTTAGAGACAGGATGTACTCACATCTGGAAGAGAATAGGCTTACTGGCAATAAGCAACATGTGAAGGGGAGATCATGTCTCACAAACTTGATTGAGTTCTTTAAGGAAGTGACAAATTCTTTGAGATAGTGGATGTTGTATGCATGGATTGTAAAGCCTTCAATAAGGTTCCTCAGGGCAGGCTGATACAGAAGGTGAAGTTATAAGGGATCCAAGGTGAGCTGGAAAGATGGATCCAAAACTGCCTTGGGCATAGAAAGCAGAGAGTAGGATACCTTGCTAACTGGAGGTCTGTAATAAGTGGGGTTCTACAAGAATAGTGCTTGGGCCTGTGTTATTTGTAATATATTATAAATGATTTGGAGGAAATTGTAGGTGGTCTGATTAGTAAATTTGGAGATAATATAAAAATTGTGGAAATAACAGACAGCAAGGAGGATTGTCAGAGGATAAAGCAAGATATAAATCGGCTGGAGACCTAGGCTCAAAGATGGCAGGTGGGATTTAACCCAGACAAATGTGAGGTAATGCAATTTGTAAGGTCCACTGCAGAAGGAAGTTTTACAATAAATGGTAGAGCCCTTAGAAATATTAGCATACAGCTGGATTGAGATGTGCAGATTCACATTCTCTGAAGGTGGCAACTCAGGTTGACAAGGTAGTCAAGAAAGTGTATAGCATGCTTCATTGGTCGGGGCGTTGAGTATTCAAATTGGAAAATCATGTTGGAGCTGTATAAAACTTTGGTTAGACCGCATTTGGAGTATTGTGTACGTTTGTGGTTGCCACTCTACTGGAAGGATGTTGATACATAAGAAAGCATACAGAAGAGGTTTACCAGGATATTACCTGGTTTGGAGAATATGGACTATGAAGAAAATTTGAACAAACTTGGATTGTTTTCATTGGACCTTCAAAGAATGAGAGGGAACTTGATAAGGTTTATAAGATAATGACAGGCTTGGTTAGAGTGGATAATCAGAGTCTTTTTTCCAGGGTTGATGGGTCAATTATTCAGGGGCAAAGATTGAAAGTTAGAGGGAGAAAGTTTAAAAGAGATGCAAGGAGAAAGTTTTTCACCCAGAGAGTGGCGAATGCCTGGCATGTGTTGCTGAAGGAGATGGTAGAAACAGATTCTATCACAATGTTCAAAGGGCATCTGGATAGGTACATAAACAGGGAATAGAGGGTTATGGACCACATAGAGGCAAGAAAACATTAGAGAGGCATCTGTGTTGGCACAGGCTCGGTGGGCTTTGTTCTTATATAGTATATCTGGAGTGCTGTACTGTCGGAGGTGTTGTCTTTCAGATTAGACATTAAACTGAGGAAATGTCTGCCTTCTCAGGTGAACACAAAAGATCTAATAACATTCTTTTGAAGATGAACAGGATAGTTCTCTTTGTTGTCCTGAGAAATCCTTGGGAGTCCCTTGGGAGTCCCTGGGAAGTGTGTAAATAGACGATGATATTGATGTACTTGTTTTTATCCTACAGGTGCTTTGGTCAACCTTGTTGTCTAACGAGGGGCATACACGTGATGGGTTGTGAGAGGGCTGCTCTTGGATTTTTTTCGAGAGTATCCTAGTGCTTCACGTCGTTAGTGTACACTTGACCTGGACCATTTGATGGCAACACAACAGCTCAGTGACTATCGCTGTGCTGTGCAGATACATGGATTTGGGCCTGTGTCTGTGGGAATTTGCACATTCTTCCCGTGTTTGCGTAGGTTTTCTCCGGGTGCTCTGGTTTCCTCCCACATCCCAAAGATCTGCTCTTAGGCTAATTGGCAAAAAAAATTCTCCCTAAATTGTCTCAAATTTGGTTTTTAATCCATAGATCTATAAACATGGACAGGGATCGCGGGTAGAGGTGGGAGCGTCAGGGTGGCGGTGCAGGTCATTGGACCAAAGGGCCTGTTTCCCGTGCTGTCTTGTTCTTTGTTCTTAAATATTTACCCTCAACAAACAGCACTAAAAATAGATTATCATTATCACATTATTCCTGGAGTGCCCCAGGAATTGGTGCTGGGTCCTCAACTATTTACCATTTACGTCTATGATCTGGAGGAAGGGGCTGAGTGTAGGGTGACAAAATTTGCTGATGACATGAAGATGAGTGGAAAAGCAAATTGCGTGGAGGGTGTGGAAAGCTTGCAAAGGGATCTGGATAGGTTGAGTGAGTGGGTGAGGACCTGGCAGATGGAGTATAATGTTAGCAAGTGTGAGGTTATCTACTTTGATAGGAATAACGGTAGGAAGGATTACTATTTAAATGGCGAAAAGCTGCAGCATGCAACGGTGCAGAGGGACCTGGGGGTCTTTGTGCACAAATCACAAAAACACAGTATGCAGGTGCAGCAGGTGATCAAGAAGGCAAATGCAATGTTGGCCTTTATAGCTTTATAGGGGGATAGAATATAAAAGTAGGGAGGTACTTTTGCAGCTGTATAGGATACTGGTGAGACCACAGCTGGAGTACTGTATGCAGTTTTGGTCACCGCATTCGAGGAAGGATATATTGGCCTTGCAGGGGGTGCAGAGAAGATTCACTAGACTGATACCGGAAATGAGGGCGTTGGATTATGAGGAGAGACGATATAGGTTAGGTTTGTACTCTTTGGAGTTTAGAAGGCTGAGAGGGAATCTTATAGAGATGTATAAGGTAATGAAGGGGATGGATAGGGTAGAGGTTGAGAGACTCTTCCTACTTAACAAAGATAGCAAGACTAGTGGACAGCCTCAAGATTAGTCGGGGGCAGTTCAGATCAGAGTTAAGGAGGAATTTCTTCACGCAAAAGGTGGTGAATCTTTGGAATTCTCTGCCTGTTGAAGTGGTGGAGGCTTCTTGCTGAATGTATTTAAGTCAAGAGTGGATAGGTTTTTGATTGAGAAGGGAATTAAGGGTTACGGGGAAAAAGCGGGAAAGTGGTACTGAACCACTGCAGATCAACCATGATCTTATTGAATGGTGGGGCAGGCCCGAGGCACTGGATGGCCTACTCCTACTCCTATTTCTTATGTTATTACATTCTTATTCTTTGTGGGAGATTGCTATGCACAAATTAGCAATTGTGTTTCCTACTTTATAACAGTGACTACATTTCAAAACTACTTAATTGATTCTAATGAGCTTTGAGACATCTTATAGTTGTGAAAGGCACTTTATAATTGCAAATTCTTTATGCCTTGCAGTGTCCAAGGGAGCACTGCATTATTCAATTAAATATTAACCCTGTTTTTTCTTTACAGATGCTGCTTAAGCTGCTATTTCCAGATTTTCTGTTTTTAAACAGATGAATTTTTAAAAGGTAGATTTAAATAGGAAGATTTTTATGCTGAAGGTATTAGAATTAGTATCTTTTAAACAGAAGTTTCTAGACATTGTTTTCCTACCTTCTGATGCATTTGTAATTTATTACATTTGGCAGGAGGTGGCAGTATGGTCTAATTTTTTTTCACATAGCATGTGAAAGGGAGGAAGACTTGCATTTACAGTAGCACTTCTCATGAATACCACATTGCTTTGCAGTTGTGACGATTGACCCTTACTCTGCTGTTTTGCCCTTGATGTGGCAACACAGCAACCAATTCAAGCATAGTTGCTTTAGAATGTTTCAAGTATATTCCACCTTTACATTGCAAACGTTTGCCAGGAGTGAACACAGCATCTCCTTGAATGGCAAGAGACTGAATCACAAGTAACATCCCATGTATCTTGGTGTTATCCTTGATTGAACACTGATGTACCAAAGCCTCTGAGAAAGACAGCAGCAAAGATCAAAAGGCACCAAAACAACATCCTCAGCAAACTTGCTGGCTCTTCATGGGATGCAGATGATCAAACTTTAAGGACCTCAGCTCTTGCCATCATCTACTCAACTGCAGAGTATTGTGCACCAGTATGGTACAACTCATCCCACACCAGTCTTGTAGATTTCCAGCTCAACACAATAATGCCTAACCATCCTGGGTACCATCCAATTAGCTCAACTACCAACCACCCCCCTCCAGTTCCTAGTCCGGAGCAGCAACCCACTTCTCTCACATAAGGAGAGAGATTGCAACAAGAAAGCTTCTGAAGACAGTCTGCATCTGCCCAAGACTGCCACTATAGCGGACCTTAACAATCAACCTGTGCTTACTTCCATCACACCTGCCTGTATGATAAAGAACATCATGCCAAGGAATAACAGCATGACCCTGTGTTAACAGGTGTGGAAACAGCACGCTACTATTAAAAAGTCACTTCCTTCTCACAGATTCCACAGCCCATCCACCATGCTGCAACCTGCCATGCCAACATTGGGCACTTCTCAACCATTTCTGCACTGGCCGACGTCCTTATGCAGCAAATTGGCGCAAGTAGAGCCTTGCAAGGAACTCAACTGCAACTATGGTGCACCCCAAACAATTGAAGACTGCCCCTGACAAAATTTAGTGGAAAGCTCCGAGAGCTCCAATTAGAACTGTGGAAACTATTACCTGACTTAGTAATTACTGTGCATATTAAGAAGACAACTTGTAATGTAGGAAAGGAAGAACTTGTGTTGATATAGATCTTTTAATATCTTTAAGACATCCAACAGTGCTTCACAGCCAATTAATTATGTTCTGAAGTGTAGTCATTGTTGTTATAGACAAATGCAGCAGGCAGTTTGCGCACCACAAGCAATGAAGTAAATAACTAGCTGATTTGGTTGTGGTTTTGGATGTTGTTGCAGGATAAATGCAAACATATGAAAACTGTTGGATAGTAAAATATCAGTTGTTCAAATCGGGCTTCCTCCATAAGGTTGTGATGCCTTATGCATTACAACACAGGTACTCACCTTCCTACCCAACAAGGGGCCAATTTTCTAAGGA
Organism: Sphyrna mokarran; assembly: GCA_024679065.1. Classification (NCBI taxonomy): domain Eukaryota; kingdom Metazoa; phylum Chordata; class Chondrichthyes; order Carcharhiniformes; family Carcharhinidae; genus Sphyrna; species Sphyrna mokarran. The sequence continues at coordinate 7,247,221 of JAGIQG010000022.1, forward strand.
AAAAAGAACAAAAAATGTGGACTAATCAGTGGAAAAAGTTATGAAAATTCCTCTCCAACCCCTTTAGGTGATTAAAATTATTTTCTGGGAAACTCCTGGCATCAAATGTAGTCACGCATTCCATTTGTAAGTATGACTCCCTCACCAGTCTTCCCTAACTTATTCAATTCAGTAATCCTGACCTCTTCTGGAGGCATTGTTTGAGCAATGAATGTTGACCAGGATATTTTTTCAAACAAGTGCCAAGGGATCTTTTACATCCATTTGAACAAGGCAGGTTGGATCATGATTGAATGCCTCATATGAAAGATGATGCCTTTGTCACCTTCCATGCTGCACTCGAATGTTAGTCATTTTATGTCCGTATATAATCCAGAAATAAAAATGAAGTGTCATACTTGACACAACTTGTATTATCCCTCCTACACGAAAACTAACAGGCCTGCTGTGTATTGCCAGCATTTTCTGTTTTTATTTCAGATTTCCTATGCAAAGTACTTAAAGTGCAGAAACAGAGCATTTGGCCCATCTGGTGCATCTCAGTGCTTATACTCCACTCGAGTCCCTCTAACTCCTTTTCATCTCATAACATCAACATTTCTTTCTATTCCTTTCTCCCTCAAAACACTGATCTAATTTCCCCTTAAATGTACCTATGGTATTTATCTCAATTACTTGTTGTAGCAAGCTTCATGTTCTAAACTGAGTATATTCCAAACAGATGTGGATGCATGTTTGATGACTAAGAAGATTAAGGGATAGTGCAGAAGATGGAGTTGAAGTAAGAGATCAGTCATGATCTTATAGAATGATGAAGCTGGATTAAAGGGCCAGATGACCTAGTCCAGCTCCTATTTCTAATGTCTGAACTTGCTGTATTTGTTATATTTATGGTTCCTAGTTTTAGTGTCTCTGACAAGTAAAAATATTTTTTTCTCTACATCTACTTCATTTATTCCCCTTCGCAGTTTTAAGACTTTCCTGATAATTGCAACTTCTCATTTTTGATATAATTCTTGTAAAGCTTTCTTGCACCTTCTCTAGTGTCTTGATATCTGAAACCAGAATTGTGTAAATACTCCAAGTATTAACTTTTTATTTTGGATATTGATAAAAATGTACCTTCTTCCCCTACATCTGATTTTTTTTCCTTTTGCTTTCCATTGCAAATTGGCCCCTTGTTGGGTAGGAAGGTGAGTACCTGCGTTGTAATGCATAAGGCATCACAACCTTATAGAGGAAACAGTATCATGAGGAGATGCTGCCACCTGTGGAATTGCTCCACTTTCTGCGTAAGTTGAAACCTTCTGAAGAAAGGTCCATTCATTTGATATATTCTGCCCTCGGGCAAGATTCCAACTCCCAGTCTCACTGAGATTTTTGAGTTACTTACTAGAAATCATAGAATTCCAACAGTGCAGAAGGAGGCCATTCAATCCATCAAGCCTGTACTGACAACAATCTCACCCAGGCCCTATCCCCATAACCCCACATATTTGTCCTGCTAATCACCCTGACATTAAGGGTCAATTTAGTATGGCCAATCAACCTAACCCATACATCTTTGGATTGTGGAAGGACCAGAGGATGCAGAGGAAATCACATAGACACAGGGAGAATGTGCAAATTCCATACAGACAGTGACCCAAAGCTGGAATTGAATTTGGGTCTCTGGCACTGTGATGCAGCAGTACTCACCACTGTGCCACCCAGGCTAGGGAAGAGCACCTGAGGTAGTTTCCTATTATCTTTCCTGATGGATTTTATCTTCAGATATAGTCCCCTGAAATAGCTTACAACTAGGAATAAAGAATTCCCCTTTAGGATCGAAGGGGCTATCCCCATACCTCCCCCCCCACTTCCCCAGTGAGTATCTATCCCCACAGGTTGTCTACTATCCCCAAGCCAGAATTTATTTCATCGAGATGCTCAACCTCCTCTACCTTTGAATTCAGAAGTGGGGAATGTGCTATTACTGAGCCAGTGGTCACTCCATCCGGATAGGAATATCTAACTGCATGGTGACTCTATTCACTGAGGGTGCTAATGGGCAGTTCAAACCTGAAGAATGGTTAAGTGAGAGAAAAATTACAAACAAAATCATGCAGGACTGTTTCTGAATGAAACAGATTTGCAGATCCCTAGACAGAGCAAAAACTCAGCTTCTCGTGAATGCTTTGGACCTCACAATATTATTCAGCACAGAGTCAAATTCACTGAACAGACTTTGAATAGTTTAAAGTTTATTGACTCAGTAGGTGGTGATTATTGTGGAACAAATTGCTCAGGGAGATGGGCAACACTAACAGGAAGGAACAGGTAAGAGATTTGACAGAGGAAGGGTGGAGAACTACATATGTCAGATCCCATTGTTGTGTGTCACACTCCTATTACATACATAGAAACAGATTATTCAGTCCATTGGTCCTGCTCTACACCAGCCTCCTCATTTCATCCTACCAATACAACCTTCTATTCCCTCGTCCTTGTTCAGCTTCCTTTTAAATGCATCTATTTCAAGTATCACATGGATGACTCTCAGGGCCCTATTTCACCATTTTGATTCAAAATGCTGGGCTGACTTGGAACTGGGAGTGTTTCAGATCCAATTTTTAGAACCATTCTTAGGTGCTCCCATATGCGCTCTGCCTGAAAAAAAACAGCAATTCCAAAATGAATTGCAGAAGCTTGTGGGCAAGGCTTAACACATCTGAAACCCTGTAGCTCCAATCAGTACCTCAAACTGCACAAGCGCAGAAAGAAATGATAGAATGTGGCTTCCCCTGCCACATCACTCCTGGACCGGATAATGCCTTCCCCTGGCCTCCACAGATATTACACTACCCTCACAATATTACTGATACTTCCACCCCCTCTGCCATCCAGACCAATTGCAACCCCTCCCCTTTTCACTGCAGCTGATCTCAGGCAGAGTGGCAGCAGACCAGTCCTTTCCCCTTCACTGATCTCAAGCAGAGAGCCACCGGATGCTCGGCACCTGCCTCCTCATTAACTGGGAGTGCCTGAATTGGACTTTTGTGGAGCATGTCTGTTTCATGCCAATTCTGGATGAGCGATTGCGGTAATACAGGAGGGAAGTGCTGGTTAGATTCAGTGTGCAGTCTATTAAGTCTATTTAAATGTCTGCAAATGTATTTAAATGGTCGTCATGCCCGTTTTGGTCACGATCACAATTGTGGCCATTTCTGGGCCTTGGTAAAGGGGAAACCAGTGCAGAGGCAGACTGGATTGTGCTATTTGCCTCATATTTGACTTTACCAAGTTTTTGCACCTGAAAACAGGTGCAACACGATGTTGAACTTATAGCAATTCAAAAAGATTGTATTGTAAGGTTTAGGCTGCACTTTGTGCAATCCCAGCTCTTGATTATAGAACACAAATCCGTCTATTATCTCTGCAACTGCTCCTTTAAACCCCTAGGTTGCAGGCCATTGTGTTGACTTTATGTTCCATTAGGAAGGCCAGGCACCAATATAAGGAGGTGGGGTTGTGCCAATAATAAGGGATGAAATCAGTACATTAGCGTAGAATCAATTAAGAAGCAGCAAAGGTAACAAGCATTGGTAGAAGTTGCTTATAGGCCATCAAACTGTAGTGTAGGGTATGGTATAAATCAGGAAGAAGTCTCACAACATCAGGTTAAAGTCTAACAAGTTTTATTTGATAGTAAACCCACAAACTTTGGAACGCTGTTCCTTCAAGTTAAGAGTCCTGTTGAGGACTCTTAATAGTGTTGATGAACAGAGGGATCTTGGTGTATATATCTGAAAGTTGGCAATCAAGTCGATAAGGTTGTTAAGAAGGCATACGGAGTCTTAGCTTTTATTGGTAGGGGGATTGAATTTCGGAGCCGCAACGTCATGTTGCAACTGTACAAAACTCTAGTGCGGCCGCACTTGGAGTATTGTGTGCAGTTCTGGTCCCCGCATTATAAGAAAGATGTGGAGGCATTGGAGAGGGTACAGAGGAGGTTTACCAGGATGTTGCCTGGTATGGAGGGCAGGTCTTATGAAGAGAGGCTGAGGGATTTGAGGTTGTTTTCGTTAGAAAGAAGGCGGCTAAGAGGAGACCTTATTGAAACATATAAGATGATTAGAGGTTTAGATAGGGTGGACAGTGATAGCCTTTTTCCTAGGATGGAGAAAGCTAGCACGAGGGGACATAGCTTTAAATTAAAGGGTGGTAGTTATAGGACGGATATCAGAGGTAGGTTCTTTACCCAGAGGGTGGTTAGGGTATGGAATGCCCTGCCTGCGGCAGTTGTAGATGCACCAAGTTTGGTGGCGTTTAAGAGGTTAGTAGATAAGTTTATGGATGAAAAGGGAATGGTTTAGTTTGGAGGTCATTGCTTTTTCCTAATTGGTCGGCGCAACATCGAAGGCCGAAGGGCCTGTTCTGCGTTGTAATGTTCTATGTTCTATGTTCATCAGGTGAATGGAAATGTTTCATAATAATAATAACATTGGAAAAATAATAAAATTGGAGAAATCAGGAAACCAGAGATGAATGTAACAAGGGTAATTTGATAATTATGCAGGACTTCAATCTCCATTTAGACTGGGTAAATCTAATTAACATGGATGATGTGGAGGATGAATTTCAGTCTCAATCTCCATTTAGACTGGGTAAATCTAATTAACATGGATGATGTGGAGGATGAATTTCTGGAATGTATACGAGATAATTTTCTGAACCTGTATGTTGAGGAATCAACTAGGGAACAAGTTAGTATTATGCTAATGATCTAGTATTATGAATTGAGAGAGGTCTTATTAATAATGTTACTGCAAAAGAACCTGTAGGGAAGTGTGACCATAATATGGCAGAATTTTCTATTAAGTTTGAAAATGATGCAGTTCAATTTGAAACTAGGATCTTAAATCTAAACAAAGGGAATTGCAAAGATATTTGCTGTGCTGAATTGGAAAAATACATTAAAATATTTGATGATAGATAAACAATGGCTCATATTACAAAATTAATCTGTGGTTTACAAAAAATATACATTTCTTGAAGGCACAAAAAGAGAACAGAAAATGTTAGCCAGTCATGGCTATCAAAGAAAGTTAAAAATTGTATTAGATCAAAGGATCAAGCTTGTAATAGCAACGTGGGTTTTACAATCGGTTTTATAGACTTAAAATGTGGCTCTGTTCTCTTCTCACAGATGCTATCAGACCTGCTGAGATTTTCCAGCATTTTCTGTATTTGTCACAGGCTTATAAAGTTATCTCAAAAAAATGACACGTCTGAGAATTGGAAGCAAATTAGAATTCAGCAAAGTCAAATCAATAAACTGATAAAGAAAGGCCGAATGTGAATGTAAACTAGTAAGGAACATAAAATTGAACTGTAAAAGTTTCTATCCATATGTCAAAAGGAAAAGATTAGCAAAGAAAATGGAGATCGATTGCAGGCAGATACAGGAACATTTATAACAAAGAATAAGGAAATGGCAGAGAAGCTAAATAATTATATTTTGTCGTCTTCACAGAGGAAGACACAAGAAATCTCAGAGATAATAGCAAACCAAGGTAGTAGTGAGGTTGAGGAACTAAAGGATATTAGCAAAGGTAAAATAATAACATTGGAGAAATTAATGGGACTGAAAATTGATAACTCCCTGGAACCTGATGATTTATGTCCCAGAATATTAAAAGAAGTGGTTACAGAAATAATAGGTGCATTTGTCATCATCTTTCAAAATTCTATAAGTTCTGAAATGGTGCCTGCAATGGTAGAGATTTCAGGGATGGTAGGATTGTTCCATGAAGAGAGATTGAGAAAACTGCACCTGTATTTACTAGAGTTTAGAAGAATGAGAGATGATCTCATTGAAACTAATAAAATTCTTAAAGGGATAGATGAGGTAGAGCAGAAAAGATTTTTCACTGGCCCAGGAGAGGGGGTGTGATTGGTGAGTGCGCTAGAACAAGGGGACGCAATCTCTCACAATAGGGGCCAAGCCGTTTAGAACTGAGATGAGACAGGATTTCTTTATTTAGACACTAATGACATTTTGGAATTCTCTACTCTAGAGGGCTGTGGAAGTTCAGTCATTGAGTGTATCTAAGACAAAGATCAATAGATTTCCAGATACTAGTGACATCAAAAGATATGGGCAGAGTGTAGGAAAATGGCATTTGATTTGAGTATATTTATTATTCACATGTATTACTATACAGTGAAAAGTATTGTTTCTTGCGCACTACATGGATGAAGGAAATGAGAAAATGCAGAATAAAGTGTTACAGTCATAGCTAGGGTGTACAGAAAGATCAACCTAGTGCAAGATAAATCCATTCAAAAGTCTGATGGCAGCAGGGAAGAAGCTGTTCTTGCGTTAGCTAATATGTGACCTCAGCCTTTTGTATCTTTTTCCCAATGGAAGATGATGAAAGAGAGAAAGTCCAGGGTGCGTGGGGTCCTTAATTATACTGACTCCTTTGCTGAGGTAACAGGAGTGTAAACAGAGTCAGTGACTGGGAGACTAGCTTGTGTGATGGATTGGGCTATATTCATGATCCTTCGTATCTTGTTGTAGTCTTGGGCAGAGCAGGAGCCATACCAAGCTGTGATACAACCAGAAAGAATGCTTTCTATTGTGTATTTGTAAAAGTTGGTGAGAGTCATAGCTGACATGCCAAACATCCTTTGAGATCTGACTGATTATGGTGGTGTCATCAGCAAACTTGAAAATCGAGTTGGAGGGGAATTTGGCCAAGTAGTCAATAGTGTACGAGGAGTATAGTAGGAGGTTGCGAACACAGCCTTGTGGGGCACTGGTTTTGAGGATGATCACTGGGGAGATGTTGTTGCCTGTACTTATTGATTGTGGTCAGTGGATTAGAAAATTCAGATCCAGTTGCAGAGGTAGGAGCTGAGTGCCAGGCTACAGAGTTTGGAGATGAGTTTCATAAGAACAATGGTATTGAAGGCTGAGCTGTAGTCAATAAATAGAATCTGACATTGGTGTCTTTGTTACCTAGGAGTTCCAAGGTTGAGTGCAGGGCCAGGGAGAAGGCGTCAGCTGTGGACCTGTTGCAGCAGTAGGACAATAAGACCATATGACATAGGAGCAGAATTAGGGCACTTGGTCCATTGAGTTTGCTTCACCATTCAATCATGCAGATACTTTTCTTATCCCCCTTCACCTGCCTTTTCCCCATAACCCCTAATCCCCTTATTAATCGAGAATAGATGAACTGGAATTGATTTGTGCCATGACTAATCTTGCAAAGCATTTTAAAGTGACTATGACTTGCAAAGCATTTCATAGGTGATAGTCATTAAGGCACACTCTTGGCTTTTCTTTGGCACTGAGATGATGGTCATCTTCTTGAATCACATAAGGACCTCAGATTGTTATAAAGAGAAATCGAAGATTTCTGTGAATACCCCTGCCAGCTGATCTGCACAGGATCTGAGTGCTTGTCCAGGTACCCCATCCAAGTCATTTTCCATTGGCTGACTTTCGAGAAAGCTGCTCTGACGTCTGCAATGGTGACTTCAGATACAGGTTCATCCAAGGCTTCCAGGGCAGAAGGCATGCTGTCACTGACCTCTTGCTCAAAACAGGCGTAGAATGCATTGAGCTCATCAGGGAGGGGTGCGTTAGAGCCGGCGATCTTACATGCTTGTAGCCTGTTATGTCTTGTAGACCTTACATAGTCAGCAGGGGTTCACGTGACTAGCTTGGTCCAGTACTGTCTTGGCATCTTTGACGCATCTTCTTAGATCATATTTGGCTTTCTTATATAGGTCAGAGTCGCATGACTTGATCACCTCAGATCTGGACTTCAACAAGCAGTGGATAACCCGGTAGGGAAACACGCAGACTTGCTTCTTTGGCACACGGTCTTCTACACGCTTACTAATAGTCAGTTATTGTGGTGCTGTACTCGTTCAGACTGGTTGCAGAGTTTTTATATACTGACCAGAACACTGACTCTATATGAGGTAGAGGATCAACCATGATCTAGTTGAATAGCAGAGCAGGCTAGAGGCACTGATTAGTCTACTCCTGCACCTATTTCCTATGCTCCATTAATTTCTCCAGTACTAATCAGTGCTAATAAATATCCTGAAGTACCTCATTTTCACTAGACCCTTGATTCATCCCTATTTCTGGAATAGTGATTTTTTTTATTGAGAAGACAGAAAAAGGTATTCCCTAGTATAATTGATATGTAATTTAGATGCATGCTGCTTTGACTTCTGCTCTGCTGAAGGTCATGGTTTTTGATCAAGTACTGTTCCATTACAACCCCTGACCCAGTACTTGGTTTTTATTTGGGGAACTAAACCTTCAGATGTTACAGATTTTAAACAATAAAGGGCATCGTAGCCAAGATTAACAGAAGGCAGCTCACCGCCACCTTCTCTAGAGTAATTAGCACTGGCTTAGCCAGCAAAGCCCACATTCCATGAATGAATAAAAATTGCTGTCCACATCTCACATATACAGATCCAAAAACATATAGATATATAAACATATAGATAAAAGCACTCAGGGATAAACACACATGACACATACAATCACACATTCCTGTTGGAGCACTGGGTAGCCATCAGGATAGAGTATTTCTGGTTATTCTTTCATCACCGTATGTTATAAAGTTTTTTAAAGTTTATTTATTAGTGTCACAATTAGATTACCTTAACACTGCAATGAAGTTACTGTGAAAATCCCCTCCTCGCCACACTATGGCACTTTTTCGAGTACAATGGCCAATGCATCCAACCAGCATGTCTTTTGGATTGTGGAAGGAAATCCGAGCACCGGGAGGAAACCGACATAGACACGGGGAAAAAAATGCAGACTCTGCATAAACAACAACCCTGGTACTGTGAGACAGCGGTGTTAACCATTGTACCATTGTACCAATATGTGTGGGTATTGATGATATGCATTGCATGTCTAAAACCACCATGTCTATGGCCAAGGATCAAATCTGAGACCTCAGGGTTAATATGATTCAGTTTACGTTTTATAAGCCAAGACTTGCTCAAAGTGAAGTGACAATAGGCCTGTTAAGAATAGTCAATAAAACTGTCATTTTTACACTTGCCAGCAGATGACACAATTGTCTTTTTAAGAGAAGTGGAAAGAACAACCTAATGATACAATAGCCTCAGCTCTGGCAAAATTCAAGAACATGTCTCAAAACCCACATGGAGGTTTACAGTGCAGGAACAGGATGTTTGACCCAGGATATTTGAGCAGGTGTATATGTTCCACACATGCCCCCTCCAGTCCTACTTCATTAATATATAGTTATTTCTATTCCTTTCTCCCACATATACTGATCTAGCTTCCTCTTAAATTTCATTTATGGGATGTGGGTGTTACTGGGTAGGGCAATATTGCCCATCTCTAATTGCCATTGACTAAATAGTGGTGAGCTGCCTTCTCGAACCACTACTGTCCAAGTGGGTTAGGTGCACCATGGTGCTATCAGGGAGAGAGTTCAGGATTTTGACCCAGCAATAGTGAAGGAACAACAATATATTTCCAAGTCAGAGTGCTGAGTGGCTTGAAGAAGAAGTTTCAGGTGGTGCTGTTCCCATGTTTCTGCTGCCCTTGCCCTCCTAGGTGGTGGCTGTCGTGGGTTTGGAAATTGCTGCAAAAGATGCCTTAATGATGCCTGCTATGCGTGTTGTAGATGGTACTCACTTTTCATTGGTGGTGGAGGGAATGCATGTTTGTGGATGGGGTGATAATCAAATGGATTGCTTTGTCTTGGATAGTTTTGAGCCTTTTTCACTCATCCAGGCAAGGGAAGAGTATTCCATCTAGGAGTGTTTCACTCTAAGAAGGTTTGTAATAGCTTCACATCCACCAGTTCTGCTTGGTTAATTCTACTTGTTACATCCTCAAAGAATTTTAATAGATTTGTCAAGCATGATTTCCCCTTTGTAAATCCATACTGACTTTGTCTGGTTATACCACTGCTTTCTAACCGCTGAGCCATGAAATCTTTGATAATGGACTCAAGCAACTTATAGATGGTGGATAGACTCTGGTAACTAGGAAATGGATTGTCCGCCACAGGATTCCTAGCCTCTGACATGGCTTTGTAGCCACAGTATTTATATGGCTAGTTCAATTCAGCTTCTGATCAATGATAACTCCAAAGATGTTGATAGTGCGGTATTCAGCAATGGTCATGCCATTGAATGTCAAGGACCAATGGTTGCATTCTTTCTTGTTGGTGATGGTCATTGCCAGGCACCTGTGTGATGCAAATATTACTTGCCACTTGTCAGCCCCTGGATATTGTCAAGGTCTTGCTGCATTTGGACATGGACTACTTCAGTTTATGAGGAGTTTTTGATTTGATTTGATTTATTACTGTTGCATGTATTAGCATACAGTAAGAAGTATTGGGAGAGATTCTCCCAGATCACTATGCTGCTAAAGCATTGCAGTAGGCCGGGAGACTCAAGCAGAGGCCATTAGCGGGCTATCCACTAGGTGCAATGGCCTCGAAAGTCTCTGGCCACTGGATTTCCAGTGTCATCAGCTCCATGCTAGAAAACAGCATGGAGCTATATAGGTTATTTAAAATAAAATTTCTATACTATCTGGCCAGGGTCTTATGTCTCCCGCCCTGTTAGTGTCTCTCCTTCCCCGCCAGGAGTATTTCACTCCAAGAGGGTTTGCAATAGCTTCACATCCACTGGTTCTGCTTGGTTAATTTTACGTGTTACATCCTCAAAGAATTTTAATAGATTCGTCAAGCGTGATTTCCCCTTCGTAAATCCATGCTGACTTTGTCTGACTATACCACTACTTTCTAACTGCTGAGCTACGAAATCCTTGATAATGGACTCAAGCAACTTTCCTGTGACCTAGGCTCACTGGTCTACAGTTTCCTGTTTTCTCTCAACCTCCCTTTTTGAACAGCAGGCTTATATCATACAATGGGATAGAGCTTATCCAAGAGTGGTGATGGTGATATCTGAGACATTATCTGTAAGACATGATTCATTGAGAATGGCTATGTCAGGTAGTTGCTTGAGTTGCCTGTGAGACAACTTTCCCAATTTTAGCAAAAACGCCCACATGTTAAGAAGGAGGACTTTGCAGGGTAATAGGGTTGGATTTGCTTGTTGTTTCTGATGCCTAGGTCAATGCCAGGTGGTCCATCTGGTTTCATTACTGTTTTATTGACTTTGTTGTGATTTGATAATGATTTGAGTCAACGACTGCTGTGAGTCACATGTAGGTTACATGCAGGTCACATGAAGGTCAGATCAGGTGAGGATGGCAGATATCCTGTCCAAAAGGGCATTTGTGAACCAGATGGATTTTTACGACAATGGTTTCATGATCAGCATTAACATTCCAGATTTGTAATTGAATATAAATTTCACCATCCATGTGTTCCCCAGAGAGCATTACCATAGGTCTCTGGAATACTAGACCAATAACAATATCACTACACTACCTTTACCTTGACTTTGCTTGCAGTTATGAGTGTCATATTCTCATTGCTCTTCTTATAAAGGAGTTTCTATAGAATTCTACATCTACGTAGAAACATTTTTCCTGCCCTATCAACACTTACACATCTTGAAAGAACTCTACCAGCTCACCCCTCAGCTTTCTTTTTTCTAGAGAAAAGAGCCTCAGCATATACAATCTTTCTCAATAAGTATAACCTCTCAATTTGGCATTATCATTGTATTTTCATTGTACTTTCTTCAGGGCCTTTTATGTTCTTATTATAAAGGAAGACCAAAACTGTCCTTCAAGTGTGGGCTAATCAAGAATCTAGATAAGTTTAACACAGCATTTGTGAGTCATCTCTCAACATTTGTTGGAATGTTCTTCTGGTGGAGAACCACAATACATGTGGTCTTCTGTGGTGTGCAATTTATTAAGTTGCTTGTTGGTTCACTGAGTATATTCAGTGAATCATTACGTCATAACATTTCCCAGGTCCACTCTTGGGTCTACATAGGCAGGTCAGAGGTAGAGATTCTTCAGTGTGGTCTGGGTCCTGATGTACACGGGGGAATTTGTATGACGTTCTCTTCGCAGGAAGGTAGTGGAAATTTGTAACTCTTTCAACAACAATTACTGATACTTATGTGGTCCCTTTAATGTAATAAAATGTCCCAATTCACTCTCAGAAATAATATAAAGCAATGTATGACACTGAGTCATATCTTACTCAAAAGCTTTGAGGCCGAGAGGTCTGGGCGGAAGATCAACTGGAAATTTCCAGACTGAGATTGAGGTAGATTTTTTTTTGATAACATTATACAAAATCAAATGACCAAAGGAATCTGGGCTGACATTTCTAAAGTGGAACTGAAGGACTGTTGGAGATGATGAATTTTGAATGAAATGTTAAACCAAAACCCCATTTATCTGAAGAAGTCATATCATACTTGAAAAATTTGATTTGATTTATTATTTATTTATTAGGATGCAGCAAAAAGTATTGGTTTTTGCATGTTAAACAGGCAAAGCATATTGTTCATAGAGAACAAAATGAGAGTGTGCAGAATGTAGTGTTACAGTCGCAGCTAGGATATAGAAAAAGATCAACTTAATGCAAGATGGGTCTATTCAAAATTCTGATGGCAGCAGGCAAGAAGTCGTTCTTGAGTCAGTTGGTACATGACCTCAGACTTTTGTATCTTTTTCCCAACAGAAGAAGATGAGAGTATATCTGGGGTGTGTGGGGTCCTTAATTATGCTGGCTGCTTTGTTGAGGCAACAGGAAATGTAGACAGAACCAATGAATGAGAGGCTAGTTTGTGTGATGGATTGGGCTACATTCACAACCTTTTGTAGTTTCTTGTGGTCTGAGGCAGAGCGGGAGCCATACCAAATTGTGATGCAGCCAGAAAGAATGCTTTTTATGGTACATCTGGAAAAGTTGGTGAGAATTGTAGCTGACATGTCAAGTTTCCTTAGCCTCCTGAGAAAGTAGAGAAGTTGGTAGGCTTTCTTAACTATAGTAGCGGCAGAGAGTACCAGGACATATTGTTGGTGATCTGGACATCTAAAAACTTGAACACTGGACCATTTCTACTTCACCCCCATTGACGTAGACAAGGACATGTTCTCCACTACACCTCTTGAAGTCGATGATAATTTCCTTCATTTTGTTGACATTGAGAGAGATATTATTGTTGTCGCACCAGTTCACCAGATTCTCTATCTCATTCCTGTACTCTGTCTTTTCATTGTTTGACATCGGATCCACTACGGTGGTGTCATCAACAAACTTGAAAGTCAAGTTGGAGATGAATTTGGCCACACAGTCATAGATGTATAAGGAGTATAGTAGGGGGGCTGAGAACACAGGTTCTCAGGTGAGGCACCAGACTTGAGGATGACATGGAGGAGGTGTTGTTGCCTATCCTTACTAATGTTGACTCTCTCACCGTTGGTACTGCCAGAGCTGCTAAGTTTTTCCAGCACTTAAAGGGTGGAATCTTACCATATTATTTCAAAGTATTGGTTCAGGTGAGGAAACTGGTGTGAATTCTGTCAGAGCTGGTGAATTGCGCCATGCTGGTGAAAGCTAGCCTCTGATTCTCTTGCCCCGGGAAAACTTAATCTCTGCAATCATTGTGACGCTCCTTCCCAGCACTTGCTCCAGATCCAGTTGAAGGGATGGCTACCAGGAAGCTAGCAATAAAATTCTCAAAGAGAAGATGGGCAACAGTACCACAAGAAGATGAATAACTTTCTTCACACTGGCAGAGTAAGTCTGCCTCCTCATGTTTCCCACTGCCCCCCTAATCATAGCCATCACACATCCTAATTGATCTCTCACACAGCCATCTCATAGGTACTCAAAACTTCAGATGTGGCCCTCCCATTCACATCCCTGCCAGCCTCCAACCCCTAACACCACTCCCCATGGTCCCCAAGTAACTAAAGTGCTCCTTATATCCTTGCTCCCACACATGCCAGATTTCATCACTGTATCAATTAGCTGAACTCCTGCCTACACTTTCCATCTATCTATTTGCAGGATAAACTCAAACTTAGCTGGAGTCATACTCTAGCTGTTGAAGAAAGAGCCCTTGAGTTTGCCAACAAGGAACAGGACCACAGCCCTACAGAGGGCAAAGTGGAGGCAGCAAACAAAAGTGAAAACCCTCATATGCAGTCATGGTTCAAGGTGCACGTATGTAACTTTTCTTCCAGAGTGGAAGTGAGTACTTCCCAGGGAACCAGCACTCGGACGAATACCAGAATGGCATTTTAAGAGGAAGCCTAGATTCCACTTCCTCGCCCTCCCACTACATCATGGTTTATTTCTCTAAACAGGTGGAAGCAGGGATGTCCAGATTAGTTGAACTCCTGGCCGATAACGTCCGGTCATCCCAGAGCTGCTGGAACTGCAAAGGCAGAGTCAAGAGCATTAGGAAGGGATGAAAGCATCCATTCTCATTCTCCAGCAGCAAATTGTTAAAGTGCCAGTACATGGACATCACCTAAGCACCTAAGAAAGGAGGGAGGTATGCCCCTCCATTGTCTTAGGAGTCTGGCAAGGAGACCATTCAGTCCATTTTGAACAAATGTCCAGTGCCCCTTTGCATAGGCAAAGATGAACCAGACCAGCAGTGCCAACTCTGACCAACAGTCAAGGTAGTAAGAAGTCTCACAACCCTGGATGAAGTTCAACAGGTTTACTTGGTAGCAAATGCCACTAGCTTCCAGAGCGTTGCCCCTTCGTCAGGTGAGTGGGGAGTTCTGATCACAAACAGGGCATATAAAGGCACACATCATTTACAGAATACTGATTAGAATGCGAGTCTTTACAGCTAATCAAGTCTTAAAGGTGCAGACAATGTGAGTGGACATAGTATTAAGCATAAGTTAAAAGGATGTGTATTGTCTCCAGACAGGACAGTAAGTGAGATGTTGCAAGTGCAGGCGAGTCATGGGGTTACATATGGTGTGACATGAACCCAAAATCCTGGTTGAGGCCATCCTCATTTGTGTGGAACTTGGCTATTGGTCTCTGCTCAGCAACTCTGCCCTGTTGTGTGCTGTGAAGGCTGCTTTAGAGAACTTTTCCCGAAGATCAGAAGTCGAATGGCTGTGACCGCTGAAGCACAAGACGGAATTAATTTTGCCCACAAGAGAGTAATTCAAGTATCATACCTGCCACACGGAAGTTGATGGAACATAGGGCAAGGATCCTGCAAAACGTAAAGGTGGTCAATTATGGACACTCCAGAATCTAGGCCTCACAAAAATGAACATGCTGGCGTCAGGATGGAGATGTCACCAGACATCCACCAAGTTGAGGGACCCCCAGCTTCATTGTCACCAGAATGCAATACTGAGTATCAAGGCTAGAAAGTGCAATTGAAATGCCCCCCTTCCTCCCTTTGAAGATGATGTACTTGCCCTCATCGTGAAGTCAAGAAGAGTGGACACTTGTTCAAAGAAAGTTGTTTGTTGCAGGCCAAACGGTGGAGTACTACACCCCCTCACAGACTGTCAAGTGCAGCAATTGGCCTGGCACAGACACCTTGACCTCCAAGACCACCAGCTGAGAATGTGAGGCCACCATGATAGCCAGCCCTCCAAAACTGGAGGATAGGTGACTTATGTAACCTCCCCTCACCAGCCAGAAGCCATGTGACTCTGTCTCCCGAATGGTGTTGGCTTCCTGCAGGAAGCACACAACATACGTCCCATACAAAAGAGCCAAGAAGTTCTGGAACCAGCAGAGTGCCTCACCATCAGAGTGTTACCATTGATGTTGAGGCTGGCTATGATCACTTTCATTGCTGAGATATTATGTTTCCAATACCATCACCACTTTGGTACCAGAGGGAAAGGAGGGAGGTATGCCCCTTCACTGTCTTAGGAGTCTGGCAAGGAGGCCATTCAGTTCATTTTGGACAAATGTCCAGTGCCCCTTTCCATAGGCAAAGATGAACCAGACCAGCAGTGCCAGCTCTGACCAACAGTCAAGGCAGTAAAAGTCTCGCCTGATTAAAGTCCAGCAGGCTTATTTGATAGCAAATGCCACTAGCTTCTGGAGCGCTGCTCTTTCGTCAGGTGAATGGGGAGTTCTGATCACAAACAGGGCATATAAAGGCACACATAGTTTACAGAATACTGATTAGAATGCGAGTCTTTACAGTTAATCAAGTCTTAAAGGTGCAAACAATGAGAGTGGAGATAGCATTAAACATAAGTTAAAAGGATGTGTATTGTCTCCAGACAGGACAGTAAGTGAGATGTTGCAAGCGCAGGCGAATCATGGGGTTACAGATAGTGTGACGCGAACACAAGATCCTGGTTGAGGCCGTCCTCATTTGTACGGACTTGGCTATCAGTCTCTGCTTAGCAACTCTGCGCTGTCTTGTGCCGTGAAGGCTGCTTTAGAGAACTTTTACCTGAAGATCAGAGGTCGAATGCCTGTGACCGCTGAAGTGTTTGCCACCAGGAAGAGAACGATGACATTTTCTTCCTTTTAGACTCATGGTGAGCAATCACTGAAACAACTATATGACGACATCAACAAGTTCCATCCCGCCATCAGACTCACCATGGACTACTCTCCGGAATCAAGAACAAAGAACAAAACAGCATGGGAAACAGGCCCTTCAGCCCAACGAGCCCATGCTGCCACTTCGATGTTCCTATGGTCCCATATCCCTGTCTATGTTTATAGATCTATGCATTAGAACCAAATTTGAGACAATTTAGGGAGAATTTGTTCTGCCAATCAGCCTAAAAGTGCATCTTTGGGATGTGGGAAGAAACCGGAGCACCCAGAGAAAACCCACGCAAGACCGGTAGAATGTGCAAACTCCCACAAATACAGGCCCAAATCCATATATCTGCACAGCACAGCGATAGTCACTGAGTTGTCGTGTTGCCCATCAAATGGTCCAGGTCAAGCGTTCACTAACAACATGAAGCACTAGGCTACTCTCAAAAAATCCAAGAGCAGCCTTCTCACGATCCATCGTGTGTATGCCCCTTGTTAGACAACAAGGCGGACCGAAGTACCCATAGGGTAAAACAAATAGATCAATATCATCGACAGTTGCATTTTTGGACACACGCATCTCTCCATTAAGGATGGTCACGTCAGCATCTCACTGTACTGCAAGCCCACAGATAACCTCATGATGCTCCATTTCTCCAGCTTCCATTCTAAACATGTTAAAGAAGCCATTCCCTATAGACAATCTTTTGTATACACAGGATCTGCTCAGATGAGGAGGATTGCAACAGACACCTGAGAAAGATTACCTCATAAGCATAGGATATGACACTTGACTCATTGATCAATGAAAAACCACACTGATCTCCTCAGAAGACAAACATGGAACACAGTACTCTTCGTTGTCCAGTACTTCCTCAGAGCGGAGAAGCTACAACATCTTCTCTGGAGTCTTCAACATGACATTGATGAAGATGAACATCTCGCCAAGGCCAACCCTACACCCTCACTTCTTGCCTTCAAGCAACTACACAACCTCAAACAGACCATTGTCCACAGCAAACTACCCAGCCTTCAGGAGAACAGTGACCATGACACCAGACAACCCTGCCATAGCAACCTGTGCAAGACATGCCGGATCATTGACATGGATGCCATCATCCATCGACCTGATACGCTGCAAGGAAGGATATCCCGAGGCATGGTACACTGGGGAGACCATGCAGCCATTATGACAATGGATGAATGAATGCTGCTCAACAATCACCAGGCAAGACTGTTCTCTTCCTGTTGGCGAATATTTCAGTGGTCATGGGCATTGGCCTCTGATCTTTGGGTAAATGTTCCCCAAAGTGGCCTTCACTGCACACTACAGCGCAGAGTTGCTGAGCAGAGACTGATAGCCAAGTTCTGCACATATGAGGACGCCCTCAACCGGGATGTTGGATTCATGTCACACTATTTGTAACCCCCATGACTTGCCTGGGCTTGCAACATTTCAGTTACTGTCTAGAGACAATACACATTTCTTTAACCAATGCTTAATGCTATCTCCACTCACATCGTCTGCACCTTTAACACTTGAGTAGCTGTAAAAACTTGCATTCTAATCAATAATCTGTAAACTGAGTGTGTAAGTTATATGCTCTGTTGTGATCAGAACTCACCTGATAAAGGAGCAATGCTGTGAAAACTAGTGTGTTCGCTACCAAATAAACCTGTTGGATTTTAATCTGGTGTTGTAAGACTTATTACTGTGCTTACCCCAGTTCAACTCTGGCATCTCCACATCACAAGAATCAAAAGCCAGCTGGATTCTGGTTGAGGAACAAAAAGTCGTGGAATTCCCCGGGGGAAATGAGGGACAACTTGGTAGGGGGCACAAGGGAGTCAACTACTTACTGTGGATGGACTCAACCCATCCCCATTGCCCACCAATGAGCAGCTGTTTTCCTCCAAGGAGTTTCCTTCCAGGTCCAAGTTCTCTGCCACAATTAGTGCGACAGATGGCATGGACCCACCAACCAGCTTTAACTCTGTCCCGATCCCATCTCCATGTTCGATGATAGAGGGATCTTCCTCAGGCACCTCTCGGGGCTCTGGGCCAGAGGGAGCCAGTGACTCACACCTCATGATCTGGGTGCCGGGCTACCCAGCAAGTCTGGAAAGAGCTCCTGCTCCAAGACAGAAGAACGCGGCACTTAAGGGATCCTCCAAGAGGTTGGTGGGTCCATGTAGAGAGCCCTCCCTCACCACTTCTGCTCAGTGACCCTGGCATTCTGAAAAAGGATGGCATTGGGATGCAAGATAGTTTTGGGTGGGACAAGACTTCTGGAGTCCCACCTACACCTGGGTCAGGGGGCTGTGACAGCATGTACTTCTGTTTTCATATTCTTTTTACTCACTGCGGGGGGTGTGGGGGTGTAGGGGGTTACATGCCCCATCGCCACTGGTCTCATAATCCCATGCCATAAAACTCTGAATCCACTGTCAGGTGCTGAGGTGTCATCTGGCCTGGGACCACATGCTAACACAAACACCAGATCCAGAGTTCTTTCCCCGCCCCAGCAAACTTGTATCTGTGTGTCAGGTGAGGGGTCGAGATCAGGGTCCATCTCAGAATATTTGGTTTTCCCCCATGCCTTTCTTTGGAAGAACATTTCCACCCCCACCTCACTGGTAGCTGTGGTCTAGTTTGCTGCAGTGTCACACCCCTTCTAGGAGATGAGATGGTATAATCATGGGGGAAATGCAGCCACCTGGGGGTCTTCAGCAGAATTGGAGCGGGGGGGGCGGGGGGGCAGCTCATCATCTTAGAAAATTGTTGTAAATGGCACCAATGTGACCACTGAGTATTCATTGAAGGGGAAGTCCTGGACAGAATGCTTGCTAGTAATGTGCTAAAGTATTAAAATGAGGTTGCTGAACTCTCACAGTCTTTTTCATATTACTTCGCCAGCAAGGAGGCTTGTGAATCTGAAATTGTGATCTTGCCGGCAAGATTCACACTATCCAAATCTGTCTGGATTTTGCACTTCCATCAGTGATCCTGCACATGGCTGATGCGGGCTCAAAATCATCCTCATTATTCCCCAAATGTTCTCAGGTGGATATACAGCCTTGTATTAAGAGTAGGGGAGTTAACCCCAAGTTTAATGTTTAACTTCAAACAACTTCACTAAAAAAATTGGCCCTTTTCACATTGCAATTTGGCAGCTGTATTATAACATTGACTGCATTAAATGACTGCATTTCAACAAGTATTTTAGTGGCTATTAAGTGCTGTGAAATGTTATGGTATTGTGAAAGGCTTTATAATATGTTCAAGTTCCTCTTTAGCTGAATATTACCCTTCTTCCCAAAAATTTTTAATAGAAATGATGGTGGCTATTTCATAGGATATCTCTACTGTAGTCTAAAAATAGGGCTTCCACCCCTCAGGATGTGAGTGTTGCACTTTCTTGCTGCTGCTTCCTGACTTCTGACCAGGTCCAATTCTGCTGGGATCACTCTTTGAATCTCCATTTAAGTACAAGACACAGGCGAATTAAGGCAGAAGTATAATAACATCACCATTTAATTTCTAAGCTCCTTTGATTTCTTGAATCTGCTGCGAGGGCTGGGAGAAGGAAAATCCTGGGAGTAAATGAGCAGGGAAAAAGGGATCCCTGTACCCAGAAATAAGCAGTCCCACTTGAGGAAAATCAGCTCTCAGTTTCCAAAGCTCCCACATCTCAAAATGTAACTATCTTATTCTCCAAATCAAATTTGATTTGATTTGATTTATTATTATCTGATGTATTGGGATACAGTGAAAAGTATTTTCTTGCGTGCTATACAGGCTAAACATATGATTCATAGAATACATATGGGAAAGGGAAAGGAAAGGTTGCAGAAAATAGCATTAAGTTCATAGATAGGGCGTAGAGAGATCAGCTTTAATATATGGCAGCTTCATTCAAAACTTTGATGGCAGCAGAGAAGCAGTTATTCTTGGTTGATACGTGATCTCAAATTTTTGTATCTTTTTCCCAATGGAAGAATCTGAAAGAAAGAATGTCCGGGGTGCATGGGGGTTCCTTGATTATGCTGGCTGCTTTTCTGAGGCAGCAGGAAATGTAGACGGAGTCAATGGATGAGTGGCTGGTTTGCATGATGGACTGTTGTACGTTCATCACCTTTTATAGTTTCTTGCGGTCTTGGTCAGAGCAGAAGCCATACCTAGCTGTATGATTTTGATGGTGCATGGCAAAAAATGGCAAATGTATGCCTGGCAGCAGAAAGTTATTCATATAGATTGACCAATATATGGAAGGGACTAAAAACAGAAAATATTCAGCATATAATGGAGTGTTAAATATAGTAGAAGGTACAAAAATAATAGAATAATTTAAAGAAGAATTAGGAGTTGTAATACTGAAGGATTTTTCTGGCTGTATGAACTAAGATGAGTTGAATAGATTTCCTCATCTTATGATCTAATTTTTTAAGATGTCAACATCCATTGTCCCAATATCATGAAATATAATTTGAAGGGATTTGGTGACTGCTGCCACTATTGTCATAGTTCAAAAGATAACCAATCAAGCTTGCTCCATCTTTTTAATCCAAACTCCTGACTTCTCTTCAAATTCCTTGGAAACTCTCTTTGGAAATGAGGATTGTAAGATAACTCTGTTATCTGGCACTCTCACCTTTTTCTAAAATATGCATCATCATGATGTTAAATTATGTACCAATTGATTCAAGAACGCTTCTTCCCTGTTGTCATCAGACTTTTGAATGAGCCTACTATATATTACGCTGATCTTTCTCCACACCCTATCTGTGACTGTAACACGATATTCTGCACCCTCTCCTTTCTTTCTCCCTGTGACGTTAATGTTTTTAATTATGTACTCTGCAGTTCTAAACAAACTTTTTCAATTTGGTTTTCTCACTGTTGCTAGGCTGTCTACGAGAATCTTTTTATTGCTGCTTTAGAGGGGATTTGTTTATTTTTACTGGGGTGTTTATGACTCTGCAATGTTAGGAGAAAAATTGGTTGGCAGGTCAGGTGATAGGAGTTTCTTTTCTATTTTCCATTTTGAACTGCAGGTTTGAGTTTAGAAGGGGCATTGATCTGAAAAGTCTTTCTGTCTCTCTCTCTCTCCTGGGTTTTGGAAATTCTGCTGGTCAGCTGAAAGCCAAAGTCTTACTTTTCTGAATGGGGGAATTGGCCATTATGGCTGGCCCAGAAGCCCTGGTATTTTGGGAAGTTGTTCTGACTTCAAACTGTTGTGAGTCCATCCAAAGAACTGCAGACTTCATCCGAAGGTCTCAAGTTCAGTATCACATGAGCATTAGTCTTTGCTATGTTAAACCTGTGAAAAGGGTTTTGTCTATAGCAAGGGTTTTGTTTGATTGGAACTTTTTACATATATTTGCTAACGGTTATACATTACAGTGATTGTTTTGCTTCATGTTTGTAATTGATAAAAATTCTGGCTAGTTTTCTTACTATAGACATTAATATTTTCTTAAATGTAAGTCATTTGAATTATACCTGAAATGAAACATCTCATGTTTATCCTAGCCAAATTCATGATGCAAAATCTATAACCAATCTTGCTCCATAAAAAACTTTGATGTTTCTGACTTGAACCATTACACTCCCCAATGTACTCTATATTTGTATAGCGCACAAGGAACAATACTTTTCACTGTATCACAATACATGTGACAATAATAAATCAAATCAAATCAAATCAAATGAACAAAGAACAAAACAGCATGGGAAACAGGCCCTTCGGCCCAACAAGCCCCAGCCGCCACCTCGACGTTCCCACTTCCACCCATGATCCCTGTCTATGTTTATAGAAATCTACATTGGTATAGAAATCTGCATTAGAACCAAATTAGCAAGACAATTTAGGGAGAATTTGTTTTGCCAATCAGCCTAAGGACACATCTTTGGGGTGTGGGAGGAAACCAGAGCACTCGGAGAAAACCCACACAAGTACGGAGAGAATGCGCAAACTCCCACAGATACAGGCCCAAATCCCATCTATCTGCACAGCACAATGATAGTCACTGAGTTGTTGTGTTGCCCTTCAACTGGTCCAGTTCAAGCATACACTAATGACGTGAAGCACTAGGCTACCCTCGAAAAATTCAAAAGCAACCCTCTCACGACCCATCGTGTGTATATCCCTTGTTGGACAACAAGGCAAACCGAAGTACGTGTAGGATAAAACAGAAATACATCAATATCATGCACAACTTACGCAATTCCCAGGGAAATCCCAAGGCTCAAGATCCCTATTTTAAATCAGTCACCTATAACCCTCCATCCCTATTCCGTTCATGTGCCCATCTAAGTATCTCTTAAATAATTCCAGCTTGCCTGCCTCCACCACTTTACTTAGCAGTGCATTCCATCCTCCCACAACCTTCTGTGTTTAAAAACTCACTCTAGCATACAAATTATACCTTACCTCCCCTCACCCTAAGCCCGTGACCCCTCGTGATATTTGATTCCAACTAGGAAAAAGCTTACCACTGTTTACTCTATCTATACCCTTCATAATCTTGTACATCTCAATTAGATCTCTTCTCAGTCTATGTCTTTTAAAGAAAACAGCCCCAATTTGCCTAAACTCTCTTCGTAATCCAGACCTTTCATACCAGGCAGTATCCTGATAAGCCTCCTCTGCACTCTCTCCAGGGTCTCTACGTCCTTCTGATAGTAAGACAACCAGAACTGGATGCAGTATTCCAAATGAGATCTAACAAACATTCTATACATCTGCAACATTAAACATCAGCTCTTGTATTCTATACCCCTTCCTATAAATGCTAGCATACCATATGCTTTCTTCACAACCTTCTCCACCTGTTCTGCCACCTTCGAACACTTGTGCACCTGCACCCCCAGGCCCCTCTGTTTCTGTCTAGGTCTACTCTTTATCATATACCTCCCCCTCTACATTCTTTCTTCCAAAACGCATCACCTCGTATTCATCGGGATTGAATTCCGTCTGCCATCTATCTGCCCAATCTACCAGCCTATCTATGTCCTGCTGTATTGCCTGACAATGCTCCTCACTATCTGCAAGTCCAGCCATCTTTGTATCATCTGCAAACTTGCTGATCACACCAATTACTCCCTCTTCCAAGTCATTTATATATATTACAAATAGAAGAGGTCCCAGTACTGAGCCCTGCGGCACACCACTAGTGACTGACCTCCAGCTAGAAAAACACCCTTCCACTATTACTCTCTGTCTCCTATTACCAAGCCAGTTACCTGTTCTTGTATTCCATTAGCCTTGACCTTTTCAACTAACCTCCCATGAGGGACTTTGTCAAACGCCTTACCGAAATCCATATAGACAACATCACCGGCTCATCCTTCGTCAACTGTTTTTGTCACCTTCTCAAAAAATTCTACCAGATTCGTAAGGCACGACCTCCCCTTAACAAAGCCATCCTTAATCAGATCGCAAAGCTCTAAGTGCATATACATCCTATCTCTAAGAATCCCCTCCAACAGCTTCCCTACCACTGATGTCAAACTCACTGGCCTGTAATTTCCAGGGTTATTCCTACTACACTTTTTAAACAATGGTACAACATTAGCTATTCTCCAGTCCTCTGGGACCTCACCTGTGTCCAAAGAAGAGACAAAGATTTGCACCAGAGGCCCAGCAATTTCACCTCCCGCCTTCCTAAGCAGCCTGGGATAAATGCCATCAGGTTCCTGAGATTTATCAGTTTTAATGCTACCTACAAGCTCTACCACTTTTTCCCTCAATATTTCCCTCAACTGGTCTACAGCTCCCTCAAAGACAGGACCAGTCAACAAGCCCCTCTCCTTCGTGAATACTGACACAAAGTATTCATTCAGGATCTCCCTCATTCTCTTGGACTCTAAGCATAGCTCCCCTCCTTTGTCCCTAAGTGGACCGATTTTTCCTCTAACCATCCTTTTATTCCTAACATAGGAGTAAAAAGCCTTTGGATTTTCCTTAATCCTACCCACCAAAACCATTTCATGCCCTCTTTTTGCCCTTCTAACTCCCCGTTTGAGCTCCCTCCTACTCTCTCTATATTCCTCCAATATCCTCTCCAGTTGCTTGTAAAAGCAAGTACCCAGTTGCTTTGGCCTAACAAAGGCCTTTCTTTTCTTCCTAACCAAGTCCTCAATATCCCTAGTAATCCACAGCTCTCTAATCCTACCTTTCCCATCCTTCCTCTTAGCCAGCACATATCTTTCCTGCAAACTTTTCATTATTCCCTTAAAAGAATCCCACATACCGAATGTGGACTTGCCCTTGAACAACCTTTCCCAATCAGTTTCCATAAGTTCCTGCCTAATCCGACTGTAGTTAGTCTTCCCCCAATTCAGCACCCTCCCCCTAGGG
Source organism: Sphyrna mokarran (assembly GCA_024679065.1). Taxonomy (NCBI): domain Eukaryota; kingdom Metazoa; phylum Chordata; class Chondrichthyes; order Carcharhiniformes; family Carcharhinidae; genus Sphyrna; species Sphyrna mokarran. The sequence continues at coordinate 7,272,095 of JAGIQG010000022.1, forward strand.
CAACAAGCATCCTTTTTCATTTGTATCCTAAAGTAGATAAAAGTTATTGATAATTCAATATGTTTAGATTGAACAGTGTGGGTACTGATTGTCACATACCAGGAAGTTCCAAAATTCAATATAGATTCCTTACAGGATAGACAATTACAATTGGTCCTGACACCATTTGGCAAGGAAGATTAGTGTGGGCCAGAAAGGAGTGAGAGGGAGAAGTCTGAGTTCTATGCCTCCAGTGAAAAGAGCACATTATTGAATATTGAGTCAGAATCAATTGAGTTTCAGTGACCAGGCTGAGTCTGGGACTCAAAGCCAGTTCAGTTTTTACAGTAACCCTATTTCTAAATAAGAAAATTCTGTCAGTATTAATGTTGATAAAAGCATGTCACATCCAAATTCACAGAAAAGAGATTTGCATGAACTTGGCAGGCTATCATTTATTACAGCACCGGCATTCCTTTTTCAGCCCAAACCTGTTCCATTGCTGATGTGGTTTCCGGCAAATTTCTATGTATCCATAACTGGTTGATGGTTATCATATTACTCAAACATGCATAGTCTTGCTCAATGCAGCTACCTATTCAAATGTTCAATCTCTGTCAACTCACATAAAAATATAATCAATACTGGATTTGATAAGGAATCTTCCATTTTATTAAAATTTTTTTAACCAGTTGCAATCTGTCATGCCAACAGGTAGCCCTCCCTTTCATTGTGTCAGCTAGGAAAACTGTAACAGATCTCTTAGGAAAGTAATGTGTATGTTTTGGGAAATGCAAGGCACAGATCAAGGATCTCAGTTTAATACATAAGATTCACAAAACAAGTTTTTGTTCATTGATTACCACATTAAGATGATGGGCCGCACTCTGTAGTATAAGATGTCTGGTTTGGGAATGGGATACAAGAGATACATTAGTAAGCAGAAAGTAGATGAGACAAGCTTTGGTTTCAAAAGTTGGCAGATAGCTGGAGGCAGAGAAGACTCAAGTGGTGGGGTAAGTAGTATCACTGTTTAGAGGTTTTGCAAAAGAATGAGTTTGAGTAGGTGGCGTGATTGCTTGATTTCAAAAACAGGTTTGTCATGACTGAGAAATTAAAATGTTAAAATTCCAATGGCTTGAAAGGGGCATTGCACAGATAGCAAATTCATGATTCATCCATTTGATGAACTAACCTGCATTTATTACTGAGGCATTTTGTGAATTTGTAAAAAATAATTGAAGTAGCTCTTAATACTCATGGTGTCATGAGCAAAGTTTTCTGTTTTGTCACCATTCTATTGCTTAATCTGCCTCTTGGGTTGGGCAAGAACAATTGATTCAGTAGCCTTACAGGTTGAGATTTGTGAGGTAACTCCAAGTTACTTTTTTTAGATTAGGCAACAGATGACATGTATATTTATGCACAATATACATTCATATAGTTATTTTAGCAATAAGATATGGGGCTCATTTTTACATGCAAAATGAAAGGAAATGAAGTTTGAAGGAGGATTAGGAAGTTGTATAAGTATCAAAGAGGTAGACTTTGATGATGCTTTTGAAATAAGGTGGAGAGGTTTAAGATGGGAATGCTAGATTCCAGGATTGTGATAGTGAAAGAAACTGTCATCAATGGGGATGTAGTACAGCCTCAATAACCATGGAGGGAACTCTGAGCCCAAACTCTCCATGTGTAGATTGGACAGTTGTAAAATCTGGAGGCAGAACTTGCGAATCTCAATAGTGAGATCACAATTTCCAATTTTTAACTCCTCACAGAGTAACTTCAGGCAAGCTGCAAGAGCTCACGAACCCCATTTTAACATGAGCATATCATTACCAAGCACTCACTCCAGATTTTCCCAAATATTCAGTGGGAGCTGTGCCATTAACCTGGCACACTCCAAGGTGGGTTTTGGAGGCAAGTGCTCAGGCATGATTTCTGCATGGATGAAAGTCACTGATCCATACAGGAAAGAGAGTCAGGTCTCTGGCAGGAATCCTTACAGCTCACTGCAATGTTCTCATCTTTTCAGTACATGGTACTGGAGAATCATAAAGTCAGCTGAGTTGGCATTTCTGCTCATTACAATGGAGCGATAGCAAAGACAGTGAACGTGGCCAGAACCTTTGGCCTCTACTAGAGCTGGGCCTGCAGCAGTTGCGGGAGTGGCACCATAGATGGTGCAGCTTCACAGGAGACACTAACGGCCAAGGGTCTTCCGACATCAGTTATTTGCATACCTGCAGATGTCGAAGCTTCCGTGCTGTAGCCAGAGGATGGAAGAGCAATTCTGCACTTCATGCAAGAGTTGGCACCTCATGGAATGGGAGGACATCCAATGCCTTAAAGTTACCACCATTTTGAACTTGTATGCTAGTGGCTTGTTTCAGGGCAGCAGAGGAGATCTCCGTGACATCTCCCACTCAGCTGCACACAAATGCATCAGGGAGGAGAAATCCATAGGTGGTAAAGTCAAAGGGGGTCTCGTCAGAGACAGTAAGGACAATTTGCTTCTATTTAAAAGAGAAATATATGAGGTAGGAGAGAGATAAGACAAATTTTACCTTCGTAAGACTACTGAATCAACTGTTTTTGCCCAACCCAAGAGACAAATTAAGAAATAAAATGGTGACAAAACAGGAAACTTTGCTCAAGACTCAATGAGAGATGAGAAACCTTAAATATTTTCATTGTAATAAATTTGGATATACAAAGTCAGTGTTAGTGACTTATGAAAAATACTGGGAAGACAGATGTGTGTGGTACAGTGGTGAGCACTGCTGCATCACGGCACCAGGTTCAATTCTGGCCTCGGGTGACTGCCTAACTCTCCCATTCCTGTGTAGGTTTCCTTTGAAAAAGGAAACACTCCAGAGGTGAGGGGGTTAAGTTAATTGGCTATGCTAAATTGACCATTAATATCAGGGGCATTAGCAAGGTAAACATGTGGGGCTACAGGGAAAGGGTCTGGATGGAATTGTTGTCAGTGTAGGCTTTATAGGCAAAATGCATCATTCATTGTAGGGATTCCATGATTAACAAAATTCCTCTTCTTGCTTCATTATTGATTAATTGTTTCTACGTTTCTATATTAGAGATAGCTGTTAGGCTAAAGGGATCAAGGGATATTGGGGGAAGCGGGTATTAGGATATTGAATTTGATGATTAGTCAGGATCATAATGAATGATGGAGCAGGCTCAAAGGGCCAAATGGCCTGCTCCTGCTTCTGTTTTCTATGTTTCTGTGATTTGATTTGGCCTTCTGCTTCTAGTATCTATGTTTCTAAAACAGGATAAGCCAGAGGGATGGATTTAGAACATAGAACACTACAGCACAAACAGGCCCTTTGGCCCACAAGTTGTGCCAATCATATCAGTACCTATCAGGCCATAGAACTATCTGTAACTCCCAATCCCATTAAATACCATGTACTCATCCAGAAGTCTCTTAAAAGACCCAGCGAGTTTGCCTCTACCACCACTGACGGCAGCTGATTCCATTAACTTACCACCTCAATGAAAAACTTACCTCTAACGTCTCCTCTGTACTTGCCCCCCAGCACCTTAAACCTGTGTCCTCTCGTAGTGATCATTTCAGCCCTGGGAAATAGCCTCCGAGAATACACCCTATCTATTCCTATCAACATCTTATAAACCTCTATCAGGTCGCCTCTCAACCTTTGTTTAAAAAGGGTCAGAGGGATAATCCAGGGAACTATAGGCCGGTGAGCTTGACTTCACTTATAGGTAAGCTAATGGAGAGGATCCTCAGGGACAGGATGTATGAGCATCTGGAGCGCTGCAATCAGATCAGGGATACGCAGCATGGCTTCGTTAAGGGGAGGTCGTGCCTTACGAATCTAGTGGAATTTTTTGAAGAGGTGACAAAAACGGTTGATGAAGGACAATCCGTTGATGTCGTCTACTTGGATTTCAGTAAGGCGTTTGACAAGGTTCCCCATGGTAGGCTGATAAAAAAGGTGAAGGCGCATGGGATACAGGGCCAGGTATGTAGATGGGTTGAGAACTGGCTTGGGAGGAGGAGACAGCGGGTAGTAGTGGAAGGCTCTTTTTCCAACTGGAGGTCAGTCACTAGTGGTGTGCCACAGGGCTCAGTACTAGGACCTCTTCTATTTGTGATTTATATAAATGACTTGGAAGAGGGGGTAGGTGGTGTGATCAGCAAATTTGCTGATGACACTAAGATGCTTGGATTGGCGGGGACTGAGGAGCAGTGCCAGGCAATACAACAGGACATAGATAGGCTGGTAGACTGGGCAGATAGATGGCAAATGGAATTTAATCCGGATAAATGCGAGGTGATGCATTTTGGCCGGAATAATGTAGAGGGGAGTTACAGGATAAAAGGTAAAACTATCCGGAGTATAGAGACGCAGAGAGACCTGGGGGTGCAGGTTCACAAGTCTCTGAAGGTGTCAGTACAGGTGGAGAAAGTGATAAAGAAAGCGTATGGTATGTTAGCCTTCATAGGAAGGGGTATAGAATACAAGAGTAGGAGTCTGATGTTACAAGTGTATAGAACGTTGGTTAGGCCTCACTTGGAGTACTGCGTCCAGTTCTGGTCGCCGTACTACCAGAAGGATGTGGAGGCCCTGGAGAGAGTGCAGAGGAGATTTACCAGGATGCTGCCTGGTATGGAAGGGCTGTCTTACGAGGAAAGATTGAACGCACTGGGGTTGTTTTCCCTTGAAAGACGTCGGCTGAGAGGGGATCTATTAGAGGTATATAAGATTATGAGGGGTATAGATAGAGTAAATGGTGGTAAGCTTTTTCCACCATTAGAATCGGATAGAACGAGGGGTCACGGCCTTAGGGTGAGGGGGGCTATGTATAAGACGAATATTAGAGGGCATTTTTTCACACAAAGGGTAGTGGGGGTGTGGAATGCGCTACCGAGTGAGGTGGTGGGAGCAGGCACGCTAGGGTTGTTTAAGGGTCTCTTGGACAGCCACATGAGCGGTCTGCAGATAGAGGGATATAGGAGGATTGTTTAAATACTTTATTTGTTTCCACAGGCTATTTGGTCCACCTTGTTGACCAACAAGGCACATGCATTCGGCAGGTCGTGCAAGGGCTGCTCTTGGATGTTACTTCAGGAGTGGCCTAGTGCTTCATGTCGTTAGTGTATGCTTAAACTGGACCATCAGATGGGCAACATGACAGCTCAGAGACTATCGCTGTTGCTGTGCAGACACATGGATTTGGGCCTGTGTCTGCGGGAGTTTGCGCGTTCTCCCCGTGGTTGCGTGGGTTTTCTCCGGGTGCTCCGGTTTCCTCCCACATCCCAAAAATGTGCTCTTATGCTGATTGAGTAACAAATTGTCCCTATATTGGTCTCTATATGTCATTAAGACGTTAGGACGGCGGCGCGGGCTCGTTGGGCCGAAGGGCCTGTTTCCTGTGCTATGTTGTTCTTTGTTCTTTGTTGTTCTTTGTCTCTCCAGGGAGAAGAGACCTAGCTCTCTCAACCTATCTTCATAAGGCATGCTCCCCAATCCAGGCAACATCCTCGTAAATCTCCTCTGCACACTCTCAATAGCTTCCACATCCTTCCTATAGTGAGGTGACAGAACTGCACACAGTACTCTAAATGGGGTCTGACAAGGGTCTTATAAAGTTGCAGCATTACCTCCCAACTCCTAACCTCAATCCCTCTATTAATGAAGGCCAGTACACCATATGCCTTCTTGAACACATCCTCTACTTGCGGGGCAGATTTAAGAGCCTGATCCCGTTTTATTGGTAAGAAATCCAATCAGATCAGGGATCCAATTTTACCTGAAGTATGGATAGCTTAGGAGTAATGCAATTTAAATCAACTGCTTATCATCCAGAATCACCGGGAGCGTTAAAACAGTGGCATCAAACTTTATAGGCCCTCGACATGGTCTTTAGTTAGGATTAGCCAGATGATTGGGATAAATGGAATTCCATTTGTGCTCTTTGCATTTAGAGATGTGTCTAATGAATAAACTAAATTCAGTCCATTCAAAATGATTTTTAGTCATGAGGTAAAAGGACCATTTACATTGATGAAGGAGAAATTGGTGAGTCAGTGTTCTGAGACTACATTGTTGGAATATGTGATGAACTTTAGGGAGAGATTAACTAGAACTGGTAAATTGGCTAGATAGCATTTGAAAGTGGAATAGCTTGTGATGAAAAAGAAGCGGCTAACAAACCAAAAACTTGTAATTTTGTTAGTAGAGAGAAAGTAATAGTATTATTACCACCGGTAGATGAACCATTAAATCAAGGTATAACAGGTCTTATCAAATCAAAAGAAAATTAAATGAAATAGATGTAGGATGTTCCTGATGGTGGGGGAATCCAGAAACAGGGGGTCACAGTCTGAGGATTGAGGGTAAACCATTTAGGATGGAAGTGAAGAGACATTTCTTCATTATAGAGTGGTGAGTCTGTGGAATTCATTACCACAGGAAGTAGTTGATGCCAAAACATTGAATGTATTCAAGAGGTGTCTGGATACAGCACACGGGGCCAATGGGATCAAAGGTTATGGGGAAAAAGCAGGATTAGGCTATCAAGTTGGATGATCAGCCATGATCGTAATGAAAGATGGAGCAGGCTCGAAAGAGCAGGCGGAGGCCATTTGTTCCTATCTTCAATGTTTCTATGAAATTAAATATTTAATAAGTTTGCCAGATAGAAGGAAAATGCACAGAGTGTGTCGTGTTAGTATGCTCAAACAGAATTTGGATCAGGAAGCAGAAGGACGATATGTTGGTTGTTAAAACTCAGATTAGAGGTAAATCCAAATGATTCTGAATTTGACATTCTTCAAAATTAGATTGGACAATGAGGAAGTAGTCAAAAATTGGAATAAATTATTGAGTTACCTTCTGGAGGAAAATCAAAATGACTTGATAAAGTTAATATAATCACAAACAGCTATATATGGAAACAAATTGCAAAGTACCAAAATACTTCTGCATGATGTAGGAGATGCTGTTCTAATTAAGCACCATCCATACTTAATGGCACCGGATCAAAAGGGGATTAAAAACATGCTTAAAAATGATATCATTGAAATGAATTGCAGCAATTAGAGATCACTTATCATGATGGTACACAATGATTATGTGTGGACTATAGAAAAGTTAATGCAGTTACAAAGTCAGATTCATTTCCTATTCGTCAATTGGAAGAATGTATTGAAAAGGTGGGAGAAGTAAATTGTATCACCAAACTTTATTTGCTTATAGGACACTGGCAAGTACTTTTGTCAGAAAGGATGAAGGAAGTTTCAGGTTTTGTGACACCAGCTATCTGAAGAGTTGGAAGTCAGGCTTGCAGAGTGATTCACTTATGTTTATGTGTGGAGCCCAGTCCTTTGCAGACAGAGGCACCATATCCATGCATTGCACTTTTTTCATTAGTACAAAAGTAGGGGAGAACAGCCATTCTCTGATTCAATCCCAATTTGTCTGGTTTGAATTGGGGGAGGGGCTTGGCATCTGGTAGAGGTTTTGTCTTGGAGAATACATCAATCAGTTCATCAATCTTGATCCTCTTTTTATGCAGTATAAATTGTTGTTTCCTTTGAGATTTGGTATACTGGCATTTCTCTTGTGGTGAGTGCAAGATGAAAAGCTTCTTTCAGCCATATGCCAAATACGAGGGAAGACGTCAACTGGTACTGCATCTGTGTCTGAGCCCAATATATTCCATTCTTCCAGCTATTTGCCTCTGTCTCAGTATATATTACATGCCACATTTACTAACAGAAACTATCAATACTATTTCTGCAAGAGATTTTAAACAGAATGGACAGCACAATGGATTGTGATTAGCACTGATATCTCCCAGCACAAGGGCCCATTTTCAACTCCAGCTTCAGTTGATTGTGTGGCGTTTGCACAATTCTTCTCCGTCTACATGGGTTTCCTTCTGCTGTTCTGATTTCTTCCCACACTCAAAAACATTTGTGGGTTGTATTACATTGCCCATTAGTATCAGGGGGTTTATCAGGGAAAATATATGGAGTTATAGAGATAGAGATTTTACAGCATAGAAACAGGCCCATCAGCCCTTAAACTAATCTAATTACTTGAGGCTGAAGGGCCTGTTTGTGCTGCTGTAGTGTTCTAACCCCAATTGCCTGCATTTGGCCCATACCCCTCTATACCCATCATACCCATGTAACAATCTAAATGCTTTTTAAAAGATAAAATTGTACCCACCTCTATTACTACCTCTGGCAGCTGTGAAAAAAATTGCCCCTTTGGACACTTCTGTATCTCTCCTCTCTCACCTTAAACTTATGCCCTCTAGTTTTAGACTCTCCTACCTTTGGGAACAGATATTGACTATCTACCTTGTCAATGCCCCTCATATTTTACAGACTTCTATAAGATCACCCCTCAACCTTCTACGCTTCAGAGGAAAAAGTCCAAGTCTATCCAGCCTCTCCTTATAACTCAATCCATCAAGTCCCGGTAGCACCCTAATAAACCTTTTCTGCACTCTTTCTAGTTTAATAATATCCTTTCTATAATAGGGTGACCAGAATTGAACAGTGTTCCAAGTGTGGCCATATCAAATGGGTTAGGCCAGGCTGGGATTGTTATCAGTGCAAGTTTGATGGACTGAATGGTCTCTTTCTGCACTGTAGGGATTCTATGAAATGGTCTGTATTAATTTAATGTCATCCTGTTTGGAATGAAAAATCATAGACTCCCTACAGTGCAGAAGCAGATTATTCAGCCCAAATCTGCACTGATTCTCTGACAGAATACTTCACTCAGACTCTATCCTTGTAACCCCACAAATTTATCTCACTAATTTATGTACACAGCTTGGGACGATAAGGGGCAATTTAGCATGGCCAATCAACCTAACAGTATGCCAGCAACATTCCAAATCAACAAGATCATTTTTGGACTAAATGATTATGCAATGTATACAGATGATCTGATGGTTTTCAGTCAGATTGGAAGGAACATTTGGGACATTTAAAGGAATTGTTTATTCAATTACAGGACGCGGGCTTGGTAGTAAACTTGACTAAAAGTGAACTTGCAAATGCCCAAGTCACCATCTTAGCACATACAATTGGATACGGACAGATAGATGGTCCCATGCAATGGGAAAACAAGTTATTGGAGTTCCCAATATCATCAATGAGAAGTGCTGAGATTCCTGGGCAAGACTGTTCTCTGGAGGAAATTTGTGCGAAATTTTAGCAGTGTGGTTGCTCCATTGACTAACTGCTGAAAAAGCACAAGAAATTTGAGTCTGACTGTCAGGAAGCAAGTGGCAATGTGAAAACCAGTTTCGACAACACCAAATTATGCAAAAGAAATTCAAGGTGACTATGTATGTGAATGATGTGGATGTTTGTCTTCCTGTAATAGTACAGCACCATAAAAGGATAGAAAGTCTTATTTGTTACTTTTCCAGAAAACAAAATATTTATTAAAGGAAATATTCAACCACGGAGGAGACATTGGGTCCAATTTTACCACTGCACTGGAAAATGCGCAAAATCAGGCATGAAGTAGGTAGTGTGATCCACTTCCACCTCCATATCAGTTCCTTTGAAAATGGCTACGATCGGGACCACACCCAAAACAGGCGTAATGGCAATTTGAAATGTATTTGCATGCATTGCTGCACACCCAACCTTACTGGCACGCCTCCTTCCCTTTACCATCACATTCAGCACCCCAAAATCAGCATGAAACAGACATGCGCCACAAAATTCTGATTCAGGCACTTCAGTTAGGAGTGGTAGGTGTCTAGCTCTGTGTTTGAAATTGGTTGGGGTAGGGGGGAAGGGTGAGTGGCTGTGGGTCTGCTGCCACACTGTCTGAGATCAGTGGTGGCAGGTGGGAGGGCTGCAATCAGTCTGGGCACTGGGGGAGTGGGCAATGTGTATAGGGTTAGAGGGCAGCATTATCAGCCTGGGAGAATTTGGCTACCTGCCACATTGCTATCTTCTCCTTCTGCGTATACGTAGTTGAAGGCACTGATCGGAGCTGTAGGATTTTGGGCATATTAAGCCGTGCCCACAGGCTTCTACAGCATGATTCAGAATCACTGATATTTTTGCAGACTGAGTGCGTTTGGGGCGCCTGAGGAAAAGCCCAAAAGTCAGATCTGAAACACTCCCAGTTTCAAGTCCACACAGCACTTAGAACCAAAATGATATTGGTATTGGCCTTGCAACATTTTAACATTTATGTCACAAACAGTTCATCAGAGACAATTGTTTACACTGACTATAATCCATTGAAGTTTCTGGAGAAGTTGAAAGATAAAAATGCAAGACTGTTTAGTTACAGCTTATTGGTACAGCCATGTAATTTGAATATATATACACGTGGCAGTAAAACAGAATGTGGCTGCAAGTGCTTTATCATGACTTTGATATCTAAGAGGATGGAATGTTCAATGTTGAAAAAGACTCAACTGAATTGTACTACTGTTTAAATTTGCATGCTTTGATGTATTTTGATATACACACCTTACAAAGTACTAATAATGTGTAAAAACTAGAGACTTTAGAAAAATGAAGCTGTCTTTTCATATTGTTGATTCATTTTTTTAAAGGGGATAGTGTGATGATGATACAAATTGTTACAATTGATACAAATATACATTTTAGTTTTTATGTTTAAGGGGAATATTTAAAAATTCAACTTTATTCTACAGGCAGTCAATATATCTGGAGGAAATGCAACTGAGATGCTGAGAAATCACCACATTTTGGGAAATCTCTCCTCCAGGGACATTGGGATCAACCCCCCCATTATTGGTGGCATATTCCGTTGCCCTCTTCCCGACACCAGTCACAGGCATCAGTGCCCTTCCAATGGCTCCCTCTGTCTGACCGTGATATGTTGCCCCCATCAAAACCCCTGACTTGACCCCTCTATCAAGCTCCCCCTCTGCATAGCTTCTCTGACATGATCGCCCACAGACCCTATCCCTTTGACACTAATCCAGCACATTGGTAGTGCTTGCCCGGCACATTAGTGGGGACCAAGTCACTGCAAGTCTGTCTAGTGACTAGTGATCACTGTTGGGCACTGCACAAAGGGCACTGCCTAGCTATGCAACAAACCACCCAGGGGCTTCAATGGCCCCCAAACTCTTGGTATGACCATCTCATCAAGTTTCTGTTGTGGAGACCAGACCTATTATCTGGCTGCACCTGAACACTGGAGAATGCCGTGCACTATGATTCAAATATTCCATGTGAATTTAAATACTATTTTTAATATGCTAATCGGCCTCACACCCTTTCTGCATGGTGGGGGTCATCTGGTTCATACCATTAGAAAGGACCGGTAGAATCTCAAACTATTTAGTGTCAGGTGCAAAATCAATATCTCGACCCGCACATTATTTCCTGGAACAAGCACAGTCTGTTAATGATGCAGCGAGGTCAGGGAATTGACCCCATGGTATCAAATGGTGGAACAAGTGGCCATGGAGAAGACAGTGTTATAATGATAATGTTACAGAACTAGTAATCCAGAGACCAAGTCTAATACTTTGGGGATATTGATTCAATTTCTAACATGGCAAATGGGGGAATTTAAATTCAATACATGTGGAATTGTTAGAGAATCATACCCTGCAGAAGAAAGCCACATGGTCCACTGAGTCTGCATCAACCACAATCCCACCTAGCCCTAGTCCCTATCCCCATGCATTTATCCTAGCTAGTCTCCCTGACATTAAGGGGCAATTTAGCATGGCCAATCCACCTAACCCACATATCTTTGGAGTGTGGAAAGAAATTGGAGCACCCAGAGGAAACTCATGCAGGCACAGGGAAATGTGCAAATTCCACACAGATAGTGACATTGATACTAGCCCCAGCTATGGTGACTGTGGTAAAGATGCATCTCATTCACTAATATTGTTCCTGATAGAAAAGTCGGAGATCATATACCAACCAGCTTCTTCCCTGCTGCTATCACACTTTTGAATGTGCCTAATATTAAGATGATCTTTCTCTATTCATTATGATTATAACACTATATTTTGCACCTTTGGCCCATGTATTCTGTGAATGGTATGCTTTGTCTGTAAAACACACAGGAAACAATACTTTTTACTCCATACTGATAAATGTGACAATACTAAATCAAATCAAACCAAATGAAATTTAGGGATGGAAATCTGCCATCCCTTCCTGATCTGGCCTACATGTGACTCAAGAACTCCAGCAACATGGCTGGTTCTTAACTGCCTACTGAAATGGCCTAGTAAGTTGCTCAGTTCAAGAACAACTGAGAAAGGGCAAGAAATACTAGCCTTGTCAATCACACACACATCTCATGAAAGAATAAAAAAGTCAGAGGAATACGGACAACGTGGAGGTTTGTAGTTCAGGCAGAGATTAAACAGATGGGGAGGGGCAGGCAGGAGATGATTTATACGCAAGTTAAGAATTTTATAATTAAGACAATAGCAAAGCAAGATTCAACATAGGTCAGCAAGCATATGAGCTATGATATAAGCACAGAGCTCTGGAACAGCTCATGTTTACCAAGGGTTATGGCCAGGAGAGAAGCCACGTCAGAAAGTAACAACACGTAGATGAAGCTCTCAGCTGTATCCACAATGATGATGCAATGGAGATGGGCAATATTATAGGGATACTGGGTGGTCTTTGTGATGAAGACTATAGTGTCGGAAACTCAACTTAAGATTAAGATAAGAAATATGAAACAGCCAAGTATAGATCAGTGTGCAGACAAGGGATGAGAAACAAAAATAAACTTATTGCTATTTGAAACAATAAAATATTATGCAATCCTAATGACCACAGCAGTTATCTGATCTCAGCATATTTATAATAGTACTTATTTTTTTTACCCATGATGAAATATATTAGATTATTTCCTTGTAATTGTACCCAGATATCCATTATACTGTTTTTAATGTAGAACAGTGAGCATTGCTTGAGATCCCACCACATTCCATTTAGGGACAAGAACAGTTAATTTGTCATGTCATTTGCTCTTCAACACATTGAGTCACTTGTAATTGTATCTCAAGATTGCATATCCATGCTTGGCTGGCTCTGTGACTTATCATTTCCACGTTTCGTTGTTACACGCAGTACAAAAGGTCAAAATCCATAAACTTGTCAGCAAACTTTTTTGATAATGCTTACTAGGTATCTAAATTCTAAGCGAAATTGACTCATTCCATTAGGAAAACATTTGTTAGCAGCACATGAACGCAGTTTTACAGATTTTTGTTTTGTTTAGTCAGTCAGTTCTCTCTTTTATAGGATCATAGCTTCCTTGACCCTGCACCACCATTCAATTAGATGATGCAAGATCTGGACCTCAACCACATTTACCCACCTTTGCATTGTACCTCTCAAGTTCTTTGCCTGACAAGAATCTATTGATCTTGGTCTAGTAAATTGTTTAGTATTCTTGTGTAAAAAAGTGCTTCCCATTTCACCTGAAATTTCTAACTATAATTTTAAGATTATGCCCCATTGTTTTAGAGTCAGAGGTTTTACAGAATGGAAACAGACCCTTCAACCCAACTTGTCCATACTGCCTTTTTTTTTTCAGAAAACCCCTAAACTAATCCCAATTGCCCACATTTGGCCCATACCCTTCTATACCCATGTAGCAATCTAAGTACTTTTTAAAAGATAAAATTGTACCCACCTCTACCACTAACCTCTGGCAGCTATGTAAAAAAATTGCCCCTTTGGACACTTCTGTATCTCTCCTCTCTCACCTTAAACTTATGCCCTCTAGTTTTAGACTTCCTTACCTTTGGGAAAAGATATCGACTACCTACCTTGTCTATGCTCCTCATTATTCCACAGACTTCTATAAGATCACCCCTCAACCTTCTACGCTTCAGAGGAAAAAGTCCAAGTCTATCCAGCCTCTCCTTATAACTCAATCCATCAAGTCCCGGTAGCACCCTAATAAACCTTTTCTGCACTCTTTCTAGTTTAATAATATCCTTTCTATAATAGGGTGACCAGAATTGCACACAGTATTCCAAGTATGGCCATACCAATGACTTATACAACTTCAACAAGATGTCCCAACTCCTTTATTCAATATTCTGACCAATGAAACCAAGTATGCTGAACGCCTTCTTCACCATTCTGTCCACCTGTGATTCTACTTTCAAGAAGCTATGAAATATACCCCTACATCTCTTTGTTCTGTAACTCACCCCAATGCCTTATAATTAACTGAGTAAATCCTGCCCAGGTTCAATCTACCAAAATGCATTACTTTCCATTTGTCTAAATTAAACTCCATCTGCCAGCCCACTGGCCTAATTGATCAAGATCCCGCTGCAATTGGAGATAACCTTCCTCACTGTCCATCATGCCACCAATCTTGGTGTCATCTGCAAACTTACTAACCATGCCCCCTATATTCTCATCCAAATCATTAATATAAATGACAAATAACAGTATAAAGTCAGAGGATAACAGTATAAAGTCATAGATTTCCCCATCAGAAAAGAAAATGTCTACCTTTTCTTTAAGAGGATACTCATTGGAGAATGCTTTTACCAATTTTGCCTCTCTCCACTACTATGCCCAAATAATTTCTTCCTCTGCCAAGTCAGGTAAGTGATATCATGTGACAAATCATGTCAGTGATAGCCCCTTTTTTTGTAGAGATGGTGTATCAATCTAATTCTGCCCTCATTTGATATTTACCCACATTCCACTTCCCACAATTTGGTGAAATGAATTTAAACTGAGCAGCACTGGAAGTTTGGGTGAGGGAAGAGACAGAAGGAGAGGTGGTAAACCTGTAACATTTAACATGAAGGGGGGAGATTTCAAGGTGCAGGGACACAGACACTAATTTTCAAATCTTTTCTGGCCACTGGAGAGGTGCCAAGGAATTAGCTAACGTTATAATATTATTCAAGAAGAAGAATAAGGAAAATCCAGGTAATTACAGGCCAGTGAGAAAAATTATTGGAAAAATTTTTTGGGACAGAATTAATCTCCATTTGGAGAGGCACAAATTAATCAAGGATAGTCAACTTGGTTTTGTTTGGAGAACGTCTAACAAATTTGATTTGAATTTTTCAGACGTGATAAGTTACATAGATGAGGGCAATGCAGTTGATGTAGTCTACATGGACTTCAGTAAGATTTCTGAGAGTGATGGAAGCCTGTGTCCAGAGGTGTACTGTAGTGATCAGTGTTGGGTCTCTTGCTGTTTGTAATGTGCATTAATGATCTAGTAATGAGTGGAGGTGGATGGATACAACCAGTAAGTTTGCAGAAAATACAAACTTGGTGGTGTAGTAAGTAGCAAAGAATAAGTCTTATATGACAGGACAATATAGATGGGCTGGTCAAATAGACAAAATAGTGGCAAATGGAATTTAACCCTGAAAAGTGAGGTGATGCATTTTGGAAGGACTAACAAGGCTAGGGAATACACAATGAATAGTAGGATGCTAGGAAGTAGAGGACCAGGGATGCACGTCCAGATATATTTGAAGTACAGGTTGATGATTAAGACGGTTTATAGGATACTTGTCTTTATTAGTTGAGGCACAAATACAAGAACAGGAAGGTTCTGATGGAGGAGCTGCATTAAATGCTCATTAGCCTGCAGCTGGTGCGTGTAGTTCTGGTTGCCACACTACAGGAAGGATACGTAGAATACAAAGCATGCAGAGGAGATTCATCAGGATGTTGCATGAGCTGGAGTGTTTCAGCTATAAAAAAGCAGCTGGTTAGCTTTGGTTTAGTTTCTTTAGAGCAGAGAAGCTGGGGCGGGGCGGGGCAGGGCAGGGAGAGGGGGTTGGTGGTGACCTAATTGAGATGTATAAAATTATGATGGCGATAAAATGGATAGATAGGAAGATACCTTTCCCCTTAGAAGAGGGCATCAATAGTCAAGGGGTGTAAATTAAAGATAAGGAACAGGAGATTTAGAGTGGATTTGAGGAAAAACTTTCACCTGGATGGGTGGGAATCTTAAACTCACTGCCAGAAAGAGTGGTAGAAGCGGGACCTTGACAGCATTTAAGCAGCATTTAAACCAGCAACTGAAACATCATAGCATACAAGGCTATGAATCAAATGCTGAAAAATGGAAATAGAATAGGTAGATGCTTGATGGGTGGTGCAGAAATGATGAGTCAAAGGGCCTCTTGCTATGCAATGAAACTCTACAGGGGCGATCTTTCCAAAATAATCCTAAATGCTGAACAAGCCTGAAAAAGAGGAGAATCACACATTTTTTGGATGAGTTCCCAGGTGCTATTTTATGACACTTAAAAAAGAGGCAAAACGTAATTCTTGCTTCTATGGGAAGTGGGTGGAATCTCTTTATGCCAAGAAGCCAGCTATTGAGCTAGTGGCGCTGTTATGCATGCGCCCCACTCTCTCAGTGCATTGTACAAGTGTACATGCTACAATGGAATATCTATTGCCCCTCCCCTCCTCACCAATTACTGGCCCAGAATCCTCCCTGGCCAATCACTGGCCCTGATATCCCCCTCCAGTCTATCACTGAATCCGATATCCTGCCCCCACCTGGCTGATCCCCAAAGCAGAGTACATCCCCTTGCCACTCTATCATGGCCCTGCCCCTTCAGGCTTCGTCACTCCCCTTAGGCACCATTCTCTTGGCACTGTCCAGGGTGTCAGGCTGGTAGTACCAATGTCTCAGGTTTGCAGTGCCCCAGACCACCCAAGGAGCTTCAATGGTCTCCAGTCCCACTAATGAGATCATTATCAGTGAGGTCATTAAACAAGTGGGCTTGGACAATTGCACCTGATACTCACTAATGGTATTCAAATTACCTCAAATATTTATATCTGCCTTCCACCCACTGGAAGAACATGGCCAGTAACATCGCGGGAAGCAAGGAACCAGGAACAAGTGCAGTTTTTTGCCTAATCTTACTGGTTCACCATGCTGAAAAACCATCCTGGTGAGCCAATAAGATCGCCCTGTTATGATTCTAACAATATAACTAACGCAATGCTAAGTTGACAGTGCTTACAAGAAGAAAGCTTTTCTTTCTGGAATCAATCATCCTGGTAAAGTTCATAAAAGTTTAATAACTAATAACCATAATATGGATTCCATCCATGGTCCATCATCAGGTCTCAGACAAGGTAAAGGAGAAATAGGTTTATTCCTCCACACATCAATTCCCTTCATCCCAAAAGAAAGCATGAAATATCAACTGGATCATTAAGAAAGACACTGTATTAAGAATAGGGAGTTAACCAGAATAGGAAGGAATTATGTAGGGTTAAATACACTATTCCAGTCATGCCAGTCTATTAATCTAAATTGCAGCTTTACAGTAAACATTTGCCAGTCATGTGGTTCATATATAATGAACTGGAAAGTTTTCATTCATTTTAAACTACTCATTATCCTTTAGAGGATTATAATTAAAAGCAAGTCTCCTACAATATAAGAACATCATTATTATAATGGTTGGTTCTGTGGGAATTGGCTTTTTTTAAAAAAGGTTCACCCAACTAGGACATTTTACCCCAGTGAAAATAAAGATAATGTTACATCCACATGAAGCTCACTTCAGTGTTCCAGAACATTTTAAAAAAATCAAAACACAGAGATATGAGATTGGTAATGTGATAAGGATACCATGAAGTTCACAGGCTGATTTCTCAATCGGTGAACACTGTCATTGGCCTCTGCTTCACCCAGAGAAAAAGGAAAACACATTGACAAGCACTTCCAGCTTTTCTACCATTGGTATAATGTCAGCTCAGTGCCCTGGCGCTGCAAACATGGTAATGCTAGATTGGTACTGCCATGAGTTGGGGCCTGGAGGTGGAGGCTTTGGCAACCCATAGTGAGGTGTTGCTCATTTGGGGGTGGGGGGCACAATAGTACTGGCAACTGGGGGAGGGGAGCTAGTGGTCTTTCTGGTGTTGATAAAAATAACATCCCGATCTCTGAGGAGGTTGATGGGGGGGAAGGGGTGGTTTGGAGGCCTTGCCAGCATCTTTAGGTCCCATATATCTCATTCACAATGCAAATCACCCCAAAATCCAAAGGCGCGGGTGGATTGTAATCAGGGTTGTGCCGATGCATCCAGAAACCAGACTTAGAAATTTTTTGGGAGAATTGCATCTACTGAGGTACTGTCCATATGCAGCAAAACATTAGGCTTGGGCTGCAAAATGACAAGTAAAATTCATGTCATGCAAATGTCAATGACCCTCTTCAACATGAGATAACCATCTCCCATTGACACTTTTAAAACTGTATTTGTTCATGGAACGTGGGTGTCACCGGCTAGACGAGCATTTATTATCTACCCACAATTGTCCTTGAATAGTGATGGTGAGCTGCCTTCTTAAGCCATTGGAGTCCATGTGGGAAATACAACTAATTAGGAGTCTAATATTGTTTGAGATACTTGCTCCTTGGAATTCACACTTTTGTTGAAGAAAGAACCAACTAGCCTCATTTCCAGGGATAAATTCTTGATTGTTTAAAACAGATGAGAATTTTTATTTTCTGAGGAATTCTCTTCCCCAACGGAGGCATGGTCCTAGGTATCTTTAAGGCTGAGTTACATATTCTTAATTGATTCCGTAGTTAATGATTATAGGGAGTAGACAGGAAAGCATAGTTTAGGCCACAGTCAGCCAAATGGTGCAGCAGGATCAAGGGGCTGAATGACCTTGTTCTGCTCATCTCAGTCCTAAATGGTCTACCCTGTACACTCAGTGTGGTTCTGAACTCCCTACTTTTGGAACATCCTTCCTGGATCTATTCTATTGAATTCTGTTAGAATTTTATAGGTTTTTATGAGATTCTTTCCTCATTCTTCTGAATTCCAGTGAATATATCCCTAACTGACTCAATCTTTCCTCATATGTCAGTCCTGCCATTTCAGGAATCAGTCAGGTAAACCTTTGTTATATTCTCCCAATAGCAAGAACATATTTCCTCAGTTAAGGAGTGCAAAACTGCACACAATATTCCAGGTATGGTGTCACCAAGGCTCTGTATAATTGCAATAAGACATTCTAGTCCCTGTACTTGAATCCTCAATTTAACTGAAGTACTTGAAATGGTAAAAGAATTAAATAAAGTGCTTGCAGAAAAGAATCCAAAACTATGGGATATAATCTTAAATTTGAAGTTTGATATAATTGAATGGCTGAATAGGCGAGCAGGGAAGAATCAACTATTTTTATTCCTATGCCAAAAAGGGAAAGACATATAAGATGGGATAAATATTTTTCTACAAGTGATTCATACACAAATTGCATGTAACTAGTATGAAAATGAAAGTCAAATGCAAAAGAGCCAACTGATGACACAAGTAGCAAAAATGGAAAGGTAATACATGCGCAAACATATTGTCTGGTTATTCCTTGGATCAGAAATTCAAATTTGCATTAACGTTTTCATAAAGAATTAGAAAAAGATGAAGACACGATATACAAATGATAACAGACTCCTCCAAATAACAGCTCTGCTGTAGGTTTTATTGGATATTCTGCACAGCATGAAATGGTTAATTTGGATAGTAGGCATCAAACGTACTACCACCATAGGGTGGAATCAATCTGTTACTATTGTGATCTTGATAGAATTATTAAACCTCAAGGAAGCCCAATACAGCAAGAGATTATCCTACTTAGGACACAGCATATACAAGACCTATGGCACAATAATAATTTGTGAACACCGAATGCAAGAAAATAGTGTGCAAATAATTTGATATTTAAGGCAGAAGATCATATTACTATAGACTATTTGGAATCCATGCCCTACTACTGGTAAGGGGGATGAGTTTCTGAAAAGGACTATTCACAAAGGACAAAACAATGAGTGCTACGATGAAGATGCAATGGCAGAACAAAACAAAATGACATGCTGATCAGATGGAAGACACCACATCGTCAGATAGCCTACCAACTGTTGTCGCCAAATGAGCTAACAGCCAACACCAGTCTGATAAGCTATCTCACAGAATGGCAAAATGATGGAGAAGCTGGATGTGACAGAAAATCTATACCTGGTACCAGAGGGTGAAAATGAAATGATGAGGGTACACAGAACCTTACCTCATTCTAAATTACTGTGAACATCTTTTGAGCATAAAATATTGGCTTGTAGTTTGGAAAAAAGACTAATATTGACAAGAATGAAATTCTGTTACATATTTAATATATTTTCTTATTTGGACAAAAGCACTAGTAATAGAATTCCAGTTTGCTGTGCCAGTTGGTCACAGGTTTAAATTCTACACTTTGCAGAGATTCAAATTCTCAAGCCCTCATTGTACAAGTTTGCTTAGTCAGGCTGTAGCAATGCAGGATGGTGGTTGGTCCCACTGTATGGAGCATAGTGTTGGCTGATTTGAGAGAACAACAATGATCATTAATCCAGTCTCGCTGGAGAGAGAAGATCAACGTGGTCAAGATTGTGCACAGACACCCAAAAAGTGTTAGAGATAAATCCAACTTTGTGCAATAGAATTAATATTGAAAATCCCTCATTTGCAGTTTTTAATTTTCACAAAATATACTTCTGGCTTTCCAAGGATTCAAATAACTTACCTAACAGCCCAGGCACTAGAAAACATTGCGAAGTAATTCCCCAATTGGAATTATTGGAATAGAATAATGACACACGGACTATACAAGCCACTTACATCTCCTCATGTGATTTTAATAAGGTACACCTTTATCATGGATAGCTATGCACAAACACTCTCATACTTTTCCTTATTGGACCAATTCCCCAAACTCCAATGGAAATGCTTGATGGAAAGATGGCAGTTACAGATCCTGTCAAAATGATTCTGTGGGCCAACTATCTGTGGAATGCTGAGCTATGTTAGCAGAGTTGGAAATTGCTTTGGATGTATTACTTTCTTTGACTTGACATCATTGGTCCACAGTGTGCTGAATGTCAGTGCCAACACTGTTCATGGAAAAGCCCACATGCAGATCAATTGTGACTGAAATTGTAACCTGGAATTACCAGTGCACTGGGCAAAACAGTACCCTGGAACCACATCAATCCATATTAGTTAAATTCACTTACTTTGATGAAAATCCTAAAAAGATAATACCTTAGTTCCCATTTTATTCTGGTTAGAAAATTCAATAATTAAGACAAAATCTGAGTTTCTTTAGTTCAAACAGTTCCTACAAAGAAGTTTCTGAATTGTTGCTTTCATGCAACATACTTCCATGTGAATAATTTATTATACTCTACAGCCTAAAACAAAGACAAATTTGTTTGTGTATTTCATTCTTGATAACTTACTGATATAATAGAACATATTACTTTACGAATGGTACTATATAAATTATTATTAGGATCAACATCATTTGAGTTTATACATAATGGGCAAATGTAGTTTTTGAAATATACACAATCATGACATTCCCCACAAAAAGTGACAAAGACACAGACTGAAGTTCAGTCCGTGGAATGATTGAATGTAGTTTTATAAAGTCATTAAATGTTAAAATTTACAGAGCAAAATGTTACGTTACTTTTCATATATACAGTTGGAGATGGACCGGTTCCATAACTTCAAATACCTTTTCTTTCACCATCATTGTGTAAAATACAAGCAGAGATGAGCAATATCGGTTTAATGGGTTTTTTTTGCCATGTAGGGCACAAAATACATGGTCTCATTAAGAGATAGATAAGATACAGACAATTGAGATAATAAATACCTACAGTTTTCGAAAAAATCTATTTATCTCTTTGAGATAGTCTACACATACTGCTGTTTTACTTTCCACTTCTATCCTCCATCAGTAAGTGTGAGTGGAACAAAATGGTACTTATCAACATCAATGTTTTCTCTTTTCAACTAAGATGAAATATACTTTCTAAAGATAATGGCCTGATCTTTAGTATCTCAGCTAATCATTGGATGTTGCAATACTGATGGGACTCTATTATATGAAACTTGCAGCAACAAATTATTGTTTAAATTGTTGCTGGAATATGAAATCCTCACAACAATGGCAATGTTATTTGGCAGATTATTATGGAAGGAGGGATAATGGAGGTAAAAAGATATAAGAATGTGGGAAAAAGAAGTTTAAAATGTTACCATTTTACAATTCCAAGCTCCAAAAAAGAGTAACTATTATTTTCAACCAGTCCCTAATGGGTTAAAAGTTAATGAAACATTATCAGCTCATTAAACACAATTGTGACAATTTGATCAACCATTATGCCAAGAAGGGCCAAATTTTGCTAGTCATAGGATTCCAATTCAAAAAAAGGCACAAGTGAATACACTTGCTCCTCAAGCAACTGACAATGCTAGCAATCAACAAGCTAATGCACAGTTGTGCTTTCCACAAACCACGTCAAGATCAGTACTTTGTCCAAAGTTATTTGGAGCAAGTTAAACTCATTGCTTTCAAATGGGTTCCATGCTTAATATTTACATCTATCCTGCAATTTCCTTTATGCCATTTAACACCATTCATCACTAAAATGGCCTCAACTGAAACTAAGATACATTCAAAAAATAGGAGACAACAAATAGGCAAGAATCCCAAAAAATGTACTCCAAGCTGGAGTGCCTGTGCTAATAAAGATGTTTTTTTCAGAACTTGTAAATGCAGAAACTTATAATACTCTCCCTACGCTTCCTTACACTAATTCCAGTTTGTGGAACCAAGAAGCAGCAGATGGTTTTCATGAATCACTATCTAACCTGGGCCATGTACAGTCCCTTCTTCATGAATAAAAAAAGTTACTTTTTCATTTCATTTTCTCTTCAGTGTATTTCTGTGACTGAATCCGTTTGGCGTAGCTCTGAGCCATGGAATTAATGATGGAAAGAATGAAGTAGCACACCATGATGATGACTACTTTTTCAAAGATCCAAGACAACCAGTTTTCACTCTAATGGGGGTGGGATTTCAGGGAAGAAAGAGAAAAACAACATAAAAAATATTTATTAAAAACTGTTTAATCTGAAATCAATAGCAGACTGCTAGCAGCTTAATTGGACTAACATGCACTGTTAGGAACAATTCCTTTTTTTGTTGTAAAATCGAAGAACTGAAGGATGGAGAAGTACGTGTACATTGGAAGCAGAGATTGGGGTGTTGCCTGGATGGGGAAGGATTGAAGGATGCTCCGCAGATTAAACACATATATAGGAGGAATAAAGCAGAGGAAATATGTTTCTATTCATATTCAGTGTCAAAAACTATGCTTTATTAACCTAGCAAATGGCATAAAAGTGCCCTCCAGATACTCTTAATTCACATATCCAATTAACCAAAATTCCAATTATTTAATTTAATATTTGATCAAAGGACAGATTTGTTGCTGCAATTTGAGATGAACAGGGTATAATGTTATTAAAATATTAGCTACAGATCTAGCTGGCTCTTGGACAAATCAAGCACATCAATATAGACACAAGCATAAAATTAATTTGTGCTATGAATTGCATTAAATTACATCATGAGTCATTGAAATCTTCTCTACATATTTCTAATCTCTCTACTTAATTCTGTTTAGTTGGTAACGATGATTTCCCAAGGCAGAGTAAGTTCATTTTGGGAATTGAAACAAGTTTCTTATTTTATGTTCCCAACAGAAGTTTGGTCAAAGATTTTTGGACCTTTGGCCAATTTGTTCATAGTGGTGCCTCTGGCTAGGCCAACATTTATTGTTCATCCCTTATTGCCCTTGAGACTGTGTTGGTGAGCCAATAGTTGATGCTTAGGATAGCTTTTTAAAGCTGGCAACAAGGTGATAATCTGTTGGCCAGTACTGGAAATTTATTTGCCTTTATAACAAAGACAAAAAGCCATTGGAAGCCAGTGCAGCTACAGGAACTAGATCCTCACTATTTTACTAATGTTAAGTGTGTTCTTTCAATCCACTGAGGCCATTAAAGTGAGCAAACTAAAATCTGGCAAATCTGATAATGCAGTGGGGATCCCCGCTCAGGAACAAACAGATGGGGATTTAGTTCACCACCTGCTCTTTCAGGCACGCATATAGCACTTCCTGTTGCTGGTCAACTTAGCCTATATTGGCAATGTTGAGGTGTCTACTGATCTGCCTGCCAGCTGTTCCATCTGGAAATTTTAAAAAGCATGAAAAGCCAGAAAATAGTCTGAATCAAAAAGAGAGAAAATCTTTCAACAACTCAATTAGACTGACACACACACGCCTACACATGCAATCCTTCTGTACTAATCTGGCACCACGATCACCATTTTGCTATAGCATTAAGAGTTTGAATTAGACATTATGCATCTACGTCAGTGCTGAAGCAATGGCTTTGAGCCAAACTAAAGTACTCTTATTAAGATACTAGTGGAAACTTGTTTGATATGGGCTGAACAAAAAAGATAAAGCTTTTGTGCATTTTGAAATAGTATTTTCCAGTATCTGAGAAACTGTCATTATTTAAAGAGGAAAGGAAAATGTCTTTTCTGAAGTCTTTCATATATAAATTCCATTTATTAATGTCTTCAGAGAAGTTAAGTATGTGAATATTAACAAACACTTGGCTTTACTTTTCATCTGGATCACCAGCAGGTTCAAATCGCCAGTATTTTCAGCACAAACAGCAGGAAAGCTTTTTATATTTAAAAATATTTGAATATCTTTCTGATTAAATATATTATAATAATTAATAAAATAACTGGAAACTGATCCTTCCAGTTTTAACCTTCGGTTCTCTCTGAGGGTCTTTTATTTTCATAGTTCAAAAATTAAATTGGTCAAAGAGTAAAATCCACAGAATACTTTTACATCAGCTTTCACATAGCGTGCAAACTGTGTTGTAGAATCCTGTGTCTATGGCAGCATGACGCAAATTGCTGTTCCACCGGGAGGAAGTACTTCTTTTTAACAAAGTTGCACAAGCATTTGGTGACTGTAACATCCACGTCATCACAATTATATACCAGGAACTAAGTCTTTTTTGAATTGGACTGGGGAGGGGGCTGGAAATGGGAGTTTGAATATCTTTCTGAACAACTTATTTAGGAGAGAATAAAAATAATGGATAATTATTACTGTCTTGGTATAAATCAAGATTAGAAAGATCAAACCACATTAAAAATTAAAAAGTATTTTTGTTTCTTCCTTCCAGATACAAGGCATATGTTTCAAATCTGTCACATTGTTAAAATTATTCCTAAAAAAAGAGTTAATAGAATTTGGAGGTTTACTATTTCAATAATCAATTAAATCAGTTATGGAAAAGATGTTCTTCAAGGCTTTAATATCTGCAGTAGTAAAAGGTTCTGATTTAGTCATTTATTTAGGATCTAGAGACATCATTTAAGACCGTACTCATCACTGCAGTCTATATGAAGATTATATTGTTCAAGCTTTTGCTTCAAATAAAACTTCATTAATTGATGGCATAAAAAATTGCCAAGAGTCTCTGCCAGGAATGGCCACCTCATCGTGATGCTCTCTTCTTGATCACGGCTTATTTGAGATAACTCAAATACGCTGAAGTTCAGACAAATCACTTTACTTCCAGTTCTTTTTTCTAAGCAGACCCTTGACCATGTTTTCTAGTTTCTAAATTATAGCAGGCCTCAGTTTCTAGCCACTGGATCTTTGGCCAATTTGAGATCTCAAATTTCTATAACTGAAAGGTCTCCTAATTATTAGCACTCGACATCATGTTCGTACAGAATGACACACACAAACCAAACATTTTAATGTAAAAGTAGATAAAGTTACATTCAGGGTATTCTTACCGCTTCTACTGCATCTCCAGACCTGTGGTGAAGCTTGGCTTTCTGGGCCTCCAGATATTCTCTGAAGGGTTTCTGAAGTGAAGGGCCTATGCTTGGAATTGCCCTGTGTGGGTGAATTCCAATTCCACGAGTATATTTGGGAAGAGAGAAAAACACAAAAGGTAACACAGTTAATTTTACTCACCTATTGAAGTGCTACATAACCTTAAAGCAAAAGTTAAAAATTGTTAAAGTTGGTGCAACTGGTGCCGCTGCTCATCATGATTAAGGTAGGAGCAGGAATATGAACTCAAGCACTGCGCTGGTAGACCACAATATCTCAAATGAATGATTCTCACAAGCTGGCCCATATATCACCGTCAGTTCCTGTAAAAACTGGTTTGAACTGATCAATAAGGAAGTGAGTCGGTGTTGTGTCATTGCCAGCTAAGAAAGAAACTACACTCCCACCCCATTTATGACTCGCCCCCGCAGCTCCTGGAAGGGTGGCCACTTCCGAATATACCGGGCCTTATAAGGAAATACAGCATGTCTTTTTCTCACTGTTAAGAACCTACTAGCAATTTTCATAATACCTCCGCCTTCTTTTTCATCTTCTCCTCCCACCATTCCCACCAGCACCCCCCACCTCCCAACACGACTCAGTAGTTGGTGATTAACCAAGAAACAAACAAGGTATGATGAACCTTATTGTAAGATTAGTTCATATTTATTTCCCCTATGGCACAATATACTCTTATTGAAATGAGAGGGAGTGTAAGCCGCACCTACTGCACTCGGCATACAAAACTCTTGAATCATGCAATGACACCAGATACTGCGTATTTTATTAAGTTCTTGTACATGCAAAAGTTACTTGCAATAGGAAAGGTGTAAAACTGGGTAATGGGCAAGGAAAGGAAAAGGAGGGGATCCCAAGGTCCTAGCAAATTTAGATTAACACAAAAATCTATTTTATTTTGCTATAAACCATGAGTTAGCACTTCTAATGAATGACTTTATACTGGCACCGGAAGGAACACTTTGAAACATATCTCTACAAGTGATTCATTTACTGAGATACCATGCTAATAGTTAAAAGTTCTTTCAAAATAGATCTGAACAAATTTTCTTCTCACCTATAAATGCAAGTAGGATCTTAAAAGCTAATGGTAGAGAAATAGATTAATATCTTCAGATAGTTCATGGAATTTCCAATTTGTACAAGGCAGGTTAAATACTGACTGCTTTAATAAAAATGTGGTCAGCTTCATGCCCGCAGGTCCTACACTTTTCCAAGAGTGGAAGCATCCTCCCAACATTTACCCTGTCTAACCTCTTAAGAATATTATATGCTTCAATCATATCACCTCTTATTCTTCTCAGCATCCAAGGATTACAGACCCAACTGTTTAATCTTTCCCCAAATGGCAGCTCCTCCATACTCAGAATCATCCAAGTAAGCCTTTTATGTACTGCCTCCAATTATAATATACCGTTCTTGAAATAAGTGGACCAAAATTGTACACAATATTCTAAATGTGGCTTTACTAGTATCTTGTAAAGAGGCAACATCACCTCTTTACTTTTATACTCCAGCCCTCTTAAATAAAAAAATCAGCATTCCATTCACCTTCTCAATTAATTCTGCACCTGTATTCTGGCTTTCATGAACAAGGACACCCATTCCCCATGTGTGTTTGTGTTATAGCTTTCTGCAGTGTCTCTCCATTTAAATAATGATCTGCCTTCCCACATTAAATTCAATTTGCCAATTTTCTGTCCTTTCACTTAACCTGTCAATATTTCTCTGTGAACTACTTCTGGTCCCTTCATCCAAATCATTGACGTAGATTGTAAATAGTTGAAGGCCGCAGAAACCGATCCCTATTAGCACTCCACTACTTACATCTTGCTAACCTGAAAAAGATCCATTTATCCCAATTCTCTGCTTGTTAACTAACCAATCCTTTATCCATGTTAATATTTTGCTCCCACACCCTGCTCTCTTATCTTTGATGGAGTATGAAATGTCTTCTGAAATTCAAGTACACCATATCTACAGTTTACCCTCCATCCATCTTGTTTGTTACTTCCCTAAAACAAATGTGTTAAACATGGTTTCCCTTTCAGAAAGTCATTTTGACTCTGCCTGATCATATTGTGATTTTCTGAGTAGTCTGTTATAACCTTTTTTATTAACGGATTTGAGCAATTTCCCTATCCCAGGCATTAGGTTAACTAGCCTGTAGCTTCCTGCTTTCTGTCTCCCTCTTTTCATGAATAAAGATACTACCTAACCTATTTTCCAATCCATCGGGACTTTGCAGAATGCAAATTTTGGAAGATTATAACCAATTCATCTATCTCTGCATGCACTTCTTTTAAGATCCTAGGATGCAGGCCATCTGGTCTTAGGGATTTGTCAGCCTTTAGGTCTAATAGTTTTCCAAGCACTAGGCATTTTTCTAGAACTAGAAGTCATAGTTTGAAGATAGGGGTAAACCTTTTCCAACTGAGATGAAGAGAAATTTCTTCACCCAGAGAATGGCAAGTGTGTGGATTTCAGTATCACAGAATGTAGTTAAGACCAGAATGTTGTCTGAATTCAAGGAGAAATTAGATATAGCTCTTGGGACTAAATGGATCATGGAATTTGGGAGGAAGAGGAGGACCAGGATATTGAATTCGATGATCAGTTTTGATCAAAATGAATGGCAGAGGAGATTGGAAGAGCTGAATGACTATGCCTGCTTCTAGTCTCTATGTTTGTATTTCCTGCCCCCGCAACTCCCTATTCAGCCGAGACGATGCATCCTTCTCAAAAACTGTTCCTTTCTCACTGGGATAAATCTTTGCTGACAGTTATTAACAGTTCCAACAATGGTTCTCTGACTGCGCAGATCTTTCCAGTAACTGACAAAAATTTTTCAGTTTTGGCAAATTTATCACATTGTCAGAGTGGTACAATGGCACAGTAACTAGCACTGCTGCCTCATGGCACCAGGGACTCAGGTTCGATTCTGGCCGTAGGTAATTGTGGAGTTTTCACATTCTCTCAGATTATGTGGATTTCCTCCAGGTGCTCCAGTTTTCTCCTACAGCCCAAAGAGGTGCAAGTTAGGCGGATTAGCCAAGCTAAATTACTCCTTAGTGTCCAAAGATGCTTAGGTTAAGCAGATTAGCCTGAATGAGATGCTCTTTCAGAGAGCTGTGTAGACTTGATTGGCCAGATAGAACCATATAATCATACAGGGTGGAAAGAGGCTATGTGTGGCCTTCCCACTGTATTGGCAGAAGGATAAACCATAGAATTAACTATGGACAATACTGTACCCTGACCAACATGTAGATGAATTTGTTATGGAAATAGCATGAACAGATTTGTTCTGCTTGCCAGGGTGGCAATCTTGTATAATATTAGTTGATATACCAATTATTGATCTAACGGTTTTGAAAAAAAACTTATCCCAACTGTGGCATGCATAATACTGACTGGATAATAAGCACCTAATATCCAATCTGCTCACAATTCTTAAGAGATTCACAGCTGAGTCATATTCCAGTTCAAGACAAAAGCTCAAAAGTTGCTCAAATGGATACTCGAAGGACGTTAGCAATACAAGTCATACTTAAATCTCTTTTTTATATCAATCACTAATTATGTTTCCAAATAAGCAAAAGAAATCTAGAGGTAAAGTGTCATGACTGTATGGACCCTTGAATGTGACACATCGAAATTCTGGAAAAAAATATTGTCACTAAATTAATCAAAGTTTTGAGGTGATTACCAGAGAGGCATTGGAAAGCTTATAACACTGCATATTGAGATTGTCAAAAGCCTTTGATAACGTGTGGTGCAAATGGCTTTTAAATAAGATTCCATCTTGTGGGATTGTTGCTCAGATCGTGGATTGGACAATAAATTGATTGTTTTCATAAAGGAAATTCTTAACAGCAATGACTGCATTGGTTCTTGTCATTGGCCGAGTCCTGCTGAGAGCAATATTTGGACTGTTCCTCACATCAACTTTATTAATAGGCTGGGTGAAGGTATCAAAGTAATAGTCTACATGTTAGCAGAAAACAAAAAAAAAAAATGGTAAGCAGTATCTTTAAAAAAAAATTTATATTCTACAGATTTGTGGGAGAAGAATTCTATCAATTTGGACAAGAGCAGCAAGTTGAACAGGGTAATTCAATCATGTGTAAATGATGTACAACTGCACACAATAAGGAAAGGGAGAAGAATCTATACTTGCAGTTAATGAATCATCAAAGTTCCATGAAAATAATGTGTTTAAATTTGTGGCTAGGAAAATTTGGTAGAAAACCAGAAGTGCATTCTGAAATTGTGAAAGGCACTACATAAATTCATATTTTTTCTTTTTATTAATCTCCAGAGGATGGCATGAGATCCAAAAAGGCAGTGCAATTTTTATTGTGGCAAAAAGCACTTAGTAGAACCAAGATGTAGTTGTGAATTGATGTACGTCTTCATTGAGGAGTGAGAATCTGAATGGAATGAGATGTGTTCATGCCAATGAATCTGAAGACAGTAATTCATTGAGGCTTGGCTTCTTGATTTACAAAACTGAAACCATCTTTTGGATAAATTTTGTCTGCATGAAACAATTAACTTGTGCATGAATGTATTGGAAGAGCCAGCTCAACATAGACTGTCAATACATTGTTAAGACCACAGAACCATAGAATCCCTACAATGCAGAACGCAGGCATTTGGCCCACTGAGTCTGCACTGACTCTATGGAAGAGCATCATTCTCTGACGAAGGATCATCTAGACTCGAAACACTGACTCTGTTCTCTCTCCATAGATGCTGTCAGACATGCTGAGATTTCAATATTTTTTTGAACACATCTTTGGATTGTGGGAGGAAACCGCAGCACCCGGAGGAAACCCACACAGATACAGAGATGTTTCCAGTAATGTCTGCATCCCATGAAAGAATAAAAAATGTTAAACGTGACACATTACTACAGTAAAGGTGCTACAGCCGTGCAAATTGTTGTTGTTGTCATCATGCATATTTAAAGAAATCTCTATAGTTCAATATAAATAGTATTTTAATAATCATTTCCTATATTTGTTTGCGAAGTACCATTTCACTTTATTTTTATAGCAATGTAATACATTATCTGATAGTCCTTCTCTATTAAATTAGTTTTCAAAGACAAAAGAGAGTTCTGGAAGTCACATGTATTAAGATATCCAAACATTTTTCAATCCCTTCAGAGAAACTCAAATGCTAGGAAAGTACATGGTGCAAAATGCTCTAGTAACCCAACCTCCATATTCTTATGGTCATGTAAGTGGCTATTTGGAGGATATCAAATTCCAATCTCTTCCCAACTTGATACCTCAATGCTTTTTCCAACAGAGGATTACAGCATTCAGGAATTGCAACTGTCCCTAAACTAAGGCTACTGAAGTGGCTTGATATTCTAGGTGGCCTCAGGAAAATTTGACTGGACCAGGGATTGAACAAGTGATCTTTTGACTTAAAGCTATCAAAAGATCCAATTTTCTATTCATTACATTGGAAATCAATAAATGAATTTACCAGGAATAGATACAGGCCAAAATTATAATTTAGACTGAAAATCTGCACTGCTCTATTCAAGAGCTAATTCTTCTTATGAATTGTTACTTTCTATTTTCCTAGGCCCTCCAAACAGCATTAGAAGGGAACAAAAATACCAGGAATCTAAGTTACATGGAAATATTTGGGGAGCTGTAATTGTTTTATTTGTAGGAGAGATTTTTAATATCTAAATGAAGTTCTCAAGATAATAAAGCTGGTTGACGCAAACTGTTGACTATGCAGAGAAGTTCAAAAACAGGCAACATGAATTTTAAGACAGAGGTTTCAAGTAGGAAGTAACAAGAGCTGTGTTAGGTAGACAGGTGATTAAATAGTAAAATGGACACAAACAGCAAGAAATAAAAATAATACGTGGAACCACCCAGAGGGTGGTTAGAGTCTGCAACACACTTCCTGAGGGGTGGTAGAGGAAGGTTTGATTGAAGTATCTAAAAGGGAATTGGATTGCTATCTGAAAAGAAAGAACATGCAAGGTTAAGGAGCTGTGGCAGGTGAACGGGTCTGGGAAGAATGCTCTTTCAGAGAGCCAGTGTAAACTTGATGGTCTTGATGGCTTCCTACATCCAGGGAAAAGTGTCCCAGTCTATCCAGCCTCTCCTCAGAACTCAAACCGTCAAGTCCTGTTGGCATCCTAGTAAATTTTTTCTTCATTCTTTCTAGTTTAATAACATCCTTTCCATAAGAGAGTGACCAGAACTGTATACAGTATTCTAAGTGTGGCCTTACTAATGTCTTGAACAACTTCAACAAGACACTCCAACTCCTGTAGTCAATGTTCCGACCAATGAAACCAAGCAATGCTGAATGCCTTGTTCACCATCCTGTCTAAATGGTTTCCTTCTGCACTGTAAAAATTTCTGTGATTTCTTCTCTGTGAAGATGCCTTTTTGGAAAGAGCAAGCTTTGAGGAGTTTGCTAAAAAGATAAGAAAGTAGAACAGAAATTTTACCCTTTAAAAAGGGAAAACACAGAATAATTCCATCAATCCCCATTCCAAAACATCTTTACATTCATCATGTCTAGAGCAAGTTGGCCATTATTCCCCAATACAGATCAAGGAAACTAAAGAAACAAGAGAGAGGGACAAACAGTTTTGGGGTGGAGGCTAGGAATGGAAAGATGGGTTAGTAAAAAAATTGTTAGGAGAAAAAGAGGTCGATGTAAGCTAACAACAATCTAAAGGCTGTTCTGTGGTTTACTGTGCAGCTGGAATCAAAGAACAACAACAAAAAAGAGATTTTGTGCTAGATTTAGTAGATTTGTTATTTGAACCAAGAGAACTGACAACTCTGCAACATCAATAAAAAGAGCCTCCTGTTTC
The DNA here is from genome assembly GCA_024679065.1 of Sphyrna mokarran. NCBI lineage: Eukaryota > Metazoa > Chordata > Chondrichthyes > Carcharhiniformes > Carcharhinidae > Sphyrna > Sphyrna mokarran. Next base: position 7,304,765 of record JAGIQG010000022.1, read on the forward strand.
AGATGATATTAAACATTTAGTGCTGGTCAACTTGCATAACATTGCTGGATTATTTTTGATTTAGCTTTTCGTCAATGAACCACAGGGAAAAGATTCCTCTGAGGTTTGTAAGTTGATGGCTCAGCATCCTATTGTGATCCCCTTGCATCATTCTGAGCTGAGAGCTGGCAGCAAATCTGTTTGGCATTGCTTAAAGGAAAATTTTCAACAACCAGTTTACAGCCAATCATGTTTGCTGCCTATGCAGAATCTCACATTCAAGTCTCCAAAATTACTTTATAAGGCCACTTCCAAGAAGTCTCAACTTTGTAGCTAGCATCATACTGCCAATTCAGTTGACTCCACAAGACAAAGTGTTCACTCAGTGCACTGCACATGAAGGTTCTGGGATCTAGACAAAGTTCTGCTGAAGAGCTGTACACCAGAGCTAGCCATTCCCTTTGCTAGTGCAGCATTTGCCTTGGTTTCTAGCAGACAATGCTGAAAATTCTCCAGGTGTATCCTAACTACAAAATCTATCCTGTCAATTAATACTTTATGAGCCTGCTCCTAATCATCAATAAAATAATGAAAGGAATCACAAATGAAATCAAGCAACATTGATTCACCAATAGCCTGTTCACAAATACTCAACAGTTCCAGACCTCATCACATCCTTGATTGAGACAGATAAGCTGCCACCTTCAACGTCATAGAGTCAGAAGTTTACAGCATGGAAACAGGTCCCCCAGTTTTTAACACTATGCTAATCCCAATTGCCCATATTGGGTCCATATCCCTGTATACCCATTTTATCCATGTAACTGTCTAAATGCTTTTTAAAAGACAAAATTGGACTCGCCTCTACTACTACCTCTGGTAGCTTGTTCTAGACACTCACCACCCACTGTGAAAAAGTTGCCCTTTTGGACCCTTTTATATCTCTCCTCTCTCACCTTAAATCCATGTTCTCCACTTTTAGACTCTCCTACCTTTGCAAAAAAATGTTGACTATCTACCAGATTTATGCCCCTCATTATTTTGTAGACCTCTACTCTATCACCCCTAAGCCTCCTATCTCCAGAGAAAAGTGTCCCAGTGATTCCAGCATTTCTTTATAACTCAAACCATCAAGTCCTGGTAGCATCCTAGTAAATCTTTTCTTCACTCTTTCTAGTTTAATAATATCCTTTCTATAATAGGACACCAGAATTGTAGTGTTCCAAGTGCAGCCTTACTGAAGTCTTGAACAATTTCAACAAGACACCCCAACTCCTGTAGTCAATGTTCCGACCAATGAAACCTATCATGCAGAATGCCTTGTTCACTATCCTGTCCACTTGTGACTCCACTTTCAAGGAACTATGAATCTGTGCTCCGAGATATCTTTGTTCTATAACTCTCCCCAATACCCTACCGTTAACTGAGTAGGTCCTGCCTTGATTCGATTGACCAAAATGCATCACTTACATTTATCTAAATTTAATTCCATCTGCCATACATCGGCCCACTGGCCTAATTGATCAAGATCCCTAGGTAACTTTTTTTTTACTGTCCACTATGCCAACAATCATGGTGTTATCTGCAAATTTATTAACCATGCCTCCTAAATGCTCATTCAAATCATTAATATAAATAACAAATAACAGTGGACCCAGCATTGATCCATGAGGCACACCATTGGATACAGGCCACCAGTTTGAAAAAACTTCTCTCATCAAGCCAATTTTATATCCATTTGGCTATCTCATCTTGGATCCCATGTGATGTAACCTTGTGCAATCTATGTTGGTACCTTGTCAAAAGCCTTGCTAAAGTCTATAGACAATGTTGACTGCACTGCCTTCATCTATCTTTTTAGTTACCCCTTCAATAAATTCCTGAGATGTGATTTTCCACTCTCAAAGCCATGCTGACTATCCCTAATCAGTCCTTGCCTCTCTAAATGCTTGCAGATCCTGTCTCTCAGAAAGACATCTAACAACTTCCCCACTACACGTTAGGTTTACCAGTCTGAGTTCCTAGGCTTTTCCCTGCAGCTCTTCTTAAATAAAAAGCTAATATGTACCACCCTCCAATCTTCAGACATCTTAGCTGTGGCTGTCAATGATTCAAATATCTCTGCTAGGGTACTCGCAATTTCCTCCCCAGCCTCCCACAATATCCTGGGATACATTTCGTCAGGTCCCAGGGATTTATGTACCTTGATGTGTTGTCAAACTTCTAGGACTTCCTTTTTGGTAACATGTATGCCCCTCGAGACATCACTATTTATTTCTCCAAGTTCCTTATCATCCATGCCTTTCTCAACAGCAAATACCAATGAGAAATATTCATTTAGGATCTCACCCGTCTCTTGTGGGTTCACACATAGATGATTTGTCGATCCTAAGAAGTCCTACTCTCTCCTCAGTTACTCTTTGCCCTTTATATGTTTTTAGAAGCTCTTTGGATTCTTATCTGCCAAAGCAATTGCATGTCGCTTTTTTGCCCTCCCAATTTCTCTTTTAATTCTACTCCAACAGTCTCTACACTCTTCAAGGGATCTACTTGCTTCCTCCTTCTTTTTGATCCAGGGTTCCCTATTTGTTCTAGACTTGCACTTTACTCTCAAAAGGAATGTGCTTAGCCTGAACGCTGGTTAACACATTTCTGAAAGCCTCCCACTTACCAGCCATCCCTTTGCCTGCCAACAGACTTTCCCAATCAACTTCTGAAAGTTCCTGTCTAATACCATCAAAATTGACCTTGCCCCAATTTAGATTATTAACTTTAAGGCCAGACCTATCATTTCCCATAGCTTTCTTAAAACTAATGGAATTATGGTCAATGATCCCAAAGAGATCCTTCATTAACATTTCTGTTACCTGCCCTTCCTTATTTCCAAGAGGAAGTCAAATTTTGCCCCCTCTCTAGCCAGGTCATTCACATACTGAATGAGAAATTCCTACACTTAGCAAATTTCTCTCCATCCATGCCCCTAATGCTATGGCTATCTTAGTCAATGTTGGGAAAGTTAAAACCCCCAACTATTTTCTTGCAGACATTTGTAATCTCCTTACATATTTGCTCTTCAAATTCCCACTGACTATTTGGGGACCTGTAGTACAATCCTATCAAAGTGATCCCTCCCTTCTTATTTTTCAGTTCTACCCATATAGACTCACTAGGCAAACCATCAGATATATCAGGGTGATATTTAATAGAGTATATCTCCAAGTAGTCTAAGAAAACCTGAAACCCACAAAAATGAAAAAATTTTCAGTGGTTAAAGCCATACTAAGATGGATGTGACAGTTAAAGATGTGACATCATATTTCCATATTATTATTTTGGAACTTTCTTGTTGAAAAGACAGTGGAAGCAGGGTCTTTGAATATTTTTAAGACAGTGAATAGATTTTTGATAAGCAATGGGGTGATAGTTTATTGAGGGTGAGAGGGAATGTGGAATTGAGGTTTAAATCAGATCAGCCACAATCTCATTGAAAGGGGGAGTAGGTTGGAGGGGCCAAGTGGTCTATCCTGACTCCTAACTCATATTCGTATACACTCAAACAAGTGAGAGCCCAGCCACCTATCTACAACCCCTCAAAATCAACTATAGGACTACTAGAGTGGGACAGTGACTGGGAATTTAAGATAAGCAGTTCACCTCTTTCCCCTGATAGACCATCTACAAGGCTCAAATAAAGGATGTAAAAAAAAACTCACCACTTGCCTGGATAACTGCAATGATTCAGTTGGCTTGACTGGTTACTTGTAAACAATTTACATAGCAATACCAATACCAGGAAATAACTAAAAATTAGGAAGCTAGGATTAAAGTCAAAGTTTAAATATTAGTTACAAGTAAGGCTTACATTAATACTGCAATGAAGTTACTGTGAAATTCCCCTAGTCACCACAGTCCGGCGCCTGTTCAGGTCAATGCACCTAACCAGCACGTCTTTCAGAACGTAAGAGGAAACCGGAGCATCTGGAGGAGTTCCAAGCAGACACAGGGAACACATGCAAACTCCACACAAACAGTCACCCAAGTCAGGGATCGAACCCGGGTTCCTGGCACTGTGAAGCAGCAGTTGCTAACCACTGTGCCTAAGAAGGGACATCAATGGAACTTTTAGAAGTCAAAAAGTTATAGGAACGACTTCTGAGACAGATATCATATTTCTCTATCCAACTGAGATTCATTTTAAAAGTACTCAATTGCTATAAAGCACTTTGGGATGACTGGAGGTCACAAAAGGCACCATATAAATGCTCATTCTATTAGAAATGTGCTCACAAAACATTTAAAATTTTCAGCTAAGTAAGGATGCAGATAAACAGTGGTAACAGGGATATTGGATCTAATAAAATACATGCTTTGTGCTTTAGTGCCTTTTCCTATTTCAAGAAGGTCCAACACATTTATAAGATCAGCTCCCCCCCGCCCCGACAAATTCTAATGAACAAAAGTATGCTTTATGGTAAACACCCAACAGAAATTTGAAGATTTGCCCGAAAAAGGAGGAATATGGCACAATATTATCAATCATCTGATTAGCAGGATCAGCTAAAATCACAGAACCACAAGATGTTCAAGCAAGTTTTCTCACTGTCGTAAGCAGCATCATCCAACTTTTTAAAAGCCATAACAGATTAAAATCTAAAACTCCAGGAGAGGAAAGTAAAGGGAAAATGTGATGTGATGTCAGCACACTGGTATGCTTTATAAGCCTGGACTCTGTGGTTAAATGATTAGTCTTGTGATAATGTAGAACCAGGACAAACCAGACTGAATCTGTGCCAGCAATACACAGATGACTAAATAGGTGAGACAAGGAGAAAGAACAAGAGATCTTATGTGTCTGAACTTCTTGGCAGAGGAGAAAGAAGGACAAAGAATGAAAGAAGAGGCAGAAGACAAAAAAAATAGCAACCCAAATAGAGTTACTCAAAAGCAATTGCAAACAAGGAAGTCAAACATTATACCACAAAATGCAAATCCACACCTTTTTTGACATTAACATTACCTGTCCATACCTCATCTCAGAAATCTAATGCACATCAACTTGAGGCTTGGTTTCTTCAAAAAGCATTGTATTCCATCCCGTAAATTTCAATTTATTCAAAACTCATATACATTCGTACATGCACGTACAAGTTTAGCGTCCCAACCACACTGATTTTCAATAAGCTCTCTTCCCCAGTGAATTGATTTCAGGACCTTGGTCCTTGCTTTTTAATTCCTTCACAGCCTTGTCAGAGCAAACTTCCAATTACACATCCCTGTATACACCTACCACTCCTCAGCCAAAAATATACTGTTCCCTTTTAATTCCATTTACTTCATTAATTTTTCTAAAATAAAGTGTATTCTTATATAATTGACACTGGCAAGGCTATGTCTAATTCTCATTCAGAGTTGGTGTTTGTACAAGCCAATGGTATTTTGTGCAAGTCAATGTCATGAGTACACTTCAGATGGCATTAAGAGTCACTAATATCACATGATAGTGATGGGGCCTTCCCTCAGGGGAATTAGTGAACAAGTAGCAGCACTTTCCCTGATGTTAACCCAAACATAACGTCATTAATTCAATTTTGTATGATAGGATTTGAACTTACGCCAAGTGGAGTCCTAGTTCAGTACAATTAGTAGATTTCTCTATACTTGTTTTTTGAATTTTTATTCTTAATTCTGCGATTCTAACCAGAATTAAGTTGTTATATTTATTAAGCCACAACAATTACATTGTTGTTTCAGGTTGTAGAAAGTTAATAGCAGTGACGTTCCATAACTATAATTAACATGCATCTGTTACCTATTGCCCTATAGTGTATAACAAGATCAGATTTTCCATACAGTTTTTCTTAGAATACTGGAACTTGTTCCCCACCCACCTCCAGCATACTTGAGTCTAAAAGCAATATACAAGCACAACATTCATTCCCAATAACAAATAAAATGCCCTGATTATTTGAGGATGTGATCAGATGCATGTTACTTTACTATATGGCAGCATAGTGTCCAGTCAATGATTATCAGTCAGGTATTAGGACATCTACATCAGAGTTTTGCTAAGTGATTAGAAGGTGCAACAACTTGGCCAAAAAGCTTTTTTAAGAATAAAGTCTGATATGTGGCAATAATAGGTGGAAATACATTCAACGGACCTTTGAAATAAAAACTCCTCATGAGACCATGAAGTCTCTGAATCTAAATAACTTTTTCAGGGCCTGAAAGATGTGAATTTCTTGCTCCCGTTAACTTCTTATTCTCTTCCAATCTTCAGGCCTGTAAAATACTATTACACTAATTTCCTATCATGTGTTTCCTGTGTCCAGAGTTTTGGCCTTCAAGTTTGATTGCTGAGTAAAAATGGTTGGTTCCTCCGACGATGCACGTAGGCCTTCTACCTGCACAGGGGAGTTAGATGGTTTGAACAGCTTTAATTGCATTCCTATCTTCTTTCATGCTGTGATTCAGGTAGCATTTCTTGCAAAGTTATAGAGCTTCATTTAGTACATGAGAATTCAATTCAATCTTTTCCATTTTAATGGTAGATTTGAAGAACAAATTTGCAAGAAAGGTACAAAAATTATAGAACAGCTATAAACTGAGTAGTGGTAATAGTATGGGAGTGCTTGGGGTTGGGGATAGAAGAGGAGGAAGAGTTTTCCAAGTGCTTCTAGGAGAATTTTCTACATCAATATGTTTCCAGTCCAGTGAAGAAGGAAGCATGACTGAATTTTGTTCTACAGAACGATGTTGGTCAAATGGATCAAATGTGTCGTTAAAAGAACATTTAGGGTACAGTGATATTAGTATCATATAGATCAGGTTAGCCCTGGAAAAAGACAAAGAGCTTTCCAGAATAAAAATAATATACTGGGGGAGGGCCAATTTCAATAGAGTGAAAACAGGTCAGGCACAGATGAATGGAATCAAAGATTGGAAGGCAAGACTGTATCTAATACAGTTGAGGTATATTCCTGCAAGGAAGACAAATCCAGAGTTATCCAGATGATGAAAGAGGTTAAAATGAAGCAGAAAAAGAAGTTTGTAACAGATGTCTGATTGGTAACACAAGTGAGATACCAAACTAAAAAGTTCAGAGGAGAAATGAAAAAGTTTAAAAAAAGCAGTGATGACACCGACAGCTAACATAAGAGGGAATATAAAGATATTCAGCAGGGATATAAGAGAGTGATAAACTGAGTAGAATCAATTAAGAACCAAAAAAGGGTATAGAAGTAGGTGGTACAGCTAAGATACTAAATTATTATTTGTATCTATCCTTACTATAAGGTGCTGCACTATGTCATAGTGAAAGAGAAGATAGCTGTGACACTGGATGGGCTGAAAATTGAGAGGTATTAGAAAGGTTGACTGTACTTAGAGTTGATAAGTCACTAAACCAGAGTTGCATCTGAAAATAGTGAGGAAAGTAAAGATGGAAATTATAGAGGCACCAGCCATACTCTTACAATCTTCCTTTGATACAGAGGTATCCACTCAGCTGGTGAAGGATCAGTGTCCCAAAAGCTTGTGATACCAAATAAATCTGTTGGACTTTAACTTGGTGTTGTGAGACTACTTCCTGTGTCCATCCAGTCCAACACTGGCATCTCCACATTAAATTACAGGTACAAAGGTAAGCTCAGCAAATCCAGGCCAGTCAGTTTAACCTCGATGGAGGGAACAGTTTTAGAAACAATAATCAAGGACAAAATTGTCATTCAGACAAATTTGGATTAATTATGGAAAGCTAGCATAGATTGTTACAGGCAAATTGTGTTTTGCTAGGTTAAGAAAGATGTGGAGGTTTGTGGTACAAGTATTTCAATGTTGGATCTAGCATTTATATCTTTAGGTAGAATCACAAAATGTTCAACACGGAGACAGGTCCAAACTGGTCCATATTGACCAAAAAACCCATTTAAGCTAACCTCATTTACCTGATAATTTCAGAGTTCATTTGAATATCAAAGATCAGTCAGAGGTCACCAAAGACATTTTGCAAGAGTTCCGTGGCTAAACAAAAGAAGGTATGTTACATTTTATTAACCTAAAAACGGTGTATTTTGTTTCTTGGAAACAAAAGATTTTATATTTGGAAGGATTTGCGTTTCAAAGAGGTGTGTGAGCAATGGGACCTGATATGAAAAGGAGGAACAGGTATTTTAAATTTAGCATAGGGAGCTTACCTGTTATCTCTATGAGGAAGATTCCTGAGAAATAGCTCTTGACTGTGAGAAGGGAAGTTTGAATCAGACTCCAGTCAAACCAGAAAGATTTTTGGCTGCAAAAAGCAGTCTTGTTCTGACATCTTGGATTTCCACAGCAGAGTTTCAGAGTTCATGTAGAATATCTTTATTAAATCGACAGCAGTTTGCCTTAGTTATTATTATTAGATTTTTATAGTTAAACATCTATAAGAGAATGTTGCCCAGAAGGTGTTTATTTCTGGGTCTGACCAAATAGGGAGTCTTCTGAAGGAAATGTTGAGTAAGACTGATTTTAATTATGGAACTGTATCTTTTGTCTGCTTCAATGTTCTTTTATTTTGTTAATAAACCTTTTACTTCTAATGTTTAAAATCCCAAAAGTGCTACTGAACTTCTTTCTGATCAGTACTTCATGTTTTCAGAATTTATAAAAGAGGATATGGTCTAAAGGCAGGTTTCCCTGGGATTTGTTATTTTTAGTTAATCTATGGGATGTGGACATCACTGGATAGGTCAGAATTCATTGCCCATCCCAAGCTGCTCTTAACAGCACATAATAGTGAAGGTTGATTACAGTAATGCAGCTTATGATATGTGCATGTACTTCCAAAAAGCATTTGATAAAGTGCCACATAAGAAGCCTGTCAGCAAAGTTAAATCCCATGGAATAAAAGAGACAGGGGAACATGGATACTGTGTTTGTTTAGTTACAGGAAATGGAGAGAGATGAATGATTATTTTTGCATTGGCAGGAGTACATGCTGGAGATCCCCAGTTGTAGATATTAGTCCTTTCTTGATCTCCATTAATAATTCTGATTTGGATGTGCAGTGCAGGGCAAAATTTAAAATTTTCACCAATTTATGAAGGTGCTGGACAGGTTGAGAAAGTGGTTAAATTCCAGGATTTTGAACTAGCAACATTGAAGGAATGGTGATATAGTTCCAAGTCAGGGAAGTAAATAAGGTATAGTGAATCCGGGGCTTTTTAAATAGGGACCTAGAATACAAAAGCAAGCAATTTAAGTGAACCTTTATAGCTTTTCAGCCTCAACAGGATTATTGTGTCCAATTTTGCACACCACACTTGAAGCCGAATGTGAAAAGGTTGGAGATGATGCAAAAGGATGTACAAGAATGTTTCCAGGGATGAGAGTATTCAACTACAAGGATAGATTGATGAAGCTGGGGCTGTTTATTTCTGATTATTTGATTTATTATTGGCACATGCATTAGTATACAGGGAAATGTATTATTGCTTGCACGCAGACAAAGCATACTGTACATAGAAAAGGAAAGGGTGAAGAATGTAGAGTTACGGTCATAACTAGGATGTTAAAAAAAAAATCAACTTAATATAAGGTAGGCCCATTCAAAAGTTTAATGGCAGCAGGGAAGAAGCTGTTCTCGAGTCAGCTGGATCTCAGACGTTTGTATCTTTTTCCCGATGAAGAGAAGTCAAGAGGAGATTGAATAAAAAATGTTCAAAATCATGAGGTGTCTGAACAGAGTAGAAAGGGAGAAACTATTCCTATTGATGGAAGAATCAAGAACCGAAGGACATCAATTTAAGGTGTTTGACAAAAACACCTTAACAAATTCAAACAAATTCGAAGTGCCGAACAAGCAAGAAAACAGAAGAGAATGTTGTTGGTTTTCTCAGTGAGCCACAAGTCGCACTCTTAGGGCACTCAATGAAAAAAAGAGCGTGAATGCAATTCTCACCAGTAGGTTGGGGAGTTGGGAGGGGTGCGGTGGAGTGGAGTAGAGTCTAAGCTCACCAGTGAAGCTGGCAGCAGAGTGCTTGGGTGCCACTGTACATTGGGACCACTGTCAGAACATGCCCCCAGCCACCTGTGGGTTTCAATTGCCTCTGATTCCCACCGTCCCCCCTCCATGGGGTTATCAAATCTGGTCCCCCTTGATGGGAACCATGAGCAATTCTCAATGGCAAGGCCTCTTGCTCACGAGGGGAGGATTCCTGGGAGGCAGAAATCGCTGTGCCGGCCTCGTTAACATCATTTAAATGTTGACATTAATATTTAAATTTGGGCACAAAGCCAACTGCGCCAGCAAAACTGGGCCATGTGATGGCTTACAGTGTGGGACTATTTTGTGCCCAGTGTGAAAATCTTGCACACTATCTTCCCAGCTCTCTGTGCCAATCAAACAGCACGGCAGGCAAAATGATCACGCCCAATAAGTAACAAAGACATGAGGAAAAGTATTTTTTAACTCAATAAATGGTTATGATCTGGAACGCATTGCCTAAGAATGTGGTGGAGGCAGATTCAATTGTGGTTTTCAAAGGGACATGGTAATTACCTGAAGAGAAAAAAATTGCAGAGCTACAGGAAAAAGGCAGGGATTGGGATTAACTGAGTGGCTCTTACAGAGAGCTGGCAATGACATGATAGGTCTAATAGTTTCCTCTATGGTATAATCATTCTAATTTATAGTAAAATGGAAAATTTAAATCAAAGGAGACCAGTTAGTGCACCACATTTGTGCTGGCCTTAAAAAAGCCATTGAGCCAAATTTCCAGCTCTTGTTCTGTAGCCCTGTACGTTACTACATTTCAAGCGCACATCCAAATACCTCTTCAATGCAACGAGGATGGCCTCTACCATTCTTTCAGGCGATAAGTTCCAAACCCCCACTGAAAAAAGATTCCCCTCTAAATTTCTGCCAATTCTTTTCATTGTATGCCTCCTGGTTATGCTTCTAAGGAAAACAGGTCGTTCCTATCATATCTAGGCCTCTCACAGTTTTATGTACTTTAACTGATTTCCCTGCAGACTTCTCTATTCAAAGAAATGTTCAGTGTACATGAGAGCAAAGCTCATGTATTTATTGATACCATTCTAACCTGGACACGAATTACAGCTTGATTACTCACTGCCAATCAACAATAACCTTTTATATATACTATTACCAACAAAATGAAATCTATTCTTATGAAGTAGATCATAAATTATACGATCATGGTTATTGCACCATCAATGTAAGATAATCTATCTGTATGATTGAGAAAGTACAATGACTTATTTTGTGTTATGGTCCTAAAGATGTATAATGAAATGGCATGTCAAATTATAACAACTTTGCTTTAGTCATCAAGAATTAGCACCATCATATCACCTGATATGCAGTCTAATATAAATAATATCTTAACCCACTTTAAATTTTCTGCATTCATCAAGGCGAGGGATCTTAGTTCTATGGACTGGAACTCTTACCATTTCAGACAGCTAGTTTCAATATGAAGCACATGTCAATGGCACAGCTAAATGCACAGTAAAGATCCCCTTACTTGATTATAATAATATGTCTCGACTACAAATTCACAAGAGCATCCTCCCATTGCACCAAACTACAAAACTAACAACAATTTTGTGGTTCTCTTATAAACTGGACTGAGATTGCACAAGGACTTTTCGGCAAAAGTGGCACATTAAAATTATTTTTGCAATCGGGGGAAGAACAGTTCAGTCTAAGTAAAACTCTGTGGATGGGTTGCAGAAAGACAAATTCTTTTGCATTCTCTATTCTGCTCCAGGTTTCCTCCTCTATTCATCAAGTTGGTTACTTCTGTCCAGAATTTATTTTTTTTCAGACATAAAACAAGATTAAAATCTGCAGACTTTCATGTGGAAGAACTTTGTACATCAAGTAAACAAATGCTCAAGTGCCTTTTTATGCTGATTTAAATGATCAAAAGTATGGGGATCAATTTTCAAAGAAAACTGAAAGTGGGCTTTTATTGATCTGGCATATCATCTGGTATTGATGACCCAATTCCAGTAAAGATTAAACTTCTGTCACAAGGCAGGCAAACTTTGCTCCTAGCATAGTCTTTAAAATGAATTAACCGCCATCGCAGGTGGATTAGGTCTCAAGGAGGATGTAACAATATATTCATTTCAATTAACCCTTGCTTGGGCAATTCCACCCACCAAGCTTTCCATTTTGACACACAGACGTGAAAATCAGTAGATAAATTACTCACCCTATCAAGGACACCATCTGTTCTACTATGTGCTTGCTGAACATTATAATAACAAACAGTTTCTGTGGGTTTAAAAAAAAGACTAGTTAATTGGAGAAAAATTAGCTTGGGATAAAAAAAAGCATCCAAAGAATAAAGTTACTTAGAGGAATGAGAAGAGATTTGCTCATTCAATGTACTCATTGAACCAAAGTAAATAAAATCTGAGACAATTATTTTGTCTAACAAAAATAGAAAATGCCAAAGAGTCATTCAGATTCAAAATGTTCGCTTTGTGTTCACTCCATGGATACCATCAGACCTGCTGAGATCTTCAGCATTTTCTGTTTGTGCCTCAGATTCCAGCATCTGCAGAAATTTGCTTTCATCTTAGTATTTATTTTGTGCATATTGGAAAGATGCAAGTGATTTATTTTAAACACTATTTTGAAATGTGCCATGGAATAGAAAGCATTGTAGATGAGTAGCATTGTCTCATCAACCGAAACCTTGGAGAAAGGCAAAACCACAGTACAGGTGACCAAGGTCAAAAAATGTGGGGGAGAAGACCAGGTGAATGCCAATCTTGGGTTGCTGATTGTAGATGGATGACTGCGGTAAAGGAAAAGATCCGCAGCTTCCAGCTTCAGGGGAAGAATGGATTAGATTACATGGCAGTTTGAAAAGCCCCAGTTTGATCTGAGCAAGGGTGGAGGAGGAAGGAAGGAAGAGGTTTCAGACAGCAGATACGGAGGTTCAAAGCAACAAGAAAGGAAAGTTCTGATAAATATTGAACACAGCAACATCTTTCAAGAAACAAGAGGGTTTGAAGGAGAAGGAAATGCCATTTGTCAAAAATCAGCAAGTTTACACTATAGCGTAATGTTACTTTGAGGGAGAGTGTTAGTTTACAATTACTGACCCGTATCTTCCATTGATATTTTATTAATCATCAAGCATTACCCTGCATTATTCTTAGTAACTTGAGTTACTGCATAAACAAACATATGAGTTAGGATCACTTGGCTCTTCAAGCTTGCTCCATCATTTAATAATATGATGACTGATTGGATGTAACCTCCATTCCACATTCCCTCCTATCCACAATAACCTTTCACCCCTTGTTTATCAAGAATCAATCAGATCAGCCTCTACCTTAAAAATACTCAACAATTCTGCTTCCACTATCTTTTAGGGAAAAGAGATCCAAAGACACAACCCTCCAAGAAACAAATTCTCCTAATCTGTGTTCAAAATAGATGACTCGTTTTTAAACAGTGTCTCTTGAACTAGATTCTCCCACAAGAGGAAACATCTTTTCCACATCCATCCTGTCAAAACTCTTCAGGATCTTCTAGGTTTTAATCAAATCTTATTCTTTCTAAATCCTAGCAGGTACAAACCTAGTCTGTCCAACTTTTCCTCAAAATAACCTGCCCAACAGAACATAGAACATAACAGCACAGAACAGGCCCTTCGGCCTTCGATGTTGTGCCGACCAAAATAAAAAGCAATGCCCCTCCTAACTAAACCATTCCCTTCTCATCCATATACTTATCAACTAACCTCTTAAACGCCACCACACTTGACGCATCTACAACAGCTGCAGGCAGGGCATTCCACTCCCTAATCACTCTTTGAGTATAGAACCTACCTCTGATATCCGTCCTATAACTCATACCCCTTAATTTAAAGCTGTGTCCCCTCGTGCTAGCTTTCTCCATCCTAGGAAAAAGGCTATCACTGTCCACCCTATCTAAACCTCTAATCATCTTATATCTTCAATAAGATCCCCTCTTAGCCGCCTCCTTTCTAACGAAAACAACCTCAAATCCTTCAACCTCTCTTCATAGGACCTGCCCTCCATACCAGGCAACATCCTGGTAAACCTCCTCTGTACCTCTCCAATGCCTCCACATCTTTCTTATAATGTGGGGACCAGAACTGCACACAATACTCCAAGTGCGGCCGCACTAGAGTTTTGTACAGTTGCAACATGATGCTGCGGCTCCTAAATTCAATCCCCCTACCAATAACAGCTAAGCCTCCATATGCCTTCTTAACAACTTTATCCACTTGACTGCCTACTTTCAGGGATCTATTGACACATACACCAAGATCCTTCTGTTTCCCAACACTATTAAGAGCCCTACCATTAGCCCTATACTCTACACATTTATTGTTCCTGCCAAAGTGCATTACCTCACACTTTTCCACATTAAACTCCTTTTGCCACCTCTCGGCCCAGCTCTGCAACTTGTCCAAGTCACTCTGTAAACTAAAACACCCCTCTTCACTATCTACCACACCACCAACTTTAGTATCATCTGCAAATTTACTGATCCATCCCTCAATACACTCATCCAGATCATTTATAAAAATTACAAACAGCAGGGGCCCCAAAACAGACCCCTGAGGCACACCACTCGTCACCGAACTCCACGATGAATATCTCCCAGCAACCACCACCCTCTGTCTTCTATCTGCCAGCCAATTCCTAATCCAATTAGCTAAATCACCCTCTATTCCACACATCTGCATTTTCTGTAGAATTCTTCCATGGGCCACCTTATCAAACGCCTTACTAAAGTCCATATATACTACATCAACCGCCTTACCCCCATCCACCTCTTTGGTCACTTTCTCAAAAAACTCAATGAGGTTAGTAAGGCATGACCTACCCTTCACGAAACCATGCTGACTATTTCTAAATGATAGTCTTCTGAACTGAACTGCTTCCAATGCATTTATATGTTGCCTTAAATAAAGAAACCAATACTCTACACAGTACCCCAAACATGGCCTTTCCAATGCTCTGTATACCAGAACTTTAACCTCCCTACTTTTGCATTCAATTCTCCTCACTATAAATGTTCTAAGTACTTGGCATACCTGCATGCTAGCCTTTCCAATTCATGCACTAGAACCCCTAAGTCCCTCTGTATCTTTAAAATATCTCATCATTTAGATAACATGATCTTTTAAAATCTTTCCTGCCTAATCTATTTTCCTGGGTATGCTTAATCTCCATAACTTAACTGTGGATCAAAGAGATAATGAATTTAGGTTAAATATTTGAAAACAAAATGATTTTGAAAGCCTCCATCTCTGCTTCATGAAAATTCTAAACTTTTTGATAAGGCTATTCCTCAAACATTCCCACTTATCCACCAGTATTTATATATGCAAATTGACAGCAATTCAACTCACAGGAGATCAACATCGCGTTGCAGTGCTTATTATGGTTTGCTGGGATTACATACTGGAAGATTCCAGGTATCCTCCTCAGAGATAAAATTATATTGGTTCAAAAGAACCAAACAGAAGAATTTTTACTGTGCAGTAGCAATAAACAAAAGCATGATTATGTTGGACCTTAGTGACTAGACGTCAACTCACCCTTCGGCGGGCTAGCCAATTCTTTTTTGTTTGCATTTTCCCTTTTGTTTCTAGGCTGTCAACTTGGCTTAGTGGTGAGAAGAATTTCTATTCATATCATGCCACTTGTCACCTCAAGATGTCCCGAATGGAATACTTTTAAAGTAGTCATTAGTATAACATTGGGAGACAACATTGCATATAACAAGACCTCACAAATAGCAATGAAACAAATGGTCAGGTAATCTGCTTTAAATGTGATTTGAGAGTTAAACATTGGTTTGGATACTTAAAGAATTGAACAGTAGCACAGGAACAAGTGCGTACATGAGGATCACATCAGAAAGGTGACAGCTTTGACAATGCTCCCTCAATGCTGCAGTGTTAGAATGTGTATTGAAGTTTTGGAGTGAGTCTTAAACTCATTACTAGTATTGCTGACAGAGGTGCTATTTTCTGATTAGATATTACATCAAGACTGATTCAGATAGATGCAGAAGATCCCAAGGCACTATACGCAGAGCAGAGGGGTTCTTTTGGTGACCTGACTCCTGGTGCCTCAGTTCCTCATTTGCAGAACTTGCCATTCTTGCTCATGTTGCCATCACATATGGACAGTCAGAAACTACAGACTATCCAACAACCAACACTTCGAAAACCGAATAATTAGTTGTTTGAGAGTATAGTGCAAAATAGCTACCCAGTTTACCAACATTACAACAGCAACGCCATTTCAAGAGATGGCATTACAACAGCAACGCCATTTCTACATTGGATGTGAAATATTTTGAATATCTGGAAATAACGTGGAATGTGTTGCCTAAATGTGCACTCTTTCTTGCAATTAATTACATGTAGAATTTCTTTTTATTCCTGAAGTGTCACACACCAATCTGTAGTTGTGAAGTCAGTCAATATTTGTCAGTGGCAATCAAATTGACTGTGGTAATTCTCCAATTTGCCATTCTTGCCTGTAGGAAAGTTACTGCTAGCTGTCCATATATGATGGCAACATAAGCAAGAATAGCAAGCTGAGGTGTTTAATATTCATGGGGGGAAAGGCGGGATGCCGATTCTCCCAAAATTGGTGGGAGAACTTTTTCAGATCACGACTGTATTCTCAGTTCAACTTCACACTCTAATCTCTTCACTCTGGTTCCGCTTGGTCAGACTGGCCAGCCTGGGACCCTCACAGTGCTGCCCTTCCACCACCCCTCCCCCCAACAGTCCAATCGCAGCCCCCACAACAATGCCCGCACTAACCTTGACTCCCCTGCCCCACCCAAGATAGGCCTGGCTCTCTTGGCACTGTATGGTGCCTGGTGGGCAGTGTCAAGGTGCCTTCTTAGCATGGGTACTTTGCCCCATGGGCAGTACCAGGGGCACAGGCTGACACTGCCAGGGCATCCATGCCTAAGTGTACCATGCACTCCACTGCTTGATCCTCTGGGGGACCCCAATTGTCCCCCCTTTATTCCAGCTAGGTCTCCCGTTAGTTCTCTGAATGTGGGGGAGCTATTCTAAACCCCGTCGGAATGAAATATTCCTGGTGGAATGGGAGATTCAATCGGGACCAGCAAGTTCCCAATAATAAAATGCTAAACATATTTAAACTACATTTAAAAAGATTCAAATGACTTACATGTCTTCCCGCCAGCTTCCAGCATGATCCGGACTCTGGCTTTAGTGCATATGCAAATGCCGGAAAAGGCCAACAATGTGCATCTCCCAACCTGACCTGCCAGAACAGTTGCAGGTCATGATGGAAGAATTGCTCTCCACTGACTACTGCAGTACCAGCAGAGGAAATTCAGGACAGATCTCATTTGCCTGTTGTAAGCTAACCAGTGTAAGCTGGGTAGTATAATTGCTTAAGGGACTTCTTTAATGTCTGGCATTTAGGCACATCTAAGTTCCATCTATTCTTTTCCTACACAAAAGCAGAGTAGGTTAAGGGAAGAGCTAATTGAATTCAAATCCGTAATTCAAAATTAGGAAAGGATTTCAGAGGTTAACATGGAAAAATATTTACAGTGATCAACAAATCAGTAACATGAAACATCGGCTTAGAGGGGACCTCATAGAGGTGTATAAGATTATAAGGGGTATAGATAGAGTAAATGGAGGTAAACTTTTTCCACCTTCAGAAATGGATAGGACGAGGGGTCATGGCCTTAGGGTGAGGGGGGCTATGTATAAGACGAATATTAGAGGGCAGTTTTTCACACAAAGGGTAGTGGGGGTGTGGAATGCACTGCCGCGTAAGGTGGTGGGAGCAGGCACGCTGGGGCTGTTTAAGGGTCTCTTGGACAGCCACATGAGCGGTATGCAGATAGAGGGATATAGTAGGACTGTTTAACTACGGCTTTTTTTCCACAGGTAATTCGGTCCACACTTGACCAACAAAGAGCATGCATTCGGCAGGTGGTGCAAGGACAGCTCTTGGATGTTGATTCATGGGTTGCCAGGTACTTCATGTCGTAAATGAGTGCTTTATGTGGACCATCTGAAGGGCACCATGACAGCTCAGAGACTATCGATGTGGCTGTGCAGACACTTGGAATTGGGCCGGTGTCTGCGGGAGTTTTGCGCGTTCTCCCCGTGGTTGCGTGGGTTTTCTCCGGGCACTCCGGTTTCCTCCCACAACCCAAAAATTCGCTCTTAGGCTGATTGGGAAACAAATTGTCCCTATAGTGAGAGTCTTCCATATTAGGAATAACCTAAATTTATAATAGGATAATAGAATTGCTACTATATAGTTACGATGGCGGCGCGGGCTCGTTGGGCCGAAGGGCCTGTTTCCCGTGCTGTGTTGCTCTTAACTTGCTCTTAACTTGCTCTTAACTATAAATTCTTGGTCAAAAAAAGACTATTATTTGCATTTAACATGAAATCTTAATTGTTTCCAGTTTCCTCAATCACCAACCCTCCTCAAACTGCCTACCCCATAACATTTATGCAAAGAATTATCTGTGGAAATACATGTCACATTTAATAGATAGGAAAAACTGGAATGTAACTGGTGATGATATCTTGGGAGCTCTCATGATGCCATAATCAACTAAGAGACTAAGATCATGGAGACAAGTTTGCAACACAAAACATTAAACTAGCAGAACGGAACAACTAGCATATTTTATAATGATCATTTTGATTTATTCTACACTTAAATATCACAATCTTATTCATAAAAATAAGTGTTCTTATGGTGGAGCTGTGATAGAACATAGAACATTACAGCGCAGAACAGGCCCTTCGGCCTTCGATGTTATTTCACTAGGAGAATTTTATTTTAAAGGCCAGTCGAAAGTGGGGGTGGAAGTTAAAAAGGAACTTTCCACAGGAATGGTGAGATACAAAAGCAAGGATAGTCATTCCAGGATGCTCATGCAGAACCTGGAGTAGCAATTTACAAACAGCACCATGGAAGCCCACACACAGACCCAAGTTATCAGGTCAAGAGGACCTCTTGACATAGAACTGTCACTGTCTGTGTAGAATTTGCACATCCTCCCCATGTTTGTGTGGGTTTCTTCCACATGCTCCGTTTTCCTCCCACAGTCCAAAGATGTGGTTAGGTGGACTAGCCATGCTATTTCTCCCTCAGTGTACCTGAGCAAGCACTGGAGTGTGGCAATAGAGGATTTACACAGTAACTTCATTACAGCTTGAATGTAAGATTACTAATAAATAAACTTTAAAAAGAACAAAAGTTTCACTACCGAGCTGCCCAAGCATTCCCTCTGTTGGATGCTGGGTTATCAAGAAATAAAGTTTAGAAAAGGAAAATCTGTTAAAGCTAACCAAAAACAAGTTTTTGGGTGGATAATGAGAGTCTTGTTAATACTTCTTCAATCCTCAATTATTCAGCCTACTATTAAAGTTAAAGTTTATTTATTAGTCACAAGGCTTTAACATTAACACTGCATTGAAGTTGCTGTGAAATTCCACTAGTCACCACAGTCCACTGCCTGTTTAGGTCAATGCACCTAACCAGCATGTCTTTCATGATGTTTGAGGAAACGGAGCACCAGGAGGAAACCCACACAGACACAGGAAGAACGTGCAAACTCCACAATGACAGTGACCCAAGCTGGGAATTGAACACAGGCCCCTGGTGCTGTGAAGCAACAAGGCTAACTGCTGTGCTACCATGCCACCCCATGTGCTGTTAACAGCAAAAAGGATTTTCAAATTTAGGGAAAAAGCAACTTCCTAAACTTCTTTTAAGCTTTATTCAAACGTATGTTTTTTTAAAAAAATGGAACCATCCCTCTTCTAATTCTGCAACGTGATCTGTGACCATTTATGACTTATCCTGAGATTTTACAACCACTTTGATTGCCCTGCAATCTTAACTGAACAGGTCAGAATTACAATCAACCCACTGAATAGCTCATATTTCATCCTGTAAATAACTGCTCTTTAAAAAGTAATTCACCTTTCTACAAGTTAGAAAATGCAATGTGATTCAGTCTCCTTGCAAACTAAAATAATCAGCAACTACTACATAAAACTAAGGTGAAGGCTAGTGCAAAATATTCACCTCTAGGCAAGAACATATTGAATGATCCAGAAATAAGAAATATAATAGAAATAAGCTGAACAATGCCAAGCAGCCATTTTGGAAACACAAGATAGAATTCTAAGTCCTTTATTAGCATGTTTAAAGGACTAATTAAACAGAGTGCATTAAATTTCCCAGGTGACCTTTCCACCATCCTCCTGCCCAATTCATCTCCATTTCAGGTGGGTAGGGGAAGATCTAAGATCGCCCATCTGCCTTTGGTCCAATTGAGGCCCTTCCCGTCCCATTCAACTTTGAGGCTGACGAGAGACGTTCAGGGTTGGGGCAGAATGCTCAACAAGTCACCTTGCTCAGTCCTCAAACACAGTGTGTGGGGGGAGAGAGGGTTGCATCCCACTATCCAATTAACATTCCCAGAGCATTAACTGGCTTTAGGGCTGATGTGATTGGTGGGAATGCTTTCCCCACGGACTCATCAGGTGACAGGGCAGGAAACCTGATCATCAGAAAAATCCCAAATACTGGACTCTACAATCAGCCAGTCAAGGTTTGGCCATACATGCAGGAGAAGGTGGCATTTATCCACTAAATACATACTATATTGTACTCTACTTATGTAATTACAATTATTTTTTCTAAAGCATATCTCTCTAAAATCACTTAATACTTGTACTCACAATAATTACATAACTATATCTAGATGTTTTTGCTTTAAAAATAAACATGAGCTCAGTCTAGAGCAAGTTACTAAATAACAATTCCCTTCTGGGTGCAGTTTTATCTTTCAATGCGTAATTATTTAGTACTAAATAGCCATAGTTGAAAGCCAAGAGCCAAAACCAACTCAATCTTCTTCAGATCAAATATCTGACGAGCCTATTTTCTCAGGAACAAATAATAGTGCACTGAGAATTACATTATCACCAGGGTGATTCAAAATAATCAACTTTGACCTACTTTAGTATGGAACCCATTTGCTTCTCTTTTATGTGACACATCATCTTTTAACCCTTGAGTGCAGGGAGTACTGATGGATATTATAAAAACAGGGTTGCAAAATAGTAAATACTGTATTCAATTCGTAATCTTCAAAAGATAAAGGCTCTCTAAACTTTAGAGAGTGAAATCTTATGAGCCTTCACAACTCATCCTTTGTTCTCCAGAAAAAACATGGATCTGAATTTTTTGGACGACAGGATCTGATTTCCTGCCACCCATGAGCCAGCAGGGAACACATCCCTGCCAACTCGGAGTGCCCTGCAGCCAATTTACGCTCCAACGAGAGATAAAGAGCTGCAGACTCCTACCCCTCACTCGGGAAGAAGTCCAGTCTTAGAGAGTTGCCAGCTGTAACTCTCCAGTCCTTGCAATGATAATGCTGCACTGGACAGAAATAGTGCTGGAGGATGCCTGAGCCTAAGCCTAGAAATTGGATTTCAAGGTAAGTTCAAGGGATCTGTGTGAGGAGGGTAGGAAAGGATAAAGGGGGTGAATAAGGGGCAGCAAAGTCCGAAGCAGAGGGATGTTTAGGAGCTTCTGATTGAGACACCTGCCTGAGATGCAACTTTGTTTTTTTTTATACATTCCCCATGGATGGTCAATCTTTCTACCTGCATAGAAATTAAGGTTGGATAGGAAATGGCCCTTAAGAACCAAATTTATGGGCGTCATTGGTGCAAGAGTGGACTTTCTATCCAATATATATCTTGCCCCCTCCATTATAAAATCGCTGTGTGGTCAGAGCAGATGGGCATCTGAAAGGAATCCTAAACATTAAATTTTGGTTATAGATCCACCACAGCCATGTATGCTTTCCCAACCCAGGGTACAGGCAAGCAAACTCATTTAACCAGCATAAGATATGTTCCACTTTGTACATCTAAAGCACTTTTAAGGTTCAAGACTAAGCATATATTTCATTTTACTGCCTCTGCTCTCTACACCCTTCACATATTTTCAACTCACATGAAAACATAGCTTGTAGGACACAAGTAGCACATGCAGACTATTCATCTACGGATGTTCAGTCCTATCCTGATTCAGTCTTAACACACATTTTATAGGGGAGATCACTGATTCAGGAAAAGAAATCTACTTAGGAAGTTTTAGGCATACTGCAGAAATTCAACATTTGCCAATGCCAAAATCAGCCAATTTATTAGACTATGGATTGAGATTGGACTCTCTTTCTGATACAAGTTATTTTCTAAGAACAGATCATATTATCAGTAAATTACATCGTCCTTCTAAACTGAAAACAAAAGTGTGCAATAAATTAAGATATATTGTGTGGGAGTACTTAGTAACATTGAACGAGATTAGTGAGAAAGTTGCTAGGATGCACAGTGAGCCTGAACATGTTTGCATATTTCAAAATGTCTGAATGATTACACAATGCACTAAGTTTTTTTTAACCCCTCAGGTGGTGAAAACACTGGTACATATTTGTTACAGAATATCTTCACTTATATCATCAAGATGCTGTCAACACCTAACTCATTTTTGTATAGCGCAAGACTTCAGTTTTATTTAGCCCAGTTTCTAGGAACAATTGAAATAATAAGAAAAAACACACAAAATATGGACTGTCTTGGCAACTTGTCCCACACTCTTCACTGCCTATAACTCTTAAGTTTTCTGATGATTAAATGTTGTGCAGCATATGAACAATTTGCCTTGAGTTCTCTTCTCAGTGTTAGCACACCATATATTGCAAAGCACGATGTATATAGTTATGCATACACTAAAGATTAAAATCTACTGCACAATCAATATCCCAGCAGTATTTGGGATAAAGACTTTAAGCTATAAAATCTTGAAGTTTGACATTGCTTCTTTAAGATTTTCTGTTTTTTTTTTAAAAAAGGGGTGATAACTTTATAGGTAAATGCTAGTCACCTGCTTATCCATATTATTTCAAATAAGTTTTAAACATTGAAATGAAATTTCATTTCAGAGAACCATCCCCAATGGTGATACTTTCATCCCATCCCACTGGCAGGCCCTCTCCATGGAGCAGGGCATGCCAATGGGATGGGATGAAAGTATCACCATTGCGTATGCTTCTCTGAAATGGAATTTCAGACCAATGTTTAAAACTTATTTGGAATAATATGGATAAGTAGGTGACTAGCATTTACATATAAAGTAAGGATCTTTTTTGGCCCATCTTTTAGCAATTGGCCCTCACTTTCTTTTCTAATTATTAACCAGTGTGAAAAAGAGCCTTGGGAGCAAAAAAATAAAAACTCTGGCTGTGGATAAATCAATAGGTTATTCAAACTGAGGTAGAAATTGTAAACAACAGTCCTCTAGCATTTTGTACTAATTTTTTATAGCATGTTTATGATTAAAGGACATCATCCCTCGGTTTGTATTTATTGCAATGCTTAGTAGCTGAAATTGAACATTGGAATTCCATCCATGTTGAAGGATACCACCAACACACCAGCTTAGGTCTAAACATTTTAAGGAAAGTGTACAGTTCAGTTGTCTGCAAGACAGGATAAAAACTCAGAAATATGCTGTTTGGCTAGGTTGACAGATTGATTTCACTTGCCTGGATATGCATTTTCACAATAGCTTTTCCAATAAGTGTTGCTCCAAAGAAGGTCCAGAATGGAACGAGGAAGTGCCCACATGTAATCCCAGCCAGGTCAAAGAGGGGATTGGGAATCTATAACACACGCAGGATAACATTTAATATAAAAGAGAATGCAGAGGGAAATGGATTGATCTCTGCAGAACTTAAATTCAATCACACTGTTGTAAAATATGAAAATCTACATTTTATGCCATGTACTACAACCAGCAAAATAAAGCTTTTAGGTGTAATAAGCAAACATCCATTTTATACACTGGAAATGTTGTCTCAAGCCTAAGTGTCATTCATATTTTTTGAGCAGCTGCCCATTTTCTTTTGCTGTGAAAAGCAGCGTAAACATGGTTTCATAAGTACATTTAAACCATCGCCGTTCAACCGAATGGTGAAATTTGAATCAACTGATCTGTTTTTAATGCCGTTTGCGGAGGGAGGAATGGAGACCTTCCAGCTCTCAAAATATTTGATATAGGAATAGGCACACAAGGCCTTCAAGATCTCAATCTGGATGCAAGCACCTTCAACAATACAGAATTCTCCCAGGTTTAGATGAAGTGCTGGAGAGAGACTGCACCACAAAGTGCAGAACAGGCTTCAGTCCAATGGTTTTCCACAATGATGTTTCCTATTTTTGCCCGCAGTGGATACAAATCTAGAAAGTAAACATATTAACATAGAGACTTCAAAAAGGTTTCTATCCTGATCTCTCTCAATGTGAGGGATGAGTGGTAAAGAGAGCATACCCTTAATTTTTCTTAATTAGTTTTCTTACTGTACAGTTGATGAGGTAGAAATCTGCTTTAATTAAAGTCAGGTTGAAAAATTTAATGTTTAATTTTGAAGATTTTTCTTCAAGTCCTGAACTTCAGTGTACACAATAACGAGACCATTTGTAGGAGCAGCTTTTTATAGAATATGTTTGTAACTAGAGTAAAATTTCCAGAAACAACATTTACAAACCATCACTCTTTCTACAATTTATTTTTGAAAATTAAACCAATACAATTACAAGCCCCATCATAAGATGTGATAGGTCTTCAGGAATTGCATGATGAAAGAGACCAATTGGCATGATAAGAAAACTAATTAACAAAATGAAATGTATATGTCTTTGCTATTTGCTCCTCCAGCACAGTGATCTGTGCCACAGAGCGAGAATTTCCAGGTCTCTATAGACTCATTGAGGTTTACAAACATGGAAATAGGCCCTTTGGCCCAAATTGTCCAGGCTGCCCCCTTATTTTTAAAACTCCTAAACTAATCCCAATTGCCCGCATTTGGTCCATATTTCTCTATATCCATCTTACCCATGTAACTGTCTAAATGCTTTTTAAGACAAAATTGTACCTGCCTCTACTACTACTACCTCTGGCAGATTAACAACTTCTGTGAAATAAATGCCCCTCTGGACATTTTGTATTCTCTCTCCTCTCATCTTAAACCTATGCCCTTTAGTTTTAGGCTCCTCTCCTTTGGGAAAAGATATTGACTATCTAGATGATCTGTGTTTCTCATTATTTTATAGACCTCTATAAGATCATACTTCTGCTCCTACATTCCAGAAAAAAAAAGTCCCATTTTCTCCAGCCTCTCCTTATAACTGAAACCATCAAGTCCTGGTTGCATCCTAGCAAATCTTTTCTGCACTCTTTCTAGTTTAATAATATCTCTGTGCTAAAATGTTTGTGGGAAATCAGAGGACTGAAGTCTAATCTATCATTTTAAAGTGTAGTCTGACTCCAACACTGCGCCATAATCTGAGAAAACATTTCAGTGCAGCACCAGGAGAATTTTGCATTGATGATGTCACATCCCAGATTGAGAAGAAGTGGAAAGTCTTGGCTGCCTCTTCCCATGTCAAACATTTTAAGAGCAGGACGTTCTCTCAAGCCACCTTTTCCTCTTCAATCAACAGCTTTAAAAATAAAACATCGAATCATTCATTTCATTCTTGTTTTTTGGGCTCTACTGTGTGTAAAACGTTGTGTTCACTGACAAATGCTCACTAAACTTCAAATAATTAGCTGGACGTGCAGCATTCTGAAAATCCTGGCACAGGATAAGAACTCAGTAAGAGGTCTGACAACATCAATTTTAAATCCAACCGATTTATTTGATAGTAAACTTGCAAGCTTTCAGCCTTTGTAGCCTCCCTCAGGCGAATGAGATGTTCTGGTCTGACCAGAACACCTCATTCGCCTGAGGGAGACTACAAAGGCCGAAAGCTTGCAAGTTTACTATCAAATAAATCGGTTGGATTTAAAATTGATGTTGTCAGACCTCTTACTGAGTTTACCCCAGTCCAACGCCGGCATCTCTACATCATGACAGGATAAGAATCCATATAAAAATAATTTTGTTCTTTCACCAGAGTCACCTCTGTTTATTTCCCCTTTTGACTACCGTACGCTTATTGTCTTTTACTTACTGAAGCACAGGCCAAGATTCCGAGGAACCCAACTCTTTGCACCAGGTTCTGAACAGCCAGCTTTGCTCGGGTAGGAAGGTCCTTATGAAGGAAAAACAATAAATTTTCAGGAGGATCTTAAAACAGTGATCTCTAATGTTATAATGCTGTTATGCTGTTTCAGTATAGTCATAATTACTTTATATCTGTGGCAGCAAGGTTTTGGAGATCAGATTACAAACAGAGCTCTGAGTATGCTTTACCAAATGATGTTGACAACCACCAACAGGTGTCAAGGTTTTACATCTGGAGTAACACAAATCTAGACCTTGTGGGTACATCATTTGATACTTGTTTAGGAGATTTTAATTTTATGAAAAGTAGCAGTTCCTTTGCCTGCAATCTTACATTAAATATTGCCTGGGAGTTATGCTTTGCAACAATATTCAACGTGAATTTAAGAGCATTCTCCTCTCTGAAAAAAGGATGATGCACAGCACGATGCAGCAAGTACTTTAACTTGGATTTAACACTTTTGCAATGCACACAAAGAAGACCAATAGCCGTAGTAATAAAAACAAAAAATGCTTGAAATATTCAGCAAGTCAGACAGCATCTGTGAAGAGAAATAAAGTTAACAGTTCAGAACCAGTGTCTGTAGTACAGCGAGGGCTATACAATCTGCCAAAAAAAGTGTTGGAGGTGCTAAATGTAACAATATAACTGGCTTCACTCAAGTGAACGCCTCAAACTAAAAATCTGCACAGAAATTCAATTACAATAGGTAACGACTTGAGGAAATTTACAAACTTATGTATGCACTTTATACACGAGCTCAATGCAAATCAATTTCTTTCAGCAAAGTATGCAGTCAGATGAAAACGCTAAAACATTTCTCATTGTGCCATGCTCCTCAATAGCCAGAGCTGACAATGAAGCACCCAGAAGAGGAAGGACCCGAGTATGAAGCTACAGCCTTGCTAAGTTAGACATCTGAAGTGTCCAGCTAAAGTTTAACTTATGATTTATAAAAGTTCAGCATTTACCAATTAGCCACTCACCTTAAATACTGGACTTGTCTTTTAAATATAGAATGGGAGGATAACAATAATTTAACTTTTTTCCTTCTTTGGAGCACTCGTGTTCTGAGTTTCATGAACTTCTCACTATCATTACTTGAAGGATTTTCATTCTTCCCAATTTGTACATTTTTCACTTCTTTGGCTTAATCTACACTGAATGTTGGGATGAATTAATTGTAACCTCCAATATTCAACTGATTTAATAATCATAGAAACCCTACAGTATAGGAGGCTGCCATTTGGCCTATTATATCTGCACCGACAACAATCCTACCTAGGCCCTATCCTCATAACTCCAAATATTTACCCTGATAATCCCTTGACACAGAGGGACAATTTAGCATGGCCAATTAATGTAGCCCACAAATCTTTGGATAACTATCTGAAAATTTTCTTCATAATATAGTTGAAAGTCTGCAAGGATGTGCAACATTGTTGGCTATATTTTAGTAAGAAATCTGGGCAACTAAAAGATAGTTCGTTGCGTCTTTTTTTCACAAAAAATTTGAAAGTTCAAGTTACACATTATTGAATTGAATGCAATAGTATTGAACACACTAACATAGCATCAAACTAGCTGAAAAAAAATCAGAAAGGCAAATTTCAAACTGACTTTTGGAAATTTCTACCTATCCTTAGAAAGTAACTGCTTTAACGAAATAAAAATTTATAATTCTAATGCTCACAAAAGTTCTGATTTGATTTGTCACCATGTCATACAATGAAAAATATTGTTTCTTGCGCACTAAACAGACAAAAATTCACAAGAAACTTTTTTTTCCAAGGTTGAAACTCAGAATGCCGATATCAGCAAGATTTGAAAGAGTAATCAAGACAATGGCATTAGTAAAGTGGTAGTGATAGTGATCGAATAATATCAAGCATTGGTTTAAAAGTCTTTTGAAAAGATCACAGCTTTGGAAAGAGTTAAGTTTCATAATATATTTGTATCAGAATAGGAGGCTATGCAACACATCTTCCTCTCAGCATAGTGAATTTTATAGGGAGAGCAAGAACATGCAGAATGCTATTTCATCCTTGTAATAAGTTATAAACTTAACCACAAAATACATTAGTATGTTACTATATTTGGTTTGTTGGCTGCCCACTGGGGACCAGTTCCAATAGAGAACTCTGTTGTTCAAAGTGTGGATTTTAAAATACTACTTATTTTAGGAACCCTTTTAGAATTAAAATTTGCTTTTCATCCCCTGCTTGAACAGAGATCCATGGTTTTATTGATGTGAATCTCTGCTTTGTACATAAAAACCTCATTCTAAAGATCAACTGTTTCATTCAATGTTTTTTCCTTTCACCCCATATGAAAATTAGTGGTTGTGGACACTAAAGTTCGGGACTAACAATTTTTAGACAAACTTTGTGGAACTACTGAGAACAAGCACAACAACTTTTAAACAAGTCACGAGTGCGCACAAGAGCAGCTGAGCAAGGGGCGCACAAGGGAAGCCAAGTGAGGGAACGCATAACTGTGTGCAAGGGCAGCCACATGAGGGAGTGAACAGATGAGTGTCCCAGTGTGTGAGAGAATGGCTGAGTGAGGGAGAGAACATGAGGATGGCTGTAGGAGTGACTGAGTGAGGGAGTGGGCACAGGGATGGCTGTGAATGTGCGTGAAAATAGGTGGTTTACACACAATGTCCTTGGAAAATGCAGTAGTTGGATTTTCAATTAAGATGGTCTGTTACAGCATGATCCAATACATCTTGACAAAACTCAAATGTTGAACACCCATCAGTATGGATTACTCACATTTTTACTATAAATGATTAATTCAGATATCTGACTGACCTAATGATTTATGCATCCAAATACAGGACCAATCATTCTTCGAATGTTAATTGTAATCATGCATAGTTGTGTGCATGTTTTTGAGAGGCGACTGTATTGGAGAGTAAGAGAGTGTTTTTTTAAATTCATTCATGGGATTTGAATGTTGTGGCCTGGGCCATCATTTACTGGCTATCCTTGAACTTAGTAGTTTGCAAGGTCTTTTAGGAGTCAACCACGTTGCAGCTCATCAAGTCACACGTAGGCCAGACCAGGTGAGGATGGCAAATTAATGAGCCAGATGAGTTTTATGACAAATGCCAGTGGTTTCATGATTATCGTTAGATTAGTTCTGAATTTTTTTGTTGAATTCAAATTTCACCATCTGCCCTGATGGGATTCGAACCAATGATATAGAGATACCGGCACTGGACTGGGGTAAACACAGTGAGAAATCTCACAACACCAGGTTAAAATCCAACAGGTTGATTTGGTAGCAAAAGCCATTAGCTTTTGGAGTGCTGCTCCATCAGGTAAGTGGGAGTTCTGCGGTCGGGGGGTGGGGGAGGGAAGTGGGAGCTCCTTTGTCAGGTAAGTGAGACAGAACTCTCACTTACCTGATGATGAAGCAGCAGTGCTCCAAAAGCTAGTGGCTTTCGCTACCAAATTAACCTGTTGGACTTTAACCTGGGGCCGAGAGACTTCTTACGGAATTCAAACTCGCGTCCCCAGAGCATTATTACTCTGGGTTTCTAGATTATTAGACTTGTGACAATACCACATTGCCATCAACTCCTGTGTGTCTGGGAGAGGAAAGTGTGTGTGGGAGGGGGGAGAAAGAGATAAAGAGACAGAGAGAGGGGTGAATGTACACGCAAAAGAGAGCATGCTTGCGAATGAGGAGTGGGGGAGGGAACTGTGTGCATGATTGCAAGGAGGATACAAAGAGAGCAGGAGAAGGCAAGAGGGAATGTGCACCTAAGGACTTACTGAGCTGAACATACTCCAATGGTCATCTTTATTTATTATCTATATTTTTTGATTACCAATTTATTATTGTGACTTTTTTATTTTCCATACAGCAGCTACTTTTTGAAATTCAGGATAAATGTTCATAAAATCCCTACAGTGCAGAAAAAGAGGCCACTTGGCCCCTTCAGCCTTTACTGACAACAATCCCAATCTATCTCCACAACCCCACGTACGTATCCTGCTAATTCTGCTGATACATGACCAACCAACCTAATCTGCACATCTTTGGACTATAGGAAGAAACCTATGCAGATACGGGAAGAATGTGCAAACTTCAGTCCTCCAAGGAATTGAAGCCGGGTCCTCAGCACTCTGACATTCAATCATGGCTGATACGTTTTTCAATCTTATTTTCCCACCTTCTCTCCATAACCTTTGAAATGATTGGACAAGCCTGGACTAACCTGAAGGGTTTCACAGATTAGTGAATAAATACCTTTGAAATTCACATCAGTTTTGCAAACTCACAACTGAAGGTAGGGCACAAAAGATTATACAACAATAACCTAAAGCCACTATAGTGCAGAGGAGAACAGGTTATTTCCCCATTTTAGCCCCAGTACTGTGATGGATTACTGATGTCTTTGGGTCAAAGTGAAAGCAAAACAGGTGGGAGCCTATTGCTTACACTATGACCAAGGTACGCACATCAGCTATTTAGGTAATAAAATATAGATATCTTGAGATTTCATTTTTTGGAATAAGACACGAAGTCTTGTGAGCCTGCTCTGTCATTTATTTAGACCATGGCTGATCAGTGCTTCATCTCCATTACCAACCTTGGGAAAACCATTTCCCTTGGTATCCTTACCTAAAAGCAAAATAAAACTATCAATAGTAGTATTGAAAATTTCCAGCAGCCACAACTTTTGCATGAAAGAATTCCATCTTTTTCCGCTAATCTGAGCATGATAAACTGTTTAAGTTTATTTATTACTGTCACAAGTAGGCTTCATTAACTCTGCAATGAAGTTACAGTGAAAGTCCCCCTAGTCCAACACTCCAGTGCCTATTTGGGTGCATTGAGGGAGAATTTAGCATGACTAATGCACCTAACCGGCACATGTTTGGACTGTGGGAGGAAATCACAGTACCCAGAGGAAATCCACACTGACACGGGGAGAATATGCAGACTCCAAGATGGGAATTTAATTCATCACTTTAAACATGTCAATTAGGCAGGATTCAAGTTAATACAATTTACTCTAATAGCTTAAGCCCTGGTAGCACTGATGCATTTACATTGTTTATCACTATCTCAAATGAGCGTGCTAGGGCTATGATTTTGCACCCGCGTTCATCACAAGCACAAAAGGCAACACCGGCACAAAGTTGCATGGCACTTAAAACGAGAATCTCACTAGTGAGATTTCATTTTCCAATTCATCCCTCACCAGTGATGTCATGACTTTCACACTCAGGAAGGTTGGGAACCTCATTTCAATAAATATAATTACTGTATGAGATGGGGGTGCATCTCATACAGTGGCACTCACTGTATGTGGCATATGTAGGAGATGAGCTGTCCCCTCCTGCACGTGTGGGGTTGTGGTGTCCGGCCTCCATTGCCCGCGCGGTATGCGATGCGAGCGTTGCTCCTCCCCCACACGTGGGGGATACAAGTGTTGCCCCCCCCCACCACGTGTGGGATGGGAGTGTTGCCCCCCCCCCCCCCCCCCCACGTGTTGGAGGGCGATGTGTGTGTTTGGAGGGGGGTGGATCCTGCCAGTGTGACTACGTGGGGCATACCTCCAGATACTTTCTTAAATGTGCTGGATTGGCTTGGAAAGAAAACTTGGCTGTGCAGCCTGCAAGCTGCATACTTGCTGACCTTGCCTCAGCCACCATTTTGTGCAGAGAATGAAAAATTCCACCCTCTTATATTCTTGACAGATAATCATCATTAAATTGCATCACAACTGGCAAAGGATGATCAAGTGATCTGCTGTCAAACTCCATTTGATGCTTCTTGGAGGTGAATGTGTTCACTATGGTATCAATTACCCTGAGAGTTTCCTTTCTTTCTTGGAATCTCATATCCTCCTTTAAACTCCTCATGGAGGAGAAGAAACTTCAAATGTGGAGTGAAAGGATGGTGTGTTCAAATCTGCATCTCATCATTGTGCACAGCACAACCAACCCAACATATTGCATCTTTGCAAAAAAATAAATTTAAATGCTTTAAATGATGCTTTTGCTGCCCAGAGGCACAAACTATTCACAAAACTGCATCCTGGGTAGTGTGTAAATTTTTCAAATTTACCATGTGAAAAATAAAACTGAAATGCACAAATGTACTTCAGCCCCAATTTATGGAAACTATTTCAGTTATGCAAATCATCTTCAGCACATCATTCTGTACCAAAAGAGAACATGAAAGACCACACGCCACTACCCATGATTATAGTTACCAATTCTGCACTTTAACATGCCTCAGTTGGTCAGAGGTGTGTGTAACACATTGCTGATGGATAAGCAAGACTTTGCTGAGTCACTATTTAGCATTCATAACTTAGAGATAGTGAATGACTATGATAGCACAGGTGCAAGAAAGACACAACCATCTTTAGCTTCTCAATTATTGACTTTCCCTCCATCTTAAGATCTGAAATGGTTAGTTGATTATTTTGCTAATTATTCGCAACTCCTCAAGTATTGAAGCAGTTTGGGTCCAAATGCAGCCAGACTAGGGCAACACTCAAATTTGGCTGAGAAGTGGCAAGTAACATCAGCACCTCAAGTGCCAGGCAATGATCATCTCCAAAGAGAGAGATTCTAACCATTTCCCCATGACATTAATTGGCATTCTCACTGCTGAATCCTCCAATCTGAACATCCTGGAAATTTCCTTTGACTAGATACTGAAACTATCATTTAAACATTGGGGATCCAAGAGCAGGTCAGAGGCTAGAAATTCTTGGCAAGTAACTCATCTCATCACTCTGCAAATCCTATCCACCATCTACAAGGCACATGTCAGGAAAGTAATGAAACATTCTCCACTTGCTTGGATGAGTCCAGCTCCAACAACACCATCCAATCAAAGCAGTCTGCTCAATTAGCACTTCATCCGCCACCTTAAACGTGCACTCCCACTAACACTGATGCTTAGTAGCAGCAGTGTGTACCACAAGATGCCCTGCAGTAACTCATCAAGGATCTTTCATCATCACCTTCCAAACCCATGACCTCTATCATATAGATGTGGAGATGCTGGCGTTGGACTGGGGTAAGAAGTCTCACAACACAAGGTTGAAGTCCAACAGGTTTATTTGGTATCACGAACTTTCGGAGTACTGCTCCTTCATCAGGTGCATCAATATCACCTTATGAAGGAGCAGTATTCTGAAAGCTTATGATACCAAATAAGCCTGTTGGACTTTGGCCTGGTGTTGAGATTTCTTACTCTAATACCTAGAAGCAGATGCATGCGAACACTATATTTGCAAGTTCCCCTTTAAGCCACACACCACTCTGACTTAGAACTATATTGCTGTCCCTTCACTATCACTGAGTTAAAATCCTGGAACTCACTTTCTAACAGTACTGTGGTTGTTCTTACATCACATGAACTGCAGAGGGTGGAGGCAACTCATTACCTTCTCAGGGGTAATTAGGAACAGGCAATAAGTACTGGCCAAGCCAGTGATGCCCACATCCCATGAAAGAATTGATCCCCTAAACATGCTTCCATTATTACTCCATCAAAATCTTCACCCCTCAAAAAAGAAATTCAGATCATAATCTGCTTCATTGGATGACTTTTTCAAGTGATTCATGCTACAAATGGAACCATTCTGTTAAATTATCATAGTCTTCAGATTATTTCTCCCACAATGTTCCATCTTCTGTTCTAAATTTGGTGGTTGTTCCCATTTACACCAAAATGAATAAACTTGTGCAATAATATGCATGCTGTATATCTATCATGTTTTAAAACATACTTCTCAGCCAATGGAAACTTTTTAAAGTACTGGATAATATCAATTCACATTAATGGTCTCTCAATCTCATCTTTGACCTTATGTAAGATTACAACTCGCAGTTCAACTAATCTCGATGAAAAGGATAGAGTTCTCTTTGTCTCACTCCTATTGTTTGGAGTCTAAAAATGTCTTCAAACTGCAAAAATTTAGTCCATCTTTGTTCACAGGTGTTCAACGGCAACTGTAAAGCTGTTCTTGGGGATTTTAAATTCTTTGTAAACCTATTTAGCTTTTTCAACACAGATGTTTCCTATCTATAATTTTTCTTCCTCTTCTTTCTTTCCCCATCTTCTCACAAATATTTTCCCTCCCACGTTTATAGTTCAAATTAATCCCTGACAAAGTAGTAGGCTGGCTGCCAACTCCATACCTTTTGTCAATAATCCCATTCAATCCACTGAAGCAAGAGTGAGGGGGAGCAGGAGTGGGGACTGCAGGAGAGAGTGGAGGGAGCGATTGAGGACGCGGTAGAGAGTGAGAGGGAGCGAGAGTGAGGCAGCAGCAGAAGAAACAAAGTGCACAAGAGTGAAGCCATGGAGAGAGTAAGACAGGATATGAATAGAGACAATGCGGGAGAGAGGGAGAAAGAGAAAGGGAGAAAAGAGGTGTGGGAAAGTGAGAGGCGAATGAGAGAGTGAGAGGGTTACTATTGATCAGAAACAGAACTAGACCAATGGAACCAGTTTAATGACCCTCTAACCTAAATTATTCCAATATTATCCATTATGCCTATCCAATGACCATTTGAATGCCCTTAAAGTTGATGAGTCCATTACTGCTTCAGGCAGGGCATTTCATGCTCTTACTACCCTCTGAGTAAAGAACTTATCTCTGACATCCATCCTATATTTATCACCCCTCAATTTAAAGCTACATCCCTTCATGTTAGCCATCACCAACTGAGGAAAAAGGCTGTCACTGTCCACCCTATCTAATCCTCTATCATCCTATATGCCTCAATTCTCTGGTATCTGCTGCCTAGTCCTTTTTGTGGATTTGAAAGGTGCTGCCGAAGGAATATGGGTAGATTCCTTTGGTGCATCCTGTGAGCAGAAACATG
The DNA here is from genome assembly GCA_024679065.1 of Sphyrna mokarran. Taxonomy (NCBI): domain Eukaryota; kingdom Metazoa; phylum Chordata; class Chondrichthyes; order Carcharhiniformes; family Carcharhinidae; genus Sphyrna; species Sphyrna mokarran. The sequence continues at coordinate 7,339,809 of JAGIQG010000022.1, forward strand.
GCTGCCACTGTTTGTTGATGGTGGAGGGATTGAATATTTGTGGAAGAGGTAGTAATCAAGTGGGCCACTTTGTCGTGGACAGTGTGGAACTTTGAGTGTTGTTGGCGCTGAACTGAGTTCTGATGAAGGATCATCGGGACTTAAAACGCTGGTTCTATTCCTCCCCACAGGTCACAGATATTTTCCAACATTTTCTGTTTTTGTTTCAGATTCCAGCATCCGTAATATTTTGCTTTTATATAAATACCGTGACTGCTAGAGCAGGTTAAAAACTAGAAATCATTCATCTCCTGACTCACCAAAGCCTGTCCCCATCTACAAGGCACAAGTTAGGAGTATGATGGAATACTCTCCACTTGCCTGGACGAGTTCAGCGCCAACAACACTCAAAGTTCCACACTGTCCATGACAAAGTGGCCCACTTGATTACTATCTCTTTCACAAACATTCAATCCCTCCACCATCAACAAACAGTGGCAGCCATGTTTCTGCTCACAGGATGCACCAAAGGAATCTACCCACATTCCTTCGGCAGCACTTTTCAAATCCACAAAAAGGACTAGGCAGCAGATACCAGAGAATTGAGGCATATAAGATGATAGAGGATTAGATAGGGTGGACAGTGACAGCCTTTTTCCTCAGATGGTGATGGCTAACATGAAGGGACGTAGCTTTAAATTGAGGGGTGATAAATATAGGATGGATGTCAGAGATAAGTTCTTTACTCAGAGGGTAGTAAGAGCATGAAATGCCCTGCCTGAAGCAGTAGTGGACTCACCAACTTTAAGGGCATTCAAATGGTCATTGGATAGGCATAATGGATAATATTGGAATAGTTTAGGTTAGAGGGTCATTAAACTGGTTCCATTGGTCAGCGCAACATCGAGGGCTGAAGGGCTGTACTGCGCTGTAACGTTCTATGTTCTATGTATCACCTGGAGATTCAAGTCATACAAATCTGGTTTGGAAATATATTGCCACTCCTTCATTGTTGCTGAATAAAAATCCTGGAATTCCTTTTTAATAACACTATTGGTGTACCTATCTCAGGGACTACAGCATTTCAAGAAGGCAGCCACTGCCTTCCAAGAGATCCAGGTTTGATGAACCAAAGAATCTTTTTCTGGGTCTTATTTTATTCCATCCTTCCTCCTGATTTTCTCCTCCAATCAATCTGCAGCTTCTTTAGGTTGGAGTAAAGGCTGAAGATTAGCGTAAACCTGGATTAACGTAATTCATTAAGTTGTGCAAAACAGAAACTATGGTCACTTACCTTTAATGTTTTCCTTTAGCCAAGTACTGACTGACCTCAAATTTTATCTTTTCATCTGTAAGTTTCAATAAGATCACCCCTCATTCTAAATGCCTAGGGGCATAGGCCCAACCTGTTCAATCTGCTCTCATAAGATTACTCCCATTACCACTCTCTCCACCCCATTACTACCACATCAAGTGAACTTTCATTGAACTACTCCTAATGCAATTATATGTCCTTTTTTTAAATAACAAAAATGTACACAATACTCTAGGTCTCAGCAATGACCTGTACAACTGTAGCAAAACACCCCTATCTTTATACATTTGTTTTGTGATTCATCCACCAGGATATCCAGATCCCTCAGTACTGCACAGTTCTGCAATCACCATTTCAATAACATGCTTCTTTTCTATTCTTCCTATCAAAGTGGCCATGTTCATATTTTTCACATTATAAGCTATCTGCCAATCTTTTGCCCACTCATTTAACTCATTTTCTCCCTTTGCAGCTTATGTTCTCTGCATGACTTACTTTCCCACCTTTCGCTATCAGCGAATTTAGCTTTCATACATTTGATCCCAAGACATTGATAAAAGTTGTACATAGTTGGGGCTCCAGCACTGATTCTCTGGTACGCCACTCATTATTTTTGAGTGTTGGTTTTAGACAGTTAAAATATATAGACTTTGAATTCAGACTAGCTTAAAATGACATGCCTTGCAATATTTCCAAATAAGAGTACATTCAAGCCTGAAAAGGGCCTAGGAACAAAAACTGAAGGAAACATAATTGTCAGAAAGGCAATAGATCAAGGCAATTGTGCCTACAAAGTCCAATGGAGGGGCTGTTCAGACAAGTAATATAGTTTAATAGCAGGAAGTTTCCTCATGACCTTGCTGATGCAATCTCACCACAGAAGTTCCAGCTAACTACTATAAACCTCTAAAGTCCACGTTGACAAATTCTTCAACAACTTTGTGGTTTAGAGGAAGCTGCTTTTGTTCTGACTCATCCCTGTCCAAACGGTTACTGGAAATGGAGGAGATTTCACAGAAGTCACATGATCCTCCTAGACAAAACCACACTCAGAGGGTGCAGTAATAGTTCACTGAGAACGCCCAGGGTTACACACACTGCAGCTGTTCCTCATTAATAAAAAAAAGTAACCTAATTCATATGCTGAGACTTTTCAAAAACGTGTCTGCCAAATTAACACAAATGTTCCAGGCTTCACAATTGACAATCTAAGTTACAGCTATGAAACTTAAGTTTCTACTTTTTTGTTATACTTTTTTTCTTTTTATTTCTTAACATGAAAGAATGTACCCTCACATGGGAAGCCATCACCACATCAGCTTCTGTTCCATTTAAAACAGTGCAAACCACAGAACATCTTAATTAAGGCCTAAAGTTTGATCCAAAGTAAGTTTTAAAGTTATCACAAGCTTTGAATTTTAATTTGAACCAGTTAAACCTTTGTAGTGTAATGTCAGTAAGAACTAACAATAGATTAAGAAATAAAACAGAAAAGTCTAAAAACAGCAGAGCAAATGGCAGTCATGATCAAAGTGGCAATGTGGTTATATATAAAATTTTATCTTAAAGTGCAATAGATGCATTGGAGGTGGGGAAGATACAAGAACAGCATGAATAGCGGGAGGCGACATGTTCACAGCACTAATGATATTCAGTAGCGGACCTTTTACTGCTGACATTCTTCCTGGTTACACATATTGAGCAAGTGACCAGCTAGACATTCTTCATTGTGATATTTTTACTGCCTCTGGCATTTGATCACAATAGTGATGCTTAGGGCAAGTGCAAGAACTTGCCAGACGTCATACAATACCAATCACTTGCCCTATATGTGCTCCATTATGGATTTGACAAACTGACTCGAGACTCATGTCTTTGGAAATTAATTCACAAATGCTTTAAAAGCACTCTCCCATTTCAGTACTAACTTTTTTGTAGCTTTCTATATGAATAGATCCTTGTTGAAATATTACTGGAGGGACACAGCAGCTGTCTAGAACAGTTTTATGCCCAAACAGCCATTTTTCAGGTTAAAGTCTGAAACTGAATTTTGGCCAGTTACTCAGCCACAGAGCATGTCGCAGACCAGCTTGACCATGTCCTCATCATAACATTCAGCAAGGCTTCTCTAATCACAATCATGAGTGTACACAAGAACTTTCTTTTCCCCTCAACTGTTGCATCTCAAATACTGCCAGTACAGTAGTTTAAAACAAAAATCCAGGTAGCTGCCTTTATGTAAATATGTTCCATTCAACAACTCTCAAAATATGGAGGAACTGGATATAACAATGTGAAAACAAAATGCAAAGGATCGAAAGTCAGTACTGATCAATGCAACACTGATCATCCTGAGAGAAACTGCCATGACCTATAGTAGGGAAATTATTCGATTTACTGGCTCTTGTATCAGTAGCCCATGTGAGAACTCAGGAGATTATCTGTAAATTCCAATAATATTGACTAAAGTCTACTCTATTGAGTAACTATTCTTAATGCAATCTTCCTGGCTCAATCAAAGAAGTGTATTGGATATCAACTATTAAGGTCGGACATACTTGTAAAATGCTGGGTAGATTAAAGTACAAGTTGTTAAAAGTTACTAGTCACATATGGAATGAGATAAATCACAATGGCACAGTTGATAGAAAGCAGTGATTATCTGTGATGTCTGAAAATTGACATGTATTTTCGCAAGTGCTTGTACATCCCACAAGAGCCAAGATTTGGATGGCTGGTGTGATAAACAATTCTTCAAACCACTACTCAAAATACTCAAGTAGAAATCCAGTTAGTTATTAAATGTGCTTTAGAGACTTTGAATTTCTAAAAAACAAATTTCAAGAACAATTTGTAAACATTTTATAGAGAGTTCACGTAGGCAATCATTAGTTTCCATTTGTTCAATAATCTACAAAGATTGAAATGGTGATATATAACTGGTAAAGTCAATGGCAGCCTTTTTTTGGCATCAGGGTAAATAAAGAAGAGAATACTTTCCATAGCACTTTCCTCTCCACAATCAGGTTCAAAAGTTACTTCAAGAGAACCTTGAGTTCTACTGGCTGAAAAAGACTTGCTTGAATGATAACAATAGCTAATCTTCAGCTAATTATTACTCAATCAAATAGGATTTTGTGTTCTTAAAAGCTTATTTATAAGTGTCACAAGTAGACTTACATTAACACTGCAATGAAGTTAATGTGAAAAATTCCTTAGTCGCCACATTCCAGCCTCTGTTCAGGTACACTAAGGGAGAATTTACATGGCCAATGCTAACCAGCCCATCTTTCAGATTATGGGAGGAAACCAGAGCACCGGAGGAAGCCCATGCAGACATAGGGAGAATGTGCAGACTTCACATGAACAGTGACCCAAGCTAGAAATTGAACCCAGGTTCCTAGCACTGAGAGGCAGCAGTGCTAACCACTGAGCTGCACCAACTGCCAGTTGCCACTTCCTGCCCTCAAATACATCAGTAACAGACTAGTTCTGACCCAACAGTTTTCTCTGGAATTATTTTTTCCACAGATTTTCTCAATACAATGTCAGTGACCACTGGTTGTAGCAGAAGCATACAGACAGACAGATTTAAATAGCTTTTTACTGCCATCATTATTCCCTGATCAAGTAAAGCAGCCAAGTCTCAAACTCCCAACAAAATGAACCTCACCATCTTGACTTACAAGCATAGTGAGCTTAACTTAATCATAGACCTGGGAGATACACTCCCATGTCAGGGGAGGAATTGATGGCAGTTAACAGATATATAAAGCATATCTGTTCAAATTAATTTTAAAACCCTGACTCATACAAGATACCATAGTATCAGTGCTACATGCTTGTGTTTGATTTTTAGTCATTTGGTGAATGTCTCACTGCTCATCTCAAAATAAGAGCAAAACCATTGTGCGTAATCTTGACTCAACATGCAGTAGCCAGATGAGTAATTTCATCTCCTGGGTTTATGCAAAACTTCTCTGAAAGGTAACCTATAATCAAAAGCTCCTAGAACATACTCATCTTATAACTACTTGCAAAACCAAAAAGAGAAACACCTCTTCCTGAAGTTGTTAGGGCAAGTTTTTTTTTTAAACAAGATAAGTTCTATCTGGTTAGAAATGCAGGCGACTGAGCGTCAATTCTGCCTCAAACAAATTATGGCGATCTGTAGGCCGCATAAGATTACAAGTTTATTCCTTAGGTTTATGTCAATCATCTGCCCTCACTTGTGGCAAGTGCAGGGTGAAACAGTTTGTTTTTGACTAAATTTTGTGGGAGGGGATAATCATTCAGGGTTACCACTTTAATAATCATAGTAAACACTACTTGAAATGTTAAAGGCTTGATCACATGCGAAATTAGTTCCGTGCCTGGCAGTAATAGCCTACAATCAAATAGCTTGCTGATACTCACTATTTAAGTTCACATTGAAAAACAGCCATTTTACAATGTGGCATAAGAGGATATTTACATCCATGGAACCAGAGCCCAAGAATTATCAGGAGCAAGTGGAACACAAGACTCCAATCAGTAAAGATCTTGGGGAGTACAAGCAGCCTCAACTAAATTTCATTTTAGGTACCAGTATACAAAAGCTTCCCACAATTTAGCAACAAATGGGTAATTCCAGAGAGGCAATGCAAGCAAATGGAGACAAAAACTTTACAATAGTACACTGCTAGTGCAGAATTTCACGAGTTTTATCAAAGAATCCAACAATGGGGAGGTGACAATTGGGCCCATCGAGTCTGCAGCAATCACAATCCCCATAACCCCATGCATTTACCTTAGCTAGTTTCCCCCTCAGACTAAGAGGCAATTTAGAATGGCCAGTCCACCAAACCCACACATCTTCAGACTGAAAGAAGAAACCAGAGCATCCGGAGGACACCCACGCAGACACAGGAAGAATATGCACACTCCACACAGACAGTGACCCAAGCTGGTATCAAACCTGGGTCCCTGGCACTGTGAGGCAGCCTGCTAACCACCGTGCAATCATGCCACCATAGTGCACTTAGCTTTTTTTAGTCGTGGTCAACTTTGGGACTGGACATAAAAATTGATGAAGAGTTTCTATTTTTCAGAATTAGCAACTTTAGAATTCAACAAAAGATTATGTAAAGTACAACAGGCATCCTACAATTTTTATTTCTAAAATACTGCCATAATAGATATGGGAAATAAAAGCAACCCTGAGATCTACTGGGACATCAATAAAATCAGAATCAGGACCAGTCAAGCTCCAATTCTCAGGAAAGAAGTGCGAGTGGTTGAATCATAGTATCAATTGCCTCCCAAACTCCTTTCCCAAACTGAACAGCAATTTGAGATGTGTCATTCATGCTATCCTTGCCATATGTCTTCTACATTGCATTAAAAATCCTTAGCAGCATCAAAAAATTATTCTCATCACTCATTTCCATACATCATTTTGCTTTTTTTTTTAAAACTTGTGTGTTCTGCAATATACAGATCTCAAGGAATTTGTTTTTTTTTAAATGCATAAATTAGCCCAACATTTTTTCCCTCCTCTCCATCCTTCATCTATCTTTCCACCATGGAATTCACTATTATGCATCTTCCAACCGCTGAGCTGAGTTGAAAGCAGTCCAACAATAGAATACATACATGTTGGGAGGTGTTTTGGGTCTATTTCACGTACTTGGGAGCTTCACTTCATTCAGAAATCATAACTTCTGTCACTTCAATACTGAATTAGATAGTTACACGTTAAGACTACTGTCCATGCACTACTATCCCAAAACTAAAAGCCAACAAAGGCATCAAACAAATGGATTACTCTCAGATTGATCTTTCCTTTGTGGTGAAGTGGAGGCGAGAGGAGAGGGAGTCTTTGGTTGTGGAAGATGATATAAAAAAGACAGACATTAGTCATTCAGTTTAGTCTGCGCTGCCATTCTTCATTTAAGCAGTCTAGGCAGTTCTTAGTAATGTCTGATCAGTGAAGCAATTCAAAACTTTCTGTGAAACCTTCCTCTGAAGCAGATACAGTCATCATCACTTCGGGATTATAGAATGTGGACTGGCTAGTATATCAAATTACATATGCATTCTGGAGATGAGAAGTACCTAGAAGAAAAGCCATCTGGGAGACAAAATTGCAACAATTGACATAACTGAATCTGACTATACCACAGATCTAGCTCAGCTCAATTACAACATCTCACTGCCCACAGACAAGCACATGGGCAATCTGTGCCAGAATTGCAAAATCTGCAACCCAACTCTTGACCATTTGGCCAACTGTTTGTGCCAGCTCACAAAAAACAATTATTTATTTAATGTCAATTCTTCTCCCATATGGTGTTCATTTTTAAATAAATTTGTTTTCAATTCTGCTTCTGCCATTGTTTCATAACTGGAGCCTTCCACATCCCTAAAATCATCAATACAAACACTCTATCCATGCTTTGGATGATCTGATAACTTAGCAACTTGAAATGTAGAAATGAATTGAAAATTGATCTAACATTGTTTTTTTCTTGTTGGAGAATGCAATCTAATCCGATCTGAAGTGAGGAATAGACTCAAGGATGAGCATGTGGTTCAGCTGGCATTGTAGGACAATGAACTTGTGATAAAGATAGTTACGTACTTTTACGAACTGCCCAAAGTCTCAAAATTATAGTTCTTTTAAAAACAAAACAGAACACTCCAAAATGTTCCACTTAATTTATCAGAACATTTGTTTAGCATTCTATAACATATTTTTACTTGAATTTTAGCATTCCCCAGAAATTTATTGTGAATTATTCCTATCTGATTTTTGCTCTCCAGTGCTGATGGTGTTGATTCTTTCTTTCATATTTTTTTCTTAAAGAGTAGCTTTCTAAAAATCAAATCACTTCAGAGACAGCAATGCCTTTAGGAGATTAACTTGTATATATGACTACTGCTTTATAATATCCTGGAAGTGAAATTTGTTATTCTGAGTTGAATGCTTTAATTAAACTCAACCAGAAAGTCTACTTAAAAGCTAGTTAGACAACGAGTGCAGGAAAGCAGAATGAAAGATTCTACTTGCTTTCTGAGTAGTTTTTAATCATCCATAATAATAACTTAAGAAATTTTAAAGGTGGAATTGTAATTCCCTGACGGCAACTCACTTCTGGCTGCCAGTTAGTCAGCATTATAAAAAGCAACTGCAGCCTGTAAAACAATAACTTTCCCATGAAGATATGAACTGCTGATAAACTCCCGTCTATCTGAGACACCAGGGGGATTGATTACTGGAACTATAATAATTAAACAATTACTTCATTCAGTAAAAATCTGTCCCCATCCTTCAATAAATAAACTCACCTCTGCACTCTGATCATGTTCCAATATTTCCTCAAACTCCTCATCGGTTTCTGTGCCCGATAGGCGAGCTGCTCGGGCCATGAAGTAGGGAGGTAGCTCTCCTATTGCAGTACCAGCACCCTGTAAGTTTAAAAAAAGCAAGAATGATGATTCAATGAGTATATACATATGGATAAATCCATAAATGCCAAAATAAAAATAGTTTAGTCCAGAATAACTGTGAAAATATTTAGCTGGCTCAACATTTAAGGATTTACTGGCTTTACATTGTGTCCGGGACACACCAAGTGCAGATAAAAGGGAAAAAAAAGTCTAAACCTTAAAATAAACAGAGAACGCTGGAAATGCATATATCAGCCAAAATCCTAATTTCTCTTCCAGTTGCAGATCAACATGCTTGTGATTTGTAAGATTGTTGCCTCTGCTTTCAAAAGATAACAATTTTAACTTGTAAAAGATTCCAAAATTCTGTTCAGATTTTTTGACTAAAAATTTATAGCCAACGTTAGTATTGATGGAATGGAAAACATGACTTGGGAAGAAGCGATATTTAAATAACCAAAACTGGTTCAATTGTAGTGTCTGGACCAGCGACTGAATCAAGGTTGACATTAGTTTCAGGACAAAATAATAATAAAAAAGCACATCGGATGCCTGTTGATATATTGAATATCATATAACTAAATTTCTTCAATTATGGCATTTTTTAAAAAAATTCTGTTATCTCTATTATTTGTCTGCAGGAAAAAGCAGAATATTAAGATAGGAATTTTTCATATTCTTCTTCTGATTGTGAACTCCAGAACCAGAAGTTTCCAAACTGGAATACATAAGTGAACCCAACAGAATTCAAGGTAACTTTGTACAGACAACCTTGGGAATTCTGTATTTGATAACAGAAACAGTTTTCCTCTAACTAGCCAAAGCTTTTTTTGGGATGCAAGCTGTCCTTGGAGTACATTAGTATTTATAAAGGTGTGCGCCAATATTCGTAAGAACATCTTCCACACTGAGGGGTTTAAAAAGCGCTATTGTAAATATCAATTTTGTTACAGGGTGGATGAAATTCTAGATAAGGCATGCTGCAGCTGTTACAGGCTCCAGTATCATGTGTTAGTAGTTTTTGATTGCAGTTTCGCTTAAAACACAGCTTTGCACACATACCAGAGTCTGGTTTACTTCACTGGCTGAGCACAGACGTACATTAAACCTGTATACATTATAAGACATTTCCCTCCTCATCTTGAATCTGATTAATCACATTTTACTGTTGAAAGTTACCAATCTGAAAGATGATCACGATTTTTCAGGGAATGCAAAATGTGAAAGAAATATTTGTGGGTTTCTCAAAGGAGGTAGAACATAAGAGATTTGTGCAGACATAACAAATCTAAAGTTATTAGTGTATAAAAAATTCATACAATCTGCAGTAAACTTTGCCAATTCATCATGAATATACAGAAAACTTGGTTTTCAATGGATCTGTGAAGCAAGTTTATAATTAATCCGTCTCTTGCAGTTGCCCAAAATCATAAACCCATTGGGAAATATGTTCTGATCTACAGAACACTGAGTGCCAACATGCATTGCCTTCTGGTTACAGAGAAGACCTTCTTAAAAAAAACTATTACATTCTCAAAAATACATTTGCATTTCTGAAGCCATACATACATATAATAAACGGACATTCACATTTTTTACTATTAATGTTACGTTCACATATTAATTTTACTCAAGCTATTGTATATTTAGCATATATTTTAATTTGTAGCTGAAGATTAATACTGTGTATCCTTGGGATGAAAGATATTGCTGCATCAGACTGCATGTACTGAGACCAATGTTAGTTAGGAAACTGAGGCAGCACAAGGTTATCAGGCTATGATTCAGGAATGACAGGAAGAGATTGTGCATACAACAGATCACATGATTTGGGATTGGGAAGCTTTCATTGCCAGTGGGTGGCTATGCTAAATGAGTAGTTATGTTGATAGATTGGCGCCAATTCTTGAAGACTCAATCATATAGATGCTGTAACCAGTCCATTAATAGAATCATAGAACCGTACAGAAAGAGGTCCTTCGAACCATCGAGTCTACACTGACCATAATTTCACCCAGGCCCTATCCCCATATCCCTACATATTTTACCCGCTAATCTCTCTAACCTAAGCATCACGAGATACTAAGGGGCAATTTTAGCATGGCCAATCAACCTAACCCACACATCTTGTAGGGCCAAAGGGCCTGCTTCTTGTTTTTTGCTGATTTTTGTTTATCATTGGACTAATGCAATAGAAGTTAGCACAGATGATTTATGCTTAATCTATATGTTAATGTCTGGAATAGACTCCAATCTGGAACTTGGGTCTATTAGCTAAGCTGACATTCCAGTGCATTTATAGAGATTGTTAAGAGATACAATCCTTCAAGTGAGACATTTGAAAACTTGCTTGCCTGTACCATTCATTGCATTACTCAAATGCATGAAGTGAATTTCTCATGATATTTTGAACAAGAAGAATCGCTCATGGACATTTGCTCAACATCGATATCAAACATAGCAGTCACTTTTGCTATCACAGTTTTACAAATCTTTGGTTAGGCCTCTACTACAGTCAGGCTCGAGCACAAAAATCAAAGTCATCATTGCAGTGTAATATCATTGGAGATGATGCTTTCCAACCAGGTATTAAACAGAGGTAGAAGCCTCTCTATTCTACGAAAGATCCCATGGCAGTATTTCAAAGAAGAGCAATGGGATAATGGCCCATGTTTATCCCTTAAAAAACCTCATAAATAAAATACACTATCTGGTCGTTAGTTCATTATTATATTGCTGTGCACAAACGAGCTGCGCAGTTTCCTATATCAGACCAGTGATTACATTTCAGAATTATTAATTGGTGGTAAAGCACATTGGACATCCTGTGGCTATGAAAGGCATTATATAAATGTAAGACTTTTTTGTGTTTCCAATATTGGACTTCTTGCTTTGGGAAGAATATCCTGGCCTTGAAGGAATAGGAGATTTACTAGAATGTGCAATATTTCAACAACATGGTGAGACAAGAGAAGTTGAGATTGTTCTTCAGTGTGAGAAAGTGGAGATTTAATTCAAAATCATTAAGGTTTTCATAGAATAAATAGAGAGAGATTTCCCAGTTGCGGATGGGTTGATAATCAGAGACCACAGATTTAAAGATAATTGGCACAGAACCAAATATGAGGAACATTGACTGCATTAATTAAAAACAATCTTTTCTAGCGGCACAGTGGTTAGCACTGCTGCCTCTCAGCACCAGGCCCTAGGTTCAATTCCCAGCGTGGCTTACTGTGTGGAGTTTGTACATTCTCCCCATGTCTGCATAGGTTTCCCCCCACAGTCCAAAGATGTACAGGTTAAGTGCACTGGCTGTGCTAAATTCTTCCTCAGTTAACCTGAACAGACACCGGAGTGTGGTGTGTAGGGGATTTTCACAGTAACCTCAATGCAGTGTTAATGTAACTTGTGACTAATAAATAAACTTCAACTTGACTAGGAACTTGTACTTGCATCAAAAATTATACAATTATGTCCAAAAACTATACTTGTTTCATAACAATGTAAATTAATAAGGTTTGAAAAATTGTTAAAAACTACTTGATAAATGGTAACATTCGCAGCCAAGGAATGTTGTAGGTTATAAGGTAAATGAGTGCAAAAATAGTTTTTCTTCTAATGGAGAGAACATGCTCTGAATTAATGCAAAACAAAACTGTTCAATTTAAATTAGTTCAGTTGGTAATTTCCTAACCTCTTGTCAGATTCCAGTATTATGGGCATGAATATATAATCTACCCTAAGCAGTACAGTACTGATTGAGTCGAGGTGCTGTTTTTCATAAAAGCTGTTAATCAACATCTCAAAAACAGATATTGGTTCACTAAAACATTGTTGTTTGTGGGGTTTTTTTGTTGCACATAAATTGTGTGCCACATTTCCAGTGATTAAGCTTCTAAAGTATTTAATTTGCTGTAAAGCACTTTAGGAGATTGCCTTTCACAACCTTACATTGTATATCTACAAGTTTTTTTTTCTTTCTTTAAACTAAGGCTCTATTTCCTACAAAAGTTTCTATGGCTCTGTCTGCAGTTCACTTCATCTGTTAGCAAGCCATTCCTCCCTCAATCAACACCACTGAAATCTGACAACCTTTTATGGACAACTTTAATAAAGATTCTGCTCATAGCTGTCAATGTCTTATTAATTACATTGTCAAAGAAAACAGCTGACGAGTATAAGAACACACATAAATGAGAGATGGTTGGAACATGGAGTGAATGTGAAGAGTGTTGACACTGTGATGTCTCAGTTTTGACTTCATCAACTGGCACAGGTTCTATTAACATTGGCAGCAAAGGACAACTGGCAACAATGGGTTATTTCGGAGAAAACTGGCTGAAACTGAATATAAAGTTTCAAGGTATGAGTTTCCATCTTTGTCCAGTGGATCGAACCTTATGACCAATGGAAGACTGAAATGGACATGTGGACAAGGGTAATGCCTTACCAAAGAAAAGGCAAGTTACTTTTGCTCATCAGAAGCAGGACCACATGCAAAGATTGTCTGGACTGGAGTTACATTCTCAAAGAAGAATGCTTTTTGGAAAAGACGTGTGAAGTCATGGCACCACTGTGGTAACACAAAAAATTTGGAAATCAAGCATTAGACTTAGTAGGCACAGAACGTAATCTCACAATACCAGGTTAAAGTGCAAGAGGTTTATTTGGTAGCACAAGCTTTCAGACTGCACTCACCTGATGAAGGAGCAGGGCTCTGTAAGCTTATGTTATTAAATAAACCTATTGGGCTTTAATCTGGTGTTATCAAACTACTTACTGTGCCAACATAAAAAAAATGGAGGATTTAATGATAGTGGCATCTTGTTATCATTTAGATATATGTCACAAACATCACAATGAAAGAAGATCCATAAACAAAAGAAATGAGGACTGAGATCTATTGGTAGCTCTAACAGTTGGGTTATCATGGCAGGAGAATGAGTCCCAGGAATAGCTGAAGAATGCTCACATGTGTTTCAGTTGTCTCGAAATTTCATTATGTGTGGAACTGTTTAAAATGGAATAATAGGGATTTTGAAATGACATGACCAGGAAGGATTGGAGGGGGAAGATGACAATACTAATTGGTCAGAAGTAATTGCACTGCTCACTATAAGATTTAGTCTGACAATGCACATTCTCATGCTGAGTTATACAGATGTCGACATTATATCAGGTAGATTGTCTGAAGTGCAAAATATGAAAGTTCTACTTGGTTCGGATTCTGGGACAATAACCTGTTACAGACAGTGCACAAAATAGCTGGGTTAAATCATTGCATCAGTATAGGTGCAGCATCCAGCCAAATATCCTTCTGTGTAGGTCATCTATGAAAAAGATTCAAATGAAATTAGGTATAGTGCACAATAAGGCAATTTGAGAAATCAGTAAATTTACAATAATATTCCAATTATGTAAACGGTATCTCCTTAAGACCTAATAATTTCTAATCCTGATATTAAAAAGTATTGATGATGAAAAAAGACAAATTATTTTAAAACTATATTGGCAGTTTGACCATCTACCTTGTCACAAGTTAAAAATTCTTCAAAAGGATGCAGGGTAATGAATGAATATACTAAACTTATAGAAGAGATCAATTAGAAATGTTACAAAAGTCACCATCACCACAGTCCATAGCAAGTCTCTTATTAGCAACAGTTTATCAAGGCTGAGATACAAGAGAAAATTTGGCGAGTTTAACAACATTGCATAATGCCATCAGAAATACATTTCAACCAAAGAACATGGTCTATTACAAAGAGAGGAGCAGGAAGAATCGAAAGACCTAAGTAATGATACAGGCAAAGACGGAAAAACAGTAATTCTACAAAATGACAATCAAAATGTTAAGGTATATTCCTTGAGACTAACTAAACTAATTATACATTTAACAGAATCTGAAAAGGCATCATGCAGACCACAGACAAGCATTGGCGCTCATAAAAACAATAGATATGAGAGTGTACATGTACTAAAGGAAATCCTACACAACGAGCAATCTGAGAAACATCTGCCCATAAAATGTTAAATAATGCGAATATGGAAGATCAATATTTTCTTTGATTATTTTGTAATTAGTTATATATGTTAAAGAAGAAAAAATTTTGCTTAAAAGGGGGAATATGGGATCCATTGGTTGTATAATGAGTGATATAGAAAAAAGAAAAAATATACAAAATGAAAAAATATATTTTTGATTAGTTTGAAAGATTGTTTTTTAAATTAAAACTTTTGAAAATACATGAAAAAAGGGGATTCTATCAACATCTTACCAATTATATTGTTACTAGGAACAGGCTATTGGTTTTTGGACACATAAATGGGGGATAGCTGGGACACCGGGTGTACGCAAGGAGTATTGACTTTGAACAAACAAAGGCTCTGTCTTCAGTTTTCACCAACTAGCCTGGATCATGGATACTACCAACAACAGTAAAATCAAATCGGAAGAACTGTTCTGCAATATAGATGCTGAAATGTCACTAAACTTCAAATGTTAAAGGAAGTTCAGAAAACTTCACAATTCAATTCTAAGTGCTTTGTTTGAATTTGATACTATTTCACAAGCATCTTTCATAATCCATCGCAGTACTTTTGCAGCAAGGAAGGTTATTCCTTTCATCTCCAAAGTGCTTCAATATAGCAAGCAGACAAGGCATCATTCTGTCTGAAGCTTACTTCAACTGATTTAATTTTCTATATTTCATTCTCTGACACACATTACAATAAATCAAAATAAAACTTAACTCAAAAAAATCTTATACAAGACAACTCATTTGAGGGTTCACAGGCTAGACATTAAAACTGAAGTTATAACCTAATACCTGTAATTCATTATGACACATTTACATTTGTAGCCAGGTTGCGCAGCAGTTACTCTGCCATTGGATACTGAGGGAGTGCAGTATGCTGGCTCTAATGCCCCAGATAGTACCTGTCAATTTTTATTTGAGATTCGCTTCCATATTGACTTTGTTCTGGTAGTGCTGCTGGTAGGTCAATGTATGGTCAAGAATGATGCTAAGATGTTTCAACATTGAGCTGAGTGTGTGCCAACCACAGAACCAGATAAGAAGTTCTACCCTGTCCTTCGAATTATTTAGATGGAAGGCTAATTGGATAATCTTCAGTGTTTGATTTTCTGTAGTAGGTATATGGGGAACACTGATCTTCAGTGAGTGTTTACTCAAAGTCCTGAAGTTCTTTAGCAGAGAAAGCCTGGGCTAGATGTCAACATATGCAAATAGCTTGACTTTGTATTGGAGAGGCCACTGGTATGTATGTTGAAGGGAGTCACAGTAAATAGGAAAGTATAAGAAATGGGAGAGGATAGGCTTTCCAGATCCTTGCTTGCTCCATCAGTCAACAAAATCAAGGCTAATCTGATTGTGGCCTTAATGCCATAAACCCTGATCAATCAAAAATCTGTCAAATTTGACTTTGAATATATTTATTGATCCAGTTTTCACTGCTCACAGGAGAAAATAATTCTTAATACTAATAATCTTGAGAGGATAAATTCTTCCTAATCTCTGTCTTGACTGGGAGACCCCTTACTTTGAAACTGTTCCCCCAGTTGTTAGATTCCCACACGCAGGGAAACATCCTTTCCCATTTAACTTGTCAAACCCTCTCAGAATCCTATATTTCAATAAGATCACTTCTTATTCTTCTAAATTCCAATGAATAAGGACCAACCTGCTCAACCTTTCCTCAAAAGATAATTCCTTCATCTCAGGAATCAGCCCAATGAAGCTTCTCTGAACTGCTTCCAATGCAAGCAAGTCTGTCCTTGTTTAAGTAAGAATAAAACTGTACATACTGGTCCAGTTGTGGTCTCATTTATATCCTGTGCAGGCTTCCCTACTTTTATACTCCATTTCCTTGCAGTAACAGCCAATATTCTTTGCCTCTTATGAATTATTTGCTGGACAAGTAAACAGACTTCTATAGATTCATGAACAAAGGCACCCAGATCCTCCTGCACTGCAGCATTCTGTAGTTTCTCATCAGTTAAACAATATTTAACAAGGGCAGGCTATAGCCTAGTGGTATTATTAATCCAGAAACTCAGCTCATGTTCTGGGGACCCAGGTTCAAATCTTATATGGTGAAAATTGAATTCAATTAAAAAAATCTGGAATTAAGAATCTACTGATGACATGAAACCATCGTCGATTGTTGGAAAAACCCATCTGGTTCACTAATGTTCTGCAGGGATGGAAATCTGCATCTTACTCGGTCTGGTCTTCATGTGACTCCAGAGCCACAGCAATGTGGTTGACTCTCAACTGCCCTCAATGGCAATTAGAGATGGGTAATAAATACTGGTCAGCCAGTGACACTCATGCCCCACAACTGAATAAAAAAAAAAATTCTGATTTTCTAGGGGAATAAATTTGGTGGCTACCAGTTCAAGGTGGTTGCAGTTTTTGAAGAGGGATGGGATCCAGTTAATGTCAGATTCTATACAGCTGCTGAAAGGTATATTAGTTGTCCTCCTGTAGATTTCAACGTAGTTTTGATTTTGCATTTATGGATGCTAATTCAAGGCTGATGTTCAGAGTGGGCAAATGGACAGCACCTGTCAGGATCATTTCAGTGATTGGTCATTGCTGTTGAGAGTTGCAAGGTCAAGACCACTTCAGTAGTCCTTCTTCCACCGGGCAGAATGGAATGTTCTAGGCTGTTATGTATTATTTTTGTTTTGCTCAGTCTGATGGGTTATTCTCTGACAACGTTTAGTTGAGGTAGCCCTGTGCTATTGAACTGGCCAATTTAGATGGTTAGGCATGCTTCAGGCTGTATTATGATGTTCAGTCACTAGTAGTTTGTACACATTAATGATGGAGATGAAGTAGACGTCATCAGATTTTGTCTTTTGCATGGCTTTCTTTAACATAGGTGGTTAGGCCACATATCTTGTTAGCCTTGCTTGCAATGAGTTGGTATCTGGGAATGTGGGCTTGACAGCTGAAGCAGTCCAAGAAATAGGTTTCTTGTAGACTGACTGCGTTCATATTCTTGTCAGAGTTCTTTTGCAAGTAACTCAAAGCCCAGGATACACTGAAATCCCATAAGCCCTACTGGAAGACACCTCTACAAACAGAGAACTGTCCCACTTCTTGATGGCACATCTCCTGGTTGACTACAAAATTCACCAACTAGAACCTGATAATTGACCCATGTTTAAGTCCCAGGTTTCAGCCTTCCACAGAAAATCTGGACAATTCTCAATATTTGAGGACAGGCCAAGGAAGAAGTGGCCACTTGCTACATAAATGAAAAATAAAGAACAACTGAAATCGTGACTGTGGCTATCCAAGTCAGGCCGTCACCCAATTTCCAAAATTCGCTCTTGGAGATCATTCCTGGTGGCATTACAACCATTTGTACTGCATTAGCTGAAGCCACTGAATAGATCATTAAATTTTATATTGAACAATTATATGCTGGGGAAGCAATTAATTTTTAAAAATTCAGATAAAACATGCACATTTTGCTTGGAAGCGTGCACTTCCTATGGTCATAATTTTGCTTATTGTTTTGTGCCAACATTTATTATTCAAAATTGGCACAATGCTTTTCATTAATTTTCTATGTTCACAATCTAGCTGAAGGTTCTGGCCACCAAGTGACATTGCAGAATGTTTTTCTAAATGCCACCCCAATTCCATCACCACCACCTTACAAACAGTTGTTAAAAAATGTTCTTCTGACCACAGACAATTTATCCTATACTAAATAAAAATAATGACCCAATGTAATTTTTAAAAAATAGATAATGCCAACTCAAATAGTACTCACTTCCATGAATGATCTACACTCATGGTACAAATGGTAAAAAAAATTTGATTTATAAATGGTCTTCTGAAATGATTTTGTGCATTGCAATTTCAGTAGAAAGCTGCAAAAGACCACAGGATGCCACAGCAACAACACATTGCACCGAAGAGGTAAGGATGTGCTTCCAATTCTCCACACATTTCCAGGCTTGTCTACTCTGAGTAAAGACTCAGTGTTGCAACCACATCATGGCCTGAAAAGTTTGACAACTTTGGCCACTCGCCTTTGGCTTCCAACTCAAGTTATCCAAGGGTAGGTCTTCAATTCATCTTTCAATAAAAGTGTGTGTGGCCCAGGGAAACATCAGGAACAGGGAAAATACTCAAAACCAAATTTGCATAAAGTAGGTATAGTAGGTGCTGATTATCGCCAAAGGCTACAAGCCAAGGTAAAGTGTTAGATTCAATCTCTAGACTATAATGAGTTAACAAGCCTCAACATTCCCGCAAGCAGTGAAAAGGTAAATGAGCAGATTGCTAACTTATGATCCTTACTAGAACCCAGAGTGGACAGAGGTAGATAACGATAATTATCTACAAAAGAATTAGGGAAGAAAGATGTTGCAAAAATATTACATTACCACAGGTTTTCAAGGAGATTTGATCTGCCTTATTCAAATAGGGTTACTCTTTTCTGTTGTTAGTCAGTTCTATATTTTTTCAAAACATTTATCAGGAAGAACCAGACTTCCTTTTGCAACCCTCACAGGGAGTTACAATGGAGAGAGGATTTTTGATGCATACAGTAATTATTTCAGAATAGCCACAGGCATCATTATTTCTGTGAAATGCACTTCCTCGAATACATCCTGGCAACTGAATTTTCCCAGATACTTCATTTACATGTAATCACTACAAGTTAGGGAGGTTGTTCCTGTTCAACCTGTCATAAAGATTGCACTTATCCCTTGAAATAAAACTAATCAGGGTGTGGTTTATTGGAATTAATACAATGTTTGAAACTACATTAAAAGCAACCTTGTTAGATGATTGCTGCTAAAATGTACTTGTTACAAGAACAACATTGAATACTAAACAACCATAAAGACAAAAGTTTGGTTTCTTCACTGGTTCACATTACAAGTGTGTATTTATGGCATGTTCTATAGGGAAACAGGAGGATGCAGAAAACAACGTCAGCCTTTACAGGTTAGAAGAAAAGACAAATGTAAATCAAGGACTAGGCACAAAAGTAAAACATTAAATTGTGGCAGATGCAAATTCAAGAAGCAAAGTATAATCAAAGAGAAGGATAGGAAGGGAGGTGGTAAAATCCAGAGATAGGGTTAAAAGCACAAGAAGAGGGTTACAGTGGCTGAAGGAACAGCCACCAAGGATGAAGTTGGGTGTGAGAACTTTCTCCACTTAGGTCTACAGCTGTGCAATTTTTTTTTGCTTGTTTAATCTTGTTATTAAGCTCCCACAGCTTGGGTAATTAAAATAAACCTGCCTATATTGTACCAGTTGAGTGTAAACTGGGTGTGTCTGCTCAAAAGCCACTGATAACATATGTTCAAAATTGGTAAGCAGGGAAGATCTGCCATTCCATCAAATCTGCTCAATATCCCAAGATGGCTGCAATATCAAGACTAGACACTTCGCAGCCCTCCAGCCTTACAATCTTGAGAGCAGAAAAAATATGCCAATAAGGGGAAAAATACTTTTGAAAATTCTTCTTTGTCCCCTTCAGACAATCTAAAACAGCCTCAAGGATCAGGTGAATCAAATTGCACAACAGAAACTGTAGAGACTCAACTGATAATATCAAATACGCTCACTGACTGATTCATTCAATAAATTCAAACCAGTAAAGGATATCAAGGATGTTCAGTAGAAAACCACGTGGGCGACTTTCCAAAAGTGAGGCGTTAACTCACTGAAGGGTAAAATTGAGATTAACTTGGCCTTTAAAACATAATGAATTCTCTTGTAAAATGGAAAATTCAAATTATTTCTCTGTAGTGAGAGAATGGTGAACAGTTTTTTTTGTTTAAAACTTCCCCATTCTTTAGTTCAACAATCAATTTAACAATTTAAATAATTCATAAGGTTATCCATGCTTTAATAAGTAGTACTCTCATCTCTGAGTCAGAAGGTTCAGGTTTCACGTCTAACTTCAAAGATTTGAGCATATAATCAATGCTGATACTCAAGTCCAGTACCGAGGGATGCTGCTCTGTCAAGGGTGCCTCTTTTCAGTTGAGCCATGAAATCAATCTGCTCTCTGAAAGATTTCAGGCAGTATTTTGAATATGAGCAGAGAGTACACCCCAAGGTCCTGTCTGACATTGGACTCTTAATTAATATGACAGATTAATTAAAGTAACTTCCCTGGTGTGACAATGAGCCAGACTGCCATTCCATACCCACTTAGTGTGCTAAAACTCTTAAGTGCCTGTCTCGCCCAACATTCCCGATTTATTTCCAATGCAATTTAGGCAGCACAGTGTGACCCTCACTCCAGTGCTGAAGTCCAGAAGATGTGGAACAAAGGAGGGCATGTTCTTTTTTTTTATATAAACAGCATTAGCTGCCATAAGGCAGGCAATTTTAAAGGTCTAATTGAAAATAATAGGCTAGGGAGAAGGTAAGTAGATGGGATGACCAGAGGGGTGTGGAGAACAGGGTTCAGGGTGTTGCAATGTCCAGTGTGGGGATCTTTTTGGGGTTTAAAATAGTTACACTGAAGTTAGAAGTGCTTTTATTTCTACTAATTTTTTCATAATAACTATTAGTGTAATTCTAGCAGAACTATCAAAAAGTAATGATTTAAATCACTTCGTTGGATGGTTCCCAGTACAATTGTCCAGGGGAAATTAGCGCTTCTGGACAATTGCAGCGTGAATCTTAACAGGGAACCAAGAGGGATTCCCACTGCATCTTTGGGATCCCCTCTAAATTCAACTGATGCTGCAGAGCCAGGAAGTCATGGGCCTTATCTGATGTGATCACATTGCTATGCGCAAATTGACTATTACACTTCCTTTATTGCTACACAGACTATACTTTAAAAATACTTCTCTTGTTGTAAATGTTTTGAGATATCCTAAAGTTGTTAAAGATGTTCTATAAATGCAAGCTAAAAAAAATTATTTCAACTTTTTCCTTCAGATTAGTAATATGAACAATTGCATATTTTGATGACCAGGATCCAAGCTTACTTTATTTTCAGTAGCATCATGACCAGGTTTTTTAAAAAAAAAATCCAAAGTTTAACTTTCTGTATGTTTCCCACCTTAAAAGTGCTTCAGCACCTTCTGATGAAACATTGGTTTTTTAAGAAAAGCCTCATCAATTCAACCAAGCAAATTTTTATAATTATAGGTCAATTTCCTAAAACATTCCATACAAGGAATCAAGAATCGATGTTGTCCTCATAAAATAATGTTAAGGCTAGGCGATAATTGGACAGAATATGCAGAAATAATTTAATCCCCATCATAGAGTTATAAATTTTGAAATGTTTGTGTTAAACTGCATTAGTAATGGAAATTGCACAATCTTGTCATACTGTAATGAAATCCTCCCAAGTAGAGACACTGCCACACCTATACTGGCAGGGTGGTATAATTACAACGTGGCAAATTTACAGAGACATTTCCAGTACAAACATAAAAACAGAAAATTATAAATGGAGTAAGTTGACAAGAAGCATAGATTTGAAATTCACAATGCATTACACATCAAATTGAACAAATTGAGTTCACAATCAGAGTTTAAAAGGCAAAAGAAGCATGTTTGTGATACAAGAACTAATTAAAAATATAAGAAAACTAGCAAAAAGGGAAAAGGTCAACTTAGACAAGAAGTGAATGTATGTGTCGTGATAGGGAAAAAAAGCCCAGCCAAAGCTTTGTTTCATTATTAAGCAAAACTCCCTACTTCAGAAATGTTTCCTCCTCTTGCCTTCTACGGTCAGGCATAATCTGGACTTCAAAAAGTGCATGACTAAAGTCAGGGAGAAATATCCTCCATAGGGTTTTTCCAACTGTTTACCCCTCTGACCTCTTTCATCTGCAGTGCAGACACAAAAGTCAGCAAAGATTTCACAATTTAAAAAGTAATTCATGTTAACAGTGTACATTTTTCCATCAGATTTTTATTTAGTTTATAGAGCTAAAATTCTTTAGATAATGCATTGAACATGACATCTTCTTTTGAGGTCTCTACCACAACCTCAACTATGGGTAGGACAAGGCAGCAAGTTCCGAATTCACATCAGTGGAGAATACAGGCCCAGTTTTTTTTACTCTCTCCACATTCTTGGGGTCAGTTTTGTGAACCTGCATGTTGCAGGCTGCAGCTATGATTGGTGATGGTAGAGGTGAACTTGACATCACTGGGTACTATTGCTAATACTCCCTGGACGATGCAAGAGAACTAGTCCAATTTTGTAGTTGCATATCACAGTTGCAAGAGAATTTGAATGGAATAATTTAACTCTGCTTTTTCAAAGTTCCAAGTCTCTGCTGCCAGATTTACTATCTGAGGTCAAGGAAAAGCACATCCCATATTTACTCATCATAGGCCCAAAGATCCTCAAAAATCTTTGGGCTTCCATAATTCAAGGGGTCATGTAACAAGATTTGTAATCATCAAAAATTCTCACTGTTGCCTGGTGCCCTTGTCAATTCAATTTATTCCTATCTTCAATCCACAACACCCAATATTAAATGCCGTTTTGCCTCCTGACTGTAACCCCAGTTTCTGTTTGCATATTAAATCACCACTTTCTGTAGCTATCACCAGGGTCCAACTAAATGCCAGTTAATCTGGTGAGAATTTGAGAGGCCAGATATATGATTAATAGTAGCTAAAATACCATCATCTCCGAGGAGGTGATGGCCTTGTTGTATTATCACTAGACTATTAATCCAGAAACTCAGCTGTTGTTCCAGGGACTGGGTTCGAGTCCCTGCCATGGCAGATGGTGATATTTGAATTCAGTTAAAAAATGTTATCTGGAATTAAGAATCTAATGACCATGAAACCATTGTCGAATGGCTGAAAACTCTTCTGGTTCACTAACAACCTTTTGGGAAGGAAATCTGTTGTCCTTATCTGATCTGGCCCACGTGATTCCAGAACCACAGCAATGTGGCTGACTCTCAACCATCCTTTGAACAAATGCAACTAGGGATGGGCAATAAATGCTGCAACATCCATGTCCCTTGAATTAATTAAAAATGTAGTTCCTTATTTTGCACAGGAATTATAGATCTTTGAGGGAAGGATCTCAACTTAAACTTCAGTTTTTAATGATGTATATTTTTCCTGAAGTTTGTACATTAAGCAGCATGCTGGCAGAATAGCTAGCACTGTTGCCTCTCAGTGCCAAATTCAATTCTGGTCTTGGGTGACTGTGTGGTATTTGCATATTCTCTCCATGTCTGACTGGGTGTCCCGATTTCTTCCCACAGTCCAAAAATGTGCAGGTTAGGTGGATTGGCCATGTTAAATTGCTCCTTAATGTCCAAGATGTATAGGTTAGATGGATTGGCCATGGTAAATGTGTGTGGGGTTACAGGAAATGGGCAGGGAAGAGGGCCTGAGTTAGATATTCCATCAAAAATCAGCATTGACTTGATGGACTGAATGGCCTCCTTCTGCACTGAAAGGCTTGACATTTTAAAAAGATTCATTCATTCATTCCATTTAAACACTTGCCCACTTTAGTTCAGCTGTGAGACTTTGTACTCAAGAAAATTTTATTTTAAATAAAACAGGGTTGGAGGTTTGAAGTAGAGGAAAAAGTGACAAATAGATGACATGAACGTATTGTAGCATTGTTGGTTCTGCCATCTTGGCCAACATGCTGGAAGGGAATTATTAAGGACCATTAGGTCAACTTTTTAGTTCCAATTTAAAAATCTGAGTTTCATTTTTAGTGCAAAACTGGATAAAAGGATAGGGGAACGAAAAAAAGAGTTTTTTTTAAATATAAATTTGTATATTAGAAGAAAGACCAATAGGAAAAACTGCCCCTTCTTCTGATTATCAATAAATTCAAGATAAAAAGAAAGAAATATGAAGGCAATGTAAGTGCATTTATTTACACAATTTATAAATGTCATGCTTACGTGACTCACTAAAACCTATGTAATCTCCATTTCTTTTGGATTAAAAGAAAATTTGCTTCCAGTTGCAGTTTGAGCCACTTAACTGGCACTATGTTGGTGCTATATACACAAGGGAAATATTATGATCTTGCTTTGTGAAAAATATTTGGAGTGTGACTTAAGTCTCCTTTTATTAGAGGACCAACAGAATGGCTCTGCAAGGGCTACACAGCTCCTGACCCTCATTACAAGCCTGAGATCAAATATGGACAAACAGCTGAACTCAAGAGATGAGGTGAGAGTGATTGTCCTTGGCATCAAGGTTGGATTTGACTGAATGTGGCACCAAGGAGCCTTAGTAAAACTGGAGTCAATGAGAAGCATGAGGAAAATCCTTCACTGATGGAGTCAAATCCAATACAAAGAAAAATGGTGTAATTATTATCTCGATCCTAGGACATCAGTGCTAGAGTTTCTCAGGCCAGTGTTCTAGGTCTGACCATCTTCAGCTGCTTCATCAATGATCTCTCTTCCATTATTGTCAAAACTGGGGATGTATGGCAGTGATTGCACAACATCCAGCACCATTTGTGATTCAGATACTGAAGCAGTCCATGTCCATATGCAGCAAATCTTCAGCTAGGGCTGATAAGTGGCAAGGAACATTCACATCACACAAGTGTCCAGCAAGGACCAAACAAGAGGATTAAACCATTGCCCCATGATAAGCAAGGGTATTAACATCGCTATATCCCCCACTAGAAACTTTCTGGGGATTACCACTGACCAGAAACCAAACTGGACGTGTCAGACAAACACTGTGGATACAAGAATAGTGTCCTCTGACAATGTCAAAAGTTGGGTGTTCCGTGGAGAATACTTCACCTAACTGTCCAAAGCCTGTCCACCATCAATTTGGCTCAAATCAGCAATGTGATGGAATATTCTCCATTTGCCTAATGATTACAATTCTAACAACACTCAAGAAGCTCAACATCATCTGAGACAAAGCAGCCTGCTTGATTCACACCCCATTCACCATTTAAATATTCACCCCTCCTACTATCAACATACAGTGACAGTAATGTGTACCAGCTACAAGATGCACTGTAACAAACTCATTAAAGCTTCTTTCACAGCGCCTTCCAAACCCACAACCTTGTAAGGACAAGGGGATGGTAACACTATCACTTCCAGGTTCCCCTCCAAGCCACACACCATTCTGTCTTGGAACAATGTTGGTTCCTTCACTGTCATTGAGTAAAGGTCCTGGAGTTCCCTCCCTAACAGCAGTGTGAGTATACCTACAGTAGTTCAAGAACATGATTCACCATCACTTTCTCAAGAGCAATCTGGAACAGGTAACAAATGCTGGCCTAGCCAAGCCATTGACTCACTGTGAAAGAGTAAAAAAGATAACAGATCCGATAGAGGCAGCAGAGAGACTTCAGTGGGGCATTCAGGGAGAAGTGAGAAGCGGAAGATCTGTGTCAAGGAGCAGTTAAGCCCGAAACTTTACACTGTTGTTTCCCATTCTTCCTCTTCCTCTGGCCAAAAGAAGGGCACAGACATTACAGGCCAAAAAGCGACGTGAAACCAATGCACATAGCTGATTGGAGGCCTAACTGAAAGCAGCAGCCTACGAGATCCGAATCAGCACCTCATTTTCAGCAGCACTGGGAGAACCTTCAGGACTACTTCCTATCAACATCAGGTTTTGACAAGAGAGAGGGGCTCCTGATTGGCTCTTTATAAGTCAAGTGACCCACATCCTTAACCCATTCTCTCGGGTTCGCAAGGGTAGAATCTGAGCTACATTTTAAGGTGAGAGTTTTATTTTATTTCCACACTTACTAGAGGGTAGCAAGCTAAACTTAACATTTATACCAAATCAGTACACTAATTTTAGTGTTATTCGTGAGAGCAGCAGCAGTAATTTTTAAGAGCCTGAATAGTTTTTAAATCCTCCCTCCCATCCATTGACTCTGTCCATACTTCCCACTGCCTCGGCAAAGCAACCAGCATAATTAAAGATCCTACATACCCCGGACATTCTCTCTTCTATCTTCTTTTCCGGAAAAAGATACAAAATTCTGAGATCACGTATCAACCGACTAAAGGACAGTTTCTTTTCTGCTGCCATTAGACTTTTGAATGGACCCACCTTGCATTAAGATGGGTCCATCCAAATAAGGGTGGCACAGCGGTTAGCACTGCTGCCTTACAGCGCCAGGGACCCAGGTTTGATTATTGACATGGGTCACTATCTGTAAGGAGTTTGCACGGGTTTCCTCCACGGTGCTCCGACTTCCTCCCACAGTTTAAAAGATATGCTGGTTAGGTGCATTAACCCGAACAGGTGCTGGAGTGTGGTGGCTAGGGATTTTCACAGTAACTTCATTGCCATGTTAATGTAAGCCTTACTTGTGACTAGTAATTAAATTTTACTTTTACTTTAAGTTGATCTTTCTCTACACACTAGCTATGACTGTTACACTACATTCTGCACTCTCTCGTTTCCTTCTTTATGCTTTGTCTGTAATAGCATGCAAGAAGCATTACATTTCACTGTATATTAATACATGTGACAATAATAAATCAAATCAAATAGTATTCAACTTTTAATCTAGCAACTAATAGGAGAGAGATATTAATTAGAGGGATAGTGTGCTATTCCTACGAGATGTGGGGTATCATGGATACTTCGGGGGAGGGGGTAGGATCAGTAAGTTTGCCAACGACACAAAGATTGGCTGGGTGGTTAACAGTGAGTTTGACTGTTTTCGGTTACAGGAAGCTATAAACAAGATGGTCAAATGGGTGAATGAGTAGCAGGTGGAATTCATCCCTGAAAAGTGAGAGTGGACGGACTAGGAAGTATAATCATGAAAGATCTGGCACTAGAAAGTTCTGAAGAACAAAAAGGACCTTGGCGTGTTTGTCCATACATCTGAGGACAGAAAGGCAGGTAAATAAGGTGGTGAAAAGGGCACACTTGCCTTTATTGGGGTATAGGTTACAAAGGCAGAGAGGTCATGACGGAGTTAAGACCACAACACCATAAGATATAGGAGCAGGATTAGGCCATTTAGCCCATCGAGTCTTCCCTGCCTTTCAATCATGGTTGATATTTTTCTCATCCCCATTCTTCTGTCTTTTCCCTATAACACCTTATTAATCAAGAACCTCTGTCTTAAAGATATTCAATGACCCGATCTCAACAGCCTTCTGCAGCAAACAGTTCCACAGGTTCACCACTCTAGCTGAAGAAATTCTTCGTCATCTCTTTAGCCTGAAGTTGTGCTCTCTGGTTCTAGTTTTCCTACTAGTGGAAACATCTTCTTTACGTCCACTCTATCCAGGCTTCACAGTATCTTGTAAGTTTCAATAAAATCCCCCTTCATCCTTCTAAACTCCAACAAGTACAGGCCCAGAGTCCACAACTGTTCCTCATACAACAAGCTCTTCGTTCTTCTGGACCTTTTCCAAGGCCAATACGTTCTTCCTTAGATAAGGAGCCCAAAACTGCTCACAATACTATAAATGGGGTCTGACCAAAGCCTTATACAGCCTCAGAAATACATCCCTGCTCTTGTATTCTGGCCCTCTTGACATGAATGCTACATTGCATTTGCCTAACTGCCAAATGAATCTGCATGTTAATCTTAAGAGAATCTTGAACAAGGACTCTCAAATCCCTTTGCATTTCTGATCTCCTAAACATTTCCTCAGTTAGAAAAAGAGAGTCTATGCTTCCACCACTCCTTCCAAAGTGCATAACCTCTCACTTTTCCACATTGTATTTCATCTGCCATTTCTTTGTCCAAGTCCTTCTGCAGCAATATGCTTTCTCAATATTACTAGTCCCTCTAGCTGTATAGAAGTTTCGTGAGACCACAGCTGGAGTACTGTGTGCAGTTCTGGTCACCACATCATAGGAAAGATGTGAACACACTGAAGAGGGCGCAGACAGGATTTATCAGGATGCTGCCTGGGACGGAATATTTAAGTTTTGAAGAGAGGTTGGATAAGTTTGGGTTGTTTTCATTAGAGCACAGAAAACTGAGGGGCGATCTGATTTAGGTGTTCAAGATTGAGGGACATCGACAGGTGGATAAGGAGCATCTGTTCTTCTTAGTTGAAGGGACAGTTACAACGGGACACAAATTAAAACTGAAAAATGAGAAACTTAAGGGGCACTTGAGAAAAAAATCTGTTTTCTCAGAGGACGGTGATGGTCTGGAATGTGCTGCCTGGAAGGGTGGAGGCGGCGGGATGCTTCACATCCTTTAAAAAGTACCTGGATGAGTACTTAGCACACCATAACATTCAAGGCTATAGACCAAGTGCTGGCAGGTGGGCAAGTCAGGGCATTACATACTTCAATGCAAACTCGATGGGCCAAAGGGCCTTTTTGCACTGTAGTATTCTGTAATTCGGATGTCCCCAAGGACTATATCTGACAAAAGTGCATCCAGTTGCAGATTCTTACTGAACACACAGAGTGTTTAAGCAGCAGCTGGAAGCACTAAGGAGCGCAGAATTAACAGAAATTGTTGTAGATAATAGCTACAGAGATGTGGTCACATTCAAAGTGCAAGAAGACATAAGTGACCGCCAGATGGGCTATGCAGTCAGCACAGGGATCCCCTATGGTTGCCCTCCTCTCTAACAAGTATGCCATTTTGGATATTGATGAAGAGTGAGGTCCATCAACAACACTGGCCAGAGCAAAGGCACCACAGATAGCCCTGCTACACAGACAGGGGGCTGCAAAGCATAACAAGATAGATAGAGAATTCAACAGTCAGGGGCAAGATATGTGCTTCAGTAGAAAATGGACTCCAGGATCGTAGCTTTCATCCCTGGGGCCAGAGTCCTGGATGTCACTGGGCTGATGCAAAACATCCTAAAACAGGAGGGAAATCAAACAGATGTCATTGTCCACACTGGCACGAATGACATGAGTGGAAAGTGTAGAGAGGTCCTGCAACAACAATTTAAGAAATTATGTAGAAGATTGACAAGTAATTTAGATACTGGATGACTTACCCACATGCAGGCCTCCAGCCTGACTTTGGAGATAATGGCCCATAGAGAGATGGTCTCCTCCAGCTTCTCATCAGGACAAATGATTTTATCTGGATATGGAGGCTCCGGGAAATTCACAGAGTTACATTCATAAGCAGCCAATGTCACTGAAGCAATATGTGGACCCTGAAAATAATGCACAAGAAATAAAGTTTTGTTACTCAAGAACAGATCTTCAATCCATTACTTTCAGAAATTCTAAAATCTGCTGAACCTCAACAATTTCCTTCTTTACGGAGGCCAATCCCCCTGCTAGAATGGTTAGATTTTCAACCCCAAAAGGGATCTTTTTTCCTTCAGCAAATTTCTGATCTCAATTGGGTTATCAACATGGTGAGCAGAATGATAGAGAGCAGGGGAAAAGGAAAACAGAGGGCATTCATTCCTAACCTAAGCAGCATAATGATGAAAACTGAGTGCATGAAACCCCACTTGCATTCATTCCTACTACGTGAAACTAGGCCTATAATAATCCTTGATTTTACGTACTTTTTCCTCAAACACTCAGCAAATGGAACTATATTCATTGCCAAGTTTCCTCCTTGCGACAGCAGCATTTTTTTTAAACAAAAACCATTCTGCAAAAATATAGGTTCTTGGTGAATGATTTACTGCTTGTTGTACTCAATGCATAGTTATAAATGAGCTACAATATATGGGGAATCCCCTCTCCTTTTTTGGCAATTACTCTGAACTGTACTTATTAAAAAGCAACCACTAAATAAATGGCTACTTTTGGAGGAAGCTGTAAAAGAGCAAAAATAAACAAACTTCCACTTATCTCACACCTTAGTTCCCAAGAACATGCAAATTTTTTGGGGGGAATTTCAGTCATCATTAGGCCTATGAAGTATACAATTTCAGCGTGTGATCCATAAACAAATAGTAAATGAATAACTAGAAAATGTGCTTTGGCAGTATTAGCTAAAATAGGAATATTGGCCAACATATTCAAAGAACAGTCTCCACATCAAACAACACCATGGCATCCTTTTTAGCCACTTGAATAAGCAAAGGGGACTTCAGTATGCCTCATCCAACAGATGGGACATCTGTATATATAACACCTCCCAGCTGAGATTATGCACTCAAGTTGTTGGAATGGAGACTTGTACCTAGAACATTTGACTCAAGAAAGGAATGCTGCCTAGTTGGCAAAGCAGAAATAATGGCAACACGTTTGAGGGAACTGAAAATTGCAAATGCATTGATAAGTACATTATCAGATAAGACTCAAAAACCTCGTATCTATTAGTAGAAATACTAAAACTTTATGTGTGTATGCTATCGTTAACAAGGATTTCTTATCTTTGCCTGAATTCAGTATTGTAAGTGATGCTGGTCCTTTTATGCACACATTTCAAAAACTATACTGATTGTCAATCTAAAGTCTGTATTAGTGGGGTTTGTGCTGGTAATCTCTTTCAGAAAACTGTAATAAACTGAGTCAAGTTTGGGAAAGCCAATTCCATTCATGATCTACATGAGCAAAGGGAAGAGGGAACGGATGATGCAAGATCAATTTTAACATTCCCCAACACACGAATTGTTCAGCTCTACTGGGATTCCAGTTTTTTGAACAAGATCAGAGCTGAAATGAAACAAGCCCAAATAAAAATTGCAAGAAGGCATTTCATAAGCCTATAACTATGTAGCATTAAACATAGTCATAAAACATTATAAAAACTTTTTGGAAGACATATAATCTGTTTTCATTTGTACTAATGCTCCTTACTCCCAACACACAAGTATCATGCAACCAGTAGTACCAAACACAAAGCTACCAGTTTTCCCAAGATTGGCTGTATTAAAGATGTGTTATTTTAAAAAACAGAGTTCAGTTTGCTATTCTCATCGAGTTTCAATTAGCACCACTGACACGAAGTGATAGAACATAATGTCAAAATTTCAGGGTAAACACCTTCAAGTTGTACTGGATAGATTGCTGACATTATGCCAGTCCTTGATGTATATACAGTAGCTAGTCATAAATATGGGCATTCCAATTTAGAGTTTGGTTCCTCATTTTATGCTGAACAGTGACTACACTGCACAATTATTCTTCAAATTAAAAAGATGGTGTTTAAAGCAGTTTTGGGGAAGCTCAGAGATGGGCTGCCAAAACAAAAGTGACAACTTAATTGTCACCCCCTCCAAAAAAAAAACAGTTGCTTGAAATGTTCATTCACAAGCAGTAACCACAAAGGGAGTCCTTTATTTAATAGAGTTTGCATAATTCCATGCATCTCACTTTCCTATATACACCTGGAGATGGGGAGATTTAAAAATAAAGCAAGCCAATTTCTGTCACTTTTCTGCATGAATCAATGTTCAATCGTTCTCAATCTGAATGCAGTCAGAGATTTATAGCATGGAAACAGACCCTTCGGCCCAACTTGTCCACACCATCCTTTTTTTTAAAAAAACCCCTGAACTAATCCCAATTGCCAGCATTTGGCCCATATCCCTCTATACCCATGTAACTGTCTAAATGTTTTTTAAGAGACAATTATACCCACCTCTACCAACATCTGGCAGTTTGTTCCAGGTACTCACCCCACCCACTGTGTGAAAAAATTGCCCCTCAGACACTTTTGCACCTCTCCTCTCTCACCTTAAACCTATGTCCTCTAGTTTTAGACTCCCCTACCTTGGGGCAAAGGTATTGACTATCTTGTTGATCTATGCCCCTCATTATTTTATAGACCTCTATAAGATTACCCCTCAACCTTCTACACTCCTGAGAAAAACGTCCTAGTCTACCCAGCTTCTCCTCATAACTCAAGTCCCAGTAGCATCCTAGTAAATCTTTTCTGCGCTCTTCCTAGTTTAATAATATCCTTTCTAAAATAGGGTCTACATGAAGTGCAAGACAATATAATTTAAAGAATTTTTCTTCTCTATCAATCCCTATTAAATTTTTGTATTTGGTTTAGAATAATTTTTTTCTCTCCAAGATATTTAAAACATTTTAGTTCTTGCCCAGTCTCTTCAACCAAGTACCAAACTGTCTACTATAGAGATCATCGTACGTGACATCAGTATACAAAAAGTGGTCTACCACATCAATTCTTGGCTTAAATTTTTTCCCTGGACAATCCAGTCATCACAATGGCAGAAGTCTCACATTTTCCCCCTTTTTGGAAAATAAATGTAACCAATATTTACATTTTACATTTGTTAGATCATTTATTGGCAATTTTCAAAAGACAAACATTTTTCTTTCTCATCAAGGACAATTCCAAAGTACTCATGGCTCTTATACTTGTGTCTGGAATCAGTCTGAAGATTATATATGACAAATTGTTTCTGAGGAAAAACGTAATTAAACTTGTGAACTGCAGCTTGTTAAAACAACTATAGATCATCTACCGAAGCAATATATGTAATAAGGAATTGTAATGTATCGATGTTACAAGTTTCTTAATTTTATCAACTGTAGAAACACATACCAACAAACCAAGTCCCAGATTTTGAATCTAATAGCCCTTTTTTTGTTCATCCACAAAAAAAAAGACCATTTTAATACCAAATGTTTACAATGTTATTAGTTAGGGACAGTTTAGTACTTTCGTCTTTCATGCAGAAAGCAGAGTTCAAACCCAATTCAGGGCTTGAGCACTGAAACTAGGCTGACACACCTTTACAGAATTTTCCTGCCATTCACATCCTGCCACTGCAAGCAAGGACAGAAAATTTAACACTCAGGCAAATCTCCATTCACTGCTACGGGACCAGAGAATCCTGTCAATGCGAATGGCCAGAAAATTCCGGCCATGCTCTTTTGTCCACCCTTCCATGGCCATATGTTCCATTCCAATTTTGCATCCACCCATTATAGCACTTATGCCAACCCATGCCCCCACAAGCACCATTTGCCCTGACACCTACCACGCCAACTTATCTAGTATCCACCTTGGGAAGACCTCAGAATTCATGATGAGATTAAGTAAAGTTCCAAATGCCTATTGCAAATGTTTTTTTTAGAATCACTCCCTTTCATAAAAACCTATTCACTACATTTACATTCCTTCAATTATATTAACCCTTATAGCAAACATTTCAATTAATTGCACGATTATAAAAACAAGCATTCAAATTCATAACCCCCCTCCTCCACTTCAAAGAGTCCCTAAATACAATCAAATAATGAAATAAGTACTAAATTGTAATAATGGACAGCTATGAAATCAGTCATGTAGCACTAATCCATTAAGTGGTAACCCCAAGGCTCATATCAATAAATGAAGTGAAATGCCATATAAAACAATAATTTTCTTTAAGAATCCAAGCAGTTTTATTCAAAAAGTTAAAGGGCAGGAGTTTAAAATGCCTTAACGGCTTCATCTCAACATTTTTGAGAGCTGGTTTTGACAACTCCCCTTTGCAATTCATCTTGAGACTTTTGATAAATTGTTTTTGACAGCTCCAAAGAAGTTGTGCACTTTTTTTTTTACACTTATTCATACCTACCTATTGCAATCACAAAGGTCATTTGACTGCGTCCAAAGGTGCTCAGAACCATATCCGAAAGGATAGCTCATATCTCCAAAAGGATACCATGGCTATTCAAATAGATCTACAAAATTCAGTCTTGCTTTTACCAGATCAAATATGTACATGTTTGGTTTCAGACATCTCAGACACCAAAATCATACTTGAATGTACGATTTTCATGGGGGGGAGGGGTAGTATTTGCCTCCACATAATACGCATTGGCTCATTCTTGCCCCCACAAAACTGGTGGGTGATGTGCTCAGGACTTCGAGATTTGTGCCTCTTCTGTCATTTTCACAATGACGGAGAAGCTCTCCAAATGTTGCAAAAATCCAGCCCCGAGGGCGTGGCTTGTTTTTTTTTTAAAAGAGAAAGGCCTACTTTTAGTGACTTTTTTCCCCTCTTGGAGTATTATCCAAGTGATATGTGTTTTGCTTATTTGCCATATCAAAACGTACCACTTCACATTTATGTTGAAATTCATTCAGACCAATTCCAAGTTTAACAATGTCTCCCTGTATTCTATTATTATTTGATGAGCAACTTATTAAAAAGTTTATTTGTTTCTCCTGCTCAAAGTCTTTGCTTAACACTTAAAAACACAAGTCACATTAGTACTACTCAGATTAGATCTGAGAACGGAAGTAAAGGGCACCAAACCTCAGATTGAAAATCATTCACAGCTTCTCGCAAAACGTTAAGGTTTGAAACACGAGACTCAAATCCTTGCAAGTCCCAGCCAATGTTTTTAGGGTAGCACATTATCAGGTTCCTCTGAAGTAAATTTGCACACCACCAGAGGTAATTTCTAAAAGCTTATAGTAGTTCATTGTGAAATATATCAAGAGTTGGTGATCTTGGATTCAAGATCACCAGCACCATTGACCCTTGATAATTTCTTCAACAGATCAAAGTGAAAACAGCTAGCATACCACATTCAATTGTTACAAAATTGGCTCAAGAGCCCACTAATCCTTGGGTATAAATGAAGTACACGCAAGAGGCAGTCGACTCTAACTTATAACAGATGGACAATCATATTTCTCTTATATTTGCACTATGGAAACATTATAAACAAAACAAGCCACATGTTTTGTGGTTTACCATCAAGTTATTGGCAAGAGCTTAACTCCGTTCACAACATAGTATTCAGGGTTTAAATGCTCAACTATTTTGCAGTTTGACAGAAATTGTATCACTATATTTTTCATTTTTTTTAAAAACAATTCTTTCAACATCTGGGTTCCTTCATTTAAGCTGGAAAAGAGTTGAGAAGGCTGCTGGAAGGGAAGACCAAAAAAGTACTCGAGAATCCAATTTCACAAAACAAAAGTGCATGACAAGCGCCACATGATCCAACATGATCTATTCTATTGTTTGTGAATTTCAATGATTGAGCAATCCACAGGCTTTGGGTCCATGAGTCAGAATGAAATGGATGCTGCAATCAGTATTTTATGTTTCTTCTCCCATTCCTATCCATTAGTCATTAATTTTCTTCATTCTTCCATCTTTGACAGAGAATGTTGCCTTCCCCAATTTTCCTAAAGCTACAATTTTCTTTTCCTCAATGTTCCACCTCCCAGAAGGGTGAAATGGCTTTTCACAAAATCTGGATGTTTTTCAAAAAACTCAAACTTATGAGCTTTATCCTCTGTAAAAAATCCAACTCTGGTTGCAATAAAGTTAGGCAAGCATGGACATGTACTGAAGACTCCAGTGGGAAATTTCTTGAATACAACTTCAGACCCAAACAACTTGTAAGCTTTGCAATTTCACCAACTCAAACTTATTTTTAATCATTGACAGCCATAATCTTTGATGAACAAAACTGCTACTCATCTGAAAGACATCAGATTTCTCACTGAAAATTTCAAATATTTTATAACATGTTGGAGACATATCTCGAATTGAGAGTTCATGTGCCACAGTACTGCGAAGAGTGAAAAGCAGATTACAAAGGGAGAATACTTCAGCTATCATTGTGATTTACAAAATTCCCCATCATGGTCTTCAACACAGTTCCATGCTTGTTGAAGTCTATTGCTACCAGAGTTGGATTTTTTTCCCCCCCACTGAAAAACCTCAAAATTTCAATTAAAAAAGACTTTTCAGACTTCAGGAAGAGCCATTTCATTCTTTCGAGAGGTAGACCATAAAGAAAGAGATCAATTGTAGCTTCAAGGGAAATTGGGGAAAGCAACTTACAAAAAAAAAGACTGTAACTGCTCTTCTGCAATGAGTATTAGGCCCCTCTTCCCACATACCATGACTCATTCTGTACATATTCCTGTGGTCAACAAATTTCTACAGCTGCAGAGAACAGCACCCACCCAGCGAACTGAGAACAGAAAGATTAATCTAACTAGAGATAAAGTACCAACCACAATTGAACTAGACTAAAACTCAACAAAGTAACTCTCAATCATGAACCAGAAACCAGTCTCAATTATGTCTCCACTTTATTGTAATGATGTGATGGGCAACAAAGATTTTTTTAAATGAATGTGTCTGAGTGAAGTATTCAAATAAGTATCGAGACAACAGTCTTAACAGGTTTACATCTGGGTTTCATGATAGCAGTCCCACACAGTGGGATTATCTGCAGCTGTTGATATTAAAAAGTTAACATTTGCAAAAAAGTCATTTTTATGAAAAGCCTTAATCCAGCTCTTAAAAAATATTATCCTTAGAGCACTAAAAATGCAATGGGATGAACCTGGATTTGAATGCAATTTGGAATAATGGGATGAGGCATTTTCAATGGACCAGCTATAATGGTCTCAAGTAAGGTATACCTGTGATTTTGATCTTTGTGTGTCAGTCTCATTGATCATTTATATACCAGTAAATGATACTGGTACATCATACCAGAAAAGGTGATTTTCACAATAACTTCATTGCAATGTTAATATAAGCCTAATTGTGACACTAATAAATAACAAAAAAAGTTTAAATCAGTGTTCCCATTAAGCAGCATAAACCCCATATCATAATAGAATTTTTTGGCCTGATTTAAGAGTCAGATTTTGCTGTACTTATAGCCAGACATCAAATGACATTAGCCTTTAGTTGACTTGTTCAAATACCTAAAAAGGTTTAAAATTATGTTGTGTAGCAAATTGCTAGAGATGCAATCTGACAGCAAGGGCAACACTACACATGGGAAAACAATTGGAGCCACAGGATGACAGGTGCCTTGAACCTAATGGCTAGCATACTACAATCTTAAAGGCACAGCTGCAGAGATAGCAGATGCATTATTTGTTATGCTTTCCAAAATTTTGTAGTCTGGAAAGGTCCATGCATAGTGGAAAACTGCAAGACGTAACGCACTAATTCAATTCTCTTTCTTCCAGCGGGGTTCAGCCACCTGTTTCTCAACAGTGGGAGCACGATTAAACCAGGTGTGGGGGAACATGCTAAAGTACCTAAAAACGTCAGTCCCACTGAGGGATGGAAATTGTGATTTCCATATTGTACTAAGCTCTGTGGTTCTATTTCCAGCATTCATTACGCCAAAAAGACTTGGTTCCAGAGATGTATGGAGGCATTTGTGCACTACAGAAAGCCCGTGAAATGGCCCCCTGTGATGTCTTTTGCTATGCCTCGCTCCTTAAGCGGCACAGCGGACTGGGAGAATTGCCGCCATCATCAGAGAGTAGAAGGAGCTTATTCTATATTTTGCTAATGTTATAAATACCTTGTTTATGGCAATGCTTTAGAAGTTTTGGGAAGGTTAATGTTAACAGTAGAAAATGAATAAATGCAACCAAAGCAGCTTTAAAACTATTTCACTTAAAATTGTTATGGCCATATTGACTTAAGGGGTTAACAGCTAACAAAATATGATAAAACAGGTGGACTTACTTAACTGGAGAATTGGAGACAAGGGACATAATTTTCCTGTCCTGCCTGCCATGGGAATCGTAGCAGGCAGGGCAGACCATACAAAGGTCAGTTGACCTTGGGCAGGATTTTCCGGTCTTAGGGTAAGTGCTGTTGGAATATCCCACCTAAGGTGTCAACATTGCTTGCATAGAAATGTAGCCCAGAAACGTAGCGGCTTTATTTGGGGAGTTAAAACTTCACTTTATTTGAAAGTATTCACTGGACTCTGGAAGGCTGTATCATGGACATGGCTGAACGTAAGGTTGTAGAGTTTCAATTTATTGGTATTTTTGCTGGGGAAGTGAGTTTCCTGCAGCAGTGGAAAGGCCATATCAAAAAGGTGCTACTGTTAGCAGGCCCATGACTGTCAGAGTGTTACCGTTAGATTTCTTCTGTATAGTTAAGGCAGAGGAGAATTTCCAGGAGCCATTTGATAGCTCAGTGCAATTAGGACTCGGAAGTCCTATGGAGCTGAAAAGCTGGTAGAAGGCCACTGGCTCTATGCTGGAAAGGGCTAGGGCTCAGAAGCAGTCTTGGGAACCATTTATAGTTTGATGTAGCTGGGGAGATTGGAGCGTAGTGCAATCCAGTTACAGTGCCAATCCAGTTTAGCTGAAATTTATGCAAGCTGAAACTGCAGTGCAGGCTTGGAAATCTAGGGGAATAGAATCTCAGGAGACAAAATTAAAGCTCTGGAAGTTGAGCAGAGACAAAGTGAGCCGCTTTGAGAGAATTCAAATGTTTGTAGCCCCTTCTTTGTTAAGTCTGCTTTCAAACAATTGTCCTGATTAATCAGCAATTCCTTCTCCTGTTCCCTGTGATACTTGAAGTTATAACTGATCATTTTTTTGTATAACTTGTTTCTACAAATTTATGATTTAAACATTTCAATTCTTTTATGGGCTTTACATGCTTTGATGACACTTGAGTTCTCATTATTCACATTTCTTTTTCAAATGCCTCTTTTATACGTGAAAATTAATTCTCTACAATGGTCCATGTTTTCCTCAGTAAAGTACAAAAAACATTTTTGAGACTTCCACAAAGTTCCATGCTGAGATGGTGGCATAGCAATACTATCACTGGACGAGTATTCCAGACCTTCAGGGTGATGCTCAAGGACACAGGGTCAAATCCCGTCAAGGTAGATGGCGAAATCCAATAAAAATCTGCAATTAAGTGTAATGCTTTCCATGAAACCATTGTTAATGGTCAAAAAAACCCATCCGCTCATTAATATTCTTTAGGACTTTGAACGTTAGCTTCATTCAATCCTGATGTATACGATCTGTGCTGTGTTCCTGGAAGATTCTGGCTAAATCTTAACTATGGTGAGCCGAGTGAAGTCATGAAAATCCTTGTTTGATCGAGGTGGTCGGATATGATCAGGGTGGAGCCCTGTTCACAGTGATGGTTTCGCTAGTGAGCAAGTCAGCAATGTTGTTGGCCTTGAGGCTGCCATTGTGAGTGAAGTTGTGGATGATGGTCTTGGCACCCCAGCACAAATTATTGATGCTCACATTGATGAGCTGTGAGATATCTTAAAGAGAATGGGTGAAGCAGAGAAGAGAATTCTGTCTGTTGAGGGTCCCTGGTTGTGGCTCAACTTCAGTCTTTTCAAACCTTGCTACAAGTCAAACATCCTGGTTGATTTGGAGAGATGGGGGCCATGTGCCCAGTCTCTGGAGGGGAGCCAAGTGAGAATGAATTTCCAACCAAATTTGAGATCTGTCTGCCATGTTTTCACAATCTTGATTTGCAGGCTGGGCATTAAGTTTGATGGAGCAGAGTGTATCTGGTCTTGAAGTTGGAGGTTGGTTGAAGACTCCCACCACTGACATTATATTGTCTTGAGCTTGGTATTCATGAAGAAAGGTTGGAGGTGTCTGGACAGGATGCATTTTATCCATTCCCGGGATTCTCTTTACCGGGGCATCATGACAACAACATGGTAGAAGTATTGAAGTTTCAGTCAAACTCTAGATGGATTCTATATGTTGTGCAATGATCCTGTCATGGCTTTGGCCATGGATGGTTATATTATCATCAATCCTGAATTTTGATCTCTTGAGATTATACTCCTGATTTTGTAATATACTCTCTCACCCTGACAAGATTTATGATATACAAGCACAAAGGTGTTTTGTCACCTCTTTTCCTGCAAATCTCAAGATTCATTAATCCTGGATTGTACCTTGTAATTATATCCTTGCATTGATCCTACACTGTGCCTTTGTTATACTACAAAGAAGAAGAACAACAAAGAACAAAACAGCATGGGAAACAGGCCCTTCGGCCCAACGAGCCCATGCCGCCACCCCGATGTTCCCACCTCTACCCATGATCCCTGTCTATGTTTATAGATCTATGGATTAAAAACCAAATTTGAGACAATTTAGGGAGAATTTGTTTTGCCAATTAGCCTAAGAGCACATCTTTGGGATGTGGGAGGAAACCGGAGCACCCGGAGAAAACCCACGCAAGCACGGGGAGAATGCGCAAACTCCCACAGACACAGGCCCAAATCCATGTACCTGCACAGCACAGCGATAGTCACTGAGCTGTCGTGTTGCCCATCAAATGGTCCAGGTCAAGCGTACACTAACAACGTGAAGTACTAGGATACTCTCGAAAAAAAATCCAAGAGCAGCCCTCTCACGACCCATCGCGTGTATACCCCTTGTTAGACAACAAGGTGGACCAAAGCACCTGTAGGATAAAAACAAGTACATCAATATCATCGTCTATTTACACACTTCCCAGGGACTCCCAAGGCTCATGATCCCTATTTTAAATCAGTTTTCTATACCCCTCCATTCCCATTCTGTTCATGTGCCCATCTAAGTATTTCTTAAATAACTCCACAGTACCTGCTGCCACCACTTTACTTGGCAGTGCATTCCATACCCCCACCAGGCTCTGTGTGAAAAAACTCCCTCTAGCATCCAAATTATATCTTACCCTCCTCATCCTAAGCCCGTGACCCCTCATGCTATTCCAGTCCATCCTAGGAAAAAGCTTTTACTCTATCTATATCCCTCATAATCTTGTACACCTCTAAGTCTACATCTTTCTAAGGAAAGCAGTCTTAATTTGCCTAACCTCTCCTCGTAACTCAGACCTTCCATACCAGGCAGCATCCTGGTAAACCTCCTCTGCACTCTCTCCAGACTCTCCACGTCCTTCCGGTAGTAAGGCGACCAGAACTGGACGCAGTATTCCAAATGAGGTCTAACCAACGTTTTACACAACTGCAACATTAAAGGTCAGCTCTTGTACTCTATACCCCTTCCTATAAAGGCTATATGCTTTCTTCACAACCTTCTCCACTTGCTCTTCCACCTTCAGAGACTTGTTCACCTGCACCCCCAGGTCCCTCTGCGTTTCTATACTCTTAATAGGTCTACCCTTTATCATATACCTCCCCACTACATTCTTTCTCCCGAAATGCATCACCTCACATTTATCAGGATTGAATTCCATCTGCCATCTATCTGCCCAAGCTACCAGCCTATCTATGTCCTGCTGCATTGCCTGACAATGCTCCTCACTATCTGCAAGTCCAGCCATCTTTGTATCGTCTGCAAACTTGATCACTCCACTTACTCTCTCTTCCACTTACTGAAAGGGGCAATCCTGTGACTGAGCTAGGAGGTAAATTTCAGATTATTCTGTTTAGATTAGTCTATGTTCATCCTTGAATGTTTCCCTGTAATTTCATCTGTTAATTGATCCTGTTATATCTTCTATCACATTGATTGGGGCAATCCTCTGAGTGAGCATGAAGACAAATTTTTGTTTGTTATGCATATATCCTGGTGAACGCAGAGAAATCCACTTACTAGATCTCTGTGATTTTTATCCGTCTTTACATCATTTAATCCTGGCATGAGTAGTGGTGGACATTTTCACCTTTCCTATACCACAATTACGGTAAAAATGAGTTGCATCTTTGCAGAGAGGTCAGAAAGTGGTTTAACAAGGAGGTAGTGGGTACGATCCTATGAGTGTTCACAGCAAGTGAGGAAAACTCCCCTTGAACTTATAGGCTTGTTTTTTTGGTATTTCAGTTGTTTTTAGGTTATAGACTCTCCAATTAACTCCATTATGGTATAGACAGACTGTATATCCTGGGAAAAGACACATTGTATTGTTGGCCCTCCATGGTGGAAAGTATCCTTCAGTGCATGCTAACTGCAGTGAAAGAATCCTAGGTGGTTAAACCACCATTTTGGCTGTGCTACCATCTTGTATATTTTATGGTTGAATAGCAAAAGCAGTAACTTCTTTGAACATTTATTTTCCATAAGTTTGGTGGCTCTGTCGCCATTATCTTTGAGATTGAGTGTTCACCACTGAGTCAATTGAGTCTGTATCCTGTAATCTTGATATTTTCCCATCTTACCATAAATCCTTTTATTACTTGTATAACGGGAGACTTTGGATAAAATGAATAATCCAAACCAAATGCGTTGGTATTTCCTGCCTCTTTCTACACAACCTTCTCCACTTGCTCTGCCACCTTCAGAGACTTGTTCACCTGCACCCCCAGGTCCCATATATTTG
Organism: Sphyrna mokarran; assembly: GCA_024679065.1. NCBI lineage: Eukaryota > Metazoa > Chordata > Chondrichthyes > Carcharhiniformes > Carcharhinidae > Sphyrna > Sphyrna mokarran. The sequence continues at coordinate 7,382,489 of JAGIQG010000022.1, forward strand.
TTTGAAATGATCTTGCTAATCAACTAGTCTTTGAAAGTTGTGGGGTCATTTGTAAAAAAGAAAAAAATCTTTAATAACAATATAATTTTTTTTTAAATTGTGGAAGGATGAAAAGAGAAGCCCAAGATTTGCAGAATTTTGCAAACAAATCAGCAAATGGCAAATACACATTTTACCAAAAAAAGGTAACACACTGATTGGAAAACTCTGGGATGAACTCAGTTTCAGAAAACCAACACATGACAACTTAAGAGAATCTGAAAGTAATGAAATAATGAAAGGCTGGGTATATAGACAGAACAACAGAATACAAGTCTTCCAAAAGGCATTTGATACAGTGCTGCACAACAAACTTATGAGGAAAGTTATAGCTCATGGAATAAAAGGGATATTAGAAATGTGGATACAAAATTGGCTGAGTAATAGGAAATTGTGCACAATAGTGGGCAGCAGAGTGGATAGCATTGTAGCCTGACAGTGCTGGGAACCTGGGTTGAATTCCATTCTTGGATTACCTTGTGGAGTTTGCATGTTGCTCCCATATCTGTGTGGGTTTTCTCCAGGTGCTCCGCTTTCCTCCCAAAGTCCAAAGATGTGCAAGTTAGGGTGACTAACCCCATGCTAAATTGCCCCTTAGTTTCCCAGGATGTGTGGGTTAAGCAGATTAGTAAATTAAATGTGGGATTACAGGGATAGAGTCCGGATAGGATGGTCAGTCGGTGAGTCAGTGCAGACTCAAATGGGCCAGACGGCATCCTTCTACACTACTGGGATTCTGTGACTCTAGGATTCTATAATAATTAATGGATATTTCTCAGGCTGGAAAGAATTTTTTGATGAAGTTCCTCAGATCACCATTGGGACCCTTACATTTCCTGATATAAAATTAATGATCTTGATACGTAGGAAACAATTTCAGAATTTGCAGATGAGATTAGACTTGGAACATTGTAAATTGTGAGGGGGGGTAGTGTAGAACTTCAGAAGGACATACACAATTTGGTGGAATGGGCGAGTAGGTGAGAAATGAAGTTCAATGCAGAGAACCAGCAGAACTTGGACAGACAATATGAAATACGGCACAATTCTTAAGGGGGTACAGGAACAAAGGGATCTGGGTATATATGCAGATCATTAAAGGTGGCAGGTCAGATGATGAGAGCAGTTAATAATACAGACAATACCCTGAGCTTTATTAATTTGGTCAGAGAGCAATGAAGTAATACTGAACTTATACTAGCTAGACTTCAGCTGAAGATTTGTGTACAGTTCTATGCACCACATAAAGGAAGGGAATGAAAGCATTTGAGAAAGCAGAAGCGACTTACAAGAATGATTTGGAATGAGAAATTTCAGTTATGAGGATAGATTGGAATGGCTTAGAACTGTTCTCCTTGGAGAGAAGCAGCTAACAGAAGGTTTGAAAGAAATGTTCAAAATCATGAGGAAGCTAGGAAGAGTAGATAAAGAGAAATTATTCCTGGTCTGAAAAAGATGGAGAATGAGAAGCCTCAGAATTCAAGTGATTTTCAAAGAAGCAAATGGAATTTGAGAAAAACTTTGGAATGCGCTGTCTGGAAGTGTGGGGGGAGGCAGGTTCAATCAAGGCAGTCAAGAGGCCATTAGATGATTATTTGAAAAAAAAAATTCAGCCTTATGGGAAAAAGCAGAAGAATGGCACCAAGTCATATTGCCCTTTCAAAGTGCCAGTGCAGTCACAATGAGCTGAATGGTCTCCTTCTACATCATGGCAATTCTGTGATTCATTAATTACACTATTACTTTACAATGCATTGGCCAAACCACTCGGTGTATTATATTCAATTCTGGTCAGCACACCAGAAAAAGGATGCAAATGCACATGAAAGATTTCAACAAAAAAAATTCCAAGTATAAAAGGGATGAGTTATAAGTAGGATTAAGGAACCCTGAGCTTTACAGAAAAGAATTGAATGGCAGGCGGGGGGGGGAGACAGAAAGACTTAGTGGAATATAAAATACTAAGCTGCTTAGAAAAATACAGCATATTGCTTCAAAGAAAACAAGCCAGCAGAATGATAAAAAGTTTACAGAAAATATAAATTTGAAACTGGTTTAAGGAAGAATTTCTTCACAAAATTGAAAAGTCACACTAGAGAAAGGGTATTCATGCAACTGAGACATTTCGACAAAAAGGATTGCAAATGTGAAAGAGATGAGTTGAGTTAAGAGTAGGCTTAATATTGAAAAATCCATCAGGCAGAATAAAAGAATGTTCAAAATTCATCTGCACGTTCAATTGGGAGTATAATAGCATTCGAGAGATAAACAATATTGAGCCAAAAGAAGCTTTTGTGCCATGTACCAAATTCAACTACAACAGGTCAGTCATACTTACAAATTAAGGACAAAAGAAAATGGAGGAGGAAGCTTGTTAATAAGAGGAGCAGTCAGACTTTAGAACAGATTATTGGCAGTGGGGTAGGCTGAAACAAGAAAGCTTACTAAGTTTTAAGGAGGAACTAGACAGGTTCTTGCCGACAAGTGAAATTGAGTTATAAGAAATGCATCAAGAGAAGACTGTGTGTAGATGGATCAAATGTTCTCTATTAAGTTAGAGTGCAAAGCATATTTTCTTCCTAGTTCTTTTTGCTAACACTGGGTATTAAAGGGAAAAATGTCTCTCACCTTAAGCATAAACTACACACAAGAACACTTAAAACCCAAATGCCAGTTTCCTTTCATATACCCATTTGTAAAACTACAACACATTTTCAGATGCACAGGAGATTCCTCATTCCAGGGAACAATAAGAAACTTTATACTCTAGAAACTTCAATAATAGCTAAACTTGGAAGCTGGGTGATACAATGCAATAGAATATCTGTGGGACCTGCGTTTGAAACTTGCCCAGCTTGGAGAGGGGAGGCCTGGCTTTCCATCCCAAACGGAAACATTCTCAGTTAAGAGTGTTCATAACTGCCCCAACCCAAGAACAAATGAAAATAGTTTCCTGACACAAAGATTTCCATAACTTATCATGGCAGGATACTATCAGTAATGGGAATTGTGTAGTGAAATTAATGGTATTCCATAGATGTTCAGGATTGAACTATTTTAACAAGGCAGAGGAGTAAATGCATTGCTCAATCTCTTATGAATTTTAATGTACTTGGCACAGTCAAAGCTCAGAAATAATCATATAAGTACCCTGTTTAACACAGGGAAACTTCCCGAGGTGGTTCACAGAAAGCAAAGAAATAAAATGGAGGCTAACAAAAAGGGATAGAGCCAGTTATGTCAGTAGGCTAGCGTGTGATACTAAATAAAGGCAATGACACGAGCTCCTAAAAACTAAGGTAGATATTGGAGTCTGCATCTTCTATTTGTCCAAATGTTATATCAGCACATCTGAGAGTGTGTGCATGCATTCATTCAAACTGGAGATACACATTTCTACTTTTAATTTTCTGTACGCTCAATACATATTAATTACTGACCAAGAGCATGATTGTTACAAATCTTACTCTAAAGGTGATTTTTCCTTTAAATTCCACACATACAAATGAAAAACAGACAAGTCCATGAACATTATGTGCTCCCTGCAACTGAACAAGAATATGTTTTAAACTGATCCCAGTTTCCAAGCCACCAATGCCTGTTAATGCAGCAGCACCAATATTCACAAAGCTTATAACATCTAGGATTCCAAGTGTAATTCACACCAAGGTTCCTAAGTGATGACATAATAAGCAACCAAGTAGCATACCTTAATGCCATCATTTCTCTTTAGGATCAGCCTCAAGGGTTGGTATAACCAAAAACCGAGTAAAACTCAATGAATGAGCATTTATGCCACGTTGGGATTTGAAGCCATGTCCCCAGTGTGTTAGCATGGGCCTCTGGATTATTAGTCCAGTGACATTATTACAACCTCCCCAAATGTAACAAGTCCTAATATGTAAATAAATGATATTTGCAATAAGAGTTTTTTTTTAAAAAGGGGCACCAAAAAATATCACACATAGGATAAAACAAGCATTAGGCTGCTTGCAATCTTCAGATGTCCTCTCCTCTCCCAATCATTGGCACGTTTAAATCCATCTCTTGATATTTTAATGAAAGCACTTTGAAGTGGGGCTTCAAACACTTATATGTTCCAAGAGTAACTGAAATCTAAAGCAAATGTTTCAGGATTTCACTGAGGGACAGAAGGAAAATATTTGCTTTGTTTTATTATTATCACATGGATTGGGATAGTGTAAAAAGTGTTCCTCTTGCGCTATAGAGTCAAAATACACTGTTTGTAGTGTACACAGGGGAGAAGGAAAGGAGTGGGTGCAGAATATAACGTTACAGTCAAAGCTAGGGTGCAGAGAAAGCAGGCAGTGACCTTCTGAAGCAAGCAAGGAGAAAAAAAATGTGACTCCCCATTCAAGTGCACCAATCGTATCAAATTAAACTTGCTGAAAGAGAACTTCAATTTCAGCATGTTTTGAAGACAACTGCTGTTCTCAAGGTCCAAACCCTGAGTAAGCAAGCATTGAGGAATCAATTTTGCAACAAGATGAAATTTTAATTAAAAATTTAAACTTTTGGTTTCCAACTAAATGAATGATTCATTTTAATTCACTACTTAAACATTCAATACTGACCATAGGACTGTTGTCACAATATTGTAAAACCTCACACAATCTCATTGATAAAGTAATTTCAGAATGTTAATGGTCATTTGCCTGAGCTAATCAGATTTCAAATTTGAAGGAAGCATGAGAAATTAAGCGCTTCAGAGATTGGGAGAATACAACCAGGATGTTTACCTCCACAAAGCTATTAACTCAGCACTCCATTTCACAAGGTAAAGCAGCCACAGTGAAATCTGAACCTGCTGCATGCACACACTTGGTCTTTCATCACAGCCGTACCTAACTAGTGTCTATTAAATATCAATACCAAACCAAACTGGAAAAGCAAAAAAATTCACAGATCAATTCCACAGATGGTGGTCTCAATTTTGTAATGTTGAAAATAATCTTGTCAGCTAGTCACATTTGGGTTATCCTGCAGAAACTGTAAATTCCCATCCTCCTGACTTCTGTGCAAACAAGCCATTGGCACAAAGCCAGTTCCTAGTCACGACATGCCGCATGACATGTAATGATAAAACAGCACCCTAGTATCACCCAAAACTACCACACTTGCATATTTCAGTTCCATTTGGAGAATTAGCCTACGCAATGTTCAGTCTTTTAACAAATCTGTAGAACAAACCTAGTCAAATACCCTTGCATTATTGAGTAGAGTTTCTACTGTGCCTGTAAAACACCTGTTCAGAGCTGTTCTTGGTAGACTTATGAAAAGTTTCTCTCTCCTCATCGTGTTGGTTTTGGTGTAGAGTTTTGACCTCTTAGAATCATCGAATGGTCACAATATAGGTGGTATTCATTTGGCCTAATCTATTGCGCTAGCCACTGAAGAAGAAATTTGCCTAATGCCACTCAACTGCCTTTCCCTCACAGTCCAGCTCAAAATCTTCAGAAAAGTAGAGTTGAGACTACGTGGACAGTCACAGCGGTGAAACCACCTCAATCCCTAGCATGAGGATTTGGAACTTCATAGCAGAACCCTAGCATACTTTTTATTTTACATAAAGGATTCTTAGTAAAGGGTAGTAGCTATTTCTGTTTAAGCAGCATAGCACATGGCGAATTGGGAACAGATGTGGAGTATTATATTTTTAATTAACAAATTTCAGTGTGACCACAATATGCCTGTCTGCACGGCATAGCATATTGAAGCGTTTTTGTGCATTTGCTGGTAAAGCGGTACAATGAAAAGCAAAGTGTGCGAGTACTTCTTGTTCTGAGTAAGTGTTTTGCTTCCTTGGTTACTGAATGGTGGTAATGTTTGTTAAGTAAATATACACGTGTAGCACATTAACCTGTATTGTGTGAGTGTATGTAAGGTGGTTTGTAGTGAAATGCTACACACATATAGCTAATTAATGATTTCTATTGGACAAGGATACTTGACAATCATATTTTGTTTACTTATCAACAGTGTAGTTAAATATTAATAAAAATGTTCCATTAAAGTTTCATTCGAAACATTAAATATTCAAACAAACATTAATGGTCCTTCTATTCCATTGCTCATGCCAAGTCAGAATATATCCTGTTTTATAACATCAGTAACTATTATAGCATCAGAAAGAAAAAAAACAAAGATTAAATTTTGGATAGAGATCTGAATGGTTCTGGTGAAGAGACACATCACCATCTCAGATTTAGCTCTTCAGATATTAAGAGACTTACTTTGTGTTTCCAGTACTTTTTTTTCATAACACCCTAACATGGCACTTCTGAAGGGCTGAGAGTAAAAGTAATAAATATGGTCTGGAGAGAAAAATCACATTTCAGATCACTTTTGTGCACCTGGATTTAAAGCAATGCTGGTTCAGAGCTGGGAACCAGCAGTTTGCACATTCAACCATTTACTGCTTGAAAACTTAAAACAGGTGATTAACTTGTATTTAAAGTGGGGAACTTTTTTCTTCCTCAAATATGCAAAGTTGGGGTTATTTAGGTCTGAGTTATCAGTCCATAATCATTTGGAGAATAGATGCCACCTAGTGTAGTAAATGGACTAAGTTTTTCACAAGAGAGAATTTGGTCAGTCTGAATGCTTACAAGCTCAAGTTGGGAGTTTCTAAATCACACTCTTATATATTTCATCTTTTCTCACAAAAATTGGTATCATGTCTGATCCCAACTTCAGCTTTTGACTACTGAGCTGTGCCATCACCAAGATCACTTATTTTCACCTCCATAATGTTGCCCAATTCTGCCTTTGCTCATCTGCTGCTAAATCCCCAATGCTTTGCTCCTCTAGACCTGACATCCCAACGCACTTCCAACCAGCCTCCACCATCCATAAATTGGAGGTTATCCAAAACTCTGCTGACTGTCTCTTTGCCCACACTAAGTCCCATTAACTCATCTAATCCTGGTCTTAAGCAATCCCAATTTTAATTACTCTGCCACTAGCAGCATTGCTTTCTACTGTCAATGTTTTAAGCCCAGGAATTCCCTCCCCAATTCTCTTTGCTTTGCTCATGCTCTTTCCTTCTTTAAGGCATTTGATTAAGCTATCTGCTCTAAATTCATCTTAAGTGATTGCATGTCAAATTTTGCTTAGTAATGCTACTGTACGGACTTTAAGAAGTTTTGACCATATTACAATTTACCATATAAATTCAAGTTACTATTGTAGTATTTGTGGCTTGGGATGTGTCCTGCAACACGGACCTTAAATCAGCACCCATGTTTTGCAATATAATTCCACGATTAGCAGAAGAGCAAAAATTTATTTTAAATAAATGATTGAAAGTTTCAAGTTTACTTATTAGTGTCACAAGTAGGCTTACATTAACACCGCAATGAAGTTACTGTGAAAGTTCCCTAGTCGCCACACTCCTGTTTGGGTACACAGAGAACTTAGCATGGCCAATGCACCAAACTAGCACAATCTTTCAGACTGTACTCAGAGAATACCCATACAGACAGGAGGGGAATATGTAAACTTTGCACAGACAGTGACCTAAGTCCAGAAGCAATCTCAGATTCCTGGCGCTGTGAGACAGCAGTGCTCACCATTATGCCATTCTGCCACCAGTGGGTGTAAAAGGCAGAAAAAACCTTGTGTCCTGAAAAGAAAGTGGGTTACAGTCACAAATGGTTGAATAACAATTTCTCATTCCTTCATTATATTTTAAACTTGTAGCCAAGTATAAAATTACAGTAATACACAAAAATACACCTGTTCACGAAGGGCCTGAGCCCCTCTCCACTACCGAAGGGGTAGAGGCAGACTTCACTTACAAAAGTGAGACCACCTTTGCCCACTGGACCAGGAGGACCAACAAGGAATGTTGGTCCTCCATTATCACGGGGCGCTCGAAGGCAGTGAGTGCCGGCGTGTTGACAAAGGGCCAGAGCCCCTCACACCCCGTCACCCCCCGCAACAGCCAGAGGCAGAGTTCTCTGGTGTCACTGTCTGTAGGAAGGCTCGAGAGTCAAGACATGGCAACAGCAGACCGAGTCAGGTGCTATTTTGCTCAAGATCTGGAATTTCCCAGTCAAGCAGGACACTTAATTCTCAAGTTAAGATTTAATGCAATCATGTCAATCTAACTCTAAAACCTTGCTCTAACCATTTCATCCAGATGAGCTGAGAGCTCCACCTGCTGGTTAATCCTGGACCTGATGTAAAGACGCCGGCGTTGGATTGGGGTGGTAAGAACTCAGTAAGAATTTAGCAACACCAATTTTTAATCCAACCAATCCAATAGAATTCGCATTCTAATCAGCAATCTCTGACTGTCTGTGCTGATGTGTGCTATTGCAGACCAGAACACTGCATTTGCCTGAGGAAGACACAGTGTTGAAAGCTCGCGGATTTACTATCAAATAAATCGGTTGGATTAAAAATTGGTGTTGCTAAATTCTTACTGAGTTCTAATCCTAGACCTACAGTACTACAGTACAGCAGAAAGTAAGTCGTAAGTCGTCTCACAACACCAGGTTAAAGTCCAACCAGTTTATTTGATAGTAAACCCACAAGCTTTCGGAAACGCTGTTCCTTCATCAGATATGTAGAAAGTTCTAATCAGAAAAGGGCATATAAAGGCACACAGTTTACAGAAGCATCTCCACATCATATTGCAGAAAAACCAGCTGCCTAAGGATATCTGCATCACTTTCTAAACAGCTAGAAACAACACAAATAAGCTAAATGTTTTCGAATAGAAATCTCTTCTGCAAGATTTAACTGTGCAATTTTACAGTAAAATCCTCAATTTTGACGACTGCACTGTCTCCCCCAATTACTCCCCCCACCCCTTTCTAAAATGAAACAAATATTTCAATACACAAAGCAAACAAGTAGACTACTCCAAAGGCAGCGTTAATACTGTTTTAACCAACAACAAGGTGAACGAGAGGCTGCAAAGCTGTGGATTTGCTTTTCTCCTTTACTCAGGCAAGAGTTTGATTTGTATATAATTTATTTTGCCTCTTCCCCCAATACTGGGCTCCGGAGCAAAAACAGAAAATGCTGTAAAAACTCAGCAGGTTTGGCCGTGTCTGTGGAGAGATGCTTACTTTTCTCCCAACCCAGTCAAAGGATCAGTAGCTCACCTGAAGGATTTAAAGGCATAAACTGACAACATGCTGTGGCTCCAATGCACTCTGTCACAGCTGGGTGCTTCTTCTCCAACCTACAGCTGTTACTCTGCCTTGTCTGTGCTAAATTAACTGAACTACATGACTGTTCTACAACTGGCCCAGATACAAGAAAACATGCACAAAAAAACTTTACTCCTGATCACTATCTGGTGCTTCTTGCTGGAAAATGCTAATAGAAACCAGATTGGGGCAGCTGACGATACCTCCAATCGCTAAAGAGTTTCACTGACTGTCAAGGTTCACATAAGAAGAAAGCCACCTTGGGATACATATCAGAAGGGAGACTGAAGTTAATCTTTCAACCAAGTATCTTGAATTTGCACTGGACAGTTCGACAAATATTTCAGAAGACATCACGCTTAGATAATGATAACTTGTCAATGAGATAAACTTTGTAGAGGTGATGTTCCTCCTCCAGCAGTTTCTGGATAACCTCATTGTCTTCACTTAAACAAGCTTATGCTCAAGAGAGTTATGGCTGGGGACTTCTGGAGCAGTGGACTACACCATATTCCAGAAAGTTGCCCAGTCATCTTCAACACAGTGAATGTCTGTTTCACAGTACACAAGCAACTGTTTGAGTTTGAGGAAGAGAGAGATTCCTTCATGACTACCTGTTTCAAGTCTCAAGACATTTCTGGACCTCTATGCTCCAGACACTAAGGAAGATGTTCTTACCGTTTAACTTTGAAATGATAAGTGTTCAGTCAAGCAGATGGTACTGCACGTGACTTTTGTTGTATACCCATTCCACCTGTCCCTTTATCTGGTGATGTTATAGTCAATTAGATATCAACACATGGAAAAGGGATGCATTTAAGAATGTGTGTTGCCATAAAAGAGATGGAGAACAGCATTGCTGATTAAGAACTCATGTTCAGCACAGATCTTAAGTAAGAGGAGACAACTGCGGTTAAAACTGGCAACTGCCACCAGTTTCTTTGAAGTGATCCTTCTCAGGTAGATGAGTCTTGCTAAGGCAGCAAGTGGATGTTGTACCTAGTAGCTCCCTGTGCTATTAATATATGTTTAAATGGGGTGGGTCGGGTGGGGGTGCGGCTGCTGCTTTAAGACTGCTGTTTTTCTACAGAGTTAATTTGTCTGGGAAGGAATGCAGCAGATGCAGAGAAAGCAGACTAATCACTCATTTTAGCCATGCAAGTGTTTATTTAACAGAAAGCTTAATGGGGTGTTTTTTAATTTTAAGTAAATTAAATTAATGGGATGAGCTAGACTTGTAATAGAAAAAAAAGTTTAATTTTCATTTTAACAAAGGGCAGTTGTATCTGAAACCAAGCATTCATTCTATTGTGAGACAGTCACAGCAGAGTTTGTTGGTTATGTAATCACTTAGCAAAGCAAATTTCTATGGAGAGCTTAAATCTGGGGCATGGTCATATGGCAGTTAAAGAAAGCACTAAAAAGGTACTCTAAAGACTTCACTTAGGATTTATGATATGAAATTCAAGTTCTGGGTCAAATTTGCCCAGGATCACTGCATCCAGTGCAACCACATAAAAACCATGCAGCCTTCCTTGAAAGCAAGGAGAGGCAAAGAGAGAAAATTCCGAGGCAGCATCATATCCAAAACTCTAACATCTGCAATATCCTGCCCTATTTGCAGCTGAGCATTCCAGATGCAGATCAGCCTTAGCAATCACCTGTGATTCATCGGAACCCTGCGAACACCTCAGGCAATACACATGGTCATCTTCACCCCAAAAAGGGCAAACAAGACCAGAAGGAACAAGTATTTGCAAGACTGTACTGCCAGCACAAGAGCGTTAGATAGAATATTTAGACAATAAAACTTTCATTCAAAACAACTAACTCTAGGATATTCTATTCCAATATAAAATTAATTGGATAATTACTAGACTAAATGGCTATTTCAAACTGACAAAATAGGCACAATGTATCAAGGGGAGATGATGGCCTAGTGGTAATATCGGTAGACTATTAATCCAGAAACTCAATTAATGCTCTGGGAACCTGTGTTTGAATCCTGCCACAGCAGATGGTGAAATTTGAATTCAATTTTTTAAAAACCTGAATTAAGAATCTACTGATTACCATGAAACCATTATCAGAAAAACCCATCTGGTTTCCTTTAGGGAAAGAAATCTGCCATCCTTACCCGGTCTGGCCTAAATGTGACTCCGGAAGCACAATAACATGGTTGGTTCTCAACAGCCCTCCAAGGGCAACTGCGAATGAGCAATAAATACTGGCCAGCTAGCAACACCCATGTCCCTCAAGATGAATGAAAAAAATGCCCTCCTTGTCATACAAGGTTCTGTGAAATTAATAAATCTAAACAGGAGAACCCTCTCCAAGGGCTCTGATGGAAGATATATTCTGTGGTGTGAAACCAAAGCACAGGCATGTTCATACCAGCTGCTATAGCATGTGAACAACTAGCATGAGACCTTATATCTTTTACATCTAGTATGCACTGGAGTCACATGCTTCCTCACCAGTTCATCAATATGCAATACAGATACGAACACAGAAGTAGGAAAATGAACATTGTGTCATCCAAATCACTTTTGAAAAAAGACGCATTTTAATTCACATTACACTGTGGAGTCAATCGGAGGTCATTTTCAATTGCATACTGTGAAAATGGAGCATCTTGTGCACTATATGGTACACTGCAATATGATCTCACTGAAATATAGCCAGGGAAGAGGCAGGCTGAAACATCAGATTGCTGACCTTTTATCAGTCAATCCACATGCACATGTAACATACTACCCACGAAGTAAAAGGTCAAGATTTCAATCTTCATCTTTTGCCCGCTCAAAGGTAGCTCGTCAACTTGTGTAAAGCACATTAATGCAGAAAATGTCACTTGGAAGAAACATCATTAGACTGAAACTGACACAGAGCACAAGAGAAAGATATATCAGGAGGAAGAAGTGGCAAGCAGTTCGCACTGCTGCCTCAGTACCAGGGACCTGGGTTCAATTCCAGCCTCCAGTGACTGTGGAGTTTGCACATTCTCCCCATGTCTGTGTCGGTTTCCCCCTGGTGCTCTGATTTCCTCTCAAGTTGTGTGGGTTAGATTGATCGGCTGGGGTAATTTGTCACTAAGTGTCCAAAGATGTGTAGGTTACGGAGATTAGCAGGCTAAATATTTGGGATAGGGCCTGGGTCACATTGTGTTCAATGCAGGCTCAAGGAAATTTGACACATCAGCTGCAACTCTTACCAACTTTTACAAATGCACCATAGAAAGCACTCTTCTGGTTGTATCACAGCTTGGTATGGCTGCTGCTCTGCGCAAGACCGCAAGGAACTACAAAAGGTCATGAATGTAGCCCAATCAGCCACCAACCAGCTTCTCATGCATTGACTCTGTTTACACTTCTCGCTGCCTCGGCAACACGCCAGCATAACTAAGTACCCTATGCACCCCAGACATCCTCTCTTCCACTTTCTTCCTTCGGGAAAATAATACACAGATCAACCAACTCAAGAACAGTTTCTCCCCTGCTGCTGTCAGACTTTTGAATGAATTTACCTTGCATTAAGTTGATCTTTCTCTACATCCTAGCTATTACTGTAACACTACATTCTGCAGTCTCTCATTTCCTTGTCTATGAGTGGTAAGTTTTGCCTGTATAGCACACAAGAAACAATACTTTTCACTGTATGTTAATACATGTGATAATAACAAATCAAATCAAAGGCTTGAATAGCCTTCTTCTGTATTGTAGGGATTTTGAGTAAACGTTTAGTAGAAGGACTTCAAAGAAGGTTTTAAAGAAGTGGAGAGATAGCAAAGGTTAGGAAGGGGTCCAAAGTCAGGAGTAACCAGTACCGGGCCAGAATTAATGAATAATTGGATGGTAAGAGATCATCTTGCAAATAGTGACAACATTTGACATTAAGCTTGAAAAGAAGAAAGATCATACTCAACCTAAGATTTTAAACTTAAGTAAGGCTGACTTTAAAGGAATGAGATGCAAGATGAACACATTGAGTTGGGCTGAACTCTCAACAGGTAAAACAGCTGAAATAGCTCCAGAAGAAAAATGGAAGTTCCAGTTGAATGGTCAAGCAGACAGTCAACATGAAGCAAGGCAAACTGTAAAACTATAGGGAGCCTCAAACAAATGCCAAATAAATGATAATCTGTCAGTATTGTAAGTCAGCAAAAAAACACATACAAACATTAAGAGCTTGATAAAGGGAATATGAAAAAGTACCAGATCATATAAAGGCCAATAATAAAAATTTGTAATACTAAACTGGCAAAAATATTGAGGAACAATCTGCAAGGACTTTACAGAGAGCTGCAAGAATTATAAAATAGTTATAACAAAGGACTTTAATTATTATAAAGAATGACTTCAATTAACACCTCTACCAGAGTTCTCTTGCCAACCAATCTGTACCCTCTTCTTATGCAGAACAGCTTGTTCTTTTTAGAATTTTTATTCTTGCAAGTCTATCCTGATGAATACAAAACAAAAAGCTTTGACAGCATGCCTCTTTTTTCCAGCAATTCTCAAGTTCTGCTATATTAATTATGCTAATATAGACTGGAATAGTAATACCACAAAGGGCAGAGAGGGACAAGAGTTTCCAGAGTGTGCTGGAGAATTTTCTGCAGCAATACATTTCCAATACATGTGGAATGAGACATTGTTAGATCTGGTTCTGGGGAATGAAGGGCAACAAGTTGATCAATTGTCAGGAGGGTACCATTTAGGGAATTGCACTGTGAAGCTTTACTGGTAAAGCGCACTGTACAAATGCAAGTTGTCAATGGTGAAGCATTTGTACTAAGGACACAAATTATGGATATTGCATTTGAACCAAGTTGACATACACATACAGACAGGTGCATCAACACTGAAACTCATAACATTGAGTCAGAACAATTTTTTCAATTAGTGTGTAAAAAATTCACAACTTGTTCAAAGTTTAAGAAAATGTGTATAATATCCCAAGCTTATTTTTTGCAATAATTGAGTTTTTATGATAATATTACAATTCACCTACTGAAAACCAGCTCCCCAGTTTAAAAATTCGGACCATTAAGATTTTTGGGCCAACACCTGTAAAATCAAACACAGCCACAAGATGGCAGAGCAGACATAGGTCTGTATAGCACAATGAATATCATGTTTCTGCACATGATATTCATTGCATAGTGTTATTTATGCATTCCAGGCTAATCACAATTAGGGCTTCGCAGGAACTAATGCAATTTTACATTACATCAGGTAAGGGAAGATGGTTTGAATAGCTTGTACACAAAGTTAAGTGCTTAATTTGTAAAATGCAATACCAAAATCAGTTTTGCGATTAAGCAGCATTGCTGAAGTCAGGCAATTTAAAGCACAGTGGAAGTGATGAGAACCATAAATTTCGCCTAATAACCTGCATTCTTGCACACTAGAGACAGAGATCCCAGGCACTCATAAGGAGGTAGGTGATCTCAGATAGCTTGGAATGCCTCAAACACAATTACTAAAGCCAGGATTCAGTTCTCACATCCCAATTCTTTACAAATTTCCATTTCTTCCATTTGTCTCTTTGTAGAATTCCTACAGTGCAGGAGGCCTTTCGGCCCATTGAGTCTGCACCAAGTACAATCCCACACAGGCCCTATTGCCATAATCTCACATATTTATCCTGCTAATCCCCTTGACACTAGGATTAATTTAGCATGGCCAATCCACTTAATCCATGTATCTTTGGACTGCAGGAGGAAACAGGAGCACCCAGAGAAAACCCACACAGACACAGGGAGAACATACAAATTCTACACAAACAGTGCCCCAAGGTCAGAATTGAACCCAGGTCCCTGACGCTGTGAGATAGCAGTGCTAATCACTGTGCCATTCTTCAAAAGATGCATTCGGAATTTCTCAATTTTCTTTCTCTCTCAACCTTCAATTTCTTAAATAACCAAAATGCTAGGGTGTTGAAATCTGAAAGAAGAGCAGAGACTGCTGGAAAAACTCAGCAGGTGCGGCAGCATCTGTAGGGAGAAAAAAGAGGGGTAATGTCTCTTGTTTACTGCTTCAGAATTAAAAAGGAGAAATGTGTTAGATACTAACATGTAGCTGTGACAGATTGCAACAAGGTATTTTGACAAGAACAAAAGATAGTGGCCTGGCATGGGAAGGAAGGGTCATTATTGGAATGAGACAATAAATGTGTGGGATATATTTTTAAAAAGGTTTAAGTGTATCTCATCTTCCAATTAGACACATTACAGCCCTCAGGACTCAATACTGAGTTCAACAACTTTAGACTGTGATATTTCTCCTCCATCTTAGGCTATTTTTAACTTTATTTTTAGATATCCCGTTCATTTATTGTCTCAATGCAGTCATCTTCCCTTTCCCTCCACCTCCATACATCAGGCCATCTGTTTTTTCCCTTCTTAAAGTTGCTACATCTTGTTGCAATCTCTCAGCAACAGTTCAATTTCTCCCTTAGTCCTGATGAAGAACCAAATTAACTCGAAATAGACCTCTGCCTTTTTCTCCCTACGTATATGGCCAGACCTGCAGAGTTTTTCCAGCATTCTCTGTTGTTTCAGTTTCTTAGTTTATGGAGCTCCTTCTCTTCCACAAACCTAGCCACCATTTAACCACTGTTTGTTTCACACTATGACCCTTTCACACTATGACTCTTGTAAAAACAGAAAAAGCTGGATAAATTTAGCAGGTCTGGCAGCATCTTTGGAGAGAGCGAAACAACATTAAAGTTTCAAGTCCCTTTCACACAAAGGTTCCTCAGGAAAGAAAGGTAATCAAACATGAATAGGACAATGACTTGGTCACAATGTTTATGAGTTTAGAATCTGGATATTCTGCATTCCAACAATTTGGAGTGAATAGCCTCAGAATAAAAACCACAAATTTTAAGCTACATCATTGTCATGAAAAGCTGAAGTCCCAGAGAGTGGAAGGTTGCTACACTTATCCTAGAGTTATAGAATCCTTACAGTGCAGAAAGAGGCTATTCAGTCCACTGAGTCTGCATCTACAACAATCCCACCCAGGCCCAATCTCCGTAACCCCATGTACGTAGCCCACTCAATCACCCTGACACTAATGATAAATTTAACATGGCCAATCCCACCTGACCCGCACATCTTTGGAGTGTAGGAGCAAACCCAACACAGGCACGGGGAAAATGCACAAACTTGTCACTGAATCATAACTCAGTCCAACTTGTCCATGCCGCACTTTTTTTTAAAAACCCCTAAACTAATCCCAATTGCCTGCATTTTGCCCATATCCCTCTATATCCACCATACCCATGTAAATATCTAAATGCTTTTTAAAAGACAAAATTATACCTGCCTCTAGTACTACTTCTGGCAGCTCGTTCCAAACACTCACCATCCTCTGTGAAAAAATTGCCCCTCTGGACACCTTTGAATCTCTCCCCTTAAACCTATGCCCTCTACTTTTAGATTCTCCTACCTTTGGGAAAAGTCATTGACTATCATTTTAGTCAATTTTTATGGGGTTGGGTGCAGAGGAGTGGGGTGAGAAAGTTGAAAAAAGAAAATGTGATAGAAAAGAGAAAAATAAGTAATCATTGTGAATCCCACAAACCCAATGGAAACACACACAAAGTAGACATGGTAGCCTTGATGTGGTTCTCTATGCACTGATTAATTTAATATTCATAAACCAAAGCTCTCACATGCAAAATGTCCATTTGAACATGGAATCTGCAGGATGCCAACGCCCATGATACACAGATCAACACCTTAAGGACTGGAGGATGAACATCACTAAAACAATTTTAAAATTACACTGCATTCTAAACAAACCTGAGTTTGTCCCATGAAGCAATGGCATATCTCCAATTCAAGCACTGACTTCAGTTTTGTTGTAATTGCTAGTTGGTCTCCTGTGGTGTTGTACATGGGGAACTAGGACTAAGTGTACCTTTCAAATTAAGTGTTTTTATTTGGGGGGGGGGGGGGGGGGGGGGGAGTGGAGAAGCTGGCCTGGGGGTGAATTGGTAAGAGAATTGAACCAGTATACAAACACATAATCCAATCTGTCCTTAGTTTTACACAATAGTGGGAATTAATATCATTTAAAGCTACCTACCACAAGAGGATGAAGACCTCACATATTTTTTAAAAATATAAATTTTCTACAGTCAGATAATTTTTAAAATGTTAAAGACTATTTTTAAATGTAAAAATGGACAAAGACCATTTTTAAAAATGGTTTATGTTTGTCTGTGACCCATGAACTTTGAACTGTACTAATGAACACAGCAGCTATGTTGAAATTGACACCTTGTTTTCTCCAAAGGGATCTTAATGATTCCCAACAGGCTACAACAACCAAATTCAAAAAGGAGCTATACAAAGGCCACCTACATTTCATAAACCAGGCCAGGCTAACTGAAACCAATTTGTCTTATGGGACAAAAGGATTCACAACCTCCCTTTAAGATTTAATGGTTAGGATATTAACAATTTCAGAGATCCAAAGGGATTCACATCTTGTGTCATATAACATGAACGCCTAGCTGGAGATATTGCCACGTAGAACTGCAAAGCTTAATTTGTCATATTTCTATCCACCTGGTAACAGCACAGATAAGGGGCTCCTCCAGACTGAATACCTGCCTCCTTTCTGCATTGTTTTTACCAGATCTTCTGCACCATCACCTGCAAGATTGAGCTCAGCATACTTATTGTGAAAGTAATCATTAATGGAAAAGTGAATTATCCAGCATCAATTCAGCCTGTTAACCTCTAAATCTCTCACCACTGGATCTACATGAAACAATAATTCTTTTGTGTGATCTTTGCTCTGTAAATTTTTCTTTTTTTGTCCATCACTATACAAGTGCACAAGGGGCTACGTGGTGACTGGCCTTTTTCTCCCCCAGCATATTGCATTCTAAACATCTGCAAGTAAACTAACCTTGAGTTTATTCTACTTCAGGTTTATTTTTAAAAAAAATTGGATCACACCACAGTTGAAGGGGTAGAAAGCATGTCACCTCTTGATCAACAAAGCTATTCAAAGCATTTTTGTTTTCAGACAAAAGTGAGAGAAGAAATCACAGCTGTTGAAATTAACTGCTCTCCAATCTGTAGCAGTACCAAACTTTCAGCATTTGAGAAGTTGTTGCTGGTAGGATTGGTCTTTCTTGCATTATATCCACATCCAGTAAGTGGAGTGACAGTTGCAATGGTGAAATTGGAGCCAAATGTCAATTCTCTAGGGATAATTAATCACAGAGCAGTCGACTGATGTTAGGAAAGAAATCACTACATTTACAAAACAATCCACAAATATAGTTGATACAACATTACTATACTGATTTCTCTGGTGCCAACCCACAACACACCATAAATGCATTTTTTTTTACATTAATGACATTATCACCCAGGACTGGTCAATCAAGCAGCTCAGGAAAAATGTAGACTGAATTTTACAAAAAGAGTGATACGTGATACATAGGCTTTAATTCAGGGGCTGCACAGTTTACCATTCCCCCGAAACTATCACAGAAATGGAATTATACACCGAATTTATAGCCTTTCTGGGGTGAACCAAGGATGGAGTAGAAATTTGTAAAACTTTCCTTTAAGCAATCTCCTCGTGACAGAAATTCCCAGACTTTGCACACGATTATCCTTAACAATGATGCCCCGCAAGGTTGTGTGGTTGTGTCCTCAGCCCCTTACTAGACTCCTTATGATTATGGCGTCAAATTCCCCTCCAACTCCACTTTCAAGTTTGCTGATGACACCACTGTAGTGGGTCAGATCTCAAACAATGACAAGATGGAATATAGGAAAGAATACAGAGTGTGGTGAAATGGCATGGTGACAATGTCAATAAACCAATGAGTGTAAAACCAAGGAGATAGTCATTGACTTCAGAAAGTGCAGTGGAAGACATGTCCCTGTCTACATCAACAGTGATGAAGTGGAAACAGTCAAGAACTTCAAGTCTTCAGATCACCAACTTGTCCTGGTCCCTCCACGTTCACACTATAATTAAGAAAGCCCACCAATGCCTCTACTTTCTCAGAAGGCTAAGGAAATTTGGCATGCCCACTATGGCTGTTTTTTTTTTTTTACAGATGCGCCATAGAAATTATCTTTTCCAGATTATCATTGCTTGGTATGGCTCCTGAAACAAAAACAGAAAAGTACTGGAAAATCTCAGTCAGTCTGACAGCATCCATAGGGATAGAGTAGAGCCAACATTATGAGTCTAGATGATCCTTTAGCATCTAGACTCGAAATATTGGCTCCATTTTCTCCCCACAGATGCTGTCAGACTGGTTTGAGATTTTGTGGCATTTTCGGTTTTTGTTTCAAATTCCAGCATCTGCAGTATTTTGCCTATATCTTGGTATGGCTCTTGCTCTGACGAAGGCACAAGAAACTGCAAAGGGTTGTGAATGTAGTCCACTCCATCACCAATCCCAGCCCCTCCAACCACTGACTCTGTTTACACTTTGAGCTGCCTTGGAAAAGCAGCCAGCATAATCAAGGACCCCATGTACCCTGGATATACTCTTCTCCATCTTCTTCCATTGGGAAAAAAGTACAAAAATCTGAGATCACATAACAACCAACTCAAGAACAGCTTCTTCCATACTGCCATCAGACTTTTGAATGGACCTACCTTGCACTGAGTTGATCTTTTGCTACATCTTAGCTGTGATTGCAACACTATATCTGAACTCTCTCCTCTCCTTCTCCCTATGTACTCTATGAACAGTATGTTTTGTCTGTATAGTGAGAAAAGCAATGCTTTTCACTCTATCCCAATTATACACCAAATCAAAAATGGGCGAAAGTGAGTCAATATCCTGTTATGCACCACTCAGTTTTTATTTTTTTTATTTTCTTACATTTATTTTGATGAGACCCAAGATTCACAAGCTTCTGGTATATCAGCCCAGCATGTCATCAGAATTATGTCTACTTTCAGCCATGATGAACATGCAAACTTATTCATATGCTTGTTCAAATTCAAAAGAGAATAATGAGAAATGTACAGTATTTAATTTTGTGGTACTAAACCTTAAAAATGATCCTCTCAACTACCTGCGACCTCCCAAACCCACCTCCCATTCCATATCAACCTAACCAAACCCCCAACTCACTTCTCACTCAATCCCATTCCTCCATATCACTTTTCCCCACAGCAGCCCTCTGTCTTATCACCTCATTTTTCAAGAGGGTAGTCAGCTGACACTGCTCTGACAGAAGCTGCAAATAGGAACTGCTGCTGACCTTCGGGCAGCTTCGTGCTTTTCTGGCAGGTTTTCAAAGATAATCTCAGATCCACAAAGCTGTCCAAAGATCGAGACAGTAGTTACTATCATCAGTGAAATTGACTTGGAAGACTAACTTTACATAAAAAAAACAGAACTGTAAGGCTAATTGTTCTGAATTTTTTTTTTAAAGCCAATCTGTTTTTCACACTGGACACCGTTTACAAGCCCGAGACTCAGTATTTGAAATTGTCTGCATTTCCCCTCTCCTACAGGAAGAGTGCAATAATAGTGTGACAAGTTTACAGAGGCCATGTCCATTAAAAAAAAAGTGAGTATAGAATTTATAATGTTAAAAAACCTCTCAGGTGTACACAAATTTTTATTATGCACAATTATGATAATCTTCCCTGCATACAAAATGTTCACTATTGAGCCATATACCAATATTCTTCTTTACTGGCAGTGTTCAAGTCTGTTCTAATTTCTATTTTTTCTAAATTATTCAATCATACCACACAAAATATTTCTCCGTAATAAATTTCTCCTCATTTGTTTACACATCTTTTTGAATTTCAAATGTGTCTATGCGTTATGATTGAGAAGGTTAGTTGGAAAGTGTTGGAAATGCCAATAGGTCACAGTCAGTATCACAGAGTAGGCAAGTTTATGCTTTCAATGCAGACCCTGAACCAAATGCAAGAGAAAATCACCGTTTTAAAAAATAAGGGACAATGACAACAATCTTCTCAGCCATTAAGGAATGCAAAAGGTGTATAAGCAACCAAGGAAGCAGAGTTTGGTGAAATCATGAAGGTTTCAAACATAGAAAATAAGGGAAGGTCAGGAAGGAAGAAATAAGGAATATATAATACCAAAACAGATTTGAAAATAAGGCTATAGCTGAAGTCTAAAGTTATTGAATGCCAAAACCAGGGTGACTTAGAGGACATAGGAAGAAAGTGATATTGTTGAGATTTGTGTTTAGCTTCATTGAACCAATGTAGAAGGTCAATAATTGAAACACAAGCGTGGGATTTGGAGGGGAGGTTAAGATAGCTCAGTCTAACATTGAAATGTCAGCCATCTGTACAATCACAATAGACCAAATTACAGTTAGTACACATTGACTATTGCTTCTGTCCTGCTGAGACATTGCAGGGGGGCACTGTTGGCTTACAACAGAAAGCACATAGTAACTTCAGTTAATTTCTCCTCTGGCATCACAACACTTGACAGTCAATACTTCACCAGCAGCTGGGAATTAAGCAACAAGTTGCCATACTGGACACCCAGTTAGAATATCAATGCATATAATCAAGCTATAGCAATCACCAGATGTGTTCAGGTAATACCACTGGTCTGTTTTCTGGAGCAATTACATATTTTATATATTTTTTTTCCTCTGAGTGGCTTGCAGAATCAGCTACATGGTGAAGACTAAAATCACACAACAATCAGGCATGATTGCAGGATGTGAAAGTTTCCCTTCCTTAAAGGCCATAAATAGTTCAATTTAAAAAAATCTTCTGTCAAGTTCAATGCTTGTTTTTGTCTGCTGCCAGATTTACTCAGTTCAGTAACTTGCCAGCTGCTAGTTCAATACCAAAGGCACTACTTTTCCAACAAAGAAACATTCCAACAAAATGTTCTGAAATAGAAGCGGTTATACTGAATAAATGTACTTACTAAATAGAGGAGAAAAGTGTGGAGGCCCGTGCCTAATCCAACAGAAGATAGAATGCCTAAGCCTACCCAATAGGCACACCATAAAAACTTCCTTTCCACAAAACGCACATACTGTCAAAGAAGGAAAACAAAGGCAAAATTAACAAAATTCATTATCGTGGCTTTAACCTAAAAAATATTCCCATCGTCAAACCTGACCAGGAATAGTTGGTGATTTTAGCACAATTATTTAAATTACATTTTCATGGAAGGACTATGAAAGCGTTAGATTTTAGGTCACAAGATGCCAAGTCCACTCTTAGAAAATACATTACTTTCAAAAGATGTAGCAGGGGTGAACAATCAGAAGTGGATGTGAAGCTTTTTCATTGTGAAAATCTGATTTATGCCTGGGACACAGTTCTTCTGTCAGCAGTTAGTCTCGAACAGCCTCTTCAGGTATAGGCTTAGACAAACAAATGAATGTGGCCGCCACAGCCTGATTTGGATGTTGTCTGCTACATGCCCTGCCTGCATCATTGAATGAACAGCGACCAAGAACAGACATGGACAGGTAACTCAGGATTTGAAAACTTCTTGCCCCACGTTACCAAGTAAGAAGTCTCATAACACCAGGGTAAGGTCCAACAAGTTTATTTGGTAGCATGAGTTTTTGGAGCGCTGCTCCTTCATCAGGCAAGTGACAGTTGGGTTCACAAACAGGGCATATATAGACACAAACTCAATTACAAGATAATGGATAGAATGTGAGTCTTAACAAGTAATCAAGTCTTTAAGATACAGACAATGTGAGTAGAAAGAGGTTAAATATATTACCAAGCACACCACCAGATTCTGCTGTTAGCCACTGAACTAATAGGACAGTCAAATGTAATTATCAATTAAAGAATTCAAGTTAAATTAGAGGAAATATCCACACACACACACACACACACACTTCAAAAACCGGTTTTGTAATTAAATACAATGCAACAGGAGTGTCATCGGGCAAAAACTATCAAGCCAAGGAGATTGTGTGTATGTTAAACAATCACAAAGGGTGAGCAAGTAGAACTTAGGTCATAATGAACAAAAAAGCTTGGGTGACAGTGAGACAATAAGTTACTCTGGCCTTTTCACCAAATCTGGTTGCAAACCCGTTGCATGCTGTTAACAGTGAATTAAAAATTAAAGTCCTGATTTACAACTCAGAGCAGGGTACAAAAATTTTTAAAAAGGATGCAGGAGTCATGCAGTGCAAGCATGGGAATGGCTACGTTCACATGAGTGCCTCTGTCAAAGTTGCTTTTTCCTGTCACGTTCAAAATCCACTGATATTCAGTTACAATAAATTGGGATGAATCTGTCAGATTCTGCTGTATTTATTTTTCAGTTTCCTGACTGTCTCCTTCTAGTTCTGCCTACCACCAGGTATGGGAATGACTGCATTCACATGAGCACTGGCTCTACTCATCTTTTAATCCTTTTATTTATCTTGATGCACAACCCACAATTATCTAATCCTGAATGTATATTCCATATTATGGTTCTGGAAGATCCAGATTAAAGCTGGGATGAGAGGGGGTCCAATAAAGTCAAGAAAATTCTCATTTAAATCAAGGTGCACGGAGGCCTTTTTTGCAGTGACAGTTTAGCTAGTGAGCAGGCTCATGCTCTGAAAAGGTGTGGGCTGCCATTGTGAATAAAAGTCGTGAATGATGGTTTTGGCTCCCTGGAACAAATCATTGGTACTTAGCTTGCAGTTCATTAATGTATCTGAAAGAAAATGAATGAAATGGAGAAAAGAATCCTCCCAGTCGAGTGGGCAATTTCCTCGGTGGAGAATCACTTTCAATCCTTGGAAATCCTACTGCCAGCTATCTTGGACATCCTAACTAATTTGGGGAGATGGGTCAGAGAAGAAATTTCAGTATGCCTGATCTCCCAAGGGATGATGTAGAGACCCCAGTTTACTGGGGTAAACTCAGTAAAGTTTTACAACACCAATTTTAAATCCAACCAATTTATTTGATAGTAAATCCGCGAGCTTTCGACACTATGTGCCTTCGTCAGGCAAATGCAGTGTTCTGATCTGCAGAGGCACTCATATCCACACAGACAGTTAGATTGCTGATTAGAATGCGAATCCTTACATCTAACTTGCTATTCAAGTGTTAAAGTGGCTAACAATGTGTGTGAAGGGAATCCTGAGCATTGGTTAGAGAATTGTGTATTTTCTCCAGACAGCACAGCAAGTGAGGTTTTTTGCTAATCCAGGCAAGTTACGGGGGTTACAGATAGTGTGACATGAAGCCAAGATCCCTGTTAAGACCGTCCTCATGTGTGCGGAACTTGGCTATCAGTCTCTGCTCAGCAACTCTGCGCTGTCGTGTGTCACGAAGGCCCCCTTGAAGAACATTTACCCACAGGTCGGAGGCCGAATGCCCATGACTGCTGAAGTGTTCGCCCACAGGAAGGGAACTGTTTTGCCTGGTGATTGTTGAGCGATGCTCATTCATCCGCTGTCGTAGTGTCTGCATGGTCTCCCCAATGTACCATGCTTCGGGACATCCTTTCTTGCAACGTATTAGGTAGACAACGTTGGCCGAGTTGCAGGAGTATGTACCGTGTACCTGGTGAATGGTATCCTCACGTTTGATGATGTCGTCCATGTCTATGATCCGGCATGTCTTGCAGAGGTTGCTGTGGCAGGGTTGTGTGGTATTGTGGTCACTGTTCTCCTGAAGGTTGGGTAGTTTGCTGCGAACAATGATCTGTTTGAGGTTGTGCGGTTGTCTGAAAGCAAGAAGTGGGGGGTGGGGATGGCCCTAGCGAGATGTTCATCGTCATCAATGATATGTTGAAGACTCCGGAGAAGATGTCGTAGCTTCTCCGCTCCGGGGAAGTACTGGACAACAAAGGGTACTCTGTCCACCGTGTCCCGTGTTTGTCTTCTGAGGAGGTCAGTGCGGTTTATCGCTGTGGCACATTGGAACTGTCGATTGATGAGTCGAGCGCCATATCCTGTTCTCATGAGGGCATCCTTCAGCGTCTGGAGGTGTCTGTCACGATCCTCCTCATCTGAGCAAATTCTGTGTATACGGAGGGCTTGTCCATAGGGAATGGCTTCTTTAACGTGTCTAGGGTGGAAGCTGGAGAAGTGGAGCATTGTGAGGTTGTCTGTCAGTTTGCAGTACAGTGAGGTGCTGAGGTGACCGTCCTTGATGGAGATGCGTGTGTCCAAGAATGCAACTGATTCTGGAGAATAGTCCATGGTGAGTCTGATGGTGGGATGGAACTTGTTGATATCATCGTACAGTTGTTTCAATGATTGTTCACCATGAGTCCAAAGGAAAAAGATGTCATCAATGTATCTGCTCCCAACAGAAGCAGAAAATAGATTCCCAGCTGAATTTGCGAATCGGCTGCCATACTTTTGTAATCTCAGTTTGACTACTGGGCATTTCAAGTTCGAAGAGGCATATTGTATGCAGTCATCAAGATCTGGGGTCAGTTATAGGTCCCGATTGCTGGTCTTGTGCTGTTGTCTTGGCCTCTACGTTTGTCAAGGGCAGCTGAAAGAGGTTGGACCTCGCCACCTTCTGGGGTTTCTCTCTAACAGGGCTTTTGGGCAGCAGCACAATGGAATATAGAGGCTTAGGTAAAACTATGGACAGACTCAATGCTGCTCGACAATTCTGCCAAAGCTTTGCTTTTTCAAGCTCTGTGGACAGCTATGTTATCCTGCAGTTCATCATTAATCCAGAACTATTCCCCCAGCAATTATAATCATGATTTTGATATTTATATTTTACCTTGATAAGGGTGTTTAATCTATGTTCACTGAGATGAGTGTTGCCAGTTTTCGTGTTATACTTTGAAAGCCAGGTTTATCCATTTATTTATAATATGATTCATCCACCATATGCTCTGGTGGTGGAACAAGAAAGATCTTAGTTTAAGATGTGTTGATGTTCACATTCAATCTTGGTCTTTCCATGTGGCAATAGGGAAGCTGGATAGGTAAGGGTGTCTGCCCAATTTGCTTCTGGCCTGTGACAAATCCAAACTCTTGAGGTCTAGTGTTTGTAATGCCGAGCTATATTCTTTGCTTGAGGGCTAATAATGGGTCCTCTTCATTCTACTGGAGATCATGCTGGATTGTTTATGTGGCATTAGGGTTGTGACTTTTTTTATATTATAATCTTGGCATTCATAAATGGAGGTTTACATTATATAGGATCCTTTAATTATAGATAACATGAGTAACAATACAGCAAGATGGTGGGCAAGCCTAGAGACAGGGCCTCATAGTGGGTGAGGAAAACCAGCTTTAAAACTGACACTATCACTGTTTTTGATAGTTTGGAGTTAAAGAACCCTTGTTGGTCTCCTGTGAAGATACAGGGAGATCATGTATCCTGGAAAAGACTGGGTTTTATTCTCTCTGGTGTCTCCAAGACAGCTGGAACATAGAACACTACAGCACAAACAGGTCCTTCGGCCCACGAGTTGCGTCGACCACATCTACCAATCCACAAACTTATCTATAACCCCCTATCCTATTCGTTTCCATATACTCATCCAGAAGTCTCTTAAAAGACCCCAGTGAGTTTGCCTCAACAACCTCCGACAGCAGTCGGTTCCATTCACTCACCACCCTCTGAGTGAAAAACTTACCCCTGACATCTCCTTTGTATTTGCTTCCCTGCACCTTAAATCTGTGTCCTCTCATAGTGACCATTTCAGCTCAGGGAAATAGTCTCTGAGAGTCCACCCTATCTATTCCCCTCAACATTTTATAAACCTCTATCAGGTCGCCTCTCAAACTACGTCGCTCCAGTGAGAAGAGTCCCAGCTCCATCAACCTATCTTCATAAGGCCTGCCTCCCAATCCAGGCAGCATCCTTGTAAATCTCTTCTGAACTCTCTCAATAGCCTCTACGTTCTTCCTATAACGAGGCGACCAGAACTGCGCACAATACTCCAACTGAGGTCTGACAAGAGTCTTATAGAGCTGCATCATTACCTCCTGACTCCTGAACTCTATTCCTCGATTAATGAAGGCCAGTACACCGTACACCTTCTTGACCATATTCTTTACTTTCTTTAGCTATGTAGGCAAGGGTAGCAGCCATTTTGAAAATTTGTACTTAGAGGCATGGAGATTTTATTATAGGTTTAGGTGTCCCCAATGAAGGTATCCTATTTGATTAGATTCCTGCACTCTGTTTTACCTACACTTTTTCCATGAGACTGAAAGCTCTGCTCCCATTGTCCTGTGAGGGCATACACAGGTTTGAGGTTATTTCCTGATATTCCCCTCTTTGTGATTTGCTTTCATTGTTTGGACATTTTGGGGCACTATTTCATGTTTTGCTGGGCTGTATTTGACCCCAGAGGCTCTGTTATGCTATATAGTCTGTCCTTGTTATTCCTGTGTTATCCCTCATGGCTTTATCCTGATATTCCCCACTCTGTAATCCTTTCATTATTCATATGAAGGGAGGAACTGAGTACTACAAATTGCAATTGATTATTATATTCCAAACCAATCGTAATGAAAGGTTTCTGTATGTATGTGGAAAAATTAAGGGTCCATTCCATTGAAATCCTCAACAAAAATATATTTTGAAAAACTGCATCTAATTTATTGCAAAACCAGTATTAAAAGTAAGCAGAACAAAAACCACATTTTCAGGTGCTATTTAAAAACTCCACACACTTGTAAAGAAATTTCTCACTCCAAAGTTGTAAGTGCACTGAATTGAATAAGCCACAAAACAGAAAAGAGCATCTTTACCCAAGCCAACTCCCCAGCTGATCCTTGTAACTCTGTACATTTATCATGTCTATCCACCTAACTTACATATCCTTGGACACTAAGGAGCAATTTAGCATGACCAGTCCAATTAACCTGCACATCTTTGGACTGAGGAAGGAAACCGGGGCACCTGGAGGAAACCCATGTTAATACAGGGTGAACATGCAAACTCCACACAGTCACCCAAGGCCACAATTAAACCATGTCCCAGTCAGTAAGGCAGCAGTGCTAACCATTATGTCACAGTGCCACTCCAATGCACAAATTTAAACAGCTTAAATGCTCCATCACATAATAATTAGCATGGCAAGTGTTTTTTTTGAAAGTTTAGCAAGAGACCTCAGCTTGTCGACAATAAGTTCTAACAATACATTCCAGGTGTGTGAAGCATTCATCGATATCCTAGAAAACCTGCTCATTGTCATCAATGTCATGAAACAGAATTTGAAGTTGACCAAGTTTAATTTGGAATTAGGATTCATTACAACTGAACACCTCTAACTTAGAATCATGCCTAAAAGTAATGTTACCCAGCACCACAGATCACTGGTTGGCCTGGAATAGCCAACTCCAGTCAGTGTGGAGTGCTGCCAGATGGGCACCACCCCTTTCGTGTTAACACGCCACATGTTCAGTGTTGTTGCAGTAGTAATCATGTTTAATTTGGAAACAAACTGCTTGTTTCCTAACTTGCTCCTTTCTGAAGGCATCAATACTTGCAGGATTGAGGTACCTGACTTTGTAGCTATGCTTCGTTTCAGACATCACCAGGCTGACTACACTAGACATTGCAGCATACATGTCATACCACAGACAGAAATCTGTGCTTAATATGGGATTTTTTTGTTGCAGTGCTGATGGTTCAGTGATAAGTTCTGTGTTCAAATAAACATTTTTTTGTAGGCTTTAACTGTGTACCGTTCCAAATATCATCTGCCACGGGACTGTTCCATACTGGTTTGCTGCTTTCCCACTTGTGATAAATTCAGAAATCTTGTTCTGGCATGTAATCTCAGCTTTTTCTGTCTGAACTGCCAATTCTGCAGCCAATTTCAATTATTTTCTCTTGTTAATTTCTCATTGTCAAGCTTCCTTTCTTCAACCTCTTATTCATCTGATTCAATTCTTCACTGAACTTGCTCTTATCTTCTGACTGCTTTTTCAAAGAGTTCAGTTAATGCTCCATTATCTCAAAGTTTTCCTGCAATTTTTTGCCATTCTTTTTTCAAGTTTGCTGTCAGTTATTTCATCTCATTGTTTTAATGTCTTCCCTCGAGCTTTAATTCATTTTGCCAATTCCTCTTTATGTTCGGTAGTTCCTAGTTTCTTTTTAGATCTTTAATTTCTGCATTTCTTCCAAATCCATCATACTCTTACTGGACATAAACATTTCAAAAATGGAACCTTCTATTCTACGCATCTTAAATTCGACTAAACCCCTTCAGACTTCGCTGTTAGTCAGGTTCATCCCTAATGAAGTGTTGACTTATTTGCAATTCTCTCGCTATCCTTCATTTGGTCATTTAGTGTTTTAGTGCTCTCCTTCTGGGGTCTTTCATTGCCTCCTCTGAGGTTGTCTGTTGACTCTTCCTTGAAGTCTTCACCAATTTTCCTGTTGATTGTCATTTGTTCCTTCTTGCAGTTGTCAGCTTAAGTGGTACACCTTAAATGTACCACCTCTTCAAGACAATGTAGTAATCTCACCCCCTACACAAGTTGTAATTGCTTGGATATGGTTGGCTTCACTTTGCAAGTGAATATTACAACAAATGTATCAATGCAGGTACAGAGTGTCTCATTCCAGCTTTTTTTAAACTCTTAAAGCTGTGGCATGCTTTCATAAACAAGCACTTGTTTAACTGTAGCAAGTCTTTGATCCAAACTCTTTTTTCAATGCAAAGATATAAGCGTTCTAGCTGCTAGCTCCCCGGTGAATTTCTTCTTTTTCTTCACTTAAAACACTGCTTTTTGCGTTCACTTTATTTTTTTTTAAAGATTTTGCAGCAACACTCTCTCAACTCAAGTTTATTTTGCTTAAACTAAAAGTCACAGTTCTTGCTTCTGAGAGGTACTTTTTCTTATTTCAGGTTTGCATCCCTCAGAGTTTGGCAATACGTCAACACCTCAAATGGGTCTATTTTCCCAATGACAGGCATTCCACTGAATATTCCTCTTCTTCAGAATTTGATTAAAACAAGATACTCACTAGGGTTGAGCCATAGGCAGTGTCATCAAAAACATTTTATCCTCATTGTGCATTTTTACATAGACATTCAGACTTCTCAAACACAAAAAAGGTACTTACTAATTCGGAAAAAACTGTACAGGAACCAGCAGCCCCCCCTTAATTCCCCAGTGTTCTGGATGTCTTTTGATGTTTTCACATTGTCTTCTGCCCAAGATTCCATTCCAGAATGATTACCCACTCAGTCCCAATTGTTCCCTCAAGCCAAGTGACCCTCTTCTACTATGTTGCCCTTAAAGGGATAATTGTCCAACGACCATAGAAACCATTAACATGAGAAGTCAGGACAGAAGATATCATACCTGCGTTTTAAAAACTCTACAGGTAGATGAGAAAGGGCAATGGGAAGAATGATTTAAGAGTTCACTTTCTTTAAAATTATTTTTTCCTTTCTGCATCTGAAATTTGTATTTGTAAACAAATATGTTTAACGTACAATATAAATTGGCTGCTAGTTGTCATGATACAGCACAACTAAAAGATACTGTGTCATATTTGGCATTTCAAATGCCAATGTCAATCCAACCATTTAACAGTGATATAAAATGAATTTCATAATCATGATCTTATTAAATGGAGGAGCAGGTTCAATGCATTAAATGGCCTACTCCAACATAGAACTACAGCATAAACAGGCCCTTCGGCCCACGAGTTGCACCGATCACATCTATTCCTTAGAATTTTATGATACAGTACATGATATACGTAATGAAACTAGTCCAATAGAAAAAAAACACTAATGGCAGGATTTTCCAGTGTGAAGGCAACCCCCTTCCTCCCCATGGCAGAAGAGGTAAGCCACCACCAGACAGGTAAGCCATACAAAACACCGTAGACTTTAGTGGGACTAGAAATCTTAGCTTAAGATTTGCATTGAAACCCAAATCAATTCTGATGAAGAACAACAATTGAACTTTGACCAGATTTGTTTTTCAGATATAGATCGGCCTGTTATACATTTCCAACAATCCTGTTACCTCAAACATTATTCGTTCAATTAAACCTGATGGTTAACAACAGCCCAAGTTATCACCACTGAGCTCACCTGCTGATGCCCACCTTCAACATAGTAGGCAATTATTGATACAGCCAACAACAAAAGGGTGAAGAGAACCAACTGTCGCCGTTGCCACAACCTGAAAAAAAAGCATACAACTTCATTAAACTGTAAATGTTCTGAAAGTGAATGATTCTATTCACCTGTTTGGCTGGGAAGGGAAAAGTAGGCAGGGGAGAAAGAAAGCACTAGATCGTTAGATAATATACAGAACTTATTTTATTCATTGTCCCACATTAACATTCCTCAAGTTCCCCACTACCCCCAAAACCTCAAAACTGGAAGTCCTCACTTACCTCTCTTCTTTTCCTCTCATGGTCCAGATTATAAAATCTAACATTGGGATTGCTAAACTGTTAATTTTATTCAACTATTTTCAATTTTGATGGCATAATACACTGTAGCCCTGAAACTTTTACTGATGTTTTATAACAAAATCTTAAATTAGTATTGTTATCAAGAAACCAACGTCACATCACATTGACTAACATAATATACCATAAATGCAGCAAATAAGAAAATTGATTGCTTGAAATTCTTGGTCAGATTGTATAAAGAGCTTTTGGTTTTTGTGTTACAGATGGCAAATGTGATTTGCCAATTTATCAAGCTCCAGATCTCAAAGACAACTCAAGATGAAAAAAACCTAAGAGATAAAGCGAGTTGCCTTGGAAAAGGAGATAGAAAAGAAAAAGACAGTTCATAATCTGCTTTCTTAGAGATATCAATTCGTTGCAAATTGTCCTTGCAGGCAAAAAAAGACAAAGATGAAAGAAAAATGAACGCAATGAAACAACAAGTTTAAGCAAGAATACTTTTCACATGGCAAACAGAAATGAGGGCTGCACAGCCTTTTATATGTCAATCAAGAATGTTAAAAAACAATGATTAACTACAATCAGCTGAGTATTTCAGCCACACATAATATGCAACCAAACATTCCAGTTTATTGAGCAGAAATGATGAATACAGCAGGGAAAACATTTGAATGCTGAAAATCCAATTTTCTAAATCCTACAATATTGAGATTAATCTAGGGTATGTTACCTGAGAGGTGAATATTTTTTATTTGTGCGTGATTATGTTTTCTGTTCACTGTTGAATTCTAATGGGGAATTCACATTAAAAAAACTTAAAGAACTTTCACATCTTACAGCGGTTCCACATGTATCAGGAGGGGAACGTACATTAAATTTTATTGATGCGACAGTAAAAGCAAAACAAAAAACTCTGAATTCAGAGATATTTAAGAACAATGGAATCTAATATGAAAGGGGAAAAGATATTTAAGGAAAAGGATATTTAGCTGAAGTGGAGTTGCTGTGGAAGAAAGCCCTGAAGACAATTTCCTTTATGTTGGATGCTAAGCAACTGCGAAGGTTTTGAATTGGAGGCAGCCACCCCATTGTTAAGCCAGGAGCGCCCTTGGTTCAAAATTTCCCGTATCAGCCGCCACTAAAATTGTCACTGGCAGGATGGAGAATTTGACGGACAAACAAAAAGGTCCATTGAGCTCAAGTGGGAATTACCTACCAGTCCTGGGGCAAATGGGACCAGAAAATTCTGCCTTTTGTTTTTAGGAAGGAATTTATTTCTGAACCTCTTTTTGGAATTCCATATCTGAATGGATGCAAGTGAAAAGTTGTGGAGTGTACTTTCATTAAAGTGGAAACAATCCCTTGTCTTGGCTAATAATTGATGGATTTTTATGGGTAGAAATCTATAAGGGGTTGTGACCAAAAATACTTGTGACCAAGCATGTTTTTTTTGGGGGATCGATATATGCTTTTAAGACCAGTAAGTAACTCTTTTTCCTTGTTTTCAATACTAAAAAAAGGTTTAAGATCTGCAGGACATACTTCAGGGGGGGGCAGGAGAAGTGTCTAACTTGCTCAGCAATATCATCAACTGTGGTTAGAGCAGGTGTAAAAATTAATCTGTACGAGTTTTTCTATTAGTTTTATGAAAGTAATACACGGCTATGCACTGTAGCTATAACTGGCTAGATTGGATTTGTTCTACTTTTTGTAGATAGGACATACCTGGGCAAGTTTCCATTGTGCTGGGTTGGTACCAGTGTTATTGCTGTACTTAACAGCTGGGCTAGATACAAAGTATTCCTTAAATTTATTACAAGTATAAAAGCTCGGTGTTCAAAGGGCATGAAATATACATGAAGATGCGTGACCTGTACATCAGATGTTACTGGAATGGAATTTGGGTTAAATTTCTTATTTAAAAATTGAATGAGTATGTTTAGAAGTTCAGAAAAGTTGAGATGTTAGCCAACTTCTCCACAGCCTCATGGTAAAATATGCAATTTCTTACCTTAATGCCCATTCTTTTAAGTTTACAGTGGTTTCCAAAAGGAAGTATTGCAGGGTGATGATAGGTCGCCTCCATAATACAATGGTCTCCCTCTCCGTTTGATCCCTCAACTTCCTCTCATTCAGTGTCAAGAGATCTGAAAATATTAAAAAAGTGTGATATTTTCCATCCATGCTGTTCATCAAAAGTGAGTCAAAAATAAATGTGCAAGTGGCAGCATTGCGCCAACCACACCTCTGCCCCAAACAAAAAAAAATACAATTTGATCAACAATTTTACAACTGGAACTAAATGTTTTTTTTCAAATATCTGGAATTGCAAAATTGGCTAAAGCACGGAAACAGAAGAGAAAATTGCATCTAAAATTTCTCACATAGCAAAGCCTCAAGCATAGCCATTGTTTGGGTATAGCATGAGGAAGCAGTCCAAGGTTTTGGGTCTATCAGGTGATGTCATTAACACTTTATATTTAAAGTGCTTGGCATGGAATAAGATTAAAAGATAATAGTAATTAAAACCAAATTCTGTGCCGAGTTAACAGATCAACTGGCCTCTCTTATCCTGCCATTCCAGTAGGATGGTCAGTTTAGATTTTTATACTGACGGGGAAACAAAATGCAAGGGTCCTTACCCAGATCACTATAAAACACATGTGGATGTCAGTTTGTATAAGGACTGATGGATCTAGAGCCCCATTATCCAATGGAAAGCGTGCTGACGATCATTTCTTGTGTGACCCAAAGCACTTGAAAAGTAACCAAGGTCACCTGGCGCAAATATTCCTGTGAGTCAGCACTCTCGTGAGAGGAAACAAAAAAGATGATAACTGCATAACTGGCCTATTTCTATGTTAATGTTTGCTACTGATATCAATTTGAATATTTGTTCGAAGTGAACAAACACTGACATGGGAGCTGGCCAGCCCAGGGTGTAAGGAGCGCTAAAACAGACTTAAACACTTAGATACCCCAAGTTAATACTTGCAGCTCTGATGAGAATTAATTTCATTGCACTGTTGTGATCACCAGCTCAAATCAAACAAGGGGAAAACACTTTAATTAAGAAAGCTGAAGTAAATTGTTTGCACCAGTTTGATTTCAGCAGTGAAAATTACTGAATGTTTAAAAGAAAAAATTAATTGATGCAACAGCAACCTCCAGAGACAATGCCTTACCTGTGGCATTACCATTCTGCTGTTCTTTCTGCATCCTTGGGCGGTGATGCTGCAGTTCATGTGATTTTTCACTTCCAGCCATTTTTTAAATTCACCACCCTCTGTGATTCTGTCAAAACAAATAGGAATAAAATTCAGAATAGTGCAACGTACAGGATTTTTGCCAGTAACTAGATTTTACTATCATACTATGATTTCAATTGGAATTACATCGTATTTTGGTAAGACTGTATCCAGAGTAATTTACGCGTAGTTTTAATCTCCATATCCAAGGAAAAGTAAGTTACGTAGGAGGCAGAACAATGAATGTTCCTAGGATGAAACCGTTGTCTTATGATGAAGCTATGTAAATTAGGCCTGTATTCTGTAAAGTGTAGAAGAACGATAGGCGATTTCATTGAAAAGTACACAATTCTGAAGAGGCTTGGTGTGATAGGCACTGGTTGGGAAATGGTGGAGAAGGGGCACAGTCTCAGGATTAGGATTGACAATTTAGAACAATAACTTATTATTTTGATAATTTACATAGAATATAGAACATTACAGCGCAGAACAGGCCCTTCGGCCTTCGATGTTGCGCCGACCAATTAGGAAAAAGCAATGACCCTCTAACCTAAACCATTCCCTTTTCGTCCATAAACTTATATACTAACCTCTTAAACGCCACCAAACTTGGCGCATCTACAACTGACGCAGGCAGGGCATTCCATACCCTTACCACCCTCTGGGTAAGGGAATTTAGATTTATGTGTACCATCTTTAACATAGTAAAACATCATAAGAGCATTATAAAATAAATAAGACACCAAGCCACACAGGAAATACCAGATCAGATTACTAAAAGCTTGGTCAAATAGGAAGAAAGTGAAGTGGAAAGGAGGAGAAATCTGGAATGATATTCCCAAGCTTTGGGTCTGAGCAACTGATAGCGCAGCGAACAAAAATGGTGTGATTAAAATCAGGACTGCTCGAGAGGTCTAAATGAGAGGAGCAGATATAACTTGGAGCACGTGGGATTAAAGATTGGAGAAATACGGATGGGACAAGGCCTCAGGAGGAATTGGAAAATAAGGATAAGAATTTTTATACCAAGATGTTGCTGTCAATGTATGTCATGATATACAGATGCCGGTGTTGGATTGGGGTGGTAAGAACTCAGTAAGAATTTAGCAACACCAATTTATAATGCAACCGATTTATTTGATAGTAAAAACGTGACTTTTCAACACTCTGTCTTCCTCAGGCAAATGCAGTGTTCTCTGCATTTGCCTGAGGAAGACACAGACTGTGGAAAGCTCGCGTTTTTACTATCAAATAAATCGGTTGGATTATAAATTGGTGTTGCTAAATTCTTACTGAGCTGTCAATGTATGTCAGCAAGCAGGGAGGTGATAGAACAGGACTTGGTGCAAGTTAAGACACATGCAGAAGATTTTTGGATTATCTTAAAATTTAAGGAGGATGGAATGTGGGAGCCAGAAGTGTATTGGAATAATCAAGTATGGAAATAACAAAAGCATGAGTGAAAGCTTCAGCAGCAGAAAAGCTGAGACAGGGAGAGTAAAATTACAGAGGTGGAAATAAGCATAATTAACAATGGCAGTAACAAGGTTAGAAGCTAATCTTGAGGAAAAAATGTTACAGCTTAATCTCAGACTGTTGCCAGAGAGAGGGATGGAGTCAGTAGCTACAGAACAGAGTATGGAGCTGCAACTAAGAACAATGGTTTCAGTGTTCCA
Source organism: Sphyrna mokarran (assembly GCA_024679065.1). Classification (NCBI taxonomy): domain Eukaryota; kingdom Metazoa; phylum Chordata; class Chondrichthyes; order Carcharhiniformes; family Carcharhinidae; genus Sphyrna; species Sphyrna mokarran. The sequence continues at coordinate 7,418,995 of JAGIQG010000022.1, forward strand.
AATATTTAATTAGAGGATGTTTTTACTGATCCAGGAATAACGTTGATCCAGGAATAACGTTGGACCAGGAATCTAAAAGTTGAGCAAGGTAGAGCTGGGTGTACATGTCAAAATTAATGCTCCACTCTCAGATGATATCATAACAAAATGTACATGAAAAATAGGAGAGGCAAGAAAAAATCCTTGGGGAACTCCAAAGGTAATGCTGCAGGAGCTAGAAGAGAATACAAGTGATTCTTTGGTACTGATTATAAAGATGAGAAAACATTTCCTCATTCTGAGAGTTGTGAAACAAGGGATACAGGGAACAGGTAGGAAAGGAGAGTTGCAGCAGGAGAACAGCTTTATTTTACTAAACGGCAGGGCAAATTCGAAGAGCCGTTTGGTCTACTTCTGCTCTTATTTCTTATGTTCTTTAAGAGAAAGATGTTACCACAAAAGATAGAAGGGAGTATTTTAGGTCAGAAGAGCCTGTGTGAAAGCCACACACTGGTTGCTGGGAAAGTTTACCAAAAATTTTTGATTCCTTTTTCCAAGGGACTATTTTGTGCTAGTGAATTCAACAACTTCCATTTTTAAACATCAGTAAAAGTATAGCATATAGGACAAGTTAAATGTATATTAAAGCTCATTTTATTCCTCCAAAAGTGTAGATCAGCTTTAACCAAGGAACATTCAGTTAACTTTGATGGCCTTGGCAGTATTATCAAGGCCATTAATCCAGATTAATGTTTTGGGGACCCAGGTTTGAAACTCGCTACCGCAGTTGGTGGAAACTGAAATCAATGAAGAAAATCTGGAAGTAAGAATCCATTGATAACCATGAAATCATCACGAAAAAACATCTAGTTCACTACTATCCTTTAGGGAAGAAATCTGCCGTCCTTAACCGGTTTGGCCTACATGTGACTCCAAACCCACAGCAATGTGGTTGACTCTTAAGTCTCTCCAAAGGCAACTAGGGATAGGCAATAAATGCTGGCCAGCCAGTGAAACCCATGCCCCACAAATGAAAACAAAACTGACCCAATTTCAAATTAAATCAAGCACACTGAATTAACAAAAGGGTTTCAGCTTCCCTGCAGTTGTAGAAATATAGGCCAATCAAGCCTTCAGCTTATTCATGGTTGGTATGTCCCTTGACTCTGTTTATCCACATAAGCTTTATATTCCTTAGATACTCAGAATTTAGAAAAGTCACTCAGTTTGGCCTAACAGCTTTGGGATGGTGTGCAAAGAGTTCAAGATTTCTCTACCCTTTGTATGAAGAAATGCTTTCTCACAGCATGCCTGAACAGCCTAGCTCTAATTTTGTATATTGTCCATTGTTCTGGATTCTCCTGGCAGCAGAAATAACTCCCATCTACATTATTAAGTTACTTAAAACATTTCAGTTAAATTGTCCCTTCATATAGTCAAGAACCTTTTCAATAAGAAAAGATGTGTGAAAGAAGTGTTACTCAAAATTGGTAAAGATACAGAACTGCAGATATAGAATAAGGAGATACAACTTCAAGCTGGCAGAGGATACAGTTAAGGGAGCTAATATTAAATTCTTCACACAGTGATCAACTTGTCGAATAACGTTCAGAGGGAGAAGTGCTGGCATCACTGAAGAAACAACTAGATACTACAAAAGGGTGATGGTAGGACCTCTTTGGATAGATGGATCAAGACTGGATATACTTTCCTTATCCATTATCATCTTGAAATCTGGTCAAGTATCATAACAAAAGTGAAATCAAGCAACTCAACTGAATTTCAATGTTTCACAGAATGTCAAGTTACTATAAAAAGAGTTGTGATTTGCATTACTGTGTGAAACCAATGTGCTTTACAAACTTAGCCAAGGGGATCCCTGTGGAGCAGGTCTGGTTCCTATCACGTGTTGACATTTTAGAATAAATCACAAGCTGTCTCAGCTTGCACATAGCCAAAAACAATGTTCAGAATTTGACACAGCAGATGGATTCTACTGACAAGTTCTTAAAATACTATCTTCTTGTTGAATTTTGAAGCAATTGATCTTCAACAGATTATTGACTTCGGCATTCAGCATGTTTGGTTTCATCGGTCAGAGTATTGAACATAGCAGTTGGAAGGTCTTGTCGAAGTTGTACAAAACATTGGTACAGCCACACTTGGAATGCTGAGGGCGATCCTGTTATAGAAAGGATATTATTAAACTAGAAAGAGTGCAGAAAAGACTTGATGGATTGAGTTATAAAGAGAGGCTGGATAAATTGGGACATTTTCCTCTAAAGAGTAGGAGACTGAGGAGTGATCTTAGAGATGTCTATAAAATAACGAGGAGCACAGATCAGCTAGATAGTCAATATCTTTTCCCAAAGGTAGAGGGGTCTACAACGAGAGGGCATAAGTTTAAGGTGAGAGGAAACAGGTAGAAAAGTGTTCAGAGGGGCAATTCTTTCACAGAGGATGATAGGTGTCTGAAACAAACTGCCAGAGGTAGTAGTAGAGACGAGTACAATTCTGTCTTTTAAAAAGCATTTAGATAGTTACATGGGTACGATGGGTATAGAGCGATATGGGCCAAATATTCAATGTTCTGACTGATGAAACCAAACATGCTGAATGCCAAAGTCAATAAATCTATTGAAGATCAATTGCTTCAAAATTCAACAAGAAGATAATATTTTAAGAATTTGTCAGTGGAATCCATCTGCTGTGTCAAATTCTGAACATTGTCTCAGCTTGCACATGGTGAAAAACAGCTTGTGATCTATCCTAAAATGTTGACGCATGATAGGAACCAGACTGGCTCCACAGGGATCCCCTTGGCTAAGTTTGCAATTGAAAGGCAATTGGGATTAGCTTAAGGATTTAAAAAAGTGGACAGCATAGACAAGTTGGGCCAAAGGCCTATGACTCTACGAATATAACTTGCTTGGTATTTGATGTTACGTTATTTTTCTTCTGTTAAGGAACTTGGATGAAGTGCTAAAGCCTCTAGAAGCACTAACTGGGCAAAGACAAGGATCAGAATTCCACCACAGGAATCGGAGCAGATGAGGGGCAGACCACAAAGGTTCCTTAACCTCGGACAGGATTTTCGTTTCGGCACAAGTGTAGGTAAAAAATCCTGCCCAACGAATCCAAAGCCAAGGTCTCCCTTTTCTACATGACTTAGCTACTCACTGGATAAGCTGCTGAGCAGGTTCCAAGCAGGCATTTAAACATCACCTGACTCCACTTGTGTTTCAGTTTATCGACTGCCAAAACCCTTTTCTAAATGTTTGTTGTTGCCAATCTTGACTATTCTAATGATCTCCCATCTTGTACACCGCATCCAAAACACTGCTACTCACACCAAGTACTATTCACCCTTTGTTCACTGGTCCACATTGCCTGCTGATCCAGCAATGCTTCTCTTTTAAAATTATCTTTTCTTCAAATTCATTCATCTTCCCTCCCTATCACTGTAACTCCTTCCAGCCTTGCAACCCTTTGAGAGGTTAGTATTCCTCCAATTCTAGCATCTTGTATGTCCCAGATTTTGAAATTGCTCCGCCATTGGCTGCCAAGAATTCAGTTATCTTGGCTGGGATTTTCTCCCTGACTCATTCTGCTTCTCTAGTCTCTCTCGTTTCCTTTATGATGTCCCTTAAAAGATTCATCTTTGGTCAAAATTTTAGTCATCTAACATGTCTATATGGCTCAATGCCATACAGATGATGTTCTGTCAAGTGCCCTGGAGTATCTTATAATTTTAGAGGCACTATGAAAAAAAACGCATGTTGTTTTTGTTGTTGGAAAGATGAGGAAAATTATCTGGAAATAATAAGATGCCATGCTATTTGAGTTTTAAAAGTGTGAATTGTGAAGTAAAAGGATGATCGAGAAAAGCAATGAATGATTTTAATAGCAAAGAAAGGGGGCATTAGAAATAGTACAGGATAGATTGTAAACAGTGGAGTTCAGTGAGCTGGAATTTATATGCGGCAGACCTCAGGAAGCCAGTGACAAGATTTTTTGGAAATTCAAGCATGGAATAAATAAAAGCCATGAATAATTTTCAGCAACTGTGTGGATGCAAAAAAGGAAGGGGCTGGTATTTTTGCAGGGATTGAAATTAGCTTCATTAATAATGGCTTGTAAGTTTGCAGTTCAGCTCCGAGTCAAATAAGGCATTGAGATTGAAAAAAAAAAAGTCAATTGCAGAATTGTACCGCCTGTAATCTTTTCCAAATGGACCAATTTCCAACACTAAACATCAATTTCATTGGAATGTACAGCAAGTAGTAACTTCTGTAAACAGTAGGAATCTATTTCAAGCTATTGTCTTGCTTAGGACTGTGATGGCAAAGTTTAAATCTCATGATATGTTGTACTCTTCCCATATCTACACTGGATATTCCATTTCCCTTAATACAGGCAAAATACAGTTCAGACCAGTTGGAACAGCAAAACATCTAGGCAGAATAAAACAGCCTCATTTGCAGTAACAGTGCACATTAATCTAAGGAAAGAAGGCAGGATTTTAAGCATGCACTCTCCATCTGCGAGACTGCCAACAGGATCTCGATCTGATGAAATGCAGAAATCACAAATCTCACTGGTAAGACCGCAATCTCTAATTTTTGTCACCCCTCTCCAGCAACATAATCATATTCAAGTCCACACTGGGTGAGAACCTGATTTGCTTAAATAAATTATCAATAAATAGCAGGACTTCATTACGTCAGTGAGGTTTACAATACCCAGGTGTGAACCTGTTGTGGAGATTCCTCCAGGAGCACAAAGGTTACTGATGAGAGAGGCATGGCCAGGCAGGGCCCTGACACTATCAGTGATAAGTTGGGAAGGGGGAAAAAAGGCCACAAATATCTCTGTGGTGGAGAAAAAAAAACTATTTTTTGTTTTAAATTATTGGAGTATCTTTTAAAAAGGGCACCATCTCAGAGGAGTCAGTTCCTGGCTCTAAGAGAGCCTAAAGCAAATCACACCCACTTTTTTTTGTCAGCTAAAGTGACAAAATTTGGAGAGAAAACTGGCCGGCACAGTTTTCTCACCAGAACTGACACACTGCCAAATTCTAAGATTCCACCCAAAGTGATTCATCAGATAAAAACTATCAAAGCAAAATAGAAAATGCACAGAGCTCAATCTACAAATATGTTAATGCTTCAAGAGGGACCTTTTGTTAGTCTTGATAAAGAGTCTTACTGAGTAAGTTTGCCTTTCTCCTTCAAACTTACCTATTTGCATTCTCTCCATTTCCCATCCCTGGTTTCAGAAGTTAATATTGATTCAATGGTGACACTCTCCAGTCAGTCCATATTCAAACCCACTCTCAAGACTTCAGAACACAGTCTAAGCTGATTCTCCAGTACGGTAATGAGGAAGAATTGTACTTTCTGACGCACATTTCAGATGAAACAAGATATCATACATTAAACTAAGATACCATCTGCCCCATCATGTGGGCAAAAACAGCATGCACTGTTCAAAAAAATACAGAGTGTGGGAGGGCAGCGACTGTTGTGCGGCAAGTAGTAGAGTTCTTTTGGTTGTCCTGATCAACATTTATCCCTCAACCAACTTTAAAATTTTTTATTCCATCCTTAAAGTTACAAAACCAATGTCCAGAGTGGACCGGGCAAACCCAAACCCAAACCTATTCCTTGCTTGCTTCAAAAACCAACTCATGGTCCCCACAAGAGAGACAAACAAGATCCAAGCTGACAAGATGAGGCATTGCACCCCATCATGGCTTGATCTGACAATGCATGATCTTAATCGAAAGGCTGAAACAGATGGCCTGGTGATTTATCTCATAGCTGTTTGTAGTATCTTGCTGAGTGCAAATTGGCTGCTGTGTTTCCCTAGTCAACTACAATGGTTGCCTTCAAAAGTGATTTAATTGTTTCTGAAGCACTTTGGGGATATTTCTCTATCAGAAGATTTGCAAGAAAAATTCAAAGTTGACATCATATTTCAGATTAAAAACATGATCTAAAGATAGTGAATGATCAGATACACGGATGTCTAACAAGGCCGTGCTCATCCAGTTAATAGCTGTAATCAAAAGTACTGTGAGTAGGGGCCACCTATTCTTCACCAAAAAGAGAAGCGAAGCGATTTGGATTTAGGAATTGGAGGATTGGTACCGAAATTTGCAGATGATAGCAGGTTGAGGGATATAACCAACATTGTAGGGGACAGCACCAAAATACAGCAAGATTAATGAGAATTTCAATATAGTGAAGTGTAAAGTGATTAACTTAGGTAGAGGGAATAAGGAGGTCACATATTCCCTGGATGGCAAGAAACTAAATGTGGCAGAGGAACATAATAGATTTGGGAATACAGATACATAAATCACTAAAAGTAGCAACACAAGTTGATAGGCTATTTTTAGGGGCCTGGATAATAGAGCGAATAAGGAGGATATATTTTCTCAGCAAAGAGGTCAATAACCATAAGGTAATTGATTTGAAACTAACTGGTAGAGGGAAGTATGAGGAGCAGTTTTTTTCCCTCTGAAACAGAGGATTGTGTTAGAGGTGCTGCCTGGACCTCACTGCCTGAAAGAGCGGTAGAGGTAGAAACCTTCATTGCATTTACAAAACTCATTGATATGCACCTGAAACACTAAACAACAGGGTTTTGGACCAAGATCTGGAAAGTGAGATTAGACTGGATAGCTTCCTTCCCTCTAGTCAGCACGGACATGATGGGCTGAATGGTCTCCTTCTAAAGCATAAATCTTTCTATGTTTCTATACAAAATAAATGCAAGTACCAAGTTTCATTTCCAGAATAGAATACAAGTGCAAGGAGGGATTATTATATTAAAATGAAACTTGATTAGATAAACTTTGATTACTTTGATTTCCACAGTGTAAAAAAGGTTGTTAAAGCATTGGAGTAAATCTGGATTTGCAACTATGTTGGTAGAATTGAGATGCAACAATCAGGAAAATGGAGGTAAAAGACTAAGAGGAGTCCTGATGCAAGTTTCAATTTGTGGGCGAGTCCAGAGCAACAGAGAGAGGGAGAGGGAGAGTCAAGACAAGGGAGGTGATTTGAGTGCAAGGCAGTTCATAAGGTGTATAAATGCCAGTATAGACTAATTGTTTGCTGCTGTAGATTCAATCTAATTATTCAGCTATACCACATAGACACTTCCATATTAATTCCAAAACTACTAAATCCAGTTCATTCATTCTGGCAGTAGCATCATAAATACAATTTGTCATTGCATTGTGCTGAGAAAAGCAAGCCAAACTTAATATAGCACCTGTAGCACCAGTGCAAAATGTTTAATGATTGAATGAGGCTCAAATCATAATTCACATTATTCGGTACAAAATTTGAGAGCTGCAGTTTTGTTGTTCTGCTAATGCTCCTCATCCTACCTCCATAGATGCCCACTTCAGCAAAATATAATCAGCATATCAATGCGATGCAGCATCTGTGCCTAGTGCAATTAAAAATCAAATTGCAAATCAACACCAAGGTCTGATACCAAGCCAAGAATGACTCAGTGGAAACAAAGGAAGACCAGAGCACTCGCCAGAGGGTTGAGACTAACAAGTACAAGCAAAAGCATTTATTCACAACAATGCTGGTTTGTCACAGATGCACATCAACACCATCCCAAAATTATAGTGCAAAATATCTTGCTACCCTGCCTCCACTTGATAAGATTGTACCTATTAGCCCAGAGCCAATTATGACGCAATTGAAAAAAAACTTGCATTTATATAATGCAAAGTTGTCAAATACTTCAAAACATTCATTATGAAGCAGAAGCATTCATTCTGCAGCAGCAATATCTAACAAGTAATAATGAATGAATGAATGATCAGTTAATCTGTACTTTAATGCTTCACAGTAATAGATTGATATGTGCAAAACTAGTACTTTTCTTTGCAAATTAACTAGCCGACAGTGGATGCAGAAAACACTACTTGAGGATGGCACATCAAACCTAATTTTCCATTATGGTTGGGTAACATGCACCAAGGACCTATCTTCCCAATGTTCTTTTGGCATGCAATACCATACATGATAAATGCAAATTTTCCCTTTGTATTCCACATGCCAATTTGTGAAGGGAATACCCTGATCATTTTTAGACAGAAAACCTTTCTGGTAAAATAAAAAAAATGTTTGATTGTATAACTGGGAGCTAATGCTTTTGAGTTTGGGGGTTTGAGTTGAATGGATTTCTAACAGAATAATTTTATTATCCATGTCCTGTTTGGAACCACAGGTGATCACACTATCATCTAAGGGATTTTTAAACACAGCACATTAAGCGCTTTCCCTATAATCCACAGGTTTTTAAACGACAGGTCTGGTATCCTCTAAACAATAGTTCAGAATTTAGCTGGTCTTCTCTCCTACTGTTGTCAATCTTGGAGTCAGACTCTCCAGCTAGTTTTCTTCAAAGAGTTAATGAAACACAGTATATTCAGCTGACCTTAAGGAATGGAAAGATGCAAGCAAATTGCCTACATTGGCGTGAACTCTGGGAGGAAGGAGGAATTAGGAAATAAATACTTTTTCCTGCAAAGAGGACAATCAAGAACAACTTTCACCAGTTTGCTCTCATGCCTCTCTGGCACACACAAAATTCGTCAAGATTTGTCACATTTCTAATTTGCGCAAAAACCTTCATTTAAATTGCCAAGTTTCAGGAGTAAGAGTCTAGTGGCTACTTTTGGTCAACATAGATACAAGATTCAACAATTCCACAAAGGATCTGGATTTCAAGAAGATTAAGTATTTGGCTCTCAAAATATAGATACCCCCTGCTTTTATTAGCAATTTCAAATGTCAGTCAACACTAAGAACCAAATTTAGATCATATGGATAGAAATTTCACAATCACACATTTTATCTGAACATTAAAGGGAATTACAAAGCACAAGAGTAAAATTCCTATCTGTGCTATGAGATTACTACAGACTCAAAACCAATTATTTTTTAAAAAGAGTGCATGAAGTATTTCCTCTGTCAGCCACAGACATCATAGTAAAAAATAAGATCCAATGGGTTTAAAATTGCAACAGATTCACTAGTTCGAATTCATTTTTTTTTAAAAAACATACACAGACATCTCAGGATTAGCTTATGAATAGTACAAAATCTGTAGCAATTACAAAGAAATCGTACAATTAAACAGTACTTTAAGGAAATGCAAGTCTGCAGAATTGTGCATATGTATTCAGAAGTATCTAATTAGGATGGCACAATTGCAAGCACAGAGCCTCTCAGTGCCAGGAACCCAGGTTCAATTCCTGGCTCAAGTCACTGTCTGTGTGGAGTTTGCACATTCTGTATTGGTGTGGGTTTTCCCACAATCCCAAGATGTTTAGGTTAGTTAGATTGGCCATGCTAAATCTTCCCTTGGTGTCATGGGAACCAACCAGGGTAAATGCACGGGGTTATAGGGATAGGGTCTGGATGGGATTGTGGTCAGTGCAGACATGATAGTGCAGAATGAGGCCATTTGGCCTGTCGGATCCTACAAGTCTATAATTTGATTTAACATTGCATTTACCCTCCCTGATGTAAAATGTTAAGTTTCTTTATGAAAAATATAATCACATCTGCAAGAAATATTTTTAAGTTTCTATAACCAACCACTTCTTAGGAGAAAAAATGCTGAAAATCTTAGCAGGTCTGGCAGCATCTGTAAGGACAGAAAAGTGCCTTGTTGAGTCCAGATGATCCTTTGTCAAAGCTAAAAGGCATAGAAAGTGGGAGGTATTTATAAAGAGTGAAAAACGAGTCATAGCCACAGAAACCAGCTAATGGCTGTCCACAGAGAATAAAGAGTGCAAATGGCCAAACGACAGAGAAGCTAAAACGAAGATGTTGTGGGGTTGGGAGGAAGAAAAATGAAGAAAGAAAAAGGTAAAGAACAATAAAAAAAAGAATGAAAACAAAGGGGTCGAGGTGGAGTAGAGCAAATCATTTGAAGTTGTTGAATTTGACATTAAGACTGGAAGGCTGTAAAGTTCCCAGCCGGAAGATGAGATGCTGTTCCTCAGGTTTGTGTTGAGCTTCACTGGAACATTGCAGCAGGCCAAGGACAGACCTGTGGGCATGGGAGCAGGATCATGTGTTAAAATGGCAAGCAACCCGAAAGTCAGGGTCCTAATTGCACATAGACCAAAGGTGCTCAAATAATTAATCCTGGCGTATTTTTTTAAAGTTGAATAAGTCTTTTTTAGGAAAAAATTCTACAAATGTAGTGGCAGTTCTTTGGAGGCAGTGAAAATATGATTTTCTGATAGATAAATCATTTACCCTAATTAATGGGTTTGATAAAGCAATCTTATTTGGGATCAGACAGCAAAAAGGATATGCATTGGCAGAATTTATTAGAAAACTTTGAATTTTCTACTTCATACTCTGTGCTTGAATATGCACTTTTTCAGTATGTACAAAATAAACCAACACTTTGTACCATTACTTTGAGGCTATTTGCACAACCTGAAACCATTTCAAAATATCCAATCGGATTTGCTGCATTACATTTGTCATTGTGTCTCAGCAGTATGGGCTATACAATACACACCAAAGAACTGAATATGTTAAAAATGCTGGGTGTTCACATTTTCTAACTTAAAAGAAACTGCATCCCTGTAAGATTTCTGGGAAAGCAACACCCATTTCCTCCCATTCCTCATTTACTGAACTTGTTAGAAGAGGATGCATCTGTTCTCTCCAGAAGTGCTGAATAGCCTGCTGTGCTTCTAGTATTTTCCATTTTCATTAGGTAGCATGATCTTTTGATTGATTAATAAAGGTAGTGATAGACTTCGTTTCCATTATTAATCTTGATTACAAAATGGAAGGAAACAAAAAAAAACTACATCTGGCCTTGCTAGTAAATCATTTTTGCCTACAACACTCCTGTGTCATCTTAAAACCAGGTTCAAACTGTGAGATACAACACTTGAAACAAAAAATAAAATCTAATCATTTTCCATCTACACTGACGACTTATTTCCCAAATTGTTCTGAATGTTTTCCATTCAACTGGAAAAAAACATCTGAAAGTTTATCCTTTGGATACATTATAACTGTGCATTTCAAAAGTGCTTAATTACTCTGAAATACATGAGATACTGCAAATTTGAAAGGTGCTATAGAAATTCAGCTTCTTGCTTCTTTGTTATATGACTTTGAGAGTTCTGCCATGACCTGGACATTACCCCCTAACCCCTGCCCAGAAGATTAGCAACTTTGATTCAGAAATTAATTATCATTTTATTTCTAATTTCACTGGTTCAATAAGAGTTTTGCAAGTTTTGTGTTTTTAAATAAAAATAAGCCCCTGATGTTTAGCCTCTTTTCACACTGTCCTTTACTTTCTGCTACCTAGGCTGCATTTTAACTGACTAATGGAATTAAAGTTCTGTTTACCTTTTCTTCAAGCAGTTAGAATTCTATGTGAAGAATCTGAAACTGTTACAACCACGTCTATACAATGTGATGTCTGTGAGAAATAAAATTAGCAAACTGATACTTGCACAGGACAATCTCTTGACTTTGCTACCACAAACTGCGTGGCGAGTACAGAAGCATACAATCAACTCTTCTCAGCCTTTTGGCTAAGATCAAGGGTAGTATGGACATGCTGTGCTTGGTTGAAGTCATTAGGTTACATTTTAGCTTCATTTGAAGCAATTTTTAAAAGCAGCATCTTGGCCTTTTGGCTAAGATGCAAATGAGATGAAGCCTTGGAGGAGGAGCTATGCCTATTCCAATCAGCTTGGATCACGTAGCTCAAGCCCAAGTGGTGACAGCCCTGTCTGGTCAGCTTGGATCAGGAATGTCTCAACTTGAGACTCTGAATTGGACTTGATTGCATTGTATTTTTATTCCAATTCAATCAACGCTACATAAAGCCTAAAGGCACCAGGAATGTTTTGAATTTAAAAGTTGCATTTTTTGGGATGAAGAGATTCCATCCCTTTCTTGTTAATGGAAATCACAGACTGAAGAATAAATAAAATAGGTTACTGTGTGTTCCACCATGAACAAACGCTCAAGTACAATGGGACACGAGTTCAAACTTAAGCAAGAAAAAAAAGCAAACTGAGTATGAAAGATTGGATAGACTGTCATCAGAGTGCCATGTGTAATTTTAGGCTGTCCAATACAAAAAAGATATTAAAGCCATTGAAAAATAGCGTACATTTACTAAAATGCTACTAGGGAAAGAAAATTTGCTTCTTCAGAAAACACCTGAAATATTGGGACTATTTTCACTGAAGAAAAAGAGCCAAGGGAAATAGAGATCTTTAAAATTGTGATGGGTTTTCTATAGTACAGAAGTCAGTGACCAAGGAATCATCAATTTAAGGAAGGAGAGGGGTTAAGTATTTATTTATGCAACAAATTGTTAGATCAGGGAAGCAGTGTTTGTGATGGTTTTTGGCACAACTGATCTGCAACTTGTGTAATAAAAATTTTTACAGCTCTGTTAAAATCATTAGTGAAATCCGAGAAGCGTCAATTGACTTCATAGGATTATTTTTACACAGTAACCTGCTTGGAAATGTATATTCAACGTAGAGAAATGCAAAGTGCTTTCACATAGGAACCAAAAAAATCCAAGACATGAGGATTACTTAAATGGAAAAAAAAAGTTAAATGAAAAAGAAATCAGGAGATTCCAATTAACAGTAAATTTCTTTGCAATGTCTGGTGGCAGCTGGTGAAGTAAATCAGACTTCGTGATTTATTAAAAAGTCAATATTTAGGCAAAATGTGGTAATTCTGCCACATCATGAACCATTGATGGTACTTAGAATGCAGTATGATTGTTTTATGTGTGCATGTGTGGTGTGGAGGGGTGAGATGGTTTCTGACTAGCGAAGAGAAGATTGAGGGTGATACTATTACTGGCTCTAGGATTCAAAAAGGTTAAGTAATTGTAGACCACAACAAGCCTGTAATTTTCAGATCAGTATAGACAGGCTGCTAGATTATACTTGAAACAATATAATAGTGAGTAGTCAGTCTACGGAACAAGTTCCCTGGAGAGATTTTAGAAGATGATAGTCATTCAAATGCAAATTACATTCTTTTCATTTCATAACAATTTGGAATGCAGCTTAATAATTTTAAGTATGACAAATGGCAAGTGTAACATTCTTGGGTAGAACAGGGTCTGGATTTGTTGTCAACAAATCAATATATTGCTATGCTTAGTCAACATCAGTATCATGATACCACACAACTTGAAGGTGAACTGGGGGGGAAAAAAAAAAAATCAGTCACAGATTTCACTACTGTGCACAAACCAGCAAGTCTTCATAAATTCAGATACAGGTGGAACATGAAATGATCTCACTTGGAATTACTCTCTACAGTTGAGCAACCTATCAATTACCCCTGAATAAGTGAGACAAAAATATTGTGTTTGAGGCCAGAACATTGTGTGATTTCAAGAAAAAATTAGGTGCAACTCTTAGGGCTAAAAGGGTCAAGGGATATTTTTTTTTGGGGGGGGGGGGCAAGGTGGGATCAGGATACTCAATTTGACGACCTGCCATGAACAAAAGCAATGGCAAAGTACACTCAAAGGGCCAAATGGCCTATTCCTGCTTCTATTTCCTAAATTTATATGTTTCTAACAGGTTGGGCAAGGAAGCCTGGGGAACTGCACCCCAGCAAGGGGTCCCATGTCTTCAGAAGGTTGGAGACAAAGTTGGATAAGGAAAGAAAAAAAGCACCCATCAAAAGCTGTCAAAAATAAAAGATTTGATTGGGATATATACAGATACTTGTTTTTTTTCCATCAGGGAATAAAGGTTCCTGATGTAGCAATAAAGAATGTTGCTAGAATGACATTTATAATACCCTGCTTGTTAACCTATATTTAATTTTACCCATGCTGCAGTAAGTCCTTGCTCCCATGTACTTTCTAACTTTAAAAAAGTTAACACTGGAGCAGAGCACATTTTTTGGAATCATGATACAATTTTATTAATATTCATCATTGTGTAATTTGCCCAATAAAACTACAAAGGGGATCTTCTCATTGTGTAATTATAGTTTGTGCATCTATCTATCCATTAAAACTAACAACTTATGCCCCATAGCACCACTGAAATCACTTGACCTGTTGGGCAAATGCCAGTTCCAGAGTCCACAGCAGTACTGCAACGTAGTCATCCGATCAGAGGTCAAACAGCAACAAATACACACGGCAAAACATACGTATTTCCCTTCTGGTGTTCAAGATGCGCAGAAGCAAAACAGTATCATGTGCATCCATTTTTAGACCATAATGCTATTTCAGAGTCTGGTAACACGAAAATGTTAATAATAATCTTCCATTAAAAACGATACTAACAGCTCCCTCAATAGCTGACATAGTAAACTATTTAATTAATCCCATTCACTGGTTCTTTCTTCAAACCTTGCAAGTTTTTAGCCTTTGAGAATTTATTCGGTCTCTGACTGCTAATATTGAATCTGCTTCTATCACCCTTCCAGACACTACATTCCAGATCATCCTCACTTGCTGGGAGAAAATGCTTCCCTAGATCTCCTCTGGTTATTTTACTTTAATGCTGTATTACTGACCTTCTGCCACTGGAAACACATGTTCTCTACCAATGCCTTTCATGAAATCTACCTTAAAAGGTCTCTGCCACACAGAGAACAACAGCAGTTTCTATAGCCTACCAGCATAACTGAATCACAAAAATATTATGGCACAGGAGGCCATTTGGCTGCGTAAGCTCTCCAAATTACCAACTCACCTAGTTCCACTCTCACACCTTCTCTCTGTAACCTTTTTAATTTATACAAATTCAACACAACCTAACAGAGTTCTAGAATTGGCCTGCCACATTCAAGTATTTGTGTACATACATTTCGTTGTTCTGCATACCACTTTCAACTGGTTGGCTCATATTACCTCTCTTCATTCAAATGACCAAAATGCATCACTTTGTAATTCTCTGGATTATATTTTACCTGATGTGGAGATGCCAGCATTGGACTGGGGTAAACACAGTAAGAAGTCTGACAACACCAAGTTCAACCAATTTATTTGATAGTAAACTCGCAAGCTTGTAAAGTTATTATATTTCACCTGATATTGGTTAGCCAAATTCATCCTCCAATGTCCTTCTGAAGTCAATTACTGTCCTTCTCCCTGTTGCGTATGTTTTTGAGTTTCCTAAGATCTGCTAACTTTGAAATCAGGCCTTGTATGTCAAGGACAGAACATTAACTTTATCACTAAGATCTATTAAATAGCTCTGATGAAGGATTATCTAGATTTGAAAGGTTAGCTCTATTCTCTTTCTACCAATGCTGTCAGAGCTGCTGAGATTTTCTAGTATACAATTCTCACCAACTTTCACAGACACACCATAGAAAGCAGCCTTTCCAGTTGTATCACAGCTTGGTATGGCTCCTGCTCTGGCCAAGACCACAAGAAACCACAAAGGGTTGTGAACATAGCCCAGTCCATCATGCAAACCAGCTCCCATCTACTGACTGTCTGCACTTCCTGCTGCCCCAGAAAAGCGGCCAACATAATTAAGGGTCCTAACACCCTAGACATACTATCTTCTATCTTATTCCATTGAGAAAAAGATACAAAAGTCTGAGATCACATAAACCGACTCAAGAACAGCTTCTTTCCTGCTGCCATTAGACTTTTGAATGGACCTTATATATGGAACAGAATCCCTACAGTGCAGAAGGAGGTCATTCAGTGCATTAAATTAACACTGACCACATAGCCCCACATATTTACTCTTCTAATCCCTGATCACTCGAGTCAATTTAGCACGGGCACTCAACCTAGCCTGCACATTTTTGGACTGTGGGAAGAAACCAAAGCACCTGGAAGCTCCCCATGCAAATATGGGGAGAACATACAAACTCCACAGACACTGACTGGAGGCCGGAACTGAACCTGGGTCCCCGGCATTGAGAGGCAGCAGTGCTAACCACTATGCCACCGTGTCACCCTACAAATCTTATTAAGCTGATCTTTTTCTTCACCCTAGCTGTAACTGCAACACTATGTTCTGCACCTTCCCCTTTTCTTTTCCCTCTACGTACTGCATGGGTGGTATGTTTTGTCCATCTAGAGTGCAAGAAACAATGGTTTTCATTGTATCCCAATACACGTGAAAATAATAAATCAAATCCAACCAAAAACCATTCACTTAAGAGTTCTGTTAATTTCTGGGTGTAAGACAAAGTTTAATACAACGCTGTCTTATTCACATACACAATAGCTGTCTCAGATCTCTTTGTAAAAAAGATATAATTAGCTGTGTGTTGTATTCAGAATCAATCTACACGTATAGATCCTTGGCTCATTGTTGGCCGATGCTTTATCCTGAGCCACTTTTTCTAGACAGTTGTGGCCGTTTCCACTCTCCAGGGCAGGATAAGGAGGCAGGTCCCAACGTTACCTCAGCCAGAACGGGAATTGAACATGCACAGTTGACATTATCCTGAACCACTCACTAGCTATCTAGCCAATGGAACTAACTGTAGTCCCCTCACAATTTACCTCATTTTTCCCATCTTGAACTTCCATCTTATTCTTCTGCAATCAGATCAGCTCAAATAAACATCTGGGCATAATCTGACCGGTCGGTCATCCCACGCTCCTACTATGGTGAATTTGGAACCAAACCACATCTCCAATCATCGTAGCAGGACGGAAAAAACCCACCAATGTGAACAGTTGTAACATTCCAGCTCTGGTTTTTTTCAGTGGAGATCAGAGAAAAATGCATTTTATTCTATTTTTAATGTCATATTTAACTTATGCTTCTTGTTATTATAACATATACAAATGATTATGAAAAAAGGAAACAACCTCAAAGTCAAAGCACAAAGACCCACAACTTTTTTGCACTATCTGCCTGTGATACACTTGTGAATAATGTATTTTAGCATTACACAACTCAAAATGCTCTCGCCAGATACAGCAAAGATTAAAATCTATAAATGTGTTACTGAGTACTTTGCAGCTCAAGTAAACAAAAATCCCAGACCAGGGCACGTCACCCACATTCGAGTGATATTAAGTATATTCCACTGGTGCATCACAGTGATTAACTGAATATTACAAAGCAGCTTCAACTGATATCTTTGACACAAAGACAAAACATATATAAAAGATCAGAACTTTTCCCTTTCAGATTAAGCAGGTAACATGGTCCTCCCCATCCCATTTCACTTACCATGCAACTCAGTGCAAAATCCACGTTGTTACAACCAGAAGGATCAACAAATTCACTTGGATTGTCTTCAGTTAAAAATATCTGCAAACAAAAAAAACAAAATTCAGTTCAATTGCAAACAAAAACCTGAAAATTTAATTAGTCTTAAAAACTGCCTTTTATCTCCACCCCTAAATAAATACAACATTTCAAGCTTTTTAAGTTTCCTGATCTGTGTAACTATTTATTAGGACATAATAGATCATGGTGCCCCTGTCCTGACACCACCCCCATCCCATGCCGACACTATAGTTAAGAAAACCTACCAATGCTGCTACTTTCTCAGAAGACTAAGAAATTTGGCATGTCTACCACGACTTGCACCAACTTGTACAGATGCACCATAGAAAGCATTCTTCCTGGTTGTATCACAGCTTGGTATAGCTCCTGCTCTGCCCAAGACCATAAAGAACTACAAATTGTTATGAATGTAGCCCAATTCAGCCTCCCATCCACTGACTTGGTCTCCACTTTCTACTGCCTTGGCAAATCAGCCAGCATAGTTAAGGACCCCATGCACACTGGGCATTTTCTCTTCCACTTTCTTCGGTCAGAAAAAAGATACAAAAGTCTGAGGTCACATACCAACCAACTCAAGAACAGCTTCTCCCCCCTACTACTGTCAAACTTTTGAATGGACTTACTTTGCATCAAGTTGATCTTTTTCTACACCATAGCTATGACTGTAACACTATATTCTACAGTCTCTCATTTCCTTCTCTATGAACGGTATGCTTTGTTTGTATAACGTGCAAGAAATAATATTTTCCATTGTATTGAATATATGTGACAGTAATAAATCAAATCAAAATCAGTTAAGCTATAGCACTACAACACAATACCATTGAGAATGCCCCAGAAAAGGTGATTTCATTCCCAACTACAGAGGCAAAGCACCAACAAGAACATTATTCTGGCACCAAATGAGCTGTAGAACCATCCCATGACATTTTCAATAAAAATAGAGCGGAGAGGGATTCCCTCTCATCAGAAGCAGCTTATCTAAAATCTATACCACTTCCCAACACCTTTGAAGGTCAGGAATCGGAGTGTGAACTGTCACCGCACTTTTCCACTGCACTGCATATTAATTAAAAGTCATGCTAAATTATAAAAACTTAGCTCAGGAACACAACAAGTTCCTCGTGTCTTTGAATCGATACCAAGAATGAAGCAGTTTCGAGTTAAAATATTTACTTAACTAGAAATTGGACTAACAATCATTGTAGGCATTGAAAATCAGTCAAACCCAACTGGTTAACAACCTGAGAAAACAGATTTCAATTTCAGCACATAAACCAGTGATTACCGTGTCTCTGGTTCTAGAGGTAAGTGCAGCAACTAGTTCGGTACCAAGCCACACAAAGATCGTAGATTTCAATTCCTACTCTGAATGAATCATTTCAATCTGGGTAGCAATACTGCTTCAACTGGCCTCAGCAGCTCAAAGTGTAAAGACTGTTGGAATGGAAGGGTTGGAGGAGGAGCAAAGTAATCAGCTCATGTTTCTGATTGGTGCCTAGGTATGCATCAAAACAGGCAAACATGAGAGAGGAAGAGAATAATAAAGCTTGCAGGAGGAGTCATAAAGTCAGAGTTTTACAGCACAGAAAGAGGCTCTTCACCCTATCATATCCATGCCAGTCATCAAGTGACTATTTATTCTAATCCCATTTTCCAGCACTTGGCCTGTAGCTTTTTATGCTATGGAATTTTTTTGTCTCCCCCCGCCCCCAAGCCTCTCACACTTTGTCTGTCTCATTTCCCCTACCATTCTTACCCTATTATTCTTACTATTCTTCAGAGGTTTGCTTGCATATCTGCCCTTCTGTCTCACCAGACTCACAATAGTGGCAGAGTTGGACCAGAAGACAACTGTCCAGAGAAGGCAGCTGCTTAGTGATGAGCACGCGGTCCGAATTAAAGTTCATCAGCAGCAAGGTTGTGGACTAGAGTCCAACTGGCCCTTGATCGTTGATTGGATCTGACGTTGCTGTCCAGACTGTGCATGCCTTCTCCAAGGGGGCACCAAAACCAGCAGTGCTGGTCACCATTTCCACGATGTACAGATGCCGGCGTTGGACTGGGGTAAACTCAGTAAAGTTTTACAACACCAATTTTAAATCCAACCAATTTATTTGATAGTAAATCCACGAGCTTTCAACACTATGTGCCTTCGTCAGGCAAATGCAGTGTTCTGATCTGCAGAGGCACTCATATCCACACAGACAGTTACGTCAGAGCTGCTGTGAAAATGGAGGCACCATCTTGCATCTCTCCAGTCCTTCTGAGCACTAGAAAGTGGTGTTGGTTGCACCATGCTTTTGACATGAAAGTATCCATAGCCAGCTTTAACATCAACAGTGACAGAGGGGTACAATGCAGGTACCAGGACTTTTTGGTCCTCCAGGATGGAAAGTATTCTTCCTGCAAGAAACCCACGCCAGTCTGGAAGATGAAGCTACATTGGCAAAGAGGCCCTACTTGAACCATCCAGCGCCTAATTCTGGCAGGATGACTATCCTGTTGGTACTGCATTTTCAGCCAGAGATCTTGGGGTGAAGGAGCCTTTGCCAGGCCAGTTGCTGCACTTGACGGTGTACAATGGGGGTGTTTCACCTCATGAAAGTCTACACTCCAACTGCTAGGCAACAGCAAACAACTATGAGAAAGTGTCCACTCATCTTGGCACCAATGCAGGCGAGCACATTGCTCATGGTTGAAGGGAGGTGGATTCAACTTCACTCTCATAGCCTCTTGCACCTCATGGCAGTGATGGTGAAGTTCAGGAGCTGGTCAAGTCCCTTGACTTGATTTACATCTGGAAACATCTCCATCCTGGTTCCAGCGTCTCCACGTGTATTGCAGCATCCAAACTTCACCACTTTATATTTTAAGGGCATATGCATCTGGTATTCCGTGAGCCTCTGTGCAGAAGGTGCCATGCTCAGATCACAATTGGTATGGGCAGATTTCATTTCACCTCATCAGGGTGGGGTCAGTGTACTGGCACTTTTAACACCCAGCTACTGGAGGACAGGCAGTTCCTGGACTCATTTTTGGGCTGGCTGGAGAAGAAAGTGGGGAGACTTCCCCTCCACGAGGCTATCGTGGGATGTGAGCAAGACTCACACCTATCACCTTTTGTCAAGAATACACGAGGCGGTCAACAAAGAAGTAAAAAATGCAGGATTGAGGAGGTAGTTTTCGATCTGGAGTTACATCTGAGCCCAACAAAGATCTGGCCCTACAGCTGGCATACAGTGAGAAGGGCACGGTGGGACTTGTAATTTGTCAGATTCTATGGCACGTATGTGAGGGTGTAGATCCAGATCTGTACGGACCTGGACCACAGCTTCCCTTCTACTCACTGGAAAAAAGGCATGGAACACATCAGCACCTCCATAAGTTGCTGACCAGCAACACTTCCCTTGTCTCGGATTGGGAGAGCATCAAGACTCTCACTTGCAATTATTACATTGCCCTTTCTTCTCCAGATCCATCCAGTAAGGATGCTGTAAAGTTTTGTGGACGGACTTGCCGCAAGTTGGCTTGGAGTTGCCTTTAGGCTTGATGCTCCAATCAGCCTAGAGGAATTGGCCAGCATCCTCAACAACTTCTCTAGCGGAAGAGCTCCAGAGATGGGCTGGCAGTCGAGTCCTTCACAGAATTCTGGGTGATCCTAGGGAATAGTATTGCAACTGGGGAGGTTTCATGATGCAGGATCACAATTGCCCTGCTGCCCAAAAAAGAAGATATCCATCATCTCAAAAACTGGCACTTGGTCTCGACCTTCCATCTTCAGCTTCTGCAGCAATATCTCTACATTAACACCACCACCACCACCACCCCGCGCCTCTCGGTGTGTCCTGACGACATATTTCTTCTGCTAGGTACACAGCCTAAACTAATACGTGCAGTGCAGCTCCTGTTCATAGACCAGAGAGGTGTTCAGAATTGCAGGATCTCTTAAAATTGCATTGTGCCACAGGTGTCCCCTGTGTGGAATGACCTGGGTGGTGGAGGACAGGGCTGGATGAAAGACACAAGAGTGAATGCATGCACCATCTGTAGCTGGAAAGCTGTGTGCAATTGTGGTCTCCTTACATTAATAGGAAGGATCTGATCACACCAGTGGGGGTAGAGGAAATTCACCAGGATGTTGCCTGGGATAGAGCATTTGAACTACGAAAAGGGACTAGAACAGAGAAAGAACGAAGGAAGAAAAGTACAGCACAGGAACAGCCCCGTTGGATGTCCAAGCCTCAACCGATTACAATGCCCTCACTAAAAAATACCTCTACCCTTACTCAAATCATATCCCTCTATTCCTTCCCTATTCACATACTCATCCAGATGCCTTTTAAATGTTGCTAACGTGCCTGCTTCCACCATCTCCTCTGGCAGCATGTTCCAGAGACTCTCAACTCTCTGCATGAAAAAACTCCCCCCCGCCCCTTTATCTCCCTTAAACTTTCCTCCTCTGACCTTCAATCTGTGCCCCCTTGTAACTTGCAGTAACACCCTGGGAAAACCATTTGACTATCCACCTTATCTAAGTCTCATAATTAGTAGGCATGGATTATTTTCTTTAGATGTGGAGATGCTGGTGTTGAACTGGGATAAACACAGTAAGAAGTCTCAACTCCAGGGAAAAATCCAACAGGTTTATTTGGTAGCAAATGCCACCAGCTTTCAGGATTCTGCCCTTTTGTCAGGTGAGTGGGCTTTTCTTTTCAGAGTGAGTGCTGTTTTCTTTAGAGCAGAGAAGGCTAAGTGAGGGACATGATCAGGGATGTGAGAGATTATAAGGAGTATGGACAGAGTGAGTGGGAAGCAGCTATTCCCATAGAACATGACAGCACCGAAACAGGCATTTTGGCCCTTCCTGGCTGTGCCAAACCATTTTTCTGCCTAGTCCCACTGACCTGTACCTGGACCATATTCCTCCACACCCCTCTCATCCATATAACTGTCCAAGTTTTTCTTAAGTGTTAAAAGTGAGCCCATTTTCACTACTTCATCTGGCAGTCCATTCCACACTCCCACCACTATGTTAAGAGCTCCCCCCACCCCCTCAATATTTCCTTTTAATTCTTCCTCCTTCACCCTTAACTATGTTCTCTAGTTTTTTTCTCTCCTGGCCTCAGTAGAAAAAGCCTGCTTGCATTCATGCTATTTACATCCATCATAATTTTATACACCTCTATCAAATCTCCCCTCATTCTTTTATGCTCTGGAGAATAAAATCCTAACCTATTCAATCTTTCTCTAACTCAGTTTCTGAAGTCCTGGCAACATCATTGTAAACCTTCTCTGCATTCTTTCAACCTTATTAATATCCTTCCTATAATTAGGTGACCAAGACTGCACACAATACTCTAAATTTGGCCTCACCAACATCTTATACAATCTCACCATAACATTGCAACTCTTATACTCAATGCTTTGATTTATAAAGACCAATCTTCCAAAAGCACTCTTTACGACCCTATCTACTGTGACACCACTTTTAGGAAATTATGTATCTGTACTCCCAGATCCCTCTGTTCTACTGAACTCTTCAGTGTCCTATCATTTACCACGTATGTTCTACCTTGGTTTGTCCTTCCAAACTGCAACATCTCACACTTGTCAGCATTAAACCCCGATCTCCCATTTTTTCTAGCTGGTCCAAATCCCTCTGCAAGCTTTGAAAACCTTCCTCACTGTCCAGTACACCTCTTTGTATCTATCATCAGCAAATTTGCTGATCCAATTTACCATATTATCATCCAGATCACTGATATAGATGACAAACAACAATGGGCCCAACAATGATCCCTGTGGCACATCACTAGTCATAGGCCTCCACTTAGAAAAGCAATCCTCCACTCCCACTTGCTGGCTTCTTCCATTGAGCCAACGTCTAATCCAGTTTACTACCTCTCCACATATAGCTAGCACTTCCTAACTAACCTCCCATGCGGGACCTTTCAAAGGCCTTACTGAAGTCCATATTTTGAGTCTTTTTTAAACAATGGAATAATATGAGCTATCCTCCAATCATCTGGCATTTCACCCTTAGATATAAACATTTTAAATATATCTGCCAGGGGCCCTGCAATTTCAACACTAGTCTCCTTCAAGGTCTGAGGGAACATGTCCAGTCCTGGGGATTTATCTACTCTAATTTGCTCAAGACATCAAGCATCTCCTCCCCTTTAATCTGTACAGGTTCCACAACCTTCCTACTTGTTTGCCTTATTTCTGTAGACTCCATGCCAGTTTCTTCAGTAAATACAGATGCAAAAAACCCTCCTTGGCTGTGGGGGTCAATCATGAGGGAGCACAGTTTTAGGATGAAGACAGGAGATTCAGAGAGGTTTAAGAATTGTTTTTCACTCAAGGCCAGAAAACTTATAACCTTTAAAAAACATTTGGATGAGTACTTGAAATATAATATTCAAGGATATGGGACAAGTGTAGGAAAATGAGATGCCTGCGACTTTAATGGTAATATTAATTGGTACAGACTTGATGGGCTAAAAGGCTTTTCATGCTTCTATTGTCTATGTTTCTGCACTATTTGACTCTATTATTAACAATTTCTGCTGAGCCTCAAATATAAACAAAGCTTCCATGAATACAGTGTCTTTCAAAACCTCAAGATGTCTGGAAGCAATTTACAGGGAATGACATACTGTTGCTACTGTCATGCAGGCAACACGGCACCAATTTACACACACATCAACCCATTAAGTGCCACTTTCTTTTATTTACTTACTCTTCCCTGAATTCTCTTATGTTAAAACTAATTAATTGCATTGCTTTCCACTCTAACTCCTTCCGTGCTACAACTGCAAAACTGGAGGGCCCTTTTCACCTACAATTTACACACTTTTATAAATAGTCAACTTTTTACATCACAGAACCTCCACAATTTGCTTATCCACTATTCTTTTTCACAATTTTGGTGATATCATGTATTCACGGCCTCGACTTTCAGCTAGATTTCTCAGTTAAAACAAAAGGCCTTTGAATCTTCTCTCTCAAACAGCATGAACTTCAGAGATAATTCTGTACAAACACACAGATAACCATCACTTACCTTAAAATGCTGCCAGACAGATCAAATAAGCAGATTAAGCTCCAAATGGGATTAAAATGGTGAACTCAATGTGTCATATTATTTCAAAGCAAGAGCATCAAACATACGATTGTGAAAGTAATGAAATTGCTAGATTTCTTACTGCAGAACCATTGCTAAATTCAACAGTTATCCACAGATGTACCTATCAGATCTTACTCCTCCTTACTCACGCTACCATAAATAAACTAGCCCCTTCAACAATTCTTATCACATTCTCTGTTGTGCTTACTACACTCTTGCATTTCTCCCAAATATAATGAAGCAATTTATATAATTATGTAAATTTATCTTTGTCTTGGCCTTTCGTCAATATTTCTCAATCCAACTGCACCAGAGGGAATTTACAAAAAAAATGCATCGGATTCAAGTGCCAAGCAATATAGAGCTGATGTTTCCCTTTGTTGGACATTCTAGATCAAGAGGCTGTAGTTTCAGGCTAAGGGGTGGCAAACTTAAACACTTCACTGTGGAATTCTCTACTCCAGAGTGCAGTGGATGTTGGAACACTAAACTAATTTGACAAGATAGGCATATTTTTAAGTAGTAGCAGGACAAAGGGTTATGAGGACCTGGCAGGAAAGTGAATACGAGATCAACCATAATTGTTTTGAATGGCAGAGCAGGCTTTAGAGGCTGAATTGCCTACTCTCACTCCTAATTGTTATGTTTTTAAGTAAATAAGAAATTAAATACAAGTCTTAAGCATACATGATGCACAAGAGTAGAATGCTAAACTAACGTTTACATTGATTATTTACTAATGGTCTAAGCAGAACGATACAAAGATGCAAATATGTCCAAACAGTTTCAAACACGGGGCTAGTTTCTCATGTTCGCCAAGTTCCCTTAACAAGGGAACTTGAAATATTATTATATAGAGGTGCTAGCCTCCAAATATTAAGGCATTTATTCTACAGAATAACAGATCCAGGTCTGCTATCAGCACAATTCATGTAAAGTGGTATTAGATAGACTCAAGAATGACAACAAGAAATAGGTGATACAGGACAGAAAGCACAGTAAAACCACTGAGACAGAAAACAAAAGTAATGAGGCAAGAAAGGAATGACAGGTGCAAGCAGGATGGAAACAAATTGGGTTTTACTTTATCTTCCTGCTCAATCAATATGAATAGGAGATGAACTGGAATTGTTTCTGTATAACATAAATTTCCAAGTTAAGTGTTCACATTCAGAACAAATCCTGACCAGTCTGCAACAGTAACAAACTACACCATTCTCAAAAGCAATGTCACTAGGATTAAATAGCAGCACCATACCAAATTCTTGCTTCTAAAACCTTCAAGTATTCAAAACCTACTACTTAGTCAGAGAAAGGGTCACTAGAATATAATGTAACGCTCAGAAATCAACATAGAACTTGGGGTCTCAACAATTAACGCAAGATTCTACATGAAATTAATCTCATGTTCCTATTTATCCTCTACCATAAGTTTATTTATTAGCGTCACAAGTAGGCTTACATTAGCACTGCGATGAAGTTACTGAGAAAATCCTCCAGTCGCCATACTCCATCGCCTGTTCGGGTACACTGAGGGAGAATTTAGCACGGCCAATATACCTGACCAGCATGTCTTTGGACTGTGGGAGGAAACCGGAACATCTGGAGAAACCCCACACAAACACAGGAAGAACATGCAAACTTCACACAGTCAGTGACCCAAGCCAGGACCAATCCAGGTTCCCTGGTGCTGGGGGGCAGCAGTGCTAACCAATGTGCCACCATGTCGTGATGTTCCAATGAAAACAATAATCCCAGATCAAACTGGATTCCTCTATGTAACGAAAGCAAACATATGTTTGCTCAATTGCATTGAACCAGTGATTCCCCAGAACAGAACATCGTAAACTTTAACTTTTTTTTTTAAGAAGTTTTTTTCAGTCACAAGTAAACACTTGTGTTTACAAGTTAACACTGCAATGAAGTTACTGCAAAATTCTCCTAGTTGCCACAGCCCAACACCTGTTCAGGTCAATGAACCTAATCAGCATCTTTCAAAATGTGGGAGGAAATCAGAGCATCCAGAGGAAACCCACACAGACACATGCAAACTCCACAGAGTGACCCAAGCTGGGAATCAAACCCAGGTCCCTGGCTTTGTAAACTTTGGCACTGCTAACTGTGCTCCCATGCCATTTGTAATATTCAATGAGCATTTACAAATTCCCCCAAATCAACACAAGCAAAAAAGTTTAAATATAGAACCATAGCTGTGTAGGGTACTGGTGAGGCCGCAGTTGGAATACCGTGTGCAGTTTTGGTCACCGCATTCGAGGAAGGATATATTAGCCTTGGAGGGGGTGCAGAGAAGGTTTACTAGGCTGATACCGGAGATGAGGGCGTTGGGTTATGAGGCTAGGTTTGTACTCATTGGAATTTAGAAGGCTGAGAGGGGATCTTATAGAGATGTATAAGATAATGAAGAGGACGGATAGGGTAGAGATTAAGAAACTCTTCCCACTTAGCAAAGATAACAGGACTAGAGGGATGGGGGGGGAGCATTCGGGGAACGGTTCAGATCAGAGTTGAGGAGGAATTTCTTCATGCAAAGGGTGGCGAATCTTTGGAATTCTCTGCCTGTTGAAGTGACGGAGGCTTCCTCGCTGAATATATTTAAGTCAAGAGTGGATAGGTTTTTGATTGACAAGGGAATTAAGGGTTACGGGGAGAAAGGGGGCAAGTGGGACTGAACCACTGCAGATCAACCATGATCTTACTGAATGGCGGGGCAGGGTCAAGGGGCCGGATGGCCTATTCCTGCTCCTATTCCTTATATTCTTATGTTCTTATCATAGAAAATTACAGCTCAGAAACAGATCTTTTTGCCCTTCTGAATATAACTAATTTACAAAGAGAAAGCCGAAAGTCTGGAGGAAACAACATTTAAGATTCAATCATTTTTCTCTTCCCCCAAAACACAGTACAACACCCACACCTCCCCCCACAGGATACTGAACTATCTGGCCCATGGTCCTCCCACAAGTTCCATGATAAGACAGAAAAATTACAGCCCGGTTGCAGTGAATTATTAACAACTGTTAGAGGTCAAAGTCTTGATCCGAGCCAGGACTCCATCCCCTGTCTTTATCGCAACACAGTTAAGGTGCTTTAATAATATCAGCAATCCCTTTCATAGCACTATAATAATCTTTCAAGATGGGGTTGCTTCTGCCTGGTTGCTCCAGTCAGCCTCCCTCTGCATAACTGCTGCTTCCCCATCCCTTTGGCCTCAGAATATGCGTACCTGATCACTAGTGACATACACAGGAACATGTCCTGCGCCACCTGAGATTATTCATGAAGGTCTCACCTTCTTAACTTTGCCCCTCAGGTTAAATCACCTCCAGTCAGCTCTCCCCCTCAAAAGAGAAGAGCAGCCTATGGTCATCTGGGACTATGGCAGTTTTACCTTTACACAGAAACAGAGGTAGACCATTCTACCCTTTGAGCCTTTTCTGCCATTCAATAAGATCATGGTTATAGTGTCAACTCCAATTTCTTGTCCACCTCCACCATAACATTTCCATGCACCTCTCTGTCCAGATACAGTCTCACTTCATATTGTTCCAGTCTCCTATTTCTCACAGTGACAGTGGTCAACACTGCTGCCTCACAGCTCCAGGGACATGGATTTGATTCCTGGCTTGGCTGACTGTCTGTTGAGTTTGCACTTTCTCTACTTGGCTGTGAGGGTTTCTTCCCACAGTCTCAAAGTGCAGGTTAGATGGATTGGCCATGCTTAATTTGTCCCCAAACAGGCATCAGAGAGTGGCGACTGGGAGATTTTCATAGTAACTTTGTTACAATGCTAATGTAAGCCTACTTGTGACTAATAAACTTTTTTGTTGTACTGATCATCATCCTGAGTCACCTCAGATACAAAAGTCTGAGGTCATATACCAATAGACTCAAGAACAGTTTCTTTTCTGCTGCCAGAGTTCTGAATGGACCAAGTTGATCTTTCCACACCCTAGATTGTAGTAACACTACATTCTGCACTCTCTCCTTTCCTTCACTTTTATGTAGTCTATGAACGATATGTTTTATCTGCATAGTGATTTTGATTTATTGTCTACTATTATTAGTAGATAGTGAAAAGTCACATCACCTTATTCAGTATCCTCTTTCAATCCCAGTTACAGGCCCCTTATCAGGCTCAAACCTGGATTGCCTACTCAACTGCTCCCACCCTCACAACCCTTCATCTTTTCCCACCTTTCTCCTCGTACCCTCACAATCTCCTCTCCTCCTCTTCACCCCCATAATCTTAGCCCCTCTCTCCACGAGAGCGCCGGGCCCCCTCATCCCCTCCGGTTACTTCAGACATGGATCGAGGCCCCCGCCGCCTCTGCCTCGCCCGGCTAACTGAATCCCTGACTCCTCCTTAGTGCACCCCCTCCCGCCATTGCTCCGGTTACCGCGGGTGCCAGCTCCCTCAGCCTCTATCTAACCCCTCTCCGCTCATTGCCCCGGTTACCGGCTCTCCCCACACCAACCCCCACGTTGCCCCAGTTACCGAGGGTGCCGGCTCCCACCACCGTTGCCCCGGTTACCGCGACTGCCGGCTCCCCACCACCGTTGCCCCGGTTACCGCGGGTGCCAGCTCCCTCTCCCCACCGTTGTCCCAGTTACCGCGGGTGGCGGCTCCCTCTCCCCACCGTTGCCCCGGTTACCGCGGGTGCCGGCTCCCTCTCCCCACTGTTGCCCCGGTTACCGCGGGTGCCGGCTCCCTCTCCCCACCGTTGCCCCGGTTACCGCGGGTGCCGGCTCCCTCTCCCCACCGTTGCCCCGGTTACCGCGGGTGCCGGCTCCCTCTCCCCACCGTTGCCCCGGTTACCGCGAGTGCCGGCTCCCCACCACCGTTGCCCCGGTTACCGCGGGTGCCGGCTAGCCCTCCCCACCGTTGCCCCGGTTACCGTGGGTACCGGCTCCTGTCGCGCGCTCTTTCCGTTGATCTGGAACCGCACCGGAAATAGACGTGTTTCTATTTGCGGCGACCGGAAGTCCCTGACGTGGATAAGGCACCTCCTCCTTCGATGCGCGCGCGCTTCTTTCTCTTTAAATTTTCCATTCCCGGAAGCCTCGGAATTTGTGGCCTCCTTATTTTTTTTAAATTTCGCTTGATTTTTAAATATCTATAAAAAAAACTAATACGTGAATGATGAGAACGGGCTCGGTGACGTCATAACCATGCGCCGCGGTGGCCTAGGTTCGGAACCTCGGGAAGTGGCGGCTCAGCAGCTGAAGGTCTGTGAGCGGCAGCTAAAGGTAGAGAGAGCTGGGGGTGGGGGCGATATCTGTGCTTCAAGACTCTATTCCGCCACACATAAAGCTTATCTTCAGCCCAAATCTGGTTACGATCACAGGCTAATCCTGACTAGGCCCCAGGGTTGCCAACTCTCCCGGATTGATCTCCAGGCATTAAACAATTAAAATTCCAAGATACTGCTGCAAGGATACACGGAGAATACTGATAGGGTTTTTTTTAAAGTCGCATGTTTTCACTTTCCAGCTTATATAAGATATTGGAGTTGAAAGTTACGATATAATACAGAATGTTAAGGTATTTCAGTGTAGAAAGAAGCCATTCGATCCATCGAGCCTACACTTTTGGATTATGGGAGGAAACCAGAGTATCTGGAGAAAATCCACGCAGACATGAGGAGAATGTGCAGACTCCATACAGTCACTGAGACCTGAATTGAACCCAAGTCCCTGGTGCTAATTAGGCAGCAATGCTAACTCACTGTGTCACCATGCTGCCCCACAATTCACAATTCAATCATGTAAAAGTTCACTTGACACTGGAAGACATTCATTGTAAAGGATGTTGGGTGACCATTGGGCATGCTGATGGAGGCAAGTAATCTTGTGATGGATGTCTTGGTGGCACAGTGGTTAGCACTGCTACCTCACAGCGCCAGAGACTTGGGTTCAATTCTGGCCTCTGGTTACTATGTTGGACTGGGGCAAACACAGTAAAAATTCTCACAACATCAGGTTAAAATCCAACAGATTTATTTGGTAGTAAAAGCCACTAGCTTTCAGACCACTGCTCCTTCATCAGGTGAGTGGGAGTTATAGAAATCATATAAATCATAGAATCCTACAATATATAAAAACACAAGCGCAATTTACAGAATACAAAGAGCAACACAGCACGGGAAACAGGCCTTTTGGCCCAACAAGCCCATGCCGCCGTCCTAACATCTTAATGACACATCCATGACTTTAGGCTATGCCTATTGTGGAAGATTCCCATATAAGGACCAATATAGGAACAATTTGTTACCCAATCAGCCTAAGAGCACATTTTTGGGATTGGAACAGCTAATCAAGTCTTAAAGGTACAGACACTGAGTGGAGAGAGGATTAAGCACAGGTTAAAGAGGTGTATATTGTCTCCAGATAGATAGTGACATTTTGCAAGTCCAGGCAATTTTTGGGGGTTACAGATAGTGTAACGTGGAATTCAAGATCCCGGTTGAGGCCTTATGTATGCAGAGCTTGGCTATCAGTCTCTGCTCAGCAACTCTGCGCTGTCGTGTGTCGTGTAGGTCGCCTTGGAGGATGCTTACCCGAAGATCAGAGGCCAAATGCCTGTGACCGCTGAAGTGTTCCCCGACGGGAAGAGTACACTCTTGCCTGGTGATTGTCAAGCGGTGTACATTCACGAATCTGCATGATCTCCCCAGTGCACCATGCTTCGGGACATCCTTTCCTGCAGTGTATCAGGTAACAACGTTGGCCAAGTTGCAAGGGTATGTATCATGTACCTGATGGATGGTGTTCTCACGTGAGATGATGGCATCCGTCTCAATGATGCGGCATGTCGTGGTCACTGTTCTCCTGAAAGCTGAGTAGTTTGCTGCTGACAATGGTCTGAGGTTATGTGGTTATTTGAAGGTAAGATGTAGGGATGGCTTTGGCGAGATGTTTGTCTTCATCAATGATATATTAAAGGCTCCAGAAAAGATGTCATAGCTTCTCCACTCAGCGGAACTACTCTGGGTACGACAAAGAATACTGTGTCCATCATGTCCCATGTTAATCTTCTGACGAGGTCGGTGTGGTTTTTTGCTGTGGCATATCAGAACTGTCGATCAATGAGTCGAGCGCCTTATCCTGTTTTTATGAGGGCATCCTTTAACGTCTGGAGGTGTCTGTTGTGATCCTCCTCATCTAAGCAAACCCTGTGTACACGGAGGACCTGTCTGTAAGTGATGGCTTCTTTAATGTGTTTAAGCTAGAAGCTGGAGAAGTGGAGCATTGTGAAGTTATCTATTGGCTTGCGGTACAGCGAAGTGCTGAGGTGACTATCCTTAATGGAGATATGTGTATCCAAGAATGCAGCCGATTCCAGAGAGTAGTCCATGGTGATTCTAATGGTGGGAAGCAACTGGTTGATGTCATCATATAGTTGTTTC
Source organism: Sphyrna mokarran (assembly GCA_024679065.1). Taxonomy (NCBI): domain Eukaryota; kingdom Metazoa; phylum Chordata; class Chondrichthyes; order Carcharhiniformes; family Carcharhinidae; genus Sphyrna; species Sphyrna mokarran. The sequence goes on from JAGIQG010000022.1 coordinate 7,450,832, forward strand.
AGTGATTATTCATCATGAGTTCAAAGGAAGACAATGTCATCATTGTATCTAGTGTATAGCATCGGTTGAAAGTCCTGTGCAATGAAGAAGTCTTGTTCAAATCTGTGCCTGAAGATGTTAGCATATTGAAGTGTGAATTTTGTCTCCATGGCTATTCCATGTATCTGGATGAAGAACTGGTTGTTGAAGGTGAAGACATTGTGGTCCATGATGAAGCAGGTGAGTTGTAAAATTGCATCTGGAAACTGGCAGTTGTTAGCGTTGAGTACTGAGGCAGTTGCAGCAATGTCATCATTGTTGGGGATGCTGGTATAGAGTGCCGAGACATCTATTGTGATGAGGAGTGCTGAGGAATTCAACCTGTGATGAGGAATTCGGTCTCTGATCTTTGGGTAAGCGTCCTCCAAGGCAGCCTTCATGACACACGACAGCACAAGATTCGCTGAGCAGACACTGATAGCCAAGTTCTGTGCACGTGAGGACGACCTCAATCAGGATCTTGAGTTCATGTCACACTATTTGTAACCCCCATGACTTGCCTGTGATTACAAAATCTCATTAAATGTCCTGGCTGGAGACAATACACATCTCTTTAACCTGTACTTAATCTTCTCTCCATTCACATTGTCTGTGCCTTTAAGACTTGATTAGCTGTTCCGATCATTATTCTATAAATTGAGTTTGTGTCTTTATATGTCCTGTTTGTGAACAGAACTCCCGCTCACCTGATGAAAAAGCAGTGCTCTGAATCTAGTGGCTTTTGCTACCAAATAAATCTGTTGGACTTTAACCTGCCATGTTGTGAGACTTCTTACAGGTTACTGTCAGTGAGGAGTTTGCATGTTCTCCCTGTGCCTGTGTGGGTTTCCTCTGGGTGCTCCGGTTTCCTACCATATATGCGCAGGTTAGGTTAATTGGCCATGGTAAATTGACCGTACTGCTAGGGGGATAAGCAGGGTAAATAAATGGATTGCAGGAATAGAGTTTGGATGGGATTATGGGTGGTACAGACTTGATGGGCCAAATGGCCTCCTTCTGTACTGTAGGATTCTATGATTCTCAGGCCATTGCCATTGAGGAGACAGTCCTACTGGACCCACCCCTTCCCCCAACTCCTCCTCCCCTCCACCCACACACACACACACCCCCCCCACACCCACACACCCACACACACACACTTGTAAAGACCAAGCAAATGTACAACTTTGCAGGTCTAGTATTGTGTCAGAGAATGCCATTTAACCACTGAACCAATTTCCTTTGTTGAAGGTGGTGATGTTTTCAGATTTTTGGAGGTATTGGTGGCATTTCAGATAGCAGAATGTTTTGGTTTTTCTCTGTTTCTCTGGCCTTAAGTTTTAAGCTTATTTATTTGTGTCACAAGTAGGTTCACATTAACACCTCAATAAAGTTACTGTGGAAATTGCCTTGTCGCCACACTCCAGCACCTGTTCGGATACATTGAGGGAGAATTTAGCGTGGCCAATGCACCTAACCAGCACGTCTCTCAGACTGTGGGAAGAAACCGGAGCACCTGGAAGAAACCCACACAAACATAGGGAATATGTGCAGCTCGGAACAGACAGTGACCCAAGTCAGGAATCGAACCCAAGTCCCTGGCACTATGAATTAGCAATGCTAACCACGGTGCCACCATATCACCCTGATTCTGATCTCTCCTTGCGTTAGTGGTGGTGGGGGGGAGGTTTAGGATTAGGATCCAGGATGCTGAAAGCATAACAGATTGTGTCCCTTTGTGATAGTAATTGACAGATGGTTTTATTCGTGCCAAGTAATGTAGATAAATCTAGAAGAAGCAATAATGTACTTCCAGATTGGCTGTTGCAAATGGTAACATTATCACACTGATACATTTTACATTAACATAGCTTTTGTGCTGTTGGAGATATCAATGGCTAATTTTTTGGTTTGACCAAGATAGTAATTTCTTTCAGAGACAAAGTGACTTTGTTGCAGATCAAAGGGATCACATTCGAAAGTTTAGGGCTTTTGCTGCATAAAAGCCCAATTTCTTGTATTACAGATTAGGTAAAATGCTGCCAGCAATTTGCACCAGGACTCATGGTTACAGTAAAGGCCAGACAAGATAATCTTTCTTTGTTTTCACACTCGTAGGTATTTGCAGAGAAGCATAGGATGGAGTTCCTGACCACCCCATTGACTTTAGGGATTTTAACTGGAATTGGATGTGGGTTGTGCCTGGGATGGATGGTACGAGGACGATTTGTTGGATCCTTAAAATCCCTGCCCTCTGTGCGGAACGCAGGAATGGAGACCAGCACCATGGGGGAAAGCGGGGAATACAAGATGGTTTTGGTAGTCCGTAATGACCTGAAGATGGGAAAAGGTAAAGTAGCCGCTCAGTGCTCGCATGCTGCCGTCTCCGCTTACAGGCAGGTGCAGAAGCGGAATCCAGATCTGCTCAGGCAGTGGGAGTACTGCGGGCAGCCCAAAGTGGTCGTCAAGGCACCAGATGAGGACTGCTTCGTTGATCTGCTGACAAATGCCAAGGATCTGGGGCTGACCGTGAGTTTGATCCAGGATGCTGGTCGCACTCAGATAGCACCTGGATCACGTACTGTCCTGGGCATTGGACCAGGCTTATCCGAAGTAGTGGACAAAGTTACAGGGCACCTGAAACTTTATTGAAATGTATCTGTGCTGCAGCTGAGTGGGCAGTTACAGAAACTCATGGGTCTCAAATCTACAGCAGGAGTGTTATTGACAATCAATGCATCCCTGCCAATGAACTCCAAGATCTTGTGTTTTGAGTCAGTTTATATTGATAGGATATTGTGTGGTGCTCTATATTCATTTTTTTCACGCTGACAAGACTAAAGTGAATGGATGCAGTAGAAGATGCTGGTATCTGTTCTGTGTAAATGAAAATGTAACACATGAAGAGTGCTGCTGATCTGCCCTCTCTGTCATCAGATGGCAGTGGCCCTGCTGGGTATTGCTGTGTCTCAGAATGTTTCGTTGTTGGCTCTGGTTTAAATCCCCATGTAATGAGGGCAACTCATGTTTGCTGAGGCACAGAGGAAATGGAGGCAGTCCCACCAACAGAGCTCTGAGTCCGGGACAACTTGCGAAGGAATGTTAGTAACACACTGGCACCAATAAAATATCCGATATCGAGGACTCTTTCTAGCACGCTTCTCTTGCTTCCACTTCTGTCTGTTTGCCGTGGGGAAAAGTCAGTGCTCTATATAATATCCCTATAAGTATAGAAATCCCAAAACAAATTATAACCAGCCTTTTTGGGCTGATCTGTGGGATGTGCTGAATATCAATGACTTTCTGTAAAGGTTACTGATCCTTTCAATTGAAGAAAGCTGTGCACAGCCTTCCTAATCCAAGCCCATCTTTACCAAACAACATAGAACAGGATCTATCAAGTGCATGAGAACCAATACATTTAATTAATGCAGATTGTTACTTGGTGGCTCCGAAAAAGTCATTATGCCTTTTTGTTTATAAAAATATCCACTCCCAATGACTGTCTTCATTGTTCCATATTAAAGAATCACATAGCTGATGAATTAATCTATTAATGTGTTGGTATTCCATGTTTAAAGAATCACCTACATGATGAATTATGTTGGTATAATTTCTTAATGAACTTGCATTTAAACATAACGGCTGATTTGCAGAATACTTTTTTAACTTTGTGACGGAGTGTTTTTGCTCCCATCGCACTTCCTGCAGCACTTGGTAGGTTAGTCCCCTCAGCCTTTTGATTTTCCATCGTCAAGTATCTAGAAGTATCTAGATTTCTTCTCCCTCACTCGCGCAGACAAAAAATTAACCAGTGCACGCCACATTTAACTGTCTATCGTCAGATCTGGCTGGACACATCAGCTAGTAGCAGACCCCAAATCTACAAAATAACAATTTGTTGTTCCAGCAACACTGGGAAAAATAACCTATGGCAGCTTCTTCTGTTTATCAACTGATTCCTTCAACCCCTCATTCTTTCCTTTCACTTCCCACAAGTATTTAGAAAATTATGGATATTTGTGTCACTGAAACTGAGACCGTCATTACAGCCATCACTGATGTCTCCATTTGCCTTTCAAGCCATCACTGATGTCTCCATTTGCCTTTCAAGCCAAAGTATTCCCAAGTCTCCTCCACCCACCCCCCCTCCCCCCGCCCCAGCAACTTCCTGTCCTGAACCTGCATCTTTGTCTAGTTTTTCTCTCAACTCCCCTCACTACTGACTACCCAACTTCTTTTTTTGGCACTTGCCAACAATAAAAAGTTCTCTCATTTCACATGACGTCTTTTTCCATTTTAAAACTGCTGTCTTTACTCACTACTCAAGTAGCCACCCCCCCACTCTAATCCCTCATTCCATGAAAACTACTGCCCCATCTCCAGCATTCCCACTGTGAAATTCCTATCTGTCTTTCCTGCAAATGTGGCAGTTGGGCTTCCGTCCTTGAAATAACCCCAATCACAGTCACAAATATTCTCTGCAGTTGCAGCCTTCTGTTGTTCACCATCCTGATTATCCACCAGAATTTTCATGGGATGCCATGAATTGTCTACTTTGTTCTCTGGCTATGGCCATCGTTGGCGAGACAGTAGATATTGGCCAATTGTAGGAGACGAGATAGTATTGGTGAGCCTTCTGCTGGACTGTTGATGTCCATGTGTTGATGATACTCCAGCAATGCTGTCACAGCTCCCACAGTGACCTGTTTGTCTCAGGCAGAAATAATTCCAGACTCAGGCTGATTGAACATGCAGTGATTAAAAAAGCCTTATTGAGGCAGAGGATGTACAGATCCATCATTTTGCTGTGTGATCATTTTTATAGTCTGGCAACACCAATTTTAAATCCAACCGATTTATTTGATAGTAAACCTGCTAGCTTTCGGCGTTCGTGCTTTCGTCAGGCGAAGGCACAAACGCCGAAAGCTAGCAGGTTTACTATCAAATAAATTGGTTGGATTTAAAATTGGTGTTGCCAGACTGTTACTGAGTTTACCCCAGTCCAATGCCGGCATCTCCACATCATTATTTTTATACCCAGAAATAGCAAATGTGCTACATTGGATTAAATGTTACAGTTTCTCTTTGCATGAAACATTTTGCTTCGCAACCTTTGCTGTTGTGAAAGTTGGTTTCCAGACTTTTCCTCATTAATGACTTTTATTTCAGTTTCTTCTGAAAGGAGATATTTTATTTCTCCCTCATAAATTATCATAGAGATAGCGGCATAGTGGTAAAGTTGCTGGACCAGTAGTCTGGTGGTACCGTGATTAGCACTACTGCCTCTCAGCACCAGGGACCTGGTTTTGATTCCAGCTTGGGTCACTTTGTGTACAGAGTCTGCATATTCTCCCCATGTCTGCATGGGTTTCCTCCGGGTGCTTCAGTTTCAAAGAACAAAGAAAATTACAGCAGAGGAACAAGCCCTTCGACCCTCCAGGTCTGCACTGACCATACTGCCTGGTTTCCTCCCACAGTCTGAGAGACGTGCTGGTTAGATGCATTTGCTATGCTAAATTCTCCCTTCATGTACGCAAACAGGCATTGGAGTGTGGCAACTAGATTTTTACAATAACTTTGTTGCAGTATTAATATAAGCCAACTTGTGACACTAATAAAACTAAACTAAACTAATACTGTAGGGACCTGGGTTCAAATCCCATGATGTAGAGATGCTGGCGTTGGACTGGGGTAAACTCAGTAAAGTTTTACAACACCAATTTTAAATCCAACCAATTTATTTGATAGCGAATTCGCGAGCTTTCGACTCTATAGCCTTCATCAGGCAAATGCAGTGTTCTGGTCTGCAATAGCACTCATATCCACACAGACAGTTACAGATTGCTGATTAGAATGCGAATCCTTACATCTAACCTGCTATTCAATTGTTAAAGTGGCTAACAATGTGTGTGAAGGAAATCCTGAGCATTGGTTAGAGAATTGTGTATTTTCTCCAGACAGCACAGTAGGTGAGGTTTTTTGCTAACCCAGGCAAGTTACGGGGGTTACAGATAGTGTGTCATGAAGCCAAGATCCCTATTAAGACCGTCCTCATGTGTGAGGAACTTGGCTATCAGTCTCTGCTCAGCGACTCTGCGCTGTCGTGTGTCACGAAGGCCCCCTTGAAGAACATTTACCCGCAGGTCGGAGGCCTGTTTCACATTAAACAATGTGAAACACTACAGACAGTTACCAGCAGATATGACCAAAGAACACACTCGTCAACTCAACACTCTGATCAAAACCTTTGATCCGGACCTTCAGAACACTCTCCGGGCTCTCATTCCACGTACTCCCCGCATTAGAGATCTCTACTGCCTCCCAAAGATACACAAGGCAAACATACCCGGCCGTCCCATCGTATCGGGCAATGGGACCCTGTGTGAGAACCTCTCCGGCTATATCAAGGGCATCCTGAAACCCATCGTACAAAGAACCCCCAGCTTTTGTCTTGACACTACGGACTTCCTACAGAAACTCAGCACACATGGAGCAGTTGAACCAGGGACTCTCCTTGTCACAATGGATGTCTCGGCGCTCTACACCAACATCCCCCACGACGATGGTTTTGCTGCAACTGCCTCAGTACTCAATGCCAACAACTGCCAGTTTCCGGATGCAATTTTACAACTCATCCGCTTCATCTTGCACCACAATGTCTTCACCTTCAACAATCAGCTTTTCATCCAGACACATGGAACAGCCATGGGGACAAATTCGCACCTCAGTATGCCAACATCTTCATGCACAGGTTCGAACAAGACTTCTTCACCACATGGGATCTTCAACCAAGGCTATATACTAGATACATTGATGACATCTTTTTCCTTAGGACTCATGGTGAACAATCATTGAAACAACTGTATGATGATATCAACAAGTTCCATCCCACCATCAGACTCACCATGGACTATTCTCCAGAATCAGTTGCATTCTTGGACACACGCATCTCCATCAAGGACGGTCACCTCAGCCCCTCACTGTACCGCAAACCGACAGACAACCTCACAATGCTCCACTTCTCCAGCTTCCACCTAGACACGTTAAAGAAGCCATTCCCTATGGACAAGCCCTCCGTATACACAGAATTTGCTCAGATGAGGAGGATCGTGACAGACACCTCCAGACGCTGAAGGATGCCCTCGTGAAAACAGGATATGGCGCTCGACTCATCGATCGACAGTTCCGACGTGCCACAACGATAAACCGCACTGATCTCCTCAGAAGACGAACACGGGACACGGTGGACAGAGTACCCTTTGTTGTCCAGTATTTCCCCGGAGCGGAGAAGCTACAACATCTTCTCCGGAGTCTTCAACATGTCATTGATGACGATGAACATCTCGCTAGGGCCATCCCCACCCCCCACTTCTTGCTTTCAGACAACCGCACAACCTCAAACAGATCATTGTTCGCAGCAAACTACCCAACCTTCAGGAGAACAGTGACCACAATACCACACAAACCTGCCACAGCAACCTCTGCAAGACATGCCAGATCATAGACATGGACAACATCATCAAACGTGAGGATACCATTCACCAGGTACACGGTACATACTCTTGCAACTCGGCCAACGTTGTCTACCCTAATACGTTGCAAGAAAGGATGTCCCGAAGCATGGTACATTGGGGCAACCGTGCAGACACTACGACAGCGGATAAATGAGCATCGCTCAACAATCACCAGGCAAAACAGTTCCCTTCCTGTGGGCGAACACTTCAGCAGTCATGGGCATTCGGCCTCCAACCTGCGGATACATGTTCTTCAAGGGGGCCTTTGTGACATACGACAGCGCAGAGTTGCTGAGCAGAGACTGATAGCCAAGTTCCGCACACATGAGGACGGTCTTAATAGGGATCTTGGCTTCATGACACACTATCTGTAACCCCCGTAACTTGCCTGGGTTAGCAAAAAACCTCACTTACTGCGCTGTCTGACGAAAATACACAATTCTCTAACCAATGCTCAGGATTCCCTTCACACACATTGTTAGCCACTTTAACACTTGAATAGCAAGTTAGATGTAAGGATTTGCATTCTAATCAGCAATCTGTAACTGTGTGGATATGAGTGCTATTGCAGACCAGAACACTGCATTTGCCTGACGAAGGCTATAGAGTCGAAAGCTCGCGAATTCGCTATCAAATAAATTGGTTGGATTTAAAATTGGTGTTGTAAAACTTTACTGAGTTCAAATCCCATCACAGCAGTTGGTGGAATTTAAATTCAATTAATAAATCTGGAATTATAAAGCTAGTTTCAATAATAGTAACTGTTAAACTATCATTGAATGTAAAACCCATTCGGTTCTCTAATGCCCTTTGGGGAAGGATATTTGCCAACCTTACCTGGGCCAGCCTATATGTAACTTCAGACCCACAACAATGTGGTTGACTCTTAACTGCCCTGTGAAATATTCTAGCAAGCCACTCAGTTCAAGAATGTTTAGAGATGGGTGACAAGTAATGACCTTGCCAGTGACACCCACATCTCAAAAAAGAACGGGGGAAAATATTCAAAGAGAATGTACAAGGAAAGTGATTTCTAATGTCACTAATGCTTGTATCAGCCATGCATATAGTGGACAAATTGCATACAAAAGAACTCTCATGTTGTAAGTGGCAGAATCTGTACGTGGAGAATTCCAAGAAAGTGACTCAACAATTGATAAAGGTCCATGTGAGGACAGTTTGGAAAAATGTGATTGTTGGCTTTTTTCTTCTGTGTGTTAGAGATCACAGGGGTGAGGGATGCTGTATACAATCCTGTATACAATCCTGCAACAATGTGCCTCTGATGGAGGGAAAGAACACTGCCTCCAGGAAATTCATCAAAAAGCTGTACCCTAGCTGGTGTCGAACAATCAGTATTTCAACTAACACTTGATATGCAATTTTTATTTCTATATAACAATTGTGAAATAAATGCAATATGATTTTAAAATTGGGATGGCACAATGGTTAGCACTGCTGCCTGTCAGCGCCAGGGACCCGGATTCAATTCCCAGCTTAGGTCGCTATCTGTGTGGAATCTGCACGTTCTCCTTATGTCTGCGTGGATTTCCTCCTGGTGCTCCAATTTCCTCCCACGGGTTAGGTGGATTTGGTCATGATAATTTGCCCTTTAGTGTCAGGAGGGACAAGTTAGGATAAATGCATGAGATTATGGGGATAGGGCCTGGGTAGGATTGTGGTTGGTGCAGGCTCGATGGGCTGAATCGCCTTCTTCTGCAATGTAGGATTCTATGAAAAGATTGTGAATGTATCACTCGTGCTGAATTGTCACAGGTACTAACTTTGGTGTGAGATGTTAAACCTAGATTTCTTCGCAAGTGGACTTAAAAGATTAAATGGCATTGTTTCAAAGTTCTCCCTGCCAGGTACCCAAGCCAATGCTTAGCCGTCAAACAACCGCATTAAAAATAAATGCACTGGTATATATCTCAATGTAGGAGCTTGCAGCATGCAAGTTGCATTACAACAGTTACTTTAACAATTTTCTTTAAAAAGCTCTGAAGATTTAAAACAAAAGGGTGCCAACCCCCTGTCTGTAATCAAGTAAGATTCCAGGAGATGGCTAAAAGTGTGACTCAATCTCAACTGACGAGCTGCTTATCCCCATAACTGACCTGTCTTTACTCTGCAATATGTCAAATTCCTTTCAAATGACTGTTGTCACCCTGACTCAGCTGTTCGCTCCTAAGCATAGTAATTCAGGATCGAAAGAAATATATCCTAGTCGCGAATCAAACTCTTTGTAAATATAATTTATCTGCATGCTTCTTAGGCCAAGCATTCCCTATTCATCTCAAATAACCCATATCACTGCACCTATTCAAATCCTCTCACTGATCATTTTGCAAACATTAATCATATTCCCTCTCAGCCCATCTTGTCCCCAAAGTAAATCATTCCAAACTCTTGGAGTTTATCTTCATTGGCATCTTCCTCCTGCTTACCCTTTCTGCGATGTCAGCTGTGGCTCAATTGGTAGCACTTTTGAGTCATAAGATTGTGTGTTCAAGCCCCACTCCTGAGACTTGAAAACAAGAAAATTAGACCAACGCTCCAGTCAGCATCACAGAATAGTTACATTGTTGAAGGAGGCCACGCTGGCACAGTGATTGACATTGCTGCTTCAGCACGAGAGACCCAGGTTCGATTCCTGGCTTGGGTCACTGTGTGGAGTTTGCACATTCTTCCCATGTCTGCATGGGTTTCCTCTGGGTGCTCCAGTTTCCTCCCACAATCTGAAAGATGTGCTGGTTCAAACATTGACCTGAATGGGTGCCAGACTGTGGCGACTAGGGAAATTTCACAGTAACTTCATTGCAGTGTTAATGTAAGCCTTACTTGTGACTAATAAATAAACTACTTTGCATTACATTTGGCCCATCGTTCTTCACTATCTCTCCAAATAAGCATCATGACTTGCTGCCTTTTCCCCGTACCCTTACATATTATTTCTATTCAAATAATCATCTAATACTCTCTTGAGTGCCTCAATTGAACCTGCCTCCACCAAACCTCAGGCACAGCATTCCTGATCCAGACCACTCATTGTGAGGAAAGGTTTTTTTTCCTCCCATCACTTTTGCTTCTTTTGCAATTCACTTTCATTCTGGATACCCTTAAAAATGGGAACAGTTTTTTTCCCTACCTTACTAACTTGCTCTTGATTTTGAACACCTCCATCAAATCTCCTCTTAACCTTCTTCTCTCCAAGGAGAACTGTCCCAACCTCTCCAATCTCTCCTTGGTGCTGAAGTTTCCCATCCCTAGAACCATTTAAATAAACCTCTTGTGCACTCTTTCCAATACATTCACATCCTTCCTAAAGTGTGGTGCCTAGAACTGTGCACAATATTCCAGCTGAGGACTAACCTATAGGAGTTCAGGAAAACCTCCTTGTGCTCCATGTCCCAATAATAAAGTCCAGGATAATTATATTCTATAACTACTCTTTCACTGTTAATAATCTATGTCCTTTCACTGTTAATAATCTATGCATGTATGCACACAGTTCCCTCTGCTTCTGAACACATTTAGAGTTGTACTCCTTACACTGTCCTCAAAGTTTACAATGCTTCCAAGTTTTGTATCTTTTTATTCATTCATGGGACATGGGCGAGGCTGGCTGGCTAACATTTATTGTCCATACCGAGTTGCTCTTGGAGGGCAGTTGAGAGTCAACCCCACTATTATGGCTCTGGAGTCACGTAGTCATGATGTGGAGATGCCGGCGTTGGACTGAGGTAAACGCAGCAAGAAGTCCGACAACACCAGGTTTAAGTCCAATCAATTTATTTGATGATAAACTCACAAGCTTTTGAGGTGTTTTGACCTCTTTGTCAGGGGAATGAGGTGTTCTGGTCTCAGACAGCACATATAACAGCACAGACAGTTTACAGATTACTGAGTAGAATGCAAATCTTTACACCTAACCTGCTATTCAAGTCTTAAAGTGGCTAACAATGTGAATGGACGGAGCACTGGGCACAGGTTAAAGAGATGTGTATTGTCTCCAGACAGCACAGTAAGTGAGATTTTGCAAACCCAGGCAAGTCATGGGGGTTACAGATAGTGTGGTCTCAACAGGGATCTTGGGTTAATGTCACACTATCTGTAACCCCCATAACTTGCCTGGGTTTGCAAAATCTCACTTACTGTACTGTCTGGAGACAATACACATCTCTTTAACCTGTGCCCAGTGCTCCTTCCACTCACATTGTTAGCCACTTTAAGACTTGAATAGCAGATTAGGTGTAAAGATTTGCATTCTAATCAGTAATCTGTAAACTGTCTGTGCTGTTATATGTGCTGTCTGAGACCAGAACACCTCATTCCCCTGACAAAGAGGTCAAAACACCTCAAAAGCTTGTGAGTTTATCATCAAATAAATTGATTGGACTTAAACCTGGTGTTGTCAGACTTCTTACTGTGGTCACGTGTAACCAGGCCAGGTAAGGACGGCAGATTTCTGGACATTAATGAACCAGATGAGTTTTTCCAACAAAGAAAAGCAACAGGCCCTACGGCCCGCTAAGCCTGTGCCAATCATGATGCCTGCCTAAACTAAAATCATAGGCACTTATGGAGACAATAGAGAATAGTTTCACAGTCACTAGTAGATTCTTAGTTCCTGATTTTTTTGTTATTATTGAATTCAAATTTCACCATCTGCCATGGCAAGATTTGAACCTGGGTCCCCAGAACATGAGCTGAGTTTCTGAATTAACAGTTTAGCAATAATACCACTAGGCCATCGCCTCCCCTGCAAACTTTGAAATTGGCCACTACGCACCAAGATCTCTATCATTAATATGATATCAGAAAAAGCAAAAGTCCCAATACTGACTCCTGGGGAACCACCCACTATAAATCTTCCTCCAACTTGAAAGATATCTGTTAACTTTTACTCATGGTTTCCTATTACTCAGCCAATTTTATATTCGTATTGATACTGTCCCTTTTTTTCCATGAGATGTACAACACTGACTCTCAGGCCTTGACTATATGTACGTGTTAAATGATAATTGCTGTAGGTATAGGCATGTTGAGTCCATTCATCTGTGTTCCCTGAGTCATTGCTTACTGCAGAACTGAATGATGGGGATTTTCTGCCTCCTGACTGTTTAATGAAGTGACACCAAGTTTCCATTTGCATGTCAAGGCCATGCTTCATGTTGCTCACTTCCAGTGGTGTAGTGGTATTGTCTAGGGTAATGCTCTGGGGAGCTGGATTTGAATCCCAACACAGCAGATAGTGAAATTTGAAACTTAGTAAAAATCTGGAATTAAGAATCTACTGATGACCATGAAACTGCTGTCAATTGTCATAAAAACCCATCAGTTTACTAATGTCCTTCATGGAAGGAAATTTGCTGTCTTTACCTCGTCTGGCCCATTTGTGCCTCCAGAGCCACATCCTGGTTGGTTCTTAACTGCCGCTCAGTTTGAGGGAAATTAGAGATGCCAACAAATGCTGAAATAATTTTAAAAATGTATTTGTGGAAGTGGAGTTTCATCATCTCGTTATGAACTGTATCAGATGGCTTTTGGATATCCATGTGCACCATATCAACAGCATTACCCTCATCAACCTTCTCTGTTCCAGCTTCAAAAAACTCTAGTAAGTAATTAAACATGATCTTCCCTTAAGAAATCCATTCTGGCTCTCCATAATCAAATCTTATTTTTCCATGGAAAGACTAATTTGATCCAGAATAATTATTTCTAAAAGCTTCCCCACCACCAAAATTAAACTGGGCAGCAGTGCTCTTATCTTTACAATGTATTTTGAACAAGGGCCAAAGTTTTCAATTCTTCAGTCCTCAGGCACTTCTACTGAGTTTAGCGAAGATAGAAAGATCGTAGCCTTTCCCTTCTGCAATTCCCATTCTCATTTCCTTCAATATCCTGGGATGCATTTCATCTGGTCCCAGCATCTTGTCAATTTTAAATCATTATAGGAACATAGTTTGTTTGTCTGTCACCCTGGCCTGCTTCCTTGGTAAAGACAGATGCAAAATATTCATTTAACATCTCCTGACTCTGTCTACACTTCCTGCTGCCTCGGCAAAACAGCCAGCATAATTAAGGGCCCCACACGGACATTCTCTCTTTCACTTTCTTCCCTCAGAAGAAAGATGCAAAAGTCTGAAGTCACGTACTGACTGACTCAAGAACAGCTTCTTCCCTGCTGCTGTCAGACTTTTGAATGGACCTACCTTGCATTAAATTGATCTTTCTGTACATCTTAGCTATGACTGTAATACTACAGACTACACTCTCTCCTTTCATTCTCTACTCAAATCCTTCACGTTCTCCCCGTGTCTGTGTAGTTTCCTCCGGATGCTCTGGTTATCTCCACAGTCCAAAAGATGTGCTGGTTAGGTGCATTGGACAAGCTAAATTCTCTCTCAGTGTATCCAAACAGGCACCGGAGTGTGGCAACTAGGGGATTTTCACAGTAACTTCATTGTAGTCTACTTGTGACACTAATAAATAAATAAACTTAAAACATTTTTCATTTAGGGAGCTCTGGATTTGTTTGCTCCATTTTTCCTTTAGAGAGAATATACCTTGATTGTGGCCTGACCATTTCTTCTTTGAACATAGCCCATTGTTCAGCCACAGTTTTTTCCACCAAACTTTGGTTCCAGGCTATCTGGTCCAACACTGTTTTTGTTTCACTGGAGTCAGCTGTTACCCAGTCATTCTTACCCTGACTCACTCACTATCCTTTTCTACCATCATCCTCAGCCTTGTGATGGAATGATCATTATCTCCTGAATGTTCCCCACTGACGCTTGATCGATTTGGCCCATCTCATTCCCAAGAACCAGCTGTAGTAGTGCATCCTTTCTTATTGGATAGGATGCACACTATTATATAAAAAAATCTGAACATACTCTGGAAACTCATGCCCCTCTCTGCCCTATAACCTACAATTATCCCAGTTTATATTTGGTTCATTAAGGTCCCTCATTATAACTGCTCTGTAATGTTTGCACCTCTCTGTAATTTCCTTGCAGATTTATACGAATACATTCTTCCCATTATTTGGTGATCTATAGGTTACACCAAACAATGTGATTTTGTTCCTTAGCTCTGGTCAAATGGACTTTCTGGGACACCCTCCAGTACTGCAATGCTCTCATTAACCGCCCTTTTCCTTCCTGTCATGTCTCTCTTGAACACCTTGTGCCCGGGAATATTTAACACCCAGTCAAAAAACAAAAAAAAGTACAACACAGGAACAGGTTCTTCTATCCTCCAAGCTTGCACCAACCATGATGCCTACTTAAACTAAAACTGTCTGCACTTATAACAGCCCGTGTCCTTCTATTCCTATCCTATTCATGTATTCATCTAGTTATCCCTTAAATCGTATCTGCTCCAACCACCTTTCCGGGCAGGGTATTCCTGACATTCACCACCCTCTGTATAAAATAACTTCCCTCACACATCTCCTCTAAACTTTTCCCCATGCACTTAAACCTGTGTCCCCCAGTACTGCGCTTTTCTATCCTAGGAAACAGCATCTGACTATCCACTCTGTCCATGCCACTAATAATCAGTAAACTTCTATCAGCTCACCCTTCAACCTTCGTCATTCCAGTGAGAACAAACCAAGTTTTTACCAACCTCTCATTGCTAATACCCTCCAGACAGGCAACATCCTGGTAAACTTCTGTATCCTCTCCAGAGCCTCTACATCCTTCTAGTAGTGTGTCCTGCCCTTCCTTGAGCCAGGTCTCTGTTATCATCATAGCATCATGATTCCACTTGGCAATTTACACCGCAAGGTCACCAGTCTTACTTACAATAGTCCGTGCATTCACATGCATGTAGTCTAGCTCTGATTTAGATAGCAATACTTTCTCTGATTCTGCCTAGTAATTTACTGTTCTCCCAATAACACTAGCAAACCATGCTGCAAGAAACTTAATTCCAGTCTGTTCGGGTGCAATCTGTCCCAACTTGTAGACCCTAGAGAGAGTCCCAGTGTCCCAGGAATCTACAGCCCTCCCTTTCGCCCCCACTTTTCCAGCCCCCCATTCAATCTGCCTTATCTCTCTCTTACTGTACTCACTTTTGAGTGGTACTGGGAGTAATCTGGGAATACTACTTTGAGATCCTGCTGGCTAATTTTAAAGCTGCCAGCATAATTAAAGGCTCCACGTACCTCGGACATTCTCTCTTCCACCTTTTTCCTTTGGGTATAAGATACCAAAGTCTGAGGTCACATACGGGATTGACTTGAGAACAGATTTTTTCCCTGCTATTGTCAGACTGTTGAATGGACTTACCTTGCATTAAGTTGATCTTTACACACTAGCTATGACTGTAACACCACATTCTGCACTCTCTCCTTTCCTTCTCTATGAACGGTACATTTTGTTTGTATAGCGTGCAAGAAATGATACTTTTCACTTATATGTTAATACATGTGACAATAATAAATCAAATTCTGACTAGCATTATATCCCCTTCCGACCTAAGTCATTGGTAACAATGTGAACTAATGGCTGTTCCCCCTCTGTAAGAGATCTGACAACACCAATTTTAAATCGAACCAATTTATTTGATAGTAAACTTGCTAGCTTTCGACCTTTGTAGCCTTCATTCACCTGACAAAGGCTACAAAGGCCGAAAGCTAGCAAGTTTACTATCAAATAAATGGGTTCAATTTAAAATTGGTGTTGTCAGATCTCTTATTGAGCTTACCCCCAGTCCAACGCCGGCATCTCTACATTATGTTCCCCCTCTCCTAGGGGAATGTTCTACAGTCACTCTGTGCCATCTTGACCGTGACACCAACATACCCTCCTGGAGTCACATCTATGGCCACAGAAATGCCTGTTTGATTCCTGAGCTAACGTATCCTATACTATTACTCTTCCTCTTCCTGCTCTCCTGTACAGCTGAGCTGCTGGTAGTATCACAAACCTGACTCGGACCCCATTCCTCCAAGTAACCAACACCCTCACCAGTATCCAAAATGCAAAGGCAATTAGCAAGCAGGACTCTGGGGGACATCTGCCCTGCCTTCCCGGTGGTACTGAGGAAGTGCTGCACTGACTGAGCTGCCATCTTTCAGATGAGATACTAAGCTGAGATCTTGCCTTCTGAGATGGAGATGAAAGACCCCTTGGCACTATTTCAAAGCAGAAGAGTTCTGCCTGGACTCTTGGCATTATTTATTCCTTATAGTAAGATCTATTTTTGCAGCCACTGGTCATATTTATTCCTTATCTGGCTGCTATCACTGCTGCTTGTAGGAGCTCACTCCACAAATTTGCTGGTGACTATACTTCATTGGCTGTAAAGAACTCTGGGTTCTTTCTCATAACCAACGCCTTTTGGTTATAAAAGGTGCTATGAAAATGCAACTTTTTTTAAATTTTGAAACTAGAGACAAGTGCAAGTGTCAAGTGCAGATATTCCAGGGCTTTATTTAGCCCAAGTATTTGCAACGTGTGCTACCTACAAGATGCACTGCAGCAATTCACCAAAAATCCTTAGGCAGCACTTTCCAAACCCACAACCACTTCCAATCAGAAGGACAAGGGCAGCAGATACACGGGATCACCTGTAAGTTCCCCTCTAAGCCACTCAGCATACTGATTTGGAAATATATCGCTGTTCCTCCGCAATCGTGAGGTCAAAATCTGGAATTCTCTCCCAGTGGCACTGTGGGTCAACCTACAGCACTTGGACTGCAGTGATTCAAGAAGGCAGCTCACCACCACCTTCTCGAGGGCAATTAGGGATGGGCAATAAATGCTGGCCTAGCCAATGTCACACAAATTAATAAAAGAGAGTATTTTGTAATCTATGATTCTATTCAATACAACCTAAATCTTTATTCATTAATCCTGTAGCCACCTCACATTGCTAATGCATCTTCAGTGGGTGATTCACCAATTATCTCCGACACTTTCTCATGCTTTCCTTTTAACAGGTGTAAATATACCTGGCAATATGTAACATGGAGTCTATCTGTTTACAGTAATCACATATACCGTGAAGGAGCTTTTCTCTAAATCCTAAATATCGTCAGCACTGACTGAAGGACTGGGCTTTCTGGGAAGTGAGTTTGAATATGCCAAGTTGAGAAAGTCAGAATGATGAGCAAAGTGGATCTAGTTGTGGTAAACCAGTATTGGCACACAGGCCCTTTACTTCATGACCTAATTTTTTATATATATATATAAATATATACACACACATATATGTATAATTTAAGAAAATTAAAACCCAATCAGTCATTGCAAAAATAGATCTTACTATAAGAGGAAAAAGATTCAATTATTTCTAAAATTAACACTAATTATGTTGTCCCTAATTATTTCCTGACATTGCTCCATCACGTAATTATCGAGTCCTGGGACTTTGAATCAGAGTACTGAGCTAGTGAAGGTCACTTTCTGCCCAATGTTTTCTCCCAATATAAGTTACTCCAGCAATTTATATCTGACATGTGGTTCGGTGCAGAACAAATCAGGAAGAGAAAGGTGCTTTGGAATGCAAACATGACCGGAGGCAATTTCAACTCAGTTTCATTTGAATTCAGGGAATGCAAACACTTGAAGAAGAGTTAAAAGGAGAAATCAAGAGTTTTTAAAGTCAAAACTTTTACTCGACAGCCTTCTGAGAAACACACTGATGCCTGGGGAAATGTAATTGTGGACCTGGATCAATTGTCACATTATAGCTGGATCTTGATGCCACAGAAGGCAGTGGAGGGCAGATTACTGAATGTATTTAAGATAGAGATAGATAGGTTTTTGATTGGTAAGGGGAATCAAAAGGTATGAAGAAAATATGATTGGGAAAAGTATCCGCCATGATTGAACAGCAGAACAAACTCGATGGGCTGAATTATCTAAATCTGCTCCTCTGTCTTATGGTATCCAAATCTTAAAGTTTAAAATTTATTTATTAGTCACAAGTAGGCCTACATTAACACTGCAGTAAAGTCACTATGAAAATCCCCTTTTCATACTCTGGCACCTGTTCAGGTACATAGAGGGAGAATTTAGCATTGCCAATGTACCTAACCAGCAAATCTTTGAATCTGTGGGAGGAAAGCAGAGCGCATCTTTGCAGTGTGGGAGAAGATTGTGTGTTATTCTTGTAAAAATATGCCGTGGCACTATTTTGACTCACTTGGCGAAGGGGCAGCAGTCTGAAAGCTTACGGTTTGTGCTACCAAATAAACCCGTTGGACTTTAACCTGGTGTTGTGAGACTTCTTATTGTGCTTACCCCAGTCCAACTCCAGCATCTCCACATCATGACTACCTTATAGAACAGGGAAGAGCTCCCTGATGTCCTATTCGATATTTATCACTTATCAACATCAATTAAACAGATTATCTGGCCATTATCACTGTGATTATTTGTGAGATTTTTCTATGTCAAATTCATTGCTATGTTCCTAACTACAACAATGGATACACTTCAAAAGTAGGTCATTGCCTGTGTTAACTATCTTTTGATGTTCAAAAGTCACAAAAACCATAATAGAAAATGCAAATTAAAAGCAAATATAAAAGGAAATTACTGCAGATGCTGGAAACAACAACAGAAAATGCTGGAAAATCTGACAGCATCTGTGGAGAGAGAAAAGAGTTGACGTTTAGAGTCGGGATGAATCTTCGTCAACGCTTTGATAAACGGTCACCTGGACTCAAAAAGTCAGCTCTTTTCTCTCTTTACCGATACTGCCAGACCTGCTGAGATTTTCCAGCATTTTCTGTTTTGGTTAGAGCTAAGCTAACGTTTTGAATGTGGATGACCCTTCGACACAGCTCTGACAAAGTCATTCAGACTTGAAACCTTCCCTCTGTTCTCACTCCAGAAATGCGAGTTACTTTCTGTAAGCTGTTACATCAAATTAAAATAAAATCTGACTCCTATCTGGCACTGGCTCCTGGGACACAAAGACAATGTACTCCCTCCCTTAACAGCACAGTGGGTGTATCTACACCAGCGGTTCAAGGCGGCAGCTCACCACCACCTTCAAGGCAGTTAGAGATGAACAGTAAATGTTGGTGGAGCCCGCATCCTGTGAAAGAATGATGCCAAGCTCAGTATCCGGCTGTGCTGAGTTGGTAGAGGTGAAGGGAGAGTTTAGGATAAGATGGTTTCAGTGCCATCAGGAGTAAACTCAAGTGTAGCACAGGTTCCTGCTCCTGACTGCCACCTTGTGACATCTGCTGGAAATTGCCGGTGTGTGGATGTATTTATTTCTGATCTAACTCTCTCTTTGAGACAAAAGTGGGGAAAGAAATCTGTCCTTTATTTATTGAAAGTACTCATTTTAAATGCTAGATGCTGTGAGTAAAAACAGTGCTAACATGATGAAATATGATGAGGTGGCACAGCGGTTAGCACTGCTACCTCACAGCGGCAAGGACACAGGTTCGATTCCCAGCTTGGGTCACTGTCTGTGTAGAGACTGCACGTTCTCCCTGTGTCTGCGTGGGTTTCCTCTGGGTGCTTCCGTTTCCTCCCACTGTCGTGCTGGTTAAGTGCAGTGGCTGTGCTAAATTCTCTTTCTGTATACATGAACTGGTGCCGGAGTGTGGCGACTAGGAAATTTTCATAGTGACTTCATTGCAGTGTAAATGTAAGCTTCCTTGTGACTAATAAATTTAAAACGTATATAGGGTAACTCATAGAAGATTTCACTGTGAAATCAATTAAATAATTACAGCATCATTTTCACCAACACACCCCATACTGAGTTAGACTGAATGAGTCTCAGCTCCTCTCTAATATTTTATATCCGTGCATTAAGTCCTACCCAGTGCTCAGGGCTGAAGGAGCAATTGTTGCACTGAATAGAGTTGCACTTCCTAAGCAGCTGGGAGAGAGAATAAAGAATGCATAATTAGCCCATATATTAGCAATCTTTGCATCCATCTATCTCCTCTTCCAAAACTGCCCATTTACATTGCATGCCAAGGGTGGCACAGTGGTTAGCACTGCTGCCTCACAGCACCAGGGACCTGAGCTCGATTCCCGTCTCGGGTTGCTGTCTGTGTGGAGTTTGCACATTCTTGATTTGATTTATTATTGTCACATGTATTAACATTTGGTGAAAGGTATTGTTTCTTGCATGCTATACAGACAAAGCATACCGTTTACAGAGAAGGAAACGAGAGAGTACAGAATGTAGTGTTACAGTCATAGCTAGGATGTAGGGAAAGATCAACTTAGTGTGAGGTAGGTTCATTCAAAAGCCTGACAGCTGTAGGGAAGAAGCTGTTCTTGAATCAGTTAGTACATTGATCAATCTCTGTATCTGCATGGTTTCTTCTGGGTGCTCCAGTTTCTTCCCACAGTCTAAAGATGTGCGGGTTAGGTGGATTAACCAAGTTAAATTGCCCCTTTGTGTTCCACGGTATATAGTATAAGGGAGTTAGTGGGGTTACGGGGTAAGTTTAGGTAAGAGTCAGAATGGACTTGATGGGCTGATTAGCCTCCTTCTGCACTGTAGGGATTCCATGAAGCTGCAAGACCCCCCTCACTCCTGCCTTATTTTATGAGCTATTTTTCCTGTTTCCCCACCTTCCCTACAAATCTTCTTCAACGCCATTGCCCTAAGTTTGCTCTTGAATTACCAATACCCGGAAGATCTGCAGTTTTTCCCTTCTTTAGGTGCCAGGTGCAGTTCAGTGCGTAACAATTTCTCTGCCGGACAGGAGGTTGTCCGACTCCGGAAGTACAAAAATCTAGGCTGATGCTCCAGAATTGAGGGACATTTCAAACTCAAAATCAATCCATCAGAATCAGCTATCCATCAGAATCAGCATGGTCTTATGAAAGGCAATTCATGTTTGACAAATTTGCTAGAGTTCTTTGAGGATGTAACAAGCAAAGTGGATAATGGGGGTTCTGTAGATGTAATATATCTGGACTTCCGGAAAGCATTTGATAAAGTGAGGCACAAAAGGTTAATTCACAAGGTTGGATCACATGGGATTAGGGGTAATTTGGATAAGGGACTGGCTAATGGACAGAAGACAGAAAGTCGGGATAAATGGTTTTTCTGGTTGGCAAAAAGTAACTGGTGGGATACCCAGAGTTCAGTCCTTGGGCCCCAGCTATTTACAATTTATTTTAATGACTTGGATACAGGGATAAAAGAATCTATTGCCAAATTTGCAGATGACCCAAAAATAGGTGGTTCAGTAAGTTGTAACGAGGAAATAAGAATCTTACAAATGGATATAGATAGGAGAGTGAGCCAAAATGTGGCAGATGGAGTTTAATGTGGATAAGAGTGAGGTTATGTATTTTAGTCAGGAAAATGGAAAGACAACTTATTATCTACTGGGAAGGGTGCTCTGGTGCAGACGGAACTGCGTATCCTCGTTCGTGAGTCATAGAAAACTAGCATGCAGGTTGTAGGGGGTCTTTTACTCCACATGTGATAGTCTCTACCACCATTTTTGGACGTGCATGTCTCTCCTGCCGGTGGAGGGAATGACGGAAGTGTCACACTGGCAATTTCTCAGGAGAGAGAGAAAATGAGCTACTGTTTATGCCTGATCAATGAACAAGCTTGAGTGAGCGTTTGAGGCACCCGAACCCCTATGGTTCAACACTTTGAAATTACGTTCTAGCTCTGTAACCACCAGAATGAAAAGAAAGAAGAATGGGTGACACAAAAGGCCAAATTTTATTTTGGAAGGAATTAATTAACCAGACCTGTCAACATGCACACATGACCAGTTACTTTGATATGGAAGGAAGAGACTATAACAACACAACAGATATTTTTAGATTTACACAATTCCCAACCATCTTTTCTCAACATTTGGCTAATTTAGTATTTCTGGGGACTGTAGATTACACTCACACTCCTAGAGTCAAAGAGGCAGTGCTGTCTTTAAGAAAAGGTCAGGGCCAATTACCTTCAAAGGGCACACACCTTAGTCGTGTGGTCAGGTAGATAGAAAAAATGTGCAACCCAGGCTTTCAGTCTGGGGTTGTGTCCGAAAAGCAGTTTCTTGATTCCTGTTTCTTTGCTGGTAAATACTTGTTGAATTTCTTTCTTTGGCGGTTGAAGAATAATTTCAGAGTCCTTTCAGTTTTTGGAGCCAATAAGGAACAAGGTTGCGACTCAGTCAACGTTGGTTGGTTGTGCTTGGAGAAAAGTCTCTGTGCTCTGGCTAAAAGAATCTTTTGTTCTTTGTCTTAATCCAATTTTAAAAGATGCAGCCTTTGAAATTCTGGCAGGTTCCTCCCAACGGCCAAATTTTGATGAGTGTTTGGAGCTGATGAGTGCAAAATGGTTTTTGATGCAACTCAAGAGGTGTTGATGGCTTTCCCATCAAGATGTTTTTGCAAGACACAGTCTGGGCACAAACAATTTGGACCCTATAATGTGTGCTGTGCTGTTGTAATGGATAGCATCATTAGCCAGGTCTAGCGAGGCCCGTTTTTACATAACTAGTCGGCTAGTTTTGTCCTTTGTCAACTCAAGCAACTCCTATAAGACCATAAGACATAGGAGCAGAATTAAGCCACTCGGCCCATTGATTTTGCTCCGCCGTTCAATCATGGCTGATATTTTTCTCATCCCCATTCTCCTGCCTTTTCCCCATAACCCCTAATCCCTTTGTTAATCAAGAACCTATCTATCTGTCTTAAAGACACTCAATGACCTGGCCTCTATAGTTTTCTGCAGCAAAGGTTCCACAGATTCACCACTCTCTGGCTGAAGAACTTCTTCATCTCTGTTTATAGGATTGTCCCTTTAGCCTGAGGTTGTGCCTTCTGGTTCTAGTTTTACCTACTCATGAAAACATCCTCTCCATGTCCACTCTATCCAGGCCTCGCAGTATCCTGTAAGTTTCAATAAGATCCCCCCTCATCCTTCTAAACTCCAAAGAGTACAGACCCAGGGTCCTCAACCATTTCTCATACAACAAGCTCTTCATTCCAGGGGTCATTCTTGTGAACCTCCTCTGGACCCTTTCCAAGGTCAGCACATCCTTCCTTAGATATGGGGCCCAAAACTGCTCATAATATTCCAAATGGGGTCTGTCCAGAGCCTTATACAGCCTCAGAAGTACATCAGAAGTATGGATTTGATAAAGCTGTCTATTTCTTTGTCAGTCTTGTTTACAGCCATTTTAAATCCGTATTTTGAAACAAAGAATTTTAAGTTTGCCTGTATTTCAGCCAGTTTTGTCCATAGTCCTTTGTATTAATGTACATCAAAAGGTAGATTTACCTCATCTTACAAGTAGAAAGCAAATGGAAAGTTTGTATTTATAGCTAAAGGAATAGAATATAAAAGTAAGCAAGTATTGCTACAACTATACAAGACATTGGTGAGACTGCACCTGAAGTATTGGCACAGTTTTGGTGCCCTTATTTGAGGAAAGATGTAGTGGCATTGGAAGAGTTCAGAGAAGGTTCACTAGATTGATTCCAGAGATGTCATATGAAAAGAGATTGAACAGGTTTATACTCTGGAATTTAGAAGAATGAGAGAAGGTTAAATTGAGGTATTCAAGATGATAAAAAAAATCTGGATAAAGTAGATATGGGGTGATGCTTCCTCTTGTGGAGCATTCTAGGAAGAAAAGTCATAATCTTAGGATAAGAGATAGCAAATTTAAAACAGAGTTGAGGAGGAATTACTTCTCCAAAAAGGTTGTGAATCTGTGAAATTTGCTATCCCAAAGTGTGGTGGATGCTGGGACAATTTAAGGAGGAGTTAAACAGATTTTTAATTGGTAATGGGTTGAAGGGTTATGGGGAGAAGGCAGGAAAATGGGGAATGAAGAGCATATCAGTACTGGTCGAACAGCAGAGGAGACTCAATGGGCCAATTGGCCTAATTCTGTTCCTATATCTTATGAACTTATCCTCTGCAGTTGTACGTAGAGGATCCCTATTGCAAAGTACAAGGGAGTTCTCCCCTGTGTCTTGGCCAATATTTATCCCTCAAAACAGCAGTAAAAGCAATCTGGTTATTATCCTAGATGTAGGACCTTGCTATGCACTAATTGCTTGCTGTATTTCCTGTATTACAGTGACTGCAATTCAAATTACTTCATTGTGTAGTAATTTGTGCACTGCTTCTGGACACCCCAAAGCAATTTGGAATTTTTAATTAGTCTTCAAATGACTTTATCAACTGCAGCAAACTAAAAATGGAACTGAAACTTTCTAAGTCCCAGGGCTTTCAATTATCTGAGGTCAGGGAACAAAGTGCATCTCACTCGAGATCTGTCCATTCCCATTTATCATCTCAGCACAAGGTGCCACCTCACCCGAGGCAGCAATGTAATAAACATTAATGAAATTAATACCAATCCCTGTAATTCATATAATCCCTTATCATAACTCAGTGCACTTGCAATAAGACACTTTGCAGCGACTGTTATATAGTCAAACAAGCTGGCACTCTGAACCAATAATGTTCCATAACTCAAACATCATCTCTCGCTATTTAAACAAGAGACTTCTGTTGTTGCTGATTGCTGCAGTTCACTGCTGGAGCTGTTAATTGCAGTTCTGTTGCTGATTATATACACCAAGTAGTACTGAGTGCTGCTGAAGGGAGATAGGAGCTGGGTCTGGAGCTGCCTTGGGCCTAAGCCCAAAGACTTGGTAGCCAAACACAGAGGGGAAGCTGGAATTCCCAACTACTGAACACTACTGCTTAGACGGGGAGAGGTGACAGTGTAATAAGAAGCCTATGCGTCGAGACTATCAACACAGAATATGAAATTCTAATGGACAGCAAGGTGGCACAGTGGTTAGCACTGCTGCCTCACAGCACCAGGGACCCAGGTTTGATGCAGTCTGGAAGACATGCTAAGTAGGTACATTGACTTCAACAGGTGTTGGGAGTGTGGTGACTACAGTAACTTCATTGCAATGTTAGTGTAAGTCTTACTTATAACTAACAAATTAACTGTGTTAAACCACTGCACCAGTCAGTCTTCTGTTTCTGTATTAGAAAACCCACGCTTAGGAGCTGCAGAGGCAATCCCAATTTATGATTCAGCTTTTACAACTGGGGGAAAAGTGAACTGACCGTCACAAGAGTGAGTCACATCATTACAACTCAACAATCAAAGTACATCCTCAGTGATCTTTATAGATCTATGGATTTACAGCATCATTGCTTACGCCTGCCAAAATTACCAAAGCCATCTGCTGGAGGTGCCAATACCCTCCTGGTATCTAAGAGATCATTTTATAAACGTGGACAGGCATCAGCAAATGAGTCCATAACCTACTCCCACTCTCAACCAACGTACCCAAATATTTTTCAATAGAATTCTCTACAAGAGGTGACTGTGGGATGACCTAGAGGTCTTTACAATGTGAAAGGTTTGAAAAGATGTTTCTACATTTTCCTGTTGTGATTCACTGTAAAAGTTTGCTCTGATAATACTCCCATCAAGTATCTTTGGATGTCATTTTTATGTAGGGAAATGAGATTCTCCCTTGTTGGATGTCATTCATGCTACAAGTGTGCTATTTTTGCCACTTGTCAGCTCAAGCCTGGATATTGTTCAGGTCTTGCTGTATTTGGAGTGTCAGAAGAGTCATGAATGGTGTTGAATATTGGCCTTCATTCATTGCACACCACCCATGACGTTGTCATAGATGAAGCAACAACAGATTCTTGGATCTAGGACACTATGCTGAGGAATTTCAGAACTTTAACCTGGTCTAGCAATTCAGTGTGTAACTGATTACAGCATTACAGGAGGGGCAGTTTATCAGAGCATTAAAGCTAAATTACAGGAGTTGGGAACTCCTCCAGGTTTGTGGACAATAATCACTTAAAATATAAATAAGACTAGTATAAATGATCAAGTACAAATTGATTGACATTTACCAAGTTACTCAATTTTGATAACATATTGCCATCCTATAGACTAGAGTCATGAGCACAGAAGACCATTCAGCTCAACCAGCATGTGCTAGCTCTTTTGAGCAGCATTTTTTCTCCCCAGCATTTATCCAATTTCTTTTTGAATGCCAGTGCATTATAAATCCTAACTATGCAGTAGAAACTCTTTCCCCATTTTGTCTGATTCTTTTACCAATAATTGTGCCCTCTATTAACCCTTTCAGTCATGAAACAATGGACTGTACAGATGTAGGCCTGCTTGTTATGATTGAGCATTCTACATAAAGTAGATTAAAGATTAGAGGTACAAACTAACCATTCTACACAAATTAATTTTCAACTTGTGCCTCCTTTGGATTTTATCAAAGCATGGGTTTAGTTACCAAGGATAGCATGTTCACACTCAGGCAGTGGAGGT
Source organism: Sphyrna mokarran (assembly GCA_024679065.1). Lineage (NCBI taxonomy): Eukaryota > Metazoa > Chordata > Chondrichthyes > Carcharhiniformes > Carcharhinidae > Sphyrna > Sphyrna mokarran. The sequence goes on from JAGIQG010000022.1 coordinate 7,477,679, forward strand.
GTCTACCATGTAATCAATAAGTCTTAAACTTGATTAAAATAAAGCAAGCTGAAGCTTTTGCTCCTTCCTATAATCAGCTGAGTATTCCAACTCCCATGTTTGACATGTGGCAGCTCAGTTTTCATCGGTTTTGATGAATTAATAATTACTTGCTACTGAAATATTAAACAGGGTAATCCATTTCTTGATCCTATTACCAGATTAATGTTTAACAATGAGACTGACTGGGATAATGATGCAAGTGAAAACAGATCAGAGCTGTGCACCCATTTATTCAACTAATATTCCAAACATGCTTCATTTGTTATCCACTCTACTCACCCCTTTAAAAGAATTTAAATCTGGATATTACTCACTACCTTGCCAATATTTTCCTACAGAACAGGGATCTCCAAACTATAGTGGGCCATATCCCAGCCCACAGCAACTTGAAATATTAATGAGACCACTGTGAAATGAGGCAAATCCTCAATTCCAGTCAGACTGAGTCTTCAGTTTTTTGGCCTGTGAATGTGTAAAATATACAATATGACCCTCGTACTGAAAAGTCAAGACAGCTGCTATAGAATATAGGAGCTACTGCACCTTTTTGGTTCACGTCTCTTAAGGATACCATAGAGCAAGCATAAAGAAAACTGGAGGCTTATTCTAAAGGTGCCAAGGCTGTTGTGAAGAGGGATTGGGAGAACTAGGAGTTTAATGCTAAGTGATCTATTTAATAGAAGATTGTTCCCCCCTTGAAAGCAGGGGAAAGGAGGAAGCCACTTATGACTGAGGGGGAGAAATTTGAGGGTAGAGAGCAGTGGAAGCTGAAATGTATTTAAAAGGAGATTGATCAGAAAGCCAAAGGCAGTGAGATATCCAATGAGCCATGATTTATAGAATGGTGGTGCAGTTAAGGCCTACTCCTGTCCTTCCTGTTCTTATAGGAACAGGGAGTGGGGATAGGAGCTCTCTGCAAGGAGGGTAAGGTTATGGCTGAAAGTTACAGAAAGGAAGGATAGAGATCAAGATTGGTACAATATTCAGAAAGGATAGGAGGCAGAGTATTATTCTTACAAAATACATCTCTAAACTGACTTGGGCCTTGGTGAATGGTTCATGGGTTAGTAAGCTCAGGGTCTAATGAGGAGCAGCAACATCTCCATGATCATCTCAACACCAATTGTTCTCAGCCCCCTCACTATACTCCTTATACACCAGACTGTGGCCAAATTCCACATTTGCTGATGATATCACTATAGTGGTTCTCAAACAAGAATCTGGTGCAATGACAATATCTCAATGCCAGCAAAATGGATATCATCATTGACTTCAGAAAGTAGTAGATAATAGCCCCCCCATTGGTGTAGATGGGCATAGGTAGAAAAGGTTGAAAGCTTCAAATTTAGGTGTCCAGATCACCATCCTGTCCTGGTCCCCCCATGCTAGTTAAAGCATATCTATGCCTTTACTTTCTCAGAAGACTAAGGAAATTTGGCAAATCAACAATGACTAGCTTTGGATTGCACCACAGAAAGCATTCTCTGATTTTATCACTGCCTGGTCTGGCTCCTACTCTGCTCAAGGCAAACTACAAAAGATTACGAATGTAGCCCAATCCATCACATGAATCAGCCTCACATCCATCGACTGTCTGCACTCCACATTGCCTAGGCAAAGAAGCCAGCATAATTAAGGACCCCATGCACCCTGGACATTCTCTCACCTTCTCCCATCAAGGGGACAAAAATCTGAGGTCACGTACTAACCAATGCAGCTTCCCTGCTGTCAGATTTTTGACTGTACCTACTTTGCATCAAATTGATCTTTCTCTATACCCCAGCTATTACTGACTACATTCTGCACTTGTAGTCTCCATGAATGGTATGTTTTGTCTATAGCATAGAAACAATAGAGAATGCATGACAAGAGAACAGTACAAGTGGGACAGGAAACTCAGGACAGGTTTTCTGGCCTCAAAACACAATGGCCTTATTACTGGATAACTATAGGTTTAAAAATCAGGTGACAAGTAGCAATTTTTACTGCAAGATAGTCTTGTTATTTAGATTGAGCTGTTCAGATTTTATAAAACACAGGCCAAGTAGAAAATTTGTGCATCAGAAACAAGGCAAGCTATTTGGCAAAGTAATGAGCCATTGCAGACATGTCAGAAGCACTGAACCCCAGTTTGGCAGAAGTATCTATTACTTCAGAATCAACCCAATAAGCAGATTTTTAAAACATTTACTCATTGACAAGAGTACACTGCTACAACACCATTTATTGTCCATAGCAATTTGCCCCAGAGATGGTAGTATCCACATTCTTGGAGCACAAGGTCAAGTTCCAAGATGGCAGACTGCAAAGGAGCTTGCAAGGTGTTGTGATTCAAGTCAGAAACTCATGTTCTATGGTTGCCTCCTGAAGGATAGATTTTGTATCTTGAATTTGGCTAGGATAAGCATGACAGGTTTCACTTCAGATATGATTCAAATAACCCATGAGATTAAAATTCACAAATATAGTTAGTGTAATATTAGCAACTATTGAGACACCACAATACCATGCATAACCCTTAAATGTGGGAGCATAGACTAATGCTTAAGAGAATTGAGTCATTTGGATGAAGATTGCAGTTTTGGATAGACTGTTGAAGTCTGAACTTCCCAAATCATCAGGGACTCTTGACAAAACAGCAGACTTCCCTCTCCAGAATGGCAAGGTCTTGAATTTTCAGCTTGCTGTGCCTTAAAAACTTGAAGAGCTCCTATCAACTCAGTTTCTCCTATTACTCAAAAATAGTCCAGTGAAAAAATCCCCCAGCAGCAATAAAGACTCTTCCAGACAAACTGGTGTCATAAAAAAACTGAAGCCAAAAAGGGCCTACTTAACAACTGCAGAAAACATTTAGAAAAACCTCTCAAGGTACTCTATATAGATGGTCTTGTCACCCAAAAGTAGATTGTGCTCTGCTGCCACTGCATTGGTAATGGAGGGAGGGGATAGAAGATGCTGGACAGTGGGGTACTTCAATGTTGTTGCATGTACATGCAATTATTCCACATTCCCAACTTTTGGGGAGTGTCAGAATTCCCAGCCTCTGACCTGCTCTTGTAGCCAGATTTTATAGCAGATCTAGTTCAATTTCAATGATAACCCCCAGGGAATTGCTAGTTAGTGTTACAATGAAGATAATGTCATTGAAAGGCAAGGGGAGGTTTGGATTCTCTTGTTAAAGTTGGTCATGCAGAGGATAAAATACTTGCCTGAGGAATGTTGGCCAGGTGTTACTGACACCAGACTGCTTCAATCTGCAGCATCTGACAAGTTGCAATTGGTACCAAAACATTGCTGAGCAATGTCCCCATTTCTGACCTTAAGATCATGGATGAAGCAGCTGAAAGTGGTGTTCTAGGCCAACCAAGGAACTCTTTCATAATATCCCAGGGCAATGACAACTGATCAGTACTACAACCCAAGTAACAATCTGCTTGCTGCAAAACAACTGATAGCAATCAAGCCCTTCCATCACTTAAGACTGAAGAGCTTGTATTTTGCAGGGTTGGATTTGTTGCTTTTAATAAAACTCTTCCCCTGGCCCCTTCAAATGGGCACTTTGCTAGCAAGGCAAAAAGCCATTTGTTGAGCAACTTTTGCATCAAGTCAAACCTGCCCTTACTGTTTCCTGTCCTAAGAAACCCTGTATACAGTTTCTCAATTTGCCTTCAAGCCACAAGATCACATTGATACTCATTAAAGGTTTGCTTTTGACTTGCTTTCCTATCCTGTTAAATGGACATTGAGGAATGGAGTAATTCAAGCTTTACAAACTCAATTTGAACAAAGTATAGCAAATGCATTTCAAATCAGCATCTCCATTTCACTGAACTTATGACCACAACCATCCAGCTTCAATAGTTCTCATGTCCAGGGAATAGAATCACCAGTGTGGTTCACTGCCTGATCATATTGGATTACCTCTGTCCAATATTGAGGATCTTGCATTTAAACCTGGTATCCAGGAGGGGCAGATTGATTTCATATTGTTCATGAAGTGAAAAGGTGAATGCCCAAGAATGCTACTCAGGATAAGTAGTAAGTGGCACAAGACTAAAGATGAAAGAACATGCCCAAACTTCAAGTGGTTGGGAATGAAAATGGGCCTGACACTTAACAGCCAAACTTTCATTTGCATGTAACTCTGTCCATTTGCAACTAAGATATGATTTGAGGATAGATTGGAGCATGATGGTAGACATCCACTGCCCAACAAAAACATCAAGGTTTTAGTGACTTAGATAAACTGCAAAGTTAAGGAACTATATCCAAATTAGTGCCAATTCCATGATACAGTTCATAAATTCTCAAATGCAGGTTCAACTTAGCACTTTTCCTTCACCCCCAGTTTTAGTTAGGATATTGTATGTGCTCTCCCCTATGGACTGTAAGAAATCAACTGAGTGGATACAGACATATTGCGGAATCCAAAAAGATCTTAGATACTGGTGTCTCATGTGAACATCTTAATAGGATGTTTCTAGCTGGAATTCCTTTTATCCCCCTCTCCCATTTATCAAAGTCATGATTCAAGTAGTAAAAACAGAAGTCAGCAGCAATTCATAGTCCTGTTATTTTATTTCCAATCTGTTTTCAAATTGCACAAAACTGACAGGACAGTTTAATTCTTTATTCTGTACACTCAAAGACAGTGACCTAACACACCACAATATCCAGCAAATGCAAGACCTTATTTAGCACAGGGTTGGAAACACAGACTGGGTTCAGGGAGTTTGTCAAAACAATGGTCCCACATCAGCACTGTATATTAGGACAAGGGGCCATCTTAAACCATGAGAAAGAGTGAACAATTGTAGTAGAAACTTTAAAAACCTTGACATGGTTTTAAAGAGCCTGCATAGATTGGGAAGAGTCCAAGTTTCAAATCAATGAGTCAGGTGAACATTTATGCCTTCAAACCTTTTTACAGAACTACTCAAATTTCCAACTTTCAGATCATGGTGTTGGGTGCACTGTGATTAGTGTTTTTGTTGCTTAACATACCAGATAAGCAGCCAAGTCCTGTACTCAACTTTTATCATAACTTTTATGAATACAATGAGATTTACTGCTTTATTTTTTATACAGCCCACAAGCTGTTCACACAGTTGGGAGTTACTACATCAAAAAGTATTGTCTCACTAGAGTGCAAATCTTTACAACAGACTGTATTGCAGGACATGAGCTCGCACCAAGAGCTTTAAATGCGACAACCATTCCCCTTCAAAGAAAATCACAATCTAATTAACATGGAATGTGAAGGATGAGTTAGACAGCTGTGATCCAAACATTCAGAACTAGAAAAACAAAAAAAAGACTGAAGTCCTTCATGACATACAATATAAAGAGCTTTGCTTTCTCTTCCCTGCTGAGATGGAGGGAAACTGGCAGATGCTGAGCAGGTGGGTAACTTGGGAACTGGTGTCTTACATACTATACCCATATGTGCCAGGCTGAGTGTATGGTTGGGCACCATAACCATAGCCATAGGCTGCCTGTGGAGGGACGCTCACACTGGGTCCTGCTGTCAACATGAGCTGCGACTGACCTGCATAGAGGAGATGACAATAATTAGTACATTTCCAGGTTGCAATGACTGCAAGTGTCTCAAGATATGGACATTTGAAACAGAACTTGAGAATCTAGAATGTGGATCTAACAGTATCAATTGCAAGTAAAAAATTCTACAGATGACCAGCAAAGCATTTTATCTATATCCACTTGCTACTGCATTCAGGCATTACCACCAGCTTGAAAACCATTGTTTAATCTAACAGGCCTCTTCAATGGATGGCAGTGTACAGTAGAGAAATTATGCCTGTTTGAACCAAAAGCATTTAGCAGTTCATGTGGACTGAGTTATGGTGGTAATTGCTTGCTCCCAAGTGACATTAGTGCTTCACTGAGTGATCTTTCACTGATGTGCAAAAATGGACCAGTTGACAAATTTCACTAGGATTTGAATTTAAAGTTATGGGGCAAACAATTTGAACCAAAACTCTAGTTCCAGATTGGCTCAGGATGTCACTGAAATGAAATCATGGGTTTAGTACAATGTGAAGTCCAAAATGCTAAACTGGTCTAATGACAATCAGATGCAGTGAAAGGGAAGTTTGACCTCCAGGTCAGACTTGACCTATGCAGACAGTCCATGTGCTTCCATCTACACATGTTCATATTTTAAAATCTGACAATTAAGTCCACAAAAAAATGCAAATACTATTCAACAATACAGACCATAAACAATGGGTGTCGTCTCAGTCGCCTGTTCCTCCTCTTTCCTCAGAGATTCAGATATGTCCAACTTATCCACCTGAAAAAGGGCCAAACAATTACCAGTCACTTGTCTCACATTGGAAATGGTTTCTGGTCAGAAGGAAAAAGCCTTAATGCTTAAAATTGTTAGAAATTTCCAAAACAGGAAACAAGTGACCATTCAATGGATTGCAAAACAAACCACAACTCATTCAAATATTCAAAGTATGGCAAAGATGGTATTTTTGCATTCAACTTATAAAATATTAAGCAAAAGGCCATAATGTTGCATTCTGTACACCTACTTGGATAGTTCATACACAATAGTAAACTGCAGAACATGCAGGGCTTTGAAGTATATTAATCCTCCACCCAATGCAACACAAGTACAATTTGAGTGGGGGTGGGGCAAATGTGCTGGGTTACAGGGATAGGTCCTGGTGGGATGCTCTTGAGGGTTGGTGCAGACTTGGGACCAAAGGGCCTCCTCCTGTGCCATATAGTGATTCTATGGACAGGGAGCAGGTTTTCCTGTTTTCACCAATTCTTGGGAAGCAGGTGAAGAGCAAAAAAAAAAAAAGAGGAAACATGAATGCCGATACAACTCCTCAGCTTCTGGATTGGGAACAATCAAGATCAGTCACCAAAGATTCAAAGCACCTATTGCTTTGTTCAAGGGATGAGTCAGGATAATCTATCCAGTTCCACAAAAGCCAACCACATTTTCCCAAAGCAAGCTGGCTCTTTGAAGTAAGCAAATATTCAAGTGAAACCTGTGCAAAGTATCCACAAGACCTCTACTGAATGCTTATAGCAGCATTTGATTACCTTCCATGCATTCAAGTAACTTCATGAACAAGTTCCAGAGAACCAAGCATGGCAGCTAAAGAATCCATTTTGCCACATCAGCAAATCTCTACAGAAAGCCACAAGCATAATCCAGGAAGATCAAGTGAAGATGCACAATTTCAGATTTAAAACTACATTGACCTCTAATCTTTCTCCCTAAAAGAAAATCTACTCAATGTTGCTTTGTCAGACTAAACCTAAAATCTACCTAATGCTGTGTTAAATGTCAGGAGAAGGTAGATTTTGAGACTGCAGCTTTAAATTGGGTAAACAGGCAGATGGCTTGTTGTAGTTTCCCTGGCAGTTAAAGGGCTCAACAGTTTGAGGTGCAAGATATTCTGACTGCTACCATCACAGACCCAGAGTCTCAAAATCCCAAATGTTAGATATTGGATTGTAAATTATCCAAAGATGTGCATGTTAGGTTGACCCTTAGTGTCAGGGGAACTAATAGGGCAAGTGCAAGGAAAGAGCCTGGAGATTGTGGTCAGTGCAGACTATGGAACAAATGGTCTCCTGCACTGTAGAGGGTTCTATACTTCCAAGATGTAAGGAGTTGGGGTCAAAGATCATTTTAGCATTATTATCTGGATACAAGGCTGGTGCATTTCCTAAGTGCCATGGGAGGTACAAGCATCCCTACAAATTCATTACCAATGGCAGTCTGGGAGTGGTCTGCAGTCAGGCAGCAGGGGACACATGGAGCAGTAAATGCTGACTGGTTGTACACCACAAAACACAGGTGAAACTTGCACTTAGAAACCAAGTTTGAGGGGGATTTAAAAAAGGACACTGGAAGATTCACCCAGCTAAGGCTAGAGGAAAAGTATCCACTGTATAACGCAGTGGAAGCCAGCTCTAAATCAGTTACTAGCTGGGGAAGTTAGCAGAAGCAAGCCATCCAGAGTAGAGAACAGTGTATTACATAATGACAGGTCAAGTCAGATTAGAGAAGTTAAATGGGGAATCTCATTTCTGGTTCAGTAAAAAAGTTGCCCACAAAAGTGTTTAATAATGTTCAAGTCATTTGAAAGTTATTTTGCATAGTCTAGAGAACAGAAGGAAGGTCCATGTTCATATTTTCCCAGTTCCTTACTCTGGTGGTCATTCATATGACCACTCAGGTTTGAAAACAGCAAGTGGTCATTACAGCAAAAACAATGGAATCCTATATACATTCCCAGTGTGGCTCAATCCATGCAAGTTCCCTGGTTAATGACCTTTGGAGGGGAGGACAAAGACCAATTGTAGCATTCCTGTTCATCAGGGCAACAGCCAACTTGGACTTACTATTCAGCAACTCTGCTTGCCTATCACCCAACTACAAACAAGCTGTTTAATCCTCAAAGGTTCAAGCAGTGTTAACAGATTTCAAAATATACTTATGCACAGCTGAAGCTGTTAGTAAGAGAGCTTAGATCACCACAGGGTATAAAAATGATTAACAGTTGCATGCAATATCTGCACCTGGACTTCATCCATTGAATGGTCTCCTGCCCCCATGCTTGTTAACATTAAGATTACTGTATTAGTCAGAGGTATGCAGAGAAAGTTAGCCAAAAAGGCAGATCCAGAACAAGCTAAAATCAAAGGCAACTGGCATGGGCAAAACTGGTATTACAGCAGCAACCAAACTGGTTAATAAGCTAAGTGACTCTTTTGCTCATCTTTCCCTGTAGCTTTCTATTAATAAATTTTTCCAAAAAAGTTTCACCACCAGAGCTGTGTAGAAATCTGTTTCATCCTGAAGAATTGTTTCAATGATCTGAAGCACAAAAAAATTAACCCTCTCCCTGTAAAAATAAACCATGCATGCAAGAATGAGGGGTGACCTTATTGGAACACAATTTTCAGGGCTTGACAGGGTAGATGTTGAAGTTGTTCTCTTGTAGGAGAGTCTCATAAGAGGGAATAAAGAGTCACCCACTAAAAAACATGAGGGTAGCAAAAACTGTGGAACCTTTTACCACAACTATCAAAGCAGCTGAAATACAGGTCAATTAGTAAGAGAATCGAGGGTTATGGATAAGGCTGGAAAGTGGAGTGAGGGGAGGAGATCAGATCAGTCATGGTCTCATTTGACTGGCAGAACAGACTGTGGGTTGAATGGCCTACTGCTTCTATGTATTTATAGTCCATCTTAAACAATGTACTTAAATCATGCAAAGCCTCTACATTGCTCTTGTGTAAAAGCATGATTGACCCCATATTTACAAATCTCTTCAGACAAATAACTAAGATTTAAAGTATGATCAAATTTTAAAAACCACAAACCAAGAACCATGCACCAATGCAAACAAAAAAGGGTCAAACCAAGACAAAAGAATCCAAACCCAAATTTGAAACAAAGTGATTTCAATGGAATCTTAAGTTGGATTAGGAATCACATTTGTTTGGTGGTTAACATGACCCAGATTATAGCATTAATGGGAATATATTTCATGGCAACTTGAGGAAACAGTAAATTGTTAAAATTGACACCAATAATTTATTAACTTCAGCCTGTTACAATATATGCAAGAACTCTATTTGAAATCCTGACAGTCTGTTCTGTCCTAGTTAACTGCATTAAGTGTAGAGATGTACTCATGAATTGAATCTTCAAGTGAGCATTAAGTGCACATTTTCTAAGTGAGCTCAGGTGACTCAGTGGTTAGCACTGCTACCTCAGCTCCAGGAGCTAGGTTTGATCCCCAGCTTGGGTCAGAGTCTGCATGGATTTCCTCTGGGTATTCTGGTTTCCTCCCACTGTCTAAGACATGCCAGCTAGGTGCACTGACCTGAACAGATGCTGGAGTGTGGCAACTAAGGGAATTTCACAGTAACTATTGCAGTGTTAAAGCCTTTGACTAAAAAAGGTCAAATTTTGTATCCCCCACCCCCAGTGCCTTTATAGGCAACTCAAAACTAGTGAGTGAGGCACTGAGGGGAGGCCTCATTAGCTGGCAACTCCAATGAAGCCAATAATACCACAAACATGGGAGAATGAACTGCTACTGTCAGTAAATCATTTCACCCAAATCACAGTATGCTCATCATTTGGGGCACATTCGTCAGAATCAAGAATATTAGCATCTTTAAAGTGTGCAAAATCTATCCTGAAAATGAAACTTTGCCCAAGAGAAGAATTTTATACACAAACTACAACAAAACCAGAGGAAGCACAAAATTACAAGCATCAACTTGTTGAACTGGAATAAAATTAGTTTTAAACTGATCTGCACAAGAACAGCTCAAAATTCTTCACATACCCCTTTGTTAATAGCAGTTAGTAAGAGAATGCAGAACAGTAACTGCAGCACAAAGGCTTTTCCACAAACTACAGCCAGCAAGCTGCAGTTTTGGTCAAGAAAAACATGCTGATGTTTATTTTTAGCATTTGTGTGCATGAAAAAGAGGCAAAAGTACTGAAGCAAAAAAAATGGACCCCTGAGATGATTCTGCCAAACAGGCTCTTCAAAAGCACACACTCAGCCAAGCAGAAATGCTTCATGGCCTCAAACGTGATTTCCTCTTGCAAAATGGAGTTGCACATGCTCAAGTGTTAAACAAACAGTTCCATTACCCATTTTTCACACACACTAGCTGGGAGGGGGCTACTGAATGGCTGTACCCACAACACTGCTGCCCACTTGTCCTAAGAGTCCCTGTGGAAACATTTTCATTGACTGCCACTTGGCTGTGACACAAGTTAAACCCCTAAATGGTGCATTATAAATTCCAGCTGATTCATCTTAACTTGAGGGCATTAGATGTTAACATGGAAAGGCATCCAAGATAAGAGGGCTCTTCATCCTTGTAACAGTTGGCAAAAACCAACATTTGGAGCAACAAGGCACCACAGGGACTAACTTCATGAGAAACAGTGTGGGGAACAGGTTCCATCATGAAACCCCTCAAGCTGCCTCACGTCTGTCAGGAATTATTAACAAAGAGTTCATAAGCTGGTTCACAATCCTCTGGAAGAGGCAAGGTGGTTGCATCTCAATCTTTTAAATACTCACATTGGAAACTTTCACTATTTAAAGTTTAGGTCCAGTTTTAAGTTCTAAAGGAAGGGATTGTGAACCAGTCACCATATGACCACCTGCCCATTTCTGCCAATGACTCAAAAGTCACTGAAGATCCTCACTAAACAGTTTCAACTGCTCTAACTCTGCTCGCAAGGATTTGTGGTGGATCTAGTGGAATTAAAAAGCAGCAGTGTAAGATGGGAAGGAAACAATTCATGCAGATATCCTGAGTTTCAGTCTCCAGAACTAAAGATGGAAAATGAGTCAACTTTCACCTTTTTCTTTATTTCATCAACCTGCAAGGGAATTCAGAGGGTAGCAGCTTAGAATCCAAAAACTCATCCAGCACAATAAAGCAGGTAGAAAAACAGCAACAGAAAGAGCAGCAAAGTCAAGGAAAACCCAGAACAGGGAGATGGGAAGGGAAAGAAAGAACAGTAAATAGCAGCATTGTGTACTACAAAACATCAGGAAGGACAAATATACAGATGAATGATGGCAGAATAAAATTGCTCAAACTCTACCACCACCTTGCTGGGATTAATTTTGATTAAGCAACAACCTATTCCAAATGTCAGACTCCAATCAATCTGTGCAGCTTCTAAAGCTTCAGTATCCAATACCCAACTCTTCCCAAACCTCCACATTTGATGTTGCCATTTTCCAAACTAAATAGCAAGCCACATGACTAGAATCAATTAACCCATCAAACTTCTTTAAAGGATAAAATCTTTGCTTCAGATAAAGCAAATCATCCCCACTAAACTTAGTGTTGCCCCAAGACAAAAATCACCACCATTACTTCGCTGAAGAAAACTAGCCAACCTATGGCTGCATGGAATGTAAATTTACACTGGCTGCATCAAGTTGGATTCCAAACCCAAGTTTTATTATGCCATTCATCTGCAAGCAAAGGTAACTTGCAACAGGTACAGAAAAACAATTAAATATCAAAATAAGACACTGCAAGCATATTAAAAGGATCACAACTCTGCACAGGAAAGTTTGGCCAGGAATGCAAGGTCATTAGATAAGGCATTAATGTAAACAAAGTAGTGCTGCAGATGTGGGTAAGAGGAACTGGATAAGTGTTAGCCACCTCAAGTTTCTTGCTGTCACAATTTCAGCAGTTTCAGCATCTGATGTGATTCAATTCAAGAATTGCTATTCAAATCAAGTTTTATACAGCAAGGCCTATACAGAGAATGCCCACAATCATGTGCCCACATCTGGGGATATTCATTAACATTTGTGCCATATAACAGTTGACAATTCCAAAACCTCAAATTAGAGGCAACCCACTTAAAATCCCATTCCATACAGCATTCAAGAAATTAAAAATTGTCACTTAAACCAAAACTATAGCATAATTCTTGTCACATCCCAAAAGCACAAGTTATGGCAAGACACTCAATAAAGACTGAGAGCCAAGTCATTAGTTAAGCTAGTCAAACTTAGTTTAACTTTACCAAGTAAAACGACTGCCCTTCTACAGCAGGGAATGTAACATCAGCACACTGTTCAAAGTCGGACAGGAAAAATATAAAGGATAACAACTCCAACAGGGGAACCTAGCAGATATCCTTGAACAAGTTTTAATTCTGCAAGCAAAAGAAATCTGCTGAGTCTCCAATTATTACTCAGTTTAATGCCAAAGGTATTCACTGGAGTTATGCCAAAACAAACTCATTTATAACAGCTTTATAGTACTGTAGTATTACTTCATTAGGACAGGTCTGCCACTAATTGTCCACCTGCAATCTTTAATTTTTTTTACAGTTTAGGATCAATTTTAATATAAACAAAGGTGAATCTGCACAGCAATGCATTCCAAAAGGATGTCTAAACTGAAAACCAGATTTAAGAGAAGATTTTCAAACCAAAGGATATAATGCTAACCAAGTCTCAATTAGTACAATTTATGGCACAGTTCAAGTGTTTAAGTGAAATAGAACAGGTATTGTGCCAGCCTTGAGGTGGTTGGGCAAACTCTGACTTTGCTGCATTGCAAGTGTGGCTCAGTCTGAACTATTAAATGGTTTTATTAAGAGCTCTAAATTTATCCTATAATAGATAACATGGAGATTTAGAATATTAGAAGTTAAATTTAGAATGAGAATAGGGAAAACAAATGCCAGAATTAATGTTTAATCATTATTTTACTCTGGATGATAGGAGATAGACAATACAGGAATTTTATTAGGCCTGAGCCTAGGATGAACTGTGATCAAGTCATTAGGTTGACTTGAATAGCAAAACAGCAAATCTAAAATTGTGCTAATGCACTGTAGGCTTCAAAACAATTCTATTGTAAACCTCAAGTCATTTAACAATTTTGCAGTAGCCATTATACCTCAAAACATACAAGACTTTGAACAGAAGTTGTTAAATGCCTTGGAGCAACACTAACCTCCTTCAAGCTCACTTGTGTACTGTCACATACCTTTGTGAGATACTCCCTCATCACCTGGATGAAGTATGGCATAGAGAAATCCATTATGTTGTGCCTCCAAGAAAGCTCAAGCACGACATCTGGCCTCAGCAGGTCATAACAAGTAAATAGACAGGAAGCAAAGCACTCATTCTTCCCATCCTCAAGGAACCACTGCAGCAATTCCTCTGCTAGCTCAGTATCCTTGGACTCTGATGCATATTGCATAGCATCCTGAAAAATTGAACACAAGTACATTAACTTACTTGTTCAAGTGCCACCACAGTAACCAGACTGGCTTTAAAATTGACAGCTGTCTGACCAAGGGTTACTCTTCAGCAGTACCCATCCCAAAGTGAAAAATGCATGCTGAGTATTCCATATTACAAAAGATGGACACTGAGTGCAGAGTCAATCTACATGAATAGTTCACTCTTGAAAGCAATGTTGCTGTTCATCTTATAATCTTTGAACCCTCCATTTCATTGTCAGTCTCTCAACGTGGTGGCCAGAACCAAGCAGGATCTGTGCAATGCAGTTTTCAAAAGTACATGTCATCAAGTACTTGATTTGTGTTCATATTCTCTGGGCCCCTCAAGTCAGTCTATGCCATTCCAATGTCTGAATTAAAAATGTGAAAATACCTTTAAAATAAAAATGCAATAATTTGCTATAAACTACAGTTTATAGCACCTCAAATAATGACAAGCTTGCATGCAGATTCTGCAGCATTAGCGTTTTAGGTTTGATGGGACTTAGTTCAATGGACCTTCAAGATGGAGGTATAAACTATTTAATCTTGTCACGTGGGGCAAGTGAATAGGAATCTGTTACACTGCTTTGAAAGTCTGATGGTTATGCTTAGTGTAGTACATATAGACATTCCAGCTGTTTTCAGAGCTCAACCCCAGTGAGAAGAGCAATCTTGGTGATACCACTTCCATCAGGTGACCATGGACCAAACACAAACAGTTGAGATCTTACTTTGTAAAGCCTGTCCTTCTTGCATAGCTCCACACTCTGCTTCCAACGGTTGTTGCCCTTGAACAGATATGCACCAATTCTTCGGAACTCAATCAGCTCATGTTTCTCAAGCCGCTGAGCCAGGGAGATGTTGTCAAAGTTGTCATATGCATCTATAGAGGTGCGAAGAGCCTAAGTATAAAAAGGACATTTGTTTAACTTAGAACCATACCTATATAGAAATCACAGAGCTGACCAGATGAATTACTGATGTATGGTAACTTGGACCAAGATAATCAAATGCATTATGATATTCATTCTTAAATGAAGTATGGCATGAACTCGTGTAACTGGTTACCTCCAGTGCAAACTCCTTGTCGTAACACTGGACCTGGACTATAATGCTAACAATAGGGTACAGTGGGCACTACTGGTTTATCAAAAAACATTCCACACTGCAACTTCAGGATATAATGGGACAATGATAATAGCTGCTCATTCAGCACATTCCATTCAGGTTTCACCTACCTGGTAGTCCTCCTCCTGGATGAACAGGTTATTCAATGACTCATTCACAGATTTGTTGTTGTTGCTTTGTACAGAACGCAGATAGGGTTTGACTAGATTCAGCTGCTTCACCTAAAAAACAAAAATGGTTTTTAAGTACCCTATTGCTTAAAAGTCAAACAGAATAGATGCTCCAAGAAAATAAATTTGATACCAGATTATTGTTCATGAGAAATCATAAGTACCACTGCAATGTCAAATAGGATTTCCCTCATCCTGCAGTATAAATTATCTTCCACTGTCTTCAAGACTCAAAACATTAGTTCTTTATAGGTGCTGCCAGACCTGCTGAGATTTTCCAGCATTTTTTAAATTTGTGCACCACAGGTTCAAGATCAGCAACTTAGAACAACTCCAGGGATCATTTTCAAAATACTAACTACTTGAAAATTAACTTGAGCACAATTCACTTATTATTCTAAATGTTATTGTTGCCATCCCAATTTCACTCATACATTTCTACTAGGACAGGCAAAGATATTCATACTCATCTCACTGGCAGGACAAGAGTTTACAAACCATTTAAGACTAGCAAGTCTCACCTATCATGCTTTGATCAGTTGAGGATAAATACTTGACCATGAGATAGAGGGAATTGACAATGGAGGAGGCAGGACCAGGCTAAGGCAAGACAGCCCCTATAGGCCATAGCTTGCTGACACTAACAGCTGTAGAACTGGACCCTAGATTCTACAGTGCAGGTGGTGGCCATTTGGCCCATCAAGCCTGCATTGAACAATTGCACCCAGACTATCCATGTAACTCCACATATTTACCCTGTTAGCCCCCTTGGGGAATAATTGCATATCAACTCAACCTACATGAACTGAGAGGAAACATGCAGCTAGGAGAATATGCAAACTCTCCAGTATTGAATCTGGTTCCCCAGCACTGAGACAGTCAGTGCTAGTCACTTGAATACACGAGGGGGGGGGGGGGGGGGGGGGGGGGGGGATGAGGGTTCCCCTTTCCACTAGTTTCTCAGCATTTCCTTTCATGTTTGTAGTATTTTGCAATTTATTTGCATCAAACTGAAGTACCTTAGTAAAGTAGTTGACAGCACGCGTATGATCCAGACGAGGAGATAGCACCATGAGCAGATCGTTCAGTAACAAAGGCTTAAACTCCAAGTAGAACTGTGTTGCTTTGTAGTAGAGCTCCACATTGGCCACCTTAGAAAGTATTAGTTTAAGCAAGGTTACTCGACAGGAGCCAAAATTTTGCTTCAACAAATCAAGGTTAAAGCAAGAAAAAATTTACAGCAAGGTTGGAATAAAATGCAATATGCTTTGAACCAGTTTCTAGCTTCCTCTAGCCACTAGGTGGCATTTTGTACAGGATATGGTTCCTCACGTCACCCAGTGGGTAAAACTGGTATTAAAACTCCACATTACAGCCTTTATAATCTTAGACTAAATCTGGCCATTTCTAAAACAGTCTGACTGATTGCCTGTGCAATTGAGCTTGCCACCAGGGCACAAATGCAGCTCATATACAATTCTAATCTTTTGCTGGTTTCAAAGTCACTTTTGGATACATGTGACAAATAGCATGTTGGCAAGGGACAAAAACATCCTTTATACAAAGCACATGACAAAAATGGAGTCATACTGAATCCCTACAGTGCAGGCCATTCAGGCTACAAGTCTGCACCAGTCCCATTTCCCACAATCCCACCTGGTCCCATTTCCATAACCTCAACTGTTAATCCTGACACTAATGTTAATTTTAGCATGGCTCATCAACTCAATGTGCACCCATACAGGGAGAATGTGCAAACTAGTGACCTGAAGCCAGAATTGAACCTAGGTCCCTGGTGCTACAAGGAAGCAGTGATAACCCTTATTTGGAAGTGGTCCATCAACTTGCCCTAGTATGGAGAATTCAGAATTTGACTACCCGATGAGTATTGTTTACCTTTGTGATAATGTCCTTGAACTGACCCTCCTTCCATGCATCTGTTGGGTGGTTCATCATGGTAATGATGGCATTGTCATACTCTTCATATTTGTCATACAGGAAGACTAGCTCAGCCCATAGGTGAGCCTGCTCAGCAGCTCTCAGCACCTGTGCAATTACAGCCAGTTAGTACTTGTTGAAAGTACATAGCTTCCCTCATCAAGCCAAAAGACACAGCATATCTACCTTGGGAATGTTGACTCTGGACCAGAAGAGCTCCAAGTGTTCCCTCATCTTCTGTGGTTTGTATTTGGAGTATAGAATCGCCAATTCAGTAAACATTCCCATATGAGCACGCTCCAGACCAAGAGCTGCTTCCAACATGGTTATGAGTTCCTCAAAGTAACCACGGTCCTGTAAAACAGATTACATTGAGAGCTCAATGCAATTGGAGTAATGTCAAATACCTATAGTTTTAAAAAAAATTGCTTAGATTGCTATTGAGTACAAGCAGTTTTCAGCACAATTTTTATAATCAATATACAAATTGGAGAACTGATTTCACAACTGACTTAAGATACATAATCTGATGCTACATTTCTGGCATTACCTGATAGTAATTGATAAGTTCCTCCAGTTCATCAGCATGTACAACAATATGGAGACCACACATCTGAGCGAGGCGGAATTCCTTCCCTTCAACACAGGCAAAACACACCTGGAAACCAGTAAAAATATTAAACCAAGAACACCAGTTTTGAAAAATACACAAATTTACAGCTACTAGTTTAGTCAACTGTCACTTGGAAGCTAAATGTTCAGTTACAGGACATCAATTGTTATTGACATTTTTTAAGAGGGAGCCATTTCCCATTTTGCCTTGACTTTGGGGGAAATTCACCACATGCCCAAAGAACATGCAAGCAATCCTCCTAACAGATGGTTAACTGGTTCATCACTGAGGGGGAGGGGAGACAACTAACTTCAGCTCAGTGCTTAGTAATTACTTGCCCCCCACTTAAAGATCAATGTTCTAGAGTCAGAAAGACAAAAGTGTACCTCTTTCCAAGTGCGAGTGCTGTTTGCTTTGCGTGCACCATCCACTGCAGCCTGATATTCTCCTAGGTGAACCAGGGTTGATGCCAAACGGCCAAAGTTGGAGACATTGTTATACAGCAACTTAGCTGCTTCATACATGTGGTCATCATAGCATCGATCACCTACCTGTGGTAAACAAGGACTTGTATTACTAAAAACAATGCAGAATGGAAACCAGAATACCAAAATGTCACTGATGTCCAGGTCCCACTTCAATAAACAGCTTCTATAGTACACAGGAAAATATTTACCTACAAGAGTTTCTATCTTTTCATCTGGCCCCAAGATTCTCAAACTGAAGAGATTTATGTCCCATCACTGACCAATTAAGCCAGGTCAGAGGCCATCAAGATGCATCAAAATCAGAGAGACAGTCAAGGCAACAAGTAGTGACCTACATTAAAAAGGCCACATTCAATCACTAACCCAGTCAGTAGATCTCTACCAAGCCCAACAGCAAAACTCAATGGCTGTAGCCAGTTGTAAAGGGAAGGGGTTTGATCAATGCATTATGTTCATTCAGACCCTCAAGCTTCAATTTCAAACTTGGCAGTTATGTATTTTAGTTTCACTGCACAACAGCAGAGAGATGGAAAACACATACTTGTTGGATATGAGCATTGTTGGGACCATTAATGAACTCTTCCAGCTCCGCCAAACGGTTGGTTTTTGCCAATGCAAAAATAAGTTCAGTTTCCACATAGGACTCACGGGCCTTCTTCCTGGCCATCTGCAGATATTTAACAAGGTCCTCCCAGTTTCCTGAAATGAACAGAAGGCAAGATAGTAAGTGCAGACTCAATCTGCTCACATTAAACAGTAGACAATAAGACTGAAGCTCAAAACTGAAGCCTAGTCAGGGTTTGAAACCAGAAAAGGTAGAAAGCTCAGATAAGTATTTGAAAACATTACCACTTTTGTTGGCTGCTTCTACAACTTCCATATATGAAGAAGGATCATCTGCCTTGATATAGGAGTCAATGGCCTCTTTAACCATCTCTTTCTGAAGCTGGGCTTTAGCAAGTTGGCTCCACACTGCAGGTTCATTGCATCTTTCAGCAAATTCATATGCACGATCCAGATTTCCAATATGTTCAATCAGCACCTGGAGGGTACAGGGTAGAGTTAAATTATGCAAATTCAACTATTTAAAAAAGATACCAGGTGTGAAGTATAAATATTTCATCCAACCTGCACTGCAGATGTGTTCACATCAAATTTTCTGAAAATGGCAAATGCCTCTTCAAAGAGCTCATTGCTGATTGCAATGTTGGCTATGTCAGGTGCATCATAGTTATCCAGGCGATTGATGTATTCCATCACACGGGTACGGTCAGCCTTGATAGCAGTGAGGATCAGCAGGTTCTGCAGATTTCTAAGTGGGGAATGAAAGAAAAAAGTTCAGCATTGTTGCACACTTAGACTACAGAATACCACAATTCACCTGGATAGGGGTTTACAGCAACTGGCATACTTTATCCTAATGCAGTATTTGGTGGACTTTCCTAGTCTGAAGTGGGAAAATCAGAACTTCAACTATCTTAGCAAAGATTTACAGCAAGCACTGCAAGATAGTCTAGGTGTTTGGTTAAATAAAAATCAGCCACTTATGTAGGCCTATTCTGCTGATTACCAAAATCAGAAAAGTAGTTCAATACTACTATAATTCTTCATGGATTATTAAACCTACATAAAACTGGTTAAGTGTTAATTCTGGATGCTAACTTTTAGGAAGGTGGCTACGAAAGCCTGAGGGAGCAGGAATGTCTCAAAGCTGAGAAATAACTGAAGTTTGGACTGGTCCTTGGAGGACAAGAGGAGATTTGTTGAGTTATTCAAAATCCAAGGGGTTTACACAGTAGTTAGGGAGAAATTGTTCTTGTTGGAAGGGTTGAGAACCAAGAGGGTATAAAGGTACTAGCAGGAACAAGTGGCAAGCTTCTTCACCCCAAAACAAGTCCAACATGGACTCTGATATCCTTCCATGTACCCAGTTCATATGTACATAAAAATGATAAACCTGGAGTACAAAAGGATAACAGCTATGAAATGTTTTGTCTGCCAAATCCATTACTGCATTGCCTGAATTGGAGAGAGAGCGTTCTTTGGATTTGTAGGTTCAAGCTCCTACAGGTTTGATGCAGCTTTGCCCATCCAGGACAATTGCAAATCAAGGTAGTAGCATGCAAACACCAGAAGTTCTAAATCCAACCTTCATGACCAGCAACCAGTAAACTGGTTGGCATCAGGCATAGTAGGCCACAGATGGGAACCATGTTGAGGTGAGGACAAAACCAAATAGTTAGTTCTTAAGCTAGAAGCTTGTTCTACCTGTGCTCACTGAAGACAGAATTATCCAGGACAATTTTCTCCAACAGTTCAATTAATTCATTTGGAAGGTCAGCAGTCATGAAAGCCTTTACAGTAACAGAAACTTCCTCAGGATCCTGAGTTTCTGACAGGGCAGTTTGCACAACCTGGAAAAGTCAATTATAAACTTCAAAACACAAGATACATGTTACATTTCCTAAAGTTAATTCTTGAAAGTATGCATATTTTATGCAGGTAGTCAATTTCTATTAGGAAAAGAGTGGCTTGTGCTGCAACTCCAACTAACCTTCCATGGTCACCCAAAGAGAATAGATAAAAATGAATCAGTTGAATTGAGGAAAAAAGGACAATGTTGAATGATGTCAGTAGCATAGCTAAGCTTGCACTTCTCAAAAGCAGTGTTCTAGGAACAAGGAAGCTGGACTGCCATAAACTACAGAAGTGCAAAGCATCAAGGACTACATACTACCCTTCTGCAGATTCTAAAGAACTCAAAACCATAGGAACAACTCCATTTAGATCCTTTCATGGTTTTAACTGCTTTGGATTTTCCTCTGCTAGGCTTGGAGGTTTCATAAGACTTATTCAATATATGGTATTTTAATCTGGGGTCATTTACTATTTAGTTATGCTTAGTTAACTGAAGTTCATTAAATAAACTTTGGAATCAATTTCCAAGTGGATCCAAGTTTGTGTGATTATGGGAGTGACAAATTGATTGTGATGAACATTAATGACTAGATAAAATTAATGTTGAAACCTGCAGGCTTTCACAAGCTTCCAAATGCTAATAAGAGGTTGGTTTATTTTAAAAGTCAGTAACCTTTAGATAATGCAATGCTGGATTAGAATTTCAGCAGAAACCACCTAGGACAAAGAACCTTCTACATTGTAACCATACAAAACCACTCCACGTATTAGAATTCTAATCCTACAATCAGATAGGTTCTTACCTGGTCAATGAGTGGTCTCCTGTAAGGGTTTGTCTCTTGCAGGACATTTGCCCAGAGTTCAGGATCTTTCCGGCGGACTAGGTAACGAGACAGGCTCTTGAACAATGAGTTTTCATTGCATACCTTTTAAAAGGTAAAAGAATCTTAAGGATAGTTCCAGAGCAAGCATTTCCCCCACCAGATCCCTGAAACTTGAAGTGAAGCAAAGCAAATATGGAATTTACAAAAATCAAAGTGTATTTTTCGTATTGAAACAAGCTACAATGAACTTTAGGTCATCTTCAGTGTGGCAAAATTTTAGTTGAAGGGTCTGTTGTTACAAGGGGACAAATTAAAACTGAGGGGGGAAATTAGAGAAAAACTTCTACCCAGAAGACAGTAATGGTCTGGAATGTACTGCCTGGAAGTGTGGAGGTGGCATGCCTCAAAGTACCTGGATGAGTATTTGATACCATAACATTCAAGGCTATTAGCCAAGTGGGCAAGTCAGGGCATTTCATGCATCACTATAGACTCTGGCTGATGGGCTCTTTTGCACTGTAGTATTGTGAAATTCCCACTGAATAAGTGGTTAGCTCAAATAGTTGCACTTACCATCAAGGCTAGAGTACAAATTTATAGACATTCCTTAAAGAACACAACCATATTGGTTACTTTTTCAAGAGGACCATTTAACTCATTTGCACCACAAGAATCATCCCAGTGGAATGTTCCAAAAACAAAGCTTCTTTAAAAAAAAAATTTGTTTAGTTCTTGCTTTGCTCAAAATGGTTGCAACATTTGCTCATACTGTTCTTCACAAGCCCTTATTCTGGCTAGGTATTACAGTGAGCTGGAAGTTTGCAAGAGAACCAACGTTAGAAAAGGAAATCAACCCAGTTTGCATTTTGTACATCAACTGGATACAGTTGGGCAAAGCATTTCCTTTATCACTCACATTAATCAGCTCCATGTCACACTGGCCACGCTCGTAGGCTACACAAGCCAGGTGGGGGTCTCTCTTCTCACAATATTTACCAACCACACGGCTATCATAATATGGGTTTTCCCGTAGGAAGCGTTCAGGGTTGTTGTTGCTGTCAATGTAAATTTTTGCGAGTGCATTATGAGTGGCAGGTTCCTCACAGCCTTCATGAATCCGTGATTCCAGCCAGGGCAACAACAACTTTAGCCTGCAAAAAAGTTGCAAGTTAGTGGCCAGTGCCCAAAACATGCAGCATCATACAAAAGCCTCAAAATAGGAATCAAGTGTAAAAACTTAGGACAAACCCCTAAAAAAAGTGGTAGAAAAGAAAGGAACAGTCATTTGAATTCTCTTCACTAGGGAGCAAAGACTGGGTCACTGAACATACTTCAAAAAAGTTCCCTTTACAAGAGTTTATACGAAGACAGGAAAATAGAATTTAAGACACAGATTACCCATGTTGAATGGTGGTACAGAGGCATGTCAATCCTCATGTCTAAACTAAAAATTTAGACTAGAATTAGATGGACTGCCAGGGATAGTGTTTGACTCAAGTTGATAGAGTTTGGCACATTTGCTAATTTCAAAGATTGATGGGCAGAACAAGATTCACCCACAAGTGAAATCAGAAATTAAACTAGTTTGTCCCAATTGCCCAAGTCCTTCAGTGGCCCAGTTTGGAAAGTCTATTACTAGTACTTACTGTTTCACAATTGTTACAAATTTATGAATTAGAACATGCAATTGTTACCAAGCCAGTTAGGAAGTGAAGATGTCTGACAAATTAGATTACAATACCTGTTCCTCTTTTCTACTTCAGCAACCAATTCATCTGTGGAGAACTGTCCACGTACAACAAGGATTAAATTCTTAATGACATCTTCTGAACAATCTACATCAAGCAGTCCTCCAACTACTACTGGCAAACGACTTGGGTTCACCTATCAATGCAAAAAAGATCATTGTTAGTTGTAAATGGATGCAAATTTAGGATATGAAACGTTTGAGAATGATCATTTAGAAACAGCAGTGCCAGGGATCTGGGTTTGAGTCTGGCCTTGGGTGACTAGTTTACATGTTCTCCATGTCTGTGGGTTTCCTCCCACAGTCCAAAGATATTCAAGGTTGGGAGACTGGGCATGGCAAACTGCCTCTTAGGATTGTGGTTGGTATAAGCTTGATATATCAAAATGGCCTCCTTATGGAAGGTATGATGCTCAAAGCCTGTTACATGACTTAATGCAAAATCATTTATCCTTCCCAATCTGGTGTGCAACTCCAGCCCTCAAATGATGCTCAACTATCCTCTGCAAATGGCCTAAGCTGCATAAGGGCAGCTAGGAATGGGCAGATGCTGGCCTTGCCAGCAATGCCCATGAAAAACCAAGTTCAGCTTGTGGACATGAAAAATTACTGCCACCTCTCTAGAAATGCAACTGAACCACCTGCCCCCAAGTTACAAAAAGACAGAACTAAAACATTTTAGTTCTAATCTACACCATTGACTCACCTTCTGAACATAGATCTCAATATATTTCTGCAGGTTGTTGCGGTACAGATACAACACCAGGTCATGCACAAAGTCAAAGCGATCACAAACAATAATCAGAGGCAGCTGATCAGTCAGTTTGGCCTCCTATGAAAACAATGGTTTAAAAATTTGTCAGTCTTGTGCATGAAATGTATTTGAACAGATTACATAAAAACTTCCTACAACTGCTCCAAATATCCCTTTGACAGAACCAAGTGCAATATATATTTATTTTCATAATGACAAATGCTACCACTTGATATTTGGTCAAATGCATAGCCTGGATTGAATTTTAAATTTTGACCTGACTTGCCAATTAAGTCAAAACTACAGCAAAAATTAGCCATGTCTTTAGATGCATTCACAAATGGTTTATTCAGGTATGGAATCTAGAAAAGATACTGATTTATAATGTAGATCAGTTCTTGATCTTTCACATAACCTACCAGCCTTTACAACTACAAACTCTAACATCTACACTTCACAACTGCAATGTTAGTTCAGATGTTGAATGATCTAAAGAGAACTAGTCACTAATCTCTCGCTGTGTGCACGTACAGAAAATGACTCAAATGGCTGAGTGCAAACACCTTGGGGTGCAAAGCTCTCAAACCAAATGGATTGAGCGTTAGTTTATACACCAAAAGCTGGGTTCAATTTTAATTTACATTCAAGCATGAGCACACAGTTTGAGCAAAGAATGGGGAAACAAGCTGTGTCTGGGAGTAACTACAAAACATTTCTAGTCTACTCAGCTGTCAAAATTAGATTGAATATCAAACTAGATGCTTAAATCTATCAATGCAACATGGCTTATGTATTGCTTTGATTGAATAAGAGCCATTTTAACACAAGTTGGATTCTATTTGAAACTTGGAATTAACCACCCCTGAATGTTGAACTGAAATACTAATCTTCACTCCCAAGATGTTATTCACGAGATCTAGAAAATGTCATCCCAAACAATTATTGGTTGAAAACAAGGTTAAAAACCCTACATCTACTATACTAATGGTTTTGGAGCTAGTAGTTACTGCAGGAATAGCACTCTGGGATGGGGGGGGGGGTGGAAGCAGACAGTGCTCTGATATATACCAGCTTTAATCCAGTTTCAGCTCATTAAGCAAATCTGCTCTCCTAAACAGCTGGACTCCAAATAAAATCCACAATTATTTCTTCAAAGCCTAGTGGCATTATTGACGACACTTGCAACAGTGGAATAATGCTGGGATCAGTGTAGACCCGTGAGCTTTCACAATTTCAACAGCAGTTTTGCCCTACTCACGTGAACCTAAAAGAGACCAACATCTGAACCTAAAAAGCAGTCATACCGAAAGCAACACAGCAGTGTTCAAATTTCACTGCACCACATCCTGCTTTAGGAAAAAAAAATGAACAGTAACTTACTCCTACAGTTCCAACACCACCACACAATAGCCCAACCAGATCACAAGGACATGTGCATTGATATCCACTAAGCTGCACAGTCTGCAATGGTTCAAGGAGGCATACCACCTACAGGGGTACGACTGAAAACACAGCTGTCTGCATTCTCCACAATGAATGAGCTGCAGACTACCTTCCAAATTCATAGTTTAGCTTTTGTGAGTACACACCAAATGAGATATCCATGATGATTTAAGACAAGCCAATTAAGTGGCCACTTCCCAACTTACAATTGAAAGCTATGCAATCATAACTACATTTGCCACACTAGTCTTGTCTCAGCCTTTTGGCACAAGTACCCAAGAAAACTGCCAAATCTTGGTACATGATTTGTCATGAAGCCATATCAGTTTTAAAGTCATTGTACTTGCACTCAGCTAGGAGCAAGTTAAAAGCAACTAACCACATCACCTTGATATGCAATGACTGAATAATTTACATCAAGAGCTAGAATTTCTCCAGTGTGAACCAAGCCACCATTTGTATGGGAGTTCACAAGTCTAGAGCAAGGTAAAAATCCTCTTCAGCTGGCTCTAGCTGTTGATTTCTATTCTGACCTTCACTTCAAGCAGACCAAAACTTCAGAATGCACTTTACAATGGTGGCTTTCCTTGAAGTTGGGCTGATTTCAGCCACATTTACAACTCGTGGCAATTATATTTGAAGTTACTACACAAACTGCATGATACATTTCAAGTTGGCTTTACAAGTGATATTCTGCTAATGTCTTGCCACATCCAAGAGCACTGTCCTGCATAAAGAGGATAGGATATAGTCTTATGGAAATAAAGGAGGGGAAGAAAGGCCTGCGCTGCAAACATTTACCTGGTACATGTCCTGCTCATTCCAGATAAGGAACAGCACAAAAAATAATAGCTTCCATCAAGAGCTGGTCACTCAGTTCAACATTACACAAACCAATAAGCAGTTGAATAAGCTTAACATGGTCATTTAATGCACAGCTGACATTAACTCAGCAAAACAGATTTAATTCATTTTTTTGTAGCAGCTTTATGGATCTTCAGTTGATAAAGCAACTAGGATTTGTTTTTGTTTAAAGCCTATTTGCTGTTTATTACTTAGCACCCTGCAACTACTTTTCAAAAATCAGTCCAATAACTGACATTAGACCATTATATTGCTAACATTATACTTCCAGTTCAGAGCAGCTAATTGAGACCAGCTTTGCTTTTCAATCATTACATCCCAGTTAAAAAGCTGCTTGCAGTCAAGCCTTTGTTTTTCAAATGACAAACTGCGTATTGCAATTACAAGGCAGTGAATTGTGTGTGGATTAACAGGTTTAGAAGCAGATATCCAGTTTAGTTATTGCCTTCAAATTCCAGAGAATGTTCAAAGTTTGAACAGGCACCAAGTGCTCATTTAACATAGAATGTGTGATGGCATTTGGAACAACCAAGATATTGCCATGTCCAATTACAGTATTGACACCCTGTATTGCCCACCACACAACTACCAGGAATAATCAGAAAGCAGTAATTACACATACCTAAAATGATAGTAAAAATGCAGTTTTCACAGCAAGAACACAAAACAGCTTCTTTAAAAAAGTCAGTTTTCCTGTGGACTTGTCTGCTATTAGTCAGTTTTGACTTTCTACCCAAACAGCCAGTTTATAAAACTCTGCATGACAAATATTCTACAAGCCACTGGCATGTATAGTTATGCATCAGAACCAAGAAAGCCATTGAATTACTACCTTAAGAAAGTTCTTCACACGTTCTGGATCATAACAGTTGCTCTCACGACAGATTCGTTCCACTTCTTTGATCTGCCCAGTTTTGCAGGCAGCCTGAATGTACTTGAAGTGGACTTCAGGATCTTGACTGAAGTTTACAATGGAGCCCAAAAAGTAGAACAGACCTTACAAATAAAGCAAAGTCATTACATGGGGATAAATGGCATCTGTTTGAGGTGAAGATAGCCAGCAACAATCCTGGGTAAAGTCATGGAAAACCAATACCCCAATTCTGTTCCAGGGTTCATTCCAATTCTCATAGCCCTGCCTCATGAATTATTCTACTGAAACAGCCTGACTAAATTTCAAACATCATGCCAATCTCCATCCATTTAGTCAGGCTTCCAAAATCAAAGATGGCAATAAAGGAACAAATCATGGCTCATGGGACAACTAGCACCTACTGCACCATTTAATGCAGTCCTTACACTTTCAAAAATTGGGATGGCAGTTGTGCCAAAAGCAACAAATGCATCTGTATACTGATGTTCACGTGACTAAAGATTTTGAATAGTGGCAGCTATTCAATCAAGCCAACTACCAACTCAAACTTGTAAATGAAGACCCAAAAGACAATTCAAATAGGGAGGGGAAACTACGAGATTTGAGCTGCTTTCAAGAGAAAGTATTAGTGAGAAGTAGAGGAGGATAGAGGGATAGATCAGGAAGGCACAGTATGAGGAGCTTGGAGATCAAGTAGAAAAGGCAACCAAAGCACAGTAGCTTAAAGGGTAAGGATTTAGAATTTAAACCACCTAGGTCAGCAAGGACAGAATGACAACTATTTATGGAAATTACTGGGACATAGGATAGAAAGAACCTTTGAATAGTCTTCAGTACACCATTATGTACTTGGAACACAAGCAGGATGCTTTA
Organism: Sphyrna mokarran; assembly: GCA_024679065.1. Lineage (NCBI taxonomy): Eukaryota > Metazoa > Chordata > Chondrichthyes > Carcharhiniformes > Carcharhinidae > Sphyrna > Sphyrna mokarran. The sequence goes on from JAGIQG010000022.1 coordinate 7,505,656, forward strand.
TACATTACTAAAGATAGTGAGCCTGTTTGTTGCCATGGTAGCAGTTGCAAACTTGGATGAGTCTCTTGTCCAATTACTTCAAAAGGATTGGAACAAACAGATACAGTACACTTTATGCTGCTTCAACATACACAAGATACTAAACTGCACAATGATTTCCTGCACAAAACTTGTGATAAACAGGATATGGCATCACCTATTCTTAAGTGGTTATGGATTATCCATAAAACCCTTCTGGTTGAATTTCCAGGAAGTGGAGCCAAACCTCTTCTTACAACCTACCTTCAAAACTTTTGAAAGACTCAAACAATTCGATCAGCTGCTGTGTCCCAAGCTGTTCATGGTATTTGGAGGCAACTTGCACACAAATCTGCAGATTCTGACGGATGTTAGCAGACAGCATGGCACGCAGACATTCAACAGAATCCTCAACAGACAAGGAGCCAAAGTAATTGACAAGCCACTGTTGGAAGATTTACAATGGCAAAATAGTATGATTTTAAACTATAAATTAGCTTTGCAATTCAAATGCTAAATTCAAAATTCTTAATGACAAACAAGTTACATTACCAATTAGATTTCATTTACTGACCTCAGGATTGAGTAGGTGTGTGTGCACAACAGCACGCTTGATATCATACAGATCTGTATAATGTTCTAGAGCTCTTTGCAGCAGTCCAGCTTTCTCACAAAGCTGAGCAATGTGTGCACGGTCATAGTGAGTGAACATCTGGTTACCAAGAATAGCATCTGCAACCTAAAAACCAAAAATTTACATTAAAGGTACCAGCTCAAGAAAATGAAAGCTATATTGACAAATTGTATTGCACCAGCATAAATGCTTACTTTGGTGAAAATAAGCATTTCTACATTAAATATCAGCACAAAAGTAGCCAGAGAAATTCAATGAATATATTGAATGCAAATGATCTTGCAAACTAATGGCATGTGTCTGACAAGGTTGTATAATACGAACAGCTGATGTGTACACCATTCATGCAACCACTAGAGGGCTTGAAGTGACAACCACAAGTTGCACTGCAGTGGTACCAGCTGCAGAAACATGTAGCAGCAGCTGGTTTGACTCAAGAATAAATTTGAAAATAAAGCACCTTAAAATTCTGTACAAATTCAAAGGGTGATACTGAGCAAATATCTTCAACTGAAGAGAGATCTAAGTGATGAGAAAAATTTGTACTGATGAAAAACAGATTTTTACCCTAAATGGGCTGCATGCTGTATTTAGATAGAATGGCCAGTATGTGTGTTATGCTTTGAATACCCCCTTCAATTAACCTCAACAGCACAACTTCCATTGGCAGTGGTTAGCACTGCTGCCTCAGTGCCGGAGGCTCGAGTTCAATTCTGACCATGAGTCAGTGTGAAATTTGCATGGGTTTCCTTCAAGTGCTCCAGTTTTTCCCTGTCCAAAGATATGGCAGTGAGGTTGACTGGCTATGCTAACTAGGCCTTTACTGTCAGGGTGTTAGCAGTGTAATTATCCTATGGGAATGGGGCCTGGGTGAGATTGTGGTCAGTGCAGATTTGATGGGCCAAAAGGCCTCCTTGTGCCCTGTAGGGATTCTATGAAGTACCACTTTGTGGCAAGAAATTTGACTGGCTCAGACCTCATTTTAAAGTTATACAGTCCTTCAAATCAGACACCATAGAAATAATTAAATTCTGCTAAGTCACTAGATGAAGGACAAGGATATTCCAACAGGGTGAGTGCAACTTTTAATTATACCACTCCCACCCAGAGGTTAAAAACAATTATCCACAACCTACACTCCACATACTGAAATGAAGTGTACCTGAGGGGCATGCATGAGGTTCATTTCCAGAAGGCGAGTCTGTAGGGGGCCTTCAGATGGACGGTTATTTTTGAGAGCATCCAGCAAGAAAGAAGTGCACTGCTGGATCAAGTTGTACTCCATGAACACATCAACAATCTGCAACAAGATCATAGAGAAATTGTGGTTTGAAATACAAAGCATGCTCCAAAACATTCATGAGAATTTTCACAACATGACTGCAAAATGTCTCTTGTAATAATCTCTCCACTGCAACAAAGTAACCTATTACCAGAAAAAGGAACGCACTTGCAGGCCAGTGTTTTCACCTTGTTTGACCAAGGCACCACAAAATGATACTTGATACTAGTCAGACTCCACTCCCAAGGTTTGAGACCAATGTGCTAAAAACCTTTAACAAAAAGGTCAATGAGTAGACCCATCCTTCATCCCCAGTTAACCCAAAAGCTTATTCCCCCTCTGCCCTTTCAACATGTACCAAGTTTCCCTTTCGAATGTTGCCAATGACTTGGCTTCCAACACCCTTCGAAGCACTACATTTCAATAACTCAGGTAGTTCCACCACTTTCCTGATATGAACACTAATTGTGCACTCCCCCCCACTTCCAATACTTAACATCCAATTCATGATCAAAAGAACCTCCAGGCTCAGAGTCCACTTCCATTGGATTAATTTGTGGCATGATGGTCCTCATGTTAAATGGAAATTTGGTACTTTGTTTCCTTGGTTATTAAATAATTCAAGGTCCTTGTGTACTGAAATCATTGTGATCATTATGCAGCATTCACTAAAGTTCAATTCATTAATTCAGGGTAACATTAATACATATACAATGTTAAATATGCAAGTAATTTTAGATGTTATGAGATCAACATACATGGAAGGACATTCTTGCAATATAAAGAAAGGGCAACTGAAGTACAAGAGTTCTTTCCTGCATTGACTCACTTTCAAAGAGAAAACTCCCTTACCTGGGTGATATCTGCAAGAGGTTCTTCATCCTGAACCAACATCTGAGCAAACTGAAGTCCTTGATCAGGACCAACTCTCATTACATTCCTCAGCAGAAAGATCCAGTCTGGCGAGTAACCAACCTGAACAAGGATAGGCCACAGTTGAGCAATAAATACACACCTCAGTCAACTATCTAGCTACATCAATTCCAAGCCTACAGCTTTAAATGGATTCTTGAAAGAAGGCAGAAATTCTACATCACAATCTAAAAAACACATTTTGGATACGGCTTAACTTTGATAAGAGTCACTTTTTGCAGCTGATCCTATACAATCTATATTCTACATTTTAATAAAGGTTGCTGCGATTTGGACTCACTAAAGCTTTAAAGGCAAACAGATGTATAGCAATGTCATTTTCAGATTGCAATCAGGGCACTGCAGGAATCAATGCTTGGGCGTCAGTCAAGTACAACACAATCTATAATTAATGACTTGGATGAAGGAACAGTATATGTATCCAAGTTTAATTTGTGGACATGAAGTGGGAAAGTGGCAAGGAGTTCGTGAGGAAGAAAAATTATAATGATTTGAGCGTGAACATGGCAGATGGTACAGAAGAATTCAGAAAACTGAAATTATCCACTTTCCAATAGAAACCTGATTTTTTTTTAAATGTAGACAGACAAATGGGAGGACTCTTGCACATGAAATCAAAGTTAATATGAAAATGAAAAACAAAAATTCTATCAGGGGCTGAATACAAAAAGCATAAGGAAGTTTTAACCCCACAAAGTGTCTAGTTCAGCTCCAAGTAATTAAGGATGAGCACAGATTCAACAGATTAATCCCAAATTGATGACACTTACTGTACAAACAAAGACATCATGGGAAACAAATCTGTAGTTAAAGCAGTTTACACTGGCCAAAATGTTAACTTGCAGTCTCAAGGACAACAGATTCATCAGAAACTGAGCTGAAATTTAAGGGTTGTGAAATTTTCTACCCCAGGAGGGATGCAGGTGCTCAAGTCATCAACCCTCAAACTAAGTAGATTTACCATCAAGGGCTTTGGGAATAGGATGGGAAGAGATAAAAATGAGCCAGCCATTCTTTGAATGAAGCTGACTGGTGGAACTTTATGGCCCATTCGTTGCCAGCGCAACATCGAAGGCCAAAGGGGCCTGTGCTGTAATGTTCTATGTTCTATTCCTGCCTGTGTCCCAGCAGCAACAGTAAAGGATTTGCACAGCTCTGAAAATTAGTTTTAGGTTGAAGGCAGTTAGGGCTGCAAGATGAAGGATCTTCCAACTAGTTCAACAACAGTAGAACTGAATGAAGGAGATTGGTCAAATCCTGAAAGGAAAAGCAGATTTAAATAAGGTCTAAAATGGTCTTCTGTTGACCAAATAGTTAAATCACAGCAAGACTTACTTTCTTAGCATACAGCACAATCTTCTGGAACTGGCCAGTTTCAGCAAAACACTGGATCACCTTGTTGGGGACATTTGCTCTTAAGTAGACACTCAGTGCCAGTGTAGGATCCACAGACTTCACAATATCACCAAGCTCCTCTGAGCATTCCAACTACAGGAACAAAACAGACCCATTAGATCACAAACTATTAAAAGTCAGCTTACTAGTGCATGACCACTTTTATAATCAGGAGAACATTCTCACCCAACTGTGACACAGGCATGTAAGAATAAAGAGGAATTGTTACATGCAGCCACAGCTCTGGAGTTGGTTTACAAACCAACAATGTAAATTGAGTACTAATTCTTGGCAAGTTTAATTCTGCTAAAGCCTCTGACTCAGCATTTTTTTATCATTTAGGCAACGTTGCATGCTATGAGATCTGATAGCATGTGCTAGCTACAAAAATTAACATGGCCTACACAATTTAGATTTGGCAAATATGGTTGACTAATACCAGGACAGTAGGAAGTTAGTTCACACTTAAGGCAAGACATCAAGTTTGAACAAAGAGGCAGGGATAATAGAAAATTGCAATCATTTCAGGAATAATGAATTAATATTTCCACTCATTTGGAAAAAGCTACTCAACTTCAAATGGAAGTAGTCACATCAGGATTATGCCACTGAAGATTACAAAGTATAGGATCAGAGACCACACTACAGATAAAGCAAGCTTGGTAAGGTGTTGCCATGTATCACTTGTGCATGCTGCATCCATCTGTTGGTGCTGGAGAGGGTGATTAGTCCAGTTAATCAAGTTAACCCATTTGGTGCTGGGTTAACTTGCATTAAAACTCCATTTACAAGCACAACATTCCAGCTTTGTGGATGGAAGCTCCAAGTGCCAAGTTATAACTACATTGTTAAATAGCTGATGTGATGGGCTGTTGCTCTGAAAGCTACTACCTTAAACTACATCATTTATTAACAGAAGCTTCTAGTGAAGAGGTCTGGGCAGCCTTCCAACTTTACTCAAAATGCAACTTGAAAGAATTAGATACCTGGAATTCATGCTAACAGCATGCTGCAGAGAAAGGGTGGCACTATCACTGGCTTAAAACCATCACAATGGTGAATTAAAAGCTCCATGATGGTTGATTGACACTAAAATCAATCTAATTCACCAACATCCTTTAGGAAGGGACATTTGCCACCCTTACCTAATCTGGTCTACATAGGACTCTCCAAATCGCCCTCTGAAATGAGTAGCAGGCTGCTCAATACAAGGGTAGTTATGGGTGGGCAATAAATGCAGGCCCAGCCAGCAGTGCCCAAATTGAATGCATTAAATAGCAAACCCTGTAGGACAATTATTCTACACTGATCTTGGAAAGTGCAGCAAGCAAAGCAGTTGCATTAAATTTGAACAAGTGTGCAAATAGTCTGGGGATAAATCCAATTAAGAATACCATTTGTCAATATTACCTTATCCTCTTTTAGCCACTTCTCAAGCAATTGCTTGCGGCCCTGCTGTAACACTGGCCTACATAGTTCCAAAGACTCAAATTTGTTGAGCTGCCCTTGATCAAGCAGGATTCCAAAATACTGTAGCAATGGAGAGGTCTGTCCTGGCTGGGCAGGTACGCTCTGAAAACGGCGGATTGTGTCTGGAGTGCGCAAGATACCCTGATTTTAAGAAAGTACATGAAGTCAAATAAACAAAGTAAACTGAATCGAGTCCACATATTGACATTATGGAAAACTATGAACAAGTCAAAATAGTCTAAACTTCATTACATCTGCCATTAAACAAGTTTAGTTCATGTGACTGAAGCAGTCACACCAGTAGTACAATGACTAAGGCTGCCACTGAAGAAGTGGTTCCAAACACTACAATGCATTAAACTGGAAATATCCTCTGCAATTTTCAGACAAGAGGAAAATTTGTACAAAGCTTCAATTTGTTAATGCACCAGTTACATCTAACAAACCTTAAATCCACTTTTTGGGGGAAGCAAACTATTTCATATCAACTTAATTTTTACTACATTGTATAGTGCCTTACCTTTGGTGCATTTGCAGCTATTTTTGCTGCCTCAGAATAGTTTCCCTGAGCAAAGAGTGTGTTGAACTTGCGAGCAAAAAGTTCCTCAGCCCCAGCCAGATTATTGCGCACAGCCATGCGTAGAGCAAGGTCTGGGTTCTGCAAAACGTTGGTGATATAGGGAATGATGTTCTCTTCCTCAACACAGACAGACAACACCTGCAAAAAAGTCAACACCTGTTAGCCACCACCATTTGGGAAATCTTTTAATGTAGATGGCTATAAAGCAGTTTAGTAAAAACTTCAATGTTAAAACGGATGAAACTTGAACTTTATGGGAAAACGACCAGTCCAATGCTATTTCAATAAATTGCTTTGGCAATATTAAAATGCAGAGTTCTACAAGTATCTTTAATGGCAAAATGCCAAATCATTCTGAACAGCTTAGGCACTCGTGTCTTTTCACAGCAGCATTTTACTGGCATATGGATGATACTTGGAGCAATGAAAGTTTCAATGTTTGATTTGTTCATGAGCCCTTGGGATTAAAACTTTAAAAAACCTTGTTCACCAGCTTAGTGTTTCCTCAAATCACTTACTATGCCATCCCATTTCAATTGTGTTCAAACATCACCCTACAAGGCCAAGTTATTCAATATTCACATTTAAATGATTGAATATGGTTAAGCAAGGCTAACTAGATGACAAATATTGATGTGGTTAATCACAAGATTTTATGGATGTAATGAAATCCCAGAAATTACATTGAGTTGAGCACTGATGCAGGCAAAAAGAAAGCCAGTATTCGATACATCTGAGGAAACTGTCTTGTTAGTATGCCCCGTTGGATCAAAGTACAAAGAAGTCCTTGAAGGGTGCAGAGATGATTCAGCAAGATGGTTCTGTGATCAGGCATTTGAGTTACAAGCACTGGTCAAAAAGGCCACAATTGTCTTCCTTGCAGCAAAGGAGATTTGATACCAGATTGACAGGTTTGAATAAGCAAAAACATTAACTGAAAAGGCTTGAGCCAAGAGGCAGAGAATTGTAGGAAAACAAAATGAAATTGCCTGGAGCTCATTGCCTATGGGGGTGGTGGAAACAGGACAATGATTTGAAAAACAGGTTAGCACTTCAAAAACAAGTTTTTTTTTAAAAAAGGGATCTGGGACTGACTTGGGTTTATGTCATTTACAACACAGCAATATATTAGTAAACTCTTGATGCAAGTCCAACTCCAATCCTGCAATAATCAGCCTACTCATTACAACACATCTAGCAACAAAGAATGGGAACAATGAGTTCACAAGTTTTTAAATGCTGAAGTGGGCCAAAGCTAGGTTTAGTGTGCAGTGATTGATTCATATTGTTGACTGGGGACAAGGGTTCTAAGGACAGCCAATGCAATATCATCCATAGCTATAACATGAATTTACTTTGAAAAGAGATTGAAAAATCTTAAATTCTACAAATCTATGCCATAGTTAGGATATTGCTTGCATTTTTTTTAATTATAACAAGGACAGGATATAAAATTCAAATCATGGAAGTTCAAGGTCACAGCAAAGCAAATACTAATCTAACAGACAAACTCCAGCCTTGATCCTAGCCCATTTCTAGTGCTCCCTACACAGGAGCTGAGTGCAATTAGCTCAGACACAAATTTGCAAGTAGCAGCATACATGGTAGATTATACTGGTGGAAAGTGGCTTGTAAGCAAATGTCAAGCCATTTTCTTGTATAAATAAATCTACAATTTGCAGAATGGGCAATTAGCTGTGACAAAAATGATTTCAAATACAAATATGCTCAACCAAAAACATTCAACAAGGGATTGCATTACCAATCCACACGTGCAATGAAATTAAATAGCAAGATCAAATGTTACAGGCATCATGGCAGTGCAGTTCTGCCCAGCCATTTGTATGTACAAGAAATTCCAGGCTACTCAGATTGATGCAAGACAACTCAACCTTGGAAGTTGAAATTAATATCTAGAACTAGTTATTTACAACTAAAATTAGGAGCAACAGTAGACCAGCCTTTCCAGCCTGCTGTCATTTGGGAGGATCATGGCTAGTGCTATTGGTGACCTTACTTTGTTGTCTCCCCCTCAACCTTTGCAGACTGACATTAAGTCAAATTTTGCCTCAAGACCAAATTTTAGAAATTCTCCATCTTAAATGAGTCATCCTTATTTTAAGACTATCCCCAGTCCTAATGCTCTATGGGCAAGAGAGCATCTAAGCATCTACCCTGTATTAGAGGGTAGTTATCTACCCAGCCCCTATTACAATGGATATAGGCCTACTTGTCCTTCAAGGTACCCCCCCCCGGAACTGCTTCTAATTCAATTATATCCCAAGTAGGAAGATCAAAACAGTACACAGCAGCCTCAATTATTGCAATGGGAGTATTAAACATTGCATTCACCTGTATACTGAAAAGGATTTGTGTACCACAACATTCAAATCCCTCTACTGCAATCTCCATTTCAATTAGATAAAGTCAGGTAGCCCAGATTTTTGTGCTGAAGAGGAACTGGGTATCAGTCTCATCTGAGACGAAGATTTATTTACTTTCAGGTTGGTGCAAAGATCTGGCCCAATATTGCCTTTGAAAATTAAGCAAAGTGCCTTGGGACAGAAAAGTGTTGCATTTCATTTTACATAATACACTAACTGTCAAATAAAAATCTAGAAAGAATCTTTCCCCCACTGTCTGCCAAAAGGGACACTGAACAATGACCTTTGGTTAAATGCAATGGTTGCCAACACTGGTCACATTTCCACATTAAAATTAATGTTGCTATAATTGGCAAGTGAGATCAATTGATTCTTGTATTAACACTTCCTTTTCATAAGGATGCTGCCCCCTGAACTTAACTACTCTAAAGCTGCCCTACGTGTTAGTTCTATGAATTTCAAAACCATGAAAAGGTCACTGACTCACCACATGCCCTAGAAAATAGGTCAAATCAGCCAAATGGTCTACTACCTGTCCAAATTTTAAAAAGTGGAATCCAGAAGCACAATTTATGAAGCAATAGGCTGGCTAACTGAGCAGGGCACTTTATGCTTCTAAATTACACCAATATAGCTTTATTCAGAAGATAAAGTTCAACTTTAAAGAAAAGGCATTAGGCATTTTAGTGATGCAACGAAACATGCTATGCCAAATTGAGAGGTTGCTAAAACTCAGTTGAAGATGGGTTTTAAAAGATTGTGGAATCAGGTTTCAGCTTAGTGGGAAGGGACTGGGATATACAGGCATTTGTGGCAAGGGCTTGCCACTAATGTCAACCTGGTTGAACAGGCTCACCTTTAGACACTGCTAAGAGGTAAAGCTGAGCAAACTGGAAAGTATCCAAGTAGATAGGGAGGATGTGCTAGATATGCGAGGGTTTGAAGTTGGATAAGTCCCCTGGGCCGGATGGGATTTACCCTAGGATTCTCTGGGAGGCAAGAGAGGAGATTGCAGAGCCTCTGGCTCTGATCTTCAGGTCGTCGTTGGTTACGGGTGTGGTTCCGGAGGACTGGAGGATAGCGAATGTGGTCCCATTGTTCAAGAAGGGGAAGAGAGACCTTCCAGGGAATTATAGGCCAGTGAGTCTTACTTCTGTTGTGGGCAAAGTATTGGAGAGAATTATTAGGGATAGGATTTATAGTTATTTAGAGAGAAATGAAATGATTGGGGATAGTCAGCATGGTTTTGTGAAGGGTAGGTCGTGCCTTACTAACCTCATTGAGTTTTTTGAAAAAGTGACTAAAGAGGTGGATGGGGGTAAGGCGGTTGATGTGGTATATATGGACTTTAGTAAGGCGTTTGATAAGGTGGCCCATGGAAGACTTCTGCAGAAAATGCAGATGTATGGGATAGAGGGTGATTTAGCTAATTGGGTTAGGAATTGGCTAGCAGATAGAAGACAGAGGGTGGTGGTTGATGGGAGATATTCATCGTGGAGTTCGGTGACAAGTGGTGTACCTCAGGGGTCTGTTTTGGGGCCCCTGCTGTTTGTAATTTTTATAAATGATCTGGATGAGGGTATTGAGGGATGGATCAGTAAATTTGCAGATGACACTAAAGTTGGTGGAGTGGTAGATAGTGAAGAGGGGTGTTATAGTTTACAGAGGGACTTGGACAAGTTGCAGAGCTGGGCCGAGAGGTGGCAAATGGAGTTTAATGTGGAAAAGTGTGAGGTAATGCACTATGGCAGAAATAATAAATGTGTAGAGTATAGGGCTAATGGTAGGATTCTTAGTAGTCTTGATGAACAGAGGGATCTTGGTGTGTATGTGCATAGATCCCTGAAAGTAGGCAGTCAAGTCGAGAAGGTTAAGAAGGCATATGGAGTCTTAGCTTTTATTGGTAGGGGGATTGAATTTCGGAGCCTCAACGTCATGTTGCAACTGTACAAAACTCTAGTGCGGCCGCACTTGGAGTATTGTGTGCAGTTCTGGTCCCCACATTATAAGAAAGATGTGGAGGCATTGGAGAGGGTACAGAGGAGGTTTACCAGGATGTTGCCTGGTATGGAGGGCAGGTCTTATGAAGAGAGGCTGAGGGATTTGAGGTTGTTTTCGTTAGAAAGGAGGCAGCTAAGAGGGGACCTAATCGAAACATATAAGATGATTAGAGGTTTAGATAGGGTGGACAGTGATAGCCTTTTTCCTAGGATGGAGAAAGCTAGCACGAGGGGACACAGCTTTAAATTAAGGGGTGATAGTTATAGGACGGATATCAGAGGTAGGTTCTTTACCCAAAGGGTAGTTTGGGAGTGGAATACCTGCCTGCAGCAGTTGATGTGCCAAGTTTCGTGGCGTTTAAGAGGTTAGTTGATAAGTATATGGAAGAGAAGGGAATGGTTTAGTATGGAGGGGCATTGCTTTTTATATTGGTCAGCGCAACATCGAAGGCCGAAGGGCCTGTTCTGTGCTGTAATGTTCTATGTTCTACATCAGCCTGGGAGCTGACATTTCTATAAAAGTTCCACTAAGGGACAGCATACCAGTGGAGAAGTAGAAATCCACAGCAGGCTAGGTAACAAAAAACTGCATGCACAAAATTATTAAAACCAGAAACTTGCAGCCAAATAATTCCAACTCAATATATTTTCCTACCTGACCCTTTCTGTTCACTCCAATTATCCCAGATGTGGCATCATGTCCTGCTGTAACAAAGATGGTCTCACCACTGATTCTGTTCATGTAAATACAGGTCCCAGTCTCCAAATCATATAGATGGATATATCCATATTTAGTGATTAGGAAGACAACATCGTGCTTTGCACTTATCTTTCAGGGAAGAAAAAGATTCATTAAATTATTGCATACCACTCAGACAAAATTTCTGTAGGCACTAAGAAGAAAGTAGACTAGTCTTCAAGTTATACAATATTTGTTCCACCCAAATTTTGGTTAGATTGCTGCAGTTCCTCCAGAGGTCCTTTCACAGACCACAAGAACCAGTTAGTGATATTGTGCTGTTGGGGGATACATTAGTGAAAAAATATAAGGCAGCCAATATCAAAATCTTTATACAAGGTAAAAGAATGTGTTAGTGTACAAAACAGTAAATACATCTTTGATAAAAGGAGATTCTGTACACATTTGGACAGCAATTGTAGTACCATTAGTTTGGAATTCAAGCGCACTGAAGCTAAATATATTTAACAGCCAGCAATGCAATGTTCCATGAATGAATATAAACCAGATACCATTTTGGCATATAAGCAGCCAACATACACAGGTATGTACCATGCAAGTGCTGAAGGAACAGATAAGGCTCTCAATTAATGTTGATCTATTTTGTACGTAGAAAATCTTAATGTTAATCCAACCTGCAGATGGCATGAGTACCTTCAGTTTCCCAAACCTGCACAATGGCTTGGATATTATTCTACATTAACATAGGAATGTGGTGTGAAGGTCCATATAGTTCTAAGACTGACAAAAGCCACCAAGATGATTAAGGATATAGCATGCTTGCCTTCATTGACCAGTGTACGAGTAGGGAGTTGGGAAAAAAAGTCACATTGCAACTACATAAAAACTTTGGTGAGGCCACATTTGGAGTTGTATCCAGTTCTGGTCACAACTACCATAAGGATGTGGAAGCTTTGGAGAGAATATAGGTACTTCAGAAGCTTTTCCTCCAGGATGAAAGTTCCAATTACAAAGGGGCACAGGTTCACAAGGGAGGGAAGTTGGGGGGGGGGGGGGGGAAAGAGTGTCTTACTGCAGAGTGATGGGTGCCTGGAATGCACTGCCAGGAGGTTGCAGTGGAAACATCAGCAATGTTTAAGGCATCTGAATGGATACATGAATAGGGAGGGGTTAGAGTGATGCAAACAAGTAAATGGCAGATTTTTTAGTTCTGGCATCATGATCAGCACAGGCTTGGAGGGCTGAAGGGCCTGTTCTATATTTCATTCCAGAACACTGCTGAAGAAACTAGATAAAGTGGAATAGTACTCAATTACCTGCATTGCAACAGGGAAGTCATTTTGTGCTTCTGGTGGGAAAAAGACATCCACTGCCTTTTTGGCAAAAGGCTGGTTCCCTGTAGGAGGAGTACCCACTTCAATAATGTGAAGCTAGAAGAAAACCAGACAGGAGTATACATACAGGTAATGGAATCACAAATCAAGTTCACTAAATACTGGCATTAGTATTAAATTAGATTCAATGCATGTTGGCTTATTGAGATTAAAAATTACTGCAGAGTCAAGTACTAATTGAAACAAACTGGTTATATTTTTCACATTGGTTGTGTTCAGTTGGAAATATTGTCTCAACTAAAGCCACAGTTACATGAGTACAATGTAGTCACAAAACAAGTTACTTCAGGCTTGGGAGATTTATGGCTAACCTTCTGAGTCTTAAATCTGAGGCAGTTTTATGCACCCAGCTGTTAAGTGGTAAAATATGAACTAGAAACATTCCAAACCTCCTGTCGCTATTGCAGCGAATGTGGATCAATGGGCTTAGAAACAGAAAACTTCAAATCTGTATTAGAGCTGAAGGACAAGTCCACAGAGCCCTTAGTGCAGAAGGGCTGTGTCTGCCCAAACTCTGAATACTACAAGTCTTATCCATTTCTTCTCTCCCCCCTCCCTGTCTCTGGCACTCAGGGTAATTTAGCATTACCAATCTGTATATCTTTGGGCAGATAGGAAACCAGAGCACTAATAGGAAACCCAGACATGCAGAATATGCAAATTCCACATGAACAGGCCAGGAATTAAACCAAGGTCCTAGAGTGCTGTGAGGCAGTGTTAACCCCTGCCATGGTGCTGCCTTCATGATGGCTTCTACTCAGTCCACCACAGAACTGAACCATCAGCACTTTTAGGGTCAGAAAGAGAGAGAGAACAGCATGGGTATTAGTAAGGTGTGGAGGCAGCACTAATGTTTGCTAACCACATTTGACAAAACCACCTTGACTTTAGTTTTCCAGTTTAGAAAGCAAGTACAGCCCTGCTTGTTAAAACATCAAAAGTAACAACTGTCCAGTACTAGTTAATTCCATTGCCCCATGAACATGATACCAAGACAGACTCACTTTTCCTCCAGCTTGTCCTCTGACAGCAAAGCAGAATAAAGTGGACTCCTCTGCATTGCCTTCCATTTTGAACTGTGCAAAGGCTGCTGCGTGTCCTTCAATTGGCTGAGATACTTTCCTATCCAGGGAGTATAGTTGCATTGCACCCACCACACGGTTTTGCTGTTCCAAAAGATTCAAATTTACAAAGTTAGAGGAACCTAAAGCTCTTGTGCTTTCTTCTCCAGTCAGTTTTGGAAGAAAAAGGATGCCAAAAGATGCATTTTAAGCTCAGTTAGTGCTCATGCCTGAGCTGTCACAAGTACTTTTAAGGGTGACTTTTTCAAACTGTAACCCCAAAAGCAATTGTGGGTAGTTCAGCTACTTCTGCAGTTGAATAGCAAGCACCAGGCTAGCTCTCAACTGTCATAATTTGCCCTCTGGCAGGATGAAGCCTTACCTGTTTACTCCCTGCCCTTCCCCAAATTCACCAGAAGGTTTATACAGCAGTAAGGCTATGCTTAGCAAAACCAGCAATTGTTGAATTGGGTACAATGCCAAAAGTGTAATTGAGGGACACCATGCCACCACATAACTGAAAATAAAGCAGTGGGACACAGTTGGCACTTGTAGCCAACATCCACATACAAGCAATATAGAAAAACTTTACTCCAAAAAAGTAGCACCTAGTGAATTCTGTATATACCTGGGCAGAGATACCAATGAGCAGTAACCATTTCTGCTTGGCGTCAGTACGGTAATTGATGATCTGGCAGCCTGCTAGACTGGAGTGTCTATCAAAGACCTTCACTGGGTGAGACTCTCCCTCCATGCTCCAGTGATATACTGCAGTGTCCGTTACCAGGGCTATTGTGTTCAGCGAAATCCACTTCCAGAAAGTGACATCATCCACCATGGTATGAGCCTTCATCTTACTTTTCATTTCAATATTAAATATTTGCAGTGTTTTTCCAGCTGTAGGAATTTGAAGAAATAGTGAATCCAAAGACTAGGACTAAACAGATACTGCCAAAATGCTCTAATATTTAGCTCAAAAGTCTCCCTTTAGACTTTGTTAGGCCAGTAAAGCTCACTTGCAGGTTTTCCTTAAAATGGTTAATACTACAGTAGATTTGATGCCCCACAATTTAACCAAGATTGTATACCTTGAACAAACATTTGTAATTTCTAACTGAATTGGCAAAAAGTTACAATGTTAAAAATCAAGTTAATTTGGTCAAAGAACTAATCACAGGACTAACTACTTGTCCAGTGATACTAGGTATATAAGCCATCCAGAGCAATGCAGTATCTGTCTATAGTTGTTAATGTTTTGTAAAAAGATAACTTTTTACAAGATTGCATTACATGTGAATGGTAGCAGGTCTGAACCAAACAGCATTCATTTGTATGCGTTTCTGGAGCACAACACAGCACTCAAAAGGATGGGAACATCTACAGCTAGCACTCAATGAGATTAAAGTTTTCCCACTTGTAACAAATAATTGATGTACTATGGCTATGAGAATTTTTAAAACACTACAATCTCTAAGCCAAGCATTTTGTTGAACTGCATTTAAGTTTTCTTGGTGCAAAAGCTCATCCACAATTCACTACAAGGTTGGGTCAAGTAAGCATTGAGTGCCTAAAGACACTTAACAGGGATCAGAATAAAGGGTACACTAGTAGACTCAGACCATCTTTTCCTATCAAGCCTGACAAGATTGAGAAAAACCATTGTTAAACTCTTGAATCCAAGTACAGGGGAAAAACCCAACTGTTTAGTGCTTGTTCCCATCCCAAATATCCAGTTGTACACAACACTACATAGAATTCAAAATGCAAAATTCAGGCTCATAGTTGTTCTGATCCAGTTCATAATGTGCAATTTGCATTCCTCACCCTGTTTCATAATTCAGAAATAATGAAGACAAAGAATTGAGCATCACAAGTGGGGGATGTAACCAGTGTTATAACCAGCACAAGCTCAATTAAGATGCCTGACATTACCAGGACTCAATTGTCTTTTAATTACCCCCATGCTGCTCAGAACCAGAAAGGTTCACAACGTCAGGTAACTCTTCATACTCAGAGGCTGCAAGCCTTCACGTAGGTGGAGGAAGCACAAGAGAATGTTATCAAATCAGTACTGACAAAAAATTTACAAAGAAAAACACCAAAAAATGTTCAGGCTTGTCAGTTTAAATTCAATACATAGGGCCCCTTCAATTTTTTAAATAAATGAAGGGTTTAGTCTTCCAGTACAGCAGCTGGAAATTCAGTTTATAAACTGGACCAGAATCATGTGTCTAGATTTAAAGTAACTCACCATCTGCTTATACAAAGAAAGCAGTAAAGAAATGCAAAGTAATTCAATCAGTAAAACAAGCTCCAGATATTAAGCGTCACAAAAAAGCTATAATAAAAATTAACCTTTTGTAGGCTCTGGAGATTTACATCTCCAACTGCTTTACAAACAGATGCAAGATAAAGCAGTCACTGCATTTCACTAGTAATGTTAATTTCATACCTAGCTGGTGAAAAATATGCACCCAAGTTTGGAGCAATTATGCATTTAGACAAAACAGACATCCAGGGAAATAGGTAGGGGGAAGCTAAATTAGCTAAAGCAAAGTTTTTTTTTAAAAAAGCTCTAAAAAATCCTGATGTGCAGGAGTTCTCATTTACAAGGGAAAAAAGTTATTTTTTCCACAAAGTAGAATTCATGGGCTTTGCAGCTCAAATTGTGCATTTAAAGTTTCTGACAACTGAATTATTTCTCTTGGGAGTTTTACACTCAAGTCTACCAAGTAATAGAAATTTAAATCTGCCCAAGATGAGCACAGCTTTTATTCTGATCATATATAATTGCAAGACTCACTTGTCTAGATGGGATACAAAGAATCCCATTTACTTTTAGGACTTCCAGGTTACACAGCATCATATAGGTTGCAAGGCTAAGAGTACTTCAGATTTCTGTAGTTTGGAAATGGCACACCATACATCACCCCAGTTTATTTTGCAAGATGGTTCCAACCAGAAGAAACTTTGTACACATCACTGCATTCACATGTTTATCTCACCAAGAGTTAGGGTTGCATTACCACTAAATTCACTAATGAGGGTACTTTTAATGAGCTAACTACATCGCATAGTATGCAAAAGGAACTGTCAAGAACAGGGCAAGATCATTTGTCATTTTCCCTTTTGCATTTGCATTCAGTGATGGAGCAGACCAACAGGATTATCCAATGACACCATATGCAAGTGTTTCTTGTGGCTTGCCAGAGATTAGCTTTTTCATTCAAAATGTGTTTCTGGCAATGTTGCCATTCAGTACCCACCCTTCAAGGGAGACAGAACCAATAGCAGTTTAAGGTCCAACCACATTGGTGTGAAACTAGTTATGCACAAGACCAACAAACAGCAAGGTTTTTCCAAGATTCCAGTTATGAAATCCAGGATCTAAAACTTCCTGTGTGGGTCACCAGTTTAAGGGTAATAGGTCTCCCATTTAAGTCAGAAGTTGAGGTTTGTGTCTTTGGGAGACTGGTGAATATTAAGTGGATTGATTCCCTTTAGTCAAGAATCTAAGATTACTGGGGGTAAGAAAGCAAATTACAACCAGTGAGGACCTTATTGAAAATGGGAAAACAAGCTGGACAAGCAGTCAAATGCCCTAATCCTGCTTCATATGAATGTTAAGATTGTTCATGTCCTCAAGTGCATGCACTGGGACAGAAGTTTATTTTCAGCAACCTTTTGGCAAGTAATGAAAATTTCCAAATAAAGTTGATTCAATAAATTTAGTGTGGTTTAAGTCCAGTGCAGGCTGGAAGTTTAATAAATACACATTCTCAGCTTACTGACCAAAATAGTAGACACTGTCTTACAATGACTTCTTACTGTGTTTACCCCAGTCTATCAGCATCTCTATCAAAATGTTAGACAGGAGTTGAATGATAGAGATGGGAGGATGCATTTAGACACCAAATTAAAATCTTTGACTGAGAAGTTTATTTCAAGTGTCAATTCCTGGATACTCCCAGCCAAAGACACCTTGGTCTTCATTTTTACTTTAATCAGCTTAGTTCCACATGCATCCAACCAGTAGCAACTAACCACATTGAAAGGCATGCACTTGTTTAGTCAAAGTGGACAAGCTCATAAGGAAACCAGTTTAAATTGCAATGCAGTGACAAGGGTGAGTCTGCACAAACTTGTACTTCAAGACCAAAAGAAATCTAAACCAAATACAATATCCACCCAGTGAAATGAAACTGTAAACATTATGAACCCATTCTTACCTTTTAATGCAATAACCTTGCTAGCTGGGTTCATAATAGCACTATCAGCAGAGATTGGACGGCGAATGGGATTGTTAGGTTCATTCATATCAATGATGACCACCTGGGCTTGCTCACCAACTTTCTCCCGAATGCAAATAAATTTGTCAGACTCCATTGTCAGAGTGCTGAACCCAATATTTGCAGGATTAATGCCCAGGTTTTGGAGCTGAAACAAAAAAGTAATGAATCAGAAATGCATCAATGGCAAAAGCAAGGCTACTGGACACAATGAAAAAGGTGGAAAGTTCTACAATGTTACAACTGCTTATAGACTATTATTCTTTGATTCAATTATGCCTCCAAGCAAGCTTCACTTTTTACTGGTGCTCCACAAAAACATAACAGCATGGGAAACAGGCCCTTTGGCCCAATGAGCCTACGCCACCACTTCAATGTTCCCAGTTCTACCCATGATCCCTGTCTGTTTATAGGTTTATGAATTGAAACCAAATGAGACAATTTAGGGATAATTTGTTCTGCCAGTCAGCTTAAGAACACATCTTTGGGGATGTGGGAGGAAACTAGAGCACCTGGAGAAAACCCATGCAAGGGGAGAATGCACAAACTACCACAGACAGGCCCAAATCCATGTATTTGCACAGCAATAGTCAGTGAGCTGTCATGTTGCCTATCAACTGGTCCAGGTCAAGTGTACACTAACAACATGAAGCACTAGGATACACTCAAAAATCCAAGAGCAGCCCTCTCGTAACCCATTGTCTGCATGCCCCTTGTTAGGCAACAAGGCAGACCAAAAGTACCTGTAGGATAACAAATATGCCAATATCATCTATTTAAATACTTCCCAGGGACTCCCAAGGCTCATGATCCCCATTTTAAATCAGTTTTCTATATCTCTCCATTCCCATTCTGTTCATGTGTCCAATTACCAAAGCTAATTCGGTAAGAGCATCCAAGAACTGAAGAATGATTGGTCTTTAGTCAAAAATGTGCTTTTGCACAAGTTAAAACAATTAGTTCCACTTCCATGGCTCTTAAGTGATTTGGGCAGGAATAGGTTTTGCCTTTGAGCTAATGCAGTAAGATTGTCTTCCTGCCAGCCAGAGCAGGCAATACTCAACCAAAATGTTTGCCACTTGCAATTTTTCCCATCGATACTGCAGTGGCAATGCCTGAATACAAGTGGAAACATTTAAACGATCAGGTAGATTTAGTTCTAGGTCTAAATTATGCAATTTGATTAGAAATCAAACAGGATAGGAATGAAGGGAAACCAGAAAATATAAAAATCTAGTCAAAATTAAGCAAGAGTATTCAGCATTTAAAAAAGGTTTTAAAATAATTCACATTTCAAAGTTGCTGATCTTTAAAAGAATGAGAACTCATCCTGCTGACAGATAAAATGGGTGCAATCTACTGCATTCATAATCTAAAAACAGCACAAGTTCTAAACTACAACAGGAAGCTGCAGGATCAGATTAGAGTCGAGCGCAACAGGTGCTAGACAATTTCACTGAAATGCCCCAGTCATGATGATCAATACTCCATTCTAGAGCACTGACCCAAATGCTAAGATTCTTTCACAGGACAAGCATTTTGATTTAGGGAAAAATGTTCAACTTTGACTTAAGGGTCTTGAGTTGGATGAGATTCTCTTCAATTTAGGTGGGTGGGGGGGGGGTTACAACTTACTATTTCTGGAATCAATACAGACAGCACCAGAGTTCAAATGCTGAACAGCACCAAATCTGAACATGAGTCATTAATATGGCATTCTTCCAGATATCATTCTAATTGATGCATACATGGCATTCAGTGGAATACAGAAAAATGAGAATACATATCAGGAAAATTTCCCTCATCCTATTGAGGACAGTCACAATTGGTCATACTTTGTAAAGATTCATTCAACATGGCTGTTTTGCATTTGAGATAAATCCCACTTGCAAAAGAGTAGAATTTAAACAAGGCAAGCTCAAGCAATTTTGTAACTGAGCTACACATGGAGATTGGAGAGCAAGCAATTTGGTGTACTACATTATTCATGGTTAACAATACTGAAAAGTTATCTGGCAGACAATCATAGCTCTAGTCAGCTGGTAAAAAGATAAATATCCCTTCAGTGACTGCTGTGAAAATTCAAATTGTTTTACCAATTTTGATTCAGTCACATGTCTTTTGCAAAGACATCTTACATCAGAGGACAGATAGCATGCTGTTTTTGCCATCTGTCTGCATTATTCAAAGAATCAAACTGCTTTGATGCATTGTACATTTATTCCAATTAAATTGCACATGTCACAATCAAACTGATTGGAAGCTTGGTTAAACCAGTTAGAAATTGTGTTTAGGTTGGTAGTGGCTAGCACTTACCTCAGCACCAGGGTTCAATTCCCACCTCAATTCAGTGTGGAGTTCACAATGTGCATTTCCTCAATCCAAAAAGTGGGGGGTGGGTTTAGCTGATTAGGGGACAATTATGCACCATGGCAAGAATGGTCTTTTGCACTATAGAGTTCTTGAGCTTGCTACATTTGTGCACTGACTTGTCAATTCTGAAGTTGGAGGGGAGGGTTGGCTTCTCCAACACTCCATTGCCTCAAATATTTATGCACAGTTAACAATCGCAGTGTTTGATTAAAACTATTAAGTCAGATCGTACAAAATCAAACTCTACCAAACCAGACAATTGCATTTAGAAACAGTGAGGGAACACTGGCACTGAGGAAACAAACAATGTGCTGTTGCACCAGTCATCTTCTACATTTCAGACCTTTTCATAACAGCAAACAACCATGGGGGGTTATTGTTTGTCACCAGCATTTCAAATTCATGCAAGATGCACTTTACAGTTTAGTCACTAATATCACAATTTATACTCTGCAGGCTCCTACAAAACAGGATGAAACAAGTGACTAGAACATCTGCTTCAGGTTGAGGGATAAATGTTGGCCAGGACACTAGAGAATTTTGAAGTGCTGTGGCATCTTCATGCAAAAACCAATGTGATAATGCTGCACTGAAGTCACAAATCTTGACTGCACAAACTTGGAATATCATTGATCCGTGTTAGAAACTTGAGAACAGAGAATCTATATCCCAGTATGATCATTCTGCACTGATAAGCTTTTTTCCATTCAAGACAATTAATCCAAGATCATGGCACAACAATGTACATTAGAACTCCTTTGCATTCAGATCAAAAATGCCATTTATGGAAACAATGGTTGTACCTTAATTTCCACAACTGAAACTCAAGCAGTTGTTAACACCACTCTCCATAAAAGGTATATGGTCTCCAGGCTGTTCAAGTAGCTACCAAGTTTCTCAAAACATTGACAGCAGAGAAGTTGGAACAGACATTATTCCTTGCCAACTGAAAGAGCTAAACTTGAAGGTTGTATTTGTCACCAGGAGAGAGAATTGACAGGTTTTAAAAATCCAAAGTAATCAAGTCCAGCCAGCCACCAATTTGACATCCTTGATCTTAGAGAAAAATCAATCTTGATAAAGGCTGTCGAGAAAAATCCAGCACAGGGACCATTTTATAGAAAAGTGGCCTAGATTTTTGATCCTAAGTATTGTTTACAAATTTAGGATGTCTGTTATTACTTTCACCAGCTTCTATAGATGCACCAAAAGAATTTTGCTTATGTCACAGCTTATGGTTCCTGCTGTGTCAAAGACTGCAAGGTCACGAATGAAGCCCAGTCCATTCAAACCACCCTCCCATCCAGACTCCATCTACCCTTCCCACTGCTTTGGAAAAAAGCAGCCAGCATAATCAAGGACCCCATATAGTCTAGACACTTCCAACTTGTCAGAAAAAAAAGGACACAGAAGTTTGAGATCTGTACTAACTGGCTAAACAGCTTCTTTCCTGTTGCCAGATTTTTGAATGGACTTACCTTGCATTAAGTTGCTCTTTCTCTACACCCTAGTTATAACTGCAACATTATACTCTGCACCCTCCATGAATGGTGTTCTTTGACTGTACAGTGCACAATTTTTGTAATATGACATACTGTATCACTTTTGTTAATACCATAGACTGAAGTAGGTGCTCTAGCCATGATGCTGTGTTACTTGTGCAACCATCTGCCTTCAGCTTTTGAACAAATTACAGTTACAAGTTGAATAGCTAGGTGTGGCAGAAGACAAAATGTACTCCATAGATAAAGAAATTAAACAATTACTGTAATAACTTAACTAAGCTAGTTTTTGAGGAAGGGAATTTCCAGTTTTGGTCAAATTGATGGCTTGGTTGAACTGAGATGTCCAGCAAATTTGTAGATTTTCTGGATGAAACTGAAACTAAATCATCCCTCCAGAGCTCAGCAACAGCCTAAGAAATTCTTGGGAAGTTTAAACCAAAACCTTCTCACTACCCCAAAAGCCAGAAAATACTTGGCATTTCCACTTCCCAGCAGAAAACAGCATAGTCAATAATAAAAATTCTGTTTGGCACTGATGTGATTAGGTTTGCATGACCTCTACAAGTAACTGTGACCACACCTTTTCTTGCATGGTTACAAGAGAAACTAAACATGAAACAAAAGTTGGGAGTGGTTACACTGGTCATCTCCCACCAACACTAGATAACTTGTACTTCAACAGACCCAGAAGCTTGTATTTGATTACTGATTTGACAATTCTACAGCCAACTTCTTGCCTTTCCACTGCTTTATCTAATGCAAATCAAGGGATAAAAATCAAATGCAGTTATGCTGCTAACTCCAAGCATCAGGTATTTGTAGTCCAGCACGAGTAACCTTCAAGGGTGAAGATTTGGAAACACTATTGAAACAAACTGTTTTGACTAAAGAAAAATGACTTAAAACAAAAAAGTTAAATCTAGGAACTTTAGCATACAAGATTAAAGCTTGAATAGTGAACCAAAAAAGGTCTTTGGGTGGCAAAGCTCTCCAGTACTTGTTTGAACTTTTCATCCCTTCACCTAGCAGGGAGAAACAGTACATTATCCAATTTGATTAAGGTAATTCCCATTTGATTCCTGGACATAAAGGAAATTACTTCAAGTTCTCAATTTTGATTTGTGGGTTATATTGATAGTTCAAAATTTGCATCCATGAACATCCTTGGTCTCCACTGTAGAAGGAAAAATGGCAACTTCACAGGCAAAAAAGGTCTTGTGACACAAGTTGTCAAAGATGCTTTCAATTACCAAAGTGGTACTGACAAAAAAAGGGACAGTCAAAATGGATAGTATTCCAGTCAATTTGAACACTTACAAGCAGTAAAATTTGCTGTAAAAGTTAAGATTTTAGCAACAGCATGGGTATCAAAAGGCAATTAGAATGCTGGTCAATGTAGCTCCACACTTGAAACAGGGCCATAGTATATAAGAGGACTGAAACAGTGGTTCATTTAGTAAAAGCTGCTTTGTTCTTAGTGTTGGCCAATCCATAATTGCCCAAGGTGCCAACAGGCTTTCTAGTGATTCAGTGTCAGCTTTATCATGGGAATCACCTCTAGGGTCAGTATAGGAAGGACTCAGGTACCCTTTAAAACATGTTCACCATTTCTCTCAAATTTAAGAAATGGAATACTGAACTGGAAGTCCTGTTTCAGTTGCTCAGTGAGCAGGACTTGGCCCATCCCTAGATAAAGGGATCCAATTTTAGTTGTTTTTACTTTTAATGAAAATACTGTACTAGTTTTGAATGGAGAAATCCAGTGAATCTACTATATTCATGGCAACCATGATCAGGTCATGCTGCCCCTAGGTTATTTTGCAATTCTTAATATTTACCCCAATATGTAGGTTTGCTGCTGCGTGTTACTCACAAGTCTTTCCTTTAGATTATCTATTTGGAATGTATGTACCATACTTTAGTAACAATTTATGGCAAACTTACAAGAACTGAGCCATTTTAAAAACAGCTTCATTATGGCACAGCCAGATAATCTACATTAGTTACTTTGCACACGTCTTGCAGTCTTACCAACTGGACAAAACTCCAGTTGGTTGCATAGACAGTATGAGTATAGCAGGTAACAAAAATTGTCAAATGGTGGCTAACTATGGGTTAGTTTAGATAAAAGGCCTAAGGGACAAAGTGGGGTCAGTAATGTAGTTTTGCTGATGTGGCTCATAGCTCAATGTGGCTCATAGCTCAATGTGGCTCATAGCTCAATGTGGACTGTTGAGCAAATATAGGGAAGCTTCAGACAAAAAAAAAGTTGGTGGGAGCAGCTAATGGATTACAAACATTAGCAACACTAAAGCACGCTGTTAAAAAGGGAGTTTGTGAACTTAGGCTTCTGATTTATATGCAAGATCCCAAAGTGAAACAAGATTGGTCTGGCAGGGAAATGGAGATAGACACCACATGGGCTATAGAAGTTTTTGCATGTCCTCTACTTACCAGTATAGCACTGAAGGAAGTGCAAAGGTCAGACTAGTAATTAAAACAAATCAAGTTAGTTTTAGTTCTAATACTTAAGGGCCAATTAATGCAAAGCTTTGTGAACTGTAAACTGTTTGTTCAAGATAAGTGCAGAGTAAAAAGCAAATACTGATGAATAGTTTGTGGACACTAGTCATGAATAGAAGTGCCAGAACTTCAACATTCCTGCCAAAGATAATATCTTTCAGGAAGCTCAAAGCTCTGAGAACAATTTGCCACTTTCCTGGAGGTTGCTTCCATCAGCAGAAAAAATTTCACTGAATTCCAGGAAGGATGCAAAGTTGCTGTTAAAAATCATAACTGAACAGGGAAGCCAAGTGACTGGACTCCAATGCAGACAAACTGGTATATTTTGGAAAGCATCAAGAACATGCCCCAATAGCTTAATCTATACTCACTTTCAGTTCTTGGTTTTAAGTGATGTCTAAAAATAGTAACATTTTAACATGTCAGTGACCAAACAGGTACCTTGCATATACTCCTACACCTCAGCCAGCCAAGATTCTAAAATGGCTTATGAAAACCACTTCCTCCTATCCAATAGGAAGTCTATACTTGCATAAACTTATACTGAACATTTACTGGGCTGATGAATGGCAGATGGAGTTTAATTTAGACAAGTGTGAAATTTTGGCAGATTGAACCAGGGCAGGACTTAATGGTTGAGGAGAGTTACAGAACAAGGATCTAGGAACACATGTTCATAGCTACTTGAAAATAGAGTTACAGGTGGACACAGTGAAGCTATTTGGTGTGCTTGGTTTCACTCAGAATATTGAAATTGTACAAGACATTAAGGCCATACTTAACATATGGTGTATAGTTCTGGTCACCCTATTGTAGAAAGGTGACTATTAAAACTAGAATGAGTGCAAAGATCTACTAGGATGCTAGAGGATTGATCATCTGAATTGACTTTGAACAGATTGAGTTCCCCCTTGTGTAGAAGGCTGAGGAATGATCTTGGTCTACAAAATAAAGGGGCTTAAAATAATTTTCCCAGGATAGGGGAATCTAAAAGAGGATGTAGATTTAAGAGGTGAGATACATAAAGGGGTCCAGGATGGGCAATTTTTTTGTGGTAATTCTGGAACAAGCTGCCAGGAAGTAGTAAAGTCAGGTACAAATTTAAAAAACATTTAAATGGGGAAGAGGGGGATATGGGCTAAACGCAGGCAATTGGGACTAGCTTAATTTTAAAAAAGGTAGCATGGACAAGTTGGGCTGAAGGTCCTGTTTCCATGCTGTAAAACAGGACTTGTTAGCAGATCCATTCAAAGCAAAGAATAGATGCAAGTTTATCAACTGACTAGGCATTACAGGCTAGTCAGGTAGCAAGTTTGTCACACCCTTTGAGCACTGCATGTCAAGAAAGCAATCTGCTGGCAGTGATTGTATCTTCCACCCCAAACTCAATTGGAAAACCAAAAAGCTTACATCATCCAAATAAGTTTCTTGCTCATACTATGGGGGGCATAGTTCCTTGGGCACTATTCAACAGGTCATAATACCAAATCCTAACAGTTGAGAGCTATAATACAGAAGCCAGATTCCCAGCTTTGAAGTAGACCATGTCCTGCTGGAATCACTGCATCAAGGCAGCTGGCACTACAAGACTCATTCCACTTCATGTTCAACCACAAGCTCTTCCAGAGAAAAAATTCCAAGTGAATGCAGGGTGGATGAGCAAAGGCAGAGACTGAGGTTCCTCAACTGAATTATTTCCAGGTGTAGCAAGAACAAACAACAAAACAGCATGGGAAACAGGCCCTTTGGCCCAACGAGCCCACACTGCCACCCCAATGTTCCCACCTCTAGCCACGATCCCTGTCCATGTCTATACATCTATGGATTAAAACCAAATTTGGAGACAATTTAGGGAGAATTTGTTTTGCCAATTAGCCTAAGAGCACATCTTTGGGATGTGGTAGGAAACCTGAGCGCTTGGAGAAAACCCATGCAAGCACAGGGAGAATGCGCAAACTCCCACAGACACAGGCCCGAAACCATGTATCTGCACAGCAATAGTCACCAAGCTGTTGTGTTGCCCATCAAATGGTCCAGGTCAAGCGTACACTAGCAATGTGAAGCACTAGGATACTCGAGATCCAAGAGCAGCCCTCAACTGTATGCCCCTCGTTAGACAAGGTGGAGCAAAGCACCTGTAGGATAAAAACGAGTACATCTATTTACACACTTCCCCAGGGACTCCCAAGGCTCATGATCCCTATTTTAAATCAGTTTTCTATACCTCTCCGTTCCCATTCTGTTCGTGTGCCCATCTAAGTATTTCTTAAATAACTGAATACCTGCCTCCAGCACTTTACTTGGTAGTGCAATCCATACCCCCACCACCTTGAGAAATACTCCCTCTAGCATCCAAATTATACCTTACCCCCCTCATCCTAAGCCCATGACCCCTCATGCTATCGGAGTGCATCCTAGGAAAAAGCTTAACCCTGTTTACTCTATCCCCTTCATAATCTTGTACACCTGAGGTCCTCTAAGTCTACGTCTTTAAGAAAGAGTCCCAATTTGCCTAACTTCTCCTCATAACTCAGACCTTCCATACCAGGCAACATCCTCGTGAACCACCTCTGCACTCTTGTAACAACTTGATTAGTTATTTGCAGTAGATTCAAACCAACATCATTAAGTGGTTAAATTGAACCTGCTCATTAGTGAGCACTGTAGATCAAGAATCATGGTGGAATTGTCAAGATGTCTGAAATGCACATAGTACACAGGTATGCCTGCCAATGATGCATTTCTAGCTGGTTAAAATCAATGGCCAAGCTTCAAAATGGTGGCCAATAAATACCAGCTTTAATTGTTGGAGATCAAAAAGTTTACATAAATTACAGAAGCCAAGTTAGTTTTATATAAAAGGCTGCTAGTTCAAAAACAGCAGAAGCAAGGCCACAAGTCCACACTGGAGCTTGAAGGTTTGTCCTAGGAGGATGAAATTGCAAAAAAAAAGGCAGGCATTTTACAACTCTACTTCAAGTATTCACTTGAATTTTTGTGCATGTACAGTAATTACTAGTTCAACTTGAGCAGTGTATTAGAAAAAAATGCACAGGTGAAGTCAGCAGCTCCAAACTGTGTTCAAATTGAGACAAGCTAAACCCATAGATACTTGACTTAAACTCAAGGCATCTGTGTATTATTGTCTAGACACTTAAGAATCTGGCAACACCAATTTTAAATCCAACCGATTTTGATAGTAAATTTTGCGAGCTTTTGATACTGTCAGACAAATGCAGTGTTCTGGTCTGCAATAGCACACATCAGCAGTCAGATTGCTGATTAGAATGTGAATTATTACATCTAACCTGCTATTCAAGTGTTAAAGTGGCTAACAATGTGTGTGAAGGGAATCCTGAGCATTGGTAGAGAATTGTGTATTTTCTCCAGACAGCAGTGAGGTTTTTTGCTA
This sequence comes from Sphyrna mokarran, assembly GCA_024679065.1. Taxonomy (NCBI): domain Eukaryota; kingdom Metazoa; phylum Chordata; class Chondrichthyes; order Carcharhiniformes; family Carcharhinidae; genus Sphyrna; species Sphyrna mokarran. The sequence continues at coordinate 7,533,609 of JAGIQG010000022.1, forward strand.
ACCCAGGCAAGTTACAGGGGTTATGGTAATTAGCAATCTGACTGTCTGTGCTGATGTGCGCTATTGCAGACCAGAACACTGCATTTGCCTGACAAAGATAGTGTCAAAAGCTTGCAAAAATTTACTATCAAATAAAATCGGTTGGATTTAAAATTGGTGTAGTCAGATTCTTACTACCCCAGTCTAACACCAGCATCTCTACATCATGACTATTATTGTCTAGGCCAGCATTTATTGCCTTAAGACTTCTCCATGTGACCTTCCAGATTAAGTAGGTACTTAAGTAAATCCAGCTGGTTACTTCATTTTTATGGATACTGAACAGTCTTTAAGCTAGAAGCTGGGCTAATAGTCATTTAGCAGGTTCCTGTTACTATACAAAGAGGACCTTGACACCATGTCTTGAGGCTGAATGTGATGTCTGAAAATGACTGATCAGGCCAATTTGGGCACAGAACATCCTGACACATTGCACATACAACTCTGTGCACTGTGCTGGTGGCTCAAGTTGTGCTTCAGCAATGCAGCCAACTCTAAGCTTGAGTGCCCTTGTGATGAGGCAGCACCAGGTAAGGTGGTTGTGCCCATTTCCCCAGGGGATCATGTCTGTCAAGCAACTTCATCAAGGCTATGTTTCTTCTGCCCTCCATGTGAGGGTCTTCCAGCAGAGTTCCCTGGTTGTGCTCATTGGCATACCAGATGCCATGATCTGTGCCATCATTGTGGGCAGCATGGTAGGCTGGCTCAACTTGTCTTGCCATCTGATGTAATGCTCTGCAAAGATGTGGAAATAGAGTTGTCTTTCATGCCTTTGATACAGTCCATGTTTCACAGGCACACAGAAGGGGAGCAACACCTTCAGTTTTGTTACTGGGCTATTGATATTCCCATAGTGGAGCAGTCTGAAAGCAGAACATGCCTTTGATATTCTGTAAATAACTTCTATATAGTTACTGCAAGAAGGTGCTGCCAAGTGAACTGGTCCACTGCCTGTAATTTCTGCTTTTATTATAGGTTGTGCAAGGTGCATAACTTCAATCTTTGATAAATCCAAAGTTGTCACAAGCTGTGGAAAAATTTGTCCATACTGACTTGCATCTCTGGCTCTGAGCCAGTATACAGGGTGCAGTCATTGACAGAGGCAGTCTTTCTAAAGAGTTTCCATTTTGGTAATAGCTTAAAGTCTCCTCGGGCTGAAGTTCCCATCTACTCAAGACTGATTCTAGCACCATCCCTGGAAGGCATCATTTAACATGTAGTAATCATGAACATTGTGGGTGCAAGCACACAACCCTGTTGATGCCCATGGTGACTGGGAATGCCTCAGGATTTTCTGCCATTCAGTACTCTGGCCATCATGGAACTGGTGTACTGAATTTGGGGAAGGCTGAACTTTGACAATCCTCCACAGGCCTTGGTGGAGGAGTGTCAAGGAGTGCTTGAGGTCAAAGGTTGTGTAGAGCTTGAGATTCTGCTCCTGGCTTCTGAAGTTCACATGCAGCAAAAATCATGTCAATAGTCTGGAGACCTGTGGAAGCAGGCCACCTCCAGATGAGACCAGATTTATGACAAGGTTTTCCCTGAGGAGAGTTGATTCATTGGTGGTTGTTGAATACATACAATTACACCTTTACAAATGTGAGCATCTTTTAAGTTCTGAAAGAATCCTTGCTTCCAAGCAAAGACAACTTGGGTGAGCTCTGATACAGGACCAGCAGCTTTGCAGATCTGTGGGTATGGCTTCTAGCCCTGGGAGTTTTCACCACTGGATAAGTGGATGGCAGCTTTTGACTTTGACTACTAGTGGGTCATTCATGACACTGTTGATATTAACCTGGGGAATCTTGTCTATTGCTTCATTTAGATAGATTGAGGACAGCTTCAGTATTCATCTCATCCCTGCAGGGGCTGAGCCTTTTGAGTTATACCATCTGTAGTCAGGAGCAGTGGGGGAACTAAGATTGCAATCTTGAGCTTCACAGAACCATTAAGTAGATTGTTAGTGTATCCTATATTTCATCTGCCTTGGTGCAGAGCCAGGTGCTTATCTGCATTTTATGCAATTTATTCTGCACTGTCCTGTCAGCACTGGTTAAAAAAGCAATTTTCTTGGCAGCTGATGGTTTGTTCTGACAGGCCTGATGAAGATGGTGCTTTAAGTAGAGCCTTCATACCAGTCATGAAGCTTGTGGGTACAAGGCCTGAGCATCTTCAGTGCAGATGAATGGACAGCATCCCTAGTGTTCCCAGGTTGTTCAGTGCTGCCTGCAAGGTGGATGTGCAAGCTTGATTAAGTCTTCAGCCAGTGCTGAAACTATACTGGGTTCATTAGCTTGGTTGCACTGATTTTCGTAACTGTTTCCTCGTTGACATCTTGGGTCTGATAAAGCTCGAGACAAAAGTCTGATTTGTCCAGCAGTCAGCACCATATACAGCCTTAGTCACTGCCATCCTGCCCGTCTTTTCTCCTGACAGTTGATAAGATGCCAATGCTTAGAGCAGGGGTGCATCCAGGAGGTCTTGTTGCAGATGGAAGATTGTGTTGGTGGTGATGAGGTCATGTGCTGCACAGGTCTTAAGAGTTGGCAGTTTGTTACTTACCCATTCCATGCCTCCCAATAACTGCCAGGTTGTAGAGTCACATCTTACTCTTGCATTGAAATTGCCAAGATCAGCTTGCTGGTGCTGCTCACTGCTGATAATAGGGCATCTAGTTGTCTGAAGAACTGTTTCACCTCATCTGGGTTGTTCATCATGGGAGCAGTGCTGATCAGAGTGGCCTGATTTCTATTCTGTTGTGGAAGCTGTCATCATAAGCCAGTCATCTGCACCCTTGGGGTGCCAAGTTTCTGAACAAGGTGACTCCTGATGGCAAATCCAACTTCAGCAATCATGATGCTCATTACTGCTGTGACCAGTTTGTCAACTGACTGATGTTTACAACCAAGTAAAGCTTGTCTTGCCATGTCAAGTTGTATGTTGCAAGCTCTCAGGCAACTAAGGGTGTTCTTCTCTTGTCTGTCTGCTTCAAGATTCTCCAAAATACATTAATAGGAGCAAGGCTTTCCTATGAGGTCAGATTTTAGGCTCAGCCAACAATGCACTCAAGTATGCAAACATCCTGGGGAGATAACTTGACCAAACAGCATTGGCTGGAAGCATCTGACTTAAGTGATCACCAAGTGATCTTTCAGCTAAGCTGAGTCATTTCCAATCAAAAGCAGCCACTTGGTGAAATGCTGCTTTAATGTTCAGGAGAGAGAGCCAAGTGTGGCATCAAGGAGTCCTAGCAAAATGACATCTGGCAATGGTGATGGTTATTGAAGGTCAATCATTTCAAACCCAGGACATTGCTGTGGAAACCCCAGGTATATGCAGATAACTATTTTCAGCTGCTTCAATGATCAATCCTTCAGGTTCAGTACCACTCATACTGAAACAATCCACATCCATGTGTAAGATCTGGTCAACATCCAGGTATGACTGATGAGTGGCTAGTATTCAAGAAAGTGGATCAACACAACTTCTGACAAATACTAGCCTAGCCAGCAATACCCACATGATCACAAACTACTTCCCAATCACATTTATGCATCCCAGAGAAAATTTCAGATTTGTTCAGTAGACTAGATGAAGCTCAAGATCCACTGAAAATTGCTACTTCCCAATTGCTTCATGTGTTTGGACTACCAATTACTGAACAATATTATTGGCAGCCCAAATAAACCACTAGTCTTGATAATGCAGTCCGAGTTCTAGAAAATAGAATTCCTTTAAAGCCAAAAATGAGGCTCAACTCAACTGTTGTCAGCTGCAGGGGTCGAGTAGAATGCAGTCAGCAAAACAAAGATACTGCCTACACCATAGACAACATTCTAGCTTTAACTTACTTGATCAAAAGGTCTATTCTCCCCATGGTTTAGTCATCAGCCCAACATATTGCCTCATGCCTCCCAATCCAGCCAGAAGCCAGGTAGATAAAATGGAGCATTTGAAGCTGATGCTTGGTAGTTTTGCACCAAGACAATTTGGTTAGCTTGCGTACTTGGGAAGCAAGTTGTCCAATGGGGCTAGGGATAAAACCAGAATCCAATTTCTTTTAAACTGGACATTAACTTGATGTGGAGCATGGATCTTGGTGTTCAGTGATTTCCAGTATCAAAAGTCTGGAGTCAAGATAGCAAATTTAAAAACAGGTCCACAGGAACAAAAATGCTTGAGGATAGAGGTGTTTGAATTGAGGATTTAGTATGGCCAGGAGAACCAACAGATATGGCTTATTAGCTTCAAGTCTCAAACTACTAGTAAAATAAAGGTGAATGTGATTGCAGGGAATGTCCTGAGATAGATAGGAAGTAAATTTGCATAAATGGGTCTTGATTGGCAAGTAGAGACCAGCAGGGTACTGTTGGGGGAATCTATGCTAGGACTATAACTGTTCACATTAATGATTTGGAAGAGGGAACTAAATGTATCATTTGGAAGTGATACAAGGTTCAGTGGGAGGATGCATTGATGCCTGTGATTTGGACAGGATGTGTGGGGGCACATGCAATAAAACTACTTGAATGGGTGCAAATTGAGGGGTGGATACTCAATTGTTTGTGCTCTTGTACATCAGTTGCTTAAAGCATGCAGTGGTACAGCAGGCAGCAAAATGGTATATTGGCCTTTATATAGTCAAATTCTCAAAGTAAAGGACATCTTACTAAAGTTTTACAGGGTCAGTGAGGCCACACCTAGCAGTTGGTGTCCTTAGAAGGATGATTTCCTTGCTTTAGAGTGAAAGTTTACCAGGCTGATTCCTGGGATGCAGGTCTGTCATGGAGATTAAGTCTGTTAAGACTGTATTCACTGGAGTTGAGGGGGCTCAAAATTCTGATGAGAACACAAGGTAGATTAAGAATGCCACAGTTTGAGGATATGGGGTAAACTTGAGAAATTTCTTCAAAGTGGTGAATGTGTGGAATTCCAATACTAAAGAATGAGGCCAAAAGTCAAATTAGATATTGCTCATGGGACTAAAGGATCAGGAAGGAAGGGACCGGGGGGGGGGGGGGGGGGGGGGTTTCCCTACTGAAATAGGTTCACACTACTCAACATCATTCTTCCAATTTTAAATGTCACTTCAAACAGTCAAATCTTTTCTTGCCAGTAGTGTATCAAATCCCACAAGTAGTGCTTCTAAATTCCTATCCAAGAAGCAAGCTAGCTTTGCCTGCCTTTCAGGTGTCATCTATTACTATCAATGACTAACCAGTTATGCATCTGGTACATTAAGATTAGATCAAGATCCAATATAGAATTCAGGTTTGGAACTGATAAGTTCTTGTCCCATGCAAAGAGAGAAAGACTATGACCTTAACAGTCTCAGGTAAATTCATGCTTAGACAAGGGATCCAAGCTGTTTTTGCTAAAGACTATTGGTGGAATGAAGATGCAAAGTCACATCTCACAAAAGTTCCTCAGTCAGGGTGGTAGGATCAGTGCAGCTGGGGGCAGTCCAATATAAAGCTGTACATGGTTTATGGACAATTAACTGATGAAACATTGAATTCACAAAACTGTTTTTGCTCTCTTACACCATGACAGTAAATTAAGAGTAGTCTCCATGTAAAGCCATCTCAAACAATTTGGCCTATGAAGCCCATGCTGGAATTGCTTCATGTTAGAGTATCTTCAGTCAGACAAGATCTGCAGCTAGAACAAACCATTTCATTAACAGCATCAATTTGTGATCAGGTCAAGGAGGAAATTTTTGCACATCTTCAATGTGACAGCTTCTTAAAGCAGCCAAAGAACCAGATCTTTGAGTATAAAGAAACTAATGGAAATAAGATTAAGGGATATCAATATCTGTACCTTTCTTCAGTTGGAGAGAGTCTAGACCAGTAAAGCAAGTCATTTACATGTTTTATTTTAAGTACTGCAATCTAGGAAACACCACAAGTGTACCAGTGACTGCTTTTAGCCAGCTAGTGTCATCAGGGCTAACAATGGTTTTTGTTAGCATATCAGTTATTTAAAGCAATAGTGATGGAACAAGACTGACAGCATCTGACGTTGACTCCTGTTAATATCGGCTCCCTACAGATGCTGCTAGAACTATTAAATATTCCCAGCATCCTTTTACATCAAACATAGGTGCACATTTTACTATCAAAGCTCCTGCTTCCTACAGGAAGCAAAACAAGATAGAAACCATTGTATTCATGTCCTTGGACTCACTGCACTTCTGGCTAGTCTCCAATTTGTCATTCAAAACTCTACTCCAAACCAAGTCCTGTTCAGCAACCCACAATGCCTCAGGATCATTGAAAATTCTCATCCTGGTTTAAATCCTAAAGGGCTTCATTCTGTTGAAACTTACCATCCTCCAAATATCAACACCCAGTCATTTTGCTGAAGCATCCCATTTTAACTGCTACCATTCATATTGAAGTGGCTTTAAATCAAGCTCTGGAATCCAAATCTCTACCTTTTGACCATTTGCCCAAGTATTAACTTGAAAATTAATCCACAAGGCAAATTGAGGTACCATGGAAGACAACCTTGTTTTCACTACTGCAGAAATCATGCCAAGGGATTTAAAATTATATCAAAGCCAAGGAATACCAGAGGGAAAATACCACAAGTGGAGAACATGCCCTCAGTTGACCTTGTCGCCTTAAAATCCAAGGCTGCAATGATTAGAAATTTTGCAGTAACCTTTATGGTGTGCATTCACTAATTTCCAAAAACTATTCCATATTAAAATGCTCAAGTGTTATGTTTTTCATACATAAATAGCAGCTATGTTAACTGATAAGAAATGCAGCTGCATTGTGCCGAGCACCAAAATGTTTTTAGTATATCTAAAATCAATTAAGACTGCTCCCACAGAAAAAGTTCAAAAGTAGCCAGTGCACACTGACTGTAACAATGGCATTGAAAGCCAAGAAATTCAAAAATGTGCAGGCAGATTCTATTATCCAAACTGCATGTTTTATAGCTTGTGATGTACTTTTTGCTGAAGAATAGAAACAGATTCCAACTCTAGAACCATGGTTTAATTTGAGAACTAGCTGCCAAGTGAACAGCTACAACTTCAGATAAATAGCACAATACAGCACCAATAAAGAGCTAGTCAGTAAATACTACAACCAATGAGGAACCAAAACAAAGCACACAGCTGGAAACATTAATACTGCATTTGTACTCAAAATACACAGGAAAGGGAGTCATTTAAAAATCCACTGTTCCTTCTGTGTCAGACACTTACCGGAAGTGGCTGGGTTTGTCAAGAAGCCAATTTGAATTTAAAATCAGGCTTGTCAATGTTTGTAGTAATGTAATCACAATTCACTGAATTGATGAGACAAATGGGAATCAAAATTCTGAATGCCACTATTCTGTTTAGATTTCAAAGCTTCTGAAGGGTTTAAATCCATTTTGTTACCAACCCTAAAGTGGGGAAAGCTTTCCCACAATCTAAAATGATATCTGGAATCTCAAAGCACATTGGTATTTCTTCTAGCTGAATAAAATATTGCAGAAAAACTGTTTAAATAATGAGGAAACAAAGGCTGAGGCTGTCAGCAACTTCTTCCTCCAGAATGAGTTTGTCCACAATACAAGACCACCCATTTCCATCTCTGCAGCACCTTCTTTGATCTGCCTAGCTCACCTGCTGCTGAAATGCTTGTTACTTCAGATTTCATTCCATTTTACACTGCATAAGCTAGGCAGAGTTTTGGATGACCATGTCCTTACTCATCTGTCCAAGACTTTCCCTTCACCCACCCCAGACTAGATCATGGCAATATTCATGTGCAATCTCGTTTTAAATTTTCTATAGCCTCATTCCTTCCAATTTTCTCCATATACCATGCCTATTTTCTTTTAATTCTAATTTCTTGCACATCTGATTTCCATCCCTCTGTCATTGCAAAAAAAAAGCTATCAGCAGCTTCATGTTCTGGAATTCCCTACCTAAGCTTCTTGACTTTTCACTTAAAATGCACTTCATGAAATGGCTTTGGACATTTTAGACAAATTATAGCACTAGACCAACACCCAAAAATGGAATTCAAATATGTTACTCATTAGGATGACAGGAAGTTGTAGAGTTGATTGGTGGCAAGTTGAGTTGCTGCACCAATTACCTGCAGATTGCTTAAACGGTTCTCCTCAATCCTATGCAACATGTTTTAAAATAAGCTGATGGAGCACAGTAATTGAGTCAAATTTCAGCCAAGGGAAGAGCCTACTGTAAGAAAAGCTGAAAGCAGGAGTTCCATCGGATTCCTCACAGACCTTGTAGGACTGAACAGTTTACTGCAAGAAAACTTTAACTATTGCAGCAAAAGACATTTCACAAAAACTGACCTGGACCAGGAAGCAGTATCACAACACTGCATTCTGGAAACCAAGGTAAAATCTAGGCCAGGAATACAGAATTGATCAAAGTAAATGGAAGAGATATGAAGGCCATCAACAGTACAGTGGGGCAGAAATTTGCAGGACAGTAGTGGACAGGAAGCTGCTGGCTGGAGCAAAGTGGAGGCTCTCCATAGCCTATTTACAAAGTGGAATTAGAAACGGGATCTAATTAAGAGTTATATCAAGGACAAGTGCCTTGGAAAATCTAGTGAATTGGCAGGAGCCATGGATACAATAATCAATTGAGTCAGAATTTGATGGACTGACTGGTGAGTGAGACTTCAGTGGAAGTCATATAAAAACAGTAGATAAAGACAACAGCATTGCCAATATTCAGCTACAAAACACTGCAGCACATCCAGTAGTGATGTTACTAGTTTAACAGTTACATGCAAACATTCCCCATCACCCAAATCAAGTATAATTAGTCCAACTGATTACCATCATTTGATACAGTACAAGACATTTGCTATATTAACATGGAGCTCAAGTAGGAAAGTCAGTCAAGTGTGCTACATTTGGAGATTTCTCTAGTTAGTATCCTACACTGAAAATACATTGGAATCTAGTTCATTTTGGTTGTAACAACCTAGCATTTAAAACTTTTATAAAGGGCAAGCAAAATGGATGCATTGTGACACCAGTAAATTACTTTAAACTATTGGTCAGGCATCAAGGGTCAGCTGCTAATAGCAATTATTTGCCTCACTGCTTGCATTAATTAGCAGTGTTTTTAGATCAGAATATAGTAAATGGTTGGTTGCAGTTAGTTGACTGGACAACTCAGTAATGATGCACAGAAGTGCACAAAGCAGATTCAATTCTCGTACCAGCCCAGGCTATTCGTGAAGGCCCTGCCTGAGGTAAAGTGATCATTGGGTTAAGTTACCAGTCACAGCTTAAAGTCACCAGTTCCAGATGACCATACCAGAGGCCAAAGCATGCATGTGTTTTGCTGAGCCCTATACAGAATTAAATCAAAATGCAGAAGCAAAAATGCTACAAAGATCAAGGATTGGGGATGGTGATCAGCTCAAGTTATATACCCAAAAACCAAGTTACTCAAGGCAGCACAGCAATCCTTGCTGTGGCCAGTGAATGGAATAGACCGATCATGAAGATTTGCATTCTGTGCTAACTGGAGAAATTAACATGTTTGTTGTAGAAGACAAGAGGGAAACCAAATTAGACAGGCTGATTTTACAAGGATACTGAATGTGCCACCCCCTCCTATAGAAGTATAGTTACTATATTATGACTGAACTGGATGCCTATCCTCAGGTAGGAAATGTTTGAGGTCACAAGGTGCACTCATTTAAGTATTCCAAATGATTGGAGAAAAAGATGTGACTTACTCAAATTCTGTAGTTAGGATGGAAAATCCTACACAACACTGCCATGTACTTGCATATTAAATGATATTCATTGCAATCATGTTGATCAATGCTGCCCCAACTATGCATTTACAAGATAGTCAGGTGAAGTACATGTATTGCCCTACACTAACAGCCACAGGTTTTACACCACCCCCCCACCCCAAACTCCCAACAGTAGAATGTAATGACCTCTGCACTTTGGACCTAGAGGAAAGTTGCACAAGTCCAGAATTAAACCAGCATAGTTTTTGGGCTAACATTTGAAATATTGATTAGCACTTAATTTACTAAATTATGACAATGTTATGCAAACAGAGTCCAAACAATGAATACAAAGTTTGTTAAAAAGAACATTGATACAATGAGAAAAACAGGTCAACTGGAATTTGTCACCAAGGTTGAATCTGGTTAAAATATCAGCTCAATCTGTTGTTTCAATTAGAAAGTACAAACATGACTTCAACATTGATAGATGCCATTAAGTTAGAAATTAAAGCATTTGGCTACCAATATCAACTGCATCTGTAAATGCTGTCAAGCAACCACCTAGTTAGCAACTCCAGGGTAAAGACAGATTTAACATTTGAACACGTTTTGGATTAGTGGTTTTTTTTGCAGAGCTGTGATGTCTTCTGCCTCCATTCCACTTTCCTCCCAAACTGGAGGGGAATTAAACAGGTAGCAAAAAAGTGTCATCTCTTGACAAATTAAACAAGTAATTTCAAAAATTATTGCAGTAATGATATCATGCCATTGCAAAATGATTTTTCTTCACATTCCAGACACCTACATCACCAATCCAAGCAATATCTTATTAGATTTTAGCTGCAGGAACTCTACATCCAAGTCACTTTTAAAATTAACCCACATCAAGCTTTTATTTCAAAAGCAAGCTACAGGTTAATGTCAGGTAATGATTAATCCACACCTGTTGGTTACTGGGAGCTAGTCATAGAAACATCCAACTAAATTTGAAAAGATTAACAACATCAGGATGTTATTAATGTAACAACATGAAACAAATCTGGCAAAGAATCAAGGGTATATAATAGAAATTTGCATTTTAACATTGTAACAGCACCTGTCCATAGATACACTACATTCATTAAAAATGATTCAACTTGACACTAAAAATTTTCCTGAAAACTCAGCTGAAAGCAAGACTTTGTAAACATTTCACTCTAGAATTAGACATTTAAAAACAATTTCATAAGTCATCACAAGGATATCAGGTTAGGCCACAAATGCTAAGCAAGCAAGTTACAGTAAGGGGATCAAGAGGTGGATTTCAGATTAAAATATGCAGGTGATTTGGGCTCAGAGCTAGTGTTTCAATATAAAACCCATTTCACCTGTTAAACAGGAGAAATACTTCAAGTGGGTGGGAACTAAATGGGTTCTAGCACTTGGCATAACCTTCCCCACCCAGCCTCACCCATCCTGTGGCAGCCTCAGCACTTCCTGGGCCACCAGGAAGGGAAAATACCAGGGGTGGGGGTAGGGAAAGAAAAAACAAAATTAAAATCCAGTGGATAGGCATTTCCTCATACAAATGACTTTGTGGAAACTGTGCCAGGGTATAATTCAAGGTTGAACCTTCCCCTAGAAAGCAAAAAAAATTGAAATTAAAGGGGAGGGGGCAGCAAATAAAGAAAGCCAAATCTGGTTTACAAAATTCAGAGGAAGGATGATTATCGGAAAGTTTTCAATGGTGGGTGGGGATGACATTTGTCCAGGGCTCAGGCTTGGGAGCCCCGAGAGAGGAGGAGAGAGAAACTAAGGTCGGTTTTTGGGAGTCCTGAGGGAAGGAGGGTTAAGTGGTTATTTTTATTACCTGTAGATGCTCCTGGAAGCGGATGGGCAGAATCTGAGCCATGTCGACGACGACGTGAAGGGGGAGGGAAGGAAGAAAAAAAAAGACACCTCGGTCTGGCGGCTTCGTCAAGTCAAATCTCCGGCAGGGAAAAGGGGTGGATCTGTGCGAGTGAGAGAGAAAAATATTACTAACACGGAATTTTACCTCAGGAGACAGGCGGCCGCTCAATGACAGGCTGAGGAAGGGAGGGTTAATCGGACTCGGGGGTCTCACCTGTGACCCTTGGCGGTATTGCCTTAGGCTGAGTGACTCTCACACAGCCCGGCCTGCTCCCTATGCCTCAGCCTCTTCCTTTTATAAACGGTCCGAGGGGCCGAGCCGCAGCGGAGCCGCAATGGCGGAAAACCGGAAACAGCGGAGCGCTACAGCCCCCGCCCGCCCCGCCGGTCACCCGCCCCTCCTCACCCCCCCCTCCGCCCAGCCACGGCCCACAGCAAAGCAGAGGGAGTGCTCCGGCTCCAGACACCAACTAACCTCTCTCCTCACCCCGCCCGCCGCCGCCTTTTTATTATCCCATTCCTCCCTAAAACACCATTACATTCGATTCGGCCCCCTCTCCACCGGGTTCTATTCGCTCGGTTCTTGTTTTCTGTCCGGGTAAAAGGGGAACTATTTTCTCTTGGCGGAGGGCAGATAATCTGCCACATCATTGGCACATGACGTGACATCACTTCCTCCCCTCCTTCCGGGTTTGCTCCCCCTCACTTCCGGCTTCTGGCTCCATTCATTGAGAAGCTGGAGCTTCCTCTGCAATGTTAGAAGGTTGTGGTGTCCTCTCTCAGCAGGGGATCATATTATTCACTGTTTGATTATTTTTTTCCCCCAGTATAGGTGTGGTGTACAACTGAGTTGCAAATACATGAATTGGATTTATGAGTTTACACATTTACCTCTGGCCATTAGATCTCATAGCTTCTTTCACAACTCTTACCCCCTCCCCAGGACATTTCAAAAAGCAATCACCACCAATCAAGTATTTTTAAAGTATGGTTACTGTCATAAAGAAAGAAATGCAGTCTCATGTCTGCATATCATAGAATCCCTACAGTGCAGATGAAGATCATTTGACCCATCAAGCCTGCACTGATAACCAGACCAGACCCTATCCCCATTTCCCCACGTATTTACCCTGCTATTGATACTCTGGGTATATTTAGCATAGCCAATCAACCGAACAAACGTTGGTTAGACCTCATTTGGAATACTGCGTCCGGTTCTGGTTGCCTTACTATTGGAGCAACGTGGAGACTCTGGAGAGAGTGCAGAGGAGATTTACCAGGATGCTGCCTGAGTTACGGTCTGAGTTACGAGGAGAGGTTAGGTAAATTGGGACTGTTTTCCTTAGAAAGACGTAGACTTAGAGGAGATCTAATAGAGGTGTACAAGATTATGAGGGGTATAGATAGAGTAAACAGGGTTAAGCTTTTTCCTAGGATGGACTCAAATAGCACGAGGGGTCACGGGCTTAGGGTGAGGGGGGTAAAGTATAATTTGGATGCTAGAGGGAGTTTTTCCACACAGAGGGTGGTGGGGGTATGGAATGCGCTGCCAAGTAAAGTGGTGGAGGCAGGTACTCTGGAGATATTTAAGAAATACTTAGATGGGCACATGAACAGAATGGGAATGGAGGGGTATAGAAAACTGATTTAAAATAGGGATCATGAGCCTTGGGAGTCCCTGTGAAGTGTGTAAATAGATGATGATATTGATGTACTTGTTTTTATCCTACAGGTGCTTTGGTCCACCTTGTTGTCTAACGAGGGGCATACACGCGATGGGTCGTGAGAGGGCTGCTCTTGGATTTTTTTTTTCGAGAGTATCCTAGTGCTTCACATCGTTAGTGTACGCTTGACCTGGACCATTTGATGGGCAACACGACAGCTCAGTGACTATCGCTGTGCTGTGCAGATACATGGATTTGGGCCTGTGTCTGTGGGAGTTTGCGCATTCTCCCCGTGCTTGCGTGGGTTTTCTCCGGGTGCTCCGGTTTCCTCCCACATCCCAAAGATGTGCTCTTAGGCTAATTGGCAAAACAAATTCTCCCTAAATTGTCTCAAATTTGGTTTTTAATCCATAGATCTATAAACATTGACAGGGATCGCGGGTACAGGTGGGAACATCGGGGTGGCGGCATGGGCTTGTTGGGCCGAAGGGCCTGTTTACCGTGCTGTTTTGTTCTTTGTTCTTTGAACCTGCGCATCTTTGGACTGTGGGAGGAAACTGGAGCACCCAGAGGAAACGCACGCAGACGTGCAAACTCCATACAGTCACCCAAGGCCGAAATCAAACCTGGATTCCTGGCACTGTGAAGCAGCAATGCTAACCACTGTGCTGCCCTATAGCATGTCCTGTAAACAGCAATGATTTGATTTATTATTGTCATTTGTATTGGGATGCAGTGAAAGAATTGTTTTCTGTGCATTACATGACAAAGCATACTATTTATAGAATACATTGGGGAGAAGGAAAGGAGAGGGTGCAGGATATAGTGTTGCAGTTACAGGTAGGGTGAAGAGAAAGATCAGCTTAATATATATACGACTATTAAAACTCTAATGCCTCTTGAGTCGGTTGGATGTGTTTTCAGATTCTTGTAAATTTTCCTTGACAGAAGAAGGTGAAAGAGAGTGTGTCTGAGATGCGTGGAGTTTTTGAGTATGCTTGCTGCTTCCCCGAAACAGCGGGATGTGTAGATGGAGTCAATGCATGGGAGGTTGGTTTGCGTGATAGACTGAGCTACGTTCACAACTCTTTGTAGTTTTCTTGTAGTCTTGTCAAAGCAGGAGCCATACTAAGCTGTCATACATCTGTAAAAATTGGTGAGAGTTGTAGCAGACGTGCTGAATTTCCATAGCCTTCTAAGAAAGTTGGGGCATTGATGGACTTAGCTTTGGCATGGAGGGACCAGGATAGATTGTTGATGATCTGAACATAGAGAAACGTGACACACCCAACTATCTCCACTTTATCACCGTTGATGTAGACAGGGTCACGGCCTCCACTACGCTTCCTGAAGTCGATGACTATCTCCTTCGTTTTACTGACATTGAGGGAGAGATTATTGTCGTTGTACCATTTTGCTATGTGCTCTTATCTCTTTCCTGTACACCATCTCCAATCTCCAGTGAGATTTCTTATCGGATAATCCTTTTAGATGATGCTGCTAAAGTGATAAAAGCTGGACACTGGGGGGAACTTCCAGCTCTTCAAATAAATTTAGATTCACCTGATTGTGCAGACGAGGCTTCAATGTAACATTTCATCTGAAAGTTTAGACCTACAACAGTCCAACATGCCTTTCAATACTTAACAATGCACCCTATTATTTCCTAAATAATCCCTTATTTTTTTCTCTCTAACATACTCTATTTCATGTGCTGTGTATCTATGTGGAAAATAGCTCTGATTGACTGTTGTGGGGGCACGTTCCAACAAGTAAAAGACAACAATAGGATTGATGTCAAGAGTTTATCCTGTAATGGTGTTCTGGATTTATGATTACTCAACCATTTACTATCTTTTATGTGGTAATCTCTCAGACACTTCTCTTCAAAGCTGAAAACTACTTAAATCGACTGTCCCTCAATTCAAGGCTGACCTGTAATCAGTGTCGTGGTTTCTGCCTCGGATCTTTATGTGACTGAACACGCTGATTCTCAACCTGCAGGACTTTGGGCGGTGCAGATGGTCAGCACTGCTGGCTCACAGCGCAAGGGGACCTGGGTTTGGCTCCTGGCTTGGGTCACTGTCTGTGTGGCGATCACGCATTCTCTCTGTGTCTGCATGGATTTCTTTCGGGTGCTCCCACAGTCTGAAAGATGTGTACACTGACCCAAACAGCACCAGAGTGTGGCAACTAGGGGAATTTCGCAGTAATTTCATAGTGACTTCATTGCAGTGTTAACGTTAGTCTTACTTGTGACTATTAAATAAACTTTTGTGCGTATAGGATAAAACCTTGCATAGGATTCACTTCCTACTTTGCTACTATTTTACCTCATCATGCAGGCATTTGGACTTGACCACAGGGTACGGGGGAAACAGCTGGAGAGTATCAGCTGCCACTGTTTGGATTTGCGGGTAAGGATCTGTATTTAAGTAATACTTTTAATATCAGCATTTTCTAAGCTACTTGGTACCAAGCCAATGAAAGAAACATTAGGGCGAGCTTGGTCAGCAAGGTAGCATCCTGGAGATGGTTTAGAGAGTGAATTCCAGAGTTGAAAGCTGAGACAGCAGCCATTAATTGTGGAGGACAGCAAGTGGGGAAAGAGGCCCACTTGCTGTCCTCCACAATTAATGGCCAGGATTGCAGGAAAGGTAGGGTTCTCAGTAGGTGACAGGGCTGGAGGAGTTTATAGAGATAGAAAGGGGTTACATGTTAGAGAGATTTGAGAACAAGGATGAGAATTTTTAAAGTGAGGCATCATTGGGCTGGCAATGTTTGACTGATCAGGAAACTCTCCTGCTCTTACTGCCTATTACCAGGCACTTTGGAAGGGTTTACAGCCTGATAATCAATACATTTTCCCACTTTACGAATGGATCTTCCATGATCAAGTCCTGAACCAGACTCAAGTGCAGAACTTAGTAGCGTAGAGGTAAGGATGCCACTTGTCATGCCTCCCACAGAGAGATTTGGGGTAAAAGAAGTAACAAGAACGGAGTTTGGTAGAAACACCAATAGATTACAGTACCACTAAGTCAAAGGATGACTGCGTATGACTGTGAAAATAGCCGTTTGGTAGTACAGAATTTGCATATTGCTGAAAAGGAAGATGCTGTCAAAGCTTTTCATCTTGCACTGATCAGGACAGATGGCAAGAATGCCAACAGTTAAAGGAATAACAATTTATACTGCATGGAAAAAGAGTGCCGATTGGTTGGCAAGTGGACTCTGATTGGTAGAAGCATTATCATGGAGAATGCAACAGGGAACAATTCACTGCCAAGCTTTCCTTCAAATTCAAATTGGGAAGCCAACTTTGATCGGTCAAGATGTTGCCATGGGGGATGAATCAGGGAACGGTTGGCCCGTAAGCTTTTGTTTAAAAAGTAAAGCTTTTGTTTACTTGAAATAGGTCCGTGTGCGACACATGGACCTATTTCTTCTATCTGTAAACAACAGGGCCCAAGTATGAATATACGTGACTTCTAGCATGCATAGGCTATGAGTCCAGTTGATAATCTTAAATTGGTTTTCAGTGTAATTTTTAGCACAATCAGGATAGTTTAGCAAGTGCTGTTCAATCACAGAGTTTCATCTAATGTTACAGTCATTATGGATCACAGAATCCCTACAATGCAGTAAGAGGCCATTTGGCCCACCAAGTCTGCAACAGCAACAATCCCACTCAGGTCCTACCCCTGTAACCCCACATATTTACCTTGCTAATCCCAACACTAAGGGGCAATTGAGCATGGCCAATCAACATAACCTGCTCATATCTTTGCACTGTGGGAGGAAATCCATGCAGACAGAAGATGCAAACTCCACGCAGACAGTCACCCAAGGCCAGAATTGAATCCAGGTCCCTGGTGTCGTGAGGCAGCAGTGCTAGCCACCGTGCTACCGTGCCGACCATACATTCTGAGTTTTACGAGCACAGTCTGGTTGTTTACTGCGAACTGCCAAAGTTATGTGTTATTTGATATGATCTGCTGGTCATTCATCTGTGTGATAGAATGTGCTTTTGGATTGATGGCAGCATTCTGTTGGTGGAGAGTATCACTTGTGCTGCTACTACGTAGTAACAGCGTGTGATGGTTAACTTCACTTGTTGCTCAGATTTTGAGACACTGTACCCTTCCAAGGGATTTTTGGGTAGACTGAAAGTGGCAGCCCAAGGTCCATTCACGAAATTGCACGATCTCAGCAGCACGGTGGCCTAGTCCCTGGGTGAAAGGTTTCCTCAGGTGGATTGGTCCAGAACCAAATAAATCAGTCCTCAAACGGATTGTAAAACGTATTGAATGGCAGCTATCATTTATCTAGGACCCATAGATCCCTACAGTGCAGAAGGAGGCCATTTGGCCCATCAAATCTGCACTAACTCTCTGACAGAGCATCTTACCCAGGCCCACCCTCCCTGCCCTACCCTTGCAACCCCAAGCAACATGGCCAATCCAGCTAACCCATACATCTTTGGGTACTAAGGGGTAATTTGGCATGGCCAATCCACTAACCTGCACTTCTTTAGACTGTGGGAGGAAACTGGAGCATCCGTGGAAACCCACGCTTTCTGTCTTGGCAATTTACCAAAGGAGATGTTTTTGCTGTGACTGCGAATGGAAGATGTTTTCTCTAGAAGTCTGAAAAAATCTTGGGGAAAAGAAGTGCCAAGGACCCAGGTTTGATTCCTGGTTTGGGTCACTGTCTGTGTGGAGTTTGCACATTCTCCCCGTTTCCTCTGGTTTCCTCCCACACTCACATGTGTGGGTTAGGTGGATTGTCCATGATAAATTATCCCTTAGTGGCAGGGGTACTAGCTAGGGTAAATACATGGGGATAGGGGCTGGGTGGGATTGGCGGTGCAGACTCAATGGGCCGAATGGCCTCCTTCTGCACTGTATGATTCTATATTCTAGACTGATCAATGATCTAATCAGAGTAGTTTTTAACCCACAGAATGGCTTTGATGTTCCCTATTTCAGCAACAAGCTTGCATAGTGAGTAAATGGCTCGGACTCTATTTCTGAGTTTGCTAATGAAGCCAATCTTGTAGCACATAGAACTGTAGGAATCGCAATGTGTATATTGACCAATTAAAGTAGATTTGTGGTAGACAGTAGTTGAGAATCCACCGGCAGGTTCCTCAACTTGCATGCCGAGGAAAAACAAAGATCTTAGACACATTACTCTTTTTTTCAGCAGTTGTAAAAAGTCTCACAACACAAGGTTAAAGTCCAACAGGTTTATTTGGTAGCACGAGCTCTTGGAGCACTTACTGTGCCTACCCGAGTCCAACGCCAGCATCTCTACATCATAGCTTCAGTGATTGTGGAAGTGTTAGGGCAGTAGTCTTTATTTATAACTTACTCTTGAAAATCAATAAGGTTTTAAATACTTAAAATCAAGCTTCAGAGACCTACTTAATATACAGCACACGTCCAGCACTATTTAAATAAACACTTAAAAGTTGGCACGCTTTGGTGGTTTAATTGAAGGACTGAAATGTGATAAATAATTTCAGTTCGGCTTTATGGATACTCATTACAAACAACCAATTTGTATAGATTTCTCTCACTCCATCCATACAATTCTGAATTACATAACTATAAAAATAAAATGCTATATTACAATATCACTGATTTAACTTTTCTTATTCACAATTTTTAAAAACAGTTCCCTCACTTTTTATCCCATATTTGCTATTCCAAATGAAACTTTTAATTAAAACTCCTATTTCATTTGGCAGCACTCTGTACTAGTCAATCTTTTTCTATTGAAAGCCCAGTTTAAAATGACAGACGTCCAGATGTTGCCTTCTGCAGAGCCAACTGCTTTCTCTGTGCTTGTTATCAACTGATAAAATGCACTAATCAGTATGCAACAACATGTCTTTAGTTATGTTCCCTGAAGTGACTAAACTGATCATTGCTTTTAAAGTTAGACCTGGTTCAATATCTCAGCACTCCTTTCAATTGACTTAAACTTCCCTGCTTATCAGATGAATGCTAAAGGTTACTGTTACTACAATATTAAGATAAATCAATATAACATGAGCAGGCTTCAGTTGAGTCTAATTAACCCTTTCCAAAAGCAATGGGTTCAAGTTTCACTCCAGAATTAAAAACTTAAAAGTGCATTAATTATTACAAAGCCCCTTGCACAAAAACACAGATGATCAAAGAATGTGCCATTTCTAAAAGCAAGTGAAATGCCAATTTGGTCATTTTTTCCGATTTTTTGATTTGATTTATTGTCACATATTAGTATACAGTGAAAAGTATTGTTTCTTGTGCGCTATATGGACAAAGCATACCATTCGTATGGAAGGAACCGGGAGAGTGCAGAATATAGTGTTACAGTCATACCTAGGATATAGAGAAAGATCAACTTAGTGCAAGGTAGATCCATTCAATGTTTGATTGTAGCAGGGAAGAAGCTATTCTTGAATCGGTTGTACATGACCTTCGATTTTTGTATCTTTTTCCTCACAGAAGAAGGTGGAGAGAGAATGTCCGAGGTTTGTGGAGTCCTTAATTATGCTGGCTGTTTTGCTGAAGCAGCAGGAAGTGTAGACAGAGTCAATGGATGGGAGGCTGCTTTGCGTGACTACATTCACGACCCTTTGTAGTTTCTTGCAGTTTTGGGCAGAACAGGAGCCATACCAAGCTGTGATACAACCAGAAAGAATGCTTGCTATGGTGCACCTGTAAAAGTTGGTGAGAGTCGTAGCTGATATGCCGATTTTCCTTAGTCTTCTAAGAAAGTAGAGGCATTCTATACATTCAAAGAATGGGTCCAAGTCCTTGTTTTTCATCAATTTTTCTCCAATCTCATCCAGGTTGGCTCCTTTCTGCAGTTCCCATTCCATAAGGTCCTTCCAATACTCCTCCAAAGCTTCATGTGCAATTGAGGACAGTGTATTTGTCATTAATCAAAGCAGATCCAAGCCCAAACCTGTCCTCAAATCGATCCCTGCATAGCGATACTTCACTCAGTTGGGACGAGCAAAACTAATTGTCGCACTCCTACCCCTGCTGCATCAGCTACCTTTGGATTGTTTTCAGGCCTTTTCTGGTAGCTACTGTCTTAACCAGCTGTAGTAACGAAATGTGTCCTGGAAAAATAGGCTCAGTTTTATCTGCATTGAAACAGCTTTGGTATTGGTATTCAGAAATCTGCAACTTTCTCTGACATTGAACAGAATTATGTATTGGGGTCTGCCAGTTATTTGTACATGCCGTGGTTTCAGTCATTCTCTTCTTTTTCCCCAAGATTTTTTCAGACTTCTAGGGAAAACATCTTCCATTTGCACTCGCAGCAAGAAAATCTCTTTTGGTAAATTGCCAAGATAGAAGCGTGTGCTCCAGTTTCCTCCCACAGTCTAAAGAAGTGCAGGTTAGTGGATTGGCCATACCAAATTACCTCTTAGTGCCCAAAGATGTATGGGTTAGCTGGATTGGCCGTGTTGCTTGGGGTACAAGGATAGGGCAGGGAGGGTGGGGCTGGATAAGATGCTCTGTCAGAGAGTTAGTGTAGATTTGATGGGCCAAATGGCCTCCTTCTGCACTGTAGGGATCTATGGGTCCTAGGCAGCTACCAAAATGATAGCTGCCATTCAATACGTTTCACAATCCTTTTGAGGACTGATTTATTTGGTTCTCGACCAATCCACCTGAGGAAACCTTTCACTGAGGGATTAGGCAATTAATCTGCCCCTCTGCATCTATCCAATAGGAAGAACACAACAACCTCGCCTGCCAAATCTGTCTTCACACCCAGGGGATTAGCAGCTAGGCCCTGATGGGCTGTCTAAGTGCATTATAAACACAGACTAGCAGCCTATCACTCCACAGTCAGGAGGCCGATGCATTGAGGTAGCTCACCATCAATGTCCTCGTACTGGGCCGGGGAGGGGAGGGGCACTTGGGGAGAAATTAGTCCAGTGTGCCCACTTTTGAACGTTGCCTAGTGACCGTTGCCCACTGAACAATATATTTATAAGCTACTTGTAGCAACAATAAAAAAAAACGTGCATTTATATAGCACCTTCAATGTAGTGAAACATTCCCAAAGGTGCTTCTTCCGATAGTTAGCATAATTCGACACTGAACTATATGAAGAGATATGGGAGAGATGACCAAAGTTTTGAGGCAGAGGTAGCCTTTAAGGCACATTTTAAAGGCAGAAAAATTAGGCAGAGAGGCTTAGGGAGGAATTCCAGATTCTAGGGTCCAGGGAAGGAGATGATCTAGTGGTATTATGGCAAACTATTAATCCAGAAACTCAGCTAATGTTCTGGGGACCCGGGTTTCAAATCCAAAATCAAATTAAATTTGAACTCAATGAATAATATCCGGAATTAAGAATCTACTGATGATCATGAAACAATTGTCGGAAAAACCCAGCGGGTTCACTGAACTCCTTTAGGGAAGGAAATCTGCCGTACTTACCCGGTCTGGCCTACATGTGACCCCAGAGCCATAGAATACGGTTGATTCTCAACTGCCCTCTGAAATGGTCAAGCGAGATAGTCACCTGTGTCAATCATCCAAGGTAGCTCATCATCATGAGGGGCAACTAAGGTTGGGCAATAAATGCTGACCATCCAGCAACGCCCCCATGTCCCACGAGTAGAAAAAAAAATAGCTGAAGGTACGACCTCTGATAGAAGAGCAATTAGGATCCAGGATTTTCATGAGGTTGAATTACAGATTCTTGGATATTCCAACGGGGATATAATCCTGGGTCTTGAAGGAGATTACAGAAAGAGGAGGTGTTTGAAAACAAGGATGATTATTTTAAAATTGTGGCATTGCTACACCCACGGGCAATGCAGCATACCCAGCACAAGGGTTGAAAAATTGGTGCGAGTTAGGAGCTGGGCAGCAGAGTTTTGCATGACCTCAGGTTTCTAGAGGGTAGGAAGTGGAAGGGTAGCCAGGAGTGCAGGCAGCCTGTTGTGACTCACCATCTGGACTGCTCCCAGTGCTGGCATCCGTACAACTGTATTTCAGCATGGCTTAAAAAAAAAGTGAAAGCAAAATACTGCAGATGCTGGAAATCCACACACAGTGATTAGCACTGCTGCCTCACAGTGCCAGGGACCCGGGTTCGATCCCTGGCTTGGGTCACTGTCTGTGTGGCGTCTGCATGTTCTCCCCATGTCTACGTGGGTTTCCTCCAGGCTTCCTCCCACATTCTGAAAGACGTGCTGGTTAGGTGTGTTGACCATGCTAAATTCTCCCTCAGCGTACCCGAACAGACACCGGAACGTGGTGACTTTAGGATTTTTACGGTAACTTCACTGCAGTGTTAATTTAAGCATACTTCTAACACTAATAAACTAATATCCAAAAGAAAATAGAGAACGTTGGAAATGCAAAGCACCTGTGGAGAAACAAACCAAGTTCATCTTTCAAGTTGTTGACTTTTCATTCTCTCACCACAGATGCCACCTAACCTGCTGTGTGTCTCCAATATTCTTTGCTTTTATTTCACAAAGTTTTACTGTCAGCTACCAAATGTTTTTCAGTGAGGGCTCAGTGGGTAACACTCTTGCCTCTGAGTCATAAGCATTTGGATCAAGTCCCACTCCAGGACTTGAGTACCAAATAGATACTCGAATATATCTGACAGAGTGCTGCATTGTTGGAAGTGGTACTTTTTGAATGAGGTTATTATGTGAGGCCCCATCCCCCTTCTCAGCCCTATTGTTAAAGTTTATTTATTAGTGTCACAAATAGGCTTACATTAACACTGCGCAAATCCTCTAGTCGCCACACTCCGGCGCCTGTTTGGGTACATGGAGGGAGAATTTAGCACGGCCAATGTACCTAACCAGCACGTCTTTCAGACTGTGGGAGGAAACCCGTGCAGACACGGGGAGACAGTGACCCAAGCCAGAAATCAAACCCAAATTCCTGGTGCCATGAGGCAGCAGTGGTAACCATTGTACCACCTGTCCATTATTTTCAGAATCCTGGCCAATATCTATCTCTCAATCAACATCACACAAAACCAAAATCTGGTCATAATCATACTCTTGTTTGTGGCAGCTCTCTGTGCTGGTTAGGTGCATTGGCTATGCTAAATTCTCCCTCAGTGTACCTAAATAGTTGCCAGAGTGTGATGACGAGGGGATTTTCACAGTAACTTCATTGCAGCGTTATAGTGAATCTACTTGTGACACTAATAAATAAACTTTAAATAGTGCTCCAATATGGTACATTTCAAAAGTACTTCAATCGCAGAGACATCATGAAAAGCACCATATAAGTGCAAGTCTTTCTTTGTTACTGTTAATCGGACAGTTCATAAAGGCTGCTGGTAACTGTAGTCATTTTGGAGAAGATTGGATTCTGTCTGATCCGAAGGAAGGAAGGCAGTGAATTTTCTTATTGTCAAAATGTTCATGCAACAAATTTATACCAGATTGGCTCTGGTTTGGGTTTTATCTCGTGAAAGCTTCTGAGTCAGTGATGGCTGTGACAGATCCAGAGGTACAAGGTCTCTACACTGTGCACAGTTACTTTTTGACCTTTACAACCACGAACATAAAACACTGATGCTTTTGTGCGTGCTTCTGGTCACAAGCATACATGGTTTGCAAATGTTATAATCTGTTTAAATAAATACACCAATGGTATTTTGAATACTGGGAAGCATGGATCTTTTTGCTGACACAGATCCAAATGTGTGTGCGAACAAACCAAGAATTAAACTAACTTTCTTTGCTTGTATTTCACACCAACTTCATTAGCTCACCCAGCAGCAGGACTCCTCCTTCAATCCAAAGGAATGCAACTGACCCAGATCAAAGCCCGATAAATAATTGTGTAAGAGTGGAACAGTTCAACTTGTCCACAATATTCTCTTTATTGTCAATATGAAAAAGAACCATAGTGCTGAGCCTGCACCTGCCCCCACTTTCCCTTAGACCAGCCCAGGCTGGAATCACATCTGCAGCAAAATCAAGAATCATAGAATCCCTACAGTACCGATAGAGGCCATTCAGCCCATTGAGTCTGTACCGACCACAATCCCACCCAGGCCCTATTCCTGTAATGCTCATTTAACCTGCTAACCCTCCTGATGCTATGGGCAATTTAGCATGGCAATCAACCTAACCCAACATTTTTGGACTCTGGGAAGAAATCCAAAGTCCCGGAGGAAACCTACATAGACCACGTGGAAAAAGTGCAAACTCCGCACAGTCAACCGAGGCTGGGAATCGAACCAGGGTCACTGGCGCTGTGAAGCAGCAGTGCTAACTACTGTGCTACCATACCACCCTCGCAGACATTAATAACATTGCTGCAGGAAAATAACAAAAAACTTGCATTCACATAGCACCTTAAGATAGTAAAACATTGGAATGTATCACCAAGATGTTACACTGGATGATCCAAAATCTTGGTCCTAAAGGTGAGTTTCATACAGGGCCTTAAAGAAGAGATTTACAGAGGGAATTTGATCCTGTATCCTGGTAATTAAAGTTTATTTATTAGTCACGAGTAGACTTACATTAACACTGCATTGAAGTTACTACGAAAATCCCCGAGTCGCCACACTGTTCAGGTACACGAGGGAGAATTTAGCACGGCTAATTGCACCTAGCCAGCATGTCTTTTGGACTGTGGGAGGAAACCAGAGGAACCCCATGCAGATATGGGGAGAATGTACAGACTATACACAGACAGTGACCCAAGCCAGGAATTGAACCTGGGTTCCTGTTGTGGTGAAGCAGTAGTGCAAAACACTGTTGTCAACAGCATTGGGTAAAACAAGCCTTACTTAGGTTAAAGACACATTTTTTCTGAGTCTTGTCTCTAAAAGGAATCTGAGAGGTGCCAGATTTCACTGGGTTGCCGGGCCCAGGAATGCTTCAGTCAGCCAGGAATTGCTGGGAAATGTGAAAAATGTGCACATGGAAGTTCTGAGTGGGTCGGTTTAGCTCAGGTGATGCAGAGTGACACCAGCAGCACAGGTTCAATTCCCGTACCAACTCAGGTTACTCACAGAGGCCCCGTCTTCTTAACCTTGCCCAGTGTGGTGACTCTCTGGTTAAATTACCACCACTCAGCTCTCCAGCTCATCTGGGACAACGGCAACTGAGTGAAATATGAAAAGGGCACACGTGGATGTAATGAATGGGTAAGGCCAAGTGAATGGAATGCTTAATACAGGCTCCACGTGTCAAAGATTGTCGTACAAATCTGAGTTGGTAATGAAAGGATAGTGTATGAGCAAGTGTATGCTTTGGCAATGACATTGTATAGTTCATTGCCTTATTAAAGACAGTGTGATGATTATTGGGGTTCAACCTCTAAAGAAATTTGACTTTTTTACAGATGCACATCCTTCCCAAATGTGGAATGGCTCTGCTCTGACCAAGATCACAATAAACCACAAAGAATCACGAACAAAGCCCAATCCATCAAGCAAACGAGCCTCCCATTCTTTGACTCTGTCTACACTTCCCGCTACCTGCCTCGGAAAAGCAGCCAGCATAATTAAAGACCCCTTGCACCCCAGACGTTCTCTCTTCAATCTTCTTCCATCAGGAAAAAGATACGGAAGTCTTGAGATCACGTAACAACTGACTCAAGAACAGCTTCTGCCCTGCTGGCGTCAGACTTTTGAATGGACTTACAATATTTTAAGTTGATCTTTCTCTAGCTATGAATATAACTCTACATTCTGCACCCTATCCTTTCCTTCTCTCCTATGTATTCTATCAAATGATATGTTTTGTAAGTATAGCGCATAAGAATTAATACTTTTGATTGTATCCCCATATATGTATCAATAATAAAATCAAAGTATAAATGGACACAGCTGGAATAGTTGGTGTGGGGGGGTTGTAAGGATTGCATCTCTACTGTGCTGGGTGTAGAATAAACTTGTTGAATGTAAAAGGCAAACTGCTATATCATTCCTCCATCATGTACTAGCATTAAAACAGGAAGCAGTAATGAGGGTGGACAAAAGTATTGAAGGAAATATTTTCCAGTTAATTAGATTATTGATGCAACATGCTGCTGGTGCATTTAGTCAGTGAACTAAGAGCCATTTTAGCTGAAATAATATAACACATTGCACAGAAATCAGAAGTGTGTTGTTCTGATAGCCTCACCATTGTCACCTCTGTCTGATGCTGCTGTAAAAGGGTCAATCCTAAATTCATGGGGAGAGAAACAAATTCAGTTTTGACATTCCCTGAGTAGACAAGATTATTGGTTTTAAACATTTTAAATTTTATTTTCATTCTTAAAAATAAACCATTTTTACAGAAGATATTTGAGGTAAGTTTTTTTGGTGTAAATTTCATACTTTATAAAAAATAAATAAATTTGAGAGTTTATCAATTCATGAATCAGAACCATGAAATGACTGTCACTTATTAATTTCATTTATTTAATCTTTTCCCATCTTTGCCTCACACTGACTGTTATATTAAATGCACAATATAAATGTGCTTTTTTGTACCAATATTAGCACAGGGATGACTAATCCATATGCACTTCCAACGTCTGCTGGCCTCCAATCTGTTTAAAGGCAGTTACACCCTGAATATTCAGGTATTAATTTTTTTTTGGAAGAAATTCAAGGTTCAAGAGCTTTCTTTCTCTCAGATAGCAACATTCCACTTAAAGTAAAAAGTAAAAGTAAAGTTTGTTTATTATTCACAATTAGGCTTATATTAACACTGCAATGAAGATATTATGAAAATCCCCGAGTCGCCACACTCCAGTGCCTGTTCAGGTACACAGAAGGAAAATTTAGCACGGCCAATGCACCCTAACCAGCACGTCTCTCAGACTGTGGCAGGAAACCGGAGCACCCAGAGGAAACCCATGCAGACACGAGGAGAATGTCCACACAGACAGCTTCTGACTCATAGAATCCTATAGTGCAGAAGGAGGCCATTCAGCCCATCGACTTTGCACTGACCAAAATCCCACCCAGGCCCTATCACCATAACCCCATGCATTTACCCCACCTAGTCACCATGACACTGAGCTGCAACTTAGCATAGCCAATCTGCCTAACCCGCACATCTGTTTGCTGGTCCTCACGCTTCAAGAAAGGATTTAACAGGGCAAAATATACAATTTATAAAAATCTTAAATCTGTGTAAATTTCTTATCAATGTTTTACATTATAAATTCTTGCTGAGCTGATTTGGGAGTTTTGATTCTTCAATATTCTTGCTTACGTCATTTTGGCCAATTTCATCTCTTTATCTCCCCAGGAATTTGAATTTTGAAATGTTTGCAATCTCTGTCTCTCTATTAATATTAATGAAGGGCAGCAATCTACTGTGCAAATTGCTGCCTTTTTTTTAGTTCGTTTTAAAACTTTATCTCTGTTCCCTGTTGGTTGTGTTTTTTTAATTCACAAAGCCCCTGACTTTAACACAAATACTTGCAACCAGTCCCCAAAACACAGGGAGTGGTGAAAGAATGTATTACTGATCTCACTGTGGACTGACCATATCCGTGTTTCTCAGTACTTGTGCCAATAATAAATCAAAACAAATCATTAACCCACATTTATGCACACAAAACCAGATGTGCTGTAATAATACCATCCTGCCAAAAGAGACTCTGCAGTGGCGAGAGGCATTACAATTTCAACATGACAAATTCACATTGGCACAGTGATTAGCACTGCTGCCTCTCAGCGCTGAGGACCTGGGTTCAATTCCCAGGTTTGGGTACCTGTCTGTCTGGAGTTTGCACGTCTTCCCCGTGTCTGTGTGGGTTTCCTCCAGATGCTCCAGTTTCCTCCCACAGTCCAAAAATGTGAGGGTTGAGTGGATCAGCCACGATAAATTGCTCCTTTGTGTCAGGAGATTTGTAGGGTAAATACGTCAGGGTTACAGGGATACAGCCTGGGTGAGATTGTCGTCAGTGCAGACTCGATGGGCCGAATGGCCTCCTTCTGCCTTTAAAATGATTCTTCCACTCTAACCTGAGGAGCACACTTGGTCTCCATGCTGTCTACGTACTGCCATGAGAGAGCCACTGATATTCATTCATTTCCTTAAGAAGATACAGAGCCTTCTTCCTGTAGAGCCTGGGAATAACTGGGAATACGTGCATCATTCAGCCCTCGTCAGGCACTGGGATCCGGGGTTCCTGTATAGCCTCATTCTCTTCTGGAGATACTGGCCCGTTCAGCTCTGCGACTTGTCCAGTTTGCGCTGTAGGTATCGAGTCCTCGCGTCTGATATGGACTTCTCATCATTTCTCTTTTGCAACTTTCTGAGAGCTTCTTGTAGGGCTTGCTCTGCAAGGGGAAAAGAATGTGGCAAGTTAAATATACACATTTGATATGGGAAGCAGCGGCTAACAGTATTGTCACTGGGCCCAGGTTCAAATCCCACCTCGACAGGTGACAAACTTTGAATCCAATAAAAATTAAAACATTGACCGTGAAAATCATTGTCAATTGTCGAAAAGTTTCATCTGGTTCGCTAGTGTTCTTTAGAGAGGGAAATCTGCCTCCTTACCTGGCCTGGCCTACATGTGACAGCAATGTGGTTGACTCTTAAGTGCCTCCCCTCTGAAAGATGCTGAGTTCAAGGGCAATTAGAGATGGCCCAACCAGCAACGTTCACATCCCATAGAACCCCCACAGAAAAACACTGAAGGAGGCCATTTGGCCCAACCTGTCTATGCCGGCTCAAAGACATCCAGCTAGCCTTTCTAATCCCAAGAATAGAAAAACGTTTTTAAACCCTGGAAACAGTGGCAATCAGCATTCCCGGTCACAGGTTAATGCTTTCAGTTCCGACATTTCAAAGCTACACATGGTAAGCTCCGGTGATAAAACAGTGGTAAACATGTCTGGTGCATTGATGAGCCAAGGGAAAGAGGGGGAGGCATACCCAGCTTTGCTTTCTGCTGTGTGTTCAGTTAGTTATGGTCGGATGAAGTCTCACAATGCCAGATTAAAGTTTAACAGATTTATTTGGAATCATGAGGTTCGGAGTGCTGTTCCTCCATTAGGTGAGTGGAGAGGTAGGTTTCACAAACATGCAAGATAATTAGATTGTGTAAGAACAGTTTCTTCCCTGCTGCCAGACTTTTGAATGGACCTACCTAGCGTTAAATTGACCTTTCTCTACACCCTAGCTATGACTGCAGTCTGCACTCTCTCCTTTCTTTCTCTACGAACAGTGTGCTTTATCTGTATAGTGCGCAAGAAATAGTACTTTTCACTGTATGCTAATACATGTGACAATAATAAAATCAAATCAAATCTTGGTGGCTGCACTTGTGAATTCGTCCTGTGAATGAATCAGTAAATGAAAAGTTCATCCGCTGTGCACATGAGGAACGGCTACCAGACAGCAGTTGAGTCCCTCGTATATCCGCTGTGCTGAGGAAAGGAGGGGAGAGGATTTGGAGGCTGGGCAGCTCACCTGATCGTTGCTTGGTTTTATGTGACACTTCGCACCGTTGGCTGATGCCAGCGGCCACTTCATCCCTTGCCACACTGCTCAGCTGGTACACATCAACCTCATGCAACTTAGGCAGCAGATCCTTCACCCACTCGTAACGGACCGGGCATAGCGTCCGCACATAAATCTTAGATGTGACCATAACGTCGTGAAAGATAATCCAGTCGAGCTGACTTTCCTGGTCGAATAGCTGGGAACAGATTTAAGAAAGCTGCTACAGTGAGATTATTTTCAAAAATGCTCCCATTTGGCATTTACCTTCCTTTGCCCACCTTTGTATTATACAGGGTTCTCAGCACAAGGGAGAATCCAGTTCCCTCTGCTCTCTGCCCAATACTGACTGGATCTATCTTCCCCACTAACTGTGAGTCACAGAGGTTTACAGCATGAAAATGGGCCCTTCAGCCCAACTTGGTCATGCTGCCCTTTTTCTACCACCATGCTAATTGCCCACATTAGGCCCATATCTCAACACCTATCTTACCCATGTAATTGTCTAAATGCTTTTTAAAAGACAAAATTGTACCCACCTCTATTACTGCCTCTGGCAGCTTGATCCAGACACACGTCTGTGAAATTTAACCTTATGCAACAACCTACCACGTGGTATCTTGTCAAAGGCCTTGCTAAATTCCATATAGACAAAATCAACTGCACTGTCGCTTACCATAGCCCTTAATTCATTTACTGTTCAAAAATCTATCTATCCTTGCCTTAAAAACATTCAGTGAGGTAACCTCAATTCCCTGCTTCACTGGGCAGGGAATTCCACAGATTTACAACTCTTTGGGTGAAATTGTTCCTCCTCAAGTCAAGTCTTAAAACCTTATTTTGAGGCCTTCCCCCCTAGTTCTAGTTTCACCTGCCTGTAGAAACAACTTCCCTCTTTCTATCTTAAAATCCACTTAACCTGCACATCTTTGTACTGAGAGAGGAAAGCGAAGCAACTGGAGGAAACCCACGCAGAACGGGGAGAACATGCAAACTCCACACAGTGACTCAAGGCCAGAATCTAACATTGTGAGGCAGCAGTGTTAACCAATGTGCCACCACATTGTATAGATCAATAATATCATAAAGGCCCAGCAAACAGTATCTTGTAGGAGTGTGATAAAATATGAGCAGACTCAGCTGTGAACGCTCCTCGGTGGAAACATTACGAATAGAAATAGAATTACAAATAAACAACTCAACAATATATTACGTACAACGGAAGACGGATGAATGTAGACAACGGAACCATGTCCATCCATGGTGTGAAAGCTTTTACCAATAGACCTGCAAAGAAATACATCAAGTGTTACTTTTAGCATTTGTACTTTGTCAGGTTATCTGTTTTCCTACATCCTGCAAACAATCCGTCCCAGTCCATTATCATCAGGGTTGTTGGTTTATTTCATTCCCTTATGTTGGTTATAGAGTAAAACACAGGCTCCTAAGTGGAAACCAGGGAACATGAAGCAAGGACAGAACTAGGATCTGTCAATAAAAGGACGGGAATCTTGGCAGAGGGTCAGGATCTCTCATCTGGCTTAGCGGGCGACACACTGGGTAAAGTGAAACACATTTTAAAAATTAAGACTGGCAAATTTCAACTGAACATGTATACCAGGATCAATCAGATCTCCTCAAACTGTAAGGAAGGAAATCTCGACAGGCTGGAGGTTTTCCTACATATAAAAGTGGCTCTGCGTGATCCTCCGTCACACATCAGATCCTACTGAGGGGTGGAGTGGATTCAACTCTGACCTTTCACTTCTGTTTTAGGTTCAGACCCACCCCAGAGTGAATAGATTAGGAAAATTCCAGGTCCATGAGCTGCCAGGGTCCCGCGTGAACTGAGTTGGGACAGGGCCACAGAGTACAAATCTCCAGAACCGGACACAAAATTCCTTGGATGGAGATGGATAACACAAAGGGGCATAGCTTTAAATTAAGGGGTGATAGTTATAGGACAGATGCTAGAGGTGGGTTCTTTACTCAGAGGGTAGTAAGGGCATAGAATGCCCTGCCTGCAGCAGTTGTGGACTCGCCAAGTTTAAGGGTGTTCAAATGGTCAGTGGATAGGCATATGGATAGCATTGGAATAGCTTAGGATAGAGAATCATAAAATTGGTTCCATTGGTCGGCGCAACATCGAGGGCCGAAGGGCCTGTACTGCGCTGTAATGTTCTATGTTCTAAAATTGGCACCACAATTTCAGACAGGCCGCAGTCACGGGTCCGAGAACACTTGTTCTCCTCTCCTGGCTCATCCGTATCAACACGGTGACACAGTGGTTAGCACTGCTGCCTCACAGCGCCATGGGCCTGGGTTCAATTCCTGGCTTGGGTCACTGACTGTGTGGAGCTTGCACATTCTCCCCGTGTGGGTTTCCTCAGGTGCTCCGGTTTCCTCCCACAGTCCAAAGACGTGCTGGTTAGGTGCACTGGCCATGCTAAATCCTCCCTTGGTGTACCTGAGCAGGCACCAGAGTGTGGTGATTAGGGGATTTTCACAGTAATTTAATTGCGGTGTTAATGTAAGCCTACTTGTCACACTAATAAATAAACTTTACTTTGTTTGGCCATGCTAAATTGATCCTAGCATTGGGGGATTAGCAGGGTAAATGAGGGTTACGGGAATAGGGCCTGAGTGGGATTGCGGTCAGTATAGACTCCACAGGCCGAATGGCCTCCTTACGTACTGTAGTGATTCTATCCTTTCCGAGCTGGGATCAGTGCTGCTGACTACTTATCCTCGATTAAACAAAAAAACTCAGACCACAAGGCTGGCAAGAGGCGGGGATCTCTGACCATGGCAAGGAACTGTCTGTCTCACCTTCGGGCCACGTTGCAGAAATATCCAGCACACAAACATCTCCGCAGTAGCTCAGACTTGGAGCCATCAAATTTCTCCGTGGGGAAGTCCTTCCTCTGCAAACAACAAGGACATGAGCCTTTAGTTTAAATTTTGAGAGGCAAGTGAGATAGCCCACATGAGAGAGCACAAACTAGCAAAGAGTGGAGGAGAGGGGGAAATACTGCCAAAGTAAGAACTCTCACAACACCAGGTTAAAGTCTAACAGGTTTATTTGGAATCATGAGCTTTTGGAGTGACCCAGGGACTCACCTGATGAAGGAGCAGCTCTCCGAAAGCTCATGATTCCAAATAAACCTGTTGACTTTAACCTGGTGTTGAGACTTCTTACTGTGACCATCCAGTCCAACACACCAGCACCTCCACGTCATTTGTCAAAGGCATTTAAAAGTATTTTTTAAACTGAAATTCAATTAAAAAGACACTTGGCCACCCCTACCTGCTTGAGTTTGTTGAGTATTTCTCGCAGCTGTATCTCTATGCTAAATGCTGTCTTCATCGCCCGCCAGTGGATCCAGTGTTCACGGCACCAGGTAGCCGGGGAGTCACTGAGGGCGAATATCACATTGGTGAGTTCACAGGAACGGGGGTGCTGCAGCAAACCAACAACAGAAGAGAATGAACAGTACGTGACCGACTCTGCTTTGAGGACTGCGACTCACACAGGGTTGTCTCCTACCTCATCAACAGTTTATCCTGAGACTGCCTTCCAGCACTTTGCCCAAGTGACCATTCTCTGCATCCTGCAGTACCTGACAGTGAACTCTGGAGCCTGTTTGATCATCATAGCCCTGCTGTTACTCAGCGACCACACATTCTACAGCGGTGGGATGGTAGAACAGTGGTTCACACTGCTACCTCAGCACCAGAAAACCGGTTCAATTCCCGTCTTGGGTGACGGTCTGTGTGGAGTTTGTACATTCTCCCCATGTATGCGTGGGTTTCCTCCAGGTGCTTCGGTTTCTTCCCACACTCCAAAAATGCCTTGGGGATTAGCAAGGTAAATACATGGGGTTATGGGAATAGGACCTGGGTGGGGTTGTGGTCGGTACAGATCCATTGGTCTGAATGGTCCTCTTTTGCACTGTAGAATTCCAGGATTATAGAATCCCCTGATTCTTGGGGGCAATTTAGCATGGCCAATCCACGTAACCTGCACATCTTTGGGCTGTGGAAGGAAACTGAAGCATCCAGAGCAGACATGGGAAGAATGTGCACACTCCACACAGACAGTGCCTGGGGCTGGAATTGAACCTGGGTCCCTGGCGCTGTGAGGCAGCAGTGCTAATCACTGTGCCGCCTTTGATGTCAGGTGGCTCGGCCATGCTAAACTGAGCCTTAGTGTCAGGGGAACTAGCTAAGGTAAATACATGGGGTTATGGGGATAGGGACTGGGTAGGATTGTGATCGATGCAGACTCAATGAGCTGAATGGCCTCCTTCTATACTAGTGGATTGTGTGATTCTGTGGGGTGAACGACAAACAGAAGCTCTGTGAGGTGCACCGAGAGTAACGGTGGTACTCCTGTCCAGTTCTCTCAGTGTGATCTAGTTCTTCTAGATACTTTATAGACCAGCTCCACATCAGATGTGGATGTATCCACTAGGCCCTCAGGTCCAATAAACTTTTCCCCACTTTCTTGGTTTCTCTTCAACCTGTGCTCATGTCCCCTTCCAGCGTGAATAGTCGACAGGGACAGACTTTCTGTGGATGTTCCTACTTGGTTGCACAGTGGGCCTTTGAGTTGTTTGCCCCATTCCAGCGACTCCAACTCAGAATCCAGGCTGACACTCCCTGTGCAGAACTGAGGGAGTGCTGGACTGTCTGAAGTGCTGTCTTTCAGCTGAGACCCTAAACTGAAGTCACAAACATTTCCAACACTGACCACACTTCAAAAATGCTTTTAGTTTGAGACTTCCAGGTTCCAATAAGTGCTGTTTCTTTTTAATGAGTCCCTGACCTCCATCAATATCACACAGATAAATATGTCTGCCCCATCTCCCATTAAGCAGCGCTTGCACCAGCCCAATTTGCTCTGTACGCCAATAAAAGCAGCAAAAGAATCCAAGTCTAGCAGCATCCTCCAATATGATGTTTCATAAGTTCATAAGATATAGGATCAGAATTAGACCATTCAGCCCATTGAGTCTACTCCACAATTCAATCATGGCTGATATGCTCCTCATCCCCATTTTCCTGCCTTCTTCCCATAACCCTTCAATCCATTACCAATTAAAAATCTGTCTAACTGCTCCTTAAATTTACTCCCTGTCCCAGTATCCACCACACATAGGTTCACTGGAAGAGTTCCAACAAACAGTCATATTGGACTCAAAATGTTAACTCTGTTTCTCTCTCCACAGATGCTGCCAGGCTGCTGAGTTTTTCCAGCACTTTGCGTTTTTATTCCGGATCTCCAGCATCCAGGGCGTTTTGCTTTTACTGTAGTTCGGTACTCTACCCTGCCTGTCCCGGTTAAGCCGAGGCATTCTCCTTAACCTCCCGCTCCGTCCTTACCTCTCTCTGCACCTCTTGAACACGGTGAGTAAGGTGACAAAGTCATTGCTGCCTCCAGCCTCCTGTGCCAGCTCCCGGTGCCTCAGCTCCGCTTCCTTCTGTTTCTCCGGGTTCCCTGTAAGGAATGATGTGAAGTTAGTGTTTGTAAAGTGCTAAGAGGGGAAAGCAGTTCATGATTTTGTTAAAAAAGTAGTTTTTTTCCTGTATAGATGCAGTACACAGATTGAAACATTGTACTGAAGGGCCAAACGGCAGGATTGCCTTGGTAACAGGCTTCAGCCATTTGAATCAGAACATGTTTTTGAATTTTAACCAATCAATTTAAACTAGGCATTTGAATAACAACAGCCTATCAGATTTGAATTTGATATTTTGGTAACTTGTAAACCAAATCCTATTGTGAGGATGTTACTATGACATCAGAGGTATTGCAGCTAGCTCCAAACTCGAGAGCCAGCAACTGCCACAGCTCACAACTTTAGAGAGACAGACAGAGACAGCCAGTAACTGCCATCTGCCACTCTAATAGCCACATCTATGTCTTAAAAGAAAGCCTCATCTCAACAGTGAAGACAGAAGATTCCAGAAGATAAAACCTGGTTGTATTTAGAGAGTGACTAAAAATT
The DNA here is from genome assembly GCA_024679065.1 of Sphyrna mokarran. Classification (NCBI taxonomy): domain Eukaryota; kingdom Metazoa; phylum Chordata; class Chondrichthyes; order Carcharhiniformes; family Carcharhinidae; genus Sphyrna; species Sphyrna mokarran. The sequence continues at coordinate 7,569,427 of JAGIQG010000022.1, forward strand.
CTATATTTGTTGTTAATAAGCGAGAATTGGTTTTATCTAGAGAGCATTCCATTAGAATCATGTTTTATTCCGTTTGTTAACAGTTTAGGTAATTTGTTTACTGTTAGTTAGAAAAATAAAATGTTATTTTTGTTTTTTTAGAGAGAGTCTCAGGTAGTTATTTTGATTTAGCCCCAGAAAGTTGAAGGGCAGATATTACTTTCTCACACACTCTTTAAAAGATTATGATCAATCTCTGCCTTTATAACAGGATAGAGTACAAAACCTCAGCAGGCGTCCTCCTGGCCAGCCTGTCAACATCCACTTCGGGTTTTCCTCGTGACTCCGTATTTCCTGTTATTGTTTGAAGGGGGTTTTGATTAGTTTTTCCAATCGCTCTTCTATACCAAGCCAGCGAGTATGTGGGTCCACCATCTCTCAATGAACCCACCCTGAGTTGGTGACAGTGTACAAGGAGCAACTCTCCTTACTGTCATTTCTTTCCCTGCTGGGAGCTCACTATTCTTCTCAAAGGCTCCCTAATGTCTACAGGGAGAGTGTGTCTTCTATCCATCCCCTACCATCACCAAATCTCCTTCCTCCCTATTTTTCTGAAGGCTCAGACCTTCTATACGGCACAGTGTGTCTGCCCCTCACCCTGGTGTCAGAGTTGCAAAGTTGAATAGATGTTAGAATTTGATTTTTGTATAATTATAAAACAAATTACAAAAACGCTAAGAGGCGAAAGTATTATACGGCTCCTTTAAAAAGGTGTTTTTTTCTGTGCTTAGAAAGGTAAAAAAAAGCCAGTACAGATAGAGTGCCCAAAGTGAAACATTTGTAGCGGAGGGCCCAGCAGCAATGTCGCCAAGGCAACAAACAGGCTTTTGAATTCAGCCAATCAGGTACTTGGATACCAGCAACCTATTAGATTTAAATTTAATGGTTTTGGTAACCAATCATATTGTAGGAGATGTTGATCTGTCATCACAGGCATAAAAGGCGGCAGCAGCAGTGAGACAATAAACTGAGAGAGAAAGAGAGAGAGAGAGAGAGAATCTGTCATCTGCCAGCATAGCAGCTTCATCCTTGTCTTAGAGAAAGTTCCATCTCAGTAGCGAAAAAGGCAGAAAAGTCAATAGAGAAGGTCTAGAATATTCTAGAAAACACTAACCTGACTGTAATTTAGACAGTGATGAAAATTCTATTTTTTTATTAACGAGTGGGACTTATATTTATCTGAACAGCATTCCATTAGAATCCTGTTTTATTTGGTTTGTTAATAGTTGAGCTAACTTGCTCACAGTTATAGAAATGAACGATGACTTATTGATTTGAGAGTGTCAGGTAGTTACTTTGATTTAATCACTAAACGTTGTTGAGTGCAGATTGTAACAGCTCACACTCACTCTTACAGATTGTGAGGCAAGATTAAATGGTTGGGTGTTTGTGCTTAGGGAGGGATCCACCCCTCTGTAACTGAGTGACCGTTCCTCGGACAGGAGTCTTGTTCAGGAATCTCAGCAGACGGTGGGGGTGGGGGTAAAAGAAAGTAATCCTGTCTACCCTGGGCAGTGATCAAAAGCTCCAAAACTGGGTGCTGAAAATTCACCTCTTCCCTAGATCGCGATTGAGAATAACTGCATTAACACTATCACACACCTGAGTGTGTTATTTTTCTCTGTATTGTTCACATAACCAGCTGTATTTAGTCTTAAAGCAATTGCAATGTACATTATTTACTCGCAATAATGTTTCCCGAAATTAAATTGCTGCATCAAGTCACTAATGTTGATTCCTTTGGATGGACTCTCACCTTGAGTCAGAAGGTTGTGAATTCAAACTACATTCCAGAAATTTGAGCCAATTCCCCAAGGTGACCCTCGACTGCAGTATTGAAGGAGTACTGCACTGTCAGAGAAGTTAGGCCGAGGACTCACCAGGTATATAATAACAATTCTATTCAAAGCAGAATAGCCGGGGTGGGGAAGATGGTGATGGAATGGCGATAATCCAGAGGCTCAGGTTAATGCTCCAAGGATGTGGGTGGAATTTAAACGTGACCCTTACCCGCAGCTCTGTGGTTGATAATTTATAAGGCTGGATAAATGGGACTTTTTCCCCTGGAGCATAGGAGGTTTAAAGATGATCGTATAGAGGTCTATCAAATAATGAGGGACACAGATCAGCTAGATAGTCAGCATCTTTTCCCAAAGGTAGAGGAGTCTAAAACTAGAGGGCATAAGATTAAGGTGAAAGGAGAGAGATGCAAAGGGTTCAGAAAGGCAATTTTTTTCCCCCACAGAGGGTGGTGAGTGTATGGAACAAACTGCCGGAGGTAGTAGTAGAGTTGAGTACAATTTTGCCTTTTAACAAGCATTTAGACAGTTACATGGGTAAAATTGGTATAGAGGGATATAGGCCTAACGTGAGCAATTGGGACTAGCTTAGTGGTTTTAAAAAAAGGGGCAGCATGGACAAGTTGGCCTGAAGGGCCTGTTTCCATGCTGTAAGCCTCTCTAACTAATAAATCTGGAATATATAGACTCGCGATGGTGACCCTTCCTGACTACTAGAAAAGACTCATCTTGTTCACTGATGTCCTGTGGGGAAGGGAATCTGCCATCCTTACCAGGTCTAGCCTACATGGGACCCCATACCTGCAGCAATGTAGTTGACCCTTAACTGATCTCTGAAATGGCAGAACAAACCATTCAGTGCAAAGGGCAATTAGGGTTGGGTAACAAATGCTGCCTTGCCAGTGACACCAACATCCCTTGAAAGAATTTTTAAAATTCCCTTGATGCCCTCTACTGCCATCAAGGAAACAGCTTGCATTCATATAGTGTCTATAATGTAGCAAAATCTCCAGAAACTCTCAACTGAACTATTCAAAAAGATAGAGAGAAAACGATAGACCAGTGAACCTAACGTCACTATTGGAGAGGTTGCTAGTGTACATTAGAGGCCATTTCAGAGACTTGGGTAGAGCAGGGACAGGAATGGATGTTGCAGGTTCCGGGGTACAAATGCTTTAGTCGGAGTAGAGGAGGGGGTAGAAGGGGGGGAGGAGTGGCGTTACTGGTCAAAGACTGTATCACGGTGATCGAAAAGAAGTTTGATGAGGACTTGTCTGTTGAGGTAGTATGGGCTGAGATTAGAAACAGGAGAGGAGAGGTCACCCTGTTGGGAGTCTTTTACAGACCTCCTAATAGTTCTAGAGAGGTTGAGGAAAGGATTGCGAAGTCAATTCTGATTAGGAGTGAAAGTAGTAGGGTAATTGTGATGGGGGACTTTAACTTTGCTAATATTGATTGGAATAGCTATAGCTCTAGCTCGTTAGAGGGGTCAGTTTTCGTACAGAGTGTGCAGGAAGGTTTTTTGACTCAGTATGTAGATAGGCCAACTAGAGGTGAGGCTACATTGGATTTGGTGCTGGGCAATGAGCCAGACCAGGTGTTAGGCTTGGAAGTTAGTGAACATTTTGGTGATAGTGACCACAATTCGGTTACGTTCACCTTAGTGATGGATAGGGATAGGCATGAAGCTGGGGGCAGTAGTTATAGCTGGGGGAAGGGTAATTATGAGGCCATCAGGAGAGAATTAGGGTGCATAGATTGGACTAGGAAACTACAGGGACTGGGAACATCTGGAATGTGGTGCTTATTCAAGGAGCAGCTGCTGAGAGTCCTTGATAAGTATGTCCCTGTCAGGCAGGGAGGAAATGGACGAGTAAGAGAGCCTTGGTGTACGAAAAGAGTTGATTTGCTGGTTAAGAAGAAAAAGGAGGCTTATGTCAGGATGAGGCTTGAAGGCTCAGGTAGTGCAATGGATAGCTATAGATTAGCTAGGAAGGAGGTAAAAAGTGAATTGAGGAGAGCTAAGAGGGGACACGAGAAGATGTTGGCTGATAGGATTAAGGAGAATCCTAAAGCTTTCTTTCGATATGTTAAGAATAGAAGATTGGTTAGGGCAAGATTAGGGCCAGTCATAGACAGCAGTGGGAAGTTGTGCGTGGAGCCTGAAGAGATTGGTGAGGCACTGAATAAATATTTCTCTTCGGTATTCACGCAGAGTGCTGGAAATGTAGCTGTGGAGAGCACTGAGGTACAGGGTTGCAAATTGGGGAGTATTGTAGTAGATAGGGAGGATGTGTTAGAAATTCTCGAGGGTTTGAAGTTGGATAAGTCCCCTGGGCCGGACGGGATTTACCCTAGGATTCTCTGGGAGGCAAGAGAGGAGATTGCAGAGCCTCTGGCTCTGATCTTCAGGTCCTCGTTGGTTACGGGTGTGGTTCCGGAGGACTGGAGGATGGCGAATGTGGTCCCATTGTTTAAGAAGGGGAAGAGAGACCTTCCTGGGAATTATAGGCCAGTGAGTCTTACTTCTGTGGTGGGCAAGGTATTGGAGAGAATTATTAGGGATAGGATTTATAGTTATTTGGAGAGAAATGAATTGATTGGGGATAGTCAGCATGGATTCGTGAAGGGTAGGTCATGCCTTACTAACCTCATTGAGTTTTTTGAGAAAGTGACCAGAGAGGTGGATGGGGGTAAGGCGGTTGATGTAGTATATATGGACTTTAGTAAGGCTTTTGATAAGGTGGCCCATGGAAGACTTCTACAGAAAATGCAGATGTGTGGAATAGAGGGTGATTTAGCTAATTGGATTAGAAATTGGCTGGCAGATAGAAGACAGAGGGTGGTGGTTGATGGGAGATTTTCATCGTGGAGTTCGGTGACGAGTGGTGTGCCTCAGGGGTCTGTTTTGGGGCCCCTGCTGTTTGTAATTTTTATAAATGATCTGGATGAGGGTATTGAGGGATGGATCAGTAAATTTGCAGATGATACTAAAGTTGGTGGTGTGGTAGATAGTGAAGAGGGGTGTTTTAGTTTACAGAGTGACTTGGACAAGTTGCAGAGCTGGGCCGAGAGGTGGCAAATGGAGTTTAATGTGGAAAAGTGTGAGGTAATGCACTTTGGCAGGAACAATAAATGTGTAGAGTATAGGGCTAATGGTAGGGCTCTTAATAGTGTTGAGGAACAGAAGGATCTTGGTGTATGTGTCAATAGATCCCTGAAAGTAGGCAGTCAAGTGGATAAAGTTGTTAAGAAGGCATATGGAGTCTTAGCTTTTATTGGTAGGGGGATTGAATTTAGGAGCCGCAGCATCATGTTGCAGCTGTACAAAACTCTAGTGCGGCCGCACTTGGAGTATTGTGTGCAGTTCTGGTCGCCACATTATAAGAAAGATGTGGAGGCATTGGAGAGGGTACAGAGGAGGTTTACTAGGATGTTGCCTGGTATGGAGGGCAGGTCCTATGAAGAGAGGTTGAAGGATTTGAGGCTGTTTTCGTTAGAAAGGAGGCGGCTAAGAGGGGATCTTATTGAAACATATAAGATGATTAGAGGTTTAGATAGGGTGGACAGTGATAGCCTTTTTCCTAGGATGGAGAAAGCTAGCACGAGGGGACACAGCTTTAAATTAAGGGGTATGAGTTATAGGACGGATATCAGAGGTAGGTTCTTTACTCAAAGAGTGATTAGGGAGTGGAATGCCCTGCCTGCAGCTGTTGTAGATGCGCCAAGTTTGGTGGCGTTTAAGAGGTTAGTTGATAAGTATATGGATGAGAAGGGAATGGTTAGTTAGGAGGGGCATTGCTTTTTATTTTGGTCGGCACAACATCGAAGGCCGAAGGGCCTGTTCTGTGCTGTATTGTTCTATGTTCTATGTTCTATGTTCTATGATCAAGGATTTCATAGTTTGGCATTTGGAAAGCAATGGTGCAATCAGACAAAGTCAGCATGGATTTACAAAGGGGGAATCATGCTTGATAAATCTATTGGAATTTTTTGAGCATATAACTAGTAGATTTGACCAAAGAGAACCAGTGTATGTGACTTTCAGAAGGTTTTCGACAAGGTCTCACATAACAGACTGTAATGTAAAGTTAAAGCACAAGGGATTGCAGGTAATGTCTTGAGATGGATCAAAAGCTGATTTGCAAATAGGAAGCAAAAAGGTTCGTATAAATGGATCTTCTTCCGATTGGCAGACAGTGGGGTACTGCAGGGATCTGACGAGGATCCCAACTGTTCACATGATATATTAATGATCCGAAAGAGGGAACTGAATGTATTATCTACAAATTTGCAGATGATACAAAGTTGGGTGGGAGGCTGAGCTGTGAGGAGGATGCAGAGATGCTTCAGTGTGATTTGGACAGGCTGAGTGTGTGCGTATCTGCGTGATAGATGCAGTATAAGGTGGATAAATGTGAGGCTATCCACTTTGGTAGCAATAATAGGAAGACAGGTTATTACTTGAATGGATGTAAATTGACAGAGGTCAATCCTCAGTGAGACCTTGGTGTCCTTGTGCATCAGTCGCTGAAAGTAAGTGCCCAGGTACAGCAGGCAGTAAAGAAGGCAAATGGTATGTTGGCCTTCATAGCGATTTGAGTATAGGGATTGGGAAAGGGATTTTTGCTACTATTGTATAGGGCATTGGTGAGGCCACATCTGGAGTATTGTGTGCAGTTTTGGTGTCCTTATCTGAGGAAGGATGTCTTTGCTATAGACGGAATACAGCGAAGGTTTACCAGGCTGATTCCTGGGATGGCAGGTCTGTCATATGAGGAGAGACTAAATCAGTTGGATTATATACATTGTCGTTTAGAAGAGTGAGAGGGGATCTCATAGTAACTTACAAAATTCTAACAGAGTTAGACATGGTAGATTCAGAAAGAATGTTCCCAATGGTGAGGCAGTCCTGAACTAGGGGTCATAGTTTGAGGATAAAGGGTGAACCTTTTATAACTGAGATGAGGAGAAATTTCTTCACTTAGAAGGTGATGAATGTGTGGAATTCACTCCACAGGAAGTAGTTGAGGCAAAAACATTATGAGATTTCAAGAAGAAATTAGATACAGCTCTTGGGGCTAAAGGGATCAGGGATATGACAGGAAGAGGGAGATTAAGATATTGAATTTGATAGTAAGTCATGATCATAATGAATAGCCGGGCAGGCTGGGAGGGCCAAATGGCCTACTCCTGCTTCTAATTACCATGTTTCTATGTAACTCTGCCGTGTGTAAAATGACTGCCATCTTCCTTCGTGTGACAGTGACCACAGTTCAGATTCTGAGACAGCGTGTGTGAGTAAATTCAGGATCTCGCTCAAGAGGCCAGTCTTTTTACCTGGTCGAATGAAAGCGTTTTCCACGGAAAGCATAGCGGCCACCGGAAGCAAAAGACATTCGCACCCAAACTCTGCCGCTTTTATCAGTGCCCGTGTCAGAGACGGCAGGAGAGGGAATTCCACCATCAGTCTCCCAAGTTTGGTTACGCAGCCCGTCCTGAGGAGGAGGAGAGGGAGAAAAATGACTCACGAGGACTCTGCAAAAACCAAGGCTTGCTCACTCTTCCAGGCAGATAAAAATCCAAAGATCCTATTCCCACATGTCCTGCAACCAAAATCATTAAAACAGATTATTCAGCCCCCAAAATCTCATTGTTGTTTGTGGGAACTTGCTGTGCACAAATTGAATGCTATTTTTGTCATATTCCAATAATCCCAAGGTCCTGAAAGGCAAGAGCAGGGGAGGTGATGGCACAGTGGCATTGTCACTGGACTAGTGATCCAGAGACCCAGGGTAATGCTCTGGGAACCAAGTTCGAATCCCACCACAGCAGGTGGTAACATTTAAATTCTATAGAAATCTGAAATTAAAAGTCTACTAACGATCATAAAAGCATTGTCAATTGTTGTAAAAACTCATCTGGTTCACTAATGTCCTTTAGGGATGGAAATCAGCCGTCCTTACCTGGTCTGGCCTACATGTGATTCCAGACCCACAGCAATATGATTGACTCTTAAATATCCTCAGAGATGGGTAATAATAATGGCCCAGCTAGTGACACTCCCATCCATGGGCACATTAAAAAAACATGGATCTTCCTGCCTCTTCTGCTTTCAGGAGGTAAGTTAATAGGACTTCAAGGTCCTGTCCTCTGGGGCAAAGTGACATCTTCAATGAGTTCTGGACCATTGAGAAGAGTGTGGGGCACAGGAGGGCAATGGGTAAGCTGTTGTGTAACTGATTAATATTCACCCCACGTGCCCCAGATTAGATTCCTGGTCTCATGTTTGTCAACTGCCTTCAATGATGGAAAGATAGCTATAATTTGCCCTCTGGAGTGGGACTAAGATTACTATGAGCTGGAGATTCTCAAATTAAATCTGAGTATGTTAGAAACACAGAATGTGAGAAACCAACCGTTTCTTAAAATAATTTTTATAACATTTTCCACAATGCATTCGTACTAATATTTTTTCACAGGATAAATTCTACCGAGGTCTCAAGTTTTACTAGTGCTGGGACATGTTACAATGTTACGACATGCTGAAATCAGCATACACATTCATAACTCATGATCAGCTAACCTTGGCAGAGATCACTAACTTGTGGGCAGTGCATGATCAGAGGTCAGAACTAATTAGTGTTGGCCACCTCTGCAAATGTGTTTAATTAACCAATGAATGTGAGTGGTTTCTCTGAAATTATATATAATAACGACCGTCAGAGACAGAACAATAGGAGACTGATAACATCACGTAACACAGAAAAGGAACTCCTAATAAACCTGCACACTTGAACCAGAGCACAAGATGTCGGCGAATTCCTGAAACTAACAGCAGCTACTTAGTGACTGGGAGAGAAACGTAACAGTTTAGCTGGGTGTCTTACTAAAATGACCAAGTGTCCGATGGGCTTAGCTAGCAGAAGGTTGTGAGTTCGAGACCCAGGATGTGAGCTCGTAAGCCAGGCTGACACTGCAATACAGTACAGGGGAAGGCCTGCACTGGGGGAGAAAGCAGGTACTGGCCAGAGGTGGGGGGGGGTGTGGGAGAGAGAGAGAGAGAGAGGAGGCTTGTACTGGGGCAGGGGAATACCTGCACTGGGGGGAAGCTGGCACTGGGGAGGATGAGCCTGCACTGGTGTTCTTTACTAATTACTTAATTGAACACAAAATAGCGATGGGGTCACTCACTCACTCACCTGTCAATAGCATCACTCTGATAAAGCTTCTTCAGTGCCTCCAGGATGTGCCTCTCCTCTGGGCTGTCAAGATATGGAAACCTGCAGAGTAACCAAACAAACTTCACTCAGCAGAGAGGAGAATTCCATGAGAACGACATTGTTCCCAGTTCAGCGAGACACTGGACTGTGTGCCAAGCTGCACCAATCTGAGAGACCTCACCTATACTTGACCTCAATCTGCAAGATAATAATAATTGGCTTTTTCTTGTTGTCCTGGAGGGATGAGGTCTGTTCAGGGTTAATTACAGTAGATGGGAACCTACTACCAATTGCATATTTGAGCCAATTGGCTCTGCAATAATTCTGATTGGCCTTGTCTGGTGTTCTGGTCTGGATAATTCTGTTAAGCAGACTGGTTTGGTCTTAGCTAGACAAGTAGTGTGAGATTTACCAGTGCTCTTTGCTGGTAAGATGCTGGTTTGAGCTGCTTAAGCCCCACAGGGTTGTGGGGTGAGGGCGAGAGGGAAAACTCCTGAATCCCGGCTCTGCCAACCACCCCCAAAAATCTTTGGATTCGGGTTAGTGTATCAGGCCTCACTGGGGAGTCTGCGTTTCACATCAGGCAAAGGAAAGGTCTGAACAGAGGAATTCTTCAGAGAGAAGGAAAGCAATTGGGGCTTCACTCAGGCAATGGTTGTCATATTGTTATAGTGTTAGCGTATTGGGAGACACAGTGGCACAATGGTTAGCGCTGCTGTCTCACAGTGCCAGGGACCTGGGTTCGATTCCCAGCTTGGGTCACTATCTGTGTGCAGTCCATATGTTCTCCCCGTGTTTATGTGGGTTTTTTCTGGCAACTCCGGTTTTCTCCCACAGTCTGAAAGATGTGCTGGTTAGGTGCATTGGCCATGCTAAAATTCTCCCTCAGTGCACTCGAACTGGTGCTGAAGTGTGGCGACAAGGGGATTTTCATAATAATTTCATTGCAGTGTTAATCTAAGCCTACTTGTGACACTAGTAAAGTTTTAACTAAAGGGAATGCACATTATGCCAGCACACAGTTTGCGTGGCAATGCAGCTTAATGCCCTCAGCAGAGAGATCCTGGGTCACGTGGGAAGTTGCAGCTGTGGCTCCATAAAAAAACTGGGCAAACTGAAAAACTACAGAAGACAGAATTGATTATATATACTTAACCCACTTCATGTAAACTCTCAGTGAGAAAGTATTCAACAGGAGAAAATGGGGGAAAGTTTGGCCTATTGAGATTTGATACAGTAGATTGGAGAACTTTTGTTTCAAATTTTTGGCATTTAAAGTTTATTTATTAGTCACAACTAAGCTTACATTAACACTGCAATGAAGTTACTGTGAAAATCCCCTAGTCACCACACTCCGGTGCCTGTTTGGGTGCACTGAAGAAGAATTTAGCTTGGCCAACGCACTTAACCAGCACGTCTTTCAGACTATGGGAGGAAACCCACGCAGACATGGGGAGAATGAGCAAACTCCACACAGACAGTGATCCAAGCTAGGAATCGACCGAGGTCTCTGGTGCTGTGAAATCTGGCTTAAGATTCTACGGTAACCATAAAGAATTGCACACCAGGTTCAGGTCTCTGCAGCTTTTTATCATAAGTGATTACCATTGAACACTTGGTCTCTATTTTGCCCTTCACACGTGCAGACACATGGGCAGCACAGTGGGTTAGCACAGCGCCAGGGACCTGGGTTTGATTCCTGACTTGGGTCACAGTCTATGTGGAGTCTGCACATTCTCCCTGTGTCTGCACGTTTCCTCTGGGTGCTCCGGTTTCCTCCCAGAGTCTGAAGTACGTGCTGGTGAGGTGCATTGCCATGTTAATTGGCCATGTTAAATAACAGGTGCCAGAGTGTGGCAACTGGGAGATTTTCACAGTAACTTCACTGCAGTGTTAATGTAAATTACATATGACATTAATAAACAAACTTTAAACACAAAGATTCCAGCCAACATCCTCCATCTTCACGGCAGAGGGGGGCAGAAAGGGCATCTGAACTGCTTTACCCAATAACGTTGTTGATTCCGAGACACTTCAGGGTAAGGATCACGGAGGTTAAGCTTGCTCTCTGGATCTCTGGTACCATGTGATCAGACATGCACGTCTCCCAGAACTCTTTGCTGTAGATCCGGTAACATTTCCCAGCAGATGTTCTTCCAGCTCTTCCTGTTCGCTGCACAGCTTCACTCCTGCAATGGGCACAGGGGATCTGAACTAAAAAGCATATTCACCTTATACAGATTCCCCCCACAAATATCTGAAAGTGATGCACTGAGGAACCATAATCATCCTTTCGTCCCTTACCAACTGCTAATTTTAAATTGTGTTTAGATTTTATGCATCAGAAGAATGAATAAGGAAAGGTCAAATCAATTGAATTTCTACTCAGTATGGATGGCACAGTGGTTAGCATTGCTACCACACAGCGCAAAGAATCCAGGCTCGATTCCAGCCTCAGGTGTCTGCATGGATTTCCTCCAGCTGCTCTGGTTTCCTCCCACAGTCCAAATATATGTACTTTAGGTGGATTAGCTATGGTAAATTGCTCGTTAGTGTCCAAAAACGTACCAATTACGTGGATTGTCCATGTTAAATTGGCCCTTAATGTCCAAGTGTGTGTAGGTTAGGTGGATTAGCCATGGTAAATGTGCAAGAGAATAGGGAAGAGACTGGGTGGGATGCTCTTTCAGAGTGTTGGTGCAGACGCGATGGGCTGAATGGTCTCTTTCTGCACTGTAGGAATTCTATAGTTCAATGGTAAAAAAAGGATTTGCTCCATCGGAATACTATTTAATTGGATTGAGGGATTTGGAATATTGGGATTCTGTATAATGAGATTGAAATTCAGTGCATTCGTAGAATTAATCGTATTTTTTATTTTTACACACTTACTTTGAGATTGGAACCACCTCCAGTATATCGAGTCCCACTCGGGGGTTGTGATTCAGCTGCTTCACGAAGCCACAATCTACAACATATCTGTAATTAAAGAGGTGAGAAGTGAGTTTTACAGCAAACAAAGAGGCCCTTCGGCCCATCATGCCTGTGCCAGACATCGAGCACCTATCCTCCCATTTTCCGGCATTTGGTCAATAGCTTTGTATCCTATGGCATTTCAACTGCTCATCTAAATACTTCCAAAATCTTGCGAGGGTTCCTGCCTCTACATCCTCATATAGCGAGGTCCAGATCATTCCCACCTTCTGGCATTTAACACCACACAATACTAGTAGCTAACTCCAATCACAAAACACAGTGCACATTGCCTGATAACATTACAGACTGGTTGAAGAGATACTCAATTCCATTCAAATATTTCGGGGTAGGAATTAAATCTCTCACCTCTTGGCGTTGTAACTCTGGACTTGACATTTCAGTAAAGAAACTTTTAAATTGGTAGACAGATAGAATTTGCATTTATATAGCACCTTTTGCTAAAGTACCCAAAATACATGAAATGCATTCGGGGTGTAGTCACTGTTGTGATGTAGGAAATGCAGCAGCCAGTAAGCTCATAGTAAGCTCTTACAGACAGTACTGAGATATTGACTCTCTCAGTGCTACACTGACACAGTACACACACTGCTACACTTAGATTAGACCCTGAAGTGTCAGGAATACGTTCCCTCAGATTGATATGTTGGAACTTAACAATCTAGTTTATTAAAATGTTTTAAAGGATTTTTTTATTCATTGGTGGAATGTAGGTGTCACTGGCTGGTCAACATTTATTGCCCATCCCTAATTGCCCTTGGAGAGTAGTTGCGAGTCAACCACATTCCTGTGGCTCTGGAGTCACACGTAGGCCAGATCGGGTAAGGACAACAGACTTCCTTTCCTGAAGGACATTAGTGAAACAGACAATTTTTCTGACAATCTATAATGGTTTCATGATCATCAGGAGATTCTCAATTCCAGATAATTTTTTATTGAATTCAAATTCTACCATCTGCCATGGTGGGATTCGAACCCAAGTCCCCAGAACATTAACTGAGTTTCTGGATGAATTGTCTAGCGATAATATCACTGGACCATCACCTCCCAAAGGTGGAAGAGGTTGTGAAGAAAGCATTTGGCACGCTTGCCTTCATGAGCAGGGCATCGAGTAGAGAAGTTGGCAAATTATGTTAGTTATGTAAAATGTTTGTTTGGTTACATTTGGAATAATGCGTCTAATTCCGTTTGCCATACTACCAGGAAGACGTGGTGGGCTTTGGAGACACTACAGATTTACCAAATGTTGCCTGGTGTGGAGGATATTAGTTACGAGAAAAAACTGAATAAACTGGGATTGTTCTCCCTGAAAAGATGGAGGCTGAGGGGCAATCGGATAGAAGTTTATAAAATTAAGAGGGGCATAGATAGAAGTGAACAGGTGGAAGTTTTTCCCCAGGATGCGCAGTCCAATGACAATTACAAAGGGGGCACAACTTCAAGATAAGGGGGGATAGGCTGAGTGGAGATGTGTAGGGTGTGTGCAGAGGGTAGTGAGGGCCTGGAATGCACTCCCAAGTGAAGTGATTGAGGCAGATACATTAGCAACATTTAAGACTTGTCTGGATAGACACTTGAACAGACGGGAATAGAGGGATACAGATAATAGAGGGATAATTAATCTAGATAGGACAATGTGATCGCTGCAGGCTCTGTGGGCTGAAGGGCCTGTTCCTGGCTTTGTTCAATTCTTTGTTCAGTTGATTATGCCACCAACTCTGCAGCAGGGACTGACCGGATCTCCTCATTAGATAATACCCTCTTCTTAAGTTTGCTCATGGAGACATGAGAGGCGCCAAGTTTGATCTGTTCAATAACCCCCCCACCGCAGCCAAACACCATCAATACTCAGTCTGGACTGGAGTAATTTTCCAGTCTCGCTCGAGGTATAATCGAGAGATGGACTGATGGTGTTTAGATATCCTCAATATGTCGGCACACTTGGAAGAGACAAGGAAAGAACCAAGTGTCATTAGAGACAGTGAAATCAAGCTTGTGTTTCTCACCTTATTCCATCAATGGTCAAGGAAGTGGCTGCAATATTAGTAGCAACAACACATTTCCTGATATGGGGTGGTGCAGGAAGAAAAACCTTTCTCTGCTGATCTGAAGGAGAAGTCACAGTTAGGATTGAGATCAGAGAATGCTTGATGTCAATTAAAACATTGCTTCTGCAATCAGATACAGTTTAATAGCTTAACCGTCAGAGAGATATCATCAGTGCTGGTATAGCACGCGGTTAGATACAGAGTAAAACTCCCCCTACACTGAACCCATCAAACACTCCCAGAACAGGTGCAGCACTGGGTTAGATAGAGAGTAAAGCTCCCTCTACACTGTACCCATCAAATACTCTCAGGACAGATACAGCATGGGGTTAGATACAGAGTAAAGTTCCCTCTACACTATCTCCATTAAACACTCCCAGGACAGGTATAGCACGGGGTTAGATACAGAGCAAAGCTGCCTCTATACTGTCTAAATAAAAGTTAAACCTTCCCATAGCAAGTACAGCATTAATCAGATGCACAGTAAATCTCCCTTTAGTGAGATGCACAGTCCATGTGGAGTCAGTCTCATAAATTCTCAGAGTCACAAAGACAATTTACCAGTTCATGCGAGGGAGCAATATGGACCGAAAGCCAGATGGAGACCATCTCTTTTCATAGAGAAGCTAGACAGACAGTGAGGGTGTGGGAAGGCTGACAGCTGCCAAATGTTGGATCGTAACAACAATTCAGAGTTGAAACAACATACCGAATCTCTGGTTCTGATCCTACCATTGGCAGCGGGGAGTCAATTATTCTGTTCTTGTGAAGATGCTTAAATCTTAGACCTGGTAAAGTCCATCCTTCCAAATTTCACAATCTGTTTGAAATGTTACAAGTTTTAACAAGATCCTCACAACAGTAGGGGATCCTCATCAAACAGTTAAAACAACCACTGTTGCTCTTTTTTCCTTTCTATTTCTTTTTTTGTTCTTGGGCATCATCAGCAATAAAATCCCTACAGTGCAGGAGAAGGCAATTCAGCCCATCGAGCCTGCACTGACAACAATCCTACCCAGGTCTTATCCTCCATAACTCCACATATTCAGCCTACTAATCCTCTTGACGCTAAGGAGCAATTTATCATGGCTGATCAACCTAACCTGCGCATCTTTGGACTGTGGGAGGAAACTGAAGTAGCCAGAGGGAACCCATGCAGACACAGGGAGAATGTGCAGGCTCCACACAGACAGTGACCCAAGCTGAGAATCAAACCCTGATCCTTGGCACTAAGGCAGCAGCGCTAACCACTGTGCCACCATGCTACCCAACAAAACCCACATTTGTTGCCCATCCCTAATTTTTCTTCAGATGGTGGTGAGCTGCTTTCTTGAACTGCTGCAGTTTGTGTGAGGTAGGTACTTCCACAATCACCCTCTGGCCTCTTGACAGAAGCCAGAGGTTGGTTGTAGAGGTTTGTCTTTTAAACTGGAGGCCTGTGACTAGGGATCAGTGCTGGGTCCCACTGTTATTTGTATGAAAATGTAATAGGCATATTTAGTAAGTTTGCAGATGACACCAAGATTGGTATCATAGAGAACAGTGAAGAAAGTTATCTCCAATTGCATCGGGATCTTGATCAATTGGGCCAGTGGGCTGACAAATGGCAGGTGGAGTTTAATTTAGACAAATGCGAGATGATGCGTTTTGATAGATTGAACCAGAGCACGACTTACTCAGTTAATGTAGGGCATTGAGGAGAGTTAGAGAACAAAGAGATCTAGGATTAAGTGTTCATAGCTCCTTGAAAGTATAATCACAGGTGGACAGAATGGTGAAGACAACATTCGGCATGCTAGGTTTCACTGAACAATGAATTCAGGAGTTGGGATGTTGTACCAGATATTGGTGAGGCCATACTTCGAATATTGTCCGCAATTCTGGTCACCCCCATTATAGAAAGGATATTATTAAACTAGGGACAATGCAGAAAAGATTTTCTAGGATGCTACCGGGACTTGATGGATTGAGTTATAAGGAGAGGCTAAATAGAGTGGGACTTTTTCCTCTGGAGTGTAGAAGGCTGAGGGGTAATCTTACAGAGGTCTATAAAATAATGAAGGGTGTAGATAAGGTAGATAGTCAATATCTTTTCCCAAAGATAGAGGAATCTAAAACTAGTGGACATTAGTTTAAGGTAGAGGGGAAAGATACAAAAGTGTCCAGAGGGGCAATTTTTTCACACAGAGGATGGTGAGTGTCTGGAACAAACTGCCAGAGGTAGTAGTAGAGGCGGATACAAATTTGTCTTTTAAAAAGCATTTAGATAGTTACATGGATAAGTGTAGAGGAATGCAGGCCAAATGAAGGCAATTGGAATTAGCTTAAGGGTTTCAAAAAAAAGGTGGCACGGACAAGTTGGGCCAAAGGGCCTGTTTTCATGCTGTAAACCTCTATGACATGTTGCAGTTGGGGAGGATTTCGACGCTGCGCCAGTGAAGGAAAGCCCAGGTGTTGGTGTTATCATCTGTTGTCCTTGTATTTCTAGGTGATAGGGGCCATGGGTTTGGAAGGTGGCAGCTTGGTGAATTCCTGCAGGACACTTTGTAGATGGAATACACAACTGCCACTGTTCATCGGTGGTTGAGGGAGGAACTGTTTGTGAAAGGAACGTCAATTAATCAGGCTGGGGGGGTGTCAAGCTTCTTGAGTGTTGTTCGAACTGCAGCCATCCAGGCAAGTGGAGAGTATTCTATCACACTGCTAACTTGTGCCTCGCAAATGCTGGGCAGGCAAATTTCCTTCCCTTGTGCTTTCCCAGAAGACTGTGGAGGTCAAGTCATTGAGTATCTTTAAGATAAACAAGGGGATCAGGGTTATGGGGAAAAGACAGGAGAATGGGGATGAGAAAAATATCAGCCCTGACTGAATGATGGAACTGGTTTGATGGGCCGAGTGGCCCAATTCTATTCCTATGTCTTATGATCTTGCCAAGAAGGGAACAAGTCAACTTCAGGCACCTCTTTCCACCCTGAGTTTTCAGGCCCAAGCTATGCCAATGAAGACCCATAGCTGCTCAGGTGGCATAGTGGACGGCAGTCATACCATTCTACATGGCAGGAGCTTTATGTTAGTGCCCTTGTATTTTCTATCAGTGTTCTGGGAAAAGATGTTAAAGCTCTCTGCCCCGCAGACAGCGAGTGAGGAGGCCACAGAGAGAGAAGCAAATGAAGTCAATTGCAAAAAGAACATTAAAAAAAAAAACTATTGGCATTACCTGTTGACATAGACCCGTACAGCGGCAATATGAGCAATCCTTCGACCGATCGATCCCTCACATCGTATTGGTAATCAATTGATTCTCCCTTCTGGAAAAGCAAGTCACATGCTCGCTCAATCTCTGACTGCCCTATAAAATGAAAATGGTTAAGCAGCAGATGTCGGGCCTCATTCACTGGAATAGAGCATTTTGCATCATGGAAACTTAAAACACAAGAAGCCGTTTGGTCCATCATCGAAAGAATAAAGAAAAATACAGCACAGGAACAGGCCCTTCAGCCTCCAAGTCTGCACCGTTCATCATATCTGCCGACACTGAACCATATATACCTATAGAGTCCATACACACATAATTACATATGTGCACTTAAT
The DNA here is from genome assembly GCA_024679065.1 of Sphyrna mokarran. Classification (NCBI taxonomy): domain Eukaryota; kingdom Metazoa; phylum Chordata; class Chondrichthyes; order Carcharhiniformes; family Carcharhinidae; genus Sphyrna; species Sphyrna mokarran. Next base: position 7,587,121 of record JAGIQG010000022.1, read on the forward strand.
ATTCAACCATACAAGACTCAGAACCTCTCTCTATGAGAGACCTATCCAACATACAACATATACATGGTTGAGGAGAGTGTTCCAGGATTTTGAACTCATAAATAAATTTGATAATCATCAGCTGATCTGTTTCAGACACATTATTTGAATAATGAACAAACAATAAGACAGCACGGGAACAGGCTCTCCAGCCCAACAAGCCTACACTGATACACAGTTTCTACCCGTCATTGACTCTGTCTACACTTGCCGCTGCCTTGATTAAGCAGCCAGCATAATCAAGGACCCCACGTACCCCGGGCATTCTTTCTTCCACTTCCCTGCTGCCATCAGACATTTGAAAGAATCTACCTCACATTAAGGTGATCTTTCTCTACACCTTGGCTCTAACTGTAACATACCACACTATCTTGTTTCCTTCTCTATGAATGGTATGCTTTGTCTGTCTAAGCACAAGAAACAATATTTTTCACTATATACTAATACATATGATAATAATAAGTCAGATCACATCAAATCTATTTACCACCCGTTCATATATCTATCAAGATATGCCTGGAATGTTGCTAATTTGCCTGCTTCCACCACCTCCCCTGGCAGTGTGTTCTAGGCACCCATCACCCTCTGTGTGAAAAACTTCCTGTAAACTTACCACCTCACCCGTGCCTTCTAATAATATTCCCTTCTACCTTAGAAAAAGCCTCTGACCATTCACCCTATCTGTACCTCTCATAATTTCATAGACTTCCAAAGGGTCGCCTCTCTCAGCCTCTGTTGTTCCAGTGAGGACAAATCAAGTTTATCCAACCTCTCCTCATGCCTAAAACCCTCCAGACCAGGAGACATCCTGGTGAACCTTCTTAGTACCCTCCTCAAAGCATCCACATCCTTCTGGTAGTATGCTGACCAGAACTGGACACATTATTTCAAATGTGGCCTAACTAAAGTTCTATACAGATACAAGTATGTATTCAAGGGCAAGCATTGTCCAGGGCAGCAAGGAGAACTCCTATGGGCTTCGAGCCGAGAGGTCTTTTAAACCGTTTAAAAAGCCCCATAGCTCGAAGCCCATGGAATTCTCCCTCTTGCTCTGAGAGGGCAGAACGAATCTCAGTTGAACCTCTTATCCAAAAGATGGCACTTCTGGCAGTGCCCAGTGCTGAGGGGACAGCCTAGATTGTGTGCTCATCTCTCTAAGGCTTGAGCCCATTATCCTGACTCAAGCACGAGTGCTATCCACTGAATCAAGATGACTTATCCCAACAGAATGGAGGGAATTCTCCAAGACAGCAGCCAGAAACATTGTGCTCTTGGTTGATGAACACAGAAGGACATCAGAGCAAGCAACTCATCTGCCTTGCTCTGTAGTGTGTAGGGATTAACTTCTTAGCACTCTCTCCAAAGCATCTACGTCCTTCTGGTAGCGTGACCCACCAGAATTGTACGCATTATTCCAAATGCGGTCTAACTAAAGTCAGGCTGTACTGCAGGAACAGCCCATGACAATGTGACCCACCTGTTAAAAACACCAGGATGTCTCCTTCCAGTTCATTCATGTGAATGTCCAAAGTGATATTTACAACCTGGAAATGGGGAACAAGGAAAGATTGTGACACTCAGCAAACACCATCGTTTAGAAAGAAAGAATTTGTACTTATACAGCGCCTAGCACAATCCCAGGATGTTCTTCCGAGTCAGCTGAGTTTGCAGTGTAATTACTATCCTATTGGCAAGTTTGTTGACCGATTACTTACAGCAAGGTCTCAAAATCAACGAGTAATAGAGACAGAAGTCCAGCTAATCCAAGTTCTTGGCGCTGCCGGTTGAGGCAAAAATATTTTTTCCCTCTAATCTGAGATATAAGTACATCACTGGCAAGGGCAGCATTTGCTGTCCATCCCCAATTGCCTTTGAACTGAGTGGGTGGCTTGACCATTTCAAAGGGCATTTATGAATCAAACACATTGCTGTGGGTCTGGATGTGTTGGTCAGACCAAGTCCAGACAGCAGATTTCCTTCCATAAAGGATATCAGTGATCGAGATGGGTCTTTACATGAGCAGCACAATGGTTAGCACTGCTGCCTCACCACTCCAGGGAACTGAGTTCGATTCCTGGCTTGAGTGACTGTGCAGAGTCTGCGCGTTCTTCCTCTGTCTACATGGGTTTCCTCCGATTTCCTCCCACAATCCAAAAGACATGCTGGTTAGGTGCATTGGTACTAAATTCTCTCTCAGTGTATCGGAACAGGCGTTGGAGTGTGGCAACTAGGGGATTTTCACAGTAATTTCATGCTGTGGTGATGTAAGCTTATTTGTGACACTAATAAATAAACTTTAAACTTTTTATAACAATCAACAACAGTTCGTTGACACCGTCACTGAAACTAGCTTTATAATTCTAGATTAATTACTTAAATTTAAATTCCACCAGCTACCACAGTGGGATTTGAACTCATGTTCTCATGGCATTCTCTTGGGCCGCTGGGTTGCTTGTTTAGTGATATTATTGATATGCCACCATCTCCCCAGGACGCCATCCAGCAGTTAGGTAGCAGGCATCATTGAATAAATCACCTCAAGAGGATTCGTAGAAGCCAATTCAGAAAAAAACTGACACCAAGCTAGAGGGAGCAACATCGGAACAGACAATTAAAAGTTTGGTCAGAAGGGTTGCCTGCGAGGTGTTTTAAAGGAGAGTGCAGAGACCGAGAGATTTAGGGCTCGGGATTTCAGAATGTTGTGCTTAGACGGTTGAAGCTACAGATCTTAAAAGGCAGGATAATGGAAATGAGTGATGCATGGGTGGTCAGAGACAGGAGGATGGGAAATCTCCCAAATCATAGACTCTCGACAGTGCAGAAGAGGCCATTCAGCCCATCGTCTGCATCTACTCTCTGACAGAATCATCTTACCCAGACCTTCTTCCCCATCCGTTCCCCATAATCCTGCACATTTCCCATGGCCAATCCCTGATTCTCATATCTTTGGACATTTAAGGGGACATTTGGCATGGTCAATCCACCTAGTCCATACATCTTTGGACCGTGGAAGGAATCCAGAGCACCTGGAGGAAACCCACGCAGACACGGGGAGAACGTGTAGACTCCGCACAGACAGTGATCCAAGCTGAGAACCCGGGTACTCAGCGTTGAGACAGCAGTGCTAACCACTATGCCATCCCAATTACGTTTCAATGCGATGGGGTCATTTTCAGATGGACAGAGCTTGGGCTTAAAGTCTCAGCCAAAGGATCACACGTTAGATAGCGTAGCTTTCCTTTAGTACTGGAGCATCAATTGAAATTGGGTCCTGAAAGCAGTATTTAAAACATGAATTAAACACTAATTTAAACACACAAACACACTCCTCCACACCATAATAAAATTTTTCAGTTGTATCACAGCTTGATATGGCTTCTGCTCTGCCCAACACTGCAAGAAACTACAAAGATTCGTAAATGAAGCTCAGTCCATCACGCAAGCCAGCCTCCCATCTGTTGACTCTATCTATACTTCCCGCTGCCTCAGCAAAGCAGCCGGCATAATTAGGAAACCTACACATTCCAGACACACACACCATCCCACTTTCTTCTGTCAGAAAAGGATACAAAAGTCTGACTCAAGAAGAAATTTCTTCCCTGCTGCCATCAGACTTTTGAATGGACTTACCTCACATTAAGTTGATCTTTCTCTACACCCTAGCTAGGACTGTAACATTACATTCTGCACTCTCTCATTTCCTTCTCAATGAACAGTATGCTCTGTACAGTGCACAAGAAACAATACTTTTCACTAATACGTGTGACAATAATAAATCAAATCAAATCAAACCAAAACAGTCCAGCTTAAACTGGGATGGTCACCCACTTGTAGTGATACACTCACATCGATATATCAGAACAAGTCATTGGGAATCACCTCTTTAACAAATCCAGAGCTCTCTCTGTCCTTTGGTCCTATCAGGTTACAGAATATTTCCTTGACAGGGTAGATTCTGCCGGACACGTGACAGACAGGACATCCGCCCAGGAATTCCGACAGTTTCTCACTCTCCAGTGTGGCCGACATCACGATGACCTTTAGGGGTATTTTGCGCTCTCGTGATGATGGCACCCAGGTCGACAGAGACCGGAGTAAACCAAAGAGAATGTCCTGTGGGGAGAAAGCACATTGCATTCAGAGGTGATTTATATCACAAACCCTGCCCATTGCTGCGCACATCACAACGGCACACAAACGGAGCGGACTGCTTTGCCGCCTCTTGTAGTAAACCAGCCGAGCAGATTGGCTGCAACGGTTAGGATCCCAACAGTACAGGTGATGGGCATTCGGCCCATCTTGTCTGTACCGAGCACAATCCCACTCAGGGCCTATCCCTGAATCCCCACGCGACCTCCCTTGTGGCAGGATTCGCGGATCTCAATGGGTAAGCACATCGCAACGTGTGGATGACATGGGGTGGCACAGTGGCTAGCATTTGTTGCCTCAAAACGCCAGAGATTCAGGTTCGATTCCCAGCTTAGGTCACTGTATGCAATCTGCACATTCTCCCTGCGTCTGCGTGGGTTTTCTTCGGATGCTCCGGTTTCCTCCCACACTCCAAAGATGTGCGGGTTAGGTTGAATGGCCGTGCTAAATTGACTCTGAGTATCAGGGGGATTAGTAGGATAAATACATGGGGTTATGGGGATATTGCCTGGATGGGATTGTTGTCGATGCAGGCTCGATGGGCCGAATGGTCTTCTTCTGCACTGTAGGGATTCTATAATCCTAACAAGGTGAAGATGCAGAAGAGATTTACCAGAATCACAGTACCAGGAATGGGGAGCTTCAGTTAGATAGAGATACCGGAGGAGCTTAGATTGTTCTCCCAAAGCAGAGAAAGATAAGGGAAGATTAAATAGAGACTTTCAGAATTCTGAGGTGTTGTAATAGAGTAAATCAGTTGATGGTAGAGACAGGGACCCGAAACACATTTAAAAAGTACCTGGAGCTGAAAGCTGCAAAACTATGGGCTGGGTGCAGGAAAGTGGGGTGTCCCTGGGTTGGCATAGACAAGATGGGCCAAATGGCCTCTTTCCATGCTGTAACTTTTCTATGGGGTGAGGTTGTGTTGTGATAGGGGAAAACATCAGCGTTTAAAAGCCAAGCCTCTCCTCTCTAATCAAAGCAGCGGAATTTGTGGAGAGCAAAGTGTCACGTAACTGTACTGAGACTTCTCTCGTGGGCTTCATCCAGAATGACGATGCTGTAGCGACTGAGCCCCGGGTCCTGAAGGATCTCTCGCAGCAGACAGCCGTCAGTCATGTACTTTATCACAGTCTCCTGGGGAGAGAACAAAAAATCAGCCACCGCACAGGACTGGCAGCACAGAAACAGGCCTGGCAGCGTGGCAGCTCTGTGTACGCTCCACACAAGCTACCGTCCAGCGAGAGACAGTGACACAACAGTAGCCTGGAGAGTCTGGGCAAACGGGTTCAAATCCCACCACGGCAACTGATGGAATTTTAATCCAATTAATTAAGCTCTGGAATATAAAGCCAGAAATAGTGATCATAACATCATAATAATCAATCCATCTGGTTCACTAATGTCTTCACCAGGCCTGACCTACACGTGAGGCAGGTCCAGCCTTTGTGTGGAACCTACACGTTCTCCCTGTGTCTGCGTGGGTTCCCTCCAGGTGCTCCAGTTTCCTGCCACAATCCAAAGATGAGCTGGTTGGGTGGTTTGGCCATGCTGAATTCCTTCTTACTATCAGAGGGATCAGCAGCGTAGATACATGGGGTTAGGGGGATAGGACTCAGTGAAGGCTCAATGGCCTCCTTCTGCACGGTAAGGATTCTATCCCTCCAGCCACGTGTCTGTCTTCTTAACTGACCTCTGAAGTGGTGGGATAAGCAGACAATCCAAATGATAATTGGATATGGGCAACAAATGCTGAGTTTGCCAGTGATGCTCACATTCCTGAAAGAATAAAGGAAATTCGATTCATTTTTTCCGCATTTGGTGGCACAGCAGTTAGCACTGCTGCTTCGCAGCCCCAGGGTCCTGGATTCAAATTCCAGCTTGGGTCACTGTCTGTGTAGAATCTGCACATTCCCCCCATGTCTGCATGGGTTTTCTCTGGGTGCTCTGGTTTCCTCCTACAATCCGAAATGTGCTGGTTAGATGCATTGACCATTGTGTCCAAACAGTTACCAGAGTATGACATAAGAAATAGGAGCAGGAGTAGGCCATCTAGCCCCTTGAGCCTGCCCTGCCATTCAATAAGATCATGGCTGATCTGAAGTGGGTCAGTTCCACTTCCCTGTTTTCTCCCCATAACCCTTAATTCCCCTGTCTATCAGAAAGCTAGGGGATTTTCACAGTAACTTCATTGTAGTGTTAATGTACTACTTTAAAAATCTATTGATCCTTGATCTCTGGCGTGGGCAGCCAACCTGTTGAGTCGCTGTCCGTTCACACAGGAAAATTAAACTCAATTGCGCCTCTCTCACCTCAGAGGTGCAGTCGTCAAAGCGAACCTGATAACCCACTCTCTTTCCCAGAGAGGTTTTCATCTCTTCCGCTGCTCTGAGAGCCACAGAAATGGCAGCGACTCGTCGAGGCTGTGTGATCCCAATCATTCCGTGCCTTCCGAGTCCTGGATTGGGAGGCATGGGGAGAAGAAGGAAGAAAAAATGTTCACCAGTAATATTCAGCTGCCTGCTCGTCAAAAAGAAAAGAAAAACTTCCTAAATATCCCTTTTTCCCCCATGCTGGATCTGCTACAGCTCCTGGCCCAACCTCATTTAGCCTACTTGTGTCACAGCTATCCAACTGCAAAGGGCATCACACCCGAAACCAAGGGTATTAGCCATGGCTTGGTGGGTAGCATGAGTCTGGAAGTTTTGGGTTCAAGTCCCCTTCCCGGGATTCGAGCACAAGATTTCCCAGTGCCATACTGAAGAGATGCTGCACTGTAAGTGATGCTGCCTTTCATATAATTAAACCATCTTCCCTCTCAGGTGGATAAGAAAAGATCCCATGACTACTAGTGCGAAGTAAACATGGGTGCTATGTCCAATGTCCTAGCTAATATCCTTCAATCAACATCACAAAAACAATCAGGTAATCTGGTTATCACATTGCCATGTGTGAGATCTTACTGTGTGTGTTCCTGCATTACCAACAGCTACTGCACTTTGAAATGACTTCACTGGTTGTAAAGTGACTTTGGATATTCTGAGGCTGGGGAAGGTATTTATTTTACAGGATTGTCCAGTAATTGAGTCCACTCTCCCGTATTCCTACATGGACACATGTTTCTTCATAACTCGCGTCTTTACATTCTACATTACCACTGTAAGACGCAGTGCCCACTTTCTGCCTGTTTGTGCCACATTGCAGCTCTGCTACCGTCCCTGCCTACACACACAATTCTCAACTCCTGCCTCCTCCCCATATCCCTTAATCTTCTCCACAGGAGTTGGGGAAAGGCTCTATTGGAGTTTAAATCCTTTCTTACCAGCCTGGTACAGATACTGTGGTAACTGGGTGGTCTTCCCACTGCCTGTTTCACCCGTTACTATGAGGAAGGGATGGTCCCTGACCGCCTGGACCAGCTGCTCCCTGTATTGGTGAATGGGCAGCAACCTGGACCCAAACCCTCCTGATGTGGTATCTTTCAGGCACGGACCCTCTCCTTCCCCCCTCTTCCTGGGCATTCTGCCACACTGCCCTTCAGCAAACACAGAATGTTGGCTCCCAGCTCTTTCTCTTCGCTTTCACCCTCTTCCCTCACTCACTATTTCTTTTTCTCTTTCTCTCTTGCTTTTTTCCCTCCTTCCCTCTCTCTTGGCTTTGCTCCTCCTCTCCCCCTTGCTTTCTTTTCCCTTTTCTTTCTCCTTCTATTTCTCTTTCTCTATTCCTCTCTCTCTGTCCCTTCCTCCTTCTCTTTGCTCCTCTCTTTCTTTCCCTCCTCTCTCTCCTCCCTGAGGCAGGAAACACCAAGACGTCGCACTCTGATGACATCATGGGGCCAATGAGAAACAAAGAGTGTAAGAGGGAAAGAGGAGCCTATTGCAGCTGCCGCCTCCCTCCCGCGCCCTCTACTGCCACACTCCAGAACATCAGCCTCTGCTGCCTCAATCCCGCGCCCTCTGCGGCCACACTCCAGAACAGCAGCCTCCGCTGCCTCCCTCCCGCGCCCTCTGCTGCCACACTCCGGAACAGCAGCCTCTGCTGTCTCCCTCCCGCGCCCTCTGCTGCCACACTCCAGAACAGCAGCCTCTGCTGCCTCCCTCCCGCGCCCTCTGCTGCCACACTCCAGAACAGCAGCCTCTGCTGTCTCCCTCCCGCGCCCTCTGCTGCCACACTCCAGAACAGCAGCCTCTGCTGCCTCCCTCTCGCGCCCTCTGCTGCCACACTCCAGAACAGCAGCCTCTGCTGCCTCCCTCCCGCGCCCTCTGCTGCCACACTCCAGAACTCAGTAAGAATTTAGCAACACCAATTTTAAATCCAACCGATTTATTTGATAGTAAATTTGCGAGCTTTCGACACTCTGTGTCTTCGTCAGGCAAATGCAGTGTTCTGGTTTGCAATCGCACACATATCAACACAGACAGTTATAGATTGCTGATTAGAATGCGAATCCTTACATCTAACCTGCTATTCAAGTGTTAAAGTGGCTAACAATGTGTGTGAAGGGGATCCTGAGCATTGTTATAGAATTGTGTATTTTCTCCAGACAGCACAGTACGTGAGGTTTTTTGCTAACCCAGGCAAGTTACGGGGGTTACAGATAGTGTGTCATGAAGCCAAGATCCCTATTAAGACCGTCGTCATGTGTGCGGAACTTGGCTATCAGTCTCTGCTCAGCGACTCTGCGCTGTTGTGTGTCACGAAGGCCCCCTTGAAGAACATTTACCCGCAGCTCGGAGGCCGAATGCCCATGACTGCTGAAGCGTTCGCTCACTGGAAGGGAACTGTTTTGCCTGGTGATTGTTGAGCGATGCTCATTCATCCGCTGTCGTAGTGTCTGCATGGTCTCCCCAATGTACCATGCTTTGGGACATCCTTTCTTGCAACGTATTAGATAGACAATGTTGGCCGAGTTGCAAGAGTATGTACCGTGCACCTGGTGAATGGTATCCTCACATTTGATGATGTCGTCCATGTTTATGATCTGGCATGTCTTGCAGAGGTTGCTGTGGCAGGGTTGTGTGGTATCGTGGTCACTGTTCTCCTGAAGGTTGGGTAGTTTGCTGCGAACAATGATCTGTTTGAGGTTGTGCGGTTGTCTGAAAGCAAGAAGGGGGGGGGTGGGGATGGCCCTAGTGAGATGTTCATCGTCATCAATGATATGTTGAAGACTCCGGAGAAGATGTCGTAGCTTCTCCACTCCGGGGAAGTACTGGACAACAAAGGGTACTCTGTCCACCGTGTCCCGTGTTCGTCTTCTGAGGAGGTCAGTGCGGTTTTTCGCTGTGGCACATCGGAACTGTCTATCGATCAGTCGAGCGCCATATCCTATTCTCACGAGAGCATCTTTCAGCGTCTGGAGGTGTCTGTCACGATCCTCCTCATCGGAGCAAATTCTGTGTATACAGAGGGCTTGTCCATAGGGAATGGCTTCTTTAACGTGTCTAGGGTGGAAGCTGGAGAAGTGGAGCATTGTGAGGTTGTCTGTCGGTTTTCGGTACAGTGAGGTGCTGAGGTGACCGTCCTTGATGGAGATGCGTGGGTCCAAGAATGCAACTGATTCTGGAGAATAGTCCATGGTGAGTCTGATGGTGGGATGGAATTTGTTGATAGCATCATACAGTTGTTTCAATGATTGTTCACCATGAGTCCAAAGGAAAAAGATGTCATCAATGTATCTAGTATATAACCTTGGTTGAAGATCTCGTGTGGTGAAGAAGTCTTGTTCGAACCTGTGCATGAAGATGTTGGCATACTGAGGTGCGAATTTGTCCCCATGGCTGTTCCGTGTGTCTGGATGAAAAGCTGTGGAAGAACTCACGCAGCCTCATTCACCTGATGAATTCCTCTGTGTCCGCTGCAAGACTGATGGGGTCCACAAACCCCAAGAGGCCAATAGCGGACTCAATGAGACAGCTAATGAACCAGAACAGCCGACAGAGGGATCCGCAGTGCAGCAACCGAAGAGGAATGAATCCAATTGGACTCCTCCAGAAGGCCGCTGCCCCCGACTGGACATGTATGCCCAAGCCATCAGGAGGTGCGTGAACACCAGATTCATCAACCGCATTTACAAGACAGTCCCGAACATCACCCAAGCACAAAGCAAGGCCATCCGTGCTCTCAAGACCAACCGCAACATTGTCATCAAACCAGCAGACAAAGGAGGTGTCACCGTCATACTGAACAGAACGGACTACTGTGAAGAAGTGTTCTGACAACTAAACAATGTGAAACACTACAGACAGTTACCAGCAGATCCGACCAAAGAACACACTCGTCAACTCAACACTCTGATCAAAACTTTTGATCCGGATATTCAGAACACCCTCTGGGCTCTCATTCCACGTACTCCCCACATTGGAGATCTCTACTTCCTCCCAAAGATACACAAGGCAAACATACCCAGCCGTCCCATCGTATCGGGCAATGCGACCCTGTGTGAGAACCTCTCTGGCTATATCGAGGGCATCCTGAAATGCGTTGTACAAAGAATCCCCAGTTTTTGTCTTGACACTACGGACTTCCTACAGAAACTCAGCACACATGGAGCAGTTGAACCAGGGACACTCCTTGTCACAATGGATGTCTCGGCGCTCTACACCAACATCCCCCACGACGATGGCATTGCTGCAACTGCCTCAGTACTCAATGCCAACAACTGCCAGTTTCCAGATGCAATTTTACAACTCATCCACTTCATCTTGGACCACAATGTCTTCACCTTCAACAATCAGCTTTTCATCCAGACACACGGAACAGCCATGGGGACCAAATTCGCACCTCTGTATGCCAACATCTTCATGCACAGGTTCAAACAAGACTTCTTCACCACACGAGATCTCCAACCAAGGTTATATACTAGATACATTGATGACATCTGTTTCCTTTGGACTCATGGTGAACAATCATTGAAACAACTGTATGATGATATCAACAAGTTCCATCCCACCATCAGACTCACCATGGACTATTCTCCAGAATCAGTTGCATTCTTGGACACACGCATCTCCATCAAGGACAGGCACCTCAGCACCTCACTGTACTGCAAACCAACAGACAACCTCACAATGCTCCACTTCTCCAACTTCCACTCTGGACACATTAAAGAAGCCATTCCTATGGACAAGCCCTCCGTATACACAGAATTTGCTCAGATGAGGAGGATCGTGACAGACACCTCCAGGCGCTGAAGGATGCCCTCGTGAGAACAGGATATGGCGCTCGACTCATCGATCGACAGTTCCGACGTGCCACAACGATAAACCGCACTGACCTCCTCAGAAGATGAACACGGGACACAGTGGACAGAGTACCCTTTGTTGTCCAGTACTTCCCTGGAGCGGAGAAGCTACAACATCTTCTCCGGAGTCTTCAACATATCATTGATGACGATGAACATCTCGCTAGGGCCATCCCCACCCCCCCCCTTCTTGCTTTCAGACAACTGCACAACCTCAAACAGATCATTGTTCGCAGCAAACTACCCAACCTTCAGGAGAACAGTGACCACAATACCACACAACCCTGCCACAGCAACCTCTGCAAGACATGCCAGATCACAGACATGGACGACATCATCAAATGTGAGGATACCATTCACCAGGTACACGGTACATACTCTTGCAACTCGGCCAACGTTGTCTATCTAATACGTTGCAAGAAAGGATGTCCCGAAGCATGGTACATTGGGGAGACCATGCAGACACTACAACAGCGGATGAATGAGCATCACTCAACAATCACCAGGCAAAACAGTTCCCTTCCTGTGGGCGAACGCTTCAGCAGTCATGGGCATTCGGCCTCCGACCTGCGGGTAAATGTTCTTCAAGGGGGCTTTTGTGATACACAACAGCGCAGAGTCGCTGAACAGAGACTGATAGCCAAGCTCCGCACACATGAGGACGGTCTTAACAGGGATCTCGGCTTCATGACACACTATCTGTAACCCCCGTAACTTGCCTGGGTTAGCAAAAAACCTCACTTACTGTGCTGCCTGGAGAAAATACACAATTCTCTAACCAATACTCAGGATTCCCTTCACACACATTGTTAGCCACTTTAACACTTGAATAGCAGGTTAGATGTAAGGATTCGCATTCTAATCAGCAATCTGTGACTGTGCTGATGTGTGCTATTGCAGACCAGAACACTGCATTTGCCTGACGAAGACACAGAGTGTTGAAAGCTTGCAAATTTACTATCAAATAAATCAGTTGGATTTAAAATTGGTGTTGCTAAATTCTTACTGAGTTCTTACTACCCCAGTCCAACGCCGGCATCTCTACGTCAACACTCCAGAACAGCAGCCTCTGCCGCCTCCCTCCCGCGCCCTCTGCTGCCACACTCCAGAACAGCAGCCTCTGCTGCCTGACTCCAGAACACAGGTTAAAATCCAACCAGTTTATTTGATAGTAAACCCACAAGCTTTCGGATACGCTGTTCCCTCATCAGGTGTGGCCTTTCCCCATTGTGCCTTTGCGGCGGCTGCGCCAAGCTTCAGCGCATCCCTCAGCACATAGTCCTGGACCTTGGAATGTGCCAGTCTGCAACACTCAGTCGAGGACGGTTCTTTCAACTGGAAGATCAGCAAGTTTCAGGTGGACCAAAGTGCGTCCTTCACCGAGTTGATGACCTTCCAGCGGCAGTTGATATTTGTCTCAGTGTGCATCCCCGGAAACAGCCCGTAGAGCAGAGTCCTGCGTCGCTGAGCTGCTCGGGATGAACCTCGACAAATACCACTGCATCTCACTCTAGACCTTCTTTGCAAAGGCACATTCCACAAGGAGGTGTGCGACCGTCTCATCAGCCCTGCAGCCGCTTCAAGGGCAGCTTGTGGTAATGTTGAGACTTCAAGCGTGCTTAAAAGACCTGATGGGGAGTGCCCTTCTCACCACCAGCCAAGCCAGATGAAGACTGGGGTCAATAAATTTGTGGACGCAAAGGGAACCAAGGAGGGGTTTAGGACAGTGTCGTACCACGTTACCTGGAACTGCACTTGGATAAACTGGCCTACAGTCCAGTCCGTGTTGGTTGCATTTACACATCTGAGTTCAAGCCCCATTTACACTCCCCAGCAATGATGTTGGCACTGGACTGGGGCGACCAGATAAAGACACCGTGGGCACCTGGTATTGTGAGACTTCCTACTGTGCCCAATCCTAAACCAGGCTGACACTCCCAGTGCAGTGCTGAGGGAGTGCTGCACTGTTGGAAGTGCAATCTTTTGGAAGAGACTTTAAACCAAAGCTCCATTTGCCCCCTCAGGTAGACTGAAAGAATCCCATGGCTCTATTTGGAAAAGAGCAGAGGAGTGATCCTTGGCATCTTCGTCAACATTTATCCCTCAGTTCCGGCGATAGTGGTTAGCATTGCGGCCTCATGGCACCAGGATCCAAGTTCGATATCTTGTTTGGGTCACTGTGTGTGCAGAGTCTGCACACTCTTCTCGTGTCTGCATGGGTTTCCTCCAGGTGCTCCAGTTTCCTTCCAGAGTCCAAAAAAACGTGCGGGTTGAGTGGACTGACCATGTTAAATTTGTGCCGGGGAATTAGCAGGGTAAATACATGAGGGTTACGGAGATAGGGCCTGAGTGGGATCGTTGTTAGTGCGGGCTCAATGGGCAGAATGGCCTCCTTTTGAACTATAGAGGTTCTATGATTCTACAAACATAAAAATCAGGTAACCTGGGCATTATCACATTGATGTTTGTTATATCTTCCTGTGTGTAAATTGGCTCCTGTGTTTTCTACACTACTGCATTGACTATACTTTGAGAGTGCATGAATTTGAAGTGGGAAATCTCAAAAAGGTATTCTCAAAAACATAATTATAGTTTTTCTTTTTTTAATGAGGGAGCAGAGACTTGCTTCACAAGTCACTGAAGCAGACAGGACAAGTGGAGAAAACTGTTTAAAAAAGCACATAAGACTCTTTGCTTCGTCGACAAGGCATTGGATACAAAGAAAATTATTATTAAACGAACCAGGATATTGAGTTCAATTCTGAACACCACATTTAAGGAAGGATATTAAGGCCTTGGGGAGTGTTTCATATAAACAGACAGAAGTCTCCTCCAGTGTGTCCTCAGTGAGAGGTCTTTATTCTTAAGATGTTCTCCTCGTCCTCATGGTATAGTCACATGACTGCAGAAAGTCTGAAGTGTCAATCAGGGAGGCTACATTTCAAAAGACAAATGTCCCCTTTTCATATCGAACGAAAGGTACAAATACCCATTTCTGCTAGTGAACAAAACATACATTTCCATGTGGGATCCTGAGTGACTGTGAGTTCCCCGAGTTCCCCACAGTTCTCATGCATGGACAATGTTTATTCTGCTCGTGCCTCTGCACATTACGTACCTAGCACCCTCTCCCGGTCACCTCTTGGTGGAGCCAGCGAGCCGTTGAAATCTCCATTTACATCAGTGGGACTGGAAGATCCAGCATGAAGTGCTGGAAAATTCCAGCCGCAGGCTTTAAACTATGCAGGTCTCTGACTGGGACACGTGCAAGTTGATTTTAGTTGTTGTTCTGGGCACTGTTCCTTGTCCAGAGAGTGTCGCTCTTGTGGTTGTTGCCATGGTGACTGTTGTTGTTCCATTGTAGGGACTCGTGGTGCTGTTGGATGGACAGTAGTTGTGTACACGGTGTGGCTCGTAAGATCCCATCTCCCTGAGCAGCCGACTGTGGGGAGGGAGCAGTGAGTCAGTTGTACGTTTATGTCTGCAGTTGTTCCTGTGTATTTTGGTTGAGTTTTTTACAACTGTTGCTTTGAGTTGCCAAATGTGGATCATGCCTTTCTCCTTTGTGCCGTTGTTGAAATATATTCGCTCTGATCTTTTACAGCTTGGTTAAACAAAGATTTCCATTTTTCATACAGAAAACCAGTATATCAATCAGATCAGTTAAATTTCAAAACTCAGACAGAGGAGATGTATCAGAATGGCCCCAGTGATGAGCGAATTCAGTGAGTGTAGAAGGTCTACAGAAGCTGCAATAGTTTTTCTTTCAAGCAGAGAATGTTAGGGGGAGATTTAATGAAGTTGTACAAAATTATGAAGGGCTAGGGACGTAAGGAGAATCTCTTTCCATTGTGGGTGGCACGGAGGCGCAGTGGTTAGCACTGCTGCTTCATAGTGACAGGGACCTGGGTTCGAGTCCTGGCTTGGGTCACTGTCTGTGTGGAGTCTGCATATTCTCCCCATGCCTACGTGGGTTTCCTCTGGGTGCTCTGGTTAGGTGCATTGGCCATGATAAATTCTCCCTCGGTGTACCCAAACATGTACCGGAGTGTGGCATGTAAGGGATTTTCACAGTAATTTCATTGCAGTGTTAATGTAAGCTTATGTGTGACACTAATAAACAAAAGGAATTAGATAAATACTTAAAAGGAAAAAAAAAATCCTTGGGCTGGAGAGAGAGAAGAAGGCTGGCAGGACTAATCAAATAGCCAGCAGAGGCACGATGGGCTGAAAGGCTACCTTCTGTAATGGAAAATGAAATATTTTAGTGTCTATGACCCAAGTTGATAGTGAGTCCAATACGAAGTCTCACAACACTTCTTGGAGTGTTTGCGTGGGTTCGTATTAATTAGAGTTATTAATTAGAGTAAAAATCAACTATAATCACCAGCTTTGTAAGTAACGCAAACACACTCACTCACATCCACTTACACTCGCACTCACTCACACTCTCTGACATTCACTCACATACACTCCCCGTGCTTGCGTGGGTTTTCTCCGGGCGCTCCGGTTTCTTCCCACATCCCAAAGATGTGCTCTTAGGCTAATTGGCAAAACAAATTCTCCCTAAATTGTCTCAAATTCGGTTTTTAATCCATAGATCTATAAACATAGGGATCGCGGGTAGAGGTGGGAACATCGGGGTGGCGGCGCGGGCTCGTTGGGCCGAAGGGCCTGTTTCCCGTGCTGTTTTGTTCTTTGTTCTTTGTAACACCAGGTTAAAGTCCAACAGGTTTATTTGGTAGCAAAAGCCACAAGGTTTTGGGCCTCTGACCCTTTGTCAGGTAAATAGAGAGTTCTGCTCAGGGAGTCACACAGTGAGATAATGCAAATCTCGAGATGTCCAGCAGAGGTCGCCAATTGTCCATGTTACAGGGAAAGGTCTAAACCAAGTGCTGAGGTTTCACCAAGAGGCCAATTTAGGTGAACTAATTCTGACCGTTACTTCACTGCACTGACCGCTTCAGGGAATGATGCTTTCCTTCAAAATCATTTCTGAAAAACAAGACTTTCTCTCATACTCTGAGAGCACCAAAGCGAAGGGGCAGGAATTTATAACTGGTTGTTTGGAGGTGAGATTAGGAATCATAGAAATAGAATCCTGCAGTGCAGAAGGAGGCCATTCAGCCCATCGAGTCTGCACCAACCACAATCGTACCCAGGCCCTATCCCCGTTACCCCATGTATTTATCCTAGCTGGTTCCCCTGACAGTAAGGGGCAATTTAACATGGCCAATCTACCTAACCTGCACATCTTTGGACTGTGGGAGGAAACTGGAGAACCCAGAGGAAACCATGCACTCGTGGGGAGAATGACACACACATAGTAACCCAAGGCTGGAATTGAACCCAGGTCCCTGGCAGATAGAGAAGCTCTGATGGGTGCACTGCCCAGGGGGAGAGAGGCTCTTGCCCAGGCAGTAAGTGTGGCATGGGCAGTACTGGGGTCAATGCCAGTGGGTGGGATTGTTGCATTGGGTGGATGGGTGCAGGTATGATGTGGGGTTTACGATTTGATTTGATTTGATTGATTATTGCCACATAGAGTCATAGAGATTTACAGTATGGAAACAGGCCCTTTGGCCCACCTTGTCTATAGTGCCCTTTGGTTTAAACCCCTAAACTAATCCCAATTGCTTGCATGTTGCCCATATCTCTCTATACATATGTAACTGTCTAAATGTTTTTCAAAAGACAAAATTGTACCCGTCTCTAATACTACCTCTGACAGCTTGTTCCAGACACTCAGCACCCTGTTTGTGAAAAAATTGCCTCTCTGAACACTTTTGTATCTCTCCCTTCACTTAACATAAAATGAAAAGTATTGTTTCTTGTGCACTATACAGTCAAAACATACTATTCATTGAGAAAGAAAGGAGAGAGTGCAGAATGCAGTGTTACAGTCATAGCTAGGGTGTAAAAAAAGATCAACTTAATGCAAAGTAAGTCCATTCAAAAGTCTGACAGCAGCAAGAAAGAAGCTAATGCTTCTTGGTACGTGACCTCAGACTTTTGTATCTTTTTCCCGATGGAAGAAGGTGGAAGAGAGAATGTCCGGGGTGCATGGAGTCCTTAATTCTGCTGGCTGCTTTGTCAAGGCAGTGGAGAATGTAGACAGAGTCAATGGATGGGAGGCTGGTTTGCGTGATGGATTGGGCTACATTCATGACCTTTTGTAGTTCCTTGTGACCTTGGGCAGAGCAGGAGCCCATACCAAGCTGTGATACAACCAGAAAGAATGCTTTCTATGGTTAATCAGTAAAAGTTGGTAAGAGTCATAGTGGACATACCAAATTTCCTTAGTCTTCTCAGGAAGTAGAAGTGGAGAGCTGTCTTAACTATAGTGTCAGTATCCATTGTGGGGGAATCTATGGGAATGATATTTTATTGAGAATTTTGTGTTTTGGAGGGTCTTTAAAAAGCTACATTGCTGGTGGGATGGACTTGATCAGTGGTCACCCACCAAGGAGACAAAGAACAAAGAACAATACAGCATGGGAAACAGGCCCTTCAGCCCAACGAGCCCCCGCCGCCGTTTTAACATTATGAGTGCCTTCCTCTACCTATGACCTTTGTCTACACCTGTTGGGAAGATTGAGGGAAGTCTAATTTAGGGACAATTTGTTACACCAATCAGCCTAAAAGCACGTTTTTGGGACGTGGGAGGAAACTGGAGCTCCCGGAGAAAACCCACGCAATCATGGGGAGAATGTGCAAACTCCCGCAGACACCGGCCCATATCCACGTGTCTGCACAGCACAGCGATGGTCGCTGAGCTGTCGTTTTGCCCATCAAATGGTCCAGTTTAAGTGTACACTAACAATGTGAAGCACTGGGCAACTCTCGAAGCAACATCCAAGAGCAGCCCGGGTATGACCCACCGCGTGTATGTCCCTTGTTGGTCAAAAAGACAGACCCAATTACCTGCGGAGGGACTTACTCTTGGATTTTCTTCCTAACGAGACAGTGGAGAAAGCCCCCTTTAGCGCTGCCTGACCTGCCCGTTGTCACACTCTGCATTAAATCTGAAAACTTCCAGCTGCTTTTCAGGCAACCTGTGGTCATGGGAAGCAAATGCAACTGTTACTTTCTTTGACAATGCTGCTGATCCCGATCCCTATGGAAATCGGTCCATGGCAACAAGGGGGTGGATTTCTCCAGAGACGGATTCCCCACTCATCCCACACACCTGGTTGTCAGGGAAACCCTGGGAAAATCCGGGATTGTCTTTAATTGCCTTCGTCTCACCGAGGGAATCTCCATCAGCCCGAGCTCCATAATTATCACAGGCACAAAATTAATTAGAGTAAAAATCAACTATAATCGCCAGCTTTGTAAGTAACGCAAACACACTCACTCACATTCACTCACACTCACACACACTCACGCTCACTCACTTACTCACACACAAGTCCAATGCACTCACATACACACACTCACTCACATCCACACATTCACAGTCATACACAGGCACACAGGCATATTCACACGCACACTCACACACTCACTACACACTCTCCATTGAAAAATGCAACACTATTTGCAACAAAAACAAAAATTGCTGGAAAACCTCAGCAGGTCTGGCAGCATCTGTGGAGAGAGAAAGGCAGTGATGGATGGGGTACTAATCAAATAGGCCTACTTTGTCCTGGATGGTGTTATATTTCTTGAGTGTTGTTGGAGCTGCACCAATGCAGGCAAGTGGAGCGAATTCCATCACACTCCTGACTTGTGTTTAGTAGATAGTAGATAAACTTTGGGGAGTCAGGAGATGACTCTACTTCCTCAGAAGACTAAGGAAACTTGGCATGTCAGCTATGCCTCTCACCAACTTTTACAGATGTAACATGGAAAGCATTCTTTCTGGTTGTATCACAGCTTGGTATGGGCTCCTATTCTATCCAAGACCACAAGAAAGTACAAAAGGTCATGAATGTAGCCCAATCCATTCTGAAATCAGCCTCCCATCCACTGACTCTGTCTACACTTCCCACTGCCTTGGAAAAGCAACCAGCATAATTAAAGACCACACGCACCCCAAGAGACATTCTCTCTTCCACCTTCTTCCACTGGGGAAAAGATATGAAAGTCTGAGGTCACATAGCAGCTGACTGAAGAACAGCTTGTTCCCTGCTGCTGTCAGACTTTTGAATGGACTTACCTCACATTAAGTTGATCTTTCTCCACACCCTAGCTATGACTGTAACACTATTTTCTGCACTCCTTTTCTTCTCTATGAACAGTATGCTTTGTATAGCGCACAAGAAACAATATTTTTCACTGTATGTTAGTACGTGTGATAATAATAAATTAAAATCAGACGTAAAGAACATAATTTTGTTGCACTTTGTGTGACGGCCATTTTGGAATCTGTGTAATTTTTTTTGCAGATATTTTAACAAGGAAGTATAATTTTTGGACAAGCTGTTAGTCGGGGCTTGCTTGCTGCAAGACGGATTATAATCTGGACACAAAGCAAATAGCCGCAATCCAGGGGATTTTCACAGTAACTTCATTGCAGTGTGAATGTAAGCCTGCTTGTGACTAGTAAATAAACCTGAGCAATGTGAACCCAGGCCAGGTTGAGCTGTGGATCCAGGCCGGTTTTTGCTGCTGTCTCTGTTTTTGAGTCCATTACTTGATTAAGTTGCACAAGCGAAGGGAGCCCAATCGACCAATGTGCTTTCAATCTTCACCCAACAGCTGGGCGGTGAGAAGTGGGTATCTGCGCCTCCCAGCTGCTTCACCCTGACAAGGTGGTCAGCTTTACCCTCAGGCTGGTTGAATCCTTTCTGTAACTGTGTACCAATCTGAGCAACAACAGCACACAGTAATTTTTTGAGCCATGCATATAGTTTAGGTTTTGAAGTGGAAAAATTGTATAGAACTGCTTTATTATGCACTGTTTGCTATTTGCAGACATGAATATTTGCGACGATTTAATTGAGATTTTTATGGATCTGTTCTAATTGAAATGAAATAATTGTAATCTGTACACAACTGTAAAATGTTTTATTCTGACCTGTTTGCAGTTTATTGCCATGTATACTCGCAATGTTCTAATTGATATTTTTATGAATAAAGTATATTTTTGAAAAAAAATCCTTTCTGTAATCTGGCCACTGCCTGTTTTTAACCTGGGAAGTGATCTTTGCTGCTGCAGGGATGTGGCAGCTTGGATCGAGTTAGACTCTGTGTGTCTCTCTCTCTCTCTCTGTCATCTGGTTGAGGGTTCGAATCCCAGTAAGCTGCATCTTCACTGACAGCACTGCAGAGTCTTCTGAGACCAGATGATGTCCCCAACTGCCCTCGTGGCTGGATCTAACAGACCAAAGAGGAGCAGAGGCATTCTTCCCCTTGTGTCCCACACAAGCATTCCTGTCTCAAGCTCCAGCAGCACAGCGGTTGGCACTGCCGCCTCACAGCGTCCCGGGTTCGATTCCCAGCTTGGGTCACTGACTGTGTGGAGTTTGCACGTTCTCCCCATGTCTGCATGGGTTTCCTCCCACAGACTGAAAGATGTGCTGGATAGGTGCATTGGCTAAATTCTGAGAATTTAGGTGCCAGAGTGTGGTGACTAGGGGATTTTCACAGCAACTTCATTGCAGTGTTAATGTAAACCTGCTTGTGACAACTAATAAAGTTTAAACGTTGTTATATTAAGGTGGCATGGTGGCACAGTGCTTGGCACAGTGCTTAGCACTGCTGCCTCGCAGCGCTACGGACCCAGTTCGATTCCCACCTCAGGAATTTGCACATTCTCCCCATGCTGGTTTCTTTCAGGTGCTCCGGTTTCCTCCTGCACTCTAAAGATGTGTGGGTTCGGCGGATTCACCATGTTAAATGTGCCTCTTATGAGATAGGATGGGGGGGTGTGTAAGATGCTCTTTCAGAGTGCAGACTCGATGGGCTGAATGGCCAACTACTGCATTGTAGGGATTCGATGGAGATTTTCCTGTGTTGGATTATAGAATCCCCACAGTACAGAAGGAGGCTATTCGCCCCATCAAGGCTGTACTGACAACAATCAACCTCGACTCTTTCCCCGTTCTGACTCTACTCTGCTAGTCCCCCAATACGAAGAGTCATTGTGATATTGTTGTTTGTGGGATCTTGCTGCAGTGTCAGGAGCGGGATTTGAACCTTCTGACACAGAGGTGGACCCCAGAGTGTCGTACATTGCAAGGTAACTCAGTGTGGCTTCAACAAGAGATGGTTTATTAACTAATCTAATACAATATACAAGATAGGGGTCTTACAGAACTGCGATACACATCCACCCATCCAACTGAGGGTCTTCCCTATCTCAGGACACGAGCCCCTCACTCCCAGATTGGCTTCCCTCTCCCTGGGGTCCGGCCCAATCATCGTCCCCGTTTCCAGGGGCCATGTTACCACATCAGAGCTTCACATGTTCCCCTCCTTCTCTCTCGCTGGGTTAATCGTTTTAAACCAGTCACTTGTTGACGTAGTAATATTCCCAGTGCTTGCAGGTACCTCACGGTGCAGGTGAGACATGCTGGGAACTCAGGGGAAATGGGGGGGGGGGCAGGGGGCAGGAAAGATGCTAATATGGGCACCAACTGCAACTCAGAACAAAGCCAATAGGTGAAGGATGGTGCGGAAAGGGGGCCACACCAGGAGGGGGTGAGGCTGTCAGTAAAAACCTTGCAATGGTCAATGGAGGAGAGATGAGAAGAAGTGTCCGTGTGTGGGAAGGTGAGTCAGAGTCTGTGTCAATGTGGTGACAGGGGGGCTGCCCTTTGGCAATGCTCACAGTGCCACAGGAATTAACTGCACATCCAGCAAGGTGCTGAGAGGGAGCCTTCAGGCCCAAATCGCAGGGAATTCCTTCTCTCGCTCTGTCCTCCTTCAGGACATTCCCCTCCTCGTCATTGTCCAAGCATTTGGTCAGATAGCCTGACGTCTCCTTATTTGGTTTGCTGCCCAATTTTTTTTGTCCGTTTTGTTTCTCACATTTATGGGAGATCTCTGTGTTCCTCCAGATCTCGGCCCCATCTCTTCCAGGTTATAATCAATCCACCAATAGCAGCTGTCTCTGTGTCACCAAATCCCCTCTGTCTCTCCATCAGACCCTTCATCCATCTCCCGATCTCTCTCTCCATCTGTCTTTCAATCTGTCTCTCCATCTGTCTCTCTCCATCTGTCTCTCAATCTATCTCTCTCTCTCCATCTCTCACTCCATCTGTTTCTCCATCTGTCTCTCTCCATCTGTCTCTCAATCTATCTCTCTCTCTCCATCTCTCACTCCATCTGTTTCTCCATCTGTCTCTCTCCATCTGTCTCTCTCTCTCTCTCTTTATCTCTACATCTGTCTCTCCATCTGTTTCTCTGTTTCTCTATCTGTCTCCCTCCCTCTCTCTAGCTCTCTCTCTCTCTCTCTGTATTTCACTTTGTCTCTTCATTTGTCGCTCTCCCTGTTTCTCTGTTCGCCTCTCTCCTTGCGCTCTCTCTCTCTCTCTCCCTCTATCAGTTTCTCTCTCTCTCCATCTCTCTCTATCTCTCTCTTTGGGGCCAATTCTCCCAAAACAATTCTAAGTGATGAATTTGTGTGAAAACTGCAGAGTGAGATTTACTCTGAAAATCCGGAGCAGGGCCTATTCCCAGCCGAGAGGCTGACAGTGTTGAGGGTGGAAATTCGCGCGTGTGCAGTGGCGCACACTACTAATCACTGCCCTTCAGCCCTGCATCACTGGTCTTCCGATTCCCCCACCCCAGATCACTGACCCCCTGGACCTCTCCTGGCTATTCTCAGTGTCTCCCCCCCCCACCCATGGCCAGACCTGATCTGGTGCTTCCACCCCCCCAGGAGCCCCGACTGCCCCCATCCCACCCACCTGGATGGCCAGTCCCGATCACCCTCTTCCCTCTCTCTCTCAGCGATCCTCTGGCAGAATGGCAGCGGCACCCCCATCCTCATGGATCGGTCCAATAGGCAGCACCCCATTTGGCCCTGCCTCCTTAGCACTGCTCGATGCCTGGTGGGCAGTGCCATGGTGCCCCTTGGGCAAAGCCGGGGCCAGATTCTCCATTAGTGGAGATCAGTTGTAATCCCTGCTGGAGGGAACGGCTCCTGTCCGGGCAGGTCAGGGGTGCGTTTGGGTGGGGGTGGGTGGTGTGGAGGTGGTTCTGGTGACTATGATATTCTAATATTCATTTAAACATTGTAATCAGTTGTGTGCTGGAACTTGGCTGATAACTCCTAACATCTTAACCCCAGACACACGCAGAGGTTGTGGTGCCCAGCGGGGAACCTGCTCGAGCAGCGCAGTGGGCTGGGAGAATCACTCCTCACTTTGTCTCTCTATGTGTCCCTTCATCTGTCTCCCCTCTGTGACTCCCTCTCTCTGTCGCTCTCTCTCTCTGTCTGTCTCTTTGTCTCTGTATCTGCCCCACCCTCAGTCCCTCTATATCTCGCTCTGTCTCTCTGTTTCTCTCTACATTTGTCCCTGTGTCTTTCTCTTTCTCTCTCTCTCTTTGTCTATCTCTAGCTATCCCTCACTCTCACTCTCTCTCTCAATCTCTCTATCTTTCCCTCTATCTGTCTGTCTAGATGATATTCTAATACAGTGGAGATGACACGGTAGCACAGTGGTAGCACTGGTGCCTCACAGCGCCAAAGACCAGGATTCGATCCCCAGTTTGGGTCACTGTCTGTGTGGAGTTTGCACATTCTCCACGTGTCTGCATGGGTGTCCTCCCACAGTCTGAAAGACATGCTCGTTAGGGTGCATTGACCCGAACAGGTGGCTACTAGGAAATTGCACAGTAACTTCATTACAGTGTTAATGTAAGCTTTACTTGTGACTAATAAATAAAGTTAACTTAATAAACCCCTCTGTCTACTGGAGAGTGTGCTGATGTTTGAATAGTAGCAGCTCCCCATGTTGAGTCAGTTCATTCGGCAACCAAGTAATTTCTGGACTTGATCTTGTCCGCAGATTTTGCTGGAAGGTTGGTGTCCTACCTAATTTCACACTGCACTTTGATTTGGTTTATTATTGTCACATACAATGAAAAGTATTGTTTCTTGTGCGCTATATAGACAAAGCATACCATTCATAGCGAAGGAAACAAGACAGTGCAGAACGTAGTGTTATAATCATAGCTAGGATGTAGAGAAAAGTCAACTTAATGAAAGGTTGGTCCATTCAAAAATCTTTAGCAGCAGGAAGAAAGCTGTTCTTGAGTCAGTTGGTATGTGACCTCAGACTTTTGTATCTTTTTCCTGAAGGAAGAAGGTGGAAGAGGGAATGTCCTGGGTGCGTGGGGTCCTTAATTATACTGGCTGCTTTGCTGAGGCAGTGAGAAGTGTAGACAGAGTCAATGGATGAGAGGCTGATTTGTGTGATGATTGGGCTACATTCACGACCTTTCAAAGTTCCTTGCGGTCTTGGGCAGAGCAGGAGTCCATACCAAGCTGTGATACAACCAGAAAGAAAGCTTTCTATGGAGCATCTATAAAAGTTAGTGAGAGACACAGCTGACGTGCCAAATTTCCTTCAGTTGGAATTGATGCTTTAACTTGTAACCATAAATGTGGATGTGAATTTCTTTATTGCCTTTCGCTTTGTGAGGATGGGGTGGGAGGGAGATTGTTTTTAGTGTTTTTACAGGGCTTGGTTCGAGTTATCAGGAGTTGCAGTATTGTTTCGGTTTTGACAAATTCTCCTTTAGGATCCTGTCCAAGGGGTTGAATTCAGGGGTTTGAGTTGAGATGTTGATGAAGTATATAAATTCGGGAAGTAGGTTTTGGAAGCTCTTTTGTTTTGTAGTTGGACAGGATTTGGAACCAGTATTCCTTTATAATGCTGTGATGCTGTAATACACCAAAGGGCAATTTAGCACGGCCGCGGGGAGATTGAATAAACTGGGATTGTTCTCCCTGGAAAGTTGGAGGCTGAGGGGAGACCTGATAGAACTTTATAAAATTATGAGAGGTATAGATAGGGTGAACAGTTGGAAGCTTTTTCCTGGAGCAAAAATGACAATTACAAGCAGCACAAGTTTAAGATAGGGGGGGGAACGGTTCAGTGAAGATGTGTGGGGGATGTTTTTTTACACAGAGGGTGGTGGGAGCCTGGAATGCACTGCCAAGTGAGATGGTTGAGGCAGATACATTAAATCTGATCTGGATAGACACATGAACAAACAGGGAATAGAGAGATATGGGCCATTGGTCTAGAGAGGACAATGTGATTGAAGGGCTGAAGGGCCTGTTTCCATGCTGTATTGTTCTTTGTAATCCATCCAACCTGCACAGCTTTGGAGTGCGGGAGGAAACCGGAGCACCCGGAGGAAACCCACACAGACACGGGGAGAAGGTGCAGACTCCACACAGACAGTGACCCGAGCCGGGATTGTGGAGTTATCTGTTTAATGGGGACTGCGTCTCCTTCGCCTCTCCAGCTGTCAGATTAAATAACTCAGGTGAGATTGTTATTTGAGCCGTGGATCAGGAGCGACACTGTCGAGTTTGCAGAAGGAAGCGTATTTATTGTGTGGAACGGCGAGCTGCTGACATCTATTTATATTCCCTTTACCCAAGCACAGAAAATCATCTTTGCAAACAGTCAGCTCCTGAGGACATGAGTGTGTTGTCTTGGTTACCCATAACAGATGGACCTATAAATGCTGCATAACATCTCCATGGCAATGCTGCAGCTACCAAGAATCTGGTATAATAATGCTGCCTCATTTGCGAATTGACACATGCAGAGAGAGAGAGGAACTCCTCAATAGGAGCCTGATTTTAACTCGCTGTTCCAGGGATGTGTTTTAAATGGGTTAAACCCAGGTGGAAGGGTGTTCCCCTGACAGGCTGCACACCAGATGGCAGTGAGTCAATGAGCTCCAGGTTGCACAGGCTCCTGTTCCTGGCACCCTGTGCACGGTGATAAGGCTTATCTTTTATTGAAGGCAGAGGGTTATTCATGCTTAAGAGTTCTCACCCAGTGCAAAAAGCAGGATAAAAGATCTCGCCCCTACGTCGCACCTCAGAAACGACTCATTGACAGTGAAGTACGTTTGGAGTGCAGTCGCGATTGCAACGTAGGAAGCGTGGCAGCAGTCTGCACACAGCAAGATCCCACAATCAGCAGGGTAACAGAGACTCAGATCAAAATGCTGGTGGCGCAGTGGGTTAGCACTGCTGCCTCACAGAGACAGAGACTCAGGTCCGATTCCAGCCTCGGGTCACCGTCTGTGCGGAGTCTGCACATTCCCCCCATGTCTGCCTAGGTTTTCTCCTAGTGCTCTGATTTCCTCCCACAGTCCAAAGATATGTGGGTTAGGTTGATTGGCCATGCTAAGAAATTGCCCCTTACTGTCTAGGGATGTGTAGGTTAGAGGGATTAGTGGGTATAATGTGTAGGGATATGGAGATAGGGCCTGTTGGGATTGTGTTCGGTACAGACTCGATGGGCCGAAGGGCCTCTTTCTGCACTGTAGGATTCTATGATAACTGATGATCCAAGGACACAAGTAGTGATGAACGTGCCTGGGCCAGAAAAAGTACACGTTACTGCCGTTACCCCAGGGAGAGGAATCTAGAACCAGAGACACAATCACAGAATGAGAGGCACAGAACATAGAACATTACAGCGCAGAATACAGGCAGGTCATTTAGGGTCATTTAGGGTCATTTAGGGTCATTTAGGGTTGAGATAAAGGGGGAATCTTCACTGAAAGGGCAGTGAATCTTTGGAATTTCTCTTGCCCAGATGGCTGTGGAGGCTCAGTCAGTGAGCATGTTCAAGAGAGAAATGGATAGATTCCTATAGATCCAAAATATCGAGGGATACGGGGATAGCACCATTAAATGGACTGAATGGCCTCCTTCTTATGCCCACCCTGAGAGCAGGCAAGGCCCCAGTCTCAGACAGTGCAGCACTCCCTCAGTAATGTTCCAGGAAGGTCAGGCTTGATGTGACACTTCCCGAGTGGAACCTGAACCCACAACCTGCTGACTGTGAGACAATAAAGTAACCGAGTCCCAGCCGACACGAAGGCAGTGGGGAGATTGTTCCGGGCTGAATTCGAAAGCTATCCTTAGCAGGAATGGTCAAAAACACACGAGGAATGAGAAAGCGGAGGGGACCTCCCATTGTGGTCACAGATTAAACATATTGATATCAGTGCGGGTTCAGGCTACTTAACTATCCACTTCCCAGTTAATTAACAGGCAAATCCTTCCCTAACTTTGTCTGATGAAATTGGACCTCAGCCCCTAATGTGACACTGAATGTCAACATTCATTTCCGTAAAGTGATCTTGCGACGTGATTACTGGTATCGAGTTTATAAAGTCCAGGTTCGGATGTGCACTTAAGGAAGAATGTGAAAGCATTGGAGAGAGTGCAGAAAAAATTCATATCAATGCTTCTAGGAGTGAGGAACTTCAGATAGATCAATAGACAGCGGTGACACTGTGATGCACTGCGGCCTCACAGCACCAGGGGACCTGGGTTCGATCCCTGGCTTGGGTCACTGTCTGTATGGAGTCTGCACATTCTCCCCATGTCTGTGTGGGTTTCCTCCCACATTCTAAAAGATGTGCTGGTTAGGGTGCACTGACCTGAACAGGCACCAAAATCTGATGACGAGGGGAATTTCACAGTAACTTCATTGCAGTGTTAATGTGAGCTTTAATTGTGGCTTAAAAAAACCTTTTAATATCTGGAATAAATATGAGTTGCATTCCTTGAACAGCTGAGTGATCTGGTCAAATTCAGCTCAATAAAGATTTGCAATTTTACAGCCCCTTTCACGACACTGGGCTTCCCAAAAATACTTTGCAACCAACAAAGGAATTTTGGAAATGTATCCACTGCAGTAGTGTAGGAAATGTGACAGCCAATTTACGCACAGCAAGCTCCCACAAGCAGCCGTGAGATAAAACTGCTGTTTGAGACATAAATATTAGCCAGTATAGCAAGAAGATCTCCCAGGAATAACACAGGATCATCTACATCAGTCTGAAAGGGAAGACGGCCTCCTGTTTTAACATCACATCTGTAAGGTGGCGCCTACAACAATCCAGATTCAAACATCCTTAATCAGAGATAAGTGTTACCCACTGAGATACAGGAGGAGAAAAGGATAGAGATAGTAAGTCTGTGTGGCAGGGGTTACTGTTAGTGACGGGGAGAGTGAGGTTTGCTGCCAATTATAAACATTGCAGCCTAATTTCCACCAAGCATAAGGACTGGGAAGAGATTGCCTAGTGGTATTATTGCTAGACCATTAATCCAGAAACTCAGCTGATGTTCTGGGGATCTGGGTTTGAATCCCACCACAGTAGATGGTGAAATATGAATTCAAATTAAAAAATATTCTGGCTTGGATCACTGTTTCTGTGGAGTGTGCATGTTCTCCCTATGTCTGCATGGGTTTCCTCCCATAGTCTGAAAAATATGCTGATGAAGTGCATTGGCTGTGCTAAATTCTTTCTTAGTGTGGTGACTACAGGATTTTCACAGTAACTGCATTGCTGTGTTAATGTGAGCCTATTTGTGACTAATGCAATAAAAGCTTTTAAACTTTAGTGGGAGTTGTTAAGAATGGGAGTGTTTCCTGGCACCGCAGAAAGCAATGGTAAACCATTGCAGTCATTCACCAATTCTAATCATGGACTATCTAATGGAAATCTATGGTCATTAACGTCCTCTCTGGGTATTTGAAGGAAGTTGACATTAGTCGTGACCCCAGAGAAATCTTCCCTGCTTTGAGCTCATGCTGTGGGATCTTTTACCATCTGTCACTTCCGAGGAGACGGATGGGGGTCCTGAGTTTAACATCTCATCCAAAAGGTAGATGCGGATGCTTGAGGGTTGGAATAACTTAGCTGCAGGACACAACTGACACTGCGGAGAATGGCATTGACATCCGATGCCTGGGAGATATTTATGGCGCTTCACATTGATTTTTCCACAGACATTGGAAGAGTTTGCTATCGAAACCCGAGCATAATATCCAGCGAGTAAAAAATTATCCCACATCGTCAATCTGCCACAGACTGTCAGTTCATTCTGTTAATAAAACACTTGCTGAGGTCTTAATTTCCCAATATATCTTCCAGAAAGTTAATTTATTAGTGTCACAAGTAGGGTTACACTAACACTGCAATGAAATTACTGTGAAAATTTCACCCCACTCTGGCACCTGTTTGGGTTCACAGATCATAGAACCCAACAGTGCAGGAAGAGGCCTTTTGGCCCATCGAGTCTGCACCGAACACAATCCCACCCTGGCCCTACCCCCATATCCCTACATATTATACCCACTAATCCCTCTAACCGATGCATCCCTGGATACTAAGGATGTAGAGGGTACACTGAAGGAGAATTTAGCAAAGCTAGTGCAACTAACAGGTATGCTTTTGAGATTAAGAAAGGAAACCCACACAGACACAGGGAGAACATGCAAACTCAGCACAGACAGTGACCCAAGCCAGGAATCAAACGCAGACTCCTAGTGCTGTGAGGCAGGAGTGCTAACCACTGTGCCACAATGCTGCCCAGTGTTAGAAGTGGTCTTTTCTCCTTTCTACCTGTGGTACAGAACCCTTGGTCCTCAGACATTTTCTCTTGTTTGTTGAATGTGGTATAATGCATCAAAGCACATCAGTTACCCTTTGTGTTCTGAGTTAGAGTCAAATTAGACAAACTCCATTTCTCCCTGCACAGATACTTGCGGACTGGCTGAATCTTTCCAGCATTTTAGATTTTGATTTCACCTATCTTTAACTACAATACCGGCCTCCGTATTCTGAAGAAGGTGCAGAGGCATTAAAAAAAGATTCACAAAGGTGACACCAGGACTGAGAGGTCAGGAAGAAGTGAATAGGTTGGAGCTCCTTACTCTAGAAGAAAACAAACAGAGTAGAGATCTGAAAGAGCTTTGTTAGGGTGAATCTAGAGAAGATCCTTCCACAGGATGTTCCTGTGTATGAATAGATCTCTAATAAATCCAAGAGAATTCAGGAGAAATCCACTATCGCAGCGGTGAATGGGGAGATAGAATAAAATCATAGAACCCGACAGTGCTGAAGGAGGCCAGTCGACCCACTGAGTCTGCACCAACAACAATCCCACTCAGGCCCTATCCCCGAAACCCCACATCTTTACCCACACTGTGCGACTGGTCAAATGATCTTGATACTCAGTCCGCCTGGTGAAAATCCAGACCCAGGCTTTCGAATGGGGAGGCCAGTGATTACTGTCCGAAGCCAAGGATTCTCAGATTGTGTTACCTCCAAACTGAAATCCCTCTAACAGACACATCCCAGGACACTGAGGGGACATTTAGCCTGGACAATCACCCTGACCCGCACATCTTTTGACTGTGGGAGAAAACTGGAGCACCTGGAAGAAACCCACGCAGACATGGGGAGAACGTGCAAACTTCACACAGACAGTGACCCAAGGGTAGCAGTGATGTTTCTGAGAGGATGCTCAAAAGATATATTAGGGAAAAAGTAATAGAAGGATATATAGATTGGGTGAGATGATGGTGGAAGGGAGTTCCTGTGTAGCATAGAACAGTTGGCCTGGTTCTGTCCTGTAAATTCCAGACAGTTTCCTGATGCCTTAATGGGCAAACACGCTGGTCCATTTCTAAGACACACACCGAATTACATTATGTATGAAAGTTATTTCAGGGTAGTTTAAACACAATAATGTTTTCAGCACAAGGTATTCCAATCTACCCAGCAAAGGCACAGTGAGTTGAGTTCTTTTGCAGAGTTTTAGAATGGCCAGCTCCCCCAAAGGTTTCTTTATATTTTCATCGCTTCAACTAATAGCTGGGCAGTAAAAGCTTAGTCTGACTTCAGCAAGAGAATCTCACGGTGCCAGAAGCTCCCGGAGAGAATGGGAATATTGGGTTCGGAGTGAGCTTTCCTGTTAGATTAATTGGGTGCAATGACACACAGAGAAACCCGTCACTATGTCACGGGGAAGGGGGGGGCTCTGGCTTTGAAATGCCATCACCAGGCATTTCAGCTTGGAGGTAAGCTGAGAGTCCTTGGCTTTGGACAGTAATCACTGGTCTCCCATTAGAAAGCCTGGGCCTGGACCTTTGCCAGGCGGACTGAGTATCAAAATCATTTGGCCAGTGGCAGTCATGCAGCATGAGTAGATGGCATCACATCTACAAACATTCAAACCCTCCATCGTTAACGCTCAGTAGCAGCAGTGTGTACTATCTACAAACGCACTGCAGCAATTCACCAATGATCCTTCGACAGCATCTTCTGAACAAAAGACCACTTCTATCTAGAAGGACAAGGGTAGCAGATACAAGGGAATGCCACCACCTGCAAGTTCCCCTTCCCCTCCATCCTGACTTGGAAATATATCACTGTTCTTTTGCAGTCGCTGGGTCAAAATCCTGGAATTCCCTCCTAGTGACATTGTGGGTCTGAACATGGATTGCAGCGATTCAAGAAGGCAGCTCACCACCATCTTCTCAAGGGCAACTAGGGATGGGCAATAAATGCTGACCCAGCCAGCGATGCCCATGTCCCACGAATGAATAAAAAATTCAGAACTGGATGGCAAAGCATCACGACAAAATCAATGGGCAGGTGTGCCACCGAATGATGGGTTCACCAATTGGGTTATAGAGTCATAGAGATTTACAGCATAGAAACAAGCCCTTCGGCTCAACTTGTGGTTCGTTCGAAGCTGTTTTTGAGCATGTCATTTCTTTATTCATTTCAGAGCATCACTCTGGTTGCTTGTCTTGAGATTCCTCTTCAATCCCATATTGTACGTCTGTCCGACCATCAATCGCTGGGACTCTCCATTCTGTACACCTCCCCAACCTGTTCCTAATTCCCGAAAGAAAATCCAGTGCTTTAAGCCAGATGTTAATACATAGCTTCATAGAATCTACAGTAGACTTTTGTGTGGCATGGTGGCACCATGGTTAGCACTGCTGCCTTACAGCGCCAGGGACGCCAGTTCAATTCCTGACTTGGGTCTCTATCTGTGGAGTTTGCATGTTGTCTGCATGGATTTCTGCGTGGAGCAGGTGCTCCAATTTCCTCCCACAGTCAAAAGATGTGCTGGTTAAGTAAATTGGCCATGCTAAATTCTCCTTCAGTGAACCCAATTTGGCTCTGGAGTGTGGCAGCTAGAGGAATTTCACAGTAACTTCATTGCATGGTTAATGTAAGACTACTTGTGACCAATAAATAAACTTTACTTTTATCATGTGGAGTTTATCCTGGGTTTTCTGAAATACTAGACTATACACAAACACATACGGTGCAGATGATTCTGATGCAGTCCTACCCAAACTCTAACCGGGAAGGCATGTCCTGCTGCGGAGAGGTGAAGTAGGGCTCATTTGCAGCTGCCCATCCATTGACCGCTGGAACCTCAGGACCTCCCATATCCCAGTGGGAAACACTCCGAGGCCCCTGGCTCTCTCCCCATGCCGGACTAACCAAGGGGCTGGTCTGAAAGCCAACTATCTCAGGGCGCTCCACTGAGCTCTGGAGAGGTGCAGAGTGGGTGAGCGGAAAATGGTTAGTCTTTCCACTGGTGAGAGATTTGATTCTTTTGGTAGAATGAGGACAAGCGAATCCTGCAAAGGAGGCCATTCAGCCCCTTTAGCCTGTTCCATTATTCAGTTAGATCATGGTTGATTGGTTTGTGGATTCTCCTGCCATTGTGGCTGTTAATAAATAGTCCCTAAATTGGATCTCCTTTAATCTGGCGCACATATAATTCTCTAAATTTGTACCCCTTTATTGTGGAGTCCCTGAGATGTAGACAAAAGTCGTAGGTAAATTGGAATGAGGCACTCAGAGTGTTAAAATGGGCGGTGCGGGCTTGTACGGCCAAAGGGCCTGTTTCCTGTGTTGCATTGTTCTTTGTTCTTTATGGTGCATTTCTTGATGGTAGATGGAGGAAACCTGGAGTTGGGCAGTGACAGGATCTTCTAAGTTCCTCCACATCAATGGGATTTTCCTTTCAATCCATCCGACAATACCAGGAAACCCGTGGTGGAGGTGTATCATCAGATGGACTGGGAGACCCAGCAGCAGGAAGGACAGAAAAGTCCTGCCCAATACATGAACTCCATCGACCTGCCTTGGTTCTGTAACTCGTAACAGATCCTGCCTCACAAAAGTCTACCTTCATTTGCAAATTTTCAATCGAATCTCAGCTTTCTTCGGCAGATGGTCCCAGATTCCCACTGGCCTCTGTGTGAAGAAGTGCTTCCTGATATTATCCCGGAATAACCCGGCTATAAGTTGAAGGTTATGTTGCCAGGTTTGGGACTCTCACCAGAGAAAGTAGTTTGTATCTGTCAAATCTTTTAATCATCTTAATCATATCAGCGAGATCACCCTTTAATCTTCCATCCTCAAAGGAATTCAAGTCTAGTCTGTGCAATCTGTTCCCACAATTTAACAATTTATTTTTTCAGCCCTCCTGCATCAACAACTCATTTGTAGAAAAAATTAAGATGCAGCACAGTAGCACTGTGGCTGGCACTGCTGCTTCACAGCTCCTGGGTTCGATTCCCAGCTCGGGTCACTGTCTGTGTGG
Source organism: Sphyrna mokarran (assembly GCA_024679065.1). Lineage (NCBI taxonomy): Eukaryota > Metazoa > Chordata > Chondrichthyes > Carcharhiniformes > Carcharhinidae > Sphyrna > Sphyrna mokarran. Next base: position 7,621,134 of record JAGIQG010000022.1, read on the forward strand.
AGTTTGCACATTCTCCTCGTGTCTGCATGGGTTTCCTCCAGGTACTCCAGTTTCCTCCCACAGTCCAAAATGTGCAGGTTAGGTTGATTGGCCACACTAAGAAATTGCCCCTTTGTGTCCAGGGATGTGTAGGTTAGAGGGATTAGTGGGCATAATATGTAGGGATATTGAGGGTAAGGTATGGGTGGGATTGTGTTCGGTGCAGACTCGATGGGCCGAAGGGCCTCTTTCTGCACTGTATGATTCTATGATGCGGTCCCTCAAACCCTGGTCTGCAACATTAACTGACCCACCTCACTCCGGGTGCTGAAGAGTCTCATGCAATCGCCTCGGTGTCCTGGGAAAACGTCAGATTTTCTCATCTCCATCGTTGCATTCTGCTGCAGAGTCTGGAGTTTTTGTGTGAGGGTGGGATCTCGACGTGATGCACCCAATGTTCTAATAGTCTCTCTCTCTCTCTCTCTCACTGCGCCCACCATTAACTGGAGATCCGGGTGAAGCACCACGGGATTGCTCGTAGCCTGGGAATGGTAGCCAGCAAGGATCAGAGCCAACAGGAAAGCTGGAGGAGGGGGTGACACAGATTTAAATGATCGGCAAAAAAACTGGGTGCAGGGAAGAGTGCTCGCAATCTGAAATGCAGTGTCTGATATGGTGCCGTAACAAGTCTCACAATACCAGTTTAAAGTCCACCAGGTTTACTTGGAATCACAAACTCTCAGAACACTCCTCCTTCAAGGCTCTGTTCCGAAAGCTCATTATTCCAAATAAATCTGTTGGACTTTAAAATCTGGCATTGTGACACTTCTTACTGTGCTTACCCCAGTCCAATGCCGGCATCTCCACATCGTGATATGGTGACAAAAGCAGATTCAATAGGAACTTTCAAAAAGGGAATTGGATAAATGCTTGCAAAAGAGAAATGAGCAGGGTTTATAGGGATGGAGTTTGTGTGCACAGATCAGAGAGAACTGGTGGGTAACCAACGTTTCCAGGACCTTTGCATGTCCTCCTCTGCGTTGTGAGGTATCATAAATTGGCCTACAATGACTAGCCTCACACTATCCCTGCCTCCTCCTGTGAAGGTGGTATTCTCTCCCTATGGCAATGCTGAGATAGAGGATTCACCGCTCTGACAAATCATAGAATTATAGAATCTTGACATTGCAGAAGAAGACCATTTGGCCCATCGAATCTGCTTCGGTCACTTCCTGCAAACCCATATATTTAGCCTGCTAATCCTCTGACACTAGGGCCAATTTAGCATGGCCAATCAACCTAATCTACGCATCTTAGGAAAACCGGAACACCTGGAGAACATGAAGAGAACGTGCAAACTCCTTGCGCACGCACGCACGCACACACACACGCAGTTACCCGAGGCTGGAATTGAACCAGTGCTAACCACTGGCTCACCGTGCTGCCCTCTATAGGTCACCAACCAGGAAAAATGCCACTGGTGCCCCAGCCTTTATTATAAAACTAGCTGTGCAAAGATTAAATATTACAAACAAGAAGGCCTTAATGGTTTTTTTGGAGGCAGGAAAGGAGAGATGCTGGTGAAAAATAGCTCCAGGAAGGGTGGGGAGGATGGATGGATGTCATTTCGTTGACATTAGCTTCCTGTTCCTTGGGATCTTCCTATGCTGTTCAGGTAGGTTAGAGTCAGCACTCAGTGACAAACCAAAGCCCTGCAGACATCACACCTCACACATAAACACATCACCTGCGTGAATCTCACTTGAACAGTTCACAGGACAGAGTTCGACACACGGAACAGGGACAAGAAAGAAAGGGGGAATTCTGCATTTCAGGAATCTCTGGACGTTAAGACACATGTTGATGATTCATGGTTACAAAATAACTCAAAACACATGGAGAGACAGGAACATAGATTGGCAGGAGGTATGGCAAAAGAGGTGCAACAAGTTTCTTTTGGATGATGTTTAATATAAGCCTTCTTCATCAGTGATCCTCACACCCCACCCTCAAATAAAAAGACCATCATCTAAATTTGACTGAGTACATACAACCTACGCACTTCATGTAGGATCCTTAACAGCCAGCTGAAAGAAAGGGGACAGACCTACAACCTTAGCATGGCTGCTTGAGAATGAGTTTCCAAAGGGTGAAGTGCAGGCCACTGAACAGTCCAGTTCCTAGCAACCATGACTTCATCATCGAGCTATTAAAAATGTTTGGATTAGGTGAAGTCCTGAGACAGAAGCAGTTATATATTTAGCCAGAGATATCTGGAACTGCACCACCTGTTATACATGGATCCTTTTTCATTTCTTCCTGAAAGACTCTCTCTGCTGGTACAAGCATGTATGGTAGCATCATCTGGACAAAATGCATATTGCAATTTTCCATACACTACAGGGTAGAAATATTTACCAAATGTATGTCAGGTTAAGGAATAGAACATAGAAGATAGAACATTACAGCGCAGAACAGGCCCTTTGGCCTTCGATGTTGCGCCGACCAATTAGGAAAAAGCAATGACCCTCCAAACTAAACCATTCCCTTTTTGTCCATAAACTTATCTACTAACCTCTTAAACGCCACCAAACTTGGCGCATCTACAACTGCAGCAGGCAGGGCATTCCATACCCTTACCACCCTCTGGGTAAAGAACCTACCTCTGACATCCGTCCTATAACTACCACCCCTTAATTTAAAGCTATGTCCCCTCGTGCTAGCTTTCTCCATCCTAGGAAAAAGGCTATCACTGTCCACCCTATCTAAACCTCTAATCATCTTATATGTTTCAATAAGGTCTCCTCTTAGCCGCCTTCTTTCTAACGAAAACAACCTCAAATCCCTCAGCCTCTCTTCATAAGACCTGCCCTCCATACCAGGCAACATCCTGGTAAACCTCCTCTGTACCCTCTCCAATGCCTCCACATCTTTCTTATAATGTGGGGACCAGAACTGCACACAATACTCCAAGTGCGGCCGCACTAGAGTTTTGTACAGTTGCAACATGACGTTGCGGCTCCGAAATTCAATCCCCCTACCAATAAAAGCTAAGACTCCGTATGCCTTCTTAACAACCTTATCGACTTGATTGCCAACTTTCAGGGATCTATGCACATATACACCAAGATCCCTCTGTTCTTCAACACTATTAAGAGTCCTACCATTAGCCCTATACTCTACACATTTGTTATTCCTGCCAAAGTGAATTACCTCACACTTTTCCACATTAAACTCCATTTGCCACCTCTCAGCCCAGCTCTGCAACTTGTCCAAGTCTCTCTGCAAACTATAACACCCCTCTTCACTATCTACCACTCCACCGACTTTAGTGTCATCTGCAAATTTACTAATCCATCCTTCAATAACCTCATCCAGATCATTTATAAAAATTACAAACAGCAGGGGCCCCAAAACAGATCCCTGAGGTACACCACTTGTAACCGAACTCCACGATGAATAACTTCCATCAACCACCACCCTCTGTCTTCTATCAGCTAGCCAATTCCTAATCCAATTAGCTAAATCACCCTCAATCCCATACATCTGCATTTTCTGCAGAAGCCTTCCATGGGCCACCTTATCGAACGCCTTACTAAAGTCCATATATACCACATCAACTGCCTTACCCCCATCCACCTCTTTGGTCACTTTTTCAAAAAACTCAATAAGGTTAGTAAGGCACGACCTACCCTTCACAAAACCATGCTGACTATCCCCAATCAATTCATTTCTCTCTAAATAACTATAAATCCTATCCCTAATAATTCTCTCCAATACTTTGCCCACAACAGAAGTAAGACTCACTGGCCTATAATTCCCCGGAAAGTCTCTATTCCCCTTCTTGAACAATGGGACCACATTCGCAATCCTCCAGTCTTCCGGAACTATACCCGTAACCAACGACGACCTGAAGATCAGAGCCAGAGGCTCTGCAATCGCCTCTCTCGCCTCCCAGAGAATCCTAGGGTAAATCCCATCCGGCCCAGGGGACTTATCTAACTTCAAACCCTCAAGAATATCTAGCACATCCTCCTTATCTACTTCAATACTTTCCAGTTTGCAACCCTGTATCCCAGTGTTCTCCACAATTACATTTACATCTCCCTGCGTGAATACAGAAGAGAAAATTTGTTCAGTGCCTCTCCAATCTCTTCAGGCTCCACGCACAACTTCCCACTGCTGTCTCTGACTGGCCCTAATCTTGCCCTAACCAATCTTCTATTCTTAACATATCTAAAGAAAGCTTTAGGATTCTCCTTGATCCTATCAGCCAAAGTCTTCTCGTGTCCTCTTTTAGCTCTTCTCAACTCACTCTTCAGCTCCCTCCTGGCTAATCTATAGCTTTCCAGTGCACTAACTGAGCCTTCAAGCCTCATCCTGACATAAGCCTCCTTTTTCCTTTTAACCAGCAAATCAACTTTCAGCGAATCTCAGCTAAGCAGAAACCGGGATTGTTCTCTTTAAAGAAAAGGTCGAGGAGAGATTGAATGGAGATGTTAAAAATTATAACGTTTTTGATATTTCCTTTCTTACTCCGTTTCCCCGGCTGGTATGTCAGTAATCAGAGGACACAGATTGAAAATTAAAGACAAAAGAGTCAGAGTTCATTTTCTTTTTCTACACAGCGAGATGCCATAATCTGAAATGCTTTGGGAAAATGCTTTGGGGTGAAATAGATTCAATGCTACACTTTGAACGGAAATTCGAGTCATGCTTAAAATGGTTAGGTGCACTGACCCGAACAGGCACCGAAGTGTGGCAACTAGGGGAATTTCATAGTAACTTCATTACACTGTTAATGTAAGCTTTACTTGTGACTCGTAAATAAACTTTAGAAGGAGAATACCGCAGCACTATGGGGGAAAGAGCAGGTGACCAACTGGGTTGCTCTCAATGTCCGCACAGGCAATAAGGGCCAAATGGCCTCCTCCTGTATGATTCTCAGCATGTGGTGAGACAGCTGGGTCAGAGCATTGGATCCTTTGTGGTAAAGGTTTCCAGATTAGGAACTGCCTTACAACTGGAGGACCTCCTGTTGATTCCACATGGCTATTCACGGCCCAAGGTCATTTGATTCAGTAATGCTGAATAAAGGCTCACAACAAGCTCGCTGCTACATTGAATAATCCTGAATGGACTTTGTTTATATCAGGTGTTAGCAGATTAAAGATAATGCGCCTTTGAAAGTAGATTTTGGTCAAGAATACAGTTAAACACCAGGCGGGTCCCAGGTTTACACTGTCTTGTCCCAAGCCCAGCAAAATGCAACCAGCCTCTTTTTGAAGGATAAGTTTGGATCGAAAATTAAAGGCAGTCAGAGAGTCCATCCTCATCACTCACTCTCTGCGACTCCCAGTCGTGAGGATTAACAGACTCCCCACTAATCCACTCCAATTAGGGTGGATTGGTCTTTTTATTTGAGGGGGGGGTGGGTGAGGGCCAGTGATGAAGAAGGCTTATATTAAACATTATCCAAAAAGAAACTCGTTGCACATCTTTTGCCAACTCCCCCCCTCCCGTGTTCCTGTCTCTCCTTGTGTTTTGAGTTATTTTGTAACCATGAATCATCAACGTGTGTCTTAACGTCCAGAGATTCCTGAAATGCAGAATTTCCCCCTTCGTTCTTGTCTCATTTCTGTGTGTCAAGCTCTGTCCTGTGAACTGTTCCAGTGAGATTCACGCAGGTGATGTATTGATGTTTAAAGTGCGATGTCTGCAGGGCTCTGGTTTGTCGCTGAATGCTGACTCTACCCGAACAACACAGCAAGATCCCGAGGAACAGGAAGCTGGTGTCACGTGAAATGGACATCATTCCTGAGCGCAGGTCTGGGAGAGCAGCCAGTCTCCACACTGACAGAGCTTGGCAGAAAGAAAAAGATGGAGATTCCAGCCTCCTGTAGCATGACCCATATTGGCCTGTGGGGCGGCACAGTGGTTAACACTGCGGCCTCACAGTGCTAGGGACACGAGTTCGATTCCGGGCTTGGGTCATTGTCTATGTGGAGTTTACATGTTCTCCCTATGTCTGCATGGGTTTCCTCCTCGTGCTCCAGTTTCTTCCTGCAGTCCAAAGATGTGCAGGTTAGCTGGATTGGCCGTGCTAAATTGTCCTTTAGCGTCAAGGGAATTAGCTAAGGTAAATGAATGGGGTTATGTGGATAGGGCCTGGGTGGGATTGTGGTTGGTGCAGACTTGATGGGCCAAATGACCTCCTTTTGCACTATAGGAATCTATGATCTGTGATGTGGCAAAGCTAAAGCAATGGGTGAAACCAGAGGGCTAAGTGTCCTCCACCCGGCCTCTGGGGCTGGACTGGCTCCTGTCAGAAATGTAATCGTTAAATGAATTATAGGATGGTTACAGCACTAAAGGAGGCCATTTATAGAACATAGAACATTACAGCGCAGTACAGGCCGTTCGGCCCTCGATGTTGCGCCAGCCAGTGGACCCTCTAACCTAAACTATTCCAATACCATCCATATGCACCGACCATTTGAATGCCCCCAAAGTAGGCGAGTCCACAACTGCTGCAGGCAGGGCATTCCACGCCCTCACCACCCTCTGTGTAAAGAACCTGCCTCTGACATCCGTCCTATAACTACCACCTCTTAATTTAAAGTTATGTCCCCTTGTGTTGGTCATCACCATCCGAGAAAAAAGGCTCTCACTATCCACCCTATCCAATCCCTTGATCATCTTATACGCCTCAATTAGGTCACCGCGTAACCTTCTTCTCTCTAATGAAAATAACCTCAGGTCCCTCAGCCTTTCCTCATAAGGCATTCCCACCACACCAGGCAACATCCTGGTAAACTTCCTCTGCACCCTTTCCAATGCTTCCACATCTTTCTTATAATGCGGCGACCAGAACTGTACGCAATACTCCAAGTGCGGCTGCACCAGAGTTTTGTACATTTGTAACATAACCTCACGGCTCCTAAATTCAATCCCTCTACCAATAAAAGCTAACACACCGTACGCCTTCTTAATAACTTTATCAACCTGGGTGCCAACTTTCAAAGAGCTATGTACTTGTACCCCAAGATCCCTCTGCTCGACAACACTATAAGGGTCCTTCCATTAGCCCTATATTTCATATGCCTGTTATTCCTACCAAAGTGAATCACCTCACACTTATCCGTATTGAATTCCATTTGCCACCTCACGGCCCAGCTCTGCAACCTATCTATGTCCCTCTGCAAACTGTCACATCCATCCTCGCTGTCTACAACTCCCCCCACTTTGGTATCGTCAGCAAATTTACTAATCCAACCCTCTACACCTCATCTAGGTCATTTATAAAAATGACAAACAGCAGTGGCCCTAAAACAGATCCTTGAGGTACACCACTTGGAACTGCACTCCAGGTTGAATATTTCCCATCAACCACCACCCTCTGTCTTCTATCAGCTAGCCAATTCCTAATCCAAACTGCTAAATCACCTTCAATCCCATGCATCTGCACTTTCTGCAGTAGCCTACCATGGGGAACCTCATCAAACGCTTTGCTAAAATCCATATACACTACATCAACTGCCTTACCCTTATCTACTTCTTTGGTCACCTCCTCAAAAAACTCAATAAGGTTTGTGAGGCATGACCTACCCTTCACAAAACCGTGCTGACTATCCCTAATCAATTTATTTCTCTCTAGATGCTTATAAATCCTATCCCTTATAATTCTTTCCAAGACTTTGCCCGCAACAGAAGTCAGGCTCACCAGTCTATAATTTCCAGGATGGTCCCTACTCCCCTTTTTGAACAAAGGGACAACATTTGCCATCCTCCAGTCTTCTGGCACTATACCTGTAGCCAACAGCGACATGAAGATCAAAGCCAAAGGCTCTGCAATCTCCTCTCTAGCCTCCCAGAGAATCCTATGGTAATCCCATCTGGCCCAGGGGACTTATCAAATTTCATACCCTCAAGATTCGCTAACACCTCCTCCTTACGAACCTCAATCCTACCCAGTCTACAACCTGGTATCGCAGTATTCTCCCCGACAACATTGTCTTTCTCCTGCGTGAATACTGATGAAAAATACTCATTCAGTGTCTCTCCTATCTCCCCAGGCTCCACGCACAACTTCCCACTGCTATCTCTGACTGGCCCTAATCTTGCCCTAACCAATCTTTTATTATTTATATACTGTAAAAAGCTTTAGGATTCTCCTTAATCCTATCCGCCAAAGTCTTCTCGTGTCCTCTTCTAGCTCTTCTCAACTCCCTCTTTAGCTCCTTCCTGGCTAATTTATAGCTCTCCAGTGCCCTAACTGAGCCTTCACGTCTCATCATTATATAAACCTCCTTCTTCCTCTTCACCAGAGATTCAACTTCCCTAGCACACCAAGTTGGACCATTGTGTCTGTGCAGACCCTCTGCAAGAACAACTCACTTAAATGCCACTCTCCCCCCTTCCCCATGTGGCCCTGAAAGACTTTCCTCTTCAGGCAATGATTCAAAGAGCCTGAACTGAATCTGTTTCCACCACCTTCCAGATTCCTAGCACCCACCGCCAGAAAAAACATTTTTCTGTAACCTAAAAGTGGCAACAAGAGGCAACTGTGACTATTTCAAACCCATGACCCCCACCACATAGAGGGACAAGGGGCAGCTGGCACATGAGCACCATCAAAATACAGCTCCAACCCATTCACCATCCTGACATGGAAATATATCGCCGTTCCTTCGCTGATATTGGGTCAAAATCCTGAAGCCCCCTCCCTTACGGCACTGTGGGTGTACTTACACTAGATCGACTGCAGCAGTTCAAGATGTCAATTCATTATCACCTTTCTCTAGGATAATTAGGGATGAGCAATGAATGCTGGTCACCACCCATGAACGAGAGAGAGAAAGAAATCACTCTGGCCAAAGGGCAGAATCGATGACTCAACATGAACCCTGGAGGGGAGCTGTTACTCTTTGGGACTTGCTAACTCAGGTCAGTGTAGCTTCGGCCCACACAAGAATTGTGGCAACTTTCCGTTGACAAACTAACACCTCAAAATGGAAAAAAAAATCCTTCAACATGAACTGAATACATAACAGGGAAAAGAAAGTACTGAGTCGAAGATATGGGTCAGTCATCACTGAATATATATATTATAAAAAATTCTTTTAAATATGAATATTTACAAGAGTACACAATATAAGACAAGTTCTGTATATATTACCAATTTCTTGTTTAAATAGGGGACAGCACATTATCACTTAAGGAGATGATCTAGCAGAGTGTACATCCTCCAGCCAATCGCATCAGGCAATGTGACTATGTCAGGGAATCGGTTCTGGTAGCCAATGGGAGCCATGGTTAGAATACTTCAGATCAAAGCGGCATCCAATCATAAGCTAGCTTTGGCTGCGACAACACAACGGCTAATTGGCTGCTTGAGCCAATGGGCTTATGGATGTACAACAGGCCACCCATCATAGAGGTTCAGTGGAGTTGCTTTGGACATTGTTTTTTCATGCATGGTAGAAAACAAGGCAAGATAACAAGTCAACCACAGTGTTTCTGATATAGCCACTGACAAGCAATGCACAAAGTTCTGTTCCCTCTCTCCCTTACAAACACGTACACCAACTGCGTTGATGGGCCAGACTGTCGTGTTTGGTCTTTGGACTTGCGGACCTTATTCACTGTAGACACTCCCCTCAAGTGGCGAACAATGGGCCTCTTTGGCCAACCAACACTGCCGTGTGAGCCCTGGGCAGCAGTGTTGTCACCTTGGATATGAATGGAATCCATGTGAAAGCTTCACATTCTGACCAGTGGAAGAATTGGAAAGATCCCGCAAAACCAACAGCCAGACAGGAAGAACTGTCCTTCCAAATTTGGATGGCAGGAACTTTAAAGTCAAGGCCCAAACATAAAGGGTGGCCAGGCTGGTGATCACTTCAGATTATCCACACCACTAACGCTCGTGGGGAGGAAATCTTTCTCAATTAATAAGCAGTCTGGTGACAACACAGCTGACAATTATGGCTAGACTTGTTACCTGGCTCGTGTAACAGTGTGTAAACAGAGAGGTGCTTTGGTCAATATTTGGACAGATTCATTTGACCGCATGTACTGTCGACACATGAAAGCCCAGAGGTCTGCTTGCCGCTGCCATGGATTTCAGCAGTGTTACCCAGCCTATGTTTGGTTACAGTTGAGCCGTGCATTATTATACACAGTTGCAATGGTCTTGACATCACTACAAAATGGAGAAGTGGAGAAAGCTGAAGTGTCACTCGACCATAAATCTCACACACGGGCTCTTTGTCATGGCCTGTAGGAACTTACCCATTGATTACAATTACTCGGGGGATGGCGGGGGGGGGGACCCTGCTGCTGAACTGAGGCAGGATAATTCCCCAATATTTACCTGACCAATAACCGGTTCCAGCCCAAGGTTTGGAACTCCCTCCCGTCCCATCCTGGCTATGAGGTCTCATGGAAAATGTGATGTCTTGTTACTGTCAATCCCGTATGTAGGTCACTGGGGAAAAACAGCAACAGAAAGAAGCCATTTAGCTTCTGGGACTTATTCTATTATTCAATGATGGTTAATTCGTACTTTAAACTCCATTTGTCCACCCTGGTTCCACAACCCTTAATACAAAGAAAATCTATCCACCTCAGTTCTGAAACTTTCAAACTATCCCTGGCAGACAGAGTTCCAGATTTCCACAATCCTTTTGTGTAGAGAGGTCTCTCCGAACATCATCCCTGAAGAGCCTAGCTCTAATTTTAAACTTTTGCCCCTTCCCTCGCTAAAGCACATTGTTTCTATCTCCCCTGCCCACTCCTTCAATCACTTTAATATCTAAATTAGATCACTCCTTAATCTCGGGCGAATGCAGCTCTAGTCTATGCAGCCTTTCATGATAATTTAACTCATATCCAACCAATGAATCTGTGCCGCATCTCCTCCCAAGGTCTGGATGTTTCTCCTGAGATGCAATGTCCCCAAACCGAACACCATCTATTAAACAGGGTCTAACCTGAGCCTTAAATGACTTTATTTTGTTCAGGCCTTTGAGATCTAACAGTACGCGACAATTCTCAGGGTATTTTACTCAGAGTGGTGTAACCCAATGCTTCCCAATATCCGCAGGGACTGTTATTGAGAATGACTGAGTAACGAGGTGGACCCAGTAAACCAGCAGCAGGAACCGGCGTCCACTATTACTATCCATGCAGCTGCCACCTATGCAATTGTCCCCTCCCCCTTGCTGTTTGGCATCTTTTGGAGTTTTAAACATTTTGGTTAGGTGCCGTGCTCTGCGCTTTCCCCTCCAGCCGGCAATCCCTGTCTAGGAGGCTTTGCCCACGTTCCGTTACACAGACCTTGAGTGGTACTTTACTTCCTGCTCAGCAGTCCCACCCTCCAGTGCCCAAAGTGTGGCACCCAAAGGGGGGCATCAGTTCATCCACCCTCGCTCTCTCCGTCTCTCACGTACTGACAGGAGCACTGGCCAAGTCTCCCTCATAGCTCAGCTGTGATCCATCTTTCAAAGACTGACCCAGTTACAGACACTGATCCTTCAACCTTACGTCACCATTGTTTGAAGGGATCTGATTGAAATGACAGGTTAGAATTAGGACAGCGATGGGGGAGTGGGAGTTGAGCCCCACGTCCAGGAGTTGCCTTGCCTGACCAGCAGGCCCTGCAGGGTACAGAGGGTCTTGTAGAAACCACAAGTGTGATCCTGATTTCACTGGGAAAGGCATCCTGTTGCTTAGGTGTCAGGGGATGTCGATGTTGGCAGCTTCCTGGTTGGATTGGCCCATTAACAGTGCCCTTAATGGGGAATGGGATGACTATGAGACAGCCAGCAGCTGGGGGCGTGGAGGGGAGAGCAGCCCCTCTCACATCCTGCCCACCCTCAGTTCAAAATGAATCAAACTCTCGGCGGCCAACGTGAGGTGGCAGCACGAGGCTCGATGAGTACCGAGGGCTGGCTCAACGCGGACAAGGTGGTCAGACACTAACATTTTTCCTCCAATGAAGGGGCAAGCATACCCTTGGCGCCTTGCATGCTTGGGGGGCAAAAATGGCCTTTTCGCCCCCGTCAGCCTCTAGGCAAATGGGGCGGGGGGGGGTCAGTCCGGCTCTTCACCAGCTGACCAGACGCGGCAGGGGCAGACAGACATGTCGAAGCTCGGGCCACCGATACTGAGCACGGCCTCAGCTCTGAATTCTCCACCTGCTGCTTTTTTTTTTAAAAAACTAAACACGGTTTTGCCCTTTCACCTCCCCACATTCCCAAACAATGCTACTCTTAAGCGAATTGTCACTAAAACGCACTCTTCAAGTTAACTTAAGGAAAAGCAAAGTTGATTATCCTCGAGCTTTGGTGCAGTCGGATCAGCCGCGGCGACGACAGAGAGGAAGAGCCAAGAGATGGTCGACCACAGGAGGCAAAACAAAAAGACAAGGACAGGATAACGATAATAAGAGAAATGCAGAGGCAGGCGGGTGGCTGAGAGATGGAGCCGGGCAGCTCCGCTCCTCCCACAACATGTACAACCAAAGCCTTCAGTTACTTCTCCTGTTCCAGGATGAAGGGCCCAGCAATCAGCTCCAGCAGGACCTCGCCTTCACTCCCAGCCATTGTCCTTAATCATATGAGCCAGTTCTATAATGTACTTTCCTTCTTTGTATTTCTGACTGCTCTCGAAAGCGTGTTCCTGTGGATAAATAACAGCACTGAGTTCAACGGACACAACAACAACAACTTGCATTTATGTAGCACCTTTTAACGTAGCCTGGGTGACCCAAGGCACCTCACAGGTGTGCTACCAAACAAATCCTGACTCCACGAGTGGGATTGGTGCCTAAAACGTAGATCAAAGACGTAGATTTTAAAAAGTGTCTAGGTACAGGGGCACAGAAGAGGAAAGTCAAAAGCTGTGTGCAGGGTATACGTGTGTCTGTATTTTGTGTGTGTGTGTGTGCGTGTGCGTGTGTGTGTGTGCGTGTGCGTGTGTGACCACGCACATGCTTGTTGTGTCTGTGTGTGTGTCTCTACGTGCATGTGGGCTGGTTATATTGTGTCTGTGTGTGTTCAGGGTGTGTGTGTGTGTGTGTGTGTGTCTAAGTATGCCTGTGCAAACATATGTATTTGTCTGCGTGTGAGCATGTGTGTGTGTGCGCACAAGGGGTGTGTGTGTGTGTCTATGCGTGTATGTACGCAGGGTATGTGTATGTGTGTTTGTCTGTGTGTCATATCTGTGTGTCTGTATGTCTGTGCAGGTGCACGGGGTGTGCATGTGTGCGTAGTCTGTGTGTGAGGTATGTAGATTGTGGGTGTATGTGCGCGTGTGGGGGTGTGCGTGGGATGTGCATGTATGTATGTGGGGAATGTGTGTGTGGGGCATGTGTGTGCACATGGGGCATATGGGGGTGTGTGGCAGGAAGCGGTGATGTGGTTTTGAGCAGCAGGTGGGCTGAGGTATGTGTGGAAAAGGGTAATGTTAGTGATGGAGCAGATACAGGACAGTGAGAGGCATAGGCAAATCTGCACAGCTGGCCATGGCTGCAGATACATTGAACAAGATCAATCTCAATCCTCCTCAGGCCAACAGAACCCACATTGGGTTCTTGATTGATACTGAGTGAGCAGAAGTGAAGCCAAGCAGTGATAGGGTCAAATGTCAGAAATATTCCTTCCCTTCACTTCCATCGAGAGCCGGTGGGGAGAAAGTAACTATTATTGTGTCGGACGCAAAGCAAAAATGTCTTTGCACAAATTTAATTTTAATAAAAGACAAAAGGTGGTGGCCGAAATATTCATCAGGGAGACATTGAATATAATTCTTAAAAAGACATAAAAACATTGATAAAACACCCCACAGTCAGTGCCCTGGGAAGCCCTTAGTCTTGGGTACACAGTGGACATTGTTTAGACAAATTTCTTCCCTTGGGTTGTTAGGGGAAAGCAGAGGCATTAATAATCAGGTTTTTAAACAACTGCCAGGACAAGTTATTGCCTGGACTCAGAAGGTTAGAATCTAGGTCACTGAGCAAGTTACTTCCATTGAAACAAGAGAATCTACTGGTGTAGCAAAACGTAGAGTGTTTGTCCTGTATCGTTATGATTAGATCATTAAGATGATTAGATAAGTTAAATCATGACTGGTGATTTCTATATTAACTTGCTGTTTGAGAGATAGAACAGTTTCAGGTCCACTCTGAGAGAGATTGAGTACCGGAAGTGAGGACAAATATAAAATTGTATATCTGTGTCATTTTATATGTCGGGTGGGGAGGAGTTAAGGTTGCATACGACAACAACCTGCATTTGTTTGATGCTTTTAAATGTTATAAGTTGTCCTAAGGCTATTAGCAGAGGCATTATCAAACAAACTTTAGGACACTTACACAGACATACATGTACAAGCAAATACAGACGCAAGGAGACACCAGGGGAGGCGATGGCCCAGTGATATTATCTCTAGACTATTAATCTAGAAAACTCAGCCAATATTCTGGGGACCCGGGTTTGAATCCTGCCATGGTAGGTGATGGAATTTGAATTTAATAAAAAAAAGTCTGGAATTAGGAATCTTCTGATGACCATGAAACCATTGTCGGTCGTTGGAAAAATTTATCTGGTTCACTAATGTCCTTCAGGGAAGGAAATCTGCCGTCCTTACCCAGTCCGGCCTACATGTGACTTCAGAGCAATGTGGTTGACTCTCAGCTAACTCTGAACAAGGGCAACAAGGGATGGGCAATAAATTCTGGCCAGTCAGCAACACCCAGGTCCTACAAATGAATTAAAACAAAAACCACACAACATAAACACACACATACTTTTCTTGTTGCCCATCCCTAATTGCCCTTGAACTGAGTGGCTTGCTAGGCCATTTCAGAGGGCAATTAAGAGTCAACCACCTTGCTGTGGGTCTGGAGCCTCGTGTAGGCCAGACCAGATAAAGGTGGCAAACTATTTTCCCTTTGGAATCAAACCGGAGCTTGCGACAGTCGATGGTAGTTTCATTGTCACCATCACTGAGACTAGTTTTATAGTCTAGATTTGTTAGAATCACAGAATCATAGAATCCTACAGTGCAGGAAAAGGCTATTCGGGCCATTGAATCTGCACTGACAACAATCCCACTCAGGCCCTATTCCTGTAACCCTACATATTTACCCCACTAATCCCTCTAACCTACGCATCCTGGGACACAATGTACCTAACCTGCAGATCTTTGGAGTGTTGGGAGGAATCTGGAGCAGCCGGAGCAAACTCATACAGACACGGGGAGAACGTACAAACTCCATCCGGAGAGTGACCCAAGCCGGGAACTGAACCCTGGTTCCTGGTGCTGTGAGGCAGCAGTGCTAAGCACTGTGCCACCGTGCCACTCATTTTGTTTCAATTTGTTATTGAATTCCAACGGCTGCCGTGGTGGGATTCGAGCCCACTCCCCAGAGCACTGGCTGAGGTCTCAGGGTTACTAATCCAGTGACAGTATCACAACGCCACACCCCACTCTGTACAGATAATCAAACACATGGAAATACATACACCACCAACTTACGTATTTCCAGCCCAGTGTGGTTTTGCAGTTTTCACAGTAAATATCAGCCACTGCGTGCAGGCCAGTGAGTAAAACACGCTCTTCTGCTGGTCCACAGCCCACATTAACTCTGCAAGGAGATTTTAGAAAAAGACAATACTTCAACGGGGAAAAGGAAGACAACTTGCATTTGCAAAGCACTCCTTTATCGCCTCAAAGCCTCCAAGAACACTTTACAGTCTAATAAACAGGAGATTCTGGGTTCAAATCCCTTTGAAGTGATCGCTGCAATAGCTTGAGGCCAAGTATTCCTTTCTTGCAAGTTAATATTGTCCAAAGTCCAAAGACATGCTGGTTGGGCACAGTGGCCGTGCTGAATTCTCCCTCAGTATACTCACCAGACTGTGGAGACTAGGGAATTTTCACAGTAATTTCATTGCAGTGTTAATGTAAGCCTATTTGTGACACTAATAAACAAACTTTACTTTTATAGACTTTCCTTCAACAGAGATTAAAAAAAACATATTTTGAGACTCCCCACAAATACAGGGTGGCATAGTAGCACAGTGATTAGCACTGCTGCTTGACAGGGTCAGGGACCAGTCTGATTTCCGGTTATGGTCACTGTTTATGTGGAGTTTGCACATTCTTCCCATGCATGAGTTTCCTCCCACACTTGCAATGATGTACGAGTTAGGTTGATTGGCCATGTGAAATTGCATCTCAGTGTCAAGAGGTTAGTAGGATAAATGAGTGGGGTTATGGGGATAGGAGCTGAGTGGGAGTCTGGGTGCAGGCTTGATGGGCTGAATGGCCCCCTCCTGCGCTGTAGGGATTCTATGAAAAAATTCTATGACATGTTTTTGAAGTGTGGTCACCGTAGGAAATATTGTTAAAGGCAGTACATAAATAATTCGAGTTGCCTATCTGATTAACTGTAGGCATAGCCTCAAGGAGCTGAACGGTCTACTCTTGTTCCTACATGGCAGTCATGGACTGGACTCTGAAGAAATGATATGAAAGCTCAAAATGGTTCAGACTACAGAGGAGGGGAGGATTCAGAGAAAAGATAACAATCTAAACTTTTATAAACCAAGCTGTATGTAGAGAGCAAGCAACAGTTAACTAAAGACAATGGAACCTCTAACTGGCCCCTGAGGCAAGTGGAGGCAGTGAGCAGTTGAAGTTTATTTATTATTGTCACAAATTGGCTTACAATTGTGTGTAAATTTGTGACAATAACTGCAACGAAGTTACTGTGAAAATCCCCTAGTAGCCACACTCCAGCACCTGTTCGGTTACAGTGAAGGACAATTTAGCACGGCCAATGCGCCTAACCAGCATGCCATTCGAACTGTGGGAGGAAACTGGAGCACCCGGAGGGAACCCATGCAGACACGAGGAGAATATGCAAACTCCACACAGACAGTGAGCCGAGCTGGGAATTGAACACAGGTCCCTGGCGTTGTGAAGCAGCAGTGCTAACCCCCACAGTGCCACCCTGCCACTATTCGGAGCAGGAGATCACAGCTTCAGTCAGTCTCTCGTTTGAGCTGAGTGGCACACGGGAGCTCCGAGGGGGAAAAAAATAAGAGGGTCAGCCCAGATTCCTGCTCCCTGGTGGTGCTGTGTGCATGGGGGTAGGAAGAGAGAAAAGGACCAGAGAGAGGGAAATAGAAAATGAAAGGAAAAAGGAAAAAAAAGAGAGAAAGTAGACAGAGAAACTAACAGAGAAAGGTGTGTAATAAAAGCAAAATACTGCAGTTGCTGGATTTTTAAAATTCTTTCATGTGATGTAGGTGTCACTAGCAAGGTCAGCATTTGTTACCCTAATTGCCCTTGAACTGAGTGGCTTGCTAGGCCATTTCAGAGGGCAGTTGAGAGTCAATCACATTGTTGTGACTCTGAACTCACATGTAGGCCAGGCTGAGTAAGGACAGCAGACTTCCTTCCCTAAAGAATATTCATCAACCAGATTGGTTCTTACGGCAATCGACAATGGTTTCATGGTTACCGTTACTGAGATGAATGGTGGACAGACTTGAAGGGCCAAACAGCCTCCTCCTGCTCCCATCTTCTACGATAAGCTTTATTTTTCCAGATTTCATGAACTGAATTTGAACGGTGGGATTTGAACCCATGTCCGCAGAGCATGAGCCTGGGCCTGTAGATCACGAGTCCAGTGAAATTACCATCACCCCTCAATCCTCCCCTTTCACCATCTAAAATCAAAACAGAAGAGGACCCCCCCACCTCTCCCCTCCACTCCCGCCCTCATCACTAGCTGTACACAAACATACCCACTGGGCATTATTGACTCGCAAAACCCAGCTACTGGTCAAAGATGCCCACTTTGTAATCTTAAACATTCACTCCCTCCACCATCGACACACAGAAGCAGCCATTGACTGCTCCTTCGACTGCATCTTCCAAACCCATGACCTCTACTTCCCAAGAACAAGGGCAGCAGATACGTGGGAACACCACATCCTGCAATTCTCTCACTATCCTGACTCAGAAATGTATCTGGTGTTTCCTCATTTTTACTGGGTTAAAATCCCTCCCTAGCAGCACTATGGGCGCACCTGCAACACATGGACTGCAGCGGCTCAAGGTAGCAGCTAAATGCTGGCCTTACCAGCGACATCTCAATAGTGAGTGTAAAAAGGTCCCGGTTATTTTCACTGTAAAATGCAGACACAGTCCATTCAACCCAGCTGATCTGAGACACCTCTCACTTGACTTCCTCTAACCCAAGTTGCATGTCAACTTCCACAGATTTAATCCTAGTCTTTGCTGTTAGTTGATGGTTCCTGGGCTAGCTGTACAGATCTGAGAACTGGCTTCAGTTCCATGTACTGATTTGGGGGAAGAGGACATTGGCCAGAGCTCTCACTCTCTGGTCATATCACGGAATACTGCAGTACAGAAGAGGCCCTTCAGCCTTTCACTGATACATGAAAGGCCCTGACCTGATCACCTAATGGGGGTAAGGCAGTTGATGTGGTATATGTGGACTTTAGTAAAGCGTTCGATAAGGTTCCCCATGGAAGGCTTCTGCAGAAAATGCAGATGTATGGGATTGAGGGTGATTTAGCTAATTGGATCAGGAATTGGCTAGCTGATAGAAGACAGAGGGTGGCGGTTGATGGAAATTATTCATCATGGAGTTTGGTTACAAGTGGTGTACCTCAGGGATCTGTTTTGGGGCCCCTGCTGTTTGTAATTTTTATAAATGATCTGGATGAGGGTATTGAAGGATGGATTAGTAAATTGCGGATGACACCAAAGTCGGAGGAGTGGTAGATAGTGAAGAGGGGTGTTATAGTGTTGATGACAGAGGGATCTTGGTGTATATGTGCATAGATCCCTGAAAGTTGGCAATCAAGTCGATAAGGTTGTTTAAGAAGGCATCGGAGTCTTGGCTTTATTGGTAGGGGGATTGAATTTCGGAGCCGCAATGTCATGTTGCAACTGTACAAAACTCTAGTGCGGCCGCACTTGGAGTATTGTGTGCAGTTCTGGTCCCCACATTATAAGAAAGATGTGGAGGCATTGGAGAGGGTACAGAGGAGGTTTACCAGGATGTTGCCTGGTATGGAGGGCAGGTCTTATGAAGAGAGGCTGAGGGATTTGAGGTTGTTTTCGTTAGAAAGAAGGCAGCTAAGAGGAGACTTTATTGAAACATATAAGATGATTAGAGGTTTAGATAGGGTGGACAGTGATAGCCTTTTTCCTAGGATGGAGAAAGCTAGCACGAGGGGACATAGCTTTAAATTAAGGGGTGGTAGTTATAGGACAGATGTCAGAGGTAGGTTCTTTACCCAGAGGGTGGTAAGGGTATGGAATGCCCTGCCTGCTGCAGTTGTAGATGCGCCAAGTTTGGTGGCGTTTAAGAGGTCAGTAGATAAGTTTATGGATGAAAAGGGAATGGTTTAGGTTAGAGGGTCATTGCTTTTTCTTAATTGGTCAGTGCAACATCGAAGGCCGAAGGACCTGTTCTGCGCTGTAATGTTCTAATCTCACTTGGCAGCACTTGGCCCATAGCTTTGACTGTTATGGCGTGCCAAGTACCCATCCAAGTACCTTGTGAGGCGTCACACACACACACACACACACACACACCCCGCATTCCTCTCCATCACCACCCTCTGCGTAAAAAAACTTCAACTTAAACCCCCCCCCCCTAAACATCCTACCCCTCACTTTTAACTGTCCAAATGTCCAGTAACTGGAACTCAGTGAGCATACATGACATTCTGGCTGTGATGTTCAGCCTGAAGTCTGGGGAGAATAATCCAATGACGTAGAGATGCCAGCGTTGGGGTAAACACAGTAAGAAGTCTCACAACACCAGGTTACAGTCCAACCGGTTTATTTGATAGTAATCTTACGAGCTTTCAGAAATGGTGTTCCTTCGTCAGGTGTGTGGAAGGGAACATTCCACTTCAAATAAACTGGTTGGACTCCAACCTGTGAGACTTCTTACTGAGAATAATCCGCCCCTGGATTTCCAAAAAGTTCAGTAATCCGAGTCACAGCAAAGTGTGAGAGACACAAGATAATACAAAGCCGAGGGGAAGTACTGAGTTACGAGTTGGTTTAGCTTAATTGGCTGGACCGCTGGTTAGTGACGCAGAGTGAATGCCAACGGCGCAGGTTCAATTCCCGTACTGGCTGAGGTTATTCATAAAGCCTTCTCAACCTTGCCTGAGGTGTGGTGATCCTCGGATTAAATCACCATCAAACTATGGTCATCTGGGATTATGGCGATTATACCTCTCCATAAGGTAAAAATCTGTCATTGTCAGTACACTGGGCATCAGAACAGTATGAGGCCAAGCTGGTGAAAGGACCAATTCCAACTTCAGAGAAGGCTTGCATTTCTATAGCGCCGTTTATGCCCTTTGCAGCCAATTAGGTACTTTTCAAGTGTAATCCATGCAGACAAAAAGTGGTTAACAAGCAGCATAAGTAATAGCATAAACTGCTATTTCAGAGCCTGGTTAGTGAAGGGGAGAATGGAGGGTGGGGAACAGTAGGTGTTTTTTTTAAATTGTTGGGCCGGTGGAGGAACAAAGGAGTGATTTGATCTGGCTTTGTCCTCTGATACTCACACTGAGTTGAACAGGTAAGCTCTACCTTGGCTCCCTTGAAAAGACTGAAAAGGAAATGAAAAAATAAATCAATGCCAAACTTTATAAAAACACAAAAGATATTGAGTAAGACCATTAAAGAAGGAATGTGCAATTATACAGCAGCTCTCACAATGGCAGGACATTGTAAAGCATTCTATGAGCAACAAAACACTTTTAAATCAGGGCCACTGGTTTAATTTCGTCAAAGATGGAAGTCAATTTAAAGCAGCAAGTTGCCATAAACAATGTGGTCATCCATTTTTTGGGATAAAATATTGGCCAGGATACCCTCGCTCTTCATCGAAATAACACTGCAGGATCTTACATACCTAACCGATAAACATGTGGTAGAGATGCCTTGGACTGGGGTGGGCACGGTAAGAAGTCTCACAACACCAGGTTAAAGTCCAACAGGTCTACTTGATAACATGAGCCTTCGGAACATTGCTCCTTCATCAGATGAATTTGTGACACCAAATAAACCTGTTGGACTTTAACCTGGTGTTGTGAGACTTCTTATTGTGCCTACCCCAATCCAACGCCGGCACCTCCACATCATGGCTATCATTGACACCTCAAACCACCAGCTCAAAGTGGGGAGGATCTCCAAGAAGATAGCGCATCTTGACACATTTTTTCATTCACCTGATGACTGATACCAAATAAACCTGTTGGACTTTAACTTGGTGTTGTGAGAATTCTTACTGTGCCAACCGATAAAGACAGACAAAGGCTTGGTTTAACCTCTCAGCCAAACAACAGTGCAGCACTCCCTCAGGGATGTCAGTTTAAATTATAGACTCAGTTTGCTGGATGGGGTGCAGGAGAGATTTATTAGGATGGTACCAGGACTTGATGGTTTGAGTTAAAAGGAGAGGCTGGATAGACTGGGACTCTTCTCCCTGGGGTGTAGGAAACCTAGGGATGATCCTATAGAGGTCTATAAAATAGAGGGGCATAGATAAGGTAGGTAGTCAACATTTTTTCCCAAAGGTGAGGGAGTCTAAAAATAGAGGGCATAGGTTTAAGATGAGATGGGAGAGATATAAAAGGGTTGAAATTTCTTCACACAAATGGTGGTGAGTGTCTGGAACAAGCTGCCAGAGGTAGTAGTAGTAGCAGGTACAATTTTATCTTTTAAGAAGTGTTTAGACAGTTACATGGGTAAAATTGGTATAGAGGAGTATGGATCAAATGCAGGCAATGGGGACTAGTCTAGTGGTTAAAAAAGAGGGGGGAGGGCATGGACATGTTGGGCCAAAGGGCCCGTTTCCATGCTGTTAACCTCTCTAACTCTATGATAGGGACTCAAATCCTTAGACCTGCTGCCAAAGCAGAAAGAGTGCGACCCAATGAGATGCAGCTTGGGAAAAGAGGAATATTGAGGTGTGGGTTGGCTCTGTGTACTCCCAGCTAACTGAGCTCACAATTCACACGGAGCCACAAATCACTTGACTGATCCGTGTCCATTGCTCAGTGCCCAGCCCTCCCACCATGGAGGAAGCTTTCAGTCGATCCCATCCCCACTGGAGATACTTTGCTTCCTTCTGCTGTTAAGAGGAGGAAGACGAGAGTTTACAATCCCAGCAGCATCGCCGCACACACTCCCCCAGCACTTGTGACCTTCCCAACGTGAAATCCTGACAGGTAGAGAAACCCGTTCAGTCTGCCTCAATTCCAATCCTGGTTGCTTAGCAAGGAAAGGTTGGAGACACTTGGTTTGTTCTCACTGGAATGATGGAGGTTGAGGGGCAACCTGATAGAAGTCTACAAGATTATGAGAGGCACGTTCAGAATGGATGGTCAGAAGAGTCAATTATTAGGGGGCGCAGGTTTGAGGTGTGAGGGGCAAGGTTTAAAGAACATATATGAGGTAAGTTTTATTTTTACACAGAGGGTGGTGGGCGCCTGGAACTTGCTGCCGGGGGAGGTAGTGGAAGCAGATACGATAGTGAATTTTAAGGGGCATCTTGACAAATTCAGGAAGAGGATGAGAAGGATATGGTCCCTGGAAGGGTGGGGGTTTTAGTTAAATTGGGCAGCATGGTCGGTGCAGGCTTGGAGGGCTGAAGGGCTTGCTCCTGTGCTGTAATTTTCTTTATTCTATTTAATACAGGCAAGTGCTCAGTGACAGGGACAAAGCTGGATTCATTAGGCATTGTAACTGTACTTTTGTAATATCTTTCTCAATTATATACTTTGATAAAATCCATTTTGGATGGATTGTATCATTGCAACACACCACTTGAATAAAAATGTTTACATTAAATGGATTAATCAACAGTCGATATCTTTTACTGCTTACATATCTAATTTAGATTAAAAAATTGTTAGCAACTTGCTACTGCCTGGAATGCTCAGAGTGAAAGGGCGGTGGAGACAGCTCCAATTGCAGCTTTCAAAATGGAACTGGATATATATTTGAAGGGGAAAGTTGCAGAGTTGTGGAGAAGCAGCAGTGTGACTAAGTATGTCACTCTTTCAATGAGCTAGCACAGGCACAACGGGCTAAATGGTCTCTTTCTCTGCTGTGCGATTGTGGGACCAGGCTGGGAGTGGGTGAGAACAATCCAGGAGTTAAGGTTTGAAGTTAAAAGTTTATCTATTAGTGTCACAAGTAGGCTTACATTAACACTGCAATGAAGTCACTGTGAAAATCCCCTAGTCACTCCGGTGCCTGTTCAGGTACATTGAGCTACGCATCCTCTCAAATCCTCAACCTCACCCACCACTTACTGAGAGCAAAGGGGGGTTGGGTTGGGTGAGGGATTGCGGAAAAGCAGTTATAAGACCATTAGACATATGAGCAGAATTAGGTCACTCGGCCCATTGAATCTACTCCACCATTCAATCATGGCTGATATTTTTCTCATCCCCATTCTCCTACTTTTTCCCCATAATCCTCTTATTAATCAAGAACCTAACTATCTCTGTCTTAAAGACACTTAATGACCTGGCCTCCACAGTCTTCTGCGGCAAAGAGTTCCACAGATTCACCACTCTCTAGTTGAAGAAATTCCTTCTCATCTCTGTTTTAAAGAATCTTCCCTTCAGCCTGAGGTTGTTTTCCCTACAAATGGAAACATCCTCTCCACCTCCACTCTATCCAGACCTCACAGTATCCTGTAAGTTTCAATAAGATCCCCCCTCATCCTTCTAAACTCCAACGAGTCAGACCGAGAGTGCACAATCGTTCCTTGTACGACAAGCTGTTCATTCCAGGGATCATTCTGGTGAACCTCCTCTGGACCCTTTCCAAGGCCAGCACATCCTTATAAATGCAAATCTCAGCTCCCTCCAACCTGCTAAAACCTCTCGGACCCAGCAGCCAAATCGTCAATAGCAAGATCCTTCAACAACAGTCACTGCAGCTCAAAAATTACTTCACTGGCCATAAGGTGCTTTGGGATGTCTTGAGGACTCTTTCCAGAAGACCTGTAAATCATTCTCGAATGCAGAGAGCGCAGGCAGGAATGAACTGTAAGGTTCAGCAGAAGGCAGACAACTTGACTGGGGCATCCCACGCGCCACTTTAAACACCCACTCCATCCATTAATGCATAGTGTATGCACCGCACCGAGGCTCCCTTCCCCCCCATGTTCTCTGGGTGCTCTGGTTTCCTCTCACTCCAAAGATGTGCAGGTTAGGTTGATGGGCTTTGGTAAATTGACCCTAGTGTCAGGGAATTGGCAGGGTAAATATTGGGGTTACGAGGATAAGGCCTGAGTGGGACTGCAGTCGGTGTAGACTCAATGGGCCGAATGGCCTCCCTCTGCACTGTAGGGATTCTATGACAGTATTTTCCAAATCAGTGACCACTCACCGAGGCCAGGGGCAGCAGATACATGAAAACACCATCACCTGCAAGTTCCCCTCCAAGCCATGGCCATTCCTTCATTGTCGCTGGGTCAAAATCCAGGAACTCCCTCCCTAACAGCAATGCGGGTGTACCTACATCTCAGGGACTGCAGCAATTCAAGAAACAACTCACCATCGTCTCCTCAAGGGCAACTACTGATGGGCAGTAAGTGCTGGCCAAGCCAGTGAAGCCCAAGTCCCATAAATGAATAAAAAAAGTGTTCATGTCTGTTGCATCTGTTGAATTTATGTAGCAACTTTAACATAGTAAAAACATTCCAGGAGCTGTTCAGGTGAGTTATGGATAAATCCTGATATTGGGGCTCGTTCGTCCTCTTCCCAGCCCACACTCATGTTCTCTGTTGGTGGAGGCTGTTCACCATAAGCCACTGGTGGGGTCTTCAGATCCCACTGAGGTCTACAGTGTTTTGGATGACTTGCCCACTCCCCCCAACTCCCCCAGCTGGAGATCCAGCACGAGGAGGGGGTGGTGGGGACCGTCGCCTTTGGCTGGACCAGAAGATCCCAACTCTGGGAAGGGCCAGAAAATCTCACCTGACTCATAGCTGGTGACCAAAAGCTTGGTCATCGAGACAAGTTATAAGGAGCTAACTGTCGGCAGGAAGAGAGACAGAAAGGTTCTGGGAGGGAATGCCAGAGCTTGGGACCCAGGCGGCTGAAGGCACAGTCCCCTGTGGCTGAATGACTAAAATCGGGGATGCCCTAGAGGCCAGGATTAAAGGAGCATGGATATCTCGGAGGGCTCGAGGAGGTTGCAGGGATAGGAAGGGAGGGATGAGACCACAAAAGGGATTTGAAAGCAAGGGTGAGAATGTTCAAATTGAGGCGTTACTGGACTGGGTGGAAGCCTGAAGGGTTAAGGGTGAGTGAGTCTGGATAACCTGCTGAGACTTGGGATGGTGGGGGAGGGGGACAGGTTTTAGACAAAGTCCATTGGAAGGAAAGTGAGGCGATGACTGCATTACACACTCCCCATCTCACAGCACCAGTGGTAGAGGCTGTCTGCCCTTCACACTGAGAAATCCGGTGAAGAAAGAGGGGCCTGTATCCTTAAAAAGAAAAGCAAACATTGCACACTTTTTTTCCTGACACGATTCATTCACAAGTCTATTAAGAAAAAAACACCAGTTCCCCTCACTCCGGCAATCTCTGGTTACAGCAGGGTCTGTTCCACCCAGCAGCATTTTCCACTATCCTACTTGTTTTTACAGCGAATGCCTCAGACACTGATGCTTTTTCTGTGAAAGGCTGGAACAGTGTCTCTCACAGAAGGAGCTGTTTAAAGAAGGCAGGCGATGGAAAATATTGAATAATTGCACACTCCATGTGGCACTTGCTACCACAGAGGCCACTTTAGACAAATAGTATAGATCCACTTATAAAGGGGAGTCATATACACGAGGGAGAAAGGAATAGAAGGAGATGCCTGGTCAGAGTGATGGGGCTAGGTGGGAGGACATTCATGCATAGTAAACACCAGCATAGACAAGATGGGCCGAGTGGCCCATTTCTTTGTTGTACATTCAAAGGCGCATATCCTCGGAACAACAGAAATATCCCTTACATTCCAACTTAGTGTCTCAGATCCACACACTGAGGGGAGACAGGGGTGTCATGGTTACGTCACTGGACTACTAATACAGGGGCCCTTGCCAATGCCTGGGGGACGCAGGTTCAAATCCCACCGCAGCCTATGGCTGAATTCAGTTACTTCATTGGAGAAAATAGCTGCGATTGAAAGCTGGTGTCCACTCGGAGCACCAGGAGGAAACCCACACAGACACAGGGAGAATGTGCAGACTCTGCACAGACAGTGACCCGAGGCCAGGAATCGATCCTGGGTCTCTGGCACTGTAAGGCAGGAGTGCTAACCACTGTGTCACACTAATCTGTTGTGGTTGTAGCTGCTGGTTCCTAGGGCTCGGTTTTTCTTAAGTTGTTACTAATCGTACTTTGTATCTCATTGTTGAATTTAAATAATATTTCAACATATGTATCATTTAAAACAGGGGGTTCGGAGTAGAAAGTGAAGCTACGCTGAGGGGAGGATGGTTTCTGCGTCGACTGTGGCATTGGGAGAATGTTGGCCAGCTTTCCAGGACTATTAAAAACTATTGTGTTCAGTGCCAACTCTTCTCTCTCTCTGGCAGCGCAGTGGAATACTGCAGTGCAGTAGCTGAACCAGCCCACAGCTGCTCCCCCCAAACAAACTCCAGCTGTCAGCAGTGAGCACACGTTGTACGCTCTGAGCTCACCGTAACTATCAAGAACTTTTACTTTAATCTCCGTGGCACACCCATTCCGCGTCTCACGCCCCCGCCCCTGCTCACCACACACTTCATTTCACAAAAATAAGAGAAATCCCCACTCCTCACTGAATAGCAAGAAGTTACAGAGAGAGAAAGAAGTAGAAAAGCACGAGACGTAACAGTTAGAAAACGCTACACATCCCCTCGAGCCTGTTCAGCTGCTCAGTAAGATCATAGTATCGTAGAATCCCTACAGGGCAGGAAGAGGCCATTCTGCCCATTGAGCCTGCACTGACCACAATCACATCCAGGTCCTATCCCCACACATTTACCCTGCTAATCCCCCTGACACAATTTAGCACGGCCAATCCACCTAACCCGTGCATTTTTGGTCTGTGGGAGGAAACTGGAGCACCTGGAGAAAGCCCATGCAGACATGGAGAAATTGTGCAAACTCCACGTGGACACCCAAGGTCAGAATCGCCAGGTCCCTGGCGCTGTGAGGCAGCAGTACTAACCACTGGGCCACGTGTGACAATTTAATCTTCTACCAACCAATCTGTCCATCTCTGACTTGAATATTCTCAGTAAGAAGACTCACAACACCAGCTTAAAGTCCAACAGGTTTATTTGGTAGCAAAAGCCACTAGCCTTTAACCTGGTGTTGTGAGACTTATTGTGTTTACCCCAGCCGGTATCTCCACATCTTGAATATTGTCAGCAGTTGAGCCTCCATAATCCTTGGATTAGAGAGATTGCTCAAAGCGCCAAGTGAGGAAATGTCTCCTCTTAAAAACAGCGAATGGTTCACATTCCAGATGGAGGCCTTTTGGCCCATTAAACCTGTGCTGGCTCTTGGCAAGAGCAACTCAGCCAATTCCACTTTCCCATCTTTTTCCCACAGTCTTACAGCACATTTTGCATCTGGTGATTATCCAATTCTTTATTGAAGGCCTCGATTGAATCTAGAGTCTCAGGCAGCGCATTCCAAATACCAGTCACTGGCTGCATTAAAATGATTCCCCTCATGTCACCTTTGGTTCTTTTGTCATTCGCCTCAGGATAGTGCCCTCTGACTCACAGCCCTTCTCTCTATCTCCTCTATCCAGACACGCATGCTTTTGAAGACCTCCATCAAATCTCTCCCCAATCCTCTTTTCTCTAAGGAAAATAGCCCCAGCTTCTTGGATTGATCCACCTGACCAAAATCCCTCATCGCTAGAACCAATCTTATAAACGTTTTCTGCTTCCTTCCTTCTTGTGCTGTCCAGAATTGGACACAATACTCCAGTTGAGA
Organism: Sphyrna mokarran; assembly: GCA_024679065.1. Classification (NCBI taxonomy): domain Eukaryota; kingdom Metazoa; phylum Chordata; class Chondrichthyes; order Carcharhiniformes; family Carcharhinidae; genus Sphyrna; species Sphyrna mokarran. Next base: position 7,649,198 of record JAGIQG010000022.1, read on the forward strand.
CTGAACTAGTGTTTTATAAAGCTTCATCATCACTTCTAGAGAGGTTATATTGCAGTTGTATAGAGTGCTGCTGAGGCCACACCTGGAGCACTGTGTACAGTTTTATTTTCCTTATTTGAGAAAGGATATACTGGTACTGGAGAGGGTGTAGTGGAGATTCACTAGGTTAATTCCTGAGTGGAGAGGGTTGGCTTATGAGGGGAGACTGAGTAGAGTGGGGCTCAGGGGAGATCTTATAGAAACATATAAAGTTATGAAAGGAATAGATATAAAATAGAAGCAGGGAGGTTGTTTCCATCGGTGGGTGAAACTAGAACTAGAGGGCATGGCCTCAAAATAAGGGGGAAGCAGATTTAAGACTGAGTTGAGGAGGAACTTCTTCACACAAAGGGTTGTGAATCTGTGGAAATTCCTGTCCAGTGAAGCAGTTGAGACTACCTCATTGAATGTTTTTAAGGCAAGGATAGATAAATTAAGGGTTATGGTGAGTGGCAGTTAAGTGGATCCGAGTCCATGAAAAGATCCATGACCTTATTGAATGGCGAAGCAAGGTCGAGGGGCCAGATGGCCTACTCCAGCCCCTAGTTCTTAAGTTCTAACTTCCTTGCTTTGGTACTTTGTTCCTCTGTTCATAAGTCCAAGATCTTGTATATCTCTGTAACCACTTTCTCAGCCAGCCTGTCCTTCTCTGGTGATATATCCCTAGTCTCTTTGTTCCTGCATCTCCTCTAGAATTTATTCTTGTTTTAATATTTCATAATTTATGAATATAAAAATTAAATATAATACATATTTATGTTCTTATTCCTTTATTTCATGTACAAAATCCTGGCACTCCCTCCCTAACAACTCTGGATTTACCTATGCTACAAGGACCGCAGTGGTTAAAGAAGGCAGCTCACCACAACCTTCTAAGGGCAATTAGAATCACAGAATCGCTACAGTGCAGAAGGAGGCCATTCAGCCCATTGACCCTGCACCAACAACTATCCCACCCAGGCCTGTCACTAATATAAACGGCAATTTAGCACAACAATCCATCTAACCTACACATCTTTAGACTGTGGGAGAAAACTGGAGCACCCGGAGCAAACCCACACAGACTTGGGGAGAAGTGCAAATTCCACACAGACAGTAACCCAAGGCCACAATTGAACCTGGGTCTTTGGTGCTGTGAATCAGCAGTGCGAACCACTGTACCACCCTCAGTCCAAACACCACTGTTAACACTGTCAATACCTTACTTACAACAGACTTAGATTGAAATCTCTCCTCTATAGCTTGCTTTGGGTGAGTTCCTCACGAGCACAACAAATCCCATAAATAACCACTTGGCAATTCTTCCCCAAACAGAAGATTAAGGAATGATCTAACAGAGGTGTTTAAGATGATTAAGTGATTTGGTACAGGTGGATAGTCTAGAACTAACTGGAATAATCTTAATTCAAGCTAGTCCACAGTATTAGGAATGGGTTAACAGACTATCCAATTAAGTCCTAATTTGATGTCAATTATTCAATAGAAGTCACTGATATACATAAAGGGGCTTCAGGTAGCACTAGGTTGTTGGTGGAGAATTGTGTGTGGAATTTGATCAAAGAAATAAAGGTATTTTATGAAGAAGCAGGATTTGTGCCTTCTTTATAGCAACCGAGAGATTCAAACACACCATGGGAAAGGCCTATAGCCTACTAAAGTTCCTACTCATAGGTATTGGTGCCTCCAACTATGAGAAAACCTTCTCTAAACATCTCCTGGACAACTCTGTAACCCGCCTGTGCACAGAAAATCAGTCATTCTCTGCAACAGCATGTTCTAAATGCAGAATAACTCTTTGCAACAAGCTACAGACGAGATAGATACAAGAATTCCTAAAGGTGGTTAATGCATCACCTATTAAGTACTTGGAGACATCAATCGATCAGCAAAATCTCGAGCATTATAGGGTACAATATGCAAAGATGAAGGCCACTTTTCTGTCATATTGTGTGAGCCAGGTTCCACAGAGAGCAGACAGATAGTTAGCATAAGGACGGCAGTCACAATTTCAGCAAAATTTGACAGGCTCTCATTGCTGGACTATGCAAAAATAACCGACCAATTGCTGACCAAGTCCCAGAGGTATTTCAATGATGTATTTCTGCCAAGGCTGGGACACTGGCTCAAACAACCAGGGACTAGCAATAGAGAACAAAAAACAACAGCTCCACAAAATGCATCAATGCTCTCTGGGCAATGCTGCAATGATCAGAGATCATAGAATTCCTACTGTGCCCATTGAGTCTGCACCAACTTTCCATAACCTCACATATTTGCCTAACAAATCCCCCTAAGCTACACATCATGGGACACTAAGAGCTTATTTGCCATGGCCAATCCACCTATCCTACACATTTCTGGACTGTGGGAGGAAACCCACACAGACATGGGAAGAATGTGCAAGCTCCACACTGACAGTGACCTCAGGCTGGAATCAAATATGGATCCCTGGCGCTGTGAGGCAGCTGTGCTAATCACCATGCACCGTACCGCCCACTTAACAGGAGCCAGGATTGTAGAAGCATAGGTAATGGCACTTCGGGGACTGAACCCTATAGTCTTGGCATTAACTTCACGCTCTAACCACTGAGCTGACTGGCTAACTCTGTCACAAACACAAACAGACTTTACTGAGTTACTGATGGGACTGACAGAGATGCCAATACTCACAAACCTGATATCAAAAAGTGGCTTGCAATTATAGAGAACCTCTCACCATCTCATGACATCACATTGGGGAGGCAGTAGTATAATGGCATTGTCAATTGCACTGGTAATCCAAAAACCAGGGAGAAGATCTAGGGACCTGGGTTCAAATCCCATCAGGATAGACAGTAGCATTTGAATTCAATACAAAATACGGAATTAAAAGTCTAATGATAACCATTGTTGGTTGTCATAAAAACCCATCTGATTCACTAATGGGTCAGCACGGTGGTACAGTGGTTAGCACTGATGTCTCACAGCACCAGGGATCCAGGTTTGATTCCTGGCTTGGGTCACTGTCTGCGTGGGTTTCCTCTGGGTGCTCCTCTTTCCTCCCACAATCTGAAAGACATGCTGGTTAGGTGCATTGGCTATGCTAAATTTTCCCTCAGTGTACCCAAACAGACGCCAGAATGTGGAGACTAGGAGATTTTCACAGTAACTTCATTGTACTGTTAATGTAAGCCTACAGTTGACTGATAAATAAATTTTCAACTTTAAAAATGCAGAGGAAATGGTGATGTTGTGGTGATAGAATCCCTACAAAGCAGAAAGAGGCCATCCAGCCCACCAAGTCTGTACCAACTTTCTGAAAGGACATCTTACTCGGGCCCAATCCCCATCCTATTCCTGTAACCCCACAGACTAAACACGGCCAATCCACTTAGTCCGCACATCTTTGGAGCGTGGGAGGAAACCAGAGCACCCAGAGAAAATCCACATTGATACAGGGAGAACATGTTGTGTTACCTACTGGTCTGATAAACAGCTGGTGGGATCATTGCCAAAAAAACCAGCATCTACCGTTCATTCCTCAAGCAGCTGGAGATGGGTCCCCTTCCCTTTGAACCATGCAGTGGAGAAGGTGTCTTCTTTATGGCCATATGAACAAGGAGCTGGGGAAACTATTCAGTTCCTCGAGCCTGTTCTGCAATTTAGTTAGTCACAGAATCCCTACAGAGGCCATTTGGCCCATCAAGTCTGCACCAACCACAATGCTACCCAAGCCCCTACTTTTACATATTTATCCACTAATCCCCCTAACCTACGCATCTCAGGATACTAAGAACAATTTAAGCATGGCCAATCAACCTAACCCGCACATCTTTGGCCTGTGAGGGGAAACCAGAACACCAGGGGGAAACGCACACAGACACAGGGAGAACATGCAGATTCTGCACAGACAGCGGCCCAAACCGGGAATCGAACCCCAGTCCCTGGCGCTGTGAGGCTGCAGTGCTAACCACTGCGCCACCGTGATTGTAACTTCAATTCTGCATCCCACGATAACCTATCATCTCAGCATTTACCAAGAATCCACTCACCGCTGCTTTAAAAACATTCAAAAACTCTGCACCCCACCCCACCCCTGCTTTTTGCAGGAAGAGAGTTTCAGAGATTCAAGAACCTCAGAGAAAAACATTTTAAACAGGCAGGTGCCTTATTTTTAAACAGATCCCCGTTCTAGACTCTTCCACAAGAGAAAACAACCTCAGCACAACCATCCTGTCAAAACCCCTCAGAATTTTATACCTTTCAATCAAGTCACATTCTTATTCTTCTAAACTCCAGCAGACACAAGCTTAGCCTGTCCAGCCTTTCCACATAAGACAAGCCACCCACTCCAGGTATTAGTTTAGTGGGCCTTCTCTGGTAAGCTTTTTCCACCATTAGATTCGGATAGAACGAGGGGTCACGGCCTTAGGGTGAGGGGGGCTATGTATAAGACTAATATTAGAGGGCATTTTTTCACACAAAGGGTAGTGGGGGTGTGGAATGCACTACTGAGTAAGGTGGTGGGAGCAGGCACGCTAGGGTTGTTTAAGGGTCTCTTGGACAGCGACATGAGCAGTCTGCAGATAGAGGGATATATGAGGACTGTTTAAATACTTTAATTGTTTCCACAGGCTATTCGGTCCACCTTGTTGACCAACAAGGTGCATGCATTCGGCAGGTCGTGTGAGGGCTGCTCCTGGAGGTTACTTCAGGAGTGGCCTAGTGCTTCAAGTCGTTAGTGTATGCTTAAACTGGACCATCAGATGGACAACATGACAGCTCAGAGACTATCGCTGTTGCTGTGCAGACACATGGATTTTGGCCTGTGTCTGCGGGAGTTTGCGCGTTCTCCCTGTTGTTGCGTGGGTTTTCTCCGGGTGCTCCGGTTTCCTCCCACATCCCAAAAATGTGCCCTTAGGCTGATTGGGTAACAAATTGTCCTATATTGGTCTCTATATGTCATTAAGACGTTAGGATGGCGGCGCAGGCTCGTTGGGCCGAAGGGCCTGTTTCCCGTGCTGTGTTGTTCTTTGTTCTTTGTAATGCATTGATATTGTCCCTTTAAAAAAGGGAGTGCTGTACACTGTACACCAAATGTTGTCTTCCTAGTGCCCTTTACAACTGAACATAATCTTCAGTTGCAAGGGCAGTAGTTTAAGCATTTGGTGATTATTTTCTAAGTCTGCTGATGGAGTTCCCCCAGATCATACAAAAACTGACACCCTAGCTATGACACTGGAATTCCCACGTCTGATGGGACACATTCCTGGAGGTTTCATCACATAACCTCCAAACGCTCTGCTCCGACACTTCTGCCATTGGTCACCTGATATATCCATGCAACCACCAGCCTTCCCGTCACCAGCTGGAAAGTGAATGGCCTCTTCATTATTTTTATTCATTTGTGGGGCATGAAGGTCACTGGCTGGCTGCATTTATTGCTCATCCCTAGTTGCTCTCAGTGGTCATTTGAGAGTCGACCACATTGCTGTGGCTCTGGAATCACATGTAGGCCAGACCGGGTAAGGACAGCAGATTTCCTACCCTAAAGGGGCATCAGTGAACCAGATAGGTCTTTCCAACGATTGGCAAAATTTTCATGGTCATCAGCAGATTCTTAATTATAGATCATTTTTTATTGAATTCAAATTCCACCATCTGCCGTGGCGGGATTCAAACCCGGGTCCAAGAATGTTAGCTGAGTTTCTGGATTAATAGTCTAGCAGTAATATCACAAGGCCATCGCCTCCCCTGATGGATCATCACTCAAATTCAGTTTATTTCCCCGTGTGCAATATTTTTAGAATCAGCAAACAAGGTATTCAAAGTAAAACCTTTTTCAAAGGCATTTTCTTTTACTGCCCAATAATTTGGCGTAGTGGCACAGTAGTTAGCATTACTGCTTCACAACACCAGGGATCTGAGTTCAATTCCGGACCTCAGGTCACTGTGTGGAGTTTGCACGTTCTCCCTGTGTCTGCATGGGTTTCCTCTGGGTGCTCCCATTTCCTCCCACAGTCTGAAGGATGTGCGGGTTAGGTTGATTGGCAAAATTGACCCTCAGTGTCAGAGGGGATTAGCAGGGTAAATATCTGGAGTTACGGGGATAGGGTCTAGTTGGGATTGTGGTCGGTACAGGCTCGACAGGCTGAACGGCCTCCTTCTGCACTGTAGGGTTTCCATGGATTCTTTTCCCAGGTTTTTCGCAGCCGTGGGTCTGGTATAATCGTTCTTCAATCCGCAGAGGCTGCAGACTGATCCTGGATATTGGTAACTCGATATGACACACATCAAGGGGAGATTACCAGAGAGGGAGGTTTCATTCTGCGCTCAGAGAGTGATTTTATCCCTGGTCAGACGGATTGTGACGGAGGAGAGGCTTGTGTGAGCATTGCTGCACTGTGATCTGTGTCAAATTATCACATCCTCATCCCGTAGCGCACTGTCATATTAACAAGATGCTGCTCTGCCTAAACTGGTCGTGGCAGAATGCATGAAGTACGCAGGAGATGGAGGGGCTGGTTTTTAATTAAAAGCTGAGGGCTGCAGTTTAGATCACTCCCCTCGTGGGTGGATAGAGGCAGGCCAAATGCTGGCACTGCGATCTTGCATCGAGTGACGCTTTTAGGAATTCAGTATGACATGGATTGATGATGGGCTACTGCTGAGATGCTGATCTATTACAACGCAGTCCCTCAATAAATCCGCAGCAACAAAACAACTTCTCCAGCCAATCTTAAATCCTTCAGTGTTGACTGCAACACTCAAGAGAATAATATAAAGCAGTGGTTCCCATTCTTTTATGTGTCATGGTGCACCTCTATTATAATTTTTTTTAATGCACACCTCCCATGTTCTCTGTCTTCTTTCCCCGGTTTGTTTTTAACTTCTCCTTATCCTCTTGCCTGTTTTTTTTTAACCTCTCTCTCGCTGCTCCTAGGGTTTTTGCACTCTTGTGAGTTTCTGCTTTTTGTGGGTGTGGGACGTTTATCTTCAAGTTCTGTTGGTCAAGACACATGGGCCTGACCAACGTAAACAGAACATAGAAAACTACAGCACAAACAGGCCCTTCGGTCTACAAGTTGCGCTGATCATACCCCTACCTACTAGGCCTACCTATAACCCTCAATCCTATTAGATCCCATGTACTCATCCAGAAGTTCCTTAAAAGACCCCAACGAGTTCGCCTCCACCACCACTGACAGCAGCCGATTCAACTCACCCACCACCCTCTGAGTGAAAAACTTACCCCTGATATCTCCTCTATACCCACTCCCCAGCATCTCAAACCTGTGTTCTCTTGTAAATAATCTAATCCACATACGTGAGGTTCTTTCCCAGCCTGTACATGTTGCCGGGGCTCAAGGTTCTTGGAGACCCCGACCACAGAGCTAAAAAATAGAGGGTAGTTTTAGTTTAATTGCATGAATTTTGAATCTTTCTTTGCAGCGCACTTACGCGAAGGCTGGGGAGTGTGTTCATGGTACACTAGTGTCCACAGTATATTGCTTGGGAACTGCTGATATAAAATACACAGGTTCATTCAGCCAACTGCACCTGTATTGGCTCCTAGGTTAGCATTGCTGCCTCACAACACCAGGGACCTGGATTCGAATCCTGGCTTGGGTCACTGTCTGTGTAGAGTTTGCATGTTCTCCCCATGTCTGCGTGAGTTTCCTCCAGGTGCTCCAGTTTCCATTCACAGTCCAAAAACGTGTGGGTTAGGTGGATTACCCATGCTAAGTCGTCCCTTGGTGTCAGTGGGACTAGCTAAGGTAAATGTCTGAGGTTATGAGGATAGAGCGTGGGTGGGATTGTGATCAATTCAAACCTGATGGGCTCATGGCCTCCTTCTGCACTGCAGAGACTCTATAGTTCAAAGCAGGGTATTCAATGAGTCCCATCCCCCCGCCCCATTTCCATAACCCTGCAACGTTCTTTCCTTCAAATATATTCTTCCCTTCAAATATATTCTTCCCTTTCCTGTCATAAGGTACAATGAACCTGCTGCCACCACCCTTTCAGGAGCCCATACTAGTTTGTAACAACACGCTGTGTAAAAACGCCTCCCCCACATTTCCCCTCTGGCTCTTTCATCGTCACTCAAAGGCTTTCAAGTCAGATTAACTTTTCCTTCTGTCAGCAGCTCCTGTCGGAGAGTTTCCGCTTTTCATTACCTCAGGACTGGCGGCTCTGCCTTCAGCTGCCTGGAATTCATTTCCCCCGCCCCCACCGAGCCTCTCTTACTCTCCTCCTCCGCCAAAGACATTTCCATTCTAATATCACCTGATGTGGGCTTTCCTCATTAACTCTTCCTTCAAGCGTATTTCTGCATTTTACTATGTTAAAGGTGTGAGCTATAATCTGCAGGGTGTATGTAGGGAACAGGTTTGCACTATGTTTGTGAAGTGCTCGAGCAGTCGATATGCTGGATCTCTTAACCCCAAAGTTGAGAGATTAACCCCCCCACTGCACCAAGGTTTGAAACTAAACTCAGAAAAGCCGTGACAGGAACAGAGATTCTTTTCTCCCTACAGCCAAGCAGGAGAAAGGACGTTTAGATAGAGCTATTCAAAATCATGGAAGTTCAGTTTGTAGAATTCTCATCTGGGTGTTTCAAGTGTACGTGTGGCCAAGAACTTCCTGGAAAAATCCAGGCCAATGCCTCAATGCAGGACAGAGGGAGTGCTGCACTGTCAGCGGTGGTATCTTCCAGATGAGACCATAAACTGAAGCCCCTTCTGCCTGTTCCAATGCACAGAAAGATCCCACAGCACTGTTTCAAAGAAGAACAAGTGATTTGTTCCTGCCCAAATATTTAATCCCTAACCAAGTCCTCAGGTCACTACACCCGCACTGTCAAGCACGCAAGCTTGCTGTACACAAATTGGCTGTCACAATTGTACGTCACAACGAGGGTGCAACAGGAGAGGTTTCTTTAAAGACTCAATGAGCGGTTAGGATTTCCCGAGATTATGGTGGAGGGGGAATCTGCACGTGACTTTCAAAGAAGAATTGGATAATCATCTGAAGTGGAAGAAATTGCAGAGCTATGGAGAAAAGACAAGGCGAAGGGAATCAGTTGAACTGCTCTTCCAGACATCTGTACTGACATGTACTGAATTATTCATTCCATTTAAAATGCACAGGTTCAGGGCATGGTTTAATGAAGCTGGAACTGGCCCCCAAAACTTAAACGTGATTTAATAAGTCTCCTTTAAGGTTTCTGTCTTCTGTTGGTGTCCCTTTATAACTTCAATTTAATTTACCCAGCTGTTATAGTTTGAGCTCAAAACAGATTTGATTTGTTAATTTAGTTAATCAGTCTATTTTACTGATAAAGAGTGATTGCATCATTGGACCTCCTACCCCACCAAATGACATTTTGGTTTAGTTTGATACAGTTTGTCTAAAATTCTGTTTTGTTACCATGCCTGCCAAGGGGCTTTCAATTGGCATCTTTTTAATTTGTTTGGCAGGTACCCAGGAAGGGATTCTGACCTCCTCTTGGGTCCGCTCCTGGAGTTAGCCAACATGGCCACGAACAGGTCCAGGCAGGGATGGGGGGGGCAGGGGGTGGAGTCATCTTGTCTGCCCCTGTTCCACGCCTGGGTTGATGTCCCGGTGTCACTGGACAGGGAACATGCGGTGGCCGTCAGTGTTCTTCAGGCCTTCCCTGACGAGTGAGCACCCCAGGGCCTGGACAAAGGGTCGTATGGACTCAAAAGGTCAGCTCTTTTCTCACAGATGCTGCCAGACCTGCTGAGATTTTCCAGCAGTTTCTCTTTCTGCATCATCAGCCCTGGGAACACTGCTTAATTTAACTAGATACGCTTCCTTTAAAGTTCTGTCCCTTTTTTGCCCCTTTGTTCATTAGCTTATCTTATTGGTTTACCATTCGTTTGACAGAACATAGAAAGAGAGGCTGCTGGGACACACTTGGCAGTGGGTGAGAGGCAGACATACGTGATGCTGCATTCTATAAATAACTTTCCAAAGGAAAGACCGTGCATCTGGTTTCATTCTTCACCAGCTGGCTTGGAATTCAATTATCAGAAATGACCTCCTACTGTCCTGAAACCACACTATTATTCGCTGATCTCAGGGCAGGAAGAGAGTGGGCAACGTTAGCTTTGCCAGAAGCAGCAAGAATGAATGTATTAGAAAAGCTCCCACCAGATGAGGTTAGCTAACTGAGCGGAGATGGGATTGGGCCCCTCGCAGGGCCCATAGTGTGGGATTCAGTACTACATTGAGGAGTAATTGAATCATTCACACCAACAACCAATTCACGATAATGTGGTTGCTGTAATACAACAATTCATGTGTTTCTGAACTTGTTTGGTGTGAATAATCTTCTAATCCAAGGTAAAAACAAATTACTGTGGATGCTGGAAGCAGAAAATCTCAGCAAGCCTAACAGCACCTGTGGAGAGGGAACATTGAGTCTGGATAACTGGGGCAGTACAGTGGCACAGTAGTTAACAATGCTGCCTCAGTGCCAGAGTTTGATTCCTGGTTTGGGTTGCTGTCTGTGTGGACTCCGCATGTTCCCTCTGGGTACTTCGGTTTCCTCCCATAGTCCAAAGATGTGCAAGTTGGGTGGATCGGCCATGGTAAAAAATTGTCCTTTAGTGTCGGGAGTGAGGGAGAAACTAATTAATGTAAAAGAATGGGGATAGGACCTGGGTAGGATTGTGGTCAGTGCAGACTGGATAAATCAAACAGCCTTCTTCTGTATGAGTCTATGAACTCTTTGTCTTTTGACCTATCCAGTTAATTAAGTGGTTTATCCGAACTACAGAAAGAGAGATCATTACATTGAGATAGTGGATATCTGAGAACAATTAGAGAACATTAATCTAATCGAGGGGTTGTAATGCTTTTATTAAAGCGCTAGAACAAAATTCCATCAGTTTATGATCACTGCCCAAGGGGGTCAGATTGTTGCTTTAAAATGTCCTCCAGACAAGGGCAAAGATCGCTCAGTGCCAGTTTGAAGGGGAGTGAGTGTTTTCTTCCCCCTCTCAATAAAAGTGCCTTTTATTGTGAAATTCCTCTTTCCTCCCCACAGTGGTTAGCGCCAGGGAGCCAGGTTCGATTCCTGGCTTGGGTGATTGTCTGTGTGGCGTCTGCACACTCTTCCCACGTCTGCATGAGTTGCCTGCAGGTGCTCCAGTTTCCTCCTACACAGCCTGAAAGATGCGCTGGTCAGGTACATTAGTCTTGCAAAATTCTCCCTGTGCACACAAACAGGCACCGGAATATAGCGATTCGGGGATTTTCACAGTAACTTCACTGCAGTGTTAATGTAAGGTTTATTTAAACTTTACTCAAAAAGTACCAAGATTTGAAAATGCACACCATTCCACCCAAGGTAGCATTTGATTTTCTCAACTACTGTAAAATGGACAAGGAAGTGTTCGATCAAAATCAAGAAGGATAAAAATATTATAAGTACTTGATGGGATTTTTTTTTATTAGGAGGTAGTGTCAAAAATTTGCCATTTGTTGGTGGCACAACACTAGGGGTAGGACTTCCTGCACATGTGCAGACACAGTCTCAGTACACACGCCGGTGGCTGTAGTATGGGTCATGGGTGCATGCACAGCTCTCCAACCAGCCACAGGAGTTACAGTTGAAGGGTATGGAGGCAAAGGCAAGTAGAAAAAAGTCAGTCCTGAATATAACTGATGGGGCGAATGAACATAGGACAATACAACACAAACAGGTCCTTCGGCCCACGAGTTGCGCCAATCACATCTACCAATCCACAGACCTATCTATAACCCCCTATCCTATTCTTTTCCATATACTCATCCAGAAGTCTTTTAAAAGACCCCAGTGAGTTTTCCTCAACAGCCTCCGACGGCAGTCAGTTCCATTCACTCACCACCCTCTGAGTGAAAAACCTACCCCTGACATCTCCTTTGTATTTGCTTCCCTGCACCTTAAATCTGTGTCCTCTCGTAGTGACCATTTCAGCTCGGGGAAATAGTCGCTGAGAGTCCACCCTATCTATTCCTCTCAACATTTTATAAACCTCTATCAGGTCGCCTCTCAACCTACGTCTCTCCCGTGAGAAGAGTCCCAGCTCCCTCAATGGCCTCCTTTTGTTTCAATATGCAAGTCTGGTTAACAATCACTAAATTTGATCTATCATATGTATTAGTATACAGTGAAAGCTATTGTTTCGATGAAAACAGGCTGTCATTTCTTACTAAGCACAAGGTCACAATCCACCCGGTGATTGTTCTTAGTGGGGGTTGATAAAAGGTCTCCTTCCTTTACACTGGGCCCTTCCTAAACCCATCATTTGTTGCCCATCCCTAATTACCACTGAACTATGTGTTTGCCAGGCCACTTTGGGGGGCAAGTATCAGCCACATTGCAATGCAGCTGGAATCAAGTGTAGACCAGACTAGCTAAAGGGCAGCACAGTGATTAGTGCTGCTGCCTCAATGCCAGGGGCCCAGGTTCAATTCCAACTTTGGGTCACTGTCTGTGTAGAGTACACGTTCTCCCTGTGTCTGCATGGGTTTCCTTTGGGTGCTCCAGTTTCCTCCCACACTCCGAAGATGTGCAGGTTAGGTGGATTGGCTATGCTAAATTGCCCAAGATATGTAGGTTAGGGGATTAGTGAGGTAAATACATGAGGTTATGAGAAAGGGCCTAGGCAGGATCCTCTGGAGTCAGTGCAGACTCGATGAGCTGAATGGCCTCTTTCTTTACTCAAAGAGTGATTAGGGAGTGGAATGCCCTGCCTGCAGCTGTTGTAGATGCGCCAAGTTTGGTGGCGTTTAAGAGGTTAATTGATAAGTATATGGAAGAGAAAGGAATGGTTTAGTTTGGAGGGGCTTTGCTTTTTATTTTGGTCGGCACAACATCGAAGGCCGAAGGGCCTGTTCTGTGCTGTATTGTTCTATGTTCTACTCTATAGTGGTTCTATGAAAGGACATTAGTGAAACAGATGGTTTTTACAACAATTAATGCTAGTCTCCCAAACTTTCAATTTATTAGTTACCACCAGCTGGCATGGTAGGACTTGAACCCACGCTCCAGGGGATTAACTGTGGGTTCCCAGTATTGTGACATTACCAGTACATCACCATCTCTCCTAACTTGTTCCAAATCTCATTCGCCTCTAATCTATGTGCTCACTGATGTAAATTGGCAACACATCTACTATTAAATTCGCACCTTGGCATTCCAATTCTCCAGTCTCACCCTCTCCCTGTCTCCATCATTTCCTCCAGCCCCAACATCTCCAGCTCTGGCCTCCTGTGCATCCTTGATTCTAATCCCTTCTGTATTAGTGGGTGTGCTTTCAGTTGCTTGGGACTGAAGCTTTGGTGGTTCCCTCCCTACACCACTCTGCCTTTCTCTCTGCCTTCAAAGTGCTGCATAACATCTGTTTCTTTGCCCACACTTTTGGCCACTTGCCCTCATCTCCTTTCATGGCTAGGTGTTGACACCACCATTCCAGCAAAGCACCTTGGCACAAAGGTGGTGCTAAACGAATGCAAATTGTTGTTGCATGTCAGGATTAAGTCTTCAGATGCCCAGCTTACTGAGGTGAACAAGAGGACAATGCCTAGAAGGGCACAAAGGACCGAGAAGTGTATTCAGCTCAATTAGAGCATGAAAGCTGGCCGTGCCCCACAACTCACTGGGAGCACGAATTATCCACTTAGACACGATTAATTGGGTCAATGGACAGGGATTGGCACTGCTCATCCCAGCCTCTCAAACAAACTGGATTACAGAGATCAATGACAACGGCACAAAGCTAAACCTTCAAATCCCAAATAACAAATCCACATACAAATAAATAAAAAGATTGGCCAAATTGATCAGGGTGTAGTTTTCCTTGGCATTTAAGAGCTGGGATGAAGTCAGGCAAGTTCAAAGTTTATTTATTAGGCACAGGTAAGGCTTACATTAACACTGTAATGAAGTTACTGTGAAAATCCCCAAGTTGGTATATGTCATGTAATGATGTGGCGTTAAGGAGCAGTGGGCACAGGTCACAGATGAATCAGCTTCGCTGTACAAGAGGAGCCCTTTCCTCATGCTCAAAGCTGCCAGTGAGAACTACAGGAATAGGACTGACTGGATTACACTGTAGAGCTGATGGGCTGAATGGCCATGACAACTGACCACTAAACTGCCCTGGCTGAATTCACAGCGCATGTATGGAGTCATCAAGTGTCATCTTCAGCTGACTCAGGTTTAAAAGGAGAAATACTCACACCCACCGTGCACAGTGGTAACTCCATGGAGGCTGAAAGCTCTGCTACAGAAAAGTGCTGTGGTGCAAAGTGTCAGCTGTGGCTCAGTGGGGAGCATTCTTTCTCAAGTGTCAATAGGATGGCACAATGGTTAGCACTGCTGTCTCATAGCGCTAGGGACCGGGTTCGAGTCCCAGCTTGGATCAGCCTGTGCACCGTCGGCATGTTTTCCTCGTGTCTGCATGGGCTTCCTCTGAGTGCCCTGGTTTCCTTCTACAGTCTGAAAGATGTGCTGGTTAGGTGCATTGGCTATGCCAAATTCTCCCTCAGCGTACCCGAACAGGTGCCAAGTATGAAGTACAGGAATTTTCACAGTAACTTCATTGCAGTGTTAACACAAGTCTACTGGTGATACTAATAAAACAAGCTAATTACAAGGGGGCAGAGGTTCAAGAAGCAAAGGTTAAGGGAGAAGTGCAGACAGTGTTTTTCATAGAGAGTGGTGGGTACCTGGGACACACTGCCAGAGGTGGTAGGGGAAGGAAGCACATTAGCAACATTTAAAAGGCATCTGGATGGGTACATGAATAGGCAGGAAGACAGGAATATGGACCAAGGGCAAAAGGTTTTTTTGAGCTTAGTTAGGGCGTTGTGATTGGCATGTGCTCAGAGGGCTGAAGGGCCTATTCCTGTGCTATATTTTTCTTTGTTCTTTTTCAAGTTGCAAGTTTGTAGGTTCAAAGCCCCCGGTAGAACTTGAGTCCAGGCTCATATTCTAGTCACACTGAGGGAGCTCTGCTTCACTCAGTGAGCCACTCTTGTCTTGTGATGTGTTGTGTTTATGATGGGGGCTGGGATTCACTGTACAACATCAGATTTGCATACAGCTGTTGTAGCAGAACTGGCTATTGTCCAAGATTTGTATACAGTTCAGTTTAGACACAGTGGAAATAAAGGCTAAATTACTCCACCTGAGGGGGAGATACAGTATACAAAAGAACAAATGTCCTTTCTTTTCACTAACAATACCTTTCACTCTCTTTTAAAGAAGTCTCTGTAGCTGACTGGTGTTTGTATAACAGTAGCTAGGCTGAGTGTGACACTTCAGTGTTGCTGGGTAGAAGGACTGCAGCGGGGAGCAGGTGGAATGCTCGGGGTCAGCGAGTACAAAGGCAAACGTCAAAAATAAAAACAATTGCGTCTCATTTTCTGAAAAGATCTCAAGTCTCCAGCAACACACTGGAGGCTCATCACAGGAATAAGACCTGGAGGCTACAGATGCTCACTGTTATTGAGCACTAACAGCACAGGACCTGTCCTTCTGCTGTATGGAACCCTCAGAGCCCTGGGAACTACTGAAGAACAAAGTACAGCATAGGAGCAGGCTCTTTTGCCCTCCAAGTCTGCTCCAATCACATTGTCCAAGCTAGAGTAACTGTTTATATTCCGCTATTCCCCGTTCATAAGCCTATCAAGACAAGTCTTAAGTATGGCTAATACATCTCAACCACCTCACTTGGCAGTGCATTCCAGGCCTCCACCACCACCTTCTTAAAAAACTTCCCCCACACATCTCCACTGAACCTTCCCCCCCTTATCTTAAACTCGTACCCCCTCGTAATTTGTCTTTTCTGCACTGGGAAAAAGCTTCCAACTATTCATCCTACCCATACCTCTCAAATTTTATAAACTATCAGGTTGCCCCTCAGCCTCCGTCTTTCCAGGGAGAACAATCCCAACGGATTCAATTTCTCCTCACAGCTAATGTTGTCTACACCAGGCAACATCCTGGTAAACCTTTTCCTATTCACTTTCCCTTTCCTTGGCTGTAATTTTAATTGAAATGCAGTTGAGAGAAAGTTAGATAAGGTGAAGGAGAAAGGAATAGCAGGATATGTTGATTGGCTGAGATGAAATAGGGTAAGGAGGAGATTCCTGCTATGTATTAGTGCCAGTATGTTGGGCTGAATGGCCTATTTTTGAGAGTATACTTGCTAATTGTGTACATCTGTAGATTCATACATGGCTTTAACAGTAAATCTGGCCTGTTGCATCTTCTGGCTATCCTCAGCTATTAATATGCATCTCTCCCACTTGGAATGTTTGTTTCACCCTCAATCCGTGTCAAATCAGAAGCACATGTTCTGTAGCTCTTGCGACAACACATTCTCATTCTACATAGAAGCTCAAGACAAGAGAAGCTTTCACTCATTCAGCCTGGACTAAGAGTCAAAGCGAGTGTGACAGTAGATAATTCTAGTTATTCCTCCCTGTGCACAATGAATCAAAAGGAGGATTGCTGTTTGTTTGGGTTTAGAATTCCCAATTGTCCAGAAAGCAACTGCAATCCCAACTCCAGAAGTCGAGAACGCTGTGCACAGTACAGAAAAGATAAAATTCCAAAAATTTGTCTTTATTTAATTCCCAAAAATGTAAAAAAACTCCAAGATACTTTAGGACTGGAGTTGACAATGGGATGGAAAACTTAAAGTGCCAATGCGAAATGCATTGCTCAATAGGGTGCCACAAACAGGATTCCCTCTGAAAAGGGGAACTAAGTGAAATACTTGAAGCAAAAACTATAGGGATACCTGCAAAAGCCAGGGAGGACTACCCAGATTACCCTTTGAAAGATCTGCCAGAGACTTGATAGGCCAAGAAGCCTCTTCCTGTGCTGTTCAGTGAATAAGGCAAAAATCAAGAAAGGTGACCAAAAGCTCAGTCAAAGCAGATTTTATTCAGGACAAAAAAATTGAAATTGAGGGAGGGAATTCTATAAGGCACAATGGGAAAAAAATCACTACTCCCCTTCCCCCAATAAAAAGTCTGGAATCTTGCTATTCTCTGGAAGAAAACAGCATTACTACCCAAGAAATATTAAAAACAAAATATAAAGATACTGCAGCAATGATGAAACAAAACTGAAGGCCGTCTGATTCTGCATTACGGAGTCCAGTGCCAAAACTATAATACCTACCACACATCAACATTTCAAGGGAGTTGGAGTATACAAGTGTTACTGCAAGAGAAGATACATCATTGGAGACAGGACAGAGGGGGTTTACTTCAGTTAAACAAGTTGGGTCTGTACTCCTTGGAGTTTGAATAGAGATGACAGGATTGAAATATGCAAGATTGTTAAAAGGTTAGCAAGGTAAATGTTGAGGGGATGTAGGGTGGCATGGTGGCTAGCAGGGGTCCAGGTGACTGTAGAGTTTGCGTAAATTTTCTCAGTCTAAAAATGTGCAAGTTAGGTGGATTGGCCATAATAAATTGCGCCTTAGTCTCAGTGGGACTAGGTAGAATAAATGTGTGGGGTAGGGCCTGGGTAGGATTGTGGTCAGTGCTGACTCGATGGGCCAAATGGCCCCTTTCTGCACAATAGGATTCTATTGCAGATTGGGTTGATTGGCCAGACTAAATTGCCCGTCAGTGTTGGGGGCTAGCAGGGTAAATAAGTGGGGTTATAGGGAAAGGGCCTGGAAGGGATTGTGATTGGTATGGGCCAAGATTCTATGGGCCAAATGGCCTCCTTCTGCATTGTAGGGATTGTGCTGTTTCTACTCAGAACAGCATAGGACCAGAGGGCGCTGTCACAGAATAAGAGTGTTCATTTAAGATAGATTTGAGGAAGAATTCCTGAGTGAGGAGTCTTTGGAATTCTTTACCTGAAAAAGCAGTGGAGGAGGAGTCCTTGAATATTTTCAAGACCGATTAATAGTTTTTTATAAAAAAAGTAGGGGAATTAGGGGTTATGGAGATAAGGGGATGGAGTGAGTGTTAGAACAATTGTGACCTTATTGAATGGCAGAGCAGACTCAAACGGCCATATGGCCTGCTCTTATTTCTCATGAGTCAGGAGCAAAATTACAGCAGTTGGCACTGCTGCCTCAGCCTCAGGGGCCCAGGTTCAATTCCTTCCTTGAGTGACTTTGCACATTCTCCCCATGTCTGTGTGGGTTTGCTCCAGGTGCTCTGGTTTCCTCCCACACTCCAAAGACGTGGTTACAGAGGAGTAACAAGGTAACTTGAGGTTACAGGGATAGGAAAGATGGGGGGCAGGGATGGGTCTGAGTAAGATGCACTTTTGGAGAGCTGGTGCAAGCTTGATGGGCTGAACAGCCTGCTTCTGTATTGTAGGGATTGTATGATTCTTGTGGGTGCTGCAGTTTTGTTCCACACCCCAAGAATGTGCAGGTTAGGTGGATTGTGATGGCAAATTACCTCTTAAGTGTCGCAAGGTATATATGTTAGGAGGGTAAATGAATGAGGTTGCAGGCTAAGCCTGGCTAAGAGTCAGTGCAGACTTGATGGGCTGAATAGCCTCCTCCTGCACTGTAGGGATTCTATGATGTCAGCAAGAGGTTAGCGAAACAAGAGTGGGAGAAATACTTAAATTTATAAGATGGGAGATGTTGCTGGAGGCAACTGAAGTAAACCAGAGTGATACAAATAGAGAAAGAGCCAAATACCAGCTGATACTCAGTATGTCATTGCTCTGCTGTTATTGAGTTATTAATAGAGCAAGAGATCAGGAGTCACAAACACCAGCACACTGGATACCCAGTGTGTGTATCTGTGTGTGCCATTTCTCTTCAAAAAGCTGGGTGTGTGTTAAACTGGTAAAATCCTCTAAACTCAGCATCCCCCTGGCCAGAGAATGTGACAGCAACAACAGCCTTTATTCTGAGCTAGTTATTCTGGATCAGAAAGATTTATAGTTTTTTTAATTTTAATCACTGAATGCAAAAAATTGACAAGAGGTTTTAATAAAACTTGTCAAATGTGTAGCTTGTGGAGGTAAGCACTCTTGCCTGAGTGAAAAGGTTGTGTGTTCAAGTATCACTCCAGGGATTTGGGAAAGCATTATCTAGATTGATGCTCCAGGGTCAAAGGGAACAACATTACACAGGTGTAACTGCCCTCTCAGGTAGATGTCAAAGAGAAAAAGGGGGAGTCCTCCAGCAGTGGCTATCCAGACACTCAAAACAGATATAATTTTTTTGTAAGCCTGTGGGCAAATTAACTGCCCGTCTCCTGCAGCAGTGACTTCAGCATTTCATTGAGTTTTAGTTTTCAAATGGATAATTATCTAAAGAGGAAAAAAAAACATTCTGCAGGGCCACAAGGAAATAATGCAGGAGTTGAGTGTAGGCAGGTTGCAAAGAGCCAGAATGGGCAGACAAGACCATTCTAAGGAGTGATAGAAATGTGGGATTATCTTCAAAACAGCTTCATGAAACTGCCAAGACAGCTGCCTTCAAGGACTTTAACATTCAAATCCACACAGAGGGGAAGATCGGTTCATAAAAGCTGGATTTAACCTGGTGTTGCCAGACTTCTTACCATAAAAGCTGGGACATTGACTAGGTTTGAGAAGAGGTAAATTGAGATACTTAGGAATAGGAGTAGGTGATTCAGCCCCTCTATCTTGTTATACCATTCAACTAGCTCATGGTTACAGTGGTTAGCACTGCTGCCTCAATGCCAGGTACCTGGATTCAATTCCCAGCTTGGGTCACTGTCTATGCAGTCTGCGTGTTCTCCTTGTGTCTGCATGGGTTTCCTCCCAGAGTCCCAAATATGTCAGTTAGGTGCATAGGCCATGCTAAATTCTCCCTCCCAAATAGGTACCAGTGTGGCGACTCAAGGATTTTCATAATAACTTCATTGCAGTGATAATGCAAGCCTACTTGTGACGCTAATAAATAAACTTTAAATTATTTATCCACTTAGGTTTCATATGCTCTACCCAGCCAAAAAAATTCAAATCTCAGGCCTGAAAACTAATTCCTTGCCTTTGAGGAGCAAAATACCAGATCCCCACAACCATTTTGGTGAAGTGATTGTTAATTTCACTCCCAAATTAACCAGCTCTAACCTCAATTCTCCTTGTTTCTGATTACCTCACTAGTGGAAGTAGTTCCTGTTCCCTCCCCTATTTTAGGGGTTTACCCACCCATCACCCAGTTCAGGAATTTAAAAGCCTGAAGGCAAGGGTAGGAAGCTGAAAACTGAGGGATGTGAACTGTTTTGGGGGAGATGGTAATGAGTGTTAAGAGTAGGAGACGCTTTGATCTCAAGACAGCAGGAAGGTGAAGGAAGAAATGCAAACTGGAGGGAGAGCGTTTAAGGGTATTAAGCCCCTCAGGAAGAATAATAAAAAGATTGGGATGGGATACAAGCAGAAAACAAACAGCAAGTAGATTTGAAGTTAACAATGGGCTGGAGATGGGCATCTAACGTGAAAGTTGATTTGTTAGTCACAAATACACTTACATTACCACGGCAATGAAGTTACCGTGAAATTTCCCAGTCGCCACATGCTGGCATCTGTTCAGGGACATTGAGGGAGAATTTAGTGTGGCCAATGTGCCTAACCAACATGTCTTTTGGACTTAGAAGAAACCAGAGCATCCCAAATAAACCCACGCAGACACTAGGAAGGCATGCATTCTCTGCACAGACAGTGACTTAAGCTGTGGATTGAATCCAGGTTCCTTGTGCTAACCACTGTGCCACGCTACAGATTATCCAGTTAATCAGACAATCTTCTATATACTTCACCTGACAAAGGAAACAAAGGTTTCAATGAATAACGGACCAATGGTACATTCCCTTAATCAATGAGATTTGAAAAAATGGAAATAGAATCTGGAACAGAAAGAAGCCATGCAGTCCAGAGTAGTTAGTACCTCGAATGAACTGCCTTGACAGCGTACTATTGGATCATTTTCTGAAGAGAAAAGCAATGGGCAAGAGACACGGGAGTAGAACCAGGTGATCTTGCAGAGTCAGTACAGGCCAGATGGCTCCATTCTGTAATTCTGTCTGAACTTGCTCTCTGCAATAGCAATACAGCCAGTCCCACTCCCCTTCTGCTTGCCCATAGCCCTTCAATAACTTATCCAAGCCATAATTGGAACTGCCCCTCTCACATTCACAGGCAGATCCTAACCACTTGCTGCATTAAAAAACTTTATCCTCATGGCACAATTGGTTCTTCTGCTGTTTATCTTCAGCATCTTCCAGTTCTCAAACGAATAGAGAAAATGCCAAAAAATCTCAGGTCTGGCAACATCTGCTTTGACAAAGTGTCATCTAGACTTGAAAATCAGCTCTTTTCTCACCTTACAGATGTTGCCAGACCTGAGATTTTACAGCATTTTCTCTTTTAATTTGAGATTCCAGCATCCACAGTAATTTGCTTTAATCCTCTGGTTCTCAATCCTGCTGCCAATTGGCTATTTAATTTGCCCAGATTCTACACGATTCTAAACCATTTTATCAAATCTCCTTCCCAATAACTTTCCCTTTGCGATGAAAATAGAAGTGAATGAGTTAAGTCAGTGGATAAATGAGAAATGATTGAATTTTAAAAAGTCAGAGAGAGAAAAGTTAAAAATTCACATTTCATATTCAAGAGTAAGAATAATTAATTTATTTCCACTCATCCTCATTCTGCCCAGAGGGGTTTGCACAGTAAATGGCAAAGTGTATTGTAAACAGCCCATTGTTTTCTAAGCAAGTTTGGACACATGTTGTTGGCAATTTTAAGTTAAGGGTTTTTTTTGCAATGCTATAGTCTTTTCAATCCTTTGTTCTTTATTTAACCACAATAGACCCTGAAGTCTTTTGTGTTAAGCCCAATAAGTCAGTATTAACATTTTAATCTCAGATAGGCCCATTGTGGAGACATAGCATTGAGGGTGGGAGAAATGGTGGGCGGGGGGGGGAGAGAGAGAGAGAGAGAGAGAGAGAGAGCGCGTTAACTCCCTCTCTGTTCAGGCAAAGGTTTGAGCAGCATGGTGTTAAAAAAAATCCCCCAAAAGTTCAACCTTAGGACCAGTCCTTCCCTAAGCCCTTGTGAAACTGCTGGCCCTCAGAATCCATACAGTGCAGAAGGAGGCCATTCAGCCCATTGAGTCCCACTTAGGCCCTGTCCCCGTAACCCACACACTTACCCTATTAACCTACACATCCCAGGACACACTAAGGGGCAACTTAGCATGGCCAATCAACCTCTCACACACACCTTTGGACTCCAGTCACTTGGGTTAATTGCCAGGTTACGTCCAAGGAGTTTAGGTTTAAATCACAGGATTGCAATGCACAAATGACTGTAAGAAAAATAAAATTAGGGACAAGGTTAGAAATTCCAGGTTTATGGATGATTTAGGCACTGACAGCTTGAAGTGATCAAGATGGAGTCTTGTGCAGCAACATCAGTTTGACCTTCTACAGAGTTGGGGGGGGTGGTGTGGGAAACTTGGTGAAAGTTGAGTCAGAAGCCAGCTGTTTGGGAGTTAACCTGGCATTAATGCCAATTTCAAGCTCTGCTTTTAGAGACAGACAATCACCATTTCAGGGTCATTGCTTGTGGAACACCAAAGAAGTCATACAGGAAACTTTCACAGCATTCTTGGACAGACTTCAACATTTATCCCTGAAATTTCAGAGGTCCTTACCCAAGAAGTTTTTAAAATCAGAGTCACCAGAAGATTAAAAGAACTTTGTTATTTTGCCAGAAATCCTTCTGAGTCTGTATAAGGAATAGGAGGGGCCAGGCAGCGCTGCTAAAATAAGGTACAGAAAAGCGAGTTGGCAATTCCCCTCCCTTCACTTCCCCCAAAGTTATTTATTGGTGTCACAAGTAGGCTTACATTAATACCGCAATGAAGTTACTATGAAAATTCCCTAGTTGCCACATTCCTGTGCCTGTTCAGGTCCTCTAAGGAAGAATTTAGCATAGTCAACTAGTGCGTCTTTTGGTTTGTGGGAGGAAACTGGAGCACCTGGAGGAAACCCACACAGACATGGGGAGGATGTGCAGTCTCCACAAAGTGACCTCAGCCAGGAATCAAACCTGGGGCCCTGGCACAATAAAGCAGCAGTGCTAACCACTGCCACCCATGTATGGTGCAGGTTACCCGCTCCTCTTGCTGGACCTCCTCCATAATGGTTGGATCTGAGAGCCTTTGGCCCTTGAGCCAGCCACAGCACTGCACGTCGTCAGTGGGAATTGATGCAAGGAGCCTACAGATACTGTCTGTGAAAATGGCATCAAATCAACAACGGAATAGTAAAGCTGCAGGTGTCTATCTGAGCACCTCCAGAAAAAAAACACATACAAATTAGGAGCTGGGGTAAGCCACTCAGCCCTTTGTCTGCTCCTGCAAGCTCAAATTTAGAAAGGAGTTAGAACCAAAAATCAGAACTTTCAGACTAGTTTTATGAGTGTTATACCCATTTAGCACCATTTCTTTGTTCAAGACACCCCAAACTCCCTCAAAGTTTTTGATTCAATGTTGTTTCAAATAAATTATCCACTAATTCATATTAATGCAAAATTAATGCAGAAATAACAGGAGCAGATTGAAAATTATATACATCACACAAACACGGCGAGTAATTCACATCCATCACAAACATACACAAACCCTGAGGTGAAAGCACGTGTACAGAGGCTGGCCATTCTAAATCACGTCCAAAGAAACTATTTAAACAGTGATCACACAGGCACAGCTCCTCAGACATGGAGAAGGGGAGGGAGGGTTGTATAAATAGTTGGTACCAGCTCAAAGTTCAGTTTGTAAAGTGTGTTTGAACAGTCAGCAGCTGCAGGGAAGGACTATGTGCTCAACCCTGACACAAAGGCTCCTTCTTCTCACCAGACAAAGTGGGTCTTTAGTTTCCTGCACTGAAGCTTAGCTTAGGGATGGGGGGGATGGAACAACAACAACCGCTGAACTACACACTTCCAACAATCAGGACATGAATGACATTCAAACAGACTCCCCTGCCACTTTAATACCCACAATCTCCCTCCCAGCCCAGGTATCCTCCTAGATAGTTAATAGGCTTGTAATGGGGGGAGAAGTAGGGGAGATAAACTGAGCTCTTTATTGGGTTTCCTCGAGTGCCAGATGCTGGCAGGAGTGGGAGGGAAGGAAACAATTCCCAGCTGTACAAGTGCCTGCGCAAGAACAGAGGAAAGAGGCTATTTCTCCCCTGGCTGGAGAATCTAGAACAAGCAGCATAGACTTGGGGTAAGGCGTATGCGATTTAGAAATAGCGATGAGAAATCTCTTCACTCAAAAGGGTTATGAATTTTTGAAATTCTGCGCCCCAGAGAGCTGCAAATGCTCAACTGCTGAATACATTCAAGACTTGAGATTGATAGAATGATTAGGTGGGGAAGTGGATCTGTGGTAACTGATCATCTAGCACCTTACTGGACAGCACAGCAGGTTTCAGGAGCCTGAAGAGACCCTAATCTAATTCCTTACCTTTTAAGACAAAAGCCTGCATTTCTATAGCATCGTTCATGACCTGAGCATGTCCCAAAGCACTTTACCAATGAGATGCTTTCAAATCATTACCCATTGTTTCAGACGAAACTCTGCAGCCAATCTGCATACAAGCTCTTAACCTTCAACTGGATAACAAACAGCTAATCTTTATTTTTTTAAAGCAGTGATGTTGGTTAAGGGACAAACATAGACCAGTTTCATTGAGAGATGTCATGTCAGCTCTGTTTAGTGTCTCAGCTGAAAGACAACACTCCCCCATTAAAAATAATAAAGTTTAGAGTCACAAGTAGGCTCACATTAACACTGCAATGAAATTATTGTGCAAATTCCCTAGTTGCCACACTTGGCACCTGTTTGGTACACTGAGGGAGAATTTAGTACAGCCAATGCACCTAACCATTGTGTTTTATTTACAGGGTGAGGGTTAGGGCAGCATTCACTATCCATCACTGATTGCCTCAAGGATTCAGTAAGAATTTAGCAACACCAATTTATAATCCAACCGATTTATTTGATAGTAAAAAAGCGAGCTTTCAACTCCTGTGTCTTCTTCAGGCAAATGCAGTGTTCTGAACACTGCATTTGCCTGAAGAAGACACAGGAGTCGAAAGCTCGCTTTTTGACTACCAAATAAATCGGTTGGATTAT
Source organism: Sphyrna mokarran (assembly GCA_024679065.1). Classification (NCBI taxonomy): domain Eukaryota; kingdom Metazoa; phylum Chordata; class Chondrichthyes; order Carcharhiniformes; family Carcharhinidae; genus Sphyrna; species Sphyrna mokarran. The sequence continues at coordinate 7,674,412 of JAGIQG010000022.1, forward strand.
AAATTGCTGTTGCTAAATTCTTACTGAGTTCTTACCACCCCAATCCAACGCCGGCATCTGTACATCATGCCTCAAGGATGACATGGGTGAGCTGTCTTCTCGAACTGCTGCAGACCCCATGGTATAGATACTGGAATCAAATTCCTCCAGTGTAGAAGGAGACCATTTATCAGGTCACTAGAGTTTATTGGTTTAACAGCCTAGTGCTCAAAGCCCAAAACAAGGAGTGAATCCACGGCCTTCAAACCAGGAGCAGAGCTACTATTAATCAAACCAGCACTGACAAGCGGAGGCAAGCAGCAAGTATGGAACAAGTCCTTTGTGAAGCGCATCCTTCCAATGACACATTGGCTATCTGTAACAAGCTTACACTGTCTTTATATTACCTGTATTTATACAGAAAGAGACTTGTTTTTATGAAGCAACTTTCCAAATCACCAGATGTCCCAAAACACTTTATAGTTAAATGAAGCATATTTGAGTTGCAGTCCCTATTGTAATGTAGGAGAGGTGGGAGCCAATTTATGAACAGCAAGCTCCCCCACACAGCAACCAAAAGAGAAAATACTGGAAAATCTCAGGTCTGGCAGCAACTGTAAGAGGGGAAAAGAGCTGATGTTGCAAGTCCAAATGATTCTTTGTCAAAAAAATCTAAATGCTTTGGATGCTGCCAGACCTGCTGAGATTTTCCAGTACCCGCCATAAATTTGCTTTTAACCAGACCAGTTTTCTGCAAGGGGAAAAACACTGGACAAGACAGCAGGGATAACTCTCCTGCTCATCTTCATACAAGTCTCACAGGGTCCTTCACATCCAGCCAAGGCAGCAGGCAAGACAAGCCCAAACACCTCATTCCAGAGAGACAGCATGTCTGACAATGCAGCCCTCTTACAGTACTGCACTGAGGCTTTGGTCAGACTTCAACTCTTTACCAAGTCACTCAAAGACGTGAATTTAGCTGCTGACTAAAACACTGCATCTTTTAATATGCTCAAAAGTCCCAAAGCATTTCACTGAAGGATGAACAATATTATTCTCACTGGGTTAGGTGGCCAAAAGCTGGGTCAAAGAGGTAGATTTTAAACATCACAAAAGGAGCAAGATGTTTAGGGAGGGAATCCTTAAACACAGATGCCACAACGCCAGGGACCCAGCTCGATTACTGGCTTGGGTCACTGTCTGTGTGGAGTTTGCACATTTGCCCCATGTCTGCATGGGTTTCTACAGGTGCTCCAGCTTTCTCCCACAGTCCAAAGATGTGTATGTTAGGTCGATTGGCCATGCTAAAATTGACCCTCCTGTCAAGGGACTAGCAGCTATGTGAGGTTATGGGAATAGAGCCTGGGGGGATTGTGGCTGGTGCAGGCTCAAAGGGCTGAATGGCCTCCTTCTGCACTGTAAGGATTCTGTTTATCCCCCCCAGATTTAGGGTTCATATTGAAATCATTGGCTCTCATCACCCACATTCAGTCAAAAAACCTGTGATGGATAATGTCACCCCCACTCCACAGTAAATGCTTCCGAATCACACATTGGAGTCAGGAACTCGAACACTCTCTCCAAGCGGGGAAATCCAGTATCAGGTTCTCCAGCTCTAATGCTGGTTCCTGCTCTGACTGCCCATCTGGCTTCGTTTCACTGCTGGGCTATTTTCTTTCCCCCCTGGGATGCCTTTTACTCTCACTCCATCAGAACTACACGAGCAACCTACAGAAAAAGGTCAGACAAGGGTCACCAAGTTACTTTCACCAACACGACCCCGCCTGCTCTTATATCCGCCGTTGGAGATTAACACCTGCCCTGACATTAAGTGCAGTAATTTAACACTTAAAACCTCTGCATGACACAGCAAAGCTCTGCCGTCTGGTTACTACCACAGGAACAGGAAGAGGCCATTCAGCCCTTCGATCCTGTTCTGCCAGTTAGGTTATGTCTGGTATGCATCTTAATTCCATCTACCCAGCTTGGTTCCATATCTGTTAAAACCCATAAAACAAAAAAAAAAATCCATCAAAACCCAATTTTCAACTGGTTTCCTAGAGAGATCCAGATTTGTTTGATGCAGTGTTTTTCAAATGGCCTGCTTCTAATATTAAGGTTAAGTCACCTTTGTTCTGGAATCTCTGAACCAAGATAGGTAGTCTGTCTATCAAATTCTTCAGAATCATAAACTTCTCTACTGCCAGAGTTTCCAAAATTCTGTTCACTTTAGAATTGAAGTCCACTACATCTACAAGGAGTGGCCTACTGAATGACCCCTGTCCAATCTAACAGAAATTTTAATAAGTAGAAGCAAAGTTAATTCTAATTAAGAATTTATTTCCACCCCTGACCTGATGCTAATCTATCCACACATTCCAGTGTCAAACATCTTGGATGGTACTGGTAACTGTACGCAACTGACATCTCCCACTGTTCAGTAACAAAGAGAAGAACACAGTAAACAAAGTAGACAGGTGCACTCTGCTTTTTGTCTTTCCATTTGGTTAAGAAAATGGTTCAAGTTCACATGCATGCATCATGGGAATGTGGAGGAGGAAAAGACACGAAGCAATGTTTCATTCACACTTCTGCCAATTTAGTCCACCATACTCACTGCTCCCAATATGGCCTCTTCTACATTGAGAAGACCAAATACAGATTGGATGACCTCTATCACCAGGCAGCACACAGTGGTTAGCACAGCTGCCTCAGTGCGAAGGACACAGCTTCAATTCCAGCCTTGGGTCACTGTGTGGAGGCTGCACATTCTCCATGTCTGAGGGAGTTTCCTCCCAAAGTTGTGTTTCAGAGTACGGTAGATGCTTGGGGTTATGGATGGGATCATCATCAGTGCAGGTTCATTGGGCCAAATGACCTTTTTGTTCTCAATGGACATGCCTGGATGCGTCTATGACCTGTCGCCTTGGGAACTGCTGCTTGACTCAGCACCGTATTATGTTGTACACCAACTGATATTCAAAAGCCTTGGAATAATATTCTGTGGCAAGGTGTCTACTGGAGTAGAAGCCTGCTTTCTGCTCAAGTACATTCAATGAATTGTGTCCACATAATTTCTCCATTACTCATAACATGGACACCCCACCACAATATTTTAAAAAATACTTGATTAAGTCAGTACCTTTGAGATGAGCTCATCATGGTTTGCGAGGTGGGCCCGGCAGTGGATGCAGCTGTACGTCCTGTGGCAGGTGGGCAGATAAGCCTGGAATGTCTTCGATCTTGTCATCTTCACCATGGGGGCCACCGGACGCAGCGCAAACTCCGGGCTGCTCCACGAGGCACTGAGACAGGTTGGTTCACACGGAAAACACTGGAACACGCAGGTGAAGGCCGTGGTGTGGCAAGCGGGTGGTGTGGCAGGGTTCCACACACTGCTGGGCACCAGGGCAGGGGGAGGGGAGGGGGCAGGGCCACTGGCCTCGGAAAGAAGAGTGGGGCAGCCAAAGGGACTGGCGTCTAGTTCAACCAACCTGGCACAGAAAGAATCATTTGTTAGTGCTGTAAAAAAAAACCACAGTGCCCATAGTGCAAGAACATAATAGGAGTAGGCCATTCAGCCCCTTGAGCTTGCTTCACCATTCATTCAATAAGATCATGACTGGCCTCAAAGTTTGTTTGACACTTATATCCCTCGATTTCCACACAGTATCCAAAAATCAAGTGGCCCTCAGCCTTAATAGATTCATTGACTGAGCAGTCTTCTGGGAATAGAGAATTCCAAAAATTCGTTATCCTTTGAGGATTTTTCTCCTCATCTCAGTCCTAATTAGTTGGCTCCTTATTTTGGCTCTGGGTTAATGGACTCTCCAGCCAGGGAAATCAGTTTCTCACTGTTTCCTGGTCAAGTCCTCTTAGGAATTTGATGTTTCAATGAGAAAATCTCTCACTTACTAAGTCTCGTGACTCCTTGTATAAGAAGTCCTCCACCCAGAAGAACCAGGGCAGCAAACAATAGCTTCTCCATAGCGCAGAAGGATGCCAGGTTGCCTGGCTCATTGAGTCTGACCAACACAAAGATCATCCTTACCCAGGCCCACTCTCTAGTCCTATACCTCTAACCCCACATTTACCATGGCCCGTCCACCTAACCTGCATAGCTTTGGACTGTGGAAGGAAACCTGAACACCCAGAGGAAACCCACACAGATGTGGAGAGAACATGCAAATTCCACACAGTCACCCAAAACTGGAATCGAGCCTGGGTCCCTGGTGATGATGTCACCGTGCTGCCCCTAATTTGGGATTTAAAAAAAGCTAGTGTCAGTATAACAACCGTTAAAATACCAAGTTGTGAAAATCCATCTGGTATCCTAAAATCTTTAGGGAAGGAAACCTTGCCTTATCTGGCTTCAGATCTCCCTTTATTGCCCCTTTGCTTCCCTCTGAAATAGTCTAACAACTGCCAAGAAGGTGGCTCACCATCTCCTGGGCAGTAAATGCTGGTCTTAATAACAAGATCGTGTGGAATTAATGTTTTGAAAAGATTCAAAGTTGAAGGGGCAGTAGGATGGTGTTCAGAGGATGAGAAAGTGACTGGCATTGGGTTAATTGAGACGAAAGGACTGTATGGACTGAAAAACTAGGACCGTCTAGGAATAACACCATAGAATGCGTACAGCACAGGAGGCCTTCAGCCCATCATGCCTTTCCTGTTCTTGTAAGGAACTCAGCTAGCCCCACTCATCCACTGTTCCTTTAACGTGGCAATTCTTTTTCCAGATAATTATCCAATTTCTGGTCAAAAGCCACATTCTAATCTACACACAATGTGTTCCAGATCCCAACTACCTGCTTTGTAATTTACAAAAAGGGTGTCATATGGTGATTAAATTGGTGCCCCGATTCTCAAACTCCCACTAATGGGAGCAGTTTCTCACCACCTACCCTGTCCAAAGCCATGATCTTAACCAGGTTGTCTCCTTTCAAGAAAACATTCCCAGCTTCTCCCATCCATCCAGGAGATTTGGGGTGGGGGGTGGGGGGCAGTGGGAAGAAAGGTAGCAATGTTCTTGTTCAGGCATTGATCTTGGGGCAGGACATCCCATGACAATTAGACTCCTAGAGTTTCACAGCACAAGAAACCATCTGACCCATTCTGCCCCTTCACTGGGGCTATCCAATTAATCGTACTCCTCCTGGCTCCATTAGTTTAGCTGCAAAATGGTGGAAAATTGCACAAAACACATCACTTCGATGATTTGCAACATCTCCAGTTGATCCTACCACCAGTTCATAAGATATAGAAGCAGGATTAGACCATTAGGCCCATCAAATCTATTCCACCATTCGATCATGGCTGATATGCTCCTCATCTCCATTCTCCTGCCTTCTCCCCATAATCCTTCAACCCATTACCGATTAAAAAACCGTCCAACTCCTCCTTAAAATTTACTCACTGTCCCAGCATCCACCACACTTTGGGGGTAGCGAATTCCACAGATTCACACACCTTTGGAGGCAGTTTCTCCACAACTGTTTTAAATTTGCTATCCCTTATTCCAAAGATTATGACATCTTGCCCTAGAATGCCCCACAAGAGGAAGCATCTGCTCCAAGTCTACTTTATCCATACCTTTTATCATCTTTTATACCTCAATTTGATCTCCCCTCATTCTAAATTGTAGAGAGTATAACCCTAAACTGTTCAATCTCTTCCCTTTGTAGTGACTGTGTTCCCTTAGGATTAATTAGGGTAGATTTCCAGCAAACCTGCTCTGTTATTGTACCTGCCTCCTTCCCTTTGTTTCTCTGGGCCTTTTTATCCTACCTAACTTAGGGGACAGTAGTGAACTGACCACTTCTGCAGCCACTACAATGGACATTGCAATTGGCCAGGTATTGGTAATGCATTTTATTATTCCTGATCCTTGGACCTAATAAGGCAGAAGAAACTGATCTTGCTGCACCAGAAATATTCAACTCAGCAAGGCAGAGATTGAAGACAAGCTGGGATATAATTTTAAGTCCCAGCTCTCTTTAAAATACTGTGCCTTACCCTATAACTAACAAGCCAGTAAAATAATGTGATTTGAACTGAGTGAGAAAGGGGCAAAGTGGATTTCTAATCCTCTCCCCATTCAAACAGCAGGCATATTCAGCGAATCTACCCAACACAATGCTTAAAGGTTAGACTTGATATTGCTCAAGGGAGAAACATTGGCTAGATCTGAGAGAATTCCCCTGTTCTTCAGCACATAGTGCCAAGGGATCCTTTGTATCCTCCTGAGGCAGCAGACAAGGCCTCAGCACCCCCAACAACGCAGCAGTCCCAGTGCTTGCCATAACGCACTCCCGTCTCTGGAGGGGGGTGCCTGAAATCATGACCTCCTGACTCGAGTGAGATTGCTACCAGCTGAGATAAGGCTAACAGCTAATTAAATCTTACAGTGGGAGAATACTCCCTGTGGGACATTTGAAAAGATTGTCTTTTTCATTGCCATGACTCTGCAATTAATTCTGAAACACAGGACTCTGTCTTACCAATTTTTTTTAAAACCCCTAACTTTTAAAGCTCAAAACACTGAAGCCAAACACAGATCTCAAATTAAACACTGACCAGTTCAAACCCCAAGGGCTAAACTTTGATTTCCTGAAGAAATTTAGCTAACAATTCAGCATTCCTTCCGGCTTTGGAATACAACATATCAAAGTTACTTTTTTCCTTTTGAAGGCGGCATCTTTCCTTTAAAGACGGTAACACAGTGGTTAGCATTGTTGCCTCACAGTGCCAGGGTTGAGAGTTCGATTCCAGCTTCAGGTCACTGTGTGGAGTTTGCACTTTGCATCTGCATGGATTTCCTCCCATACTCCAAAGATGGGTGGGTTATTTCGATTGGCCATGCTAAATTGGTCCCAGTGTCAAGAGGATTAACAAGGTAAATGTGTGTTATAGGAATAGGGCCAGGGTAGGATTATGGTTGGCACAGACTCAATGGGCCAAATTGTCTCCTTGTGTACTATATAGATTCTATGGTGATTTTTGAGTGTGGGTAGATATTGAAGCTGGCAGTTTCTACTTTACATAGAACAATACAGCACAGAACAGGCCCTTCGGCCTTCGATGTTGTGCCGACCAAAATAAAAAGCAATGCCCCTCCTAACTAAACCATTCCCTTCTCATCCATATACTTATCAACTAACCTCTTAAACGCCACCAAACTTGGCGCATCTACAACAGCTGCAGGCAGGGCATTCCACTCCCTAATCACTCTTTGAGTAAAGAAAATGTACTGCAGAACCACTGTCCTAAAAATTAAACTTTTAAAAACTTAAAATCCTATTAATTCAATAAGGAACCAGGGAAAAGATATGGATTAGACAATTCTATCTGAAGAGTTAACAGCACCCACAGAATGTGCCAAACGACTTCCTGCTGTGTTGAAAGTGCTATCATTCTATAAACCAGATATGGGCATAAGTGAGTGGAAACTTGCTCTTTTGTGAAGATGCAACAGCCTTGTGGTTGTTACTTTCAGACTTTGCGATCACATGATGCATATTTTTGGGGCTCTGTTGTAATCCTTTGGTTAAAAACAATAAATGCAATGCTGTGGGAGCGGAGGATGTTACTAAATAAGAATATTTGTGAAATACAGGTTCTATGTAGCAGCAGAGTGCGCAAGAGTTAAGTGACAGTCTGGGCTAGGTTCGACTCCGAAACACAAAATTGTGGGTTGAAGTCCCACTCCAGAGACTTGAGCACCCAAAGCCAGCCCAACAATCTAGTGCAGTAATGGAAGAGTGCCAAAGTGTCAGAGGCACCAACGTTTGGCTTTGATATTAAACTGAAGCCACCTCTTTTGGAATGTAAAGGTACTATTTTGAAAATAGCCAGGCAAGTTCTCCCTGGATGTCATGCCTAGCACCTCAGGAAAAGAATGACGGGCAGCACATCATCTGGGATCCAGTTCAAGTTCCAGCCTTGGGACACTGGAGTTTACACGTTTCCTATGCGTCTGCTGGATTTTCTCTGGGTACTCCAGTTTCCTCCCACAGTCCAAAGATTTGCCAGTTGGATGGATTGGCTATGCTAAATTGCCCCTTGGGGGAATAAATCTAAGATTATGGGGATAAGGGCTGGATGCGATTGTTGTCACTGTAGGCTTGATGGGCCAAATGGCCTCTTCCTGCACTGCAGGAATTCTATTCCATTACCTGTGTGCAACCTTGCTACTGTGATTCCCTGCATTAAGAAACTACACCAAAAAAGTACTTCCATTTGCCATAAAACCTAGTTGGGGCAACCAGAAATTGTGCCACGTGCACACTATACTAGCTTTACATAACTGTGGCTGGACTACATTGAGATCACGATGCCAGTGAAACACAAAGACTAAAACTGCTGCATTATATCTTCACAGTGCAAGGTATGTCATGATATTTTAATGATGAGTTGCATTTATGAGCACTTCCTTGGGTGCTTGCCATTTAATGTCGTGCATCAGTGACTGTGTGCACAACCTCAGTGAAAGGGACATTCCAGCATTTTCTTTTCTGAACCCTTGGAATTTTTTGACCAAAGGCAGGGGTAGGCACACATTCAGTAGGAAGCTGAAGTGCTCTCTGTTCCCCCCTCCCCCAACCCTGCCATCTCCCTCTTGAGCGTACCCTCACCCCCAACCCCCTCCAAAAAGGGCTGATGTGGTTAGAGAACAATTGGAAATTGCCTCCATCTGGTCCTATATTGCTTGATCACTAACCTGGATGTAGAGATGCCAGCATTGGACTGGGGTAAGCACAGTAAGAGGTCTCATGACACCAGGTTAAAGTCCAGAATTCGGACTTTAACCTGTTGAGACCTCTTACTAACCTGGGCCATTGGTTATGTTACTGGACTAATACTCTAGAAACCTAGACTACTAACCCAGCACTACAGAAATTTGATTTTCCACCACTCCTCCAACAACACCAGAGTAACTTTACGAATTTGATTTCGGTTTTTGTTAAATCTGGAAGTAAAAACACAGAATCAGGAAGAGTAAGTGCAAAGCTGGTGAATTGTTGCGAACTCATGACTAGTTCACTATTTTTCGGAAGGACAGTACAATTACCAACAAGATTGTTGGGGCAGTGTGGGGGAGGAGGTTGAGGAGATCTTTGCAAAACACACAAAAGAGTGATAAACTTTTGAGGTATAGACTAGCCCCCTGCACTGTGGTGCCACTGCGTGGGACTTTGCAACCCAGTACCCTTTTCTAAGGGACTAGGTGTAGTTGGGCAGACTGGGATTTGGCTCTATACCAGCCAGAGCCAGGCATCATCAACTAATTTAATTCAGAGCCTGTTCCTGCAATGACTGCAGTTAACAGTAAGAATCTCTCAACACCAGTTAAAGTCCAACAGGTTTATTTGGTAGCAAAAGCCACTAGCTTTCAGGGTTTGCCCCTTCATCAGGGAGTGGGAATTACTGTATTTACTCCAATCCAACACTGGCATCTCTACATCACGACTGGGGGTTTCCAGTCCTATGTGTCCAGCCCACATTCTTGGCAAAAGGAACAATGGAGATGGCAAGGTGGCACAGTGGTTAGCACTGCTATCTAGGCCAGGGACACAGGTTCAATTCTGGCCTTGAGTAACTGTGGAGTTTGCACATTCTCCATTGTGTCTGCATGGGTTTCCTCCCAAAGATGTGCAGGTTAGGTTGATTGGCCAATCCTGGTGTCAGGGGGGTTTAGCAAGGTAAATATGTGGGATTATGAGAATAAAGGCCTGTGTG